>CP136886.1:704626-3104626 GCA_033000465.1 Sciaenops ocellatus | reverse complement strand
TTTATAGTTCTATCATTCTTTAACCTTCATACAAAGGTCACCCCATTGTGCAGTCAATAATCATAATCAACATAACCTATAAGTATATTGTTTATTGTAAAGAGAAGTCTTTGGAGATACAGTAAATGCTCCTTTAGCCTTCAGGCCTCTGAGTGGGAGGTTTGTGACTGACAGCTGAGCCAGCAGGGGTTAGGTTTGTTTACAAGTCCTCCAAATGAAACAAAATATATGTTCCATATGTCATCACACCTACAACAGATTATGATTTGTTTGTGTTTACTCATTTATTTAGCTGCTTGTCACGTATGCAGTACCAGTGAACCAGTGAGTCTGGAGACAGTTGCTTTGTTTGAAATATCTTTTTCTCGTCTTGATAAAATCAAACATGTTTGATCAGAGGGTCGGTGCACCTTCCTCAGCACCAAACAGGAAGCGGGGAGTTACTTTGGTGATGGCCAAAAAAACTAAAATAGTCACACACATGACAGATGGTGAATTAACAGTGTTTCAATGCGATGTGTGTCTGATCCACCGAGCAGCTCTTACTTTAGTGAGAAATCTTTACTTTTGAAGCAGTTCACCTCACTCCTGCGCTCGTCTCTCACTCAAATATATAGCAGCTGACTAAAACAGGCTGGTAGCGAGTTCTTGAGTAAAGTTTGTACAGAAACACAGTTTATCTTGATGGATTATATTGATGCCGAATTGACAAGAAGACTGTCGTCATGTGATGTCCTTTATCTCGTGTTTCTAGAGTTATATGTTTTTATAGCTATGTAAGGAATTGTTCAAATATAAGATTTCTTAAAGAATGTCTCGTGTCATGTTTTCCCTGGACAGCGAAGGTGGGCGAGTGACCATATATGGTACCTTCTTTGACTTTGATTTGTAGCCTAAAACTTAAACTTTTTAAAAAAGTCAAAAAAGAAAAAAATATCTTACCAATAACACTCCAGGGTTGAAATTTTAAATTAAATTCCAATTATAAAGGGTTAAAGGTCCCAGTGCTGTCATGCTCTATATCAGAATGACTCTTGTCTAACTGAATTAACTGACTGGAACTAACTTAAATTATTATTATTAAATCATCTAAAACTATGTTTTAGATAATCTTTTTTCCTGAAAAGATAAACAGACAGTATGAATGCAGTTAAACCTCAGTAAGTCTAGCATGTATCATACATGTATGCTCAGCATGTGTTTATGCGCATACCTGAGCCTCTTCAAAAATACATTCCAGACAACAGCCGTTCATTATTTCTTTCAATTAATCTTCAGTGCTACTTGAGATGTCTGCTTCCTGAAGTAGAGATCCGTGTTAGAGAGCAGAATTTCATCCAATTTTACCTTTTGTATAAAGTAACTAATCTTTTTAATCCTGCAGTCAGATCGCCCTTTAAGTAGAGTGACAAACAGATAGGGTGGATTAAGAGGGAGAAAGGGCAGCCTGCTCTGCACAGAAAACACTTCAGGTGAACTCAGAGTGCAGTGATAAAACAGGCTGTCCTTGGCATAAACATACTTCACCACGCAGATTTTCAAAGGTGGAAGTTCATGAAGATCTCAGGGTTCTGCACATCAGTGTATTTCTAATAAAATAATTAAACTGCAACTTCTCTAATAAAAGCTACTCTTCTAATAAAGTCTCAAATGATATCCATTGGTGTGTCCTGAACAGAAAATAGAGGTTGAAGAAAACATGGATCATAATGGCATCACCTTTACTATTACGGCTGTAAAGTCATCATAATGTACGTTTCACTGATTCCAGCGGTCACGGCACACTCCTGTCCTGATCTGCTTCTGAGTTTCACAGATCTCATTCAGTAATTACAATTGATTCTGCTGCTGTTAAGCTACCGTCAATAAAACTGAACACTTCCTGCAGATCTTTGCCATTAAACTCCTTCCAGCAAACATTCAACTGAGCTGATGGAAGATTTCAAAGGTTTACAGAATGTAGCAGAAATCGGATCTAATATTCATAACCATGTTTTCATTACTGTATAATGACCTGAAATTAAAAATCATTACGTTTTTGTGACCTTAGAATGAGTCTTCTATATTCACAGAATGTTCCTACAGTGGTCCAGAACAAACACACTGTGGTACTTGTACTGTACATATTCATACCACTAGTTCTGCCTGTACATGGAGGTAACTATTGCTCTGAGGTTGTCTTGTTAACACGAATTCTCTTTTCATTCTCTAAGTACTTCCAATTGTTTCTCCTTTGCTGTCAATAAACCTCATTATTTGTGCATGTTTCATATTAAAACCCTAGCAGCAAAATTAAGGATTATGCCCTTTGAGTCACTGGAAGGCTTTTAAAGGATAAGGATGGTGTCTTTTTTATATTTCTGTTAATGTCAAACAATCTCATGAGACCAAAAACAACCGTGAACAAATCCTACTTATTCAACTCCAACACATCCTTCATCACCATGAACACACACGGGGTATTTTATTTGGACTCAGTCCCACATACGCAGTCCTGCTGCCTAAATACTCTTCAGAGCACCAAACATTTATTCATGTGCAGCTGAAAAGTCTCCAACAAATGTAGTTTGAGTAACGTTTTCTAAAAACTACAGTGACCAAGACGTACACGACCTTGTTTCTTTCAGTCTTTTCATGGGAGGGAAATATAGAATAACAGCAGCATTATCCTTTAATGGGAAACATCTGTGCATGTTGCATTTACAGTAGCTTAACAGCAAACACAACGAATGGCAAAGTACCAAGTGGCATTATACATTATCCTTGGAGGAAGTGTGCATCAACAACAAATGGAAATGAACTGAAAAAAAGCCTGCTCCAATACACGCCTGTTTTGAATAAAGACCTGCAGTTGAGTTAAGTAATATGTAAACATAATTATGGACAAAAGGAGCCAAATACCTTCTCAAATGTGGGCTCCACTGTCTGCAGCTAATGTATTGTTGAATTTGAATGATCTGTATTGAATAGCGTCTGAATGAACTCAGCCTGCTGAGAAAACAGCTAAACACTGATCTTAAAATTGTTTCCCCATAATCAGAACTTAATTATCTTAATTTCTTTTGATATTGTAGTCGTAACGGTACAATGTTTTTTTTTTCTTCCTTTTTATCCATTTTTTTAAGACGTTGAGATGAAGGTTGTTATTTCAAGATCAAACATTTAAACTGTGACCTCGACTGTGTGTCTGTATCCACGCTGAATCCAGGTTTAGTAGCTTTTAACTTGGAGCCAGAGCTGTTTCCAGTTTTTATGCTATGCTAAGCCAAGCTAAGTGACATCTGGCCACTTCATATTGAACGGACAGATGTGAAAGTACTCCTTCAAACATTTAAAAAGTATCTTCGGAGCACAGCTTTAACCAGAGAGGGATGATGACAGTCATTTGTGTGAATATATCCTTGTTATGTTTTGTTGGAGTAAAAGCGGCGATGAAGTTTGGCTGAAATGAAGTACATCAGACCTCTTTACGACCTGTAAGCTCTGTCTCCGTGGGAACTGATTGGGTCTTCATTTTAAAATGCGGAGCTTGTCGGGAGATGATGCCAGTGGCTGTAAACTATTGCACATCCCCGGTGTGCTACAAAGTCCCCTGTCAGAAACCCAATGGGAGGCTGTCGTCAACACGGTGATTTCTGCACACTTGCACACTTTAGAGATGAATATTTTTCTCTCTTTAAACTCAGGGGAAAGAAATAAACAAATAAAATGTAAATCTAAAAAAAAAAAAAAAAGAGTAGGAGGTGAGAAAGAGAAGAACGAATTGGCTTTGTGGAACTTTTTTTCAAAGGCAGGTTTATTTCTGTCCAACAATGTTTTAACATTTCATGGCACCACAATAAATGGTTGAGGTGAAGTAGATGAAATCAATTATACAATGGTAAATCTTCTATTATCCAAAGCCCCTCTGAGAGAATCACTGATGTTCACATAGCAGGTGCTGTGATAAGATTAAAAGATCCACCGTACTGATTCCTCTGGCCTCAGACCCAATTCAACCAAACCTACTGCTGTATTTATACCACATCTCATACGACATGTACAATAAAATATTATCAAAAACCAATACATTACTGATAAATGCAGTCTTCATCTGTCTTAATACCTATGATTCATCACAAAAAAGTGAATTCCATCCAGCCTTCATCAGTCTCTGCCTTTTATCAGTTTTTCAAATTGAATTAAAATCGTTGCCTCACTCAAAAGGGATTTAAAGCAACCCGCTCGGAATATTCCCGGGCTTGTGAGCTTTTGGTCTTCTGTCTGGAATGCCAAGCAACAATTAATCCCCATGAAATGGATCTCTGTGGCATTGGCTGGAATTAAGGTCCTAACATGAAGTCAATCAAGAGGATCAGCGGGCCGGTCACCAAGATATGCTAACTGATTGGAAGACGAGCGGTGGATCAAAAAGACATCAGCTTACGAGAGGCTACCAAATATCTATATATCTTTTATTATATTCTAACCAGGCTCTGACGACGGCTTGATTTGTCATTGGTACATCCAAATATTATCAGAATCTTCTTGTTCTTTTATTCTAATTTCCAGGGATGGCAATGCTGCAAGGCCACCACTTTGGTCCAGAGTGGAATATCTCAACAACTATTGGATGGCTTGCCATTAAAGTTTGTGCCAACATGCACAATCCCCAGAGGATGAAACATATTGACTTTGGTCATCTCCTGACATTTCCTCTAGCGCCACTTTCAAAATAAAGCTTGCTGAGAGAAATTTAAATGGTGAGATTATGCACTAGAGCTACTTGGTTAGGTTGAGGGAAAGATTGTGGTTAGAATAAAGTGCTAACTTTTGGTTAACACAAAGTCTCCTGAGTGCAAGTCCAGCATTTCTTTGTCCTATCCATCCATCCATCCATCCATCCATCCATCCATCCAACCCAACCACAAGTGAACTTTCTCGATCTTTATACTACGTCAATGTCACATTACATTGGATGAAGGTATCCAGAAATGCCAACAGCATCCTAGTTTGAGTCGTAGGGACACTAACCAAGCTGCAGAGGAGTTGGGGGTAAGAGGGGATAGTGTTGGGGCTGTTATTGCATGACCACAAGGTTGTTTGTCAGGGAAATGTGAACATAGAGAAACATTATGATTTTCAGTCAAAGGATGCAGGAGTACACAGTAACAGTAAGTTTATTCTTTCATTAGGAAGTATCCATGGTCTGAACAGATTAAAAAAAGCATCCACATATCGATTTTCTTTTACTGTACTTCATCTATCGTCTGTGCTGGTTTGAAGATTCTCTTTTTATACCTAGTGAGAACATGCCACCCACATTTACAGTGTGCTAAAGCAATACTTTGTGCCCACGAGCGTCACATCCCCCTTTGCCAGAAGACCTGCGGAGAGCTCAGCCACGTTAAATCTGCATCGTATGGCGTGCGAGACAATTTGAAGGACCTCATTATTCACTCAGAGGTCATGTTAAAATGGAACGCCTTGTGATTTCTTTCTCCCCTTTCCACTTGCCAGACGCAGTCGTGAAATTAGAGTGAACCATTTCAAACCTGGCAACTAATTGCAGGTAGGAATAAATCTGAGAGGCTGGCAAAGATAAACACCTTGTATAAATAGAAACAGGCAGTTAAATATGCAGAAAATGTCAGCCCTGCACATCAGAAGTGTAAGATGGAATTGGCAGCCGGCTAAAGCTAGACCTTGGTGCACGGTGAGAATGTGCCACCCGCAGGATAATGAAGTGAGTAGGCACTAAGTGTGGAATTGACTGCACTGAAAATATTTCATTAGCCGCACTCAGTGCCCGCATTGTTCACCGCCAGAGCTCACCTGAATCCTGAGCAAGGCTCTCAAGTTGTATGGAAAGGAAAATGACAATGAGAGAGAGAAAGGGAGAGCCGCAGAATTAAAGGGGTCGTTCATCCAAATTGCCTACCTTACCTCTACTGGTATCTACCCATGTGGATGTTCTTTTTCTTTGAAATATCTTTCTGAGATTTCTGCTTCCATGCAGCACAATGAATACCTTCATGGTATTTCATTTGTTTGATGAAAAGACTGGTGCCACTCTCAAGCCTCAAGCCCCTGAAAAATGTTTCATTGTCACATGAAATATTTGTGATGAAATAAGCAACAATTAAATAAAAAAAAACATGCTTTGGCATTTATTGTGAATTTAATAGTCCAAAGCTAAACTAGCTAACTACTAATCAGGAAATAACTTTTTTATTTCACTGATTAACTGGATTTCTGGATGCCAGTGGTCGCTCACTCTCTTTCACTTTCTATGTCTCTCAACCAACTCTCTCTCTCTCTCTCCCTCTCAAACCATCAGACACAAACCAAAGGAAACTTCTTTGTGTCACTATTTTGCAGTGTAAAATTGTGAGCCAGACTCAGATTTAGACGCTGGTTCATGAAATAAACAAAGTCAGAACACAACAGTTAGAGTATCAGAGTTTAGTCTCAGCTTCAGAGACATTTCAGGCTGACTGTGGAGGTTTGACCAGTCTAAGCTTCTGACACCGTTGCACGAACTAGCAGTCTCACTAAAACACATTTTTATCCATGAGTCTTCACAAACATGCCGAATGCAACTTGTTCTTAATAAAACATTATCAGAGCTAATTTTTGCATTGTTTACGTGTGGTAGTCTTTTTTTCCTGGCTCACTGCTATATTTCCTGGATTATAGTTGTAACCACCTTATGTCTTCTAACTTCCTGTTGCTTTTGCTGACTGTAGTAAAAACAGCGTGCTATACATTTCTCAAAGCGCCAAAGACGTGTCCACAAAGTCAAAAGTGATACATGTCAAAAGCTCTGATGTGAACTCACCAGTATGGTGATGCAGGTTATTAAATTAAACATTCATCATCCATGAATAGTACAGTACATTTACTTTCAGCTGTTTTTGTCGCTTTAAAGTTAAGCAGTGTTTAGAGGTTTCTTGTATTGATGAACACACAGATAACTGTCACCTCAACCAACTCACTCATGGGCTGTTTTAGCATCTTTCAGCTCATTATTTTGGCTTTACGGATTGCAACTTTACTGTTCTGGTTGACTCTCATTAGCATTGATTCCAGCCAAAAACAGCTTCCAGGTACAATAACTGTTTTGTACTCTGTTCTGTTAGTAAAAAGCTTCAATAAACCAATTGTACGCTATCAGCTAGCGGTGTATGAATCACAATTCATCTGGATAATTGACCCGGATCCTCTTACTGACCCGGGATTAACAAGTCTGTAGTCTCCCTTAACCCAGATCCTTATTGTCCTCCACCTGCCTAATCCTGGGCCACATATAGAAATTAAAATGATAAATTGCATCATTCACTACTCTCCTTTTAACCTGTACAATCTCATTACAACATGTCTCAGTCCATCCGCCTAAGAAGCTGCCAGAAATTCCGCTACTATCGTTGACAATAAGCAGTAGTTGCCACTGCTAGCAACAGCTTCAGGGAGTCAGGACTCAGATGAGTGACACAGCGGATCAGCGTAACTTCCTTCAGACTCAGTAACACAGACCCGGATTCAGATTCTGATCCACAGATCCATCCATCACAAGTAAATCGGTACAGAGCCGGAAACAGCGGGGACTCAAGAGACCCGTGGATCGTTCACCGATCCAGCAGACCCAAAGTCTGGCGGGCTAAACGCTCCACTTCTGAAATGCTTCTGGTGGGGTTTGAAGTCGGTGGTGGGCTTTTGGGTTTATGCCTACAATGACAATTTGGCGACATGAAAAGATGGAAGAGACGTGAACATCATAATGCTACGTTTCATGTTGAATGTTCCTACTATCCTATCTTGAATGTTCATCTCGCTCAGAGTGTTTCAAAGTTAGTCATTTTCTGAACTTGTTTCAGTCGGTTCAAAATGGCTGCTTGGCTGCTCCTACAAGTGGCAGTGGCTTCAGCGCATTCAGCGGACACGCCATCGACTTAATTTCATAAACTTGATATTAATATTTTAAATTTGGCTGGATGGTTAATAACACTTTCTTCTTTGGTCTGACAAACTCAGAACACATATTTATTCTTACTTCACATGGACTTTAACTTTAGTTACATCCATTATACATCAATATACTGCATACATACATCAATAAACCAGATGACTTTCACTCTGTTCTCTGGAACCTGATTTCTAAACATGAGTTAAAATCTTTTCACTCAACTATGTGAAATAAAAATATTTTATTGATAATATAACTCCCAATATTAGCTTGTTACGCAATTAAAGCCCATGCCATAGGAAAACAGGGCTGAACACATGAGGGCATTATCATTATTACCCATAGACTCTATAAAACATTGGCGTAGTCTCTGTGACGTCACCCACAGGTTTCTGAAGAGCTGCTGTGAAGCTCAGTGTGGTGGCTCTGGTCATCACCATCTTGGCTGTCCTGTCTCCACCACCTACCGGCTAATCTAAAAATGGACAAAGACGTGGACCATGTGTGGAGCTGAGGCAGGCCGAATGAAGCCTGGTTGTCCAGATATTAGTCCACTGTGTTATACATCACAGGTCAGATATTTGGTAAAGTCTACAGAGCGTGACACACCTCTGGTGTAGACAACACAAAATAACAGAGCCAGAGATTGTCCTTGTTGCTGAAACACATATTGTAAATAGAAAAATACCTGATTAGAATAGATAAAAAAAACATGCTCCATAACAGTAGTAGTCAAAACCTCCAAAGGTACCCTTAAGCTTTGCATTGCTGTGCTGGTTTTTATTTCAGTTACTTCTATTAGTGCCTTCATGTTCTCCATTTTAACACCAATAATGTCTTTTTCAGCTCTTTATGTCTCCAGAGCCTTTACAAGAGCATCGTTGGCTTTTCGCCTCTGCTTTAGGGCTTCTTTTTGTAAAGATTTAGCTGTAATTTCTATTTCCAGAGCCTCCTCAAGAGCACTCGTTTCTTTTCCTCTAGGAATTCTTGAAGCTTAGTTCACTCAGGATTCACTCTCTGTGGAGCAGGACCAGAAGAAGAATGATGTAGTTGTCAGAGAAAAGAGGGGAGACGTCATTGTGTTTACTATTCTACCCATAAGATGATGGAGTAAATGCTTAAAAATAGATTTATAATAAAACACGTAGTAATCATTTAAAGTGACCAAAAAGTGCATCACCAACATATTTCAAGATCAACTGACACGGTGAACTGAGAAAAATAGCTAGCCCTTATAATAAACCACACCAGTAACTTTGCAAAACCAAAACAAAGAGCTAAAAACACTGAGAGGTGAGGAAAAATCAACTCGTGGGTTTGTCACTATGAGTGAACCCTTCCACACTACACACAGTCTTTTAATCCGTTCTGTTTTATTATTACGATAAATTATACGATAAGTGCAGCTTTAGTTTTCCTACTTAAATGCTACTAATTTATATTTCTGAGTCCTTACAATATATAATTTTATGACATTGAATATGAGTCTTTTTTTACAGTGCTGTTGCTAAGCTGCCGGTCCGTCTGAGTGGTATCTTAAGGACGTCAAACTAATTAACTGGTGCTGTGTTTGAGATAGCGTCTGGCTGAAGAACACCTTGCCTCGCTCTGCTTGAATTGAAAGGGGCAGCAGCACATTCAGACTTCAAACAACAGAGGTTTCCATGGGTCGAGTCACTGGGTCTGCCGCTGCCGCTCTTTATAACACCTGTAACCATGACAGTGAGACGTGGACTCGCAATATACAGTGCTTATGAATGAGCTATGAACAAGTGGAGGAGTTCGCAGTGGATTTAGGTTATATCTATGTAGAAATTATAAAGTGGATGAGCAGAACATTATCTGGTGTCATTTTCAGTGAGGAGGAGAAGTGTGTCCAATCAGTCCAGCTTCACACATCCATCCATGTGCGCTTGTTCTTCTCATCATATCTTGGCAATGTGGTGCAGGTTAAAATTAGATGGAGAATATTAAAGAAGGGTAGCAGTGGAAGCTTTTTTCATTCTTTATGTATGCCTCATTTGCTCTCCTCCTGCACTGTTCAGCCTATGAAAACAGCTGCATGATTTCTTCTTTCTACAGTCTGAGAAACAAACCCTGAGGATGTCGCCACAGGTAGCTTAACCTGACTTGTAGAGTTTGAAAGAAGGGAGCATTTACCAGGCATGAAAGAAAAAAGAGAAAAGTAGGATTCAGTGTTTCTATGAATTGATCCATATTAGTCTTTTTCAGGGGTGTAATTCAGCACCACATTCACAGTTTAGTATATGTCTTGATTCAGCTCAGCAGGGAAAACAACAAAAATTCAAAAAGTACCACAATTTGTCTTCCTGTTTTTGTCTTGTGACACTAATCAACACATTTGGTGATGCTGTCATAAATGATTTAGCGTGTATGAAGTGTTTCCACAGGCATATCTGAGTTCGGCTGAACAATATCTGCATACAGTTTTCATCTGATTCACTAATCTTTGTCCATTTCCACTTTAACTGACGGGGATGATTTCATACAGAGGATTTAAATGTTGTGGGAGGATGCTGAATTATATTCATATACCATGTTATCCTGTCTTAATAACTCCTGATAACCTGAATCTTGCTAGCATCAGAGCACTCTTAAATCAGATTTATAGACTTCTTTTATGGCGGACATTTTCACTTGTCATAGGAAAAGCATGGGTGGAACTAATTAACAACTGGAACATTAATGATGGCTCTGATCCAGCATTTATTGCAATGCAGTGCAGCAATTAACAATGTCATGTTTTACACCTGTGACAAGATAAAGTGTTTTCTATCAAGGCCTTTCCAATTCAACTTTTCCAGGATGGGAACCACTGACAGCAGTGTGTCAGTGATTAGTACGACTTTTTCAAGTACATTTTCAAGGAAGGGGTTTTACGCATTGTCAAACTCTACTTCTACTCTTTATTAAAGTACATGTTTTATCCAGTGATCTACTTTTTCCTTTCATGCCTTCATTCAACTAGCCTGCTGAGCACCTCTACCTGTTCATGTTCGCTACCTTTCTGTCCACACAGACAGTGTTGCTGCTAAGGCAGTTATATCTGAAAATATTTCACAATACAAGTCATTTTTTTAATAAATGAAGGGACGGTAGGCACGGTAGAGGTCTTTTATTTTGAAATGGATACCTCATGCGAGCATGAGCCCTGCTCAGGTGGGTGGTGTGTAAAACGGTTCACTCGGTGATCTGTTTTAGGAAGGAAAGTCCTACGGGAACAGCATTATGCCTACAAAGACATTTTGGAAACATATAACAATGTGGAAAGTGTGAACCTCGTGATAGCACTGTAGGAAAACCCAACATCCTTTGGGTACATGGTCTAGGAACCGTCAATGTCTGTACTAAACTTTATACCAATCAATCAGGTAGATGTAAATGTATGGATATTTTACTGGATAAGTTAAAACCTATACTTTAAAAGTCAGGGGATCACCAAAACGATAAGGAGTCATCCTTTGGGCATCATAAATACATAGTATGCCAAATTCCGTATCGACTGAAGTGGCGGAGCAACCAAGAAGCTGACAGCACCTGGTGAAGCAGTCTTTCAGTTTTTCATCTTGGTAAACAGTCATTAGAACCCACATGTAGATACATCGTTCTGTGCCTTGTGACCTCTTGTATTTCATGCGCTGCCTTGATTTGTCACTTGCTGCTGATCTGCTCTGACATCTCGACACTCCTTCTCTTGCTGACCACTGGCTCATGAAACTGCCCTGAAGCAAGTGTTTGCTGTCAACGTCTCAAAGCTGTCCATCAGCCTCTAAGCTTCAGGCCTTCGATTTGCCCACCACTACATCAGCAGCACCTCGCTGACAGTCCCATGAGTCACACAGAGTCCAACGTTGTCACTGCACCCAGGCATCAATGAGTCAGCTGACAGACTCACACGAGGACCGGGGACTATCCTGCAGTCACCATGATGTCATGGTGACACTGTGAATCCCATTCAGCATGCGATACAAGATGGGAAGGACATTCAAGAAATAATTTATAAATGTCTCTTTGGTCGCTGTACCGTCTATCACCAACTCATAAACACAATATGATGTGACCTGTTGCTCTGAACACCATCTAACCTTCAATATTTCAATTGTTCATTGTGTTGTGACCTCTGCATTTTCCTTTGTTACTGCTCAGCCTAGTTTCAGCTTGAATCAATAAAGTTAACCTAATTATCCTAACTTGAAAATGATGAAGAGCTTGCAGGGTCACATGGAGCAGGATATCCCTCTCTTCTACAGCATGTAGAACATTTCAGACCTCTGCTTGTACACGTTTAATATTTAAGAGTTATTTATTTCATGGCTGAATAAGAATGATTAACCTCTGAACCTCCTGGATAAGGCAGAACTGACCTGCTGGATCATTTATGTTATAATGTGGAGGTGAAGCACAGGAAGAGGAGATGTGTTATGGGATTTAATAGAGGGCTCTTTAACCTCTGAGAGAACTTGTTAAGCACTTGAGTATAAGAACAGCTGATGAGCAAATTGCCAGTGGCCAGTTTGCATATACTGCATGGGAGATAAGGTTGTTCAGGCTAATGTGAATAGCTCTATGTGGGCAGGATCAGGGATTGAACCTCTAACCTTGTGATTACTGGCTGCAACCCACCCAACCTGAGCTACAATCACCCAGGGAAGTATGTGCAGTAGTTAATGGAGGCTAATGTTAGTCTGCAGACTTTATAAAGACATTGTTGCATAACTGACATTACTGAGTCAGATCACTGATGTTGACTCGTCTCTATTTGTGGTACCGTCACACTACTTTTAGCATTTACCATGATCACGTAATCATGATCCATGATACTGTGGTGTAACTACTGAGTCACTTCACTGACTCTACTGTTTTTTCTACTGGTGTTGCTGTCTGCATTTTTAACACATCACAAACAAACATGAGTAGTCACAGTATACCTCATCAAGAGACATGGGACATATTGGCAGCAAGGCTGACTGGCTGTGTCATATTCAGCTATCTTAATATATATCTATGCTTGAGGTCATATTCAACTTGCCCATAGAAATGTCCTCTGTTGAGACAACTGACAAAAGAGAATCTTGGGGAGTTCAGTAGAGAGCTGAAGTCCTGGCGTTAATCCTAGGCTTGAGAAGAGAGAGCACACCCCATGAGAAAACTTCCTAGATTATCTCAGCCTACTTTCTTTAACCTGCCGGAATCTAACCATACTGTGGCCATTTCAAGATTGTGTCATTAAAGTCATGTGGTTTATTATGTGGATCCCATAGACTGCATAAAACATGGACATACTCTCTGTGACGTACTTTCTGAAGAACTGCTGTGAAGCTTAGAGTGTGGTGGCTCTGGCAATCGCCATGGGATTAGCTCCTGGCTAAAACCAGTTTTTTTTAAAACAAGCCACCTGTGATGGCACAAACCTGTCAATCAAAGCGGCCACATTCTTAATTCTGCATAACTTTAAGTCTTAATATCATTTGAACAGGTGAGTTGTATAAAAATTCACCCTCAGTACAGTTGTCATGAACGGGGAAATTAGCTATAGAGACCAAAACTGTTTTTTGTACCAGGCTGTAAACATGTTTATTTCTGCTGTGAAGTTAGACATTTTAACCTGGGGACTTATGGAGACTGACTCACCTCTGGAGCCAGCCTCAAGTGGACGTTTGAGGAACTGCAGTTTTTGGCACTTCCATGTGGAGGTTGCTGCTTGGTGGACCTACTAGGTTTATAGCTAACTAGCTTGTGTGACTCCATTCATTAAGTTGAAGCTGTTGTTAGTTAGTTGAATTATGCACTATGGTATTTTGCAACCTTACAAAGTGGAATTTAGAATGAACCTCAAAACATCAATCAATCACACTTTATTTGTGTAGCACTTTTCATACAAATTTCACACAATAAAAACCCAACACCACCTGCCCACCCCACCCCATTATAAACAGACAGAGGAAGTGCCACCTCATCATCTTGCAGTGAGGAAACACCGGAGGCAGGTTAAAAATGAATTAAATAAATACATAAAATAAAATAAAACCTATTAAAAATGTATAATGGTAAAATAGTTCTCATCATATATAGTAAACTCATTAATACATAAAAATAGCTAGATAAAATAGAATAACATGCTGTTAAGCAAGGTTATAGTGTAGTTCACTGTAATATTCCATATGCCAAACTGATTTGGTATGTATGTAAAACCTTCAGCAAATAAACACCACTAATTTATTCACAGTAGTATGGACATAGCATCGCCCTCTAGTTAGGACAGACACATCAAGATGACTGATAACTGTTGGGATGGGAACTTGACCAGCTATGGCTGAGGGTAGTGGGACTAACACAGCTCTGAGTCAAGGTGTAGAGATCCTTCTTGTAACATTAACATTCTATGGGTTGAGTGTTTTGATAATACAGCCTGCTATCTTTTCTGTGCCCTAAACAGAGCCGGGTCTTCTCTGTGTGCCGGCCTTAAACAGTGTATCAGGGTGTGAGTTGTTAATTTCCCTGTATACCAGCATCACCAAGACACCTTCTTTTACATTCAGCGAGTAAAACGTCTCCGATAAAATCATGCCATTACCCTGCAGTAGACTTTCAAACCCCCCGCTGACTCACATTCTTCACAGAATCATAACGTCTCTCATCACTATTTCATATACGACGCATAAAGCACACAATGCAGTCTGCGTTATCAAAGACCCCGAAACAACAAAGCTGGAACTGAAGCAAAATTGTCCCCTGCTTATTCCAAAGAGGCAAATATCACATATTAATAGATCTCCATGCTGTTTTGCTGTGTATTGCGCTGCCACTATAATTTGGCGTTCTTTTGAAGACTGACACATTGACAGGATTGGTGTGATCTTAAATGTTTTATTTTCCTTACACACTGGCCCTGTTCTGTCTGAACACATAATGATATCAACACACAAATAGTGTTTTTTTAAAGCCAGTTCAGAAGGATTACGCAGGGAATTCCCAGTAATACGGCATTGTATGCATCTCGCAAGTGAGCTGGCTGATCATTTGACTGAGAAATGTTACTCAGCAGGGATTTTAATGTTTTTATAATACACTCAGTGCAGTGTACAGTACATGAAAAAACGAATCTCTGAATACTCAGTGAATCATCAGTGTCACTGACTATCAAAAGTTGATTTGGCATTGTCATCATAGTCGTGATGTGTGTTCATTCCTGGTTCAGAAACACTCATGTAGTTGTACCTAGGTGGTTGCAAAGGTATTAATCCTATAAAGACTGCCTACATAGACTTTTTTAATACAAATTTTATACTAACTGAGCAAAAAAGTTGAACCCAACAATCAAGAGTAAAGTTTGACTGAGCTTAAGTCTTGGATTTAAACTTGTCTGGATGTCCTCAGCTGAGCGTTAACTTGAACTTGACTTAAGTTAACAATTCAAATCAGTCTCCACCTCCCCCAAAACATCTGGCTCTCTAGTAGCTAGATGCATTAGCACGAGAAGGTGGTGGGGCTGCAACCTCAAGCCGTATACAGCATGAGCTGGAGCATTTTTTTTCTACAGCAATCGTGTCTTTCTTTCTTAATTTCAGATATGTGAAATGTTTCGCCCATGGTAATCTCCTGCTATTCAAACAATGAGCTGAAGAATATTGCAGACCTCAGAGCTCTGAAGTAGAGACAGCAAGCTCAAATTGTCTTTTTTTGTGTGTCAGGACTTTTATTTAAATGACTGGTGGGACGTCTTTAGCACCAAGAACACTGTCAAAGCTGTACACTGACCACTGAGGTATCTCATCATGCAAAGTATAGTTTTGTATAAAACATAATAAATAAGTGTTTGCATTTGTTAGTACTGCGCTGCTTCATGCTTTGTGTGGTCAGTTAATACAGTGATGCTGATCAACATTTCAGAGGCACTATGCTACAGTGCTGTAATATTATTTCCAGGCAAGTTTCAGATTTAACTATAAAAATAGTAGTTTATAATATACGCATGTGTGTGTGTAAGCTGTTGCATGCATGCACCCCCTGTTGAAAATATATTTCTTTGCGGATGACTACATGTTCTGCCTTGTTATCTAGTTGCTAACTTCAACCATTTGATGCTGGAAGGGTGATGTACAGTGGATTTAGCAGACATTACTTGCTGGAAATAAGAGCTTGAATGCTGCTCATCAGTACATTTGTGTGCCCTAAAATCAAAACAATGAGCTAAAAGAGGCTAAAAAAATGCCACGTAGTGTACAGCTGAAGGAGTTTGGTGATAATTCTCTGTGGGTTTGTCACTTTGAGGGAACGTTTTAATGCCACACATGATATAATTTGGTCCTGTCTTCATTAAACAAACTTCTGTCTTAAACACATCTGATAACTTTGCAGCACGATAACTTTGTAGATGTGCTAATGGACTGAGGGAGTTCTGGGGGGAAATTGGCGGCCTACTTTGACAAGTTCAACTGTGATGCAGGAAAAAAGAAAGTCTGTTTTCTATGTGATGTATCTGAACTCGACTGTGTTAGTGACTGTAAATTATTCATTAACAGCTGAAGTTTCCTGTTCACTCATTATATAAGAATCGAAAACGCAGTAGTATTAGATATTAAAAGTCCCATCTGACTTTCAAACAGATGACATGGATAAACAGTGGCGGCACAGGAGACAGGCTGCTCAATCTAAATATATTCACATGTACCTTCAGATGTGGAATCAAATCAGCGGAGTTAGGAGTTGTTGTCTTGGAAATATTACATTGTTTAATTAGTTTGTTTAACAGTATACCTCGCTGAGGTTTTGAGTCACGCTGTTTGCTTTCCGTTTACATCATTTTCCTCAGCTGTAATTAACACAATGATTCAATGTCTAACATTTCTCAGTAGACCAAAAAAACTATAAGAAAATGAAAGTGTGCAAAGCCGTAAACAGTGCTGAGGTATGCGTGAGATGATGTACATCATAAATCAGCTTTGCAACTCTGTAATGCACCCCTTTAAGTCCAATATAATGAATGTCACTTGAAGGACTTAGTTCAGGTTAAAAAAAAAAAAAAAAAAAGCCCTCAATTATTGTGGTGCTAGAGCAATTCGAAAAGGTTTCCCAGCCTCCCCCTCCTCCTGCCTGGAGCGGACGTGGAGGCTGGTGTTCTCTCGATTTTTGCCGTCCGCATATGTCACCTGTAACATTAATTTGAATGATAACTGAACGGTACTCTCTTCACTGTTACCTTCCCCTCCATTGCCCTCGCAGCCTCTGCGGGGTGTGAAAGGTCTTCTCATTTGCGTCCCCATTGTTCCCAACACGGCTGTGGGCGTTCCAAAACCTTTCAGTGTGGACAGATGCTGAATGCCAACACTCTGAGCAGTCAACAGGGGGATTTTCTAAAAAAACTTCCCAGCACATGAGAAAAAAACCTGGACTTCACCTCTTTGATGGAAAAAAAAAAAAAAACATAATTTGATGGTGTGAAATAGGATTACTGGATTTTTTTTTCTTTAAATTGCAGGTTATTCAAAATGATAAGGAAAGGTAAGTAGGGTGCACGTCGTAATCCTCCTCCTCTGCAGCTCTGGTTAAGTGATTCACTTTCCATTCGCCGCCGCCGCCCGCCTGCTTGCTTGCTTGCTTGACGACTCTGCACTTTACTGGAGTTTGGCCGAAACACCCATCTTCAAAATCTACAAATGCAAATTGAAATAACAGCCTCGTTGTGAACGCAATAATTCTGCTGTGACAGATCAACGGGAACATTTCAACCATTCTTCTTCCTGCAGCAGCTCCTCGTGCTACTCATTAGGCCCATAAATAAAAGCTCCCGCTGTAAAGTTTTGGAGAAAACCACATGATGTTCTTATGTAGAATACAGACATCAACTTTTCTCTCCCAGGATCTCCACACCATATCTTTTTTTTACCCCCAGTTTTTGTTTGGGATTTCTTGTGAAGTTGGCACACTTCAAAAGCTGTCGGATTGACAGCGCTGCAGACTGAAAGCTCCTATTCATCTGCCTGCTGGAATTATGCAGACATCTCTCTTGAGCACCACTTCAGAACCTTGCTCTCTTTACTTTAAATATCTGGCCTCTGCATGCACCCTGCAACATGCTGAAAAAACTGGATGTGTGAAGTAAAAGGAGGAGGAAGAAAAAAACACTCCTGAAGAGAGAGAGAAAAAAAACGAGCTACTTTAACTCAATATTGCACATCAGTTAAACATCCTACAAGCTGTTAAGTGGAATGACACTAGCAAGCCTTGTTTCCCTTTTACCCTGCCTTAACTATGCAGGAGAATAAATCTGCAGGATTATATGATGACTGCCTGAAAACAGCCAGAACATAATGCACCTCTAACAAATTTTCTGCCTCATTTTGTCCCTGTCGGTCTCACACTCTTGGGTGAGTCCGTCGTGCTTCCAGGCTCCAGACAGTCAGAGTTGTCCCGAGCATGTGCAGAGAGGCCGCTGAGCCCTGACCTCCCTCACAGCCACCAGGTTTCCTGCTCTGGAGACTGCTACACTGCTCCTGTTATGTCATCCATCACAGCTGTCATAATTCTATGTGCACTAATATTACAAACAAAGCTGGGGTGCCGGGTTAGTTTATCCAAACCATAGTGTTGTGTGATGAGGCAGAGTTTAGGAAAAAAGGCAGAATCAACAGATTTAATGAGACGTTTCATTTCAATGTACTCTCGTGAAATAATACATATGTATAAAGGGATATGTGAAGGATATATTTATATGCACTGGTTCTTAAAATGTTTTTTATGTTTGTGTGTTATTGTTTTTATAACATTTTATCTTCATACAGTCACATTTTATTGGTTTATTTCTGCAAAATTTTTACTTTTTTGCACCGTGCATGAAAGGAGGAGTTTGAAAACAACAAATCTTTTCATTATATTCTGAAAAACAGTGTCTATTGTAAATACAAGCTTCTGATTTCATCAAAAATGGACCTGAAATTCCACTTATTTTGTAAAAATGTTCATTTACAATTACAATGAGATATTTTATTTGACAATTACAATCTAGGATAATCTCTTAACCTTTATCTGCATAGCTGGATTCAGCTAAGTCCAAAACAATGTTTTTTTATTGTTTGTTTCTTTAAGTGACCCTTCGAGGCTGCAATGTATTTTTTGGCCACTTAAGGGCAGCGGAAAAAGCTAAAAACAAAACACTTCAATCGCCTTGATGTAGTAAAAGTTAAGTCAGTGAAACTGTTGCATTCAATCTCCTTTTATAGCTATGGTTTGGTCTCCACCACCTCACAAAAACCAAACATACTGCTATTAATGTGGGAAGTCGGGGTAATAGTAGCTTCAAGAGTTAGCGGCAGTTTGAGCTGCAGCAGTTACTTTTACTGCTTTTCTTTCTTAATTTCAGAAATGTGAAATTAGACCAGCTACAGCTTCCAAGAGCTAACTGTGGGTGAAATGATGAGAATATGAAATAACAATTCAATTTCATTCTGAAAGATGCTACTTATATTATAAATGAATTTTAAATTATTCATGAGTGAATTTAATCAGTCTTTTTTATCTACGTTGGAGCTGTTACTCTCCTGTTAACGATACAGTATCTTCATTTGATCCTGAATTTCGAAGCAGTTCGTAAAGTCTGTTTCAATATGAGCTCCAATTAATCACTGATGTCATCATCTGACGTTTAATAATGATGATTGAGATATCACTATGATAGTGCTTTACAGGTACACGTGATGAAGCAGAGCTGTGGGAGCTATAAATAGCCACAGTTGTGCATAATAGTCACGTGTGGTGAGAGCTATTGTGTTGGAGAACCTCGCTGATGCAACTCAATCGGTTCAATCGCGCTTTTCCTTCTTTGCCTTTCTTCTCATTGACAGGTGGAAGGGCACAAAGTTTGATATGCAAAGAGATTATGAAGAGGGTTTCTTTATCGTTTTATGGTGAGTGGAAATGAAGCTTGTGCGGCTTAATAAATTTGACAAAAAAATATGCATATTTCTGTACAGTTTCTGAATGTTAGGCATGCCTTCTGTTGTAGGTTTTATGCATCTGACCCCAGGCTATGATGAGAGTGGACTGAAGGTTGAAAAACCAAAACAATGAGCTAAAATAGGCCAAAAAGTTGCATGGAACTACAGGGAAACTGAAGATGAAAGTCTACCTCACATTACACAGTCATTGGACCTACTGACCAATTGATTACTAAAGAGATAAGTTTTTGCATAATTCTTTGAGGTATAGTACTACTACTAATATTGTGTGTCAGTTTTGTGACATACAGTAGCTCACAGCTGTTAATACAAGAAAATGGTACAAAAACGACAAACAAAAATACAAAAATGATTAGTTTAATACGTTATTAATTATTCCATTAGTTGTTAAATCAGGCTGTGTTCAGACCGAATCAGGCATGTGGTGATTCACCGTAGGCCTGTGTGGTGCTGTGGGTGGATGCTGGTAGTGTGGGTGTGTTTATTTCAAATGAACGTAACCACTATGAACAATCACAAAATAACTTTATCTCTTTGATTCACCGGCTTTCTCGCTATCTGCGCTCCCTCTCTCTCATTCACTGCCCAAGTTACTTGACCGCAGCTGTCTCTCTCTCAAAACAAACCAAAGAAATCCTCTTGGTGTGACTATTTTGTCAACGGTACATGAAATAGGACTAGGAGAGCTTTTTTTTTTTCCCCAGCGTACCCTGTGGCCCGCACTGCCGCAGTCTAAACACAACGCCCCTGTTCAAATGAAAAGGAAAACCAGTGTTTTCGCCACAGCGCCTGACTCAGACCTAAAACGTCCATGACATACAACCTGTTATGATTTTAAGTTTAACTTTGCATATCATGCATTTTATGAAATAGCAAGCCCAGTAGTGTTTTTTTCATCAATACGGACACATTTTAGAATGTAAAACAGTCCAGCCTGAATAAACTTTTACTGTCAAAATGACTAACAGCCTCCTGTTACTCCTCTTTCAGCCCGAGCCAGGATCAGTCCCACTAACTTGGCTTTGTCTAGCTCTGCCTGGTAAACAATGAGCATTTATCACAATGTGCTCCCAATTATTACCATGTGGATCTTGTTAGACATTTTATGTAAAACGCATCCCCACTAACAATTGTCTAATGATGAGCATACCGGTTTGATGACAATTACGTTCAGTCATGTTGAAAAAAGAGAAGTTTGTTGCAATGAGATCTAAGATTAAGACCATCCAGCGTAGATGCAATCAATATGTTTTGACGAACCTTGCTTTGTAGTATAAGCTGCGATGGCTGCAGCAATTACAACAGCATGATTACAAGACTAATTGGACATAACAGAGTAATTGTGAGTTAAACCACCACAGCCACAGTGGTATGAGGAACATCCGCCGAGCACACAGAGGATGAGTGTGCTGCTGTTGCTGCTGAGCTGGCTCTTCCCTAAACAGCTTGTAATAATGTTGGAGGTACAGGCGGCGTCCGCGTTGTCACGTCCCCTCAGCGAACTGATGCGCCCACACCCGAAACGCACAGCAGCTGTTCTGGAGACAGATGAACGGTGAGGCAGAGGAACCCGTCTGACCGTTTACCTCTGGCATCATCCATCATCGCTGACAGCTCTCGATCATTGCTCATATTAATAAAACCTTCCCATCAATATTGTGTTGCCGGGGTATTCCCCAGTGAGATGTCTCTGTTTTGGAGTCTTTGTAGAAATGAATATTGTGACATAAATCTAATCTCTCAATGGCCAATGAATTAGAGTTTATACACAGGGGATACGCATGACATTAGAGAGAATTTGAAGAGGTTGGTGACGTCAGTGCAGTGCATGAGTAGTCATAGTGAAGGACTGCTGAATGTGTTTGTACGTAAACATATCGTGAAAATATAATATGATTATTTACAAAGATAAAATTTGGTTTTGCAAAAACCAAAATGTTGGGCAAGGGAAATTTCTAACGTTATAGTTCTGTTACAGGGGTCAGGAGTCAACAGACTCATTCCAAGTCATCCTCTGGGGATTATGAATATTTATAGCAAATTTCATAGCACTCTACCTGTTGTATTTTGAGACATCTTCATAATTGATATTTGGCCTGAGGGAGGTGCTTGAGCAAAGCGTGTGGTGTTTCCAAAAAATGATAGGATTAATCCTCTGGGGAGCATGAATGTGCTTAGTATATTTCATAGTTTCATGCATCAATTCTTACATTTTATAAAGTGGATATTTTGGCCGGATGTTGATACTAGAATGGAATCCATGTGTTATTTTTAATTCATTGCCCGGGGATGAATATTTACGGTAATGTTCAGGAAAATGTGGCTGTTTTTGGGATGCCTTGTTGTGGATTTATGTGTTGGTTAAGAGGAAATTCTGACCTGATTGTTGAGGTACAAGAAAGGTCAGAGTGTCACAAAAATCTTTTTCAAGGCAGTTGGAATCAAATATCACTTACTTCCTTTGTAAGACCAGTTTGCAGTTTCCAGTGGTGGGAAACCTGAAATTTGAGTATGTAAATCAAAGGTATTCTTCCACAGAGAATTAGAAGTCCAGTGTGTAGGAATTAGTGGAAGCTAGCGGTATAGTTGCTGATTGCAACCCTCCTTGTTTCATCCTCTCCTTCCCAGCAACCTTTATAGAAACTATAATGGTCACAAAACACCCGAAACACACGAAAAGTCCTCGTCTGGAGCCATACTTTGTTTGTCCGTTCTGGGCTACTGTAGAATCATGGTGGTTCAACATCGTGGTCTCCGTGGAAGAGGACCCGTGGTGTCTGTAGAAATAAAAGTCTCATTCTCAGGTGACAAAAACATAAAGATTCTTATTTTCAGGTATTACACACTCATGTAAACATAGTCACACGTATTATATACCATTTCAAATAGAGCCCCTTACACTGGACCTTCATAGGAAGATAAAAGCATTCATACCTCACCCTGCAGCACTAACGACATGTTCCTGTTCATTCATTTGAGAAAATAAAGTGAACCTGAATCTGTGGAAGAAAGGAGGAAAAAAAAAGTCCTGAGCTGCTATTTCTGTAGAAAGTGAAGTACAGTCTGTACATCTTAAACATTTTTCAGTCACATGGATAAGGCGTAAGATGCTAACATTACAGTAACATGCTCAAATGAAGTGTTCCACGCTGCTGTGTAGCCCTCAGGAAAGCGCTCATACAAAAGTGCTCCGGCTTTTTGAACCGCTCAGGATTCCAACTTGTTGCCGACACATTCGGCGGTGCACTTCAGTTCATACAGGAAATGCAGGACCGAAACAGATTATATAAGTGTGAATTTTGAAGGTCTGTGATGCGTCTCCTTGATGTGGATGTGACTAGAATGAGGCATTGTAGGAGCTCTGTGCAGAACTTCTGAGAGAGCAGAGCATTCCTCAGATGTAATCTCCTTTGCCCAGATGAAAGACCCAGTCATAACGGACCATCTCCTGCTTATGAGGCCTCTATGGAGCAGGTCTGCAGTTTAAAAGGAGATTACAATGGATTTAACACTGATCTCACACACGCCTTTGCAACTCCCACCCCCGCTACCTTCACTCCCAAAAGTACCACTCCGCATGTGCAGCAGCCTATTGTCACCAGCTTTGTTATAGCTTTGTAGGTAGCCTTGTGTGAGGCAGTGATGAGATTGAAAGCTTTGAGCTAAAGTAGAAAACTCGCTCTGCAGTCAATCAGAGGGAGCCACATTTATGATCCACACAACAACACGGCACCGCCAATGAGCGATTCTTCCTCTCGGCCCAGGAGTTTGTGGAAATCTGGGTCACTTCATGATAATGGGGGTGAGGATGCAGTCGTAAGGATGAGGTCACAGTGGGGAATCATTCAAATCCCGCTCTGCCCTGCTGATGAAAAACCCACTGTATCTTCTCCGAAATGCAATATAGGTCAGGTCCTGCAAGGATCTGTATGCAGCACATACAGAGGAGGGTGGAGGGGGTTGGGGGTTGGGAGGGTTTGCTGATGAATAATTAATGCACCCGGATAGTTGGGTGAAATAATCCGATGTTTGTGTAACAAATCAACGGGATGAGCAACACCTAGCTCTGCTTTGCAGCGTAGCCTCAAAGGGCATGTATCAAGGGACGAGGTCTAAGTTGGAAGTGATTAGTCATGTTTATTACTACAGACATCAGGAATCTCCCGTAAGGAGAAACTACAAAGAGCGAGAGAGGGGAGCAAGAATTTCATCATGTCGCTTCACTGTTTGCAGGTGAATTCATTATGACATGTTTTGCTTATGTGGCATCTATTTGGCTGCAACCCTTTCACATATGCGACTAATTTGCAGTAACAAATATGTTTACTCGGAAATGCAAAGCTGGCCTGGATCATGCTTTTTACGAACATAACAAGGAAGCTTTTTTTATTGAACGTCTGCAAAACTGTATTTGTGATGCATTTCATGTTTCTCTACAATAAAAATCACATTTTTATGGTTAAAGTTTAATAAAACCTTTTGGTTAAAAGTCCCCAAAACACACTTTCTCAATCTGTTTTTTTTTCTGAGCAATGGACTCATCATGGTGCCTCATGGTGGGCTGCCATCTGCCATGACCAGTTGACCAGTTTCTGTCTTGAAACTGGTCTGAAGTGGGTGGGGGGGCTGTGTTGGGGAAAAGACTTACAGTTTTTTGCACAAATCGGGATTTAGCAACATTTGAATCAGAAATTGATGATGGTTGGTCGTTTACCATGTCACTCAAATTTGATTAAACCAAAGCCACACATTGCTGAATAAAGCAGATGAGTGTTAAACTGTTTGAATGATGCTAAAACTTCTCTCAGCTCCAACCACGCTCATCTTTGCCCATTTTTGGATTAGCCAGGAGGCGGCAGAGGCAGGACTGCCAAGGCGGCGACGACCAGAGCCACCACACTGAGCTTCACGAGGGCTCTTCAGAAACCTGCGGGTGTCATCACCAAGATTATGTCCAGGTTTTAGACAGTCTGTGGGTGACGTCACAGAGACTACGTCCATGTTTTACACAGTCTATGCTTGGACCTCAGTATTTCCTGGCTACGCTTCTGACCTCTCTCAGGTTACTCTAGCATAGCTAGCATCTCAAAGCTACATAAATGTGTGGGATTTTCTAAAGGATCTTAATGGGCAACTAAACCCTAGATTTGATCATACATACAGCACAGATACAGTAAAGAGAGAGAATATGTTTTTTGTGGGATGTAACTGCCTCTTTAATCCTTTTATTTTTACTATTAGATAGTAATCAGTTATTTATTTTCATCATATATGCATATATTTTATGTCTTAGTACCTCATGAACCAATCCACAATTAAAGACATTTAAGTTCTCTTGCATCTCTACCAAATACATTTGGAATGTGTAGTATTTTGTCCCTTGTCTGCTGATTCATACTGTGCTTGGAGGCGAGATTACTAATATAAATCAAACAATAAGACTGTTTCAAACCCCCAGATGGCTCCAGAGTGTAGTTAGTGTCGCACTTATTTTGAAACATTATTTTCTTTAATTGTTTTTCATTTGTGGGTGAAAAAAACGAGAATGAAGTCTGCCTTTTCACTGTGGCCCGTCCTTCCTGTTTCCTCCTGTGGAGTCTTTGTTTCCTCTTCTGAGGACACTTCACTCTTCACTCCTTTTTGATCTCGTGTAATTAGCTTGTTTCATTTGTTAGGACAACTGAACTTGCTGCCTCACTACAAGAATATCTGATGCGTCTGATGTGTCAGAACGTTTTATCGGCTTCGGAATGCGACTCTTTCAAGCTTATAAAGACCTCATTTAGCAATTATGTACAGACGATGAATCAAAGACTATTTTATCTCACATGAAACTTCCTCAAGGATCCAGGCTCTCTTTTTGTTCCGTGCCTTGTTGTGTATTTTATGTCCTTTTATTTTGCATGTTCCACAAATAGCTCAAATGTCAAACTGGTTGATCTTTCAGAGGTCTTGTCTGCATCAAATAAGACGGGGACTGTTATGTACTGTTGTACAAAGTGAAGACGTCAAACTGGAATAAAGATAGCATGAACCACGGCGCCCTGAAGAGCCCTTCTCTACCACAGAATAAAGGAAGCAGAGGAAATATTGGACGTCTTAAAAATGTTGAGGAGAAGAACAAAAGTCATTACTTTCATTTTTCATGTGGGACAAATAGCTTATAGTCCACCTTTATTCTGACATGATATCTGTCTGGTCAGTGGTGATATTGTGTAATACAGCGATTCATTTCACTGTTACTTTCCTAACCTTTGCCTATAGTCGCTCGCAGCATACAAATGACCATGAAGCTGTTTCTGAGGTCTCTGATGCTTCCACTCAAAGGTTCGATACAGCCGCCCTTTGAAATGTGGCCTCTTCCTTCTGATAACCCATGGACTCCGAAAACAGTTTCAGCAACTTCTTCTTTCTTAATTATTGTGCTTGTGATCAAAGAGGGATGGAGGAGTATGGAGTAGGATTTATTGATAAAAAATGACCATAATTTAACATAATGACACTTTGATTTTCATGTCATTCAAGGGTAATGGAAGGTACCTCAGCACTACTGCATTCTCATGCATGGACAAACTGAACATGTTGAACAGTTTCCCATATATACAGTATATGTGCAGTACATTAATGTTTTATAAGAACTGATTATCAGACTACAAGATGGCGGCAATTCATATGAATGAAAATGACTCAATCCAAATGTTTTGATGCTTCCTCTCCATTTCGCAGGCTACTGCACATGCTCATTAAGCTGGATTCAGACAGGATCCGGCGCTCTGGCGAAAACAGAGGTTTTTCCATTCATTTGAGTGGGGGTGGTCCGTTTTGGCAGGGGAGGGGTGTCAGCGGAAAAAAATGTGTGGGGGAGAGGTTGATCTAGATCCAACTTTTGGGAAAACGGAGCCTGACGTCATGCTCCGCAAGCCAATCAAAAACCGGCAGCCAGACCATGGAAGATGCCCACAGACAGGTATCTCCCAGTATTGCCCTGACTTGGTTTATTTTGTGTACCCAGGCTAGCCGGCGTTGCAAAACAGCAATCGCAAGAAGATTCTTCGGGTTGGGATCCATCTCTTTTGGTCCGCAGATAGGAAATGAAGGAAAAGCTCTGGATCAAAGCTCTTATCTGCGTCTTCTTCTTCTCTGTTCTTGGTTAATGTGGGCGGAAAAACTGCTTTTAGGTGCACTACTGCCACCTTCTGGTTTGGGGCGATAATGTCATCAAAATGACGTCACGCAACAAGCCAAATAGCGACACTCCCACACCGCGCAACTCCACCACCGGTCGCTGGAACGCCTGATCCTGTCTGAATGCAAGGTTAGAATCTCCTCCCATGGCACCAGCTCAGCTCCAACCTGCCCTTTTTTAAGCTTTTCTAGTCATCTTGTTGCTCTTCTTAACTTATGACACCCATGTTGGGCTCCACTACTCTTAATGCTGTTTCAAAGCACAGTTTTTTATTTTATTTTATTTTTTGCCTTGAAAACAGTCAAATTGACTCAGAACAACACAAAGGAAGCAAATATGATGGATATGAGTAATTGTAGATTGTAAACTTCTTCTCAGGTTGTTAAACCCTCCAAATTCCCGACCAGGACAAGGACATGTCCTCAGTATCTTCACTGACAGCTGGCAGTTGTTGGACTGCACTAAGTAAGTTGAGTAACAACATTAGTTATACATACAGTGTTACCTTTTTAAATGAGTAATTGATTACATTGTCCAACACTGCTTTTGTTAGACAGCTGTTAAACACAGAAATGTTCCTGAGCCCATGTACTAATATCCTTTATACAATTATATTAGTGTTAATGCAGTGTTGAATGAGGGGTCAAAGGTCACAGACATTCAGTGTTGGTTTTCCGCCTTGCTCCTTACGTGCAGCGAGTTGTCTGGATCTTTTAATGATATTATGGATTGTAGATGGTGAAATCTTGAAATTCCAATTGTGCATTCAGAAACATTCTTAGCTTTACTGTCATACCTGATCATAATGCTATCACCTATTACCAGTGAATCTGTTTACCTGTGGAAGGTTCCAAACAGGTCTTTTGTTGATCCCGTTCCAACTCTTTCTTGGACGTGTTGCAGCATTGATTTCACAATAAGTGTCTGTTTACAAAAAACAATAAAGTTTATCGGTTTGAACATAAATTCACTGTATTCAGTTGAACTCAGGTCAAAAAGGATTTGCAAATCATTGCATTTGCAGTTTGAACAGAGAATGATGTTTATTCTTTTTGTTTCAGTTCAGTTTCCACAAAATGTTAAAGATTGTTCAGAATCACATGTGTCAAACTCAAGGCCCACAGGCCACATCTGGCCCGTGAATGAATTATCTTTGGCCCGCATGATAAAATCTATTTACTATTAGAGCTGGCCCGCCAGTATATCGCACGCACCACCATAATGCTACAAATCCCACAATGCACTGCCCGTGCGTCAGCACGTCAATCACGGGCCCGCGAACGCGCACCTCACTTGTTCATCAGCAGTCTTACGGTATTACACACCACTTGTGTCAACTTTCAACTATCCCTCTCCCCAAAAAATGGCTAAACGAAAGGTGGACTTTGACAGACAGGTGGGAGGCAGCGTATATGTTCGGGGATGTAAAGGGCAAAGCTGTGTGTCTTCTGTGCGGAGACAGTGTGGCTGTAATGAAAGAATACAACATAAGAAGACACTATGAAACGAAGCACCACGACAGATACAAGCATCTGGACACGACACAAAAGCTACAGAAGGTAGAAGAGTTAAAAAGAAGTCTGGTTTCACTGGTGTCTGTCTCTTGCCACTACAGGACATTTGATTTTTCTTTGAAGTAAATTACTTTTGGCTGTTGTTTGCCTGTAGAAAATTTCATAATTAATGTTGTTTTATAGGCAATAATCTATAGGTCTTGTTCAGGTCAGGGTCCAGGTTCAATATGTGCAATAAGGTCATTTCAATAAGTTTTCAATAAACGTTCCATCCATCCCTTGTAGCAATTTTTTAATTTCAGCCCACTGTGTATTTGAGTTTGACACCCCTGATAAACCATTGTATCATCAAACCTTCATACTAGGTAGAGACCAGGAAAAGACCACGGTGGTGTGACAGCATAGTCAGCGGGTTGCAGTTTTTATCTCTTTATTTACTTTATGTTTAACGTGGACATCGCAGTATGGCTACCATCAGCACACTGAATTATTTATGTATCTACTGGCCTAAATTTGGAGTTTTCTTCCTATATGCACGAGTCGAGGCGGCGTCAGAATACTAATGCAACGTGAGTTCAGCAAGGACACGAAGTTCTGGCTTCACTTTTTATTTTATCACCATAATGAGGCAACAAAATTCACTGTCATCGGAGCCGGCTTGAGAAGCTAAGGGTCACCATAAACAACAAAGGCTAGGACTTTATGAGACCCAGGAGATAAATAGGAGCTGCAGAAAAAGCATTCTTGTTAGAGAACATATGTTTCGCTTGCATCCCCTGTGTAAAGGTCACAGTGAGACAGAGTAATGGCTCTAGCATATTCATTGCTGCGTGTCTTCATCTAGGCAACCATCCATTTGCCGCAGATGAGCAGGGGGGACCCCCACATCATTTATGATGGTGAAATTATGTACTCAGTTGCTGCGAGGGGAAAAGCAGAGTTATGAGTTACAGTATTATGACTTTCCAGGGTCTAATGAAGACATCATTTTGCTGCTGAACTGCATAACTGTTGCTGTTTGTGCCATATTTAAGGATATTAGTGAACATTTGGACACCGTTCGAGAGACTAGGCAACTACAACTACAAGTTTAATCGTCACATTGTCACCATTAATGCTGCTTTTATTCATTTCCTCTTTGAATCTATAAATCGTGGAACCTCAATGGATGTTAATTAGTTTTTCAACGGCGTCCAATGAGCTGTAAGAACGCTGACGGCTTTCTTGAACTGCTTACAAGGATTTAATTTCACAGTTTCACAATGGCACAAGTAAGCTAGCTAATTAGAGTTGAGATGCAACAGGAAGGAGGAGGTAGCATATCATGATGACAAACTGTGCTGCTTTGTAATTTGTGGTTTTGGATTGTGAACAAATGTGATTCAGAGGGAAGGGTGGAGGATTATTTTTTTGAAACTCTTGCCAAAAAACTTCTTACATGGAGCCCCTTACAAAATATTAATGTCATGTTGTGTTTCAGTGTTGCTACTTGTTGAAAGCTGTAATCAGTTACTCATTACATGGTCCTCAAAGAAGAAAGCTCCCCTCGGTTTTTATGGAGCATTAAAGTGACTTTCAGCTTATTTAGGAGCCTGGCCGACATCTTTACTGTTTTGATTCACTCTCAGCACTCTCATTGCGCCGTTTTCGGTTGCAGCTTTAAAAACACACTGAAAAACAGTACACTGCACTACCAAAACACTACCTGCTTAGCAGCAAATGGTGGTCGGTCACAGTAACTGTTCAGTTCACTCAGTTTCTGGTTATGCCAGTTTAGTCGGGTGTATGAGTTTAAACTGGTTTGATCTTGTGCAAACCAAAAGTATAACTCTTAAAATAACCATGCCACTCATGCTTCTCGCATCTGTTTGCTGTCTATTCAGCCAGCTAGTCCAGTCAGTAACATAGCAGGAGTATGAAGTCTTGTTGTGAATGTTTATGCTGTTAAAATTACTGCTACTATTTGGCTTAATATTAAAACAAGTTTGACACTTTTACATTGGCCCAAGGCTGATTGGCTGGTTCAACTACTTACACATCAGCAAAAGTATTTATTACGACATTGGTTACTTTGCTTTTATTACTCAGCTCAGCATCATCAAAGCTTTAACTCATTATGACCTAAGAAGCCCTCAAAAACATTGTAAAACCTAATAACAAAGAACATCAAATTAAAAGGCTAGGAGCACTGAAATAAAACAAAATGTATTTCAGCGTTACACGTCATGGAATGATCACGTCACATCTGGCTCTAAAGGGAGAAGCATGCACTTATTGCACTTAGTCTTCATTTAAACACTCCACATCCTCAAAGTTCACATTGTCTGTTTAACAAGTAGTAGAAACAGAAACTTTTAAAGTGGTTATAGTAGTTTTGGAGATATTTACCACAGACTGTATAACACATAGACATAGTCTCTGTGATATCACCCACAGGTTTCTGTGCTCCACGTTAATCCAAAAGTCAGCAAGCGTGGAGAGTTGGTGGGGCTGAGGTGGGCTGAATAAAGCCTGGGTACTCAAACAAGTCCCCTTTGATGACACCCAACTGTCAGTGAAAGCGTCTAAACTGTTAATTCTTGATAACTTTAAGCATATATCATATCATTTGAACAGGTGAGCTCTATGAAAATTCACCCTCAGTACAGTTGTCATGAACGGGGAAATTAGCTATAGAGACCAAAACTGTTTTTTGTACCAGGCTGTAAACATGTTTATTTCTGCTGTGAAGTTGGACATTTTAACATGATTGACTTGTTTAGTAGCCGGCCTCAAGTGGACGTGGAGGAACTGCAGTTTTTCTACACTGGCATCACTTCACAGTGACGGAGGTTGCAGGTTCGTATTTAGAGACCATCAACAGCTTACATTGCGTGGTGACGGCACGTAGCACTCCAGAAGTCCTGTCCTGTGTTCACACACCCTCCAACAAATTCTTGATTATGTCCTGCCAGTGGCTAATGTTAGCAAATCAGCAAAAACATGTAAATATGTCTTGTTTTGGTGGAGGCTAGCTGCCTTGTTACTGAATCAGTAACACATTAATATAATAGCTTACTCCCCAACACTGTTTAGGACTCTTTTTAGCTTCACTGTCTAATATTAATTTTTAAATCATGCAACTTTTGATTGGCTCATCTATTATAGATTTGGTGTTTACTCTCCAAACCAACAGCAAATCTTTTCCATTTTTTTCTGGCCTGTCACCACAGATTAGAGATCCCCTCCTCAGCATTTCATTAATGTTCCGTGCTGTAATTCAGCACGACAAAAGTGACAGGCTGCTAAGCGTCAGGAAATTGCAGGGTTTGACAAAACAGTGACTCATCTGAGAGTGAGAATCCCAAATGTCTTTCTTGGCAGCGGCACAGCAGCACTGCGTCAATGCTAAAGGTCAAAGGTTCAATCTGTTCTGCGCGGTTCAGATCTTGAAAGCGTGTCACATAGGATTCAGCAGCGCTGAGGGACGACGCTGAGAACACACGTCTTATGAGCCGGAAAATGCAGTGAAAGGGATACACAGCCTCACGTGTTCTCAGGCTCTGAGGTGAGCGAGGAAATATTATCAACATCAACACCAAATGTTCCTCTGTATCTGCTCTGATCTGAGAGGAAAGCACTATTCTCTGTTCTTTGTTGTTACAGTAAATCTACCACGTACCTTTATATGTATCACTTACTGTACTGCATTGTGATCGTATGTACTGGACCAAGATTGGCTTCCACGACTAGTGCTATTTGTGATGTCACAAATCCTGCTGGTATGCGTCCATGTGTTGAAGTGAGATTTGAAAAGAAACTCCTTCAGGAGATGGATGTGAGAACAGCCTTCTAGAGTAAACTGCACATACATCATTCTGCAGAATGAAGCTCAAACATTCACAATGAGCAAAACAGATTTAATAATTATTAATTAATAATTTAATTTTATGTAATTGCTTTTGATTGTGGCAGCAGATTGCTACCACCATCACAAAAATGATCTGCTCAATTTGTCATCATAACAAAGAAAAGGTTCTCACTGTCCTGTTGTAACAATGACATATATACATATGTCATAAAGCAACATTTTTAGAAACAGTTTTAGAGTGCAATGTGGTAAATATAGACAGCTGTATATGTGTATTTGTTATGAATACATTACTTATGATAAAAAACTAGCAAGTCGACAACTTTGCTAACAGCCAAACATCAACAAGGTCAACAACAGCAGACATAGCAGCCAGCTAATATTACTTATTAGTCCAACAGCAGTCAGCCCAGCTCGGCGTCTGTCTTTCAGCCTTTTATTTCACCAAGCTCTCACCAACCACTAAAAGCCAGTCCCACATTTACTCTTGATTTACTCTTTTGGTCTCTTCTTCTTTACCATTATGTCCACAGAGGCCGCTGAGCCAGGTTACATTGCCCACTTGCCCTGCTCCGGTTCTGGCATGACACCAGCTCTGCCCCCCATCTCCATTCCCCCCGCGCCCCGGGCCTGAAATATAGTGGTCCAAAATTCCTCAGGTACAAACACCAACACTCCCCCGGTGCTCTGAGATTGCAGTCTGGGCGGCCTGGCTAACAAACTGAGCTAACATTAGCTAACATCAGCTACAGTTCACAGAAGGTTACTTTACTGTCCATCTGGAAACTCTGTAAATCACATAGAGTTGATGCGGAGCAGCCGAAGGACATCAGAGTGAAGCAGAAAACATTTTCTCCATACAAATTCAGAGAGATGCACCATTCACCTGATTATAAGTCAGTGTAGCATCAAAATGTTATGAAATCTTATTTATTATTATTCTCTTATTCTTATTTTATGGTAGAAGAGTTACACAATGGGCTTTAATGATATAATTCCACCCAGCACAATGTGGTTAAAAAGATGTTAATAAAAGAAACGGCCAAGATATATTTGTTTTGGTTGGAAGTGAAAGGTGAAAACGTGTTTTTTAATGTGGTGGAACAGTCGACTATTTCATGTCCATCTGTCTGGTTTTAGCTGAAAGTGAAAGTTAAAAGTTTTGTAGAGTTCTTGTAAACTACTTCATTTCAACCCTAAATTTAAAAACCGACCGTTGACATTCTAAACACTTAACAGCAGTCTGTGTTCAGTGTTTTTATGTTATGAATGACTACAATCACAAAGTCACAAGTACAGCTCATAAAAGTGATCCTGTATCTGTTAACACCATAGTCACCAATGTCACCCCGAACTACTACAAACTTTATAACTTTACTAAAACTTTATAGATTTGCCTTTTTCACCTTTGAATGAGGTGTTGATATCATATCATCATCACATTTATTCCTTTTTTCCCATAGTTGTTTGCTGATATTGATAGTTTCAGGAGTATATTTGAGGATATATCAGCTCTGCTCTTTTTTCTCTGAACATTTCCACATTGAATGATTCATTTTAAAACTGTTCACCAACTGCATTTTGAAAGAATAAATACTGAAGCAGTAATCAACTAACATTAAAGAACCATGCACAGCTTATAAATGTATGCGAGAATGAGAAATGAGGGAGTAATTTAGGGTGTCATGAGATGATGCAAACATACAATCTTTAATTAAACATACCATATGTATGCATACAGAAATTAAGCTCTAGCCTATAGATGTAACTGACCTACATTCACGTTTATACCCACCTACCCATATTTGCTGGTGGCCAGATAACGTTTGTTGCTATGGATACCATGCAGTGCTAAGTTACTAGTCATGTGGACTCCAGGTGGTGACTCTGCATTACATGTCTCGAATGTTAGTTGCATAAAGAAAGTAGGTAAGTAGGCAGATACTGTGCAATTACATGTTTTGTATTTAGCATTAGCTAAAGCTAAATGTTACACACTGGACCTTTAAGTTCTAATGGTACAACCTGATGTATTAAATTACTGGTGTCAAACAAACTAGTAGTTTTTATATATGATATATCTAAACCTTTGCATGGAACTTTATTGTTTGATGTTGGAATCAGTATGTTTGACAACAAAAAATGAAACTCAAGGTCCTCTTACTAACTTTTTCAGACTGCATCTCTGCCCTTCATTAATGACCTGTTTTGTTGTTCATTTGAGAAGTCTGTAGCTGAGTCATGGCAGCCTACATTCGGAGGCTGCTGAGAGGTTCTGAAATCTGAGCTATGTGGGAGTTGGCTGCAGTACAGCACTGCATTGATGAGCCTGTTGTAAGCAAATCAAACCCAGACGACAAAGAATAAACAAACATGGAGAGAGTAAAAAAAGGAAAACATGAGTTTGACAGCTGCTCGCTTTGAAAATGTTGCTGTTTAGCAGCCAACCATTGTTACAGTGATCACATTTTTATTATCAGAGGTCGCTCTAGAACGATGAGTTGAGGCCATGATTGTCAACAGCACAGCAACAGGAAGGTTTTTACGGTAAAAAACTGTCAACTGTGATGTCAGGATTTACCGTAATGAATATAATAGAACTTTTTCTAATATTACGGTAAAAGGATATTAGTACTGTTGATTTCATGTTTTAAGATTGGTTTATTACATATTTTACCATATAAATACATTTTGTAAAATAAGTTTTTTTACCATAAAAAAAAAACAAACAAACACTGTTTTGTCATATAGTCAGCATGAAAACGCTGTATGTATGCTGTATAAAATAAAGGTTTTGCGATTAAATATGACAGTTTTTTACTGTAAAATTAACACTGTCATTTAGAATACTACTTTATTTGGTATATATTTAGCTAAATGGCATTAAAATAAAGTATTTAACATGAAATATGATGGTGTTTTACATGGTTTTAATGGTAAAACTAAGTAATTTAAGTACATTATATATCACCTGTAGAGCAAACATAACAGCAGTCTCATGTCAGCCCCTGCTGCCTGGTTAAGATGCAGTGGGAGTGTGTTTGACGATGTGTGTGTGTGTGTCGGGGTGGTGGGGGAATCATAGCCAGCAGGGAGGCAGCTGGGACCCTCCCGAGACATGAGCCCATGACCCTGAAATCATGCGCTCCGAGGCTCCCAAACAACAGGCCTGAAATCAGACACCTCTCCCTCCTCCCTCAGCTCGAGCACCGTCACTGCTCTCTGTTCTGGCCGGTCTCAGGCACCGAGGTCTGTTAGGGGACAACCGGGGGAAGAAGTCAACGTCATTTACATTCCAGGTACCCCAATCCTCCCCGTCCCCACCATCACCACCACCACCACCACCATGCTCCCCTTCACAGCACCAAGCTGGTACTTCCCGCCTGACATTGATCTGTACTTCAAAACCACAACAGAGCCTCACGTTCCATCCCTCAGCTGACACAAACGATTTGTCGAGATGGGCCCTGACATCGCTGACAACTGGCAAAGCCTCACGCTAACCCCGCCCCGCTGCCTACCTCCCCCACACTCAACTTTCCCACCCCCATATCTAAACTGACAGGCGGTGTTTTTGTTTTGCAATGCAAAGCAGGGTTTTGCTCTGTGCTTTTCTGGTATTTGAGCACATGACCAAACACATGTACCACACACACAGTCGGCCAGGAATGTCTTTTTCCATCAGCATCCATCCTCAGACAGAAAAGAAAAAAAAAATCGTGATGCACTTGTGATTGAGGTGAGGGTCAATGCAATTCACTAACTTGATACAGCAATTCATTTAATATTTATAGAACCTTTCCCCTGCCATGAAATGGCTTCTGTTGTGTGCTTTTTTTTTTTATTTAGAAAGAAATTGATATCCGTTCTGTGTATGATGATGGATGTATTTAATTCTGTAGCTGAATTCTATTAATATGTCTGCACCAACACACTATATGGAGAATCCACCAGCATGTAAAGGTATTGAAATATAAATGACAGCACTCTACATTCACTATATTTGTGCCCTTGATTTTGTTTTGTATCTTTCAATGTAGCATTAAAAGATTGTAAGTCCATGTCACACACACACACCAGATATCGTAGCTACCCTGCAGATAACTAACATCACACTTCAAAGACACTTCACATGACATCAGAGACGAAGATTCTTTGAGTAAAAAGATAGGATGTCACATGTCGTGGGTGTGAGTGAAGAGTTGAGTCTGTCTCTCTCTGTGTCACATTCCTCAAACTCATCGCCGAGAACAACCGACGCCGCGCTCACGTTATTGAGGAGAAATGTCAAAGCATTGTCAACACGTCAGAAGCTTCCATTAGTGTTTCAGGATTGTTGAGTGGACCGCAGCAGAGCGCGGAGGGTGAAGTTACACCACCGGCCGTCGAGTGTTGGAGGTTCCTCATCGCCGGTTGCTCTTTCCAAATGAGTAGGCACGAATGTGGAGTTACATACCGTAACTCCACATTCTGTGAGTTTAGGTGGAGTCTACACCCACGTAGTAAGGTCACATCTCGGCTTCACCTCGAGCTATAAGTTGCAAGAAATGTGGTTCTTGTGAGAGAAACTGCATTTCTAACATTTTTGACTCAAATGGAGCTTAACCATGTCAGATGATGAGCTACTTGAGTGCGCCTTAAGAACAAACATTACTAAGTCTTTTTAACTTCGTAATGAATTAGCCTCCATCCACACTTTGAGAAAGTTGCAAGTCTTTCTCTGTCAAATCAAAAGCTGAATTCATGACCAATAAAACTCATTTTGCTCGATTCTCATAAACACTGTTACACCCTCACGTGGTCTGGTATGACCTGTAGTTTACCGGCTAATGTCGGCAACTTAAGGTAGACGTTGCTGTGTGACTGATATCGCTCAGTCAGTTCACTGACTAGCACTATTGTTACATCATGTTTTAGCACGTCACAGATGAACACCTTAATGGTTTCTATTATAAAACAACAACGTAACATATTTTCCACTCGCTCTCAGTCACGTCACATAATGACGATGTCTTAAGTGGCAGGGAAATGAGGGAAATTCAACATGGCATCATCGTGTAATTGCAGCTTGTGGCTGCTATCGGAAAAAGTAACCTGGGCTTTAAAGATATCTGCTATGAAGAAAATAAATGGATATGGTGAAATTTCATGGCTGCTGCAATGACATTTGGGTTATTTACATGGATCTGACCATTCATGCTGTTGGTTATGAAAACATTGTACTCACCAAATAATTGCTGAGGTCTTGGAATACTGCAACATTGCTAAAAATAGGTTGAACAGCAGGAACCTTGGTGTCCTGGGGGTTGAGGTGCTGACCAAGAACCAGAATGTACCGACTTTGTCCAGGGACCTTTGTTGCACGTCAGTCCTCGTCTATGTCTCTGCTTTATTTTGAGTCATCGCTCTACTCTTTCCTATAATAAATATAAGAGAGGTCAAAGATAAGTCGGATTCATTTGGAAAAAGAAGTGAAGGAAAACATAAACAGAATCTATGATCATGAAAGTTTCCACTGACCAAAATCTTACCTTCCACTCCTGTTGGTTAAAGCACAAACATAAGCCAGCCTTTTTTGAAATACCTGTTTTTCTCATCCATCCAGACCACAACACACGTCCAGCATTTTGAAATGTGGAGAGCACTTTTAAAAGGCTAAATTTTTCAGGGGTGAAAAAAGCCAGTTTACTGTTGATGGAAGCCAAAAAAACAGAGAAAAACTGTGTGGACGTGAGTATAGAAGCCATGGGGAAAGGTTTTAGCAAGTTGATGTCATATAGCTGTGAGGAAAGACTGCAGTCTGTCTTTGCCACATTCCTCTGCCTAAATCATCACAAATAATCCATCTCATATCTCAGGACCCTGAAATTCCATCAGTTCTCCTCCAAGAGCCCCACTGAAGACCTTTTTTTTTGTTGTTTTGGCCTTGCCTGTCTTTCCCTGAAGCTAAAAAAGTGACCCTAAAGATCATGGGACCCTGTCTGCTGCTTAACCTCCAAACTTGAACCTTTCCGGGAGGGGGGGGGGTGATTTACTGAGTGCTAGATCAGAGCAGCTCCCAGTGACGTGATTTACAGAGTGTGAGGAGATCTCAAATCAGACTTAGAGCTGTTTAAGTTCACTACAGGCTTTGCTTCATTTCCTATCAGCAAACCGCAGACGTCTCTGAGCAGTCATTGCTCACCCCCACTGATGACAAATTCTTTTACGCCTCCCCTGTGTTATTCATGTGTGCGATCCTAATTCGCCCATAGCCCTCTTTATATATGTAAACTGCTCCTAAATGGAACAGCTCAAGTGGCTCTTAGATTTGTTTCTGCACCCAACAATATCCCCTGAAACACAGCGAGGGCAGGAGAACAATATTTCACCCATGCATAATTCATGTTGTGCTTGACTTTTAACGAGGTGCTAAAAATCCTGACATGTGGCCCACTCAACACTAGATCCCGCAACATAAATTCTTAATACTTTTTTATGAACTGCGTCAGTCCGAGGTGTTTATCTATAATAAAAATCTCCGATTGTAACATAGCGACATCACGTTGTTGCCCTGGAGCTCATATAGCGTGAATAAAAGTCGAGTCCCTGGACTTTTTTTTTTTCTTCTTTACATCAAGATCCACACTGGCTCATTTCAGCCACTCGCCTGTTAGCGATTAGCTCGCGCAGTGTGAGGAACACCAACCAAGAGCACACACTGTTATACTCTTTTATTCAAGAGTATTTATCTGAATGCACGGCCTCAATGCATTTTAGTGCTCCTTCTTTCTTCGTCGGAGGCTCATTGCATGCATACACTGTCATTACAGTGCTGATCTGGCTGCAGAATATGTTGTTTACCAGGCCACTTTATGCTGCTTTCATTTAACCAGGAGGAGTGCGTACATGTGTGGGTGTGCTATCTCAATATACTGCCATAAAGAAGCTGTTCGCCGCTCACATTCCTCGCCTCGCTATCTCCCAGCGTGACAGCTGCTGAGTAACTAGACGATATTGTCTGAGCTCACGATAAAGAGGAGGGAGGAAAAAAAAAAAGTTTCTGGACCATGAAAATGATTCCATGTGCTACATGCTCACATCTTTGTCCGCTTGTCTGTCGCTGCGACTCAAATATGAGTGGGCATGCGTTTCACAAGGCGAGGTGAATGTTGTGACAAGTGTGTCATGGCTTTTGGAAATGACATGACCTATGAGCAACGTGGCCCTTGTTTTTTGCTGGTTCACACACATGGAGCAGTTTTTCTGTTGGCAGAGGAGTGTGTGTCCACCGCTGAGCCTGTGAAGGACCACTTTCATTTGTTAAGATAATATGTGTTCTTTCTATTCAGTCTTTTGTTGGCTGAGACAGGATTCACATGAGCCAACACATAAAATGAAATACCATAACACCAACTTGGTTAACTGTGGAGAAACAATCTCTGACCTAGATTTCTGTAATATGAAAATTAAAAAAAAAACAACATAATTATAAAAAAATGTCAGATACAGACTCCATGTCAGTTCTGTTACACAGTGTAACACCTTGGCTACATACAATAAATAATAAGGTGGTAAAACAGTCAAACTATTGTCATGTTCAAATACAGAGTAGGGATGCTTGGTTCGGCTCCTGGATCCCGGAGGCTGAGTCAGTTCTGGTAGCTACACGGCTGACTGAGCTGAACATCAACTTGAGCAACTCCGTTCACTGATGAAGACTGTGAGAAAAAACAAAGCAGGGACTGTTACACCTCAGACATTTGAGAACATTCCAGTTATCCCCACAAATACTGAGGAATTTATCCTACTGCACCAATGAAAGCGTCCTGACAGAGAACATCACCGTCTGCTATGGAAGTAGCACCACAAGGACCTGCAATGAGGCATTTTCTTCCTGCTACGCTCAGAAAGAAGGTTCCAGACACCAGACCAGAACTGAAGAGCTTCAGCCATCAGACCACTAGGATCCTAAATGAGGAGACTTCATATGATTATCCATTCCTTATTGCTATTGTTATTATTATTATTATTATTATTATTATTATTATTATTATTATTATTACTGTAAATATTACTTACTTCGTTTCATGAAGAATAAATACATTTCACTCTAATTCTTCTTTTATGGTTATATGTGACAAACACGCCATTTTGTCCACAGTTCTACCATCAACACCACACTGTGTTGTATTGAACCATGTTTATTCATCATCATTGATCTATCCTGGGTTGTTTGTGTTGCATTATGTTTGGTTATATTTCACAGACAAGTAATGATATATTAAATGTAGTTATTGTTTGTTGGTTCATTTCTTTCATTTCCACTTCCTGAATTTATACCCTGGGTGACATCACTAGTGATATCACTGGGGTTTAGAAAGGTAGTGTGGGTTAATGTTAAAGGTTAAATATTATATTAAGATATACATGATTTGAGTATGTAATAATACATGTATATGTTTACAGCCATGTTGAAACTTCAATGTGATATTGAAGTCAACATTAAAGTAGCATAAGCCAACCAAGGCTGTAGCAGCAGACTCAACTGAGTGTATTGAAGAAGAGTATTTTATTGCTAAGGAACTGAACTCTTTACAAAGATTATTTTATCTTTTCAGAAACATACACTCACTTTAATTACAGCAGCACATCCTGTTTAAATCACAAAAAGAAGAGAACAACTTTTTGTTCTGAGCAGACATCTTTAAGTTGACTCAGTGCTTCAGAACCACTGGCACTGCTTTGATGCCAGCAATGCTTTTATGTAATCAAAGATGTAATAAGGACATAGTGGACGGCTAATCTGGAAGGAAACTCTCCAAAAAACTCTCCAGCTCTGAGGCTCTTCACACTGTACGCAGTTCCACCACTTTAAATGCCGTGAAATGATCATCTCCATGGCCGTCAGCAGCTTGATCAGTGGCATATAATGAACATCCTGTTATCATGACTACGCTAGTTCCACATGCAGATGACCTGGCCTAATTAGTGGATTGATCGCTGCTAAGAATGAGATGTATTGACCAGCCGGCGCTGACCTTGTGACAGAGCTCCACCATCTGTTAGTGCGGGTCGCTGAGAAGTGTTCCCTGCAGAATTCTATTGATCTAGCTGTATAAATACTGCCATAGTTTACTGCCTAACACGCTGCAGATGTTTTCCAGGAAATCCCCCTAACATGTCGCCCCGTTAGGATGAGAAAATTTGAATTTGCGCTGCTCCAAAGTCCACAGGCTGAAGTCATGCTTAGGTAAAGGCTCGTAGTTAAACCTCCCCGCCAGCCGCTCCAACACTTTACTGTCTCTTTGACTGACTTTTATTGTCCGTGTTACAGTGGCCTTTCATGCTTGTGTGCAAACATACAGACACTCCATCGTCCTCTGTCAAAACCTGAACCTTGAAACAAAAATGTCCAAAGATATGATGCACCTGCCTGCTCGTATTTGCCTGTGAAGTCCTGCTCCAGCTCCCACAGAGCTCAACCATCATCCCGTCCAGTGACAGCAGTGTCAGTTGTTTCTGTTGGCCTGCTCGCTGTCTGCTCTATTTTCCGTTCAGCATCTGGGGCCGGCTTACATGGAGCTTTCACACGGGGGGCTTGTTTCAGCCATCGTTGGCCAGCTGGGGAGTTTCTTTAGCAGGTACTGTGTGAAATGTTGGCCTGTTTCAAGTTTACGGGGGGAAAGATGGAGGAACGCGATGACAAGCTCTTCAACAGAAAGAGCCGCATCGCCAAACTGCTCTTTCAGTAACAGTCTTTCACATGTTAACATTGATAAATCTCAACAGTGATTCAACATACACCCCGAACATGGAAGCTTTTATATCTGAGCTCCAACACTATCAATTTTCATGACACGGCAGTTTTGATGCACAGCCCTGACCATGAAATCACTGTTCGGCATGCTGCACCGCGTGCACCGCTGAGCCATTTACATGCAGGCTACTGTCGTGGGGTTGAAGTGTATTTATAATCATATTTAGCATACGATGCTTACATGGAACATGTGACAGACACCAGGTTTCTGGTGTGTGCAGGGGAGTCTTTGAACCTCTGACATCTAAACTGTGGATCCTCTCATGGATGTTCATGGTCGCCTTGTAACTGCCACCGCATAATATTTTTCTCAACATGTAAATGAACTTTGAGAAAAACTCAGAGAAAACTTTGCTTTAATAATAATTAAAAAATGAATTCCTTCCTCAAGCTCAATGACAGCAGGATCAATTTAAATGTTCATAATGTTCCCAAAAACAAAATCATTAAATGTGCTTTGAAGTATTTATGAAACTATACTTACAGATTAAATGCTGAAATATAATATCACAGCATGTCTTGCAAATTAAACAGTGAGTGAGATACTTATACAACATGCCAAATTACTGTAATGAGATCACCTCATGTGATTTTATCTTTCTTCTTTCTGTACTCTTGTTTCTTGTCTCTCAGCTGCAACATGTTTTTGTGTTACAGTGCCGTCCTAAAAAAACAGTCTAATAAATATGACAAAAAGTATCGATAGATATAAAAAAATGTCCCATTCTAATTACATAAGAATCCTTTATGCACGTTCGTCATGTCCAAGTGTATTTTAAATAGATTTTTAAGACCAGGACAGTCAGTATTCAAATTATTCAAGCGTTACAAGATATATTTCTACAAATGGCATAGATCAAACAAAGCTAAATATAATAATGTAATCATTTCTCAAACAGTCATTAAATCCATATTATCCATACTTTACTGAGGCACAAATCCACATATCACACAGTCTCTCAGCCTCTGCTGTGGTGTTTGTAGTGGTGGAGGACAGTTTTCTGTGGAACTCCAACCTTGACAGATCAGAGAGAGTGGTTGGTTGAAGTGAATAAGGGGGTGGACAGGAAGTAACATCCATCCAATATGTAATGCACTCAGACTGCAGTTGTTGTACAGGACTGAACATTGAGCTAATTTTGACACAGTAACTCTGACAGATGAGGGCTTTCAACCAGCGTATCTCCTGAGCACAGCCAGCAAGGTGAAAAAGGTGACTGAGTATGGGGACTAGAGATCCACATGATACACCATTTCTTCCAGATTGCGGGGGACCGTAAGGATTCTAGCATTACTATAAAAATCACGAGTACAATTCTAGAAAATAAAAAGACTTTTTCAATTACCATTATTAACTAAGCCAAGTGTGAGCCATGTCCAACCTTTTCCAGGTTGTCAATACATTTGTCCCACCAGACATATGTATATATATATATATATAAAGTCAAACTATCCTGATAAATCTTTCATGTTGTAGACAATCATTCATTTGTACACCTTAGGTTAGCATAAAAGTAGAATTTTACACGTATAACTGCAGTTGAGTTTTTAAATTTGCTGCCAACTAGCAAACATATCTGTTTTCACTAAATTGCTCTGCATAAAAGAGGCTATATTAAACGTCATATTAGCCTACGTGGTTGTAATTTAAGCCTGGTATTTGCTGGCATCCGTGACAGTGAAAATGTGATCCTATTTTAACACCAGACGTGCTAATGGCTAACATTAGCCTAATCCAACCCAGCATCATGTTTTTTTTAGCAGACCACATGACAATAGTTTTTAATAACCAGTCTAGACATCTAGTGTAGACAGTTAGAACATGGCACTGATTTGTTATAAAAAGCCAAATTCACAACATTTGGTATTGGGATCATTACATGCCAACATGGGATACACCAAAAACCTGCATGTCAGTTCATTCATGCCGATGTGCATTGTGTGCCAAAGGTTCCCAAAAGTCCAGTTTCTGATAATAATAATGTTTCCAGAGGCAGCAGCTGCGGCTTGGTTTTAATTAATGTGTCACACTGAGTAGTTAGCATAATGGCTAAAGGCTTTTTGAGTGAAATCACACTGCGATTAAAGATGGAGTAGAAATCAATAAGGAGTGTTTCTGAATGTTACTGTACAATAAAAAATATTGATCATATTGAACCAAATGAAAAAAAAAAATACTTGCAGGGAAAAAAAACCTCTGTTTTAATTTATAGTAAAGTATAAAGTGGCTTTACTGTTGACATTGTAGCTTTAAGATTTATGAAGTCATTTCTCCTGTTGATCATAAGAGGTCACAAAGATCACATAACTTGGAATAACTTTCAATGGACAAAAAAACTTTTAACCACTAGCTCGGTCATGCTGGCCCACCTCCCCCAAGAATCCTTCCAAAGAAAAGTAGCATGCAAAGCTCATGAGTCTAATTGAAGCTGTGCTGGCGGTGTGGCTCTGTGATGGCAATATTAGTCTGTCTGTTAATTAATGAATTAATTCTACAGACTTTAGCGATCCCCTGACTTCTTCTCAAGCGCCATGACAGTTGACATTTTAGTTTTCAAGTAAAATGTCTCAAAACAACTATTGGATGGATTGTCATGAAATCTGATTCAGTCTCCCTCAGGAGAAATTTGAATAACTCTGGTGAAATCTTCACTTTTCCTCCAGTGCCATCATCACAGTATAGATCCCTGCTAAACGTCAGCATGTTATTGTCATTGTTAGTATATTAGCGTGCTAGCATTTAGCGCAAAATAACACAGAGCTGCTAGCAAGGCTGTGTATGCTTAGTCTTGTTTTGCTTCCTTTCTTAGCTCCACAAAGGACACACTACTTCCTACACTGAACGTTAGCAATAAATGTACATAGAACGCTGCACAATGATTTATTGTGAAGGTACAGCCTCAGAAATCTTGGCTTTTAATTGCAAAGTTATCACAATAACGAAGCTTGTCACTGATTACGGCTTTAAATGCTCTTTGTCCTCATTTGCGCCATGGCTACTAATTATGACTATATGTTGATGTGTTGTTCTGTGGCTCTGTGCAGAAGCTGCACTGTGCTATGAAGTAGAGATATATCTGGAGCTGTGTTATTGGATTTATTTTTGCTTATCATAAGCCCACAAAAGGTAGAGCTCCCATCAGTGGTTGGTACTGCATTTGTTTGCTGAAAGGCAAAGTAAATGACAGGTTAGAGAAAGAGGACGAGCTTGCAGTGAAGAAAATGCAAATCAAACTGAATGCAAAGTATGAAAGGAATAACAGGATGTCTGTAAGTTTCAGCATAGAAAATAAGCACTGAATGGGCCGTCCTGACAGTTTGTCGAGGTATGTGACATGTCGCCTCCTCGTGACCTTTGTTGCATGTCATCCCTTCCCTTTGTGCCGCCTCTGCTGTCACTCCTCGCCGGCGCCGTCCAGCAGAGCAGAAATGTCACCAAAAAATAATCTGATGAAACAACTAAGAATTAACCATGACAAGGCAGTGAAGTGCTTCAGAAAGCCAGCGTGCTCCATATTGAGCCATTTGTATGCGTGCCCTGATGCCGGTCAATATATCTGTGACAACAACTGGAAGTTGATGTCATGTGAAGCATTGCTCTGTATATTGTTCAAATTAGCAAGGCCGATATCTGATTTCCAGTCAGTAGGCAGTCATGTGCGGCTGTGGCATATTAATTGGGTTGAGTGCGTACGTGTCAACAAAATGACTTTGAGCGAGCGCACAGAGAGTCATTAGACTGAGAGCTGCCTGCTAAGTGTGTGTGGATGACGTGTCAGAGAGACCCTGTCGTCCGAACAGCAGGATCTGAGCGGCTTCGAGTGGAACTGACACACTGTTCTAATGATCAGATCCACTGATTAGGTGATGATTGCTACATCAGCTCACATTCAAAGAGCCTGTTGATGATGGAGGACCTTTCACTTGTGAATTTGTTAGCTTTAAAAAGCTGCGCCAATCAATACTCTGCTATTAAGAGTGGAACAAATCAAATGCGTGATTCGAAAGGTGTTACTTGTAGTGACAACACCCAACTCTGAAGCCCCCCTCAGATTCAGACTTTCAGCTAATTTTTCTTGTTTTTGGAGTATAACAATCCGTTTTTACCAATCATCCCTGCTTATCACCAAACACAACACAGAGCTAGTTACTAGCTCAGGACCAAAAGAGAGCTGAAATAAGAGTGAATGTTGAGTAACTTACATCATGTTCATCAGGTGGACATAAAAAATGCAAATGTTGTTCTGTCTGCTGGAAACTGTTTCCTAACGAGTAACCATATAAGGTGATAATATATTCAGAGGATCAATGAATACAGCTTTGCAAAGTTTAGACACAACTCAAGCAACAAGAAGGCAGGTTGACATTGATGAAGACCTATACGGTTTGCCAAAAAATAGCAAATGTCTATGTCAAAAAACACGTGTTCTTCTCTGAGTTATATCAGGAGATATCAATTAGGTATCAGCTTCTCTGATGTCCATCAGGACAAATGCCTCTAAAAGGTGCTCTGATGCTCCAGCCAGATTTCTGCACGGGGACAATAAAGTGCATTTAATCTAATCTGATCTAATCTATTCTGATCTAATGATAAGCAGACACAAAAATGGTCCGAGAGAAATCCTGCTAAAAATAAATTCCTTTTAACTTCATATCATTGCTTATAATTGTTGAATTTAGACTTGTTTCACTATCAGAGACAGCTCAGTTGATTAGCTTCAGGTATACTGCTACTGCTGCAATACAAAGCAAAAAAAAGTGACCAATAGTTCAACCAGTGCTCAGTCCAATGATAGTGTTTCCTCCTAAAACCACAGCTAACTGGCTGGTTAATGTAAACAGTAAGTATAATTGGAATCAATCACTGTGGTAAAAACAAAAACAATAGACAATCCATTTCATACCATATTCATACATTTCAAACATGTAGAAAACACAGTGAAAAAAAAAGAAAGCTTTTCGTACCAGGCTGTAAACATGTTTATTTCTGCTGTGAAGTTGGACATTTTAACATGGGGACTTATGGAGACTGACTCACTTCTGGAGCCAGCCTCAAGTGGACGTTTGAAGAACTGAAATTGCTGTTTGGTCTTGAAAATAGCATCATATATGACATACTGTATAGTGACCACACGGAGTGTTAATGGATTCCCAGTAGTTGCAGGACTTCATCAGACTCACATGGATTTCATGGGTACATGAACAGGAAATGAAAACAATTGTTTATTCGAGCTGCTGTTTCATAATTTTGTTGTAATTGTTCGCACCATTGATATTATTGTGAAGGAGGGACAAATGCTCAAAAATCATTTTTCACTTTTAGAGGCGACGTCTGTGAAATATTTCATTTCATTTGAAAAACTGGTGGGTCGTGCCACTGCCGTGTCTCGACTTTGTTTTAATTTCCATCAGTGAAGATTAATAAATTGTATTTGCTCCACGTCGTCCTGCTCAAATAGATGACAAATGCATATTATGTGGCAAAATGACACTTCTGGGCCAACGATGAATCTCACAAGATGAAAAATTGTAGAACGGAATCGTTGCCCGGCCGTTTGTTTGTCGAAGCGTTTCCAAAAAAAAAAAAAAAATGCGACCATGCAACCGCTCAATCTCCCTGCCTGCTCCCCTTTTTCTCCACACGAGCTGTCACATTTTGATGGCAGCCCCTCGTATTTGGAACAAATTATGTGTGGAAGTCCAATAGAAAATATGCCTTCCGCTTCTTGACACGCCTAATGAAAATGGATGGCTGGGTAGCGTGAATGGGACCGGACACCTGACAGTCTATTGTCTCTCTCCATCAGTGCACAAGAGTCAGCTCAATCCGGTCACACATCTCTCCCGATGGAAATGAAGATGTCCCGTCTAATGGGAAGCATAATGGCTGTGGACAGATGGAAGACATCTCGCTTTAGCCCGTATTCCCCTGCTCTGTAATGAAGGCATGGCTTGTTGACAGATAAGGTTTGGAGGGGGGGTGGTGGTAGAGCGGTGTGTCACTGTTTCGTATCCAGGCCTCAAAGAATGTACAGGAGATAGGACAAACCATGGCAGAATATTGGAATGTGTGTGGGTGTGCATAATGTACTACCATGCATGTGTGCGTGTGTGTGTGTGTGTGTTGTGTGTGTCCGGGAGAAATAATGGTGGGCTCTCCAGCATCAGGTCAATACACGCTCACCAGGATGTGAGGCCCCTGGCAGGCAGGTCATGTCACTGGCTGTAAAAATAGCACCTGGCAATCTAATAGCTCTGATTTATGAAGCATGTCAATACTCAGACTGCAACAATGTATCGGCTGGGAGATGATTGGTGGTCTCTCAGTTGGACAATAAGCACAGCCTTGCTGCAAGATTGACACTTTCCCCAGCACCATAAACCCATCATCTGAGCTGTAAAAGGACTCAATTACTAATGGCAAGAACTCTCAACTTCTCTTTTCTCTTTTCTTTGTTATTCTGGGATTCTCTTTGACGCCGATATCAGAACCATTTCTGAGCCAAACAATCTTAAATTCTTGACAAAGATGATAGCTGTCTTTTAGCTTAATCGTGTGACTGTAATTAGACATCTTATTATTTGTTGTTTTCAACATTACAATAGTTATCCATACCTTATGGCCCTTTGTACTGCCATTAGTGCCTCTGTGGTCAGGTTGTGTGTGTTTAACCTGGTTGAACGGCAGTGCGCTGTGCTGTCTGCACTTCGCTGCCATGACATGGCGAAAGCTGCAAAATAATGGGCTTCAGAGCCGAGAACTCCTGTCACTTTGTATCTGAAAGTCACACTGTAGGAAGTGAAACAGCATCATCCGGATTATTATTTTTTTAATTTAGCATTTAGTTCTTTTGGCTAAAATGTTGGCACATCCAGTGGACACATTGGTAGCTGTAGCTCGGGTCATTCCTGGCTCCCTCAGTCCAAAGTCCAAGTGTCCTTGGGCAAGATACTGAATGCCAAATTTCTCCCGATGGCTGTGACGTCGATGTGTGAATGTGTGTTAATGAATATGACAAGTGTTGTAAAAGCAACTTGAAAGGTTGATAGATCAGAAAGGCACCATGTAAAGTCATGTCCATTTAACATTCTTTCAGCGTCATGCTTGGTCCCCCTCATGTATATTACTTCAATATTCACTCTGTTTTTAGCACTGTTTTGGTCTCCACCAACTCTTGAGAAAAATATCTGCTCTTTAGCTAAGTTAGTCAAATGCTCTGTGTTCACCAGCTAGCTGTGAGCTTTGGGCATGCTTTATACGGTGGGCTTATTAGACATTTTTCTCGCAAGTGCAACTTTAATGTCATTTATTTTTTATTTTTTTGTAAAAGGTGGTTTGAGCAGGACATGACATTTGTCCTAAACTATAAAAAAGAGAATATGAGTCATAATACGAGGGGCAGAAGGGGTTACTGAGACCCCCTAAAAGTTTGTGACGGCTTTATTTCCTGTATTTTATGTTCACACCCAGTGAAGGATGAGATCACTATTAAATACACACAGGTTTTCCTGAAAGTGACAGATTCCCAGGATTTTTTGTCTGTTTCATGATGTCTTCAAGCATATTTCAGTGTTATTTTCTTGCGTGTGGGCTTTTGAATTCAATATTAAAAGGTGTCGTCGAAGCTCATAAAATTACTTCGTCTTGGTAGATGCGTGCATTAGTTGGTGTCATTAAACTGTAATCTTTTCAATACTCAGACTGCTTTTTGCTCTTAGCTCCATACAGTCTTTTTTCTTTATTATTTATTATTTCAGGGCTTTCCTGTTTTTAAAGGGATGAATAAAGGTGTATTGAATCAGTGCAGAACTCTTCAGTCGGTTCCATGTCTGTCCAAGTCGAGGGAGCCTTAAGGTGCTCCTGAAAAGAACCTTTAAACGAAAGGCACCAACAGAGAAAGAGTACCTAAAAAGTCTTTATTAATGGTTTAAAACACAAACCGGTTTAGACCTCAATGGCTCTTTATCAGAGTGTAGATAATAAAACAGATTGATTACTCCTGGTAGACTGCAAAGTCAGGATGAAACCACTGTTGAAAGTCTCTATTTTAAGCCATTAATATGCCCGACTAATTCAAGGCTTTTAAAATAGCCTTTCTACTTGCTGAGAGTGTTTCTGTGTTCATCTGAAATGAACCAGTGTCCACACAAAACTCACACCTTCCTTTAGCTCTGTGTGCTTTGACGCCTGCCATGTTTCTTTGTTGATTTACATCCTCATTAGTGACTGTATTCTACCTGTAAATAGTCTTCCTGGGGTCTCCATTCATATTTTTACAATATGTCTCTAACAGAAAATACATCAATACACATTAGCACATTGATACAACATGACTCAATACATATATATTACAACCACGAGACAAGACAACAACCAACACCAACCTGTGTAATACATGTGATAGTTCATTCAAATCACTAATGCTTGCCTACAAAGTCGTCTCTGTTCTGCACCCACATACTTGAACGGCCTCATGAAGGCATATGTTACCTCTTGACTGTTGAGCTCCTCCAATGATCGATGCCTGGCTCTGCCACCCGTTCACTCAAGGCAATCCAAACTCTTCTCGTCTGTTGTTCCCCGTTGGTGGAACGTCCTGCCAGTTCCTACCAGATCAGGGGCGTCCCTCTCTTTAAAAACCTCCTGAAGACCTCCAGCTCTTCAGAGAGGACCTCCTCTCCAACACTACCAACAACTGGACATGATAAATCTATCCCCCTCTACAACTGTCACAGTACTTATTGCTGCACTAACACGTCCTTGTCACACTGTACCTTGATTGTTTTCTGTTTTGTAAGTCACTTTGGATAAAAGCATCAGCTCCATGAATGTACCTAAATGTACTGAACTTTTTGTTCAGACATCTTCCACTGAATTCCACCATTGCTCGATAATGAACTGTTTTCTGTATTTAACAGGTTCTGCAAGAGGCGACAGAAAACGACCCTCTGATGACTGCTGGGTAGAATAATTATGTCTGTCTGAAAAAAAAAGATTCTTTCTCTGAAGTCTCTCTGGGGTTTTAGCTTTTATCACATTTCTAATAAAGCAGATTAAAGAATAATGCAATCTTCTTCTTCTTTTTTTTTTTTTTTTTTTTACACCTTTTTACACCTAACCAAGCTAAATGATAATTCATTGTACTCACTCTTGTTCGATATGTGCACTGAAGCACCATGGGAGCTGCTTTGTTCTGAGCTGTTCAAATGATCTATGATTTTGCTATGAAAATGTGTGTGTGTGGACAAAATCCACTCATGAAATCACCTCAGAAGATGATGAAAACATAAGAAACTGCACGGTGCATTCAAACATGTGTTCGCGTAAGTGATTTGTTTCATGCCACAAACAAAGAGTGCACATGGAGGTGGAGCCCCACCTTGAGTTACAGTCAGCGCAGCATAGCTGACTTTTTTTTTTTTTTATCGAGCATCAGCTCCTTTACTTGGGAGATGTTTCACATTGTCTGGACACTGGGATACACCCTTACCCACAGGGACTGACTGAAGTCCAGGCTGGGAAAGTGCTGAGCGCCGCAATTGTCATCTATGAAAAATGGAGACACAGAGGAGAGGGGGACGGAAATAGCAGGGGGGCTCGCACACAGTAAAAAGAGTGGCACATGTTGGCTTTCAGGGGTGTTCCTGTGTCTCTGGTCGGCCGAACCGCCATCAATCATCAGTGTGTCCTTTTTATAAGGTTTGTCTTCACGCTCTGACCCCCCCCTCGAGGCTGAGGCATCAGAGACAAGCAGGAGATGCAGGGGAGTGATGGTCAGAGGTGCAATACTCCAGGGGTGATGAAGCTGTTTTTACAGCGCACTTCTGATGATATATAGTTATGGTTACGAGTACGTTCACTGTAAGTGTGACAGCAGGTCAAAAGACTGTGTAGCATAGTAACATATAGTAGCACGCTAACCTCAGTTTGTGGCTCTCCGTCAGCTCTCCCGCTGATGTTTGGGAAACACAGAAGGTCGTAACAACACTAACAGCTGTTCTGAAGGTTTTCTCAGAAACATCATCTAACCATCTGGAAAACATTGTTCTGTCTGCTGCACAACAAAAAAGTTCCAACATTCGACTCTCCTCCTAATCCAATCAAATATATCAGTCTTCGCCTGGAGGGGGAATGTCCTCATGTAAGACAAAGTCCAGATGAAGATTTAGATGATGACATCCAACAGCTGACATTATTTCTGCACTCATTCCATCAGTCTACTAACACATAACACTGATATTACATCCACATACAGGACATCATAATATAAAGTTAATGTTATCTTTTGTATGCTGAATTTGATGTTTTTCCTGCTGACATTTTCAGTCATGTGTCTAACGAACATGTTTCCTTCTTCATTAAACATTTGCAAAGCCGAGTTTTTAATATTTAAAACGGTGCATTATTTACATCCACGTTTACTGACTCTGAGTCTTCTTCTTCTTTACTGTTTTTGCTACATTTAGCACCACCAACTGTCAAACTGTGGCAGGACGTACGCCCAATCCTCCGTGCTGTACAATCAAAATAGTGACTGGGTGATTAATACATTGCTCAATAGTGCACAACTGGTTAAAAACTACCTTTAATTATTTAAATAACTCATGTATAAATAAATAACTTTGCTATATTATAAGAATAAATAAAAAAGAACAATTAGTTTTGTCTGCACATTTGTTTGTCATTCACATGGTTTAGTTTGTATATACTGACAGAGACACATTGAATTTCATTGTATTATAAATGCTGCCAACAATAATATTTGTTGACTTTGTGAATTCTTTTGGTCATGCTAATCGTGGAGTGAAGATCTGATAACATAGTTGTCGACCTTTTTTCCGCAATAGAAACTAAACTAAAGGCTGAATAAAAAGTAACCACATACAGCAAAAACATGTTCTTTTCTTGAGTATATTAAAGTAAAGTACTTTCCTTAAGAAAATAACAAGTGTTTCACAAAATGTTTACACCGCGTACAACCTCAGTACCAACACTATGACAGTTGTTAAAATACAGCACTGTAGGCTAATGCAGGAGGCAGTTTTATTCAAATGAACAAACCTTGAATTGGAGCTCACTTTGTAATTGCTAATTTAGAAAAGGGTTACTCCTGATCCGCACGTTAGCTCATAACTGATCATGGCTGTGTGTTTGTACTATGTGCAGCTTATTTCAAATGACCTTCTAGGGATCTCATAGTTCAACATTTTGTAGTATTTTCATCATATGTTTTAAAATCTTTTTCAATTTTAATCTAATTAAAACAATCCTCTTTGTACCACTAGACGGAGAACCAGTCCTTTTAACTACATCGACACTGACATACAAACTATTAACTTGGATTTGTCCTCAAATCTAAAAGTTCGATTTGCACTGAAACATCAGTCAAATGTTGTTGGCAGCTCCCTTTCAATATTATTGTGACCACTGCCTCGTATAAAATATGGCACATTCAGAGGTATGTACATAATGCTGGCCTCATATTTCAGACAAACCTGTTTGTTTGGGTGAAAATTTGGTTTAAAAGAAATGAATAAAGCCGAAACAAAAGTGGAGTTCTTGGTTAAAACGTCCCACATGTTACTAATTCATCAAGTTTCTCACTAGCTTAATAATAAATAGCAAAAGAACTTTTTGGCCACTCCAACTGTCATCTCCTGAAAAAGCTCCCCGTCCTCCGGTGTTATCTGTGAGAGGACGAGTGACGAGGAGGAGGAAAACATCTTGATTCCTCCAACGCAGAAGCCTCGCCCCATGGTGAGCTGCAGAATGGAGTGGTGGCATCATTCCATGCATTATTCAGGAGTGTAAATTAACCCTGAGTAGGGATACTCCATCAATCAAAGGGGGGTGGGGGGCTGCCATAACAGGGTGCTGGCTGAGGGCACGCAGGAGTGAAGGGTGGGGTGGGGGGGTGGGGGGGTGGGAGTGTGGATGGAGGGTGGAATGCCGGTAGTGGTTGGCTGGTGTAGCTGGTGGTCTGTCAGATGAAGTGTAATGGAGAGGGAGTCCGAAGTCACTACTCGAATTAGCCACCCACTATTTCAACAGGTGGCGCAGACAGTCATGCGTGGCATGTGGACAGGCTCAGGCAGAGGCGCTGCAGCCTGAACGGACCAAATACTGTCTGAGCCCCAGTACAAAACAACAAGTGGACCAGGATTTGAGGTTTAGAGGTGTTTACACTTCAGAAAAATAGTTTAAAGTCACAACGTGTCATGTTTCAGTGCAACGTGTGCTACATTTGTTTGCTAGCTCATGCAACAGATTTAACTCTAATCATTCAAACTAATCCCTGCACAATATAACCTTATTCATAATTTTAAATATTTAGTTGAGTTTTCCTGAAAAACATTACTTTTGTAATCGGATCCAGGGCCAGTAACAGCCTTTTTGGGGCCCTAAGCAAAATGTGAAGACCCCCTACCCCACCCCCACCCCCACCTCACCTCAAGACACCAGACAACTGTGTTTTGTTTGAGTCCTCAGTACTGTTGACATTTGAAGTGTCTTACGTTTCCATGAGGCATTGGCCACAAGATGGAGCTGCGTTTGCATAAAATGGATATTTATTTGAGCTAGTTTTCGACTTTGGAAAGCGCAGTTCTCATCAAAACGTCTGTTAAGTTTAGTATCTGTTCTGTTCACGTCAACGTTTTATACACCAATCTGTATCTGTAAAAAGCTAGTGAGTGGATCTTGAGTCGGGATTGTCCTGGCAAATGAATTTTTCAAAGATCAGTGTCTTGTGAGGAATGACAGTAGCTACATAGCATAGTTTTATGTTGTGACACAGCATGTGTAAGAAGTGAATGATTGCTCGAAAACAACAATGGTTAATGCTAAATATGCTCTTCCCTCGACTGGTTTTGAAAATGCTGCGCTTTACCAGTTTCCACCGCCTTGTCACAGTCAGGTTAACTTTTTTTATTGCTCTTCTGTGAAGTTGAAGAACTCACAAGAGATAGATTTTTTAAAAATGTGTGGTCAAAGCCTGGCAACAGAGGCTCAAAGGAGTCATAAGCAGCAGTAGCTGTGCCATGGCTTAAAAATCTAGCATTGTTAGCATCTATGTCAGGCCATAATGATCATTACACATCACAATGTATTCTATATTGAATATACTGTTGAATAATTACTGCATTCTTGCTATTACTTTTTACATTCGGGGGGCAAACAGGTCCATGACCTTGAGCTACACTCTGAACACTGAGGTTATCATGCGCACACAATTGTGACCATTCTTCCCTTTTCTTTCTAAACAACCACAGTGCCATCGGAGATGCCAAGGTCATACTCTAAGTATTTTCTGAGAATGTTTTTTCGAGGCTTAATGTGTCTGAAAGTAATCAAAAAACATTACCACACTCCACAACAGCAGCATGTTCCAGGCTGATTCATTCATTTTTGCGTTGTAGTGAAGTGAAGTATTTGCTGAATGAAAAATCCTGACGTGCTGCTGGCGCCGTATGAAAACTCATCATCAAAGTCATTCATTGTCTGGGCACCAGGAATATCTCTAACACATTTCAGAACAATCTATCCAGCGGTTGTTGTGATTTTTTCACACTGAATCTATCAGCTGACTGGCACAGTGTAAAAGTATTTCCTCTCTTCTTCTTCTTGGACTTGCTGAGATTTGGTTGAAAGAAAATCTTTTTGCCCTTTTTTCTCATTAATGTATTCATTCCTTCAGTCCCCTGTGAGATACAGGAAAATATTTTATTGATTGCACAATTTCCTCATGTGGACATCTCTTCAGGCATTTTTGCACCTTTTCTGTGACGACTGCAGATTCAGGTTCAGAGTGTTTTTTTTCTTTTATAAAAGAACTGGGTTGTAAGCCAGAAAAAAAAAAAACAAGGTAAAACACCTAATTTTATGGATTATAATGCTGAGCAGAGTGGTCATGATGATGTTTGGAGGTATATTACTGTCTAGAATCTGGACGGCGTCTTCAACCAGAGCTTCCCTTAATTTGAAAAAATAAGCTTACTTTTTCACTCTTCTGTAGAGGAGGAAATTAAGTTCTCTCAGAGGGACACTAAACTGCACTCCTGTGTATGCGCCACATTACAGATTCAAAGCATTATTCAATAGAGAGAAAGGCTATTAACTCTGCTGCTTTCTGGGATGCAGTCCAAGTCAGATCAGAATTCTGGTATGGTTAAATCCCCATAAGGGTTCCTGAGACGAGGCAGGCGCTTTCTTCCCGTCTACGAGTCGAAGACACAGGCATAATGACGTTAGGCACGGTGGTCCTGTTTGGACGGCTGTTTGTTTAACAGCACATTCATTGGCTGTTTGTTGATAAAACTGGCGGGAAAGCTTTTGAAGGTGCAGCTGATTCCGAGCTTTCTTGGTGATGTCTATTGTTTGGTTCTCTTCGCCGGCGCTCAGCGCGTCAGGGCGGCTAAATTGACTTTGAAAAATGGGACAAACTTGATGTCAAAGGACAGTCTGCGACACCTTCTGCTGCCGGAGTCTGCTTTAGATGGAAATAAACAGGGAAAATATTGCTTTTTGAGTCTATTCACACACCTGCTCTTACCAAATTCTGTCATGTAATAAAGCCAGACAAATAACGGACGTCTTCATTATTAGATTTCAGTAAGAGCAGAGTGTGTGAAGGTCTGTTTCTGTTTTTGTGCCCTGACAAAAAAGAGACAATGATGGCAATTATGATCGGCGCTATCTGCACTCGCACTACTGACATCAGCTGTTTGATTAAGCATCTCCTCCTCTCGTAGCCTACATCTGCCCTCATCTCTCTGTTTGATGTATTCTCCTTCCTTGCTGTTTTTCCAAAGAAGAAAATAAAAGAACACCAAGACAAATTTCCTTTGGGGGCCTCGAATCATCTTTCATGGATTCTGTGGGTGGCTATCATCCTCTGTGACTGGGAATCTTCGACAACTGCTATTGTCCCACATCAATACCAATTCCTACTTGTTGAGATAAAATTGGTATTCATGGTGTGTCAGTCGATTGTTTCCTTTGCTTTTTTTTTTTTGGATTGATCTCAATGCACCACAACCCATGTAACCCATCTTTCTAACCCTCAGGTTTATGACACAATAGGTCGTAACACCTCCAAAATTCCAATCGTAAGATGGTACAAACATGTTGTTTTATTCCACAGCAGTCTGTTAAGCATACAAATCTCATGAATCCATTTTAAGATCAAGTGTGTAACATTTAAGAGGATCTATTGGCAGAAATTTATAGTATAATATAGAAAAGTATAATATCTACAGAGAGAGTGAGTCCTCTTCTACGAAGTCCACCATGTTGAACCACCATGTTTATACAGTAGCCCAGAACAGACAAACTCAACGCTGGCTCTTGAGCCCTTTACTGTTTTATGAGTTTCATCGCCACCATAGTTTCTACTACATGCCTGTAACATGAGTGTGTTACATGGGTGTGTCAAAGCGTATTCAGTTGGTTGCAATCTGCACCCTCACCTCTAGATGCTGCTAAATTCTTCACACTTGACCATTAATGTATTCCCCCGATTTTACACCTTAAGTTCAGTTTCTTCTTTGTTGTTAGTACTACTCAGCTGGTGAGATCAGTTGTATAATGTCTTCTGTGGCTCTGGAGGAGCATTCTAAAGCCTGAAAAAATAAACCTGATGACGTGAATAGGAGGATCCAGCATTGAAGCCAGGATCACTGGTCTGTGGGCACAGGAAATCAGAGTCTGAAACAAACAAACCTTTTTGTGCCCATAATAAAATAACTGCTACAGCTTTTGTCTTATTTTGACAAACTAAAAAACTTGATGAATAAACATGTTATGTTGCTGATTGTCCACAAAGTGATTGAATATAACCTCAGATGTATTGTTATAAGGGGATACGCCGGCAGTTTTCTTTCTTTTCTTTAACAGTTTTGTCAGTAGTTGTAGTCAGGCTACCAAATCAAACTGTGCTTCCCTACTAACTCCAAAGATTTCGAACTTCCTTTAAATTTTTCTCTCTGATGACAAAACTTTGTAAACATTTCTAAACAACATAATTCGGGGTTCTTTCACATTTTTAGTCAGTTTCCCAGTTGAAAATGTCGAACTCCAGCAGCATGGTATTTCACTTCAATAAAGTTAGAGGACTTGTGGGAGACAGATGGTCTAAATGGTCAAAATCGAAACAGCAAAGGACCCCTATAATCGGTCAAGGTCCATAAACAATGGATCCTACATTTCCCATAATTCAACTCGATAGGCCATTTAATCCTCCCTCCTGTCCATTTTCTAACATTTGACAAAGTTCCACCACAGCCTCAGGATACATTGTACAACTGTTTTCGATGGTTAAGCTGTACTCCCAATGATGTATAAAATTAGTGGACTGTCCCTTTAAGCATCACTTTATAAATAGTGGTTTTGGAGTGAATTTTACTGTTAAAAGCAAATGGAAGACAGACTTTAAACTGATGCCCCTGTAGTACTGCAGATGGTTTCCAAAAGCGAGGCAACAATCAAACAGCTGAGACGCAGAGAAACATTGGACCTTCACTCACAGTGGAGCATGAGCAGGAGCTGCCCTGTCCTCTGTCAAAGCCACCTCCACTTATTACGTTTTCATTGCACAGACTTTCACATATCAGTCTGCAGGCAGGTCCAGGAGCAAGGTGTTAGTTGTGTGGATGGGTCTGATCTCCATCTGGCCAAAAGTGGGCAAAGAGCTCAGCCTCTGGTCTGATTACACCGCAGCCAGCTGGTGACGGCCTGTAGCAGTAATGTACAAATGCAAGACGGAGTGTCGTGCTCCTGCAGTGTTAATGAGCAGCTCTTCGTTGCTGCATTTAGTTGTTTTGCTTTTCATTCGGGCCTGCGGGGTGTTACACAGCAACCAGGTGATGCAAAAGATGTCAACATTTTCTACCACAAAACAAGAGATTTAAAATCATTTTGATGCTACACTGACTTGTAATCAGGTGAATGGTGTCTCCAGGTATGATTACAAACCACCAACTATTTGACTTTCGATGAAACTGATCATACTTTATGGAGAAAATGTTTTCTGGTTTTCTTCCAACAGCTCAACTCTCTGTGATTTATAGAGTTTCCCAATGGACAGTAAAGTAAACTGCTGCCAACTGTAGCTGCTGTTAGCTAATGTTATTTCTGTATATGTTATTATGTTCATTTTAGAATATATTGTATATATATTTATATTGTTTATATCTTTTAAAACTTGATTTTTAAAAAATATTTCTCTTACTTAATGATTGTTATGCACCAGTAACAGCAAGTCAGATTCCTGGTATGTGAAAACCTACAATAAACCTGATTCTGATTCCAGTTAGCTCAGTTTGTTTTCCAGGTTGCCTGGACTGTGAAGTCGGGCCACTGGGGGAGTGTTAGCGTTTGTACCACAGGCATTTTGGACCACTGGCAAGATGAGGTTTTTTTAGGCCTAGGGTGCAGGGGAATTCAGACAGGGAGCAGAGCCAGGGTCGTGCCAGAACTGGAGCTAGGCTAGCGGGCAATGCAACAGTCTCCATGGACATAATGACAGAGGCGAAGAGGACGTTGACGGAGGACGCTAAGAAGAGAAAATGAGAGAGAAAGAAACCACCAGACAAGAGTAAATCTGGGACTGACTTTTAGTTGTTGGTGACAGCTTCATTAAATAAAAGGCTGAAAAACAGATTCCAAGCTGGGCTTCATTGGTTTGTGGATCCACTTGTCCACTTACTTTTGTGCACTTCCTGCCTGTTTTTCATGATTTCGGTCCCCAATGAAGCCCATAGTTAATGCTACATCATTCAGTGAGGTTTCATTCAAACTTCGAGACCGTTTGTGTTTGTCCCTTTCCTGTTTCAGTATGACAATGCCCCTGTGAACAAAGCCAGCTCCATAAAATGTTTTTTCCAGTTTGGTGTACAAGGACTCAACTGGCTCCAACATCAGTGTTGGACCTCACTAAATCTGCCTTTAGTGTGCAGTGTAGTTAATACACTTCACTGATAAACCAGAGAATTAGAGTAAATTACATCCAATAATTACCAGATAAAAGTTAATTTTCAGTTACAGTTCTCTGGCTGTCCACATGCATGCTCCCCCACTCTTGATCGCCCATGCATGCATGATTTCTATTTTTTTCTCCTCTTCTCGCTCTCCTTTTTCAACAACTTGGTTAAATTATGTTCCGTTCCTGGTAGTAAAGCCAGATCAAAGTTGGGCATCCCTCTACCTGCATCCAACCCTGATCAGGAGGAGGTTTGTGATAGGGGGTCAGCTGAAGCACATTGACCCATTCAGAATGGGTCTAATGCTCTTGTGGCTGAACAGAAGCAAATCCCTGCAGTCGGCTCTAAAAGGTTGAACCAGAAAATTAATGCCAATGATTTTGGAATTTTCAACTATCATGTGTGTGTAATGTCCACATACTTGACCTTATATGTTAACATGTTTGTCTACAGTCAGTAATATCACAAATAAATTCTTATACATGTTTGTATGTTCATGTTCAGAAATCAAAATTATACTCTACACAGAATGTTTATTTTAGGCACAGCTTGCAGAACCTTATTTCTTTCCAAAGAACTGATGAACTGAGAAAAATGACCCTTTAACATTCGAACCAGTCACCGAAGGCCTCAGTGTGCGTCAAATGAATCGCATCGTTGGACTGTCCAATGCGTCTGAAACCCTCAATGCCAACAAATCTTGTAACTCTTGGTAAGAGTTAATCCAACAATCACACCCATGCAGTGATGGGTGCAGTGATTCACCAGGTGTGTGGAGATAGTAAGAGAAGAAAAGGCAAAAACATGCTTCACCAGCGTTTACAAAGGAGAAGGCACGTAGCGAGGAGACATTTACATGTACGTTCATAAGAAAATCATAATTCCAGTTCAAGGCAGGGTTTGAACTTCTCTTTCAAACTCTCTTTTTCATTGTTCACGAAACTACTCCTGCTACAAAAGAGAGAAAATCCATGAATATATCAACGGGGAGTGAGTGCCTACAGTAAGGATCCCCATTGTACAATTCATCACTCCAAGACAACTAAGACACACAAAACATGCAGAATTTGTATATACAGTGGTACGTAGCCAAGAGGACGAGGAGGAGGTATGACAGCAACCGTTTTGTCCTGCCTTCGAGTGTGAGGTTTGAGAACAGATAGAAACACTTTTGCCTTTAAATATGTTCACAAAACAAAAGGAATGCAATCTAGTTCATTTCAAGGAACCTTGTCCATTAGGTTTCCTCTCCTGCTTAACTTTCCTGAGGAGAATTCCACGGTGCAGGCTGGGATCAGGAGCTCACATCACCTCAGCCTTTGGTCCGATGTCTTTTTTCCTTGGTGACAACAAAAAGCCCACCTCCCTGCCTGTCTGTTTGACTGAAGAGGCTGTGACATCCATGGCCGCTTCCGTCAGATAACACAACTTTAATAGTGGATCGCTGAAACCCCTGACAACCTGAATGAAAGAACTTGACATGGCAACATGAATGTGAACTCAATGGCTTTGACAAGCAAACAACAGCTCCAGGGAATCCAGGGAATTATACAGTGGACCCTGGATAAGAGGTAATTCTTTAACTATTCATCAGCCCACTGAGACAGAGGAGGATCTGATGGCTTCAACAGTATTAGGCTTGACAAAATGTAGTTGTTTGGTTGTAGTTCAAATACAACAGCAGGCGTGGCCCTTGAAGTGTGCAGACAACTGCTCATTGATTCCATTCCCTAAAGGGACTGTTGCTGCTGCTTGAATTCATCAACAAAATGTCTTTCGGGGCAAAAAAAAATCCCTTTTCATCACCGGACCAATTGCATCAATCTGCTGCTGATGCCAGCCAGCCTGTTGGATAAACCCCAACCGTAAAAGTTTTGAAGTCAGTCTCCAGGGTTGCACTGAAAACACACCACGCCACTCACACTTACCATCTACGCCGAGTACTGCTGTGAAAAAGGGGATAGGGGAGGGTGGGGTTTGGGGTGGGGAGGTTGGGACATCAGGCCAATTGTCTGTCACATCAATCAGGGGGATGTTCATCCAGCAATCAGTCAGTGAGCCGGTGGTGGCATGGGCATCAATAAGGCAGGCTGACAGCAGGCTTACAGAGACTGTAACGGTCCTCTTCCTCCCGGAGTGTGCCTTGGACACAAAGATGTTCAACAGATAGAAAGGACTGACTGTGCCGTTCAATAACAGCTCACAATTCGAGCATTCCTGCTTCTTATTCAGGCTTTAAAAAACTCATTTGGCTAGAGGGATGACTCACTGGCAGAAAACTGATTTTTCTTTTTTTTTTGGAGCTTCTTTTTGGAGTCAAATCAGAAGTTGAAGTTTGTTTTTATAGTCATCTCCGCACACCTACAATAGGTTTGTTTAGTCATCACTTACATCCCACAGTGCAGATGCAACAGTAAAGGAACATTAATAACATATTACATCCTTCTATTTTTAGACAAGGCCCTACAGCCTTACTCAGTGTGGCGTGGGACCAGTAGCTTGTTGGATGTTTTCTACTGTTAGCAAACCTTTGATAGACATCTCTGTATAACAGACACTAGTGAGTCACTTCACTGACTGTGACTCATCTTTAAATGTGTTGCTACAACATAATATATTAAAATGTACCATCGTCCTGTAATTGCCAATGACCAAAAGTGATATAAACTTGATTTGAATGTTGGGAATTTGACTATTATGGACAATTTAACCTCTGATAAGTCAAAAATCAAGTAAGAAGAATGCATCTGTTTGAATGAAGGTTTGGCACATTATGAAAGTAGATCATCTCTCCTGATACAGCGATTTCACTTTTTTTTTTTTCAAGCAACATGCTCCACTGTGCCTCTTAAACAGCGATGAGTGGGCACTTAGAGAAAACTACATCTGTAGATGTTTAGTCTGTCTTTATTCTTTGGTATAAAGCAATCACAGACTGAGTGCAGTTTCTAATTGCCTTATACCAATCTGTGTAGTTTCTGATTTCATGATTTCTAAGGCTCAAATATTACCTCACCTTGCCATTTGAAAGAACTGTTGTGCAAAGTTAGAAAGAAAAAAAAACTGATGACGTTTCCCCAGAGAGCTACAGTTTTTGAAGTAGAAACCTTGCCATGACACAGTGAAGGTCTTTCCTTGTCTATCTGTTCCAACTCTATCTTCAGAGGGCTCCCTCTGCAGCGAGGTGCCAACTCTGTGCCTCTTATTCAAATCAAGTCACGAATCTCGGTGGGAGTCCCTCTGAGGACAAAAGCAAGGAGGCCTGGACCATGAAAAGAGATTACCATTTCACAGATTTGAATTCTGAGCAGCGTCACCACCACTACTGTTCCCAACTAAACGGATGGAGTGTTTGTTTACTCGGTTGTTTCAATACTGATTAAAATAATAATAACCTGTGAGGAGTGGAGAAGGCATTATTGTGGCTTTGCCACTCATGTGGCATGAGTTAAGAGCTTGTTAAGATGAATAACTATTGACAGTTCTGTTCTGATCTCACAGTTTGAAAAGCTCCGTGTTCTTGGAAATTTTCCAAAAGTTGACAGTTGCTTGTCTTCATGCTGTTCTTAAGTCCCCCTGGCAAAGGCACAAGATGTAGATTAACACAGCATACTTATTTTGTTGTCAACGTAGTCATCTTGACAGATAGATTGGTTAATTAATTTGCATTTATGATGATGATGATATGCCATATATGATGTGTACATATTGCTTATCACTACAGGTTGTGTAGGTATCTCAATGTAAAAATGCAGTGTAACAAAATACTAGGACCACTACCTACAGTACTGATAAATACTGTGTATACATATCATGTATTAGATATGTATGATGATAGCTTCACATCCTCTTAACATATCTAGAAAGTGACCAGAAATGATAATAAATTAAAAAAGTGTGGCAGTGTAAGTTTACTCATCATGATGCCTACAATGCACCCGAAGACAAAAGTTGTGTCTCCTGTGGCTCTTGGAGAGATTTGTAAAGTCTGAGAAAATAACCCCTGATGATGTCATTGTGATGTTTCTCATCAGGGCTTTACAGCTTTTCTGTAGCCAGTTTTACAGATTTTGGTTGTTTTCTGGGGGATTGGGATCCTTAAAGCTTATGTTTCAGAGTGTTTTGCCTGTCGGATTTTGTTAACTTGCTCACATTTTGGTCATTTTTACTTGGTTGGTGTGCTTCTATCATGAGTATGAATTGTAATTATGTAATTAGATAGTTTTGGCTGTTTTTTTTTTGTTTTGACCAGAAGTTTGTACAAAGTGTTTTATTTTGAAAATCAACCAGATTTTCTATGCTTCTGGCTGTCAGGAAGTCCTAAACTGTAGTCAATGAACAGCAATGGTGTCTACACAAGGACCAAAACCAAAACCTGAAAACTGGAAAGCTGCCCATGTTATACAGAAGTTCTGGGTTGATGGACAATTTGTTCCATCATGAAACTTCCCTGTGAAGCCAAACTGTTTTGTCTATTTAACCAACTGGTGATACAATATGCTAATTAGTGAGATTTAGAGGCGTTGGCGGGTGACAAGTAAAACTTTTTGATTCTCTGAACACCATCACAAAATTCCATTCACGTCCATAGTATTGGGGTGGAGGCAGAAATCTGACAAATCCAGATGGTTCCAGATGGACAATATCTGGGGGTGACGGATCACTAGATTGATATGCAGCAACAACTGTTTTGTATTTTGCCTTCATCCTTGTTTCACCATTGCAACGGTATTTCAGTACTCACCAGAGATGAATGTCAATCAAACATATTTTTATCAAAACATCTGTCATGTTATCATGGTAACTATCCAGCTCTTCTTTCTTTATTTCAAACAGTCCTACATGGCACAAAGCTCAGATGCATCTCATGTACTAAATGTGAAATGCTGCACAAGAGTAGGAGGAGAAGTCGAACAGATCACTCATCTGGCCAGTTGTTTGGATAAAACCTTTAGAAACACTTTACAATGTGAAGAAGAGTGATTGCTCTGGGACCAGGAAACACCTCAGCAGGGGAGTGTCACATGGCTGACAAGGCACAGGTGCCCCGGACAAACAGACTGCGCTGTCCCATCCATCGTGTGCTCTGTGGTCAGTAGTCCTAAAGGCCACTTCATCACAGCCTGTCAATGAGACTGAGCTGCCCTCTGTTTGAGTGCACCAGCCTGAGACGGGAATCAGGCCTCCATCATTCTCTTTCCCACCACAGATCCATGAGCTATTAAAGCCAACATGACTCATACAGCAAATTTAATGATAACAACAGGAAACAGTAAACAGAAAGATGGATGATCATGTATGTTCTCAAGATGCAGTGTTGTGCTTTAAAGGGTTGATTCACCAAAATGACCAAAAAGTCAGAATCAAAGAATCCGGAATAAGGAACATGTGTTCTATCTCTCCATGCACAATTTGGTTTTATTTGCCAAGTTTGAAATTTCTGCCTCCAAATCATTACTTACAGTATCACCCCAATACATTGATGAGTAGAACTTTGTTTGTGGCGTTAAGAGCATTTAAAATGTTTAAGTCCACGTAAAGGCTATTCTGATATTTCTTTCAGAATACATTAAATATGTTGGAAAATAGTTGCATGTGAAACATGTGAAAAGACTTTGAACAATATATTACTAAAATGTGGAGTTAGAGGTTAAAACAGTTTTTCACCAGTTTTCAGTCCAGGATTTTTTGGGCGGTCCTAAAAGGGTGGCTCAATGACACGTTGAGGCCACCCTGAACATACCCCTACACTCCTAGCAGAGAGATAGAGATGAATTAATCTCGCTCAGAGTGTTTCAAAGTTAGTCATGTCATTTTCTGAACTCATCTGACACATTTAAGTCGCTTCAAAATGGCTGCTTGACTGCTCCCACGAGTGGGCGTGGCTTCAGCACATTCAGAGGACACGCCCCCACTGTCCTGGAGCTGAGAATTCATTTTTTCGCTGATTTTAACACCTAATTTCAGAAACTTGTCAATATTTTTAATCATTCAAATTTGTCTGGGTGGTTAATAACACTTCCTTCTTTGGTCTGACAAACTCAGAACACATATTTATTCTTACTTTACATGGAAAAAAAAAACACCTACCAACACATCTAAAGCTCACTAACGAACACATTGTTTCTCATGGGTTTAATCTGCTGACTAAGAGAAATGTCCAGCAACCACTCCAAAGTACATAATTTATCAGCACCTTCTCGAATGACATATACAAGTGTTTTCTGATTTGACATCACTATCAGCAGGACAACATCATTTGTCAATTCTTTGCAAAACTGTTACAAATCACAGTTAAAAATGAATCTGTTTTATGAGGTAACAACGCTGTGGTTAAGGTTTGGTTAGGTTCAGCCACACAAAACGACCTGGTTAGGTTTAGGTAAACATCATGGTTTGTGTTCAACTAGTGGGCTTGGTTAAGGTTATGGTACGATCATAGTCAATAACAATTTTCTGAGTGTCAGTTGGAAATGGAAAATGTTGACCCATCTATACTCTACATGACCTCCACCCGATGGTGCATTTACATGCTGGAACAGTCAATAAACACCAGAGTGTTTATCCAACCAGATACAGACATTGAAACAGACACAATGGACGGTGAACAGTTTTTGGTATAGATTCTGTCCTAGACAATAAATTGAATTTTGCATTATACTTATTTATATTTAGTGAAATAAATGTAATCAAATAAAAACTAATAACTTTATTAAACACTTATTTATTACTTAATTTAGACTGCCGCAGGCATGATGATGATGATGATCTATAGACCATCAGGTAGTGCCGCAAGGAGCTGACAAGGTCATTATCCAATCACTGTCGGCATTGACAACTTTGAACATTTTTGATATTTAATATTTAAAATGAAAATCTAAAATTTGGAAAAAAAAATGTCATTTGGGTCATCGTGTCTCCTCTCAAGTGAAGTCATCGGTCTTCCCGGCTTCCAAATCAAGTCTCAAGTCATTTATTTTCTGTCAAGTCAACTTGAAAGCCATGGAAACAGTGACTCAAGACTCGACTCCAAGATGCCATGACTGCAATCTATAGCCACGTCAATTCTATAGACTGACGTGGCTCAGGAGGTAGAGGTTAACTGTTTAGAAGATCAGCGGTTCGTGATCCCCGGCACCTCTAGTCTGCAGACTTGGACAAGAATTGGGCCCGAATTGCTCCCGAAGGCTGTACCATTGGTGTCTGTGTGTGAATTAGCTCCTTTCTGATGATCAGCTTGCACCTTCATCAGTGATGTGCAGTGTAAAAGCACCTTGAGTGGTTGGAAGACTAGAAAAGTGCTATATGGTACCAACAGTGTGCAGTTTCCTGAAGCTCCTGGCTGTTGTTCACCAAGAAACAGGTCCAAAATGGGATTTTGTGACATCCAGGGTAGCATAATGTTTACTACATGCTACAGCAGTTAATAGGGCTAAAACAATTAAGATATTGTCACTTTGTTCATTCACCATGACCACTTCAAGGCTCAAAGACTGGCACAATGTCTCGTTATAGCACAGTTCTGAACTCTTTACGACTCCCAGGGATATTCTGTGTGCTGTAATTTCTCCAGAAGCCAGTTGGTTAGCACCTTTCCTCTAATCTCTTCCCTGAGAGTTAGAAACTCATGGAGCTTCATGTTGCAACTCATTTGGGAGACATTTTGGACGATTACTTGTGTGGGATGCGGTAATGCAATTATATCTCTGCATGCTGTGTTGCTCAGGGCTGCTCGAATGACATTAGACTTGATGGATAGAGCTATCAAACACATTCTCATGATTGTCATGTGGCAGTCAAAAACAGCGTCTGCAGTTTCCTCCCATGCAATCGTATGTCCCAAAAGGAGGCCATTACATTCACTTTACGCTTATTGAATTATGAGGGACGGATCGTTTGGACTGGATGATGAGGTAAATAAAAATAAAACAGAACAGTGATAAATATTTGTAGTCCTTCTGCTGTGTTATAATGAGCACAATTAATCAGATGCAACAACATTAGAATTTTCTGCATCCTCATAAACTTAATTGACACTAATTATCAAGTCTGATTTAATGACTTCTTCCTCTTTGTCAACTTTTACAGTTCGACTGGCACTGTGGATCCGACTTGGAGACCCCCCCGTCTTTAATTGCTGATATTTTCATAGGCAGCTCTTTCAGATTCCAGCAAGAGCTAGATTACAATTTGTTCCAGATTGTCTCTGTGCAGTTTGTACGGAGGAGCAGTTTGAAGCGGTTCTTTTGCAAACTTGCTTCTCTCCTCCAGCACTATGGGAGGTTTGCCACAGAGGCCGAGCTGTTTGTATGCACTCATGGGTAATTTTGAAGTTCTGTCTTTTGCTCTCTCACACACAAACACACACAGACACACACACACACACACACACACACACACACACACACACACACAAAACACGCTTTCCTATGGTCATGTTAAAACAAATAAAACCACCCAAATCTAAAGGAAAACCATCATCATATTTTTTTTTTTATGTCTCTGGCTCTCTGTTAGTGCTGCTGTTTTTCCCATGCTCAGCTGTGTTGGGTATAGGTGCTTACAGTACAGTATCATAGGCTGCACATATATTTCTTTGTCTTTTTGTCACTGTAAAATCCCATAAAACCAACAATGAATGTGTCCTACTAAAAAGTGTTGTGTGTGTGTCAAATCCTGATATATCTTTCTACTCTGCTGTGCCAGAGGAGCTCCACTGTTGTCCAATGACTATAAAAAACACATCAGCGAGCCACAGTGTGCACTGTTGCACACACACACACACTGGGGTTTATTTTTAATACTCACCAGAGAACCAAATGTGGATTAATCTGCCACTGAAAATCGTCCCCACTGATTCTCTGCGGTTTTAAGAAATAACTTCCATTTTTTTTAGGAATATTAAATCTATATGTATAAAATATATATATTTTAAAATGTATTTCTTTACATGGCCACTGTTATTTATTTTGGGTGTACCAGCTGTAATACCCATTAGCCAGGGCTGGAGCCAGTAATTCACTTATTAAGTTCATAAATACCTATAAGGGGTCTTGCAATATATACTGGTATCAATGATAACCATGATATTTAAAAAATGATAATAATGCACATAATAATATTGTGTAAATAATCTTGCCCCTCTTGAATTATTTTCGTTATGTTCTTCTTCTACATTTATGACTCTCTCACAGTCATATTTCATGGAATACCTTCATTTATACGAATTTTAAATGAATTTATAAAGAAGAAAGTAGTATTTTATATTAAAGACTGTTAATTGCACAGTGAAACTGTAATATTTCATGGCAAAACCTGTATTTTATATGGCATTCATAGGCTATTTTCACATTAATTATGTGACAAAATAGTGTTTCTATTAATGGAAAAACTTTGTATTCATACAGTAAAATATGGAATAAAACAGCAACCTTAAACATGAAAGTTATACCACATTTATTATGGTAAAATTCTGCCAACCACCACTGACAATTCTTTACTGTGAAAACTTCTTTTTGTAGTGCACATTCATATTTTGAATGTAATTCCTTTGACAAAAAAGAGACAAAACACAATTATAGTTAAAGATGTATTTGACCTATAGCACTCATTTTTCTTTAAATATTTTCTGTAGATATTGTGATGACATCATTATGACCTGACATCACTGACATCATCACTGTTTATTGTAAACGCCTTAAAACCTTCAAAATTACACACAAAATCATCATCAATAGAACTAGATCGATAGAGAACCAAATGTGTATGAATCCACTGCTGGAAATAGTCCCCACTGTTGTTGGTCTTTTTATATTGAGTTTGCTGACAACAAAAATAGTTTTAGGTTAAACTATCAAGACTATTTTTTCTTAATTTCTAAAGAATTCTTAGTTTTCTTGATTTAGATTTCACATTCTTTTTTTTTTTTAGAAAATAAGATTTTCATGGTTCAATAGACAAGATGTAAAGATGGAGATTATTTGTAGTGTGTCCCAAACACATGGCTTTTGCTGCAGCCATAAACATGAAACACATGATATCCTGAGTGTAGGAGAAGACATCAGAACAGCCAACGTAAAGCAAATTGATTAAATCGTTTTTTTCTGCTATAAAGCACGACAAAATTGAAATGTGTTTATTAGCAAATGTCCCAGATTGTTGCTACAAATTCTCTTAACAACCTGCAAATAAATTACAATTGGAAGTGAAGGCTACACAGGGCAGCAGCTCCTCCACACTGTGCAGCTGCCAATAGTCGCTGACTCCCAACAGTCCTGCCAACTGCTGCTTGTCCCTTCTCTCTGGCAGACACGTCTTTTTAAAGCCCCTCACCACTACAGCCTTTGAACACCGCACAGGCTGCAGGACACACTGTACTGACAAGATAAACACTCCACACGTTCAAACGTTACAAATGCAAATAATTCACGTCTTCTCATCTTTTGAAATGACTCTGTCAATTTCATGCATGTAACATTATTTACGGCAGTTTTATACGCTATGGCATTATTCATCCGAGTTTTCTCTTTTGGCCACAAAAACAAGGCTGCTTTTATCTTGACTTGTTGCCTCCTGATCAATACCATCTTTGTGCCTTTGATCGCTGAGCCTATACACGCATGAAGTCTGCATTTAAGCCATTTTGGTACTGAATCATAGATATTGCCAGCGGGTGGATCTGAACTCTGGGAGAACATATGGGGTCAATTAGGCAGAGTTTGCTCCTGGACGGAGTTCAACTGATCCACAATGGGGACCTGCAGAATAGGTGGTCTCAGGCCATTTGGCAAGGCAATTGTGGGCAGCCCGTGAGTTAGCGACATGAAAGTATCAGGTGTTAGCCAGCAAATGATCCAGGAAAGGTGAAGCTGGGATAGCAGATTGGCTGGCTCGGGCCCCGTGTGACCAGTGTTTGCAGATCGAGAGGAGAGGGAGAGGAGGGTAACCATGCATGAGCACGGCACAGAGCAGTGTATGCTCCTCAGAAACACACTGCTCCATTCGAATAAACTGATGAAGCACTTTTCATATTCCTGTTGTGAAACTGACAGTGTTAAATAAATGACTTATTTATACTTTTTGAAGATAAGAAACATTTTTAATAAAACATGGTTGCCACATATCATGATTAACATCTTTTACATGTATTCACAGTCACATAAACAAGTCACATAAAAATACACAAAACACACAATTTAAACAAAATAACCAACAAGTCAAAGTCAAACTTCAAGTGGCTTTGATCATTTCTATGTATTTATTTCTATATAGAGTAGCTTCTCTGAGATCCATGTCGCCCAAGAATAAAGGAGTCAGTCGTCTTTTTAGCTCCTCATCAGGTCATTTTGTACAGCAAAGATGTTGATGCATTTTCACTCATCAGGAATTTATTTCCTCCATGTCACAAACTCCTGCAGGCCAAACTAAACATTTTTAGATCTCACTAACTTTACAAACACGCTTGAAGAAAGTTGCTAGACGAAGAATGTTAAGGCTATGAACACATAATGCAACACTCAGAAGCTAGTAACCTCAACTTTGTCACATAATTTCCAAACAGAAGTCAAAATGTTAAGTCTAACTGGGATTAATAACTTGTTGTGATTTCTGAGATTCAAATTTTACTTCTTTACAGTACATAAAAAAAAAATATTCCCATTACTGCTTACGTCAATTGCAGTTTCAGTGGTCGCATCTTGGGATTCTACAGACAACACTATTGATGCAGAATAATTTAAAACACATACAGTAGCGACATACTTTTTTTTTCATATTGTGGTGAGCTGTATTTTAAGTCAAAGCTATGTTGAACCCACATAATATCATACACATGCATGTGGATCTAAAGTTGGCTGGCTGGTGTTGCATTTGAGGTAAACCTAATTTTGAGTGAAACATGATAATATATTCCATGAGACTCCGGCTGAAGTTAAGAGCATGTGCTTGGATCTCGATGAACCCCGATGACATAAAGTCTGAGTGAAACACACAGACTTTGCACGGTCCTATCCGTAAATAAAGCCCCACGAAGGTTTTTATGCTCTCCCTAAACATGCCTTTTAGGTTTATGAGTCATCCACAGTTTAGAGTTCAAACTGTGCTTTCAGTGCATAAAGGGATTCAAAACCACAGTTTACAGTTCTCAGCAAAGCTATCCATCAGAAAAATGAAACCATGGTTTGAGCTTTTCAAATATTCACTTTGGTCCGCAGGGTGAAGTCACAAGTTGTCTACATGTTGTGTAAATTGGGGAGTCACAGTGGAAAATGGGCACGGATCAAAAAATAGAACGGCCACTCAGCGGAATCAAGGGATGTCAAAACAACCTGAAAAAAAGCAGCAAAGCGCCGAGTGCTGCTTACCATGAAAAATTATATTAATGAGCCCATGAAGGAGATTTGATTGATCTTTTTTTTCCACGGTGTATGTTTTCATTTTTGAACAGGAATCGGTCCTCATGCTGCTCTCTGCGAGAGAAACTCTATAGGTGTAATAATAAACCCAGAGCTTGTCATCTAAGTCAAACATCTTATTCTGAACCCTGAAATAACAAATACTTAATTACACACAGACTCATTTTGAAGGTAAAGTCCAGTTTATTACAACTCAGGTCATATTTGTGTAGTTTTGGACATAATATCTGTTGAAAATAATCTGGAAACACGGCAAAAGTACAGTGGGGAAAGATGTGTACCAGATGATCAGACCCCTGAGTTAGCAATTTTCTTTCTTTCTTTTTTTTTATTCCACTAAATTATAATATAAACAAGGGAAGGTTCTGTGTTATTAGCTAATCTTGAGGTCCTGTCTTGCACATGATTGAGTCAGAAATCTAGTTTTGGCAGTACATATTGTGTTCATTTGGTGCATATTAATAAAGTTTTGTTTTACCAAATGATCTACACACAAAACCTGAGACCAGGTGGTAGTAACCCAGCATGAGTTAATAGTGAAGATGCTACATGTAGTCCACTGTATACATTGTACTTGATGGGAGGCAGCAGGATCATATATGAAGAGGTGGTGGGCGGTGGGCGGTAGAGGTGGTGGATTTTTGACCTGGGGTCACTTAACGTATACATCCAGGCTCAGCTCAGTTCTGGTACCAGGTATTTTTATCAAGTCTTACCATGCAGTGGAAATGATGTGTTAGGCTCCCTTTGTCCTTGTTTATGTGTGTCTACACCTTGTTTAGTGAAAAAAACACATTCACTCCTGGATTTACCTCCAAATAAAGTAGTTTAGATCACTGGATCCAGAGCTCTTTGACTTTTGACCCATTAAACTGAGGCACTGCGTACTCGTGACTCCTCTAATGTGACAGCCTCGTTAAGAATGCAAGTTAAAATCTCTATAAACGAGTGCTTTTTCCTGATTGTTTAATCTGATGGCCTGAAGATGTGAAAGCAGCCAGGAAGACTTAAGTATGACTGACTATCTTTTTAAAGACCCGGTGATCCCTCAGATTTATTCTGCCCCCCATGTTCAGATAATCCGAATCACCCGTTGTCTTGTTTACAACCTGTCTGATCATCCGGCTGCTTTTGTTTCTCGTTCCGTGTTGACATTTTCCACAATTTTGAGCTTTTATTCTGGCGAGTACGTTCTGAAGTAGAGCTGGATCTGTCACAAACCAGGTTAAAGTGACTTTACACTTTAGTTGAAGGTTATGTAATGACTTTGACTGCAATGCCTGTTATACCTGTTGCATGTTAACATGATAAATTAGTGCTTCATTCAATCAGCTGTCACTCAGCTCAGATCGTACAGTATGACCTCCGATCATTGCGCAGCATCTCTGTGAATTATGTGTCACCTTTGAAGCATTCATCTCTTTGTAACAGCTGGCATTTCACTCCAGTAAAAGCTCCGACACTGAAGAAAAAGTGGAAAATAACCATTTTCTATGTGACAAAATTGCTTCATCTTTATTTTGGGGGTGACATTTTCGTCCTCATGCATCATTTATATGCCTCCAGAAAACACGGGACGGGAAAGAAGGAGACAGAGGAGATGAAATTATAAAATACAGGCCCTGTTTGGATTAAAGCATGTGTGTGTGTGCATGTGTGAGGATAGGTACCACTCCTGTCTGATTTTATCTGTCTCTGTCTGTGCATGACTGCATGTGTGTGTGTGTGTGTGTGTGTGTGTGTGCGTGTGTGTGTGAATGTTTTGTTGCATCTGAGAATGTCACAAATGTACATGAATGGGAACAGTGGGGGCATTCCAGGCAGTGTTGCAGGTCCGGGGGATAATTCTGCCTTTCAACTGCTTCCCATTTATTTCATAGCTGCAGCACTGTCATCTCACCCTGGTCAAGATGAAAAGCATCGTTGTGTAAAGAAATTGAAATGAAAATCCTTCTGGACCCAGCAGGATTGTGGGGGTGGGGGTATTATCTATGACTCAATGGCACTTCCCTGGGATAAGATCTAATTCTGGGAGGAAAATTTCTTTATATGGCCACCTGCTGTCGTCAGCTTTGTCCCAGGATCACAAGTTGTTCTGGGTGACCGGTCTCGGGACACGGCGAGAGGAATGCACTCAGCTCCCCGCTGACATTTAGATCTCTTTATTTTCTCTTTCATTCAGCTCGGAGCTGGCTGGGAAGGATGGGGGGAGTCGGGGAGGGTGGGGGTCCTGGATGAAGGGTCTGAAGGACAGGAGGGGTGGGTTTCAGGAGGCTGCAGCACAACACCACACACACTTCAGTGGCAGCATGAACGCCGTGGCAAACTGCATTCAGCGGTTATAGAATCCTACAGCAGAGGACACAAAGTTTATGGTCATTAGAAATGCTGTGTGCAGGAGTTTGTGAGAAAATAAGACATTTTTCAAAATGTCATATTCTCTATTATCTTCTTGATTTTCATCTGAATTCACTCCAAAAACCTTTGCTGGTCTCATCCCAACACATTTCATTTACATCAGTTTTTGCAATTTTCTGTAATTAGCATCCTCCCAAAACTGAAACAACCAACACAAAATCATAATCATACATAAAAAAGAACAAAAAAAGAATAAAAGTAATTTATTTGGGAAAAAAAGTTTTTGCTTTAAAAAGTCTCATTTCTTAAAAGGTAATTAGACTTTTGTGATATGCTGTGGTGGAAGCAATAACCTTTACTCAAAACTGCACTAATCAATATTTTAACTTATACTTTCTCTATGTCACATTCTTTGTTAATAACTACACCTTTAAGCGTTAAGTGAACTGCATCCTGTTGCACACGTGAAGAGACAGAGGGCACGTCGTTTGGATTAAAAATGAGCAATAAAAAGTGATTAAACTAAATTAATATGTAAGTGACACATGGTGCCTTTAACAATAGATCAAACACGTACAGGCTGTGAGTATTGTGTGTATTGGACATTATAGGGTGTCGAACACAACTTTAAATGAGTGCTAATGCATGTGTGTGTTTGACTGCTCAATATGTGAAGAGGCAAATAGGTTGTTTGCTAACACGTTAACCACAATAACTCTAAAATATGATCATATGATCATATTTACAGTTTGTACGGCTGCTCCTGATTGACCGAAAAGAAATAGAAGAAAAGAAAAGAAAATGAAAGAAGATGAGATTAATGAACTTCATGAGAGACAGTTTATGAGTCATAGGATAAGACTTCCTATGACCGCCTCTGAAAATAGTTTAAATAGTTTATTGTCTTAATTGAAATCTCATAAAATTCCCCCGATGATGTCATCAGTGACACCTCATTACATCATCTGTAATCTCAGTTTGGAGATAATTTCTAAACAGGAAGTCTGTGTTAACCAGGGGTGTGGAGTTTGAAAGATGTTATTTACAAGACAAACAAGGTCTAAAAAAAGATGGTACTGAGTTGCATTATGGGAAATGTAGGATTCATTGTCTTTGGAGGTTGACTCATACTGAAAGTCCAAATATCTCATCATCTGTTTCTGTCTGTTTCATTTTTTTTTTTTTTTTTTTTGAACGTTCTTTTTTTAATCAGCGTCCTGACTGTACAGGAGTGTGATACTCCATGTGGGAGTGGTCCTTTAATCTACAAAGTGAGGAGGAAATAAGTGTAGTTCAAAGTGAAGAGTAGCATACTTTGACTTTGCTCTGTCCTTCATCGTGAAGCTGCATCACCACTGTCTTCATTTCCCCCAGGAAATAAATAAAAGGAACACAATCACACAAGCCGTGCTTTGTATTGAATCAACTGGTGGTCGTGAAGCAGACCACTTACTTATCATTCAGCTCTTTGAGGGGAGGGGGGGAGGCAGGGGAGGGTCTGTGAGCCTCTTGTGTCTCTGCAGCAGAACAATAGATCTTTGCAAAGAAGTCAGCTCAGAGCCAAGAGACAAATCTCACCAAAAGACACCTTTTGTTTCCCCTCAAACCAAATCTGCTGCTCCGCGCCACATAATTAATGGCCAGACGTATGTTTCTCTTTTCTTCTTGTGGCTGAATGGGAACTGTACCGCCGCCATTTGTCTTTCCCACGCATGTCATCACGAGACAGGCTCAATATAAAGTACACCCTTGTAATTCATGCTGTCGTTGAAACGGGTAGATATGATCTTGTTGAGTGTAAAAAATGTCGATGTATATAAACCAAAGTGCTGCAGGGCTGAAAGAGCTGCCAGCTGATTACCGCCTCAAAAATACAGAGCTTTTGTTTCCCCTATCAGAAATCATGCTGGTCTGAAAACAAAAACAGATATATGAATATTGTTAGCTGGCGGCGGTGGAGGTTTCGCCTGCTCCTGACTGGATTCAGGGTCTTCACACACACACACACACACACAAGAAGGGAGAAGAGAAGAAGGGAGTAAGCATAGAGTAACATTACAGTGAACACTGACATGACCTACTGAAATATTTGCATTGTGTGGAGGAGGATAAAGACCATGTTAAGTTCTAATGTCAGAGATTTAGCATCAATAAATCATGAATACTTGATTTTTTTAGAGTTTTGAGGTTGATCTCAGAACTCGGGCACATTCTTTTCCCACAGGATCTTATCAACAACAAGAAAAACATTTCTTCCTCAGAATGAAACAGTGATGTTGGAGGTAGCACACTTACTTTTTATTTTATGACATTACAGTGTGCAAAGTACGGAAGTGTCAGAGCTTCCAGGAGATTTGAAGTTTGTTATGTCTGTATGGTTCGACTGTAAAGTTTATTTTCAGTTTAAAATGTGAGGAGCAGCACAGAAACTGACAGTTAACAGGCAGAAACTGTGCAGTATGTTCTGCCAGTCAACCCACAGCATGGATATAATACAGGAAGAATCAGTTATTGTTGTGCTATCCAGTAAATATAAACTATTAAAACATTAAAGCTGCAAAGTTCTGCTGCATTTCACTTATTTTGGCTGATTAGATCAGCCTCAGTCTCTCTGGTTAGTTTTGTTGCAGCTGTGGGATTTCTTAGAGATTACTCGTTCAACGTTTGACACATTTCGCCATGCATTTAATGACAGATGTAAATCTTCTTCAGGTACACTGAGTCTGGTCACCTCATGTAACCATCAGCGTAGCTGCTGAGTGCAGCTTGAATTCACCAGAATTATTCACCATCTGTAAGGTGTGCATGACATCACCTACATTATAGTGTTTGACATGCTCATTAGAGGTTTACATTACTTTCATTGGTCAGCTCTCAAATGCATTACTTACATGTTAACTTAAATAACTTTAATTAGGTTTACATGTTTGCCGTACATTGGTTTTTCAGCTTTTCCAATTGGTTACTTGCTTTTTTATACTTTTTAAAACAAAACTGTAAATCTTGTCCAACAGCATTACAAAATGTTTTTAATGTTGCGGTGAACGTAGCGGATTCAAAACACCAACCACACACCAGAATCAGTTTAGACAGTTAATTGAAACCAAAAGGTGATAGTGCTACTCAGGAGCAGGATGACAGAATGAGATGTTTAAAGAACGGTGCAGGACTGGTGGAGCTAGACGAGACTGAGCTGAAAGTGGCAGGCGTACGACTGGCATGATTTCCTGATGCACAGAGAGGGCAAGGTGAGACAGGATTCACAAAAGAGTTCAAGGCCATTGCGTTTGTTACCATGAAATAAACTGACCAATCAGCTGGAGTCTGGGAGGTTGAACCGGTCTTTTTCTACAGCAGAGGTTGACTGGATGACAAGCAGCAGGTGGCGAGGTGATTGTCAGGTGAGAGGGAGACCAGAGGCCACGCCCACACAAAACAGAGAGTGACAGACAGACAGAAAGGAGGGGAAAACAACAGGAAACACAAGGAAAGAAGGAGGTAAAAAGCTTCCATCATAATAGTCAACTGATCTAAACTGAGATTAAAGAACAGAATAAAGCTGCATTACATATAAACAAAATGAGGCAGCACAAGCCGTGTGTCTGTCTAATGTTTCTGAAGGTTAAATAAAATTAATATTTATAATAACTTTAACACACACACACAAGCATATGGTACAGTTTCTCTGGAGCCATCTACAGAATATACCACAGTATGTGCACACACTGTACAGATGAAGTGTACATACCTGAAGTCATTTCAGCTGAGACACAGACTGTGGTGTGTGCTGTAACTGAACATGAACATGAATGTAAACCCTCTCATCCTTTGGCTTTTTAATGCAGCGATAAGAAACATTGTACAAACGTCCCATCAACTGTTTTTTCACACGTGAGGCAACAAAAGAAAGAATTCCATCCTCACTAATCAGTATATATTACTTCTGCCCAAATAATTACCCAAATAAAACAGCTGGAATAAATGTGTACGTTTCAGTCAGAATGTTCATCCAGCTTCTCAAAGTGTTGAGAGAACTCTGTGATTTCTTTATAATGTCCTCATAAGTTTCCTGAAATCAACTATGCAATGTTATACTAATTATACTGGAGACACACTGTAGTGTTCACTTGGTGAACTTCAGATTAAGTCATTAGGATTAATTGCTTATGTAACCTAGATAATGCACAGCAGGTCAGCTGAGCATGCAGCATACTGTGCAATATGCTGTTTATTAAGAATAAAGTTTACAATAATAAAAAATGAACGTATATTCATTTGACTTATCAGGTCTGCATGGAAATTCCTCTGGAGCATCAGCATGGCGCCTACACACTCAACACAACTAACACAACTCAACCTGAAATGCCTACAGATTGCATAAGTCTTGCATAAATTATCAGAAAAGTACAGACTATAAAAAAACATTACGAGAACGTTATGAAATGATCATATCATATTCACCCTTGATCAGATCTAAAATAAATAAATAAATCTAAAATAAAGGTCCGTGCAGTTCACTGGTCCTCAAACATTTGAAACATCACAAAGCAACTGAACGAATAAAAAAAGATCCAAGTTAATGGAAGTGAAATAAAGGTCAGCAGGACTGCAGCCACATATTATTGTTTATTCCTCTACATAACTCACATTCATTCAGCTTAGTATCACTCCATATCTTTGCCCTGATTAGCCACACCCTAATCTCTGTAAACAGTAGCAGTAACTAGCTGTAGGCAAAGATAGAGCCAAAGAGGTGGAACACGTATTCAGTCTCAGAAGCCATCAGCTGTCCTCTGATGACCATTTATCTTTTTATTCGCTTTTTTTATCTGCTTTGATATGCAAATATGTGTTTATACAGATCAGCAGAAATGTGTCTTTCTCGTCGTTCTCGTCTATCAAGTTACTTATCAGTCTGCAGAGGAAGTCTTTGCCCGGATATCCATTATCCATTTTAGGATAACCGCTGGCTACACTGGAATTCCAGAAAGATTGTTGTTGGCCCCAGAGGCTGAATCATCATCAGATCATCCATGACTCACCTACAGGAGCTCTGTGAGTCTGAGAGCCACCGATTTAGTGTGTTTTCTCATTTTTATATCTCTGTCTGATTAATGAATTTGTTACCTTACTGTAACACACTCATGCGGTTTGCCAACAAACACTGAAGAAGAAGAAGATCTGTTTCTTCGTAGGTGAATACAATGAACATGTTTGATTTACAGTAAACGTTAGTTATACATCATATAGAGACAAGCTTGCAAAACCAATAGGGATTGTTGATGTGGGGCTTTCAGGCAAAATGTTGTGTTTGATTGATGATTTTGTTTTAAAATATATTTTAATATTTTGAATTATTCAGGTCCACATCAATGAAAACGTCACAAAAAGAGATGGGATCAAATCACTATCACTACAGTATTACATTCTTTATTTCTGTTTCTGCTGTATTATGTATACAAAGTGAAACTATGAGTGAGTGTATATATATATATATATATATATATATATATATATATATATATATATATATATTGTCAAAAAATGGTTCTTTTTATATGTACCTGTGTCATTTTTCTTGTATTTTGGGTTTCTGGCAACTGAATGCAGAGAAAGTTGTCAAAAAAACAAAATGAATCAAGAAACAAAGTAGACCACAAAAGGCCAATCAATATAAAATAAATAAATTTTATTTTATTTATTTAAATTTATTTAAATTTTTATTTTATTTCTATGTGCCTGTTTGGTTTTGACAACTTGGACTGGAAAAATATCCATTACAGGATTAGATTAGATTAGATTAGATTAGATTCAATCAGATTAGATTAGATCAAATCTTTATTGAAAATTCACACCATCGTGTAAAAACTGTCTTTAACTTTTCATCTTATTGTTTTGCCTCCGTACAAGGACCGGTACAAACAGCTCCTCCTCTGTCCCCCTGTCTGCTCTCCACATGTCTGCGTCCACATGTGACTCTTTATTGTGTGCATCTCAAGGTCTCCACTTTCATGGCAGTGGAACAGAGAGGTGTTTCTTTGGGAGCAGAGGCAGCGGCCTGCAGCCGTGGCCCTGCACCGGGATCGCCTTACCCCATACAGCTCAGCTTTGTTATCGGATCTCCCGGGCTGAAGGACACAGTGCATCATCTAACCTGCCTTAATGCATGCAAGATGTCCAATCAGCGCAGTGTTTGGTCATTACGGCCACCGCGCCAGGCCTCCTTCCTGCAGGCCGTCGCGGCTGGACCCAGGAGACCCCTCTCTGATGATCTTGGGAGCAGATCTCTGTTCCCCCCTCACGTGAGATCCCCGTCCCAGGGTTCATATGGGCTGTGGGGGAAACACGCAGGGACATGTGTGGCCAGCCATACATCAAACTCGTTAAATATTCCATCCGAGTGGAAACGCTGCTGACTCCGATATCACACCTGATACTGAATCAGCCGGCTATGGAAGCTGATACCTGTGGATTCTTTATGGCCTCTGTAGAAAGATACACCGACGAGGTCTGCAAACCATCAGTTTGTTTTTCTGTCAGGAAACATCAAAAACATGTTTTGTTATTTCTCTCTGTGGTAAAATCAGAGCTTTAATCATTGGCCTACATTTATGAGACCAGCTCTATTTTAGATATATAGTCTATTCATTCTTCAAAATGACCAAATGAATTACAGCATACTAAAACTAAAACTAGAACTATTTTTTGTCCAGTTTGTCCAGAACTTCTTTCCAGATTGCTAGATAGATCAGTGAGCACAGCCTTTGGTTTTGGTCTCTGTACAGACCAACACGTTCTCATCAAGTGCCCCTTTGTACCCAAAGACACTGTGGATACCACACTGGCATCATTTCTGGATGTGCAGGTGTTAGCAAGAATAAATATACGACGTCCAGTTAGACTTTCAAAATAATACTTGTGTGAACTACATTTCATACATAACGTATGTTAAATAGCATAGACTATGTAACTTAAGTAATCAGTGTTTACTTTTGGTTCCACAGGGTGTGTTTGGTTGACCCATCCATCCATCCACCCCACCCAACTTTGATGCCGCATTAAACTATAAATTAAGTTACACAGACGCATCCAGAAATGATGAAAAAGTGTAACCACAGCATCATATTCATAGTCATAGTATTTGACGAGTTACACCACTGTAACTAGACAGAGGACTGAGGACTGCTCCAAGTCTTTATAGGACCTATTCTAATAAATCTGAATTATTATAAAGTTAATGTGACAACCAGGTTTCAACCTTTTCACTATGAGCCTTCAGCCTGTTTTCACTCAGCCACAAACAGCTCTACAAACATTCTACAACATTCCCAAACTATCCCAACCCGTTGATTGATAGAGAATTCCTGTTCTGGCAGCTGTCTGTGTTGACACTGTCGCTGATGACGGATCACATCTGAGCACAGACACTCCACATACAACATGACATGCACTATCTCAGCAGGGGCATCTTTCCGCCTCACCTACGGCGCTAACACTGATTCTCTCCTCCCTCTGCAGAATGATTGAAAAGTTGAAATGCGTGGGCTCGTTATCAGTGCCGCTTCATCAACGGACTGCTCTTAGCACGTCCTCTGGAGTGTGACAGCTGCTGTTCGTACTCTCTTTAACTACTTTCATTTTATTATACATTTTCACTGCAGCACCGTCGGCACATTTTTTAAAACAATGTCATATTGTACTGTGGCCTGCTGTACAGTAGCTGCTGAAACCAAATCCTGTTTCTTTGCACTCATGCACACAGATAGTGAGCTTGAGCTGGAAAACAACAACAATAATCATAATAATAAAAGATGACGGCACTTCCTGATAGCAGTGGGAAAGCTTCTCCTCGCTCAGGAGAGGAGTCGTGATTTACAAGGCAGCCGCACAACAGATTCATACCTACCGCAGTGAAAAAGACATGTATCATTTCTCCCAAACGTCTCTGCCATGTGTTGGCGGCTCTGAATAAAATATCAGTCCGTGAATAAAGTGTTGTCTGCAGTGTGCATACAGATAGCTGCAGCCCCAATTCCAAATCAAATAGATATTGTTTCACTTTCCCCAAAGCAGCGTTTTTTTTGTTTTCTGAAACTGATTTGAATATTATGGATGGAGCGGTCTGTCTTTGCAGTGCAGGGAGGAAGAGAATCTGCCAAAGAGAACAAAAACACAAACTGGGAGGCATTCCCTAACCAGCTAGGTAATCCGAAACAGTAGCAAAACCTTGAAAAACACACACACACACACATGCATGCGCGCTGGAGGAAGGCATACCAACTGGGACAATCAATCACACACACACCCCCTTCCACCTGATTATGGAGTGAAGTAGACCATCAACACAACACGCAGCCTCTCTCAGTCAGGTTTGCTGCCACATCAATCACCTGGGCTCTGGCCAAACCAAATATGAGAATACAGAATGCCGTCAAATTAGGGTTTGTTTTTGAACCCAACTAAGCACATTTCCCCGTTTCTGCAGCCATGACGCTGAGTGCTTGGATCCGGTTGGGTGTGTTGGGTTACACGCGTGTCCTTTGGAGCTCGTTGCCCTCCTCCACCCACCATAATCTGTTTAATGCCTCTGGCTTCCTGGGATGTTATTAATTAATAAGACTTACAATCAGAGCTGATTTCTGTGGATGGCTTGCACACTTCTGCCACCCCACATCACTTTCTCCAAGCGCTGCATTTCAGTGCTCTCGCCGATGTCACCACCCTCCCCTGTGATTTCACACACTTGTTAGTGTTCGTCGCTTCAGTCATTAGGTTGAAATGGTTCCCAGACCACAGGCTGACGCTGCGCCGCAGAACATTTTCTACGAGGCCGAGAAGAAACAATCTGCTTCTGTGGAAAATTCTGAATGCACGTGTAACCGGCAATGCCTTTCTGTATTTGACTTTGTTTCATCTCTCCATCGACAGCAGTAGTGATTTTTAACTGCAGCAGGTCCTCAGTAACAAACCGCTCAATCATCAACACCTATAAGAAGTTCTGATGAGTTCACACCACAGGATCGTAGCCCTGATTTGTCACTTACCAACAGTTCTTGGAGCTCAGCGAATCACAGTTCACAGTGTGAGCTCCGCGCTCACAAAATGGCGCTCGATAGCTATGTATGAACTGTTCAAAGACGTAATCCAAGAGCTACAGCCAATGAGAACAAGAAATCAGTAGCTGTCCAAATCCAGTTTGGATTCCAGGGATCTGATCATCTATAGACGGGGCACAATAACATAGTTTCTAATTGGCCTTTTCAGTTTGTGTAAAGTTGTCATTTGCTGAACAACAATATGAACTTATAGCTATTTCAATGCAAAAATCTTTATTTACCTCCGACTCTCTCTGCAGAACACAGTCCTTTCTGCCGCTTATCACGATCCATCCTCTCAACCAATGTTCTTCTTTTCCTACAAACGTAATGACAGTGAAGCAGTCTGCGAAGATTCTCAGTCGACCAGGTCATTTTTATTTGAGAATGGTTGAATCTGGGGGAAGTGGACCTGGTTGTAGATCCATGAAGATGTTTCAGTTCAGAATCAAAGAAACCTCTCAGATGAGACGTGAAACATCTTCAAGTCCAGATTCAACCCTTCTAAATGACAGTGAACTAAAATAAATTTCAAGCTGTGTGAGTTTAGTTTCTACGTTCAAACACACTCCCTCCCTTCTCTCTAACTTTCTGTCATCATCTGAATCAAGGCTAATTTGTGTGTGTTGGAAGGATCAATAGAGAAACCATACTAATTTAGGCCTAGTTTTAGGATTAGGGGTCATATCTAACTAACTTTATCTTTGAGTGTCAAGAACACTGCAGTTAAACCAGTGTTCAAGTGGACAACCTTTTCCACATGTGCTCTTTGTGTTCTTTTGGCCTTAAATGCTCAATAATCACATATGGATGTCCACATGCTGGATAATGTAATGAAGCTTTTTTAGGTTTAAGCTCAAAACTGAAACAATGTACACAGGAGTGACAAAACACCTGATTCACCTTTCCACACATGAAACAGGTGTCTGTTGATGAAGTGTTTTTTTATGAGTTTCTAGCTGACTTTGTTCTTCTCTGAGTGAAAGTGTCACCAAGCGTCGACACCCTTGAACACTCCTGCGTGCGCAGGTTGCAGTTTGCTCTCGGTAATGGACACAGTGTGTAAATTTGCAGGCTGTCTCTCAGCAGCGACGTTCGTCCTTGTTTGTCGAGATACTAAATCACAGTGTGACTTGTCGCACCTGAGCTTCAAGGAGATCACATTACCTTTCAGTGGCGGTGGTGGTGGTGGGGGGTGGTGATAGAACTTTAATGTCCGGCTTTTGTTTGGCAGCATGTGCATGTGTATTCTTACAGAGCGGGAGGAGAGTGAGGGGGGGAAGGCAATATATCTCAGAGGGAGGGGGGTTTCAAAGGAGAGACAGGCTTTAAAGTCAACAAGGCAGCTGTGTTTACACAAATGCCTTTAGAAGTGAGGGCCAGTGCTAGGCAGGGGGGAGGCAGGTGGGGGTCAGGATGAGGTAATAACAGGCACTGACCCCCCCTCATCCCCAGATAGAGCAGAACAAGAAGAGAAAAGATGCTCTAAATGACTGTACCATGACTCAACTCAGGGGTCTGTCTTAACTTTTCCATGTCCGGGCTCCTCGGGGATCACTGTTACCTCGCTGTGCTGTGTCGAGTGAATAATGGAGGACAAACTGAAACAATATGGAGCACAATGACTGCACCCACGTCAGCATACAGGGGATCAGGTCTGACCTGCTCTGGTTAGGGTTTTTTTGGGGGGGAAAGCTGAGGGGGTCAGAGAGTGACGACTCATGTCTCACAAACGTGTGTGTGTGTGTGTGTGTAAACTGCTGAGACACAGCTCAGAGGACATGCAGCAGGTTTTTTTTTTGTCTTTTGTTTTTATAATTTTTTACTTTTCCTCTTGGTTCTGATTGATGATGCAGGTTTGTTGCTAACACTGAGGACACTGAGGTCATGTTCTTGGTATTTTTTCTCAGAATTCAGGAGTTTAGTAACCTTGGGGAGGTTTATATTCTACAATCAAAAGGTACATATGGCTATTTCATAGGACCATATAGTATATACATCTATGTTTACACTCAATATATGTTAAAGGGGAATCAATGTCTGTATCAATACAATATACACTGTGAAAATGTCTGTAGATTTGACAGTAAAAGACTGTAAATTATGCCATGAAGTATGACTGTGTTTTCCCGTTTACAGTAGAACACAGCCATATTTAAAAAAATACTTTATTTATATGGCATTTTAAGGGGATTTATACAGAATAAAGTAGTATTTTATTAAACTAGACTGTTAATTGTACATATTTTACAGTATTTTAATGTCATGATTTGTCAATTTTTCACCTTTTTAAAATACGGATTAAACACTAACCTTAAACGTGAAATCAACAGTACTAATATTCTATATTTATTACGGTAAAAAACTGGCAACCAGAGCTACCAGTTTTTTACCGTTTTTTTGTTGTTGTTTTTTTACAGTGTAATGTAAATTTCAAGGTATGACCCTGTATTACTTATACAGACACACACACACACACACACACACACACACACACACACACACACACACACACATATATATACATATATATATATATATATATATATATATATATATGCTTTGGTGTAAAATAAAGACAATCTGCATATAGACAAGTAATATAACTAAAATGACATTTTAATAGTGGTAGTGTGGAGGCAGCTTTGAAACAGCACTTAGACTTTCATAATGGGAAAATATAATAGAACTGTTTACAGTAATTTAAAATATGAAAACATGAAATGACAAATAAACAGACTGGGGCTACTTGGACTTGTTATTATTATTTAATTTATATTATATTTATGTAATATATTTATATTTCTATTATTTAATATTTCTAAAACCCTGACCACAGTGGTGGGATATGCTGCCCCCCTTTTTTGGGCCTATTTGAATATAATATATTTCTGCCATCACAACTTGATTTATTGTGATTTTAGCTAAACTTCTAAAATGGATGAAAGTCAGTGGTTCAGTGTTTCTTTTAATGTGCAGTATGTGACTAATAAATTCAATAAATAACTAACAATATACATTACTTGTCATATTAAATGACCAAATAATGTAGCTCTTCACACAATCATTGTGTGTCCACATGTGAACATTTAAACAGATGTTTCTTGCTCTCTTCACTCCTGTTTAGACTGTTTGTTGAGTGATCTCTTCATAATGTGATTCCACTAGAGATGAGGAACAAAATCCACGGTCCTAGTTCTTGAAAAACATTTTTATTCTAAACTCAAGCCAAACTTAAACTCCAGCAGTCAGTGTTAGACAAAACATCTTCCAAAGTTACAGTCCTGGTATGAAGTTCCTGAAGTTGGTGCTGCTGTCCCTCCACCAGCTCAGCACAGAAACATCCAGGGAAACAAATGGATAAATGATGCACATTCATTTAATGACTGCTGAAGCCTCAAATTAGCTTCAGATAAACAAAATATGCTTCCATGTTCACATGGGAACATGACTACTGTTTAAAGACAGACATGAAGAAATGTGAACCCATCCTTTCACATATCACATGGTGAGTTAATCGCAGGAAATGAAGTGGTTTATTCTCCCCTGGAAGCAGTCATTGACAGAGAGCGCTGTGTCAGGACTTTTCAAATCATTTTGTGGATACGTTCTGGTCGTGATGATGAGGTGAGACAAACGAAAACATATGAAGAAAGGTTTTACATGGAGCATGTGATTTGTAAAATTGTACAGCTGAGAAACACATGCTAAGCTGCTGCTGGCTCATGTTACCTTGTACAGTGACATTAGAAGAATATTTGTCTCACTAAAAACTGTATTCCTGGTTAAAGACAACATCAAGGCAGGATTAATCTCTGTGCATATGAATAGGCAAGGGACCAAGATTTTGGCACTGGAAGTTTTCTGTTTGTAGCCTGAGTAGTATTGACCAATCAAGTTTGAGCCGACTTTGGTTGCAACAGTGTGCGTGGAAAGCAGGGACCAAAATGCAATCATCTCGCAACCTCTGTAGCTGTAAAATAAAGCCAGTATAGAAGTGCAGTTCTTTAAACGTCCGCTTGAGGCTGGCTACAGAACGAGTCAGTCTCCATAAGTCCCCATGTTAAAATGTCCAACTTTCACAGCAGAAATAAACATGTTTACAGCCTGGTACAAAAAACAGTTTTAAAAAACTGTTGTTAATTTCCCCGTTCACAACTGTACTGAGGGTGAATTTTTATAGAACTCACCTGTTCAGATTAAATTAAGCCTTGTTTGAACAATCAGACTTCATTTAACCCACCTCAGCTCCGCACACGATCCACGCCTTTGACTATTTGACAGCACTGTCAAGATGGCGACAGGAAGAGCCACCACACTGAGCTTCACAACGACTGTTCAGAAACGTGTGTGATGTCATAGAGACAACGTCCATGTTTTATACGGTCTATGCTTAGAGCCCATTAGCTATTATTTAGCATTTTATTAGATTTTTTAAAAGTTATCTGCATTTATATACAGATATCTGTTTATAGAGATTAGCAGAAGTGTGTCTTTCTCATCTTTCTTGATGAGATCTGATTTGATAAATCATCAACAGGCAATAGCCGATTGAGGCAGGATCTCCACACTGACTGCAAAAACGACCAAAAAGGCAGAGCTTCAGAGAAGCTTCAAAACCACCACCTGTGGATTTAATTGAGTTAGAATTTTGTTTGTATGCATTGCTTAATGCTCACTCGCTTGATTAGCCTGATTATAATCTGTAAATAGTGTCAGAATCATCGGTGAGTGTTTACTCTGACTGCGTGTGATAGTTTAAAGGATAAACTTTGTATCTATATGCTTTTCTTTCTCTTGTCAATAAAAACATGGTGAAACTCTCCATGTACCGTTGGAAAGAAACATCTGTTGTTTGAGAGACACTGGCTTTAGAAACGTTGGCAAGGATGCACGTCGTGTACTCACACTGTGCGTGTTTGGATGACACTTTCATGTATGGAAAGGAATTTGTAGTTTGCACACACATCTTTCAGTACAAAGAGCACTGGATCCACAAGCAAACAACAACATACACTTCAAACAGAGAGCTCTGACACTCACGATTCACAGGAAGATACATTAAATAAATTATGAACGTGAACAGAAACGTACAATCAGGAACATTTCGTCTGTGCAAGATAATTCTTTTATATATCAGACAGCAGACAAAGTTTAGAATATCAGTTTACCAGAAACACCTCTTACCATGCTAAATTCATGCCTCGACGTGTGCATGGATTCAAATCATGTCAAAGAAAACACACATCGAACTGTCACTGCAGCAGGGACTCTTGCTTTTTTACAGGGGGTGCTCTACCAGTTGAGCCACTGGGGCACCCCCTGACCTCATGGTTGCTGATTACAGTAAATGCAAGTCAACAGACTCTGGGTCAGTTCACACATCCTGCTGTGACACACATCCACATTCATGAGGAGCTCATATGACCTGACACCACCACATCCACAGCAGATATTGGATTAACCTGCGGCGTTACATGACTGGTTTGCTTTGTGTTGTAGCAGCAGCTTGATGAGTCTGCGGTGAATCTCGATGCTGTAATCGATATTTTTATAGTAAAAATCCATGAAATGACAACGTTTAAACACTGACTAACAGGAAAGGGTTCGCTCATATGGAATTTCCAGCTGAATCTGCTGCTCCCCTCAGTTTTATGGAGCTTTATGGTGACTTACAGCTCATTGTTTAGCTGTCCAGCTGCAACTTTACCGTTTTGGTTCACTCTGTGGTCTCCTTCAAGCTCCAATAAACCTGTTGTATTCTACCTCCTCAGCAACAAACAGTTGGAAAGTAGCTAAAGCCTGCATGCTAGAAGTTACACTACATCATGCACTCAACTACGAACTCAGCAACTTCCTTAGGAATCAGTGGGTCACCTTCATGGAATGCAGCATGCAGTTTTCTTTTAATCCTTAATGCCTGGGAACGCCCTCATTTTGAAATCATTCCCTGTTCATCAAAGCACATAAAATAAAGTCTGAGCTATGTATGGTAGATAGTTTAACTTGTCATTAATAAGTAGAACAAGAAATATACATTAACAGGTTTCCACTGTAATTCTTGAAATGGCTCTGTGTCCCTGGGTTTACAATCTGATGGAATCTGTCAGACTGTGTTGTGAGGGAGATCCTGACCCACCGTGCAGAGTGGAAAGAGACAAAGACATTGTGAGTTCAAAGGTTCTGACAGCACTTTGTACAGACATAAAGAATAGACAGTGTATAGGTTTTCAAGCTCAAAATATGTGGAAGTCCTGCCTCTTCCACCTTAAGGCTAATTTAAAAATCAGCAAAGATATGGACCTGGGTGCTCAGGCAAGCCACCTGTAATGGCACGCACCTGTCAATCAAAGTGTCCACACTCTTAATTCTGCATAAATTTAACCCTTAATATCATTTGAACAGGTGAGTTGTATAAACATTCACCCTCAGTACAGTTGTCATGAACTGGGAAATTAGCTATAGAGACCAAAACTGTTTTTTGTACCAGGCTGTAAACATGTTTATTTCTGCTGTGAAGTTGGACATTTTAACATGGGGACTTATGGAGACTGACTTATTCTGTAGCCAGCCTCAAGTGGACGTTTGAGAAACTGCAGTTTTTGACACTTCTGCATTGGGTTTAATTCACAGCCGTGGAGGTTGCCGCCTAGTTTTGCTCACGTCACACAATCATCATCAGTAAACAGAGGGACTTACCACGAAAGAGTCTGCAGAGAGGACTGACCGGGTCAGGCTGACTTTCCCAAAAACAAATTGGGCAATGTTTTTCTCATGTAACTGGACTGTTGTTTGTTCTTATAAAGGAATGATCTATTTACAACAGCTTGAGTGACATTTGTTTTTACTTTCTGATGTTTTTTCAAGTGTTGAATGAAACTCAGTCGAGCTAAAAATGTCACATATTTGGTATCAAATTAAAGAGGAGTGTTTTTTTTAAAATAAACTTGTGTTTGAGTATGGAAAAAACTCATTTGAGTGATGGTTTTCAGTGATTACCAACATTCTAGAATTTAACTGAGGTCTTACTTCTTTGATAAATGTCCTCAAGTAACGTCACTTGAGTCAGAACATCTGAGGCTCAAAAGATGTGAGCTCACCAGAACCTCTGCTCCAGTTACTAGCATAGCACACCAGAATCTCCGACCAAAATGTGGAATAAAAGAAGATGTCTCTGGTTCTGCTGCATCGATTTTTATCCTGCTTTGTAAAAAAAAAAAAAAAGAGACTGTTCATCATGGATGAATCAGTGGAGTACTTTCTTAATGCCTCCACGGGGAGAACAGCCAGAACTAAATGATCAAATATGTGACGCTCTTAAATGGAAGGCCACCCATAGCGGTACTTTTAGCTATTATACTGTAGCAGAACAACATTTATGGGTTTCTAAAAGGCACCACCTTTGTTATATTTACATCGAGTGTATCTATTCGATCATTTTTATCTTCTGTTTTTGTTTCTGTAGTTTCAAATCAAATAAAGCAGAAACGCCATAAAGTTCTGCTTGTATAAAAATGGAGAAAACCATCTGCTGTTTGAAAGATACTGGCTGTAAAAATGTAAGCATGGACTTCCTGAGAGAGACGACAAAGCCTGGGATGCTAGACGGCCCCAGCCCTCATTAAATGAGTATTATGCTTTGTCATATTGACTACATACGCACCAAAAAAATAGACAGGGTCATGCTTTTTCACGGCCAGTTATGTATTTGCCTTTATTGAGGCTGTGTGTGATGAGACCTCTGCGGCAACCGACAGGACTAAAGCCCTAAACTCTGTCATCAAAAGACAGCTGACAGTTATTCAATAAGAGGACAGCGAGGGGTGTTAAAGATTTTACTGGGAAGGGATTTTCACTCGAGGCAGGGCACATAAATCTGGACAAACAGGGCGCTTGGCCTGTTCGGATGACACAAATCGCCGCCTCGTTAGGATCAATAAAGTAAAACACAATGCTGCAAAAGCACAAGTGCAAACTGTGAGGCTCCGGAGGATTCAATAGCCCCAAAGAATGCGTGGGAATGGAGAGCTCAGGTTAAAGGAGAGCTTCAATCCCACCAACTCTGCCATGAAATAGAAAGGGAGAGAGCAATTGACCCATGAACCAAGCTGAAAGAGAAATCACTTGTTCTCGTAATGACTGCCTTCCACATCGGCAGAGAGCTGGCGGATATACGACTCGCAGTTGGGCGACTGTGCTGAGAGGGAGGATGAGGAGAAGGGAGGTTTGTCCAGCTCCTACTGGTCTCCAGCTGGTGTGCAGAATGATGATCAGCCTCCTCAACACACTCTATCCCCTTTCCCCAACCCCCTTCACAACCCCACCACCCACCCCTGATTCCCTATCCAAACAAGCGCTATCAGATAAACACAAACACGGCTGCATCTCGTAAAAATGAATCTGAGACAAATTAGCCAGCTCATTAGGCAGCTGAGGTGAGTTTCCTGAATGAATTGCTGAATCGGGAGGGTTTATACAGCTCTTGTTTATTTACAGAGAACAGCCCGCTCATTTGCATTCTCCTCTTCGAGTACAGGAAGACTGAAGTGGGTACTTGTGTCTTCTGTGATAGCGGCGCTTATCCGGCTCTTTTTTGGGGAGCATCTGTGAGCCGATGTGTTCCAAAACGTCCTCGTTACCCTACGGAGGATCGTCCCAGCTCCAGAACCGACCGGTGTTAATGCAGAGCGGAGCAGAGAAGCCACGCAGAGAACGTAAGAGAAACCAGACTTAAAGGTTCTGTTCCAGAAATGAAAGAACCTCATTCAAAAACACAGAATTATCATACATTTTTGTCAAAAGTGATTTGTTCATATTGCACTAAATTGTTTCTAAATTGCTTGCATTAAAGGTCATATGCAGTAATAATGAGAGTAATACAGTAAATACAAATAAAGAAATATACAGTCATTTGGAAACTTGGCTCTACAGACTGATCTGTGATCTGGTGTTGACTCAAAGTAAATAAGCTGCTATTACTGTGTTACATCTCCCTCATATATCGATGAAATACCACAGTGAAGGATTTAACATTTAATATGTATATGTATAAGAAAATATCATCAACATATTGAAATTCCATTGATTCAAAGGTTACAAATACATCGCAACTTTTCAATAAAGGTTAATTCATTTGTAATGAACTCCTCAGCTTGAACTTAAATATAAACTGTGTATCTGGCTTAAAATACCTCAGAGGACAATACAGTTTTCCAGATTCAGGGGATGGTTTTAAATATTTTGAATAAAATGACATGAGTTGAATATTTCTTAATTATCTTGTTTGAGCTGTTCTTTTCTATAAGATTTTATGCTTGACAGCTAGATTTGTAAAAAAAAAAGGGGCATTAGCATATAGAACACAGACTCAATGCACAAGCAGAATATAGTGGAAAAACCTTTATGATGCATTTGTATTATTTTTTAGTTGAATTGTTAGTGAAATCAAATTAATTTTGATGTCACCAAATAAATAATAATAATTAAAAAAAAAAAAATAAAACACAAAAATAATTTTGTTTCTAAATTTAAACCCCAAATGCCCAAGTATGTCATTTCTCCCTTCAGTAATTCATAGAGGAATCATTTTTGGTGTACAAACAAAATATGTGTTTGTGTTTTTATCATGTTAATGTTCTGTCTTTTGTCAAATACAAAATCAAATCAAATCAAATCATCCTTTTCTCTAATGAATTCTCAATCTCTGCAATGTCTGCAATCCATCTGTTATAGAGAAGCCTGTTCTAATCACTGACAGTAAAAAGAATGGTGAGTAAAAAGCGTGACGTCACCCACAGGTTACTGAAGAGTGGTTTTGAATCTTAGAATCTGTCCTGCCTCTTCTGCCTCCCGGCTAATCTAAAAATCATCATAAACGTGGATCATTGGACTGAATGAAGCCTGGCAGCTCAGACAAGCCATCTATAACAACATCTACATGTCAATCAAAGTAACCACATTTTCTGCATAACTTTAAGCCTTAATATCATTTGAACAGGTGAGTTGTATAAAAATTCACCCTCAGTACAGTTGTCATGAACGGGGAAATTAGCTATAGAGACCAAAACTGTTTTTTGTACCAGGCTGTAAACATGTTTATTTCTGCTGTGAAGTTGGACATTTTAACATGGGGACTTATGGAGACTGACTCACTTCTGGAGCCAGCCTCAATTGGCTGCTCGAGGAGCTGCAGTTTTTGGCACTTCCGCATGGGCTTCATTTCGCAGACATGGAGGTTGGTGCTTGGTTCTGATATGATTTTCATATTATAAATTCACACTTTTTAGAGAGCAGTTTTTGGAATGCTAATAAATTAGCATTTGTTAATACTTAATGCTAAAATCACTAAAAGCTCAAATTTGAATTATTTTAGAATATTGCAGAAAAAATCTCAGGATCCCGTCAGGACTTTTGGCCCTCTGGGACTAAACAAATGGACAAATCGTTAGTCTAATGCATCTCTTGTTGATTTGACTGTTGAATGTGTGTCCCCGTGTGTTAAACAGGCCTCACCCCCAGCCTTCCAAACCCTCCCTGTGATCCTGACAAGCAGCATTAACTCCCCCTCATGACCCCGGCCCTCTATACCTCCCGCTAAGCAGCTCCCACCCTATGCCTCTGGTCATGTATTAATCGTCCCTGGTGTTCCATTTGAGAGGAGCACCACTCCCCTCCAACAACCCCAAAGCCGCCCTGCCTGCCTTTCACACTAATGCCCCCCCACCCTGTTCCACCTCAACCACCTATCTGTCGGGGAATTGCGCTCCTTCTCGGTGACAGCCTCTTCCAAATGGCTCCTTGATAGTCGGATATCTCTGCCCAAAACCCCACCCCTGCTCACACGCACTCAGCGCTGGCCGGCACAGGTCATCCGTCTTCCTCAAATCTATCTAATGGCGTGTTTCACGGCCTCTCTCCGTGCTACACCAGCCAGTCTTTGAGGAGGGGAAGGGGGGGGGGGGCTGAGGATCTGATGGCTCCTGGATATTTTTAGAGCCGCAGGAATAGAAGTATAGCGGGGAGAAGCGAGCGAGAAAGCTTCGTAGCTGACAGTTCAAATGCACAGAACGGCTGCAAAAATGTTTATGGTCTTGGACATGTAAAAAGTCACAATAGATAAAGGGGGAATCCATCACAAAGCCATAAATCTTGCGTTGAGTAAAAGCCTATGAATTTTAAAAAATTCTAAAAAATATATATAGCCTTCCTGGAGGAAGAAATAATTCATAGGAAAGGAGGTGAAATGGACTTTCCTTGTAGTGTAAATACGCTCATGTATGCGACCATTTGGAGAACTAAAAAGGTAAGGCTGCTCAGCACAAATGACAAGATAATGCCTCTTTGAACAGCCTGTATCAATTATCTCTACTGAAGCTGATGACAACTTTCAAGTTTTTTCCATAATTATATCTCAGATCGGCCTTAACGCAGCCTGCCGGAGCGAGAGGCGGAGGCGGATCTCGACGCCATTCAGGAACGTCCCTGACAAAGACATCAGCTTCTGACAGTTTAACAAAGGAGAGGAGAGGAGAAAAGAATATATCAGCCAATGCAAATATTGACCCAGTGCTGCAATTGCAAATTAGTTGCAAAAATCAGAGTGACAGCATCTAATCTGCTCATTTCAGCAACCCCCCCCCATTAAATTCTTCTTGGTAGGAAAAAGAGAGTTCCTCCAAGCACACATGTGCTGTGTGCAAGGACTTTTTATTACACACATGGAACTCGTCGACGTTCTGTCCTTTCTCTGCATACTAAACCTGCTGACACTTTGCTGCTTAGTGTCATTTACAGTGCTGCAATAATAATAGTATAATAGCAATGAGGAGTAAATGGCCTTGGACAGTGTCTTCATTTAGGCGCATAGTGGTCTGACGGTAGAAGCACTTCCTGAGCCTCTCAGTTATAGCCTGGTGTATTCAGAAGCTTCTTCCTGATCCCAGCAGTGAGAAAAGGCCGTTATCCGGGTGGCTAAGATTCTTCCCCTTGGATTCCATCGCACACAACTTCATCCCGTTGTGGCCTCCACACTGTTTCGGTCTATTCTCCACACGGCTTTATACCAGGAGCTCCACCAGGAGTGTTTCAAGAGCGTTTTGCCTGCCTGACTTTGTTAACTCGCTCAGATATGGTCACTTTTCCTTTCTACCATGAGCTAGTAGGCTACATAGTTACATTCTTTCCCTTTTGTCTATTTCTATGTTCAGGGTTCTGCACAGGATGTTTTATTTTGAAAATTGACCAGATTCTCTATGCCGTTTCTCTGTCCAACTACCGGCCAGCTCAATCTGCTCTGTACTGCTAGACACTGCTTCTGAAATCACAGTCATTGTCTAGAAAGAGCCTGATCAGCTCCCAGTGGAATTTAGAGTTTCATGATTCTCCAAGCTTTATTTTGTGAAATTCCTACATTTACTGAAAGGACCAAGTCACCCAAATGAGGAAAAAGTTGTAAAAAAATGTATAACCATGTAAATTGTTTTGGTTTTGCTCTCTGGAGGTTGTGGTAAATTCTAGAGCAGGTTGTCTAGTAATCTGAGGGTTGCATGTCGATTCCTGGCTCCCAGAGTCCAGTTGAAGTATTCTTGGGCAAGATACTGAACAAACACTGCTCCTGATGGCTGTGCCGTCGGTTTGTGGGTGTGTTGTATGGGTGAGTGTAGCATTATCATAAGCACTTTGAACAGGAAGCACTGTAACGCTCCTGATGAGCATTGGCACCTTGTACGGCAGCCTCTGGCTTGAGTGTATGAATGAATGTGTGTGAATGGGTGAATGTGACAGGTGTCAGCAGACCAGAAAAGCGCTACATAAATACAAGTCAGTTCACAGTTTGTCCAGGTCTTGATTTGCCTGACATCAAACTTCTAACAGTGGAGTGTTGTTGATTTGAAGGTCTGGACCCAGGCAAGGTTTGAGAAATCAATTTAAGACTTCTGCCTCCACACTGATACAATAAAGAATGGAATTTTGTTTACATCCCTCACAGCATTGCAGAATTACATAAAAAAAAAATCAAACATCTCTTTCAAGTAACAGCGTCTTTTACTTTGATCCACTGACCAAATGGTTAAGGGTTTTCATTCAAACTGCTTTTTACCAAAGAAATAGTCCCTGTGAGAACTGCTGATAGCATGTTCACTGGATTACTCAGAGTAATGGAGACATTTTGATAATTCTGTGTCATTTCTTAGGCCCTCAGCCACATGTCACATTGCAGAGGTGCTCTCATGTGAGATGGGTTTGAAAGTACTGAAAAAACATGTTTTATTCAGTCGTCCACATAATACAGTGGATAGTTCCGGCCCTTGATTATGATGAACAAAGCCATTGAAAGGTGCAGCATTAAATCAGTATTACTCGTTGCAAAAAGTCAGAAAAACAGCAAAAAGTTGTTGTTGAGTTTGTTGTGTTGTTCTTGGGTGGACTAAGCGATGAGTGACTTAAAGAGATGGACAGGATGGAGGTGGAAGATAAAAAAGAGAGAAGACACAGAGGACAGTTAAACGGGCAGAAGTATGCGATGCTGTCAATTAACGAATGTGCAAAAAAACCCACAAAGATGCCAGAGAAAGAAACAAAGAGTGTACACAGATTAATGTTCCTGCAGCCAGAGAACCTGCTGTGTCCGGTCGCTTCGTTGGAGAAAGAACCTCTGGTTGCCCAAACACCGTCCTTTTATCTCCATCCAAAGCGCACAAACTTGCTGCGTCTGTATGTCGCTTGGCAACCATTCTGCTAAATCTCACCGAGCAGCTACATTACTTGGAGTTGGAGTGATTTTTTGTTATCAATCAATACTGAATTTTTGAATATTTGCTGTTTAGTTGCTGTGTATTAATTTTATGAGACCTTGTAGTAACTGTTTCATAAAAGCATTAAGTCACGCTAACCCAAATGTCAAACAAACAATGCTCTGTAAACCACAGCCTCTTGGGGGGTATCGCTTAATTTTTTTAAGGTCATAAAATGTCTTGCTCAAGAGCTTAACTTCTTAACTTCATACATTGTTGATCATTAGCTTGTCAGGCTAAATTCGCTACACTGCTTCCTTCTTCCCACACTGGCATTGTACACAAACAACTGACGAAACCAGAGAAAGAAGAGAAATATTCTATAATTATATTTGAAAATGACCAAACTTGACCCAACCCCCCAAAAAAAAAAAAAACAAAACAGCCGAGGTCAGAGAGCACAACTGTATGTTTGCTAAGTAGCATTAGCCACCAGAAGCTACTGGTCATACCAGACCAAGACGGGACGCAGCAGCAAAACCCCTGAGTAATTGAGCAAGTTATTGAATTCCTTTTCACTTTTAAGAGAAAGAATGGATTACATTCAACAACAACAACAACAACAACAAAAAAAAAACGATTTAGGCTTTCTTTTAATGTTTTCAACACTGTGAGCATCACAAACAAAATTCCAAAAATCATTCAGATGATGATTTTTCAAGGACTCTTGAAATCAAGTATTTGAATTTTGACATTTAGGTTTGTGGTCAGGAAATATATCAGTACAGAAACAAAAAGAATTCAGACTGTGCCCAGACATGACGCTGTACATGTTTTGTGCACATTTTTCTGCGGCTCTGCTTGGGTGAAACCTGAACGCTGGAATGCAGCGTCCTTCATTTACTGGAATGTTTACTTCCAGATATGACTGGGCATGGAAAGGGCAAAATGTCAGACTCTCCGGGGGAGCTTCCAAGAATAATTTAGAGGAGATGGTTGGATTTCACTCAGGGAGAAGTTGAAAGGAAAGAAGGGGTCAGAGGTCAGCAAAGGATGAATAATCAATTAAAGAGGAATTACAAGCGTTACACTTATTTGCAAATAATATAAGTTCCCTGATTGAATCTGGCAGCCGGAGAAGGCTCAATACCGAGGCGGCACGCACCCTCACGATGTGAGTAATGGATATGAACATGGCTGCTGCACAAAAAGCAATAGATATGGGAGAGGGGATAAAATGGCACATTTTTAATTGAATGTTGAGTCCGCAGCCCAGCATACTGGTCCTTTCAATCGCCCATAGATGACTTATGATGTGCAGTTTTCAATAGTTTCGTTTTGCACGTTTGAATTGCTTCTATTGTTATGTGTCCTCCCTTTTGCTCAAAGCTTGCCTCTCTAGCCTATCAAGTTAAATATTAATTACGTGCCTCAGGAGGATCACCTATCAGGCTGAAATCAAACACTGCAGTTAGTCCCTTTGGTGACAACAGAAAAACTTTGCCTTTTCTACTGCGCCTATTGTTTTCCTCCCATCGTTTAACATCGCTTTGTGAGGAGCGTATGTGTGTGGAACGACATAATAAGAAGGTTTTGTCCCTGGGCTGAATTTGAGCCTCATGAAATTCTGAAATAAATGTCTGCCCGTACCACAGACAACACTTACTGCAGAGAAGAAGACCTGAGTCATGGAATGACTCTTTTGATTTCCTCTGGTTTGGAATAACAACAAATCAGAGTGAAGTAAAAGGTTCAGGAATAAACACAATGTAACCGGTGACATACATAGAATCACATCCAAAAGCTTTTTGACCTTCAGTAAACCTGCTCTCAACCTTATTCATCTCAGTCCAGGAAGTTTTTTGTGTGTGTGTTGGGTTTTCTTTCAGCCTGTGTGGGAGATTGCAGGGTCAAGAAGGTCAAGGAGTTTGTGATATCACTGGGATGAAATGTGCCTAATGAAACCTCTCTGCTCAGGGTGGGCTGCAACACACACACACACACACACACACACTGAAACACACACTCAGATACTCAGACAGAGGGAGTGGGGGAGATAAAAGCATGCTGACGCTGGTACACATACCTAAAAATACAGCCAAACAGGGGACACCCATGTATACTGCTTGTTTTTAAAGCATAATTCTAGGTTATTTAAACTCAGGTCTTGGGAACATGGTGACATCGCTCAAACAACTTACAAGAGGCTGGACATAAGACAGCAGTCCTCCAGAACAAATGGCAAAATACATCTGACAATAATCTTGACTCAAGGTGAGATGAAGTCGTCCTGATGATAGAGGCATCATTCGTTGTTCATATGGGACATATTTGTTGAATATGGAAACTCATCCTTGACCTTGGAAACAGTAGTTTGACAAAATAATCTGGACTCAAGGTCTACTGAATGAAGCATAGTGTTAGTTCAGGCAGAGAACTGAAGTCGTGCTTGTATTGGTTGATGTCATCAGCTGTTAGCAATATGCATCACTATGATTGGCTCATTCACATCATTGTAACGTTGATCATTGTTCTCATGCCAACGCCGTTTGCTGCCACAGATCCCTCCAGCATCCAACCTCACCCTTATGTCATGTTGTTGATTTTACTAAGAGCGAATCTGTATGAACAGATGTCTGCATATGAATGCAGAATCTGTAGGCAAGAGGCCGAGGTTTTTGGCATCGGAAGCGTTCTGGTTTCTGTTTGTAGTCCGAGTCATGTTGGCCTGTCACGTTTCAACAGGATTTGGTTGCATGGAGGTAAACAGCCATGTGGAGAGCAAAACAGGCTTTGGCCAAAATGCAAACTTGGAATCCATTAGCTATCATCTGATGACAAATCAACTTTTTATTAGCTTTTCTTTTAAGTGTATCTGCATTGATACATGCAAATATCTGTTTACAGAGATTAGCAGAAATGTGTCGTGCGTATCAAGTTGCTTATCGGACTGCAGAGGAAATCTTGGAAATCTTGGCCCGGATATCCATTTTCCGGGTAACCGCTGGCTACACCGCATGACCCAAAACATTGGCTGTTGCTCATAGAGACTAAATCATCATCAGATGATAGTTGAGTTCAGAGATTGACTGCAATTTATTTTTCAGACACGATTAAGGTTCGTCACTGCTTGGATTTGTTGAGAACTCCCTAAATCAACAAAAACTTTCCAACAATTCTAACTGTTTTGCTATGAATGGACGACTTGGTCACTATATTTCCATGACATTACCCAGGAAACTGCATCCATCTGAAAGGACCTTTCTGACCTGACACGACTACACCATTAGCTGGATGATATTTTGTCTGTGCCTTCTGAAACAGGTTCAAATCACCTGATCGTCTTAACAGTTACCTTGGTGAGTACAATGTTGCTGCTACAAACAAGAATGATGCCCAAAACTATAAAAAACAGAACCAATATTTGGAATTAACCTAGAGCAGTCCTTTAACCAATCATCTTATGTCTTGGTCCCCTGATAATGACACAGATGCTGCCTAAAGGAGACAAGAACAGCTGTCAACTGTGATGAAAACAAAGTGTAATTGGCACAAGGTCAAGAGGCGTACAGCCAGATAAAGTCAAAGCAAATGCCTGTTAAACATGTTTGATGCAGAGTGATGTGATAGTTTATTGATCCCTGTGGGGAAACTCTCTCTCTGCCCTTCCACGTGGAGGTCAGAGGTCACTGCAGCACCCTCAGAGCTGGACGGACGCAGGAGGCTCCAGCAAATCCTTCACATGCTCCATTAATATGTTTGGTTCTACACTGAACACATGCATGGAATGAACAGTATGCGTGTCCATTCACTTCAGTTTGTTGACTGCGTGCCGTGACAGGCACGTCCACTTCAGTGTAATTTAACACAATGGCGAAATAGCCGCGCTCCTTTTAATGCGTCGGCTCTCTGAGAGGTGATGAAACGGAGGGAAGGGAGAGTTCAGAGGGAAGCAGTTCAAACAAACAATAAAGACTTCTCAGTGATGCAAAACGTTTGCAAGAGCTTCCAGCCTCGTATGACACGTTTGACATGATACACCAAGTTTCCCACGCTTGTTTTTCCTCTTCCTAATTTTTCAATTTGAACATTTAATTTCATGTTCGTGAAGGAAACAATGATGACATTAGAACTTGTTTTGTTTCCATTTCTCTTTTAGAAAGTTAGGTTTTATTTTGTAGTTGAAGTTGAACGGTGATCTGGGAACACCAAGAAACATGAGCAGCTTAGAAAAACTTATTTGGAGGAGAAATTTAAGAGGAGCAGTAAAGTAACAATTCCCTGGTTTTAATTTTGACCTACCTCACAATAACTCTTTTAATTTGGTAGATCTCAGTAAGCTATCACCACCAATCTTGAAGGAAGATCTCACTGGTGATATGGCGTCCAGTCCGGTGGCTACAGAAGAGTCAAACTTGTCCTTAGGCTGAGGAAACATGACACACCATCCTGTCCAACTTGCAATACACAGAGCTATGCCCTAAAGATTCATTCATCTTCTGCATAACGGGGTCAAACCGTGTACATGAGGCTCTGTAACTACTCCACAGACTACGCTGTAACCTCCTCGAAACTGCAGAGGGTACAGAGATACCACATAGATACTACAAGAACTGTGACTTATCGCTTCTGCCTTCTCTGGTTTCTGAGTTGATAGTGACGACATAGTTTCGACGACATAGAATTTCCCCAGCGAGGGATCAATAAAGAATCTATTCTAGTGACAACATAAATCTGGAGGAAGTCGAGAAAAGGCTCAGTTCTTCTTTTTAGTAGCACTTCGAGGAAAGACATTCCCACAGAAGAACGTCTGCTCACTGCTCTGGCACAGTGAATCAAACAGCATAAATACAGTGAAAGTAATGAAACGAGGCAGACCTTTCCTTCATTCCTCTGTAGCACAAGTCAACAAAATATAGTCTAATCAAAACATGATACAACCTGACCATGGATGATACATCTGTATGGTGTTAACTAAAGCATACCTACGCCTGATTGGTAGCTAACCACTTGTGTCAACCATGAATTAGGTCAGCAGACATTAAGTTGCTTACTCATTAGTTGGCAGGTAGGTCTGCGGTGTGCACACTTGTTTTCTGTTCAAGTGGTTTTGATAACCTGATTGAAGTGCTTGTTTACAACCCGCTTGATTTTTTTTTTACTGTTTCTCTGTGATGACACTGTTTTGGTCCAATTTCCGCCTGGCTTGATATTCCACCAGAAGCATTTCAGAAGTACTGAATGTTGTTATCTTGCTCTGATTTGGTAATTTTCCCTGGTTTATGCACTTCTATCATAGATCATGTAGTTAAATGATTTCCCTTTTGACTGGTTTTACAATTGGGAGTCTGCACAGGATGTTTTATTTTGAAAATTCACAGATTCTAAATGCCGTTTTTGTGTCTTGATGCGACTGGTCGAGGCATCCGTTAAAAATAAACCAGCCACATATTCTCCATGGAGCAGAGTGAAGAGCAGCTTTTGGGACGTTCTAAATTGCACTGCAGTGCTTATGGTGGAATCGTGATCATTGTCTAGAACGGATGCGATCAGCTCCAGCGGCCACAGTGTAACCGAAACGCGTCCTAGCCGTGCCCGGTGGAATTTAGGAGTTAGACTTTTACTTTGGTAAGCCAAGTTGTAATAAAGTGAATATTAATGAAAACGCTGAGGTGGTGGAGGAGGACTCTCTTCTGAGCAATTCAATCCACTTCACACGGGTTGATGTGAGACAGTCAGGTGTAATTTTATTCACAATGCTGCCCCACTGTCACAGACCTGTGCGTGCAGACCTGTTAATTGGCTGTCTCGTGTAAATTACTGGGGGAATTCAAGCGTATGCTTTGCTCATGAAACAGAGTCATCTCAAGTCTTCGACATGTCACACAGCTTGTGAGCCAGACATGAATGAGTCCTTCCTCTACTGCCTGAAGCGCTGCTTTATTTTGGGAAAGCACTCAGATTCCCCCAACAGTGCAGATTAAATCCCTCCGCTGTCACACCGTGCTTATTTTAGTATCATTTAGTGTTTACCTTGAGAAGACAATTAGCATTGATTTGCAATTTTAACTGCAGGGGTGTTTGTTTTTTTGAAAAAAAATCACATTTAATGAGGTATCACTTTCCCACTGCGTATTTAGTTAGTGTAAATCAATACTGTGGAGGTGCAGCCAAAGCTGATCTATAGTCTTTATGTTTGGATGCAAGGATTGAGGGAAACATAAACACATGCTTCCTAAATCAGATTTTGACAGGTGTAAGCAGGTATGTGCAGTGAGGAGGGGACAGGCAGGCAGGGCTGAAGTCACAGCACAGCAGATCAAGAGTATCGGTTGAGAAACATGAACACGGCTCTCGGCACAACCTGAGATTTTCATGTTTCCTGTGGCCCGGACATGCACGCACTTTTCCCCCCTTCCAGCCACGCTCAATCACAGAGTAACTCTTGAGAAAGCAGACAGGAAGTCGGCCGAGCGTGAACGATGCTGAAGTTTTCTCAATCCTCCGGCGAGAGGCTCAAGGTTCAGGCCTTTGGTATGCCCCGCACGTCCCCGGGATGCCAGATCGACGTCCGCTTTCTGACATGCCGCCACACAGTTCCATCCTCTGAATATACAACCGCCAAGACGTCCAGCGAGATGCGGCGTCAGAGCTTGTGGAGATCACCGTGTCTACTCGCACTCAGCTCATAATCACTCACACTGATGATGTGCACGGTCAACAAATCAGATCAGCAAATCTGGAGCTCAATCAACCTCCGATCAATATAATCCTCCAGTGTGTCGTCTTACTGTAGCTTTCAGTCCCAGAGTCTCTTTCTCTACAGCACCTCTCCTCATCTGTGTCTGACTCTGTAACACAACACTCACCGACCTGTGTTCACACTGCAGGTCGTCACGCTCCAATATGAATGACTGCTTGTATTTGTTTGTTTTAGTAAGACTGGTGATAGCCATTGCATTCTGGGACTTGAGGCAGTCTTGATAACAGTATAAACTGACAGCAATCGTGATATGCTTAAATTAAAAATGAGAAACAGGTCTCATAATGTTTGGTTATCTTTGATTAAGAAAATAGTTTAGAACATGTTGAACTACTACACACAGTTTATGCAAAAAGGTTAGCTGTTCTCTGTACGGTAGATGGCGGGTATCAAATATGTTGTTTTCCATTGAAACATGCTCCAATGTGCCTCGGAATTTCCATTATCCATTGTCTTTTCAGTTGGGGATCAGTTGGGGATGGCAAAATGACAGAAATTCATCAGATTCCCTACATTTCTATGACCTGCAATCACAACAATTTCAACAATTCATATTAAATGTTTATATTTTTTTTGATCTTCCACCACTAAGGTTAAGGTTTGGTTGAGTTTATGTACAAAAGTTATTTGGTTAAGTAAAAGATTGTCATTTGGGTTAGGGTTATAAGAAAACTTATTTTTTAACTTATGCATGCATATGTTTGGACCTGACTTGTTTTTACTCTTTGTTCTCAGTTCCTAGATCTTTTACCTTGGTGTTCACAATATTGTTACTACTAATAAGAATGAATTCTTTGGAAATAACCAGAATGGTCCTTTAACCAATCATCTTATGTCTTGGTTCCCTGATAATGACACAGATACAGAAGAACTTCAACAGAAACAGTGCAGTTGGCACAAGGTTGACCATAGTATACCTACACCTGATCTAACCCCTTGTGTCAACCATAAATTAGGTCAGTAGACATTGGGTTGGTTACCCATTATTTGGAATGCTTTGTAACATGCTATTGTCACATTCAGTCATGTGACATTTTTTTTCTGTTCAAGTAGTGTAGATAATCCCTAAAAGCAACGTCAGAGGAAAATGGCCGCCATGTGTAAGTACAGGCAAGTTAATTTGGAAGCAGGTCTAACCACTACATTGACATGTTACTACTTTGTTCAGTTGTAAGTTGAACGTGTAAGCAAAGATCCAGATAACACAGAGCAGCACTAGCTTGTGATCATTTTGGAGTCAGTTGTAGTTTGTCTCCGCCTGACGAATGTTCAGTCAAATATTCACTCTCCCTTCAGCTCTGTTTTTCTCTCCTAACAATTCCTGAGAAAAATATAATATATAATATAGCTGCTAAAGGCGCCACCGTATTTACCAGGTAGTTTGTCAAGTCTGCTGTATGCATGCTGACAGATGTACAGTGAGTTTATCGAAACCTATTCTCTGATGAGAGCAGTTAAACTGAACCAAAAATTCAAGTTGTGGATTGTAAAACAAACAAAAAAAAGGACAAAAAATAATGATCTGTGCAGCGTATTACATTTTCATCTACAGAAACACATATTCAGAGATGATATTTGGAATGTTGTTCTACTTTGTTGTGGGTGTCATCAAGATGTCTGATGTTTAAAGACTAAAATAGAAAAAATAACTCTGCGCAGGTTTTTTCTCGTCATATTAATTAGGAAACTTTCAACACAAACTGTATCTGTGGGTCGACACTTTGAGCTGCAGCGTGAACATTCCCTCTCTCTCCCTCTCATTCTCCTCCCCTCTCTGAATCTCAGTGTGTAGTTGGATGCTGTAGGCCCTGCAGAGGTGACCTGCTGCCATGCCGCACAGTGTTGTGTTGTGTTTGGTGGAAGAAGGCGGGTGCAGTGCCAGGGGCATCTCTCTCTGACAAACAGAGCAGATGCCTTACACTAACAAACAGCCCGGCGGGGCTCGGGCGGCCTCTCCGTCAATCCTCTGCTGCTACATCAACTCAAAGTTGCTGCTGAGACTTGCAGCCGCTGCAGCAAAGACTCTGTGCCCTTACCACTCACTATTACAGCCAGCACGCAAAGCACCCCGACGGGTCGCTTACTTTTATTTGTCTGTGGTAAGCTGCTGCCTCCATCACCTGCAGCTTTGGAGCTTCATATGATTGTATTTTTGGTCATGGGTAAAGGGCTATTGTGAATATGCAGTTTGTATTTATCTACACAAAGGGACTATTGTCAGAAGCTTATCCAGACATTTAAGTTAAGCTGTTTATGCGCTGTGGGCTGCGGTGGCTGTAATCTCAAATGACTGCGGAAAAAGTGTGGAGAGCTTGTGATGTCACCATTTTATACTCAAACACTTCTACGTTTTTTTAACTCACCGCAGTCATCACACACAACCAAACGATCTGAAAGATCCCAACTTTCTTTTTTTTCATCAGCGCGTCCCCACATATGGACGTTGTTTGTTGCTTTAATTGTCAGTTGATCCAAACTTCAAACCCGGACACCCACCCACATATACACAAAACTCCCCATACGCATCCAGTATATCCACATTTACACACACACACAAAATGAATACCACTACGGGGGCTGAAATGAAGTCTCATTATTAGGAATTTTTTGGGTTCGGCCAAAGTGCACAAGAGCGCCTTAGGCTTTCAAATAAGACGCAAACAGACATTTAATTAATCTACCATGAATTTTTCAAAGTTACACCCCTTTAAAGCAGGATTATTATTATTATTTAGTATCTTGAGTTATGGATAAATTATGGAGAGAAACAGGCACAGCTTACATGCATTTTAATTAATCTCAGACTGCAGGGGAAGTAAAAAATGACTTTTTATCTGCTGCCAAGTGGCGGACCACCTACAGCAGTGAAGCGACGTCGGCACTGATGAGCGTCACTCTGGCCAACTCTGCAGACAATTTACAATGCAGCATCAGCATGACATTTTTTCAAATTTGCAAATAGCACTGCTGGTCACAGGCAAATCCCAGGTCGTCACATTTTACACAGACCCCGGTCAGTAATTGTAGTGCCATACACATTAGTGCTAAACCATGTAATTACCCCAGGCCATGTAAACCCACAAGCTTCACAATGCTGCAATTTTTGGTGTCAGAGAAAGTGAACAATGTGCTACGACTGTTCAGCAAGTTTCTTGCAGTCAGTTTTGTTTTCCTCCAGAGCTTCTCAAGCCATCAGGTGGAATCATTTATTTTTATTTACCATAATGCTGTGCTAGCAGACTGCTCTCAAAGTGGTGATTTGAGCTAAATGTTAACACTTAGCTTAGCATGCAGATATATGTGCTAATTAACATGAATCAAATGAGAATGATGGGCCTATCATGAGTTTTGGAGATATTTGGTCAAAAACCATAGTACTGACCCAAATTTCATGGCCAGCCACACAATAGTAGATAGAGATATTTCTATCTGGACCAAAGTGCTCAAAGGAATAGTGTGTAGGAGTTAGTGGCATCCAGAGGTGTAGTTTTTGATTGCAACCCGCTCATCTCACCCTCTCCTTCCAAGCTTGAAGGGGAAACTATGGTGGCCGTGTAACACATGAAAAACACAAAAGGCCCTATGTAGTGCTAGTGTTTGGTTTGTGGGATATGTAATGGAACACGACCCATCTGTGGATATAAAAGGCTCAATCCACGGTAACAAAAACGTAATGATTCTTATTGTTAGGTGATCATACTTTAATGAGTAACAAGTTGTCATGGAGATGGATCTGCTGACATGATCAGTAGCTGTGATTTAACCCAAAGCTGTTTTACGACTAAATTCCACCAGGCACGGATGCAACGTGTTCCGTGAGCTAATCATGGCCGTTCTAGTTAATGTTTCGAGCATTGCGGTTTATTTTAGAAGCGTCCCAGAAGCGGGTCACAAGCTGGACGGAACCCCAACACTGCAACAGCCAAAAGGAAAACAATTTAACTATGTAGCATATTTGCATATTTAGAAGCGTGTTTAGAAGTACCCTGTGGAGTTCTGACGTTAGGGTTTTAATGTTCAGGTTTTTAACCAGCTGATCTGAGGTGATGTGGTGGACCTCCAAGGGTTGCAACCCAGGTAGCCACCTCCCTTAGCTCCTCCCCCTGCTTAGGTGTTGTATATAAGGTCTCAAAATGGCACCTTTCGGCCTCTTGCTGGTCTGTGGTGTGGTTGCCTTACCAAGATGGTGAGGAGGGTCCCCGTTTCCTCCAGTGTGTGATTTAGTCTTGTTTGTCCTCACTAACGTGTTTTTTTGTGTCTTTTAGACTCACTTGCTGCTGTGCTGTTTTGTGTTAGTTTGCTTTGTGCAGTTCTGTTGTACAGTTGTTTGTTCTGCTCTGCTTTGTTCTGTTTTGTGTTGCTCTTTGTTTATTCAGTTTGCTTAGTTTAAGTATATTTGTTTAATTTACATTTGCAGTATAGTTTGATTATTGATTGGGTTGCAGGTTTTAACTTTTTGTCCTTTCTGAGTTTCAGTGCGACCTGGGTGTCATCAGGTGGGAGGCTAGGCACCTTGGTGATTGCCTTCAGCTGCTATTGAGCAACTATTGGATTACAACCTGGTGGTCCGGACTCACAAGAGTCAGTGTAATTTACTCTGTGATTCATGTAATTGAAACAATAATCTTAATGAATTCATGACATGCATATTTGTCGTACAGTTGAACCGCTGATCCTCTTTTTGTACAAAAATATACAACCTGAAGGTGGATTCATGCTTTAATGTCCTTACATTTAACCCCCTAAATCTTCCTGCCAGAACGTCATTCAGTACAAACACATGCTATGCAGCCAATAAACCAGAACTTTATCTGAATTCTAGTGGTGATCAACAGGTCACATCACCTTGCTGACATTTTTCTTTCAGGCTTTCCTGCTCGGGGCCTAAATGGGGCGGTGGCAATGGCGATGATCTCCAGACGCGTTTGTCTGCGCCTGGAGCCGTATCATTACAAATTACACAGCAGAAGAATCATGACAGGTGCTCTGCAGAGGAATGCATCTTGTATGTGATGGAGCTGAGGAGGCAGAATACCTGCCTGTGTCTCCCATCGCTCTGTCTGGTCATCGAAGAGATGTCAAAACAAATCTGATCAGTCTGTAACCTTAGCTAAGCATAATGGACTTATTTCTGGTAATTTACCCTCTCTGGTGTTCATACCTGTTAAACACGCTTGAAGAAATAGCTGACTATAAGCGTCACTCAAGACAGGGAAGTGCACTTAGTTCCCTTTGTTATGCTAAGCTTTTCAGCAGCAACTGCTAGTTATCAGATGACAATTTCTGTCTTCTTATGCCCATGAAACCTTGTATTTTTTATAAGTTTCCATTACTATGTTAGATGGATTCCAAAAGATATTACTGTGAAAAACATGCAGTTTTCAACATACAGTATATCCCACATTTCACAACGTTGACTGCAATAGGCTCTGACTACAGGCCAGCATTTGTTATTCACACTCCAGGACATATCCTGCATCCTAACATGTAAGCTATAGGTTACAAGGAGCATTTCTACAGTTAGAACCAACGGGTATCCATTGTAACAGGTTTGGCTTTTGTTTCCACTGTAGAAGAACACTTGGACCAACCAACCGACCAAATGTTCAGGCCCTCATTAGCATTTGGGTAGAGGAGGTGGTACAGAGGGAGCTGGAGTCAGCAGTTAGAAACCAAAAGGTTTCTCAGGGTGCAATGTGCTCTGGATACAGGCCAGCATTTCTCATCTACACTACAGAACACATTAAACATCTTAGTGTGTCTTAGTCTTCAAGAAAAACATGAGGTGTAATAGTGTTGCACATTTAGGTTTTTGTTTTTACAATATATTGTAGATACCCATAATGAAGAGCCACACTTTGAACTTGAAATAATTGCTTAAATGCTGCCTCCCTCCAACTAGGCTTCATACTAGGCCTATCCGTCTGAAATTAAATATGATTAAGCAACTGCATGGCCAGTCTTTCCTAAACAGTAATGTGTGTGTAACAGAAAAAATAGTTAGGACAGCTAGGCTTGGTTCTGTTGCTTATGAGACTCAGCACAGTAAATTAGAAGACCTCAGAATGCGACAACATCCCTAAAAATAAACCCAATGATCACACAAGCACAGTCAATGTTTAAACAAGTTAACAGTTTAGCCAGATTGGCTACTTTTTTTGGAGGGAAGATTAAAAGTCACCATATGTTATCTGTAATGTAAGTAAACCCTACGTATGGCAGGTCAAAGTTGATCATCATGGACCATGGATGATCATGGACCTTTGGATCATTCTCTTTGTTCAAATTTTAGTAATTAATCTCAGCAACTTGGTTAGAATACTGTTATTATTACCAGTAGAACCAATTACACAAAAATAACCCACCTTTAAAATTTGAATATAGGAGAGCACTTCATGTTTCATTTGGTCAAAGGTTGATCCAAAGCTTTTTCATTTTACACCTCTTGACAATACCCCTCAACCAAGCAAATGCCTATAGTGTTTTCAGGCCACATTGTGCAAAGCTAAATTTGTGATTCAAATGTGCAAGGTAAGAGGAAAAGAAGAGGAGTGGGAAAGCTTCAGTATCAGCTAATTCTTTCAGCTAACAAACTGCAGGCTGTGAGTTCAAATTGTATTGTTCTAATCTGTCCAAATGAACCCATATGAGAAAAAGGTTCCAGAGTTTGAACAAACTAAAGCTTGGGGGAAACACACTCTCACCGAAAAGATAACCAAACACTATTTGATACAGCCAGTTGTCTCATTTGCACACTTTAGCTGTCAGCGTTCTCACACGTCTGTATTACAACATGACAAACTAATCAAGTACCATGGGAACAGGGTGAGCCCGGGAGTCATCTGCAGCCGTATGGAGGGTGGGACTCAGCAAAGCTATTCTATTCTCTACGCCTCGTTCTGTTTCTAATAAGTCATCAAGTACCGTCCTGCAGGCCTCCTGAGCTGTTAAGCTCTTGCTCAAACATGATCCTTGCCATGTTGGTGATTTGCAGGACAATTGGCTCACTAGGGATGTGAAAAGGTCAGGCGAAGGTGCTTGTCCGGTCCCCCATGCTAAAGCTGATACACAAGCAGCCCTAATCTCCCTCAGACCATGCCACTGGCCACCTAGCTGGGAAAAGGAAACTCTGCTGCTTCACTTTCTCCCAGAAGACTTGAAACCTCCTGGTCTGGGAGTCATTATGGTCAGTTAAAGTCATTCAGACAGACACCAGAAAGTGCTAGTCAGTTTGTCCACTACTTCGGTCCAGACTAGAAACTAGTGCATGCATTCCCATGAAAGTCACTTACAGACATTCATGTTACCAAGATGATGTCCCAGTTGCTCGGGCAAATTCCGGGTTTGGTTATTGACCTTATACTTGTGAATCTGTTATGACGTTCCCATCAGCCTCAGCTGTACTCATGCTAACATGCTAACCTAACCTAGTGCACATGGCAAACATAAACTAATGTGATAAAAAGACAAATACTTATTTATTATTAACATTTTGATGCAGTCAGATCTTTATTATGTCAAAATGTTCACCACAGTTCTATAGCACCATGGATAGATTGGCAGGCTAGCATTGTCATTGTGAGCATGTTAGCTTTCTGATGATAGCATCTACCTCAAAGCAATGCTGTGTCAAAGTACAGCCTCATAGAGCTGCCAGCATACAATTGTAGACTCTTAGTTTGAAGAAAATGTGTTATTATTCTGTTTTATTGGAATGTATTTTGCATTTTTTTTACATTTTCAATTTAGCCAACTTATTTTTATTTATTTATTTTGTTAGAAAGTGGTGGGTTATTGAGAGTAGGGTGGTGAAAATAGGAGGGCCTGGCTAGGAGGGAGATATAAGGCTTAGTTTTCAGATATTATGTCTTAACTGACATTGAGTAATGCAAACAACCTAGAAACAACTGACAAACCTTATATTTAGACCACGTACACATAGTCCTTATTTTTTACAACACACACAGTTGCATTATTATATGTGAAATAAAATACTATAGAAAAGAAAGTTCTATGTGTCAGATTCTGCTTTGAAAAAAACCCAAAACAAATTACGTACATGCATGCACTTATAGTAATTCACCACAGATTCTTCTGTATTATTTTACTATAGTGACATCTCTGATGCACAGCGGCCGTCACCGTGCTGTGTTTGCACTGTATTTCCCGGGGATCCGTGTCAAACTGTGTGGCCAGTTCATGTATTTTCTTTGGATTTATAGTCTATGACGTGTCCTCCTCCACCTCTGTTAACTCAAACAACCTGTGGCCAGTAACTGCTGCACCTCCTGGTAATTCTATTCTTATATTTTCTAACAGAAAATGTAATAAATATGTTATATATTATACATGTTATATGTTTTAATGTTGTTACCAGGGGGTTATATTGGTGGAAGATTCTGAAACAAAGTTAAATGTGGTGAACAAACCACACTGTAAGTGGATTTTAATTTATCCTCTTCCCATTGCATGTTGTGCAACATTTCCCTGACCTGACAAGACACAAACTGCTGTGTGTGTGTATTCGTGTGTGTGGGTGTGTGTTGTGGGTGCATTGTCACTGCCCCAGAGTGAAACTGTGTGTGGCCTTTGCAATTCATTCTTGACTAAGTGGAACCTGGATGAGCAAGTCAGGAGCTGTTTACCAGTGAAAAAAAGATAAATGATGAATCGTAATCTTCATGGATACGTCCCATCTCATAAGAGAGAAAGTGAACTCACAGCCAGGAGGCTTAGCTCAGCTCCAGCTGGCTTCAAGTCAGTACGATGACATGCACTGTAGAAGTTTGGACCTGTTTATCTCTCTAAAAGTCTTGTATTAAATCATCACCAGCTAAAACTAAAAGTCAGTCGCAGATTTATTCTTGTTTGGCAGATGGTAGCTTCCTCCACCAACGTCTTCTTGCCTCTTTTAGCCTCTGCCATGTCCGCAGAGGCTGCTGAGCCCGGTTACATTGCCCACTCGCCAGGTCTGGTTCTGGCGTGACACAGGCTCTGCTCCCGGTCAGCATTCCCCATTAGCTCTTGCTGGACCTGAAAAACCTCCCACTCCCCCGGTGCTTTGAGCTCCCAGTCCGGGCCAGCACTGACCAAGCTAACTAGTTGAGACAGAGCAGCTAGAGGACATGAGAGGGAAAACCAGAAAACATTTTCTCCATAAAATATGATCCAGTTTCACCAAAAGTTAGTTGAAAATAGTTGATGGTGTGTGACTTAGTGCTGTAAAGTGTTAGGTAAAAGCACAGCCTGATGTCATGCCCCAGCTCTGTCAGCCTGAAATGTCTATCTAAACTCTGATACTCTACCTGTTGTGTTCTGACTTTGTTTATTTTATGTACAAGCTTTTAAATCTGAGTCTGGTTCACAGTCTACAATGCAAAATAGTGAAGAAAGAAGTTTAAATTGGTTTGTGTCTCTCGACCAAAGCGCTTGCTTTGGACGGGCCGCAGCGATACGCAGCCATTCTAGTCAATGTTTGAAACCCCACAGGTTCCGCTGTGGTCCGGTTCAGAAGCGGGCCTCCGCTCGACCCCGCGTTGAATACGTGGCTGTTCTATTTTCGTGGTAAGGCAGCGTCAATCTGCACAGAGCAGCTCGAGCTGGCCGGGAGTCAAACACAGAAACAGCATAGAGAATTTTCAAAATAAAACACCCTGTGCAAACTTCCAATCGTAGAAACAGCCGGAAGGGAAACAGTTTAACCACGCAGCATGTTTACATAAACCAAAGATAAACGACTAAATCTGAGCGAGTTAACAAAATCTGCCGGGCGAAATGCTCCGCTTCTGCCCCGTGGGGTTTTGGCATTACTGTAGTCAGTCATAAGAATGAAAACGTCTTTTCCCAAAGTGCAGTTCTTTGACTTACGCAGTACAGCGATTTGTAAGTAATCAAAGAAGCTGTAAGGCCTCAGGCCTCCGCATGCCCTTCTCCCTCAGTGAGATCCAGAAAAAGTTTCTGAATTATATTCTCCATACATTTCTGAATGATTACAGTCAGTGTAACACCAAAATGACACAGAAGCTGTTATTATAGGTAATGTTGTTGTAAATGTTCAGATTATGCTAACTCCTATGGGTTATGGATTGAAGGTATGGGTAGAAGCTGTTTACAGTGTTGTTTATAGTCATGCTGTTATCAAGAAGGCTTTATTCATTTCAGGATGGTTGTTTCAGATCTCCTCAAGTGAAATGAATTAACTTAATATAAAAAATATGATATTTTCAGGACAAATTGTTGCACCGTCTGAAGTATTTAGCAGCAGTATGAGTGAAGTGTGATGTGATAAGTGGATCAGAGTGTGTGTGTGTGTGACTGTAGTTGTGAGAAGATTCAAAGGTGTGTTTGCAGGTGATGTAGTGTGAATAGCTGAAGGAAAACATTCATGTGATTTCTATTCTGCCGACGGTGTCCTTGCCTATTCAGAGGAGGCTGCTGTGCAGCAACTCAATTCACTCTTCATATGTTTTATGGATCGCCATAACTCTGACACTGATACTGACTATTTTGACAGTGTATTTTGTTTCTCCGCTCTGCAGCAGGAACACAGCCACTGTTACTTCAGTCCTGCATGCCTCCACAGCAGTTTGCAGTGCGGGAAAGCACCTGCAGGGCTACAGATGAGATTGCTGATACGAGGTTCCGGTTGTCCCTAACCTTGATACGCCCGGGCACCACCCCGTGAGCCAGCCCAGGCCCCCCGCCCCGTCCTCTTCCCTCACCCATAAATTTTCAGTGAGGGATTACGGGTTCATTTGGCTGTCCGCTTAGCCCCCCGCAAAGCGGCTGTCGGCCTTTGACTGGACGGGCCTCCACGACATGAGCCCTTCTGCACGGGGTCTGCATGCCAACACTGAACCCAGGATTCAGCAGGCAGCCCCCTTCTCCGTGACAGTCACTGCCCTGGCGCTTGACATGGTGTCAAGCCAAGGTGCCGCGGTGGCTCAGCTCCTCTCAGCACACCAGACAGGCCAGATCCAGGCTCTGACAGGCTCGGTCTGTGGGGAGCGGCTGAGTCCAGACGCTGCTCTGACCCCGCTGCCCTCTTGTATGTTGTTTACCTTCAGGTGTTGGCACCTGCTCAAAGAGAGAAAGGAGGGGAAAAAAACAGGGGTGTCTGCTTCTACCTTTCCCAGACAGGAATCATAAATTGACAATGCTGGGGCTCAAAACACCTCAGCCAGACCTTGGGGGCCCTTTGGGGCTGCCAAGAACTGACTGGAGCTTGACCATGGCTTAAGCAGGTTCTCCAGGCCAAATTGACCTGGATTCATCTTTTACCTTGACAAGAAAAAGAACAGTTTAATCACAAGTTTCTCTGTTGCTGCTCTAAGAGGGGAAAGACACTTTACATTACTTATATTACTTATGTCTGAATAAAATTTTCAAGTATATAATGAATGGCTTTTAGTTTATACTGCATTTGAATCTGATTGAACTTGGAGTCCAACCAAACCTTCAATTATAAAGAAATAAAAGAAAAAGAAAAGAAAAGACAAATCAGCCCTGCTGGTGATCCCTACGTGAGCTCACGCTCATTAAACGCCCATGTGGACAGCACCAAGCTGCCACTTTGTTTCACCTCGCCTCAGTCTGAATGGGTTCTTTTTCATTAGCTTGATTTGATATCATTCCCTACTTTTTGTCCAACAATGTCACATCCAGATGAGAATTTAAAAAATACAATGCAGATTGAAATACATTTGGCCTTTCAAATTGGGGGTTAAAAAGACTGGACGGCAATTACAGCAAGTATATGTTCTTGCTAACGGTTTGGTGCACACTGCTCTATTCTTGGTGAGCATTAGTGCATGAGTAATTATGGAGAATTATTCAACAGGAGCATAATTATGCAAAGTCTTTTAAATGACGGACAAATCTGTCGCATTATATTCATTGTTTTGCAAATGCAGTTGATGCTTCTGTTATCTGTCTCTTGCTCTGCAACACCTGTTTTGTATAATTAAAACAAACTTTGACATGGGATTGTGACTGTGGATTAACAGCATCATAAATGCAATTCAACCTTAGGAAATAGCCGGCTAATGGCTGTCCACAGGTGATTTTTTTTTTTTTTTTTCATACAGACATTCTTTATTTTTGGCAGAACACAAGATCAAAAAGCGTGAATTTGAAGCTCTGAATCTCGGTCAATGTACGACTGTATTTTTAGAATTTGCATAATTTACTTTTATCATTTGCATATTACTTTTAGAATTACATTCATTTCCTCAAAGATAACCACAATTCTGCCAATCTATCCTCATTTAGAGATGTATTTCTGCAGTAAACAGAGCTCTGACATGCTGAATTTCAGCTAAATCTTTATTCAGAATTATTTTATACTGATCTATTTTCCCTCTGACATTTATCTAGTTTCATGTATTTATCTAGTTTCGTGTAGGGCTGTAGCTGCCTTTAAGGACACTGAGGTCATGTCTTCAATATTGTTGCTGTGAATTTGCTGTTTGAGTATGTGAGGAGGAGTTGGTTATATTGGTTAACTACAGGGTAGTTACAATTTAAATGTCCTCCTCCTCCTCATATGAAGAATTTGTGCTAACAGTTGATGAATGCTTGACAGGACAGTGTAACACCTCATTAAATATCAGGGTTTATAATTCAATAAATGTAAACGTGTGTTAAGCTTTTAAGCCATTGACTAATTTACATGACAGTTGTTGATGAATACATTATCATTTGAAACATGCTTACAACTACATTACACTGTTTTATAGCATACTACAAAAGGGTGACATTTTAACCCTACAAGGTCCCTCATCAGGCAAATGGACAAGATGGCAAAGAGCAAAGTATTTATAGACTCCAAACAGTTTACATCATGATGATTTCATTATATATAAAATTCATGATAGCACTCCATACACACATGAAGATAACATTGTGTCTGAACACATGGTAATCCCAAGTTATCTTTACATGAATTTTTGTAAAAAATATATTCCTTGAAAAACAGGTACCGCATAACGAGACCAAATTTAATAGCTAAAATGTTGGTACACTCAAAATTATAACTAACAATGAAATGATGTTTAATTGATGCTGCAGGGATGTCCCAAACGAGCCGTTCACAGAATGAATGAATACAAACTGGGCAAGAATGACTGACAACAACAACTGTTGGAAAGATTGCTTTGAAATTTTGATTAATTCATGGTCCCCAGAGCAAGGACTGCACTAACTTTGATGATCTCTTAACTTTGTCCATAACTCTCTAACACCAGCAGTAGTTTGAATACTTTATGACTTACATAACTAATGACATTCCCATGAGCCTCAGCTGTACGCTGTTTAATGTTAATTAGCAAATGCTAGCATACTAACACGGCAACTTGCATACTTCCATACTTACACTTGCTATTTTGAGTACATAAGCACATTCACACTGTCAATTATGGCAAAATGCAGTGTACTGTGTCTGTGAGTACCTGGATGTTGCACTCGTAACAGTTAAAAAGTTGAGTGTGGAATGTTGGTCACTTACTGCCCTCAGTGGTCACCATCCAGAGGGAACTCGGAGTAGAGCAGCTGCGCCCTCGCGTAAAAAGGAGCCAGCTGGAGTGGTTCAGCATCTGATTAGGATGCTTCCTGGGCACCTGCCTTTGGAGGTGTTCTTGCAAAAGCCAATCTGGCCTGGGAACGCCTCGGGTTCCCCCAGGAGAAGCTGGAATGCGTTGCCGTGGAGAGAGACATCTGGAACACCCTGCTAAACTTGCTGCGACTGCGACCCTACCCCTGATAAGTGGAAGCAAATGAATGGATGGACGGATGGATGGACAGATGGATGGACGGACAGTTGGATGGATATTGGTGCTAATGCTCAGCCCGGTTGCAATTCAGCGAAGAAGAAGCAGTCAAATGTTGCGATCATAATTTCCAGTAAGTGCACAATGGCCGTACACTATCCTGACGAAATTAGCTCACCGCACCAGGAAGCACGTAGTGTAAACAGTGGACAACATTGAGACACAGCATAAGATGGTGAAAATTGTAACATTATAACCTGTATAAAATCAGTATGTTAGTTCAGTGCTTACTAGAAAAAGAAAGAAAAGAGAGTTGGAAAGCGAGCTGGATGACCTTTAATACCATCACTGTACATGAATGCTCTTTCACAAGCAGTGTAACAGGAGTTAAACATGAAAGCATATTTTCCTTCTTTCCAAGAGCACAGTCATTTCTCAACCTTAACAAAGGGCTTCGAGTTCTTTCAACAAAACGTTAATAACGCTTCCGTCGTCAGGAGTGGATTTTGTCAGAAAATGGGACAAAATCCCAAAAGAACGTTTTGCTGATACAACATGAATTTTTTACAACGTTGCAAAATGTCCATTAAAAACATATCCTAACAACAGAGGGGTGGGATTATTTTTCTTTCAAAACCTTTGAAACGTGTTGTATATGGACATAATTCAGCAAAGTACATGTATGTGCTTGCCAGAATGTAGATCTCAGTGTGAATTATGTCATGCACGGTATCACACAGTTCATTGTAAAATACTCTCAACACTTATTCTAACACTTGACAAGTAGTAGAGGCAGTAGTGGTGGTAAAAAAAATAGTAGTAGGCCTTATTGCTACCATTTGATGGGTACAAAAGACAATCAGTCCTCTCAAATAAATGGCTTATCTGCACTTGTGTCAGAATCCTAAACGAATGAGAGTAAGGATGAGAAAATAGAGGTGTACATCCATTTGGATTGTTCTATTGCTTGAACTGTAGTGTAAGTAAAGTGTCATCCTATGTCTGCAAATATATTCCCCCTGAGGTCAAAGTCAATAACCCATTACATGGATTAAAAGAGCCTCTTCTATCCTTCACCGTTCACTTCTGGACGGCAAATAGCTTCTGATTTTTATTCATTGGTTTCTATCGCAAAGAAATAGTTGGTAAAGTATGTGTCAAAGCAATTTACTCCCTAACATATACTCCCACACAGAACAAGACTCGTGCTGTTCGCCTAGGCATGGGCTTCCTGACTCACAAAGAGACAAAAAAAAGAAGAAGAAAAAAAAAATCCCATCTTGAAGGAAATCTTAAGCAGATGCATAGAAGCAGGAAAATCCCCCTGGATAAGCCGTTATGGTGTGAAAGCCTCTCTCTGGTTATGAGCTGACAACACACTGCCTTTATTAAACACAGGTTTCATCTGTGACAGATCTAGAAAGGTATTTCAGAGATGCACCGCAGGTTGCGTCTAACCCGAGCGCCGAATCCACCAGTCCAGGCTAATCAGAGCGTTTAAACCAGTGCGGCAGACAAATGAGACGAGATTTGTGCCTCCAATCTTGCCCTTTGGAATTCCAGGTACATGCTCGACAACGTGTTTACCATTTCATATGTGCACACCTGACTTCTAACAGCCTTCCATTTCTCACCATTCTTGTTTCTTGAGAATCCTTTCAGAGCCCATTTGAGTTAAGCTGAGGCATAATCAGTCTTGAGTCATCCGTTGCATGTGCAAGGTGTGGACATTGCAATTTTTCTAAGACCCCACTTAAAGGATCATTACAGTTTATTATACTGTGAACTTCGGGCGGTTATTATCGGTAATAATGACACTGTACTCACCAAGTTATTTGCTGAGATGTGTGGGTGTCAACATTAAGTCCATCATGACTTAAATGGCACCAAAACAAATCAAAACAAACCCTGTGAGACAAAAGCAGTATTACAGGTTCATTGCAGGATGGATCTAAAATTTATACCATGCATGCTTGGTAAATTGTAATGCATGGATGTAAATAGAAAAACTTGCAAGCAGACACAGATCGTCCATTTGCATTGTTTTCATGCTGTTTTCAACCACGCTAATGCCGTGACTATAGAAATAGCAAAGTTAGTCAGTCCACCACAAGTCCAGGATTAAACATCTATTTCAACATCTATTGGATGTATTGCGATAAAGACAGACATTCATGTTCCCCAGAGGATGAATCCCACAGACTTTGATGGTCTCCTGACTTTTATTCTAGTTTTACTGGCAGGTGATGGGGCGGCTGTGGCTCAGTAGGTACAGCGGGCCATTTACTAATCAGAATGATCGTTGGTATGATTCCCAGCACCTCCAGTCTGCATGTTGTTCAGGTGTCCTTGAACGAGATACCGAACCCTAAATTGCTCAGTGCGTAAAAGTTGTATGAATGGTTAGCTCCCAAAAGCTGATGAACCTTGCATGGTTGCCAATGCCATCAGTGTATGAATGTGTGAATGAGATATGTAGTGTAAAGTGCAGTCCATTTACCATGATGTTTTTGTTTTAGGTTGAAGTGTGTCGACAATTTTTGTACGGATTGATATAAAAATTGCTTTACACATTCATGTTCTCCTGAGGATGATCCTTACCTTTTTAACTAGTGCCATCAAGTTGAAATTTCTATTTGCCCATTAATCTGGATCCCTTCATCTTCAGCTCTAAATCTTTGCATGCTACCATGCAGCTATACATGGTGAACATTTGAATATTTCTAAACATCAGTATTTTAGCATTGTCATTTTGAGCATGTTAGCATGCTGACAAGAGTAGATTAAAGTTGTGCTATGCCTTAAAGAACTGCTCACAGTATGTGATTGCTGCCAGATTCTGTTGGTTTTTTTTAAAGCATTCTTTAAAAGATGGTACTTACTATGGATACTTATTCTAATTGGTTGGTCTGTGGACATTGGTCATAAGGAGGTTTTTGCTGACCAAACTGTACAAAATTGTACTGCATATACTGTAGGGGTCTTTACCCAATTTGTAATCACCCAGATTATTCTCTAAAACCCTATCACAGCACTATAAGTTCATTAGCAACATAGTGGCACTGTGCTTGATCCAAACACAACCTCAGCGTGCCCCGGTTTGGCTTTTTGCAAGCTAAATGGGGACTTTGGGACTGGGGGATTCATAGCTAGCAGGAACTTATTGACAGAACTACAGTATCCTAACTCAGCTAACCCTGCTTTTTCTCCAATATGTCGAGATGACCCTGGGATTCAATATCCTTATTTGCCTATTTAGTTCACGACATGAGCGCCCCGCACCAAAGTTGTTACAGCAAAGCAGTGATTTATTTAGCCAATTAAATTTGGGGATAATTAGGTGGAGACAATGAGGGAGCCGGGCAGGGAATTTGTCCAGTATGCAGAGGTTAATGATAATCCTCTTCGAGATAAGTGCCATGTGACCAATGGGAGTTCAGACTGGAGTGCCTGATCCAGCAGACATCAAATGGACCTCTGAAGTGCATAAATTAGTATAAGGCAAGCCTGGCTGATTTATTGTAACTCCCAAGTGTCATGTTCATTATTGTAATGTCTTCACCACACTAAAACACACTCGTCCATTTATTTGATCACGTTTATTTCAATCTGTAGCCCATTGTTTTTTTTCTTTTAGTTCAAAATGATGAAGAAGAGAACATGAAAACATGATTATTTCCTCAGTGAACATGGTGAGTGTGGAATAGCTGAATGAAGAGATATGGAGCTCTAGTGGTGCACAGTGGGCTAACAAACTAGGTTTTTTTGGGGGGGTGGGCATCATTGACAGCAGCGTGTGTAATGAAATACTCATCGCCTAATCAGAAAGATTAAGTGCTGTTATTCCCGCACTCATTCATTTAATGGACATTCTGAGCTCTAACATTTAAACAGAGATGGATGCGCTAGCTGTTGTTTTAATTTTGGGCTAATCATAATCTCAGATAATAGTGTCAAAATTGGCAAAATGCTAAATTAGCATCAGATGTAATCATATTCAGGGATTAGATCAAATTTTAAAGTACTCAGCAAAATTAAACGCCAATTATAAGATTTCAAATAATTGTGGGTAATTTAATTCATCAGCTCAAAGTTGGGAAACATTCCGCCCAGCTGTATGTTACCATTGTTGTGGTCAGATGAAATCCTGGTATATCCAAAATAAGATAAACAACTCTGTTTCGGTTGGACAACATCCTGTTTATTGACATTATTCACAGATTTGGAAAATGGTTTCAACTTTGGGGGTGCATGTCAGCTGTCGATTGTGGATTTCAGTGAGAAACTCTGCTTAGCTTGCAGGCTACTAGCATATATATCTTTGGATTATTTGACAGAATTATCATATATCTATTTATACTATTTAAGTATGTACAGTGCTATGTGGACATTTGTGAACCCTACAGGAAATATGAAAGTGGTTGATTTAACATTAACTCCTCCTATCGCAGCAATAACCTCAACCAAACTGTTTCTGTAACAACTTATCAGTCCACTAATTAGTTTGACCACTTTGCCATTCGAATGAGGTTGGATGGGCATCTGGCATGAACTGCCTGCTTCAGGACTCACCACAGCCTTATGATTGGACTCAAGTTTGGACTTTGACTGGACCAATCCAGAACATAAATCTATCTGAGCCATTCCATCGGTTGTTTTGTTGGTAGGCTTCGGGTCATTATCATGTTGCATGATCCAACTGACAGCTGAAGATTATGTACCAAGATTTTACAATATTGTACTACGTGGAATTATCCTCTTCCTGATGTCCTCTGAGATTTATTTTCCTCTCGGCATGACTGACCTGTGTGGGTTCACTTTGGTAAGACTAAACTGAGCTGGTGCTGCCCAACTTTCTTCCCTAAAGATCTCTCATTTCATTGGTTAGTTTAGCCACTAATTTTGTGTCATCTCATTGCTTTTTTCTGCTTGTTTATCAGGATTCACTAAGTTTTCCACCTACAAAAGTTTAAAAAATGATTTTTATTTTAGTCTTTTGACTACACAATTGATTTCCTCAACTGATCAATGGAACCTCATATTAAAAAATTGGTTCTTATTATAATAAGAAATACTGGTAAAGCAATAAAAAAGCTCAAGAGGTTCACATATTTTCAAAACGGCACTGTATATATACATATATGCCGTGATATACTGTATTAACATGGTGTTTTAATAATTAAATACTGATGTCATGTTAATAATACATATGATAATATCCCTCTTGAATTACTTCTGTGTCTGTGTCATGTTCCAACATAGTAGGTGGCAGCAATGCACCATAACACTGGTTGTCAGTGTTACACAAGTGTGATACATTTGCCAAAAATGAGACAAAAACACACGCGTGAGTCATTAATGATGAAGTTTAAAAAGAAGCATGAAATCCAGAGATTTTAGAGATGTTATTATAATTTTATTTATATAGGTCCAGATCATAACAGATGTTATCCCAGGACACGTAACATACAGAGCAGGTTTAAACTCTACTCTTTATAATATTATTATTAACAGCCCCAACAATTCCCACCAAATTATAGTGCCTGTAGGCGCCTTATGGCTGTGGGAAAAAAAAAAAAAAAAAAAATCATATGCGCTAATATCTCTGCAAACATGTCAATACATGTTTGAACAAATCTGTTATTGTGCATCATGCAGCGTGTCTCATCACAGCTGTTCAGGATCTACTGTGTTAACATCACAACAACACAGCCGGTGAGTCACAAGTAGAGCCGATAAAGAGAACACCTCATCTTTCCTGTTACATACAGTCAAGCCACATTGCTTAGCAGCTCCAGATAGATTTGACTCAGAGCAGACAAGTGAGTAAAGAAGAGATCACACTGTGGAGATGCGTCATAAATGTGTTAGCCGCTGTGAAGTTAGAATGCAGGTCCAGACTGGAGTAAAATGCAGAGTCAGACTTTCTGCAAGTCCACACCTTGGAAACGCTGATGTCACGCTCGCTCCATGTTGCTCAGATCAAGGAGGTAAACAGGGTGCAGCTGACTGCTCATGATGACAGGTTGTATGATGCACTACTAAGTACAGTTCTTTAAAACACACACACACACACACACACACACACACACACACTCCTCACAAGGAGCCCAAATGAAGTGAGGGGAGGGATTTGAGCCACAGGTGCACGGAGCAGAACCCTGGGCTGTTAGTGTATCCATTTGTACCTGCTGTGAGAACCGTGGAGGGGAGTCCTGCGAGCTGTGCAGTGGGCCTGTAGCAAATGTTCAATAAACAGCCCTCGTCCTGTAGGCAGCCGTCTTCTATAGGTGGACCTGCAACAGCACCAAACAAACAAAGGAAGTGCTGTGGGGGTGTGGGAGGAGCGCGCGCGCACACACACACACACACACACACACACACACACACACACACACACACACACACTGCTTCCCTTCTTACTGTAGGACATCCTGAACGCCTTGCAGCAGCTTGAACACAGAGCGAGATTTAATAACTAGACCTGCATTCACATGCCATTTTTTTTTTTTTTTTTAAATCATAGTGGGGAGTAATGATGAGTAATGCATTCATAAGTGAATGAAGAACGGGGGATTCCCGAGTGAATAATGTGGTTTTGCATATCCTGGTGCTCGTATTAATTCCAAACACATCTCTAAAAATGTGAATAAAATTATGATTTGTTCCAGCTGGAAGTAATAAAAGAAATGTTATCACCACTGATTTATAATTATCTTCGTACTGTCTTATATCTACTGATAATCATGTGGTAGTGGTTATGAATGGTAACAGTGGGCATAGGTTATTGTGAAATATGGCCTTTTAGCATGGCCATATTAACACATTAGTGGGCCCTGGGGTAAAAATTACCTGTGGGACCCCCCACTGATCCCCCCATCCCTCTGTTTTCACTGCTATTCTGTATGTATTAGTTAGTAATTAGTTTGATTACACACTAATCATGTAAGCACAATAAATAGCCTATTACAAAAACAAGTCCTGACAAGTATTTTTATATTCTACAACAAGAGATTTGATAAGGTGTTACATGAAGGTCCCTATCATTTCAGTGCAGTTTCTAGTGTCAGTTTCAACAAAACAATTGCAATTAAACTGTTTGCCACACTATGACACTGTGGCCCATGGACCCCTGAGGGTCCGAGGTAATTTCCCCCTTTACCGGGCTGGTAATTCAGTCTTGCATTCCAGAGATGGAGAAAGTAACTTACCTTTAATATCCTTATTTTCCTCATTCTTATTCTAAAATATGAAATTTATATAATAGATATATATATGTTATATGTTATATGTTATATAATAGAATCATCATGAGATGTTTTTAGTGATAAAATGTATTATAAAAATAATGTCGGAGTGACATTTGCATTTTTGGTTCACTTCCTCCTTTCCAGTCATATAACGTGTGTCTTGGCTGCAATCACATAGTCAAAGTTCAACAAATATTAAGCATATTGACATCCTTTATTGTGGATAAAATCATTTATCCTGAGCTATAATAAGCACAGAGCACGTTACTTTAAAAACAAAAAAACAAACAACAACAAAAAAAAAAACGATCTAAGACGAGGTGGAAAACATCCAAGTAAACCAATCTGGCTTGATTTCATTGCCAAAGTCAGAGCGGTCCCTTCCAAATTTCATGCAACAGAGTGAGTGCAGAGTATGTGCATTTGTATGGGCGCTTGTGTTTTTTTTTCTGTTAGAGTGAAAAAGCAGAAAATGTCTTTGTCACCTGCAGGCTATGGCCTAAAAGAGACACTCAAATCATCTGAAGCACAAACTGCACTCTTGCTGTACATAAACAGCATGTTCAATCCAGAATAAAATTGAGTAACTGAGAACGACAAGTTGTTTTAATAAACTGTGATGAAACAGTAACATCAAATCATCATCACCTGATCACCTGATCAGAGCAATGCTAGTCAGGTGATTAATCAGACTTTCAGTACATCAAATTTCAGTACACATTCAGTACTTCAAGTCGGTCTATTATTCAAGAAAAATAACAGCTTTGGTCATCTTTTGAAATGCTTGCTCTGATGCAAAAATGAAAGCAGAGTGAGGTGGTTATAGCAGTGGTATATCTTCTAAGGTAGCCACTTCTGCTTCCATTGTTTCTAAAGTAAACAAGATTGCAGCTGTGCCATCAAGATCTACGCTATCAGCAGCGGCAAGCAGAGAACAAGTGGTTGCCGCTCTCGTGAAGGTGCAGGCTGCTTGCTGATGTTTGCTGAGTTGATGAAGGTTCAAGTTTTTTTTATCCTGCAGTTGTGGCTTGTTCTGTCGCATGGCAACCACAGAATGTGGGAAACGGTAAAAGAGCTGATTTAATTGGTACCTGAGTTGCCTGAATACACACATCTTTAAGAGCAAGAGAACCGAGAGGTTAATGAAGAGAATCATCAGCAGCAGCTTCAAGGTTAAGGGCCAGTGAACATTTTGATACTAGTTAGCAGAGGCCATCGCTAACCATCTCCTCTGTGTTAAAATACTACCAGCTCTATTTGGCTACGTGATGAGATTTCAGTAAGTGGATAGCAGCAACCTTGGGAGTATCATACAGGTCATCAGTAGGATCGGGGGTAGCCTGTAGCCACCAGTGGGGGAGTTGCGCCCTGCTGCTGTCCATTCAACAGGACTCAGTGTTGCCTGGCAGCAGATTCTGTGGTGGATGGTTGGGCATAACAAGTGTCCAACTTTAACACCAGACACTACTGTCTCCTACCAACAGACAATGTTTTAACCATGTCCACAATCTTTTCCTAACAGTTACCAAGCAGTTTTAGTCACCCTAGGTTAATTCTTCTGGGTTCATTCTTTGGGGATCCCCGTGCTCAGAAACGTCAGTTCGATCTACCTATTAGACTTTAAAATTTTAGCCCGACAGTATTGCTGTAGAAAAGGTCAGGAAGGGGGTCACCGACATCTTTTTGAGAATTGTCCTCTGGGGACCATTAAAACCCATATCATGTTTCAGTGCAATCTGGCCTGTAGTAGTTGAGATTTCTTGGTTTTGAACAAAGTCTTGGATGGGCAGAGCTACTGAACAACCAACAGACATCACTATAACAACTATAAAAACATAACTTTCCGCTGAGGGAGGCATCATATCTCCATGACCTGCAAGTACCTCTGGAGTGGTGCCCTTTCCGAGTTAATTCTTTATGACATTTGTGCTTTATTAGGCTGTTCACAGTGCATGGATGTTTAACGGAAAATGGGAAATAGAGCATCAGAGGTTGGAAGCTGAATTTGTACTTGAGACGTTACAATTACAGGCCAGAAGAGGAAAAATCCACCAGAACATCCCACCAGTGCTCTTTATGGAGATTTTGGCCCCTGACCCTCTTCAAGTCCATGGCTTGCAAATAAGTCTCTATTCATTGAACACTTGCAGTCGAGTAGATTTTTGGTATTTTTCAGGACAACATGGCCTGCAATGAGACTAAGAGACAGTAAGAGACCTACAGTGTCTATATGTGTCTGCTCTAATTCTTGTGATGGCAAACCGCAGGTAAAAATAGAGTTGACAGGAATCTGATGGGATGTCTGAACCGCTTACTATTGCGAGACATCAAAAAGATGAATGATTGTATGTGACAGACGTCAGTGTGGGATATGTGGTATTCAAAACAACTGATTATGAGTTGCAGTGAAAAGACAAGTGGGGACAGAGATAGGATGAAAACTCATATGTGTGTGTAAATTCTGCTGGTGGGACACACAAAAAAATTGAAGCGACCACTCCCACAGCTCGCACTTTTCATGCTTGAGTCTTGTTGACAGGTCATGAAAAGAAAGAATGCTGAAAGACGATAATAACGAGGACAGGAAGAGCAGAAGAAGAGAGACCAACAGATTTGGTTTGTGGAAAATTCTGATGAAAGCACTCTTGACAAAGATCACAGGTTGAAGTAACACAATTCTTTTAATTTATACTTTAAATAGAGGGTAACAGAGTTGGAGGATTTAATTTCTAAAATTATAGTTACTTTGGTATATGCCTTTAAAACAATGTTTGTGGTTATGATTATTAAGGTGAACATGATTTGGATTTATTCTGACATTATAACGTATAACCTTGTTCCATATAAAAAATATACACTAAACAAAGAACCATGGTTCTCTGTAGGTAAGGTATGCAGGGTATGTTGGACCAACTAGATACAGATTCAAGATCTATGGAAAGATGTATGGTAAGAGCAGTTCTGGAGAGTAAAAGCACAACAAGTCCATTTACAGAAAAATCCTGATAAACAATACAAGCACCATCCAGGTGTTTTCAGGTGCTCTAAAACTTCCTCTCACAAAGTTTGTTTCCAGCCATGTACTTTTGTTGTTGAGACTTTTTATATGAAAGTAGCAGCTGTGAAGTGACAGAAAAGTGAGGGGAAAGAGGGGAGCAAAGGACCACAGGTTGGAACTGAAGAATTCAGAAGAAAGTATAACAAGTCCAAATATTGCAAAAAGAAAAAGTCTTGCCTGAGCTGGAAAAGTTGGTGTATTGATAAAAACAAAATGGAAACAGACTTTTTGTTACATTTACATTTGGATGGAAATTTGACGACAGACAGACATCATCAGACATGATCATGAAGTCACCTTTTCTTAAGCACACCTTGGCAAACCATACTAACATTTTAACAGTGTTAATAATCATGGTTTGGATGTATTTGATTACATCTGATTACTTAACATAATTCTACCGATTGACACCTGGAAGATTCCCAGTACAGCTCCAGTCTGACCCATTTGTTACCGAGTAGGTCCACTGGAGCAGGTGGAGGTTAAGGGCCTTGCTCAAGGGCTCATTGGTGGTAGTAATGAAGGGAGGCCAAGTTTTTTATTTATTTTTTTATTTTCCCACACCGATATTAACATTTTTTGTCCTCCTATTCTGTATTTACAACCCTGATTCTAAAGATGTTGTATAAAACCAAAATTTTTTTCTGTGCATGGTAGAGTCTGAACTTCAAGTGTAGATGCAGCAACAATTTATAATAGCCTTTATACAATCATTATGGTTTTTAATACAGTGCCGTCTGAGTGGTCAAAGGTCACAGACATTCAGTGTTGTTTTTTGGCCCCCTCACGTTGATTGAAATTCTACGTCGGGAAACATTCTTCAACTGGGTCAAAAACAATTTACAAATTATTGCATTCTGTGTTCGTTTCCATTTTATACAGCATTCACATTTTTTTGGAATCAAGCTTGTATTGAATGGAAAAATCAAATCAAATCAAATCAAATTTTATTTGTATAGCCCAAATTCACAAAACACGTTTGCCTCAGCGGGCTTTACAATCTGTACAATCTGTGACACCCTCTGTCCTTAGACCCTCGGTTCGAGTGAGGAAAAACTTGCCCACAAAAAACCCTTTTAACAGGGAAAAAAGGTGGAAGAAACCTCAGGAGGAGCCACAGAGGAGGGATCCCTCTCCCAGGACGGACAGACGTGCAATAGATGTCACATGTACAGAACAAATCAACAGAGACATATTGTACAATTACAATGAATGATAAAATGATTACAGTATACAGTACACAGAGATATGGTAACAATAATGACAGTAATAATATAAGTAGAGGACGTCGTGCAGGACCACAGCAGCAGCCACGATCCACGAGAACCTGCCGGACGAGAGAGCACAGAAACTCCGGGGAAGAAGTTTAGTTAGTAACATGCGTTAACATGCATTAATGAGACATGCATGTTTACAGATGGTGATGGTGATGGTGATGGGGAGAGAGAGAGAGAGCAGAGAGAGAGAGAGAGAGAGAGAGAGAGAGAGAGAAAGATTTGAGTAGAGTTTTCAGTAAAGGGAGATGTGACTACATCTTCAACCAGTACCGTGCCTGACTAGCCATAACCCTGAGAGAGAGAGACAGAGAGAGAAAGGAGGGAGAGGGAGTCTCCCGGCAGTCTAGTCCTATAGCAGCATAACTAAGGGATGACCTGAGCCAGCCCTAACTATAAGCTCTATCAAAAAGGAAAGTCTTAAGTCTACTCTTAAAAGTGTTGACCGTGTCTGCCTCCCGAACCCAAAATGGTAGTTTGTTCCACAGAAGAGGAGCTTGGTAGCTGAAAGCTCTGGCTCCCAGTCTACTTTTGGAAACTATAGGAACCACAAGGAACCCAGCATTCTGAGAGCGCAGTGTTCTAGAGGGGTAGTAAGGTACTATGAGCCCTTTTAGATATGATGGTGCCTGACCATGAAGAGCTTTGTATGTAAGGAGAAGAATTTTAAATTCTATTCTAGATTTAACAGGTAGCCAATGCAAAGAAGCCAAAATGGGAGAGATGTGATCTCTGATCTTGGTTCCTGTCAGAACACGTGCAGCAGCATTCTGAATTAGCTGCAAAGTCCTAAGAGACTTACTGGAGCAGCCTGATAACAAAGAGTTACAATAGTCCAGCCTAGAAGTAACGAATGCATGGACTAGTTTTTCTGCATCCGCTTGAGATACGATGCGTCTGATTTTGGCGATGTTACGTAAGTGGAAGAAAGCAGTCCTCGAAATTTGTTTTATGTGGACATTAAAGGACAAATCCTGATCAAAAACAACTCCGAGATTCTTTACGGTGGAGCTGGAGGCCAGGGTGATCTCGTCTAAAGTAACTAAGTCTCTAGAAAGAGAGTTTCTGAGGTTCTTGGGTCCAATTACAAGAACTTCAGTTTTGTCTGAATTTAACATCAGAAAATTGTAGGTCATCCAACTTTTTATATCCTTAAGGCACGCTTGGAGTTTAGTTAACTGATTGGTTTCATCAGGCTTGATCGATAAATATAATTGGGTGTCATCAGCATAACAATGAAAATTAATGGAGTGATTCCTAATAATGTTCCCTAAAGGAAGCATATATAAACTGAATAGAAGTGGTCCTAGCACAGAACCTTGTGGAACTCCATGACAAACTTTGGTATGCATGGAGGATTCATCATTGACATGAACAAACTGAGATCGATCTAAAAAGTACGATTTAAACCAGCTTAGGGCGGTTCCTTTGATGCCAGTTTGATGTTCCAGTCTCTGTAAAAGAATTTGATGGTCAATGGTGTCAAATGCGGCACTAAGATCTAACAGGACAAGTACAGAGATGAGTCCTTTGTCTGATGCCATTAGGAGGTCATTTGTAACTTTGACTAGTGCGGTCTCTGTGCTATGATGCACTCTAAATCCTGACTGGAAATCCTCGAATAAACTGTTCTCATGGAGAAAGTCACACAGCTGATTGGCTACAGCTTTCTCAAAATCAGCAGCTATATGACACTGAGTGAAATACTCACTAAGATTACTAAGATTCAACATGGTTTTATATTTTATGGCTGCACAATTCCATAAAATATTAAACACTCTAGATGTTATTCTAAAAATTAAAGCAGCTACAAGGAACTTTCATTTCATGTTGATTCTGGCGACCCCTGTGGACAAAAGCGGTAGCATTTCCTCAGCTTTGTTTATTACAAGGTGAATCTGATGCTGTGGCAGGCATTAAGAATAACTGTATAGAAATAATTGTCTTGTTTGTTTATGTAGGTCAGACATCAGTATTATGTTGAGGCTGTTTCAAAACCAGTGCTTGTAGTACGTCACAAGGTTAGTTTTTATTAAACACATACACAATAAAATAAATGCCATGTTATTATTATTACTTTTCTTTTTGGATATGAATGATGCCTAGAAAACTAGAAATATTATATATTCTGTTTGGCAGCACAATAAACCGAAAATAAAGACAGGGTTTTATATATTTCAGGAAATGATTCCAAATTTAATGAATGGACAATATTGTGAACAAACAGCTCTGGTTTGGAATTAGAGTTTGGTATTAGAGAGTAAAATGTTCCCTCCAGCAGTGGTCAGTGCTGACACTCGTGCTGCAGTATTAATGAACCACAGCAGTGCTTCCACTGCTACCTCAATTAGTCGTATTTGTGGAGGCAACACATTTTCCCTGCCATAAACTGTATAGCAGGGTAAAACAGTCTCTTTACTGTATATATGAGGCACAGCGGGCAGCTCTGTTTGACCAGTGCGAGCCATGTTGGATGGATGTGACCTGCATACATATATTTTGAAAACATTTCTTCACCACAGAGGGAGGAGGAGGAGGTGGAGGAGGGAGGAGTACTGTGATCAGCATGCCTGTGCACGACTTGGATTGGAGCTCACTCCAGTGTAGCCTTAAGTCATCAGATAAAGGAAGAAAAAGCTGTAAGTCTAGAAAGATCACCAAGCCCTGACAAGAAACCAAAGAGACAATCAACACATTTAAAAAACATACTGTATCCCCCCGTATCGCATTCTGCATAAAAGTTTTTTGGACTCGGAGACACTGCAGTGGAGAGACTAATGGGATTATCATGAATATCATGTGGTGATGTGGCAGCTACACTGATGACTAGCCCAAGGGTGTGGAAAAACAATTATTGTGCAAAACCACCGAGGGGAAAAGAGGGAGCATTTTTTAAAAAGCAATACATTTTTCCTCCGTCGCCCCCCATCATCTTCATAAACCTGCGTGGGGAGAGATGCTTAGGAGCCGGTGTGTTTTAATAGCTGTCACGGGATGTCACTCACGTTTCAGCAGTTTTGACGGGTCGAGCGTGATCCCCGAAGCCACGGAAATGTCGAGCATGCCGGCGCCTACTGTAGAGTTGATGAGCTGTTAAAGTGACTTATTATGATTTCAGATATCCTTATCTATTATGTCAAGGGAACAGGATTTCAATTTAACGGCAAATATAACTTTACAACAGCTCTGAAACCATAAAGTGCGTTTTTCACACTTCCTTTGTTATAGTGGCTATTATTAAGCAAAGCTCCTGAAATGAGGAGTAAGTGCTCCTCCTGTTCTTTATAATCCTCTGATGCTGTGATACGTCTGGAAATAAAGCGCCTGCGTCTCCTCTCGCCCTTTTGTGTGTCAGAGTGGCAGTTTCGATTTCACATGTTGAATCCGACATGTAAGAAGATGTGAGGCTCAATTGTTTAGAGATTTAATTATCTGATAGCATTGTATGAAGTATGGCTTTTCCAATTATTGTAAATTCGCGTGTGCTGCCCTGTCTTGTCGATCCGGACTCCGGTCAAGCTTTCTCAGTCTTCTCTCTGAGCATCTTTTGGATCATAAACTGATCCGTATCTTTATCTCATCCCGTGCCTGTCGTGCTCGTATTTATCCTCTTAGTCACAAATCATACTGTCACTTTTTTTATTGCTTCTATCTTTTTGATTCCACATTATCTGCTCCCCTCAGGTCATTCTTTGAAATAAGACAAAACTGTGTATATCTGATCTCAGTCGAACAGACACAGGTAACTGTCATGTAAAGTAGACAGAGGCGAACTCTCTGACCTACTGTAAACATTAACAAATACAGGTTCTGAAAGCTGCAGCCCTGCTGCTTTCTGTTTGCATCTCGTGTAAGCTTTTCAAACGGGTTTGTTACGAGTAAAACCAGGGTCCAGATCAGGCCATTTTGAGGCCCTGAGCCACAGCAGACCTCTACCAGCGTATGACTCACATCACCCATATATTTCTGTAGAGCCATTTTGAAGCTCAAAATCTCTGGCCCGCCGCCATGTTGGTAGTCCTTTCACCTCATTGGCGGACCTGAGGCAGTCTGAATGAAGCCATCAAACAAGCTATCTGTGATGACACCTGTAAGAAAAATCTTTACCAAAGGATGACAGAGTCACTGGAGTCTTTACAATAAAGTTTTACTTGCAGCAAGGAGGTATGCATATTGTTCCCCTTATCCCACATAAACCCGGATGTCTAAATGAGTGCCATGATCTTGGCCTCTCCATTATGGTGGGTTTCCTTTTGGGGACCCCTTTACTGATTTTCCCTATCTTCACCTTTCCTCTAAGTGATTGGGATGCTTTGTTCACTGGGTTTGAGACCGCCCGCTAAGATTGCCTATCTAATGAGCCCCCTTTGTAGCCCAGACTTCCCCCAACCACTGGTGGATCAGTGAATCTAGGTTTTCTCAGTCTGGTCTGTCCCCTCAGACAACCCAAATACCTTTACCCATTTTGTGAATGCATCAATGATTACTAGACAGTATTTCTTTCCCTCACACTTATTTAATTCTACATAATCCATGCAAATATATTGAAATGGACATTTTAGGTTTTGGAAATTGTCCTCTTTTAGGCCTCAGGTTGCCCTGGGATTTGTGTTTTGCACATATTATACAGGATGAACAAAATTTCTTTCAGAGTAGTTTGAGAATCCATATGCTGTGCCTATTATTGTTACCATCCTCCTGTTCGGACATGGCAAGGCCCATGGCTCAATAATGTAGCATATTTAAATAAGCTGTTTGGGAGGATGGGATTACCTTCTGGTCAGTATATAGTCCTGTTTTATCATCTAATGTGGTCCCTTTATTTTTTCACTTTGTCTTCTCTGTTTGTGGGGCAGTGTTTTGCATGTCTTTTAACACCTGTTGATCTGTGGTTACATATTGCAACCTTTCTGAGCAAGCTGTATCGCTGCCAGCAAGTTTAGAATGAGATCTTTGTGGTTAATTGGTTTTCCTGTTGACGTTACCATTCCTCTATTTTTCCTCTGTTGAGAAAACACGTGTACAGTTGTAAATGCATACTGACTATCAGTGTAGATATTTGCTATTGTATTCTTTGCTAGTTTGCAGGCCTCTGTTAATGCTACTAATTCAGCTGCTTGTGCCGAGAAGTGTTTTGGTAATGGCTTTGCCATTGTTGTCTTTGCCAAACTGTTTTTTATATCAGGCTGTAAACATATTTATTTCTGCTGTGAAGTTGGAGATTTTAACATGGGGACTTGGAGATGGCACTTCACATACACAGAGGCTGCCACTTGATTAAACCCCTCCCCCCAAAAAGCAATTGTCCAATCATAGCTTAGCAACTGCAGCCAGCAGCTTCATGAAACTTCTATAGGAATCTTTGTAGGAATCTTACCTGCATTTTAACCAGAGAAACCAGGAGCTAAATCATGGAACTCTCTAGTTTAATGTTCAGCCTAATGACTGTTGCTGATTGGTAACCATAAACTCTGTAAATTGACTTGCTTGCTCATTCACTCGACTTGCTGCTGTGTACTGAAGTAGAAAAAGATAATCATGCAACACTCAGCAGATCACGACTGTGTTGTTCAGTCTCCCTTTCCACCTCCTGCAGCTCTCTGCAACATCCATTTAAACATCAAGGTATTTAATGGCCTATTTGACTACGCAGGAATGCATGAAAGAGTTCCTGCTTCTTAGTTCCTGCTTTTGTTCCTGTGGCTCCTGAGTTCCTGACAAAACCCCTGAATGTGTGATCGGCCACACTAACAAAATAAGTGATCTCAGAGACTGTTAGAGGTCACTGAATAAAAGCGAGTAAAACATATTTGTACAGTGCTTTTCACAGACAAAGTCACAAAGTGCTTTACAAGGATAATATACTGTATGCAACAAAGAAGTTGTTTCATTACAAATTGATGCATACATGAGATGTAGACTCTTCAAAACTGTCTATCAAAAGAGGTAAGGGACTTTCAGGGACTGTTGAGACAATAAAATCTGATCCAAGGAGGATTATCACATAGTAAAACAATGTCCAGTTGGAAATACTTCTGCTCACATGTGAAAATAATGTGCCATCACAGTGACTTCATTCAAATGAATGAGAACCTATAGGTTTTTCACACAGTGCTGATGCTCCTAATGTAGTTAAAGCACTTGGAAACATCTCACAAAGGAAGACAGTCACAAACATATCAATGCACTCGAAAGATTATTTTCCAACAGTTATATTTCAGGCATAAAGGAGTGAAAATTTGAGTTTTCACATTTCACCGCATTAGTGTGCAAATGTCTGAACAATGTAGCATATAGACGGGAACATGTATTATGTTCAGTGTAATGGTTCAACTGGAACACATTATGTTGCACCAGTGAGTCTCGGTGCTACTGAGTTCAGGTTCATTCAAGCTTAAAGTGTTCTTTGTCTCTGTCTCCGGCACAAATCGAAGGTTTATGATGTGGTAACCAGGTACTCGACATTTAAATGAAGTAGCCTCATAGTCATGCTGAATCGAACAAAGTGATGTTCAATTAATTTATTTCACAGAACATATTTCTTTCTTTTGGAAGTCTCAGCAGAATAGTTTTCCTTGTAGCACTGGTGTCTCAAACCGACTCTAATAAAGCCGTTACTGATTCCTCTTGGAAATTTGGCACAGTGAAGGGATTTATGCAGGAAACATGCAAAGTTATGGGCTTCACACTATTTCACACTGGATATGTTTGGTGACAGCGAGCTGTAATGGATTGAAAGGTGTGAATCCATATGGATTTCATATAGGGGAGTAATAAAACATGTTGGCTGGCTCTTTCGGGGGGAGTGGGTGACCCAGCTGCAGACCCTGTAAGATGAACAGTCTTTCTTGGCTTAGTGGGAACGCGGACAGATTTCACATTATCACAAATGTGCCGCTTTCAATCCCCACCTTCCATCAGACATTAAAAATAGGGTTGCAAAGGTTTTTCACAGTTCTACTTTGCAACTTTATTATTCATCAAAAACTTTCTCTTGTCTGCTTTTTTTCTACTTTAAAATGTTTAACTCATTTTACATTACAATTTAATCATGTTATTTTATTGACTGTATAAAAGAAGTCCTCTCTCCTCCTCGATCATAGATTTCTTTCTCTATTACCTGTATCTCTGTTGAATTTCTTTAATTCTCCTGATTGCTTCTTAAACTTTTTCTGTGTTTTGGATTCTTTTTCGGTTCGTCCTTCTTTCGAGTTAGATTTGTGTCTCTTGCCCACAGTGTTCACTCAGCAATCTGTTGCTATCAGTTATATTCAAATAAAGTAAACATGTAAAGCTGTTAATTCGAGGAGACAGAAGACAGCAGTGGAAAAGTCCTCTGGGTACAGTATGAAAGCTATATAATATTAGAACAATGTAAAGTAAAAACAGAAAGTTGAAAGTCATGATCTGCAGTTCTTTGTAGAATATCTATAAAATCTAAATGTTACAGTCTCTTAAGGTGCCATTATGTCAGCCAAGGGCATTTATTAATGTTCTTTCTTCATTTTCTCATACATTTTTACCTTTTTTTCAAACTTTATCTCAAACACTCTTTTTTTTATCTTTCAGGCTGTGTGAACATCTACACTTCTTCCACTCTGTAGCCCTCCTCCTCCTCCTCCTCCCCCTCTCTCTTTATCTACATCACAGAACAACAAACAAAGTCTTGCTTCTGTGGTTCTGACAGCCGCGTGAAACCCAAAGTCACACAAGTTAACAAGTGGCATATTTCCACATGCTAATTCAGTCGCTCTGGGAAGTGGGCACGCAACAGTGACCTCTCTCTGAGTCAAAGTACGCCACCAGCATATTAATGCCAATGTAAACATAGTGGAGGGCTAAATTACAGCGCCACGACTGCATCCTCTACATTTTAATAAAAATGATGTACTATTAGTGCTTAATATTTGTTTTCAGTGGGCCCTTCTCTAAATCTCAAAGGTCAGCGTGGTCAACCCAAGCTATAATTGTGAAAGAAGCTTAAGGGCACATCTCACATATCTGTCAGGAAATGGTGATGAGCTCTCGAAGAAACACAGTGTACATTAAACTGAGTCCAAGTGCAGCAGTTCATTATCAGGAGGGACATGAGTGCATGTCAGAAAACAAGATGCCGAAGAGCAGGAAAATACATTAGAACAGGAAAAACTGTATAATTAAAAAAAAAACAGACAAACCATACAAACTATTTAATATATTTTATAGCCTGGTTATACAGTATGTTTTATTAAATCTTAATATACAAAGTAAACTGTCAGATAGCTGTAGTGGTTTAAAAGGAAGAATATTTCCCTCTGAAATGTTCTCAAGTGAAAATATAAAGATAAGATGACATATGTCTAGGTAACCTGTGTTCACCAACAACCCGCACATTAACAGGAGACGTTGCACTTTGCGGGTCGGCTGTATACACTGTTGATGGTCCAACTAGACCATGTCACTCTCAAATCACTCACCATCAGTTTGTTTCTGTTTTCTGGCTGTAAATCTTGTTGTCTACAAACAAGATTCAACATGTTAATCAGCGATCTTTATAGGTGTTTGTAGGTGAATTTTTAAACTTTGGAATCCATAACAGGCTACCTGTTTCCCCTTGCTTCCAGTCTTTATGCTAAACTAGGCTAAACGCACCCTGACTCCAGCTCTGTATTGAACACACAGACATGAGACTGGTGTCAATCATGTAATCTTGCTCTGAGACAGAAAGCAAAGTAAAAGATAGTCAAAATGAACTGTATTTATTTTTTGATTTTAAGATTTTTTTTGGCCTTTTCAACCTTTATTGTATAGAGACAGCTGAAGAGTGACAGGAATGTGGAGAGAGAGAGAGAGAGAGATGGGGAATGACATGCAGCAAAGGGCCGCAGGTCGGATTCGAACCCTGGGCCACTGCGGCAAGGCCTTCGTACATGGGGCGGATGCTCTACCAACTGATATAACCGACGCCAAAATGAACTGTTTTTAAGTAGGATTTCACGAAAATGCAAAAAGAACATAGCATGTAAGCAGAAGCGCAAGTAAACAGACGACACAGAAGTTTAAAATGAACACAAAAAAGGTAGAATTTAGAAACCGACAGATGTTCCCCATTCAGGCAGAGCTGTGTATGAGTGCTGTCCGCCCGGCTTCAAAGCCATGATCCACTCAGCATTCCTCCGCGCTCCCCTTCCTCTGACCAATAATCATCCCAATCAGAAGATAAAAAGCAGTGGAGGGGCCGGGGCTAGATGTGGGCCGATCCCTATAAATCTTACATAATCCCTTTTGTTTCCCCTAAAGGGCAAAAAGAACTGAATGTGGAGTCAAAAGTGCACACGGGGTGTTTTAATGACAGAGACGAGCTGAAAAGTTTGGAGCTAGCCAGTGGCGTCTCATTAATATATACACATCGGCTGGAGCCGGCGTTAAAGGATGACTACCTGCTCCCATATTCCACCTCAGTCAGTGCTGATGTACTGCAGCTGAATCGAGCGGTGATGAGGAAGGAGTTTAAGAGAGGCGAGAGGCGATTGATGTTATAATGATAGCAGGTTTCTCCCAAGGCTGCTGGAAATCTGTGGGCCTGCTGCTGAGACCCGCGGAGGATTCTGCGCGTTTTCCTTAAACTCGTCAGGCGACAGTGGCGTCGTTTCAGGGCTGAATTACACGGCGGTAGAAAATGTATGACAAAAAGATCGCAGGGCTGTAGTAATTAACTCTCTTCAGTTCTGTTTTTTTCATTTATGGCACGCCTAGCAGCAATTTTGAGTATCCATCTTTACTGAAGCAGCCACCACTTTTTTTTCCACAGTGGAGTGGAGAGGAAGCTGCATGGCTTTGTTGTAACATTTGCATTTTGCTATGTTATTTTTTTCATACTTGCATATTTCTAAGTGTTCCAAGTCAGATTCACCAAACTAATAGGACAGACTTGTTGTAAATTACCTTCTTAAACCTAAACTCCTTAAAACATGTTCATTAGATTGATATCTACGCCCATAGTTCACCATATAAAGCAAACATTTTCATTCATAGAACCTTTATTACACTGACTTGACCTCTTTCTGGACAACAACATGATCAGCAGGTGTGGGTTGATGCTGTGAGTCTGATTTGGAAAAGAAAGAAAGAACATCCGACCTGTAATTATCTGAACCATGTCCAAGTCCATGAACTGAAATTGTGCTGAGATAGAAATAAAAAAGGAGAATATTCTTACCAACAATACCTTTTGAAAAATGCTGAACACCGAGCTTAATGTTTAATGCTTAATGCCTGTGCACAAATGATCGGTTACAGATAGAAATCTGCGGTTGCATAGATGACCACAGTAGTTAGGAAGGAAAATTGAGGTGTGGTGGTTGCTTCTGGATCTGGACAAATTGTATTAATATTATTCCCTTTTATTCCTTTTTACTTCTCAGTGAGTGGTAGCTGCAATACTCTGTGTGTGGGCAGATTTCAAACTTTACCTGACAGATTCAAAGTACAAGAAACTCGAACGCCACAAATTCCCTTAAATCACTCGTATGTGCAACTTCAGAACAAATCTGTTTGCACGAATGGCTCTTGCATGAGGCTCATTGTTGTGCAAGTCACAACTGCCAACTTGTTCAGACTGTGAGGCCAAATACTTTTTGTTTTTCTTGGCATAACCAGATCGATTCTGCAAAGAAAAAGAAAAAGAAGCCACATAAATCAGATCCAAGCCACATTTGGAGGTGGTTTGAAATGCGATTCCAATCTGATTTCTATAGATGAGTCTCAGTCCTCTGGCTGCTTGTATCATATTTCAAAGTGTCTTTTGAGTCACTCGAACCGCGACACACAACGACGAAGTGCATCAGAGCAGCTGAGCAGAATCAGCTGCTGCTAGCAGAGCGCTGGAGGACAATACAGAGGAGCACAGTCCATGGAAAACCACGTCACCAGTGTACGTAGTCACCACCTTGTTTCTGCAGCAGGTTACGACAGATGTCTGGACACAAATCTGCAGACAGTCTGTCTTAACGATCCGATTTACCTTACATGAAGCATTTTATAATGCCATCTTAAACAATTAGTAACACAGTAAAATATATCTTACAAAGAATGTGCATTAATAGCATTCATTTGATTTTTTTGTCAGATGCACAAAGCAAATTCACAAATAAAACATCTCAGTTTGCTGAATTCTGCTGAAGGCAGTGATGCATTGCACAGCCATTACTTCACCCTCACTCAACAAAATGTAGTGAAAACAATCAATATTTGCTCAGCATACTCATTTACTTAGACATCTGTTCTGTCATGCCCCAGTCTGTGAAAGGTGAAACAAAGACAAACTGATGCATTAACTAGGTAAGTTGCTGTAATTTGCAGTGCTGCAGGGCGACCTGACAACAGACATACACTGCTCCATTATGTGACTTTACTGTGTCCACTACAGCAGAATAAACTACACTGTCGTTAGTGTTCTGCAATACAAGAATCTGTAAAAACCTTCGATTACACTCAGTGATGTTTGCCTGCAAATGGCAGACGGTGTGATTAGGGCAGAGATTGAGGATGCAGTTCACAAAAACAAGCTCACAAAAATCAGATGCATTACACATCCATCAACCACCTCGACCAGTGAACTCTCACTTTCCATCTGGAGAGAATTTCTAGGGACTCTTGTCTAACTCTTGCTTTCATGAGACTAAAGTTCTACACCTTGGTGTCATTTACTGAGCGAAGACCTTTACCAGCGGTGAACAGTTACAAAAGCTTGTTAGCAGATGTTTGAACCAAGGGCCAAACTCTGTGGCTGTGAAATGAAGCCAATACGGAAGTGCCAAAAACTGCAGTTCCTCCAGCGGCCACTTGAGGCTGGCTACAGAACATTTTAACCTCGATAAGTCCCCATGTTAAAATGTCCAACTTCACAGCAGAAATAAACATGTTTACAGCCTGGTACAAAAAACAGTTTTGGTCTCTATAGCTAATTTCCCCGTTCATGACAACTGTACTGAGGGTGAATTTTTATAGAACCCACCTGTTCAAATGATATTAAGGCTTAAAGTTATGCAGAATTAACAGCATGGCTGCCACATGTTTTGAGCTTCAGAAACCTGTGGGTGACGTCACGCATATGCTGTCCATTAGTTATACTGTCAGTGATTTCAATCTACAGTTGTTACATGTGCAGTTGACGTTACCTACATATAGAGACTAGACTTCAGCTTTTATATGATGTTTGCTTTGTTCTTATATATGGAGTTCTCATGCTTATAGTTAAGATAAACTACAGCACTGATGATTTCCTTTAATTGCCACATGTTTAAACATGATGGACTATCCTGAGTGAACCTGCAGGAAACAATGCAGCCAACAACAGAATGTAAATATTAAATATTATAATCTTAGTCCCTGTTTTGCTTGTTTGATTACTTTAATTTACAGCACTTATTTACAGAACCTAGCTCATTTTAGACTTCAAGATGTTCTTTAGTGAGTGATGCAAGTTATTCTAAACATACACTGTATATGTATGGTATATTCAAAGTAAACCTTCATAGCTCTGCAACCACTCATAGCAGGAAAGAAAAAAGACATTATTATGGCTTCTGTAGGTTCTGATACGTGCGTGCAGTAAAGTCCTGCTCAGCAGAATGTCCACATGATGTGCAGAGGCAAAGATTTTTTTAGTTCAAGGTTATATTCTGACTTTTTTGCGCCTCTCAGCAATATTTTGTGAACGTCTGTGTTGTGAATGACTTCACTGCGTACTTTTAGTATTTTCAGGGACATTAATATATTTGCATTCCATTAGGTATGCTAATTTTGCGTGCTTCTCTACGATGAAGTCATTTCAGGATGGCCTTTGCCTGTTGGATATTGTTACAAAACAGACAAAAACACTGAACGTAACTTTTTCTCTGGTGGCAAAATGCAGCAAAAATCCGACACTGGGAAACAGAATTGAATTTTCTCATACCTACAACAGCTTCAGCTGCATGTTAAAACATTGAGCCCATTGTTCGAGCAGATGATTAAAGAGCAATATTAAAAAAAAGAAAAGAAAAAGAAAGAAAAGAGGACATCTATTTCTCAGGAGTCTGGAGTGCCAGACAGGCAGCGTGGCTGAAGGCTGTGTCTGGGTGGAGGACAGCCGTTGGACAGACTGCCCGGGGGAGACGCAGGCCAAACATCGCCTTAAACTGGATGCTGTCAGCATTGCAGCACCAGCAGCTGGAGAAACACTGAAATAAAACACCTTTCTGCTGAGCATCCTTCAGATTCAAGGGGGGCCACCTTCTACTCTTTCAAGCCACGGAAAGCCTAACTGACTCCTTCACCCTGTACCCCAAGTGCTGGAGGTTCATTTATAGGAGACAGTTAAGCAACCGGACACTGTTGCTACATTTGGATCTGGGTGGTATACAGTATACCTAACAGTCTGATGTGTTCAGTACCTGAGCAGGGTGATACGAGCCCCGTGGAGCCTTGTTAATCCTATTTCACTTCATAAAAAGAGATTTATGGCTGAAAGAGCAGCTGTACAATCCTGTCAGTGAACTCAGTTTCCAGTTGTGCCTTGACATCTCGAGTGTTATGGAACTCTAAAATGGTCAATACTAAATCAATACATAAGACATGATGAGTAACCATGGGAATAAATAGCTAAAAAATATGCAATTATTTTTATACTAATTTAATTGCAGGTTATTTGAAATTGACACTTACGAGGTGGTGTTTAGCTCAGTTGGTAGAGCAGCCGCCCCATGTGTGAAGGCTCAGTCCTTGCTGCGGGAGCCCAGGGTTTGAGTCCGGCCTGTGGCTCGTTCCCGCATGTCATTCCCCATCTCTCTCTTCCTACATTTCCTGTCACTCTTCAGCTGTCTCTATCGCAATAAAGCTTGAAAAAAGGCCAAAAAAAAAAAAAAAATCTTTGAAATTGACACTTATTTCTTGTTTTTAAGTCACAATAACATTTTTCCAAGTAGACAAACTGAATTTTAAAGGTGGTGCAGTTGCATATACAGCTACATTAGCATACATTAGCAAATATGCCCTGAGTGACATGAACTGAGTTGGAAATGTTTCTATTTTAGGCTTTTATTGACCACGCTTCATGAACACAGAACCAACCATTGTGTTAATTTACAGTAACTGTTCATTTGTAGATTCAGAATAACTTTAACTTGTTATATTTTGGTTTTCTGGCTAACAAGAGCTAACTGGCTAAATTTGGTCTGATTTGCTAAACTTACTAGGAGAGTATATATTCATTATGTAATGTGAAATACTAGTTTTCATAAACACCTGAAAATAAATCTCTGCCATGTTTCTACAGAAGCCCAGAACGGACAAAACAAAAACTGGCTGTAGAGGGTGCTTTGTATTTTTTGGTGTGTTTCGTAGCCATTGTGGTTTCTCCTTTATGCTGGGAGGGTGAGGCCAGATGGTTGCAATCAAAAAACACAATGCTAGGTTCTACTAAATATTGCACACTGCCGCTTTAAAAAGTCTTTATGAAATGTGAAATTTTAATAACTCAATAAAAATATCTAAAAGCATCATCATGAAATAGCATAATGTAATGACTACATTATTTCATTATTTATTTTATAATGAATTATTATTTTTGAAATATTTTGTCAGCAAACTGTCCATCCAATGCACCAAACTGTAATGTCACGCCACAAGCTGTTAATATGCGCGACAACCCGATGTCACAGCATGCGAACGCTTGTGAATAATTCCATAGAAAGCCCCAGTTCTCCATGTAGCTGATGAATCATCACTGACACACTTGTATTCAGACTTAAAGTGACTTCTTCCGCTCCTCATGTTTCACTCTGAGCTCGTTCTCAGACCTCTCGACTGTTGCATTCAGAGCAAACCAAGTGGAAGCCATTTTAATCACTCCTAAATAAACAGACAACAGAACGACGGTGGAGGAGGCGGTCGCGTCCCCGCGCACGGATGATGTGGAGTGAAACTGACCACATGTTTCCCATAAGTGCAGACGTCTGGATATCTTCATTTGTCAACAATGATTGTAACAATCCCACAATCACACTAACAAGAGCAGTGACAGAGGAAATGAAGCAGTCATCAGAGCAGCACACTGCAGCTTTGTGACATGTCGCTAACTGAAAGTGATTTTTGTGTAAAGCCATTGTATTTTATATTATCCTGGAATTATTTCAAATTAGACGATAAAACCAGTTTATTGATATTTATTATGATTAAATCAGAAAAAATGGTGTCATTCTGTGTATGTAGCTGCTGTTAGCTAATAATAGCTACGTTTGTTAGTTGGGTTGCCCGGACTGTGAGCTCAGAGCACCGGGGGAGTGTTAGTGTTTGTACCACAGGCATTTTGGACCTGCTGTTGGACTATTAAGTAATATTAGCTTGCTGCTATGGGTTGTGTTGTTGATGTTGCGAGATGTTTGGCTGTTAGCAAAGTTGTCAACTTTTTGATCATAAGTAATGTAATCAGAACAAATACTCGAGTGCAGCTGTCCATATTTAGCACAGTGGGATTACAGTCTGAAATTTAAGGCACTAAATAACAAAAACAACAAAATATTAATTTTTAATTATCACATTAATTGATTTCCATTTGCATGGAAATAAAAGGATACGGCTGTCTTTAATGTGAATACATTCATTATTAATTGTGTTTTATGAATAGGGAGAATGTCGAGTCATTTGAGGCTCCATTAGTTCTGTTTGCGTCTCATTTTCCATCCTGGCTGCTTTTCTTCCTGTAATTGCAGCCAGAAAAAAAAAAAAAAATGTTTTTTCTGTACTGCAGCAAAAATTTGTTCGTTATAATATCTCGTTAACTCTGAAGTTGCAATATCCCACATCCTGTGACCCATTAACAAAAACCAAACAAACCAATCTTCTGCTGTGTACCTACAAAACTAAAAACTAAAAAGTAGAGCAACATCCCAGACAGAAATGTGCTCAAAAAATACAAGCGCATACTTCTCTCTTTGAATCTCCTAATTGGATCACAAAGAAATGTGGATTTCTGGTGTACTTCCTTGTCTCCTGATGAACCAATTTTCATAATTGCGACCCAAGGCACATGTGAGTTTAAACACAGGGGAAATTTTGTGTGGAATGATTACTCTTTCTCCGGTGCTTTGCATTTTTAAAACTTCACTGCAGTCGCAGACAGACTCCGGCAGGAATGTGATTATATCAACAAAACGGTGTCAGGTGCAAATGGCTTTGAGCTGCCCCACAACAATACCAGTTGAGTTTTCAACACTTGAGATTTCCTCTGGGACGGCCATTCCATATTACCAATCTATAAAAAGAAGCAAATTGCCTGCTTGCACAACCAAACCGCCATTTGACAGGGCCTCTGGGCTGCTTCTCATGGCCGCTATTAAAGCTCTGGGTGGTGTTTTCCTCTAGGGCCTGACAGACAGACTGCCCCCACCCTGCTGCCTGCTGCTGGATGCCAGGATCGGCCTTGCACACACAGCCCCGCCGGCTGTGGACGGCTTGTTCGCTACTTACTGACACAGCCTGAGAGGTGCATGGGAACAAGATACAACTGTGTACATAAGTATTTCCAACTTCTTTACACATCTCAGCAGTCCGTGGGACTGGCGGAGATGTGTAATTCGAGCCCGCGGGGAGGAAACACACTGGGAGAGGAGTTAAGCGCTGCCTGCTGATGAGGACACTGGATGAATGTTTAACATGTTTCTCTGGTCATTGTAAATGTTCGCCTACGTGCACTTTTACTCCACATACAGTATAGGCTTGTTCTCTACTTATTTTATTTAAAACATGGACACCACGATAGGACACTAGAAGTGGACTGAAAAGGTCGACTGATAGAGTGATCTAGAAATACCGAGGTCATGAGTCCAATACCCCCAACACCACCCCGTGAGAATATTTTGACTAGTCACCAAAAGAAAAAATCACATATTCATTTGACTGTTTCAACATATTTTTTATACTTTGATCCCCTTGCCAAAAAATGTGTTGTGAACATGAGAAGCACTCCCTCCAGAAAAAGGTTGATTAAGATGTCAAAAGTGAACTTTCATGCTCATAATTTTCTAAAAATGAAATCACTCTACACGTCTGGGGACCAGTAAAACCATTAAAACCATTGCATTGCAGTAAAGAAGTACGAGTACAAGAAAAATAACAAAACAAGTAAGCAAGTAATTTCAACAATATGTCTCAGTTAGAAAATTGAAAAAAATGGAATTAATATTTTTAATATTTCATCACACAGTGGGCCAGTTTGGGCTGGATGTTTGACATCCCTGCCCTTAATACTTATATTAATTCAATACAATGTAAAATTATAATATATACAATACAAGAATATAATTATTGTTTTAATTAATTCATTTTTTTTTTTTTTTATTTGTCTCTTTTTTATGCTTTGGCTCTAAAAATACACAAAATTCATGTGAAAATACAATCAGAATGTAGAATGTAAACCCTCAACATGATATTTGATAAAGCATGTCACCCATTTTATTCACTTTTGAAAGAGAGCATGACTGCAGCTCTGCTGATGTCAGGTTCTTCTTTCTTTAGCTATCTGAGGTCAGTGTTTCTCACTCTGACTCCTTTAGAACAACAGTTCAGCATTTATCTACAACAGTGACATTCTTAAGAGTGCGGAGAAGGTTTTCAAAGCACGTAGACCTTCATGTCGGGAAATAAAGAAGAAAATAATAAAACTGAACAGAAGCTGGATAAATAAAATGAAATGAAAATGATTGAAAATAAATGTAGAGTTTCGGTGTCTTGTTCAGGACATGACCTCAGTACTCAGTACTACCGACGTCCCTGCACCTTTGTTATGTCGCATAGCACGCAGTCACACCGTACTGTCGGTGTTCCAATGCATTTTTATTATTTTACAAGCAACTTTTTTTTATTCAACCACCTTGACTTGAAACATATTTGATAAAAACTGTAATCTCAACTGAAATCTGCATGCTTGGCACACATGACCTTTTTTTTTTGCGTCCTGGTATTGATCTGAATATTTCCATCCATCTTTTTATCCTTATCAGGGTCACGGTGAGCTGGGGCCCATCCCAGCTGGCATTAGACAAGAGGTGGGGCTACACCGTGGACGAGTCAAGTCAAAGCAGTTCATCACAGGCCTGACACATAGAGACAAACACCACTGGACCACCGTGCCACTCCCCTATAATATTTCCAGTGTACAGAGTTCCAAATGATCCTGCCCTTTTTCTTTATTTTATTTTATGTAACTTTATTATGATTGTGATTTTTTACATTTAGTTTCCCTCTTGTTTTTAGAAACTTGCACCGGTTATATTTTGTTGTAGGCAATAAATTGAATTAATATTCGTACTGAGGCCTCTTTGGAAAGCAGTTTTGATGCTGAAATAAAGTAACCGACTAAAGCTGGTTAAATTTAGACATCACATTTAGCGAGTCTGTTTTGTTTCATGCATGTCCACGGCTGCATTATTGCAAAATTAGCTTATGTTCTGGTGAGCGGCTCATTTTCTGCCCTCAATCTTCAAAACATCCAACATGTAGCTGCAGGTCAAAGAGTTCACACTGAAAATACAGAATCATTCTTACAAAACGTGCCCCTACAGTACACTTTATTTTATTCATTTCTCTTCTTTTGTCTTTGCCTTTTGTGTTTTTGAGGTTTCCGGGTCAGTTTGACTTTGGCCCTGATTAATAGAGTTGTTTTGAAAAGCCCTGGTGAGTCACACACAGAAGACATAGAATAAAAAGAAAAACACACATGGTCGTGGGGAAAAGTAAAATTTGACAGCAGCTCACATTAAGAAATGTTGCTTTTTCACAGGAAAACTTCTGTCATGCTGCTGTTATATTTATAGATCATAAAACTGTGATTATACTGGATGGATATCTTAAGACTTTAGGTGTCAAAACCAAAAGAACATGTCCACAGGTGGAGTTGTTTCCATTGTCAGTGATCTCTGCACAGCCGGGTCCATTAGCTGTGTGTCAGTCCACAGTTTGCAGTAACTCTTTTTGCCTGGGCTCTTCTTCTTGCGACAGCTGCATCTCCCTGCAGCCACTCCCTTGTCATTGTTGCCTGTTATGAGAGAGCTCCCACTGAACCAGCGTTGCCTGGAAAAGGCTCCGCCGGCAGGAGAGTCTGGTGCACGCTGACACGCAAACTTTCACAGCTCTCACCTCCCACCGGTGACCTTTTGACACATCGCACACTTACACTTTTCCTCCGTTAGACGATCAATTTGGCAACAGCGAGGCAAGACGATAGCGGCTTCATTACTGTCAGTGCTGAACATAATACCTCTAATGCTTAGTGTCACTTCCATGTGAGGATAACAGGAAAGCTTTAATTAGAGGACGCCATGGCAACAGCGAGTGTGTTTAGGTTAGGTACAATGAGGTGAAACAGACAGCTTCCACTTTAGTTGAGATATCTTGCATTAGTTAAGCAGTTAGTGCTACTGGTGAGACAGTCGGGGTGTTAAGAGAATGACAAAATGACAAACAGCGTAGATGTGCGAGTGCTGACGTGTCTGCTGAGCTCCAGCCTGTCCTCAACTTTAAAAAAAATATCTTCCAGAGAAAGTGGAACCTGTCACAACGAAAGCAAATAGGGAACTTTGAAAATGAAGCAAAACAGTAAAAATATTACTCACCCCACCGATTTCCCACTTTATACTACGTCACCTGAAATGACACAGAAAGTGTCTGTGTTATTCATCCACCGTTTGGTGATACCAGTCTGGATTTGCTAGTTTCTGCCCACTGTGGCCATGCACACACAGTTTATCTGTGAAACGAGGGATTACCACAACATTCCAGGTGGGTTCATTTTACATTTAGACAATAAAAAAGATAGGATCATGTGGATAAAATGTCTTTTTGTCTGACTGCTCGTGTTTCTTGACCTTTCAGACTTCATTGTAGCGATGCTGTGGTGTTCCCAAATATTAGAAAGGGTTGCAGCAGTGTAGCCAGGATTGTCCAAATACTGAATTGACTGAGAAACAGAATAAGCCTTCAAAAAAACTCCTGTGTACTCCTTCTTGGTTCCTGAAAATCCCCAAATTCCCATAAACATGACAGACACCAACATTCCAAGGTCATGTTACAATGTAAAGCTGCAAAGATTAGTCGATTCTTGATTAGCTGTCAACTGTTAAATGAACTGCCATCCATTTGGACAATCGATTAATCTTTTTGAGTCAGAAGAAATGTCAATTTCTCAGCTGTCAATTTTTCAGCTTCTCAAACGTGAATATTGTTTGCTTTCTTTCACTCTCTGACAGTAAAGTGAATATTTTTGTGTTGTGGACTAAACAAGACGTTTGTGGATGTCACCTTGGGCTTTGGGAAACAGCGATGTTTCACCATTTTGTCACATTTTATAGACCAAACAACTAATTCACTAGCAAGCCATACACCATCAACAGATGGCTTATTGATCTGTTGATCTGTTTCCAAAATGGAAAGATAACTGAACAAAGCTTGGGTTTTGTACTTCTTGGATACTGCTGCGTTGTGGGGGGCTTTTGGTGGGGAATCCTCTGTAACGCCTGGGTAAGACAGACCCCCCAGGACCGTACGAAGAAAAGAAGGAGAGTAAAAAGTAATAGAAACAAAGGGGCAGAATACGAGAGCAAAAAATGAAAACATGGTTACATATTTATAGTTTATGTCTGAAGAGGCACAATGGAGGTGTGTTCCTGCTCCTGAAACTCAGCTAAAAAGCTTTAATCGTGAAAATCAGATTAATTGATAATGAATACATAGAAATATGTCCAAACATAAAAATACAAGTTCCTTTAAAGTTGTACAGTAACTAAGACATTTTCAATTCAACAATTTCTGAAGAGAGAATCTTCTAGTTCTTGTCACAGAGGAGCTAAAAAGAAGACACACTCATGAATATTCAAATCACTGGAGAATAATTGTGTGTCCAGTTTAACCAAACCCTCTGAAATCCCGTCTCTGACGGAGCCCAACGCCGTCACCGGGCGTTTATGATAAAGGTAACATTAATTGAGATTAATTCAACAATCATTAGTTATACACTCCCGTGCAGGACTCGACTGTGCGTCAAGGGCGAAGAGGATTATCTGAATTTGCATAATAAACAAACAAACAGAAAGAGAAAAGGCAGAGGTAAATAAACCTTGAAGTGAGTCCTTGTCTGCTTCTGTCCATTTTTATGTACACGCTTTATTAATCAATATTTGCTGGCCATAATTACAGCTGTTTTGCTTGTTGGGAGGTAATGGAGATTAATTAGTGACCTGCAACAAATGCTGTATGTATAAAGGGATAATGAGCTCGGCTTTATGCTTTAATTTTTAAGTGATATGCCAAGTCATCCAAGAAAGTGGGAAATTAACTTTAGACTTTTTAATTGTGTTTTTGTGTTTGTCTTTGTTTGTTGTTTGGGACCCCCGACGGCTCCGTTAGACGCTGAGAGTCTCTCAAGCAGCAGAGCCGTAATGAATCAGGTCCATCTCAGTGGGACTGTCCCGCTCCTCAAGTGACCCGCCGCAGATTAAAAAACACCATTTAACGTCTCGCCATCACATCCTATATTTGGCTCAAACATTGAAGACACTGTCAATTAATCTCCGAGCTGAACGGAAAGGTTTTCACTCTTTAACTGCTTCATTAACGTGATCGATTTGAGTTTTATTGTCTCAGAGTTAGAGTTTAAGGTTCGAGGTGTTGTATGTTGTACAAACTGTAAAAATCCTCATTGCTGATTATGGACTACATAAATAAAACTGACCTGATGTGACTTGTTTCTGCTGAAGAATCTACACCTACACCTGATTACTGTGAGGCGTTCAGGGTCTCTGTCTCCTCATACACACACTAACTGTTAAACAGTTTGTCAAAGTTCAGCGGTGGAAAGTAAATAAGTACATTTACTCAAGTACATCCTTAAAAATAAAGGTTCATCATGGTGATGCTGAGTTCTTCCCATAAAGTATTTGTCCCTGGGTTCATTCACATGTACTGTATATTAATTGGAATTAAAATATTTAATTTCAAATGCAACATTTGGCAAATTACTTTAAAAAGTTACTCAGTAAATGTATTTATTACATTGTATAAATTATTATTGCTCTTTTTAAAAAGTCGTTGTAGATTATTTCCCTTTACAATTACAATAATTTTTACACACAGCCACAGGTTAGTCAGTAGGTTCAACATACAGCAGACATTAGTTAAAGCCATGTGTACTTCAGGTTCACAAAGAAGGTTTAAAGGTGTTCAAACTGGCCCTTAGTTACATTTACAGGTCACATGAGTGCAAAGTGTTAATTTAAAGAACCAGTAATCAGAACTCCAAGGAACCTTTAAAGGGAAAACAAAGATTATTAAACATAAAAATATTCTTCAAAACATTAAAAGTGCTGCAACTAAGAACTCTTTTTTGCATTTAATTCTCCAAAGAACCTTAAACAGCAAAAGATTCTACAGAAAACTGATCAAAAAACAGTTTTTCATAAAGTTTAGTTATTTTGAGGAAGTTAACTTCTACTGCACTATAATTCAGTGAAATATTTGACTTTTACCACATTTTTATGACAGCCGTTACTTTTCAGATTCATATTGTACATAAAAACATTTGTAAAAACATGTTTATGAAATAAGAATAAAGATTAATCTGGTGGTTCCAAACAGTTTTGACTTCTGACCCCTAACAAATAGGTCTTGTTGTGGCTCCTTGTTGTTTCAGTTGTCACTAATTATTGCTTAGAATAATTAATTAATAACAATTTGAAGCACAAACAGGTCAAATTATGAATTAGTTCACAGAAAAATAAAAAAATAGAGAAAAGTCTGACAAAATTAAGACTTTATTTTTTTCCTTATTTCCTCTCCCATTAACATTTCAGGACCCATCAGATTTGTCCGATGACCCTTTGAAGGGGCCTGAGCCCTAGGTTGGGAACCACTGTATATAAAGTAGTTCAAACCAGCTGCACCTGGAGCAGCTACAGCAGTAAGAGCTGCTCTAACATTGATGTAGTATTAATGTAATAATATCTCAGTCCTTTCACTGTTCACTTCTTATTTTTATGATAATACTTGTGGAATTTAAACAGCAGACTTTTTATTTGTGATGAAATATTTCAACATGAAGTTACTGCTGATTTTTTCCTCCTTCCTCATCCACCATGATCAAGTCGTCACACTGTATCAGATGAACGAGCGGCACCACGGGCATCACCATGACAGAATGAACACGGCTGTGGAGATTATGTGACTTATGACAACAATTTGAAATGTTTTAAAAAATCAGCTTGTGTTTGACATTTGACAAGACTGTCTTTGGTTTACAGAGTCCAGCTACAATTTACAGTTTACTGTCAGCAACTGGACTATGTTTTAACTTAGCTTCACTCTGTTTTTGTCTATTTGTTGCTAAAAGGTTCATTATAATTATTATTTATAATTGTATTTTATATTGTGAGACATTTTTATTCTTTTAAATTAAAGAAAAATCTAAAAAACTAAGTTTAAGAAGGCTTTGTGCACGGGGAGGCTCTCGTGGACAGCTGCATACTTTGGCCCAGGCCAGTGTCCCCCTCCACCCACCTCCTCCTGTTGGCCACCAACATAGTTGGGACACTCTACATAGTTTATCTGTCAGGATGTGTCTCCATTCTATTTAATATGATGCACAACTCAAATTCACCATTCATGACTCAGAAGCAGAGAGCTTTTGTGGGTAAACATGAGGGCGCAGATAAGACAGGTGGAAAAACACAAAACACAAATCTGTCTCATCAAAACTCCCAAAGAAGAAATAAAAAGTTTCAAAGGTGACGTAACAAGAAAATGAAAGCAACTTTAAAGATGAGGAGCTCTCTGTTTCACAGGATCTATTTTAACCACCCAGAATCCTCTTGGCGTGTGTGTGTGTGTGTGTGTGTGTGTTTGTGTCTGTCGAGACACCGACTATACTGGAGCATCCCTTGCCCTTTTCCTGAAGAAAACCAAAAATATCTAAACCGAATTGTGACAACATTTCCTCCGTCGAACCCGTCCACCTCCGCGCGCCTATTGGCCTCCGCTTTGCGCGACGTTTCCTCCTCTGCGTCACGATTGGACGACACCTCCGCCAGTCTACTTGACAGCCACAGTCTCCTCCCAGCGGCAGGAGACGCTATTTGAGTGGGGGACCAGCGGATTGTTGTACATAGAGCCGGTTTAGTGTCGTCAATGGGAAGCACGCGAGACGGTGGCAAAGCGAGTTACGGTCTAGATTGAAATCCGCGGCTGCACCATGCTCTCCAGGTCTATCCCGTGTCTGTGGATTACATTTTGCCTTCATTTATGCTGCCGTGTAGACAGCGGGGAAGCACAGAATGCGAAGGAAGGTAAGTTCTTAAAGTTTGGACTCTTCCATCCCGCCGCATTTGGAAGAATTAACAGAGATGTGTCCAAATCCGACAGACAGATTCTTGTTTTTTTATATGTTATCTTTAAATACAAAGCGATTTTTTATGGCACTAAAAGGTGGATTTTTATTCACCCACTGCGGTCAGATGAGGCCGGAGTGCGGGGATGACAGCGCTGTCTGCTCCCGGGCTGTTTGAGAGCGACCTCTCGGTGTTTTTACGCACGGCAATTAAACGCCGTAGAGCTCCGATCAGACGCAGCGGCTCTTGTGTATTTTTTATTTTTTATATTACTCCCGCGCTAGTGCGCTATCGGCAAAACTAGCCTGCTTGTTAAACATTAACAATCTATCACGACAAACTAGGTAATGTCAGCGGATCGATCGTCCCGGCAGGCTCGCCTCGCTCCGCTCCCTGTGTGTGTGAAGTGAGTGAGCCGTCCATCTGGACGCAGTTTCCGAAGGTTATTTCCTCCAAAGTGGCCTCGGCTCTAACAGTCCTCTGTCTTGTTTCTTGGAAGGAAAATACAGTAGATTGATGCGGAGCCGTAATCTGCATCAGACGCTCAAATTGGCCAGAATCAAGGCAAAGGAAATCACCAAATTGAGAGAGGGAGAGGATTTTAAAATAAAAAAAACTCCAAACGGCTGAAAATTGGCACTTTAAATGTGTTTTAATTAATCACTTATCTGATGCGTAAAAACAGAAAATCGCAGGACATGTAGGGATTTTCTCACCAGCGAAACTACAGTGTAATAACCGAGCGCGGTATGGCTGATATGGACTGTAGATCCTCGGTGTTTATATTCGGGATTTCGCTGAGCTCCACACCAGAGCTGTAAAATAACCGGGGCTTTTATTTTTTTTGTACAGTGGTGCGTCCTGGCTGCTGCCCCCTTTTCACGGTGCCACTGTCTGCTGATATTAAATATGATTAAAACAACTTGATTTGGGTGAAAGCCGCCGCGGCGCCGCTTTGCGCTCTCGCACGCTTCAACAACAGCAAACCACAGATCTCCCTCTAAAGATTAAAAAACTGCAAACAAGCCGCCTGTTGGAATGGCTCCACTGTTAGTTTTTAGGGACCGTTTTGAGCTGAAAATATTGCTCAGTTTAAGCACATGTACTGTGTGTGTGTGTGTGTGTGTGTGTGTGTGCGCGCGTCGGAATGGAAACGGCAGCCGCTGCTTTGACCTTAACGCAACAACTTCCACTGCGAAATCGAGTTTTAATGGAGTGACGCGTAAAATAAACCACATTTAACACCATGCATGTTCTTAAATCTCACGCGTAATGATCCCCGACACGTTCTAATGCGTGTCTCCGTTTTGTGCGCACTGTCACTGCCTCCATTTGTCTCCCACAAAGTTCCCCCGCAGACATGAGGACCTGTCTGCTGCTACATTATTATTGAATGTTTGTGCTTTAGCTGCTGCTGCTGTTAGAAATTAGGTCATGGTTATATGCGCTATAGATGTGGATGTGTGGCCTATCAGTAATACCCAGCCCCGGTGCCCCGGTGAGATTTAACCACCTGCTTCTCGGTTTCCTGTCACTAGTGATTCTGCTGGACTCCAAGGCACAGCAGACAGAACTGGAGTGGATCTCCTATCCTCCCAATGGGGTAAGTCTGCAGAATCTCTGCATCGCTGGCACACAGATGTACACACATATCTATGTTTTTTCCCCTCTAGCTTCCTCTGATGTCCCACATATGTGATAGGAATAATAATATTTAACAGAGGCATGAAACATACATGAGGATCAGTAGCCTAAAATTCCCTGCTCACAAAAGTCTTCCCAGATTAAAAGATACAGAAGAATACTGCTCCTAAACTCTGCCGGCTTTTGGCATTCACAGCACAAAGGCCTTAAGCAAACCACTTCCAACTTGCTAGTCTGATTAAAAGCAGTGTGCGAGAAACTTTTTAAATAAATAATGTGAGCAGGAGCAGATAAACTGAACACGATCACTCTTTAAAAGATGTGTTTGTGCGATTAAAAAAAAAAAAAACATGCAGCTGCTGATCTGCTTTCATTCCCTGCAGTTTATTATAAAGAGTAAACGTCTAAATTCATACACCTTTGTCATATTCATTACCGAGTAATCACCTCCAGTTTGATTGCCAATCATTAGATGTCTATTTCAGTTTGACGGCTCTCCCGTCTAAATTCAAACCCGCTGACGTTCTCTAATGGATGCATTCATTTGCAAATCTTTCTTTCAGTGGGAAGAGATCAGCGGCTTGGATGAAAACTACACGCCCATTCGCACATACCAGGTTTGCCAAGTCATGGAGCCCAATCAGAATAACTGGCTTCGGACTAACTGGATAGAGAAGGGCAATGCCCAGAGAATTTTTGTGGAACTGAAGTTCACCTTGAGGGATTGTAACAGCCTACCCGGTGTGGTGGGCACATGCAAGGAGACATTCAACTTGTATTACCAGGAAACAGATTCCGAGGTGGGCAGGAACTTACGGGAGAACCAGTATGTGAAAATTGACACAATCGCCGCAGATGAAAGCTTCACCCAGGGCGACCTGGGCGAGAGGAAGATGAAGCTGAATACAGAAGTGCGCATAATTGGCCCCCTGTCCAGGCGTGGCTTCTACCTGGCCTTCCAGGATGTAGGGGCGTGTATCGCCCTGGTCTCTGTCAAAGTTTATTACAAGAAGTGCTGGTCTATCATCGAGAACCTGGCCACGTTCCCAGACACCGTGACTGGATCAGAGTTCTCCTCGCTGGTGGAGGTCGAGGGCATGTGCGTGAGCGATGCCGAGGAGGAGGCCGACAACTCTCCCAAGATGCACTGCAGCGCAGAAGGGGAATGGCTGGTGCCCATTGGGAAATGTATATGTAAAGCTGGATTTCATCAGAAAGGAGACGCCTGTGAACGTGAGTGCCTGTTCCTTTTCTGTCCTGATCAGAGTGAAACATTATTTTTAGCAGTCATTTAATTGACTCATTAGTATTCCCAGAGTTTTTTTCTTTTTTCTTGTTGAATTAACTTTTAATCATCAGTCAGGGGCATCCCGGATATCACGCAACAAAAGGTGTGCCAAGAAAAAAAGCACATGCAATAAACTGGGGAGTACTTGTGATTTGATTATGCAAAGCAGGTGAATGACAATTTAGGCATCGCTGGCTGAATAGTTTTGTTGGCAAAGGGGATTAAAACAGCTGATCAGACGGCAGTAAAGATGGATAAAGTACTGAGGCCAAACAACCCCGCTGTAATAATTGGAATCTGTGTTAATTGATTACGAGGCTCTTAATTTATAGCCATGATTCTGTTGACACTGGGATTAAATAATAACTCGAGTTTAGCTCCTCAGCTTGAACACCCCTCTCTGTCTTACTGGCAGCGAGCCAAAACAATCACCAGCAGAATACGCAGGTCTAGAGGAAGTCCAGCCAGTCTTTCAGTATCTTTCTACCCCGGCCAAATGACCCTGACAGAGAGGGAAAACAAATAGCCGTCGTACAGTGGCATTTAGGCCTCAGGATATTTATGAAGGAGTCGGACAGGAAGGGCAAATACACCCTCGCTGTGGCTCAATTTTGCATTGTTGTGGTGCCGAATCGTGCCGCTACAATTAACAATAACATGCTTGCTGTCACTCTGAACACTGAGAGGATTATTTTCAGTGGCCACCTGACTTGAAAGATAAAAATCACTATGGATTAAAAGGGGGGTGACTTAGGTCACAGAACTTAAGTGGCCTGCCTTGTCAGCCAAGCCCCCTTTTTTTTTTTTGGCAAAGTGGGCAACCTCAATCTAAGCAGCTTATGAGGAGCAGCAGCCAGTAATAATTGAATGGAATGCATCTAAGAACAAATTAGTGTCCCTGGCAGACAAGCTTTTATGCCACGCTGTCATCCATTAGGGACCCCACTGAGGGAGGTGTGTTAATGAAATATATTAGGCCATGTAATTTAGAGCAACACAGCCGTCCTCAAGTTGTGCCATGTCTCTAATGTTAGCAGGCTATCGCTGATTCAACCCTACGGAGCTCCTTTTTATTGTTCTTGTTGTTTTAATATGCATCCATGTAAGATCCAGTTGTGCCCTTTGGTGGAAAGAAAGCCCGCAATTTATTTCCACGGGGAGAGCGATGCAGCATAACAACCAATAGCTCTGACTTGTCAAAGTAATTTTAGCTACCTTTTCTTATTACGTCTCGGTGCACAGCTCTCAGAACACGAGACGAGCATCTCTCTATTAATTAATCTGTTCATGTGTCAACTAAAACAACTACCCAGACATAGGCTTCAGTGAACCTACCCGCAGGTTGTTTAAAGCTTGAGGAAGAAGGCTCCTTAATGTGTGTGTGGATCAAATTCCAGTCTTGACACTGCACCTTTATGAGCTTTATCTCCACTGAGGCATGAGAAGCCTTTGTATTAAGGGGTAGTTAATCTAAATAAAATGAGAATCACGGTGCACCATCAGCACTTCTTCCAGCAGCTCCACTGACATTAAATTGTCCATTCAGTAGTTTCCCCCAGCACAATCTAAAAGCTATTCAAAGTATTTCTATCATCTGAACAGCAGAGCAATAAGTCCAAGTGGCTGTAACTGTTAAAAATGTGAAATCCTGGCATTTGGACCTCAGACTAGCTTGTCTTAGTGGTGTAGAAGTACATCTTTATAATGGTGCCTCGTGGCAATGCTCCACCTTTAGTATAAACGGTTCAGTATGCTTCAAACAAGCTAGTTTGTCTGAACACGTCTAAAGGTAAAAGTGTTTATACCTACCTAAAGTGGATGATCTTGTCTTTATGTGGGGGGGGGGGGGTTTCCAACAGTCTCTCCTGAAAAAAAAAACATTCTTAGTATTGGATCTGTTTGCACACATATGAAAAATAAAATATGGGAACTTGAGACATAAGTTCAAACCTTTCCTGCATAAAAGGAACGTGTCACATTATGGGGTTTGGAAAAGTTACAGAAGTTGTTGCAACCCCATTGCTTCCATCATCATCAGGGGGTTTCAGGCGCTTTGTCGGAGCAATCCGAGGGATCAGTGCCGTAGCTAGGATTTTGAAAGTTTTGAGTAGCCCACAAATGCACATTTTCATGCGACATATTTTCTCTATTTATCTCTCTGCTTGCTCAAACAGAAAAGCATTTAAATTGTTGGACTCGGACGCACTAATTCTGACATCGGAAAGGTGTGGGGAGTTTCAGACACCGTCGAGTGATCTGACAGTCGCTCCTTTTGAAGCACACTGATGTCAAAGACAATCCCTAACTGGCCTATTTTAGTATCGGCAGGGTTCTATGATTATAACATGGCTGCCAAGTAAAATATTCAGCTGGAGGAGGGTGGGTGCAGGTGGAGTAAGTGAGTTGAGCTGTCAGTCATGTCATTTGAGGAGCCCCCTCTGTGGATGCAAAGGCCTCCCCCGAAACGTGTTGTGATCCACTCATTCATCACCGTCAGCAAAGAGGGACCCCTTGTCTTTCACCCCTGTGCCCCCCCTCCCTCCCTCTGTCTCTCTTTAACTCTTTGTGTGGCAATCTGTGGCAGTAAATGTCACTCTTCTTCTCCGCCCGCTGCGTTCAGTGGTCTCAGTGTAATGGGTGTTGAAAAAGGCCAGTTGAAGTGTCCCCGCAGCCTGCGCGGGCTTCATTTTGCGAAGAAGTGCGTGTTGTGAAAATAGCGCCCATTCATCCGCTGGTCTTGTTTAGCGCTGGCTACTGGTTGCAAAGGAGCCACAGAGTCGTTTAGACAGAGAGAGGGCCCTTGTGGGAGGACATTGGTGTCTTTGTTTAGCTCAATCCCGGGAATGTATGTTGTCCGATTTTGACACATCACATCATTGTGGTACTAAGTAACCAGTGTCTGAGAAATGATTAACTGTTGACCCTCGATCCAAAAAAAGGGAGATGCCTCTATCTGGTGGAAAACAGATTAAACAGGCCGTATCTCGCTGCTATCGGTGCATGCTAACAAGAGAATTAATGAGAGGATACAGCATCCTGTAGACGCTGGCACCATCCATCTTGACTGTCAGAGAGTTGGACAGAAGTTAGTTGGAGACTGATTGATGATTGAGCCCCCTGAGGGATGGAGGGCTGAGCGGTCGGGGTCTGACCGTGACAGTTAACGTGTATGGAGGCCACCAGGCGGCGGGGCAGCCAGGCCCAGCTCCAGGCCTGGAGAAAAAGCTTCACTTAGCATTTCAAATGAAGCCAGGAAGCCAAGAGTCAGGAGGTCCTCATACATCTTGATGCTCCCCTGATTGATAAGGTGTGAATTTAATACACCAAATGGCTGTCTTTTACAACTGCTGCAGAGCTTAATTATGCAAATGACAGGTGTGCGCCGAATCCACAGGACACCCAAATGGACCTAAATCACTCAAGATTGAAATAAATTGGTGATGGATGGGAGCTCGTCCTGTCACTGCCAGTGTCTGCTTCCTGTGAATGGTAGCATTCTTCCACAGCCCAGGGCTTTTCCTCCTTGTTGTCTTGGCCTGGCAGGTAGTAGTCAGACACACAGATGTGGTATTCTCTGCTCAGGATGTTACTACCAATACAACTGATGGTGTGGTGGTCTAAAATTGATTACTTAGGGGACGACTTTGAGACGTGAGATTTGAACCACTGGTTGGGCAAAGGATTTGAAGACGTCCGTTTGGGGTCTACTGAACAATTAGAAAAATCATGATTGTTGGGTAAAAGTAACTATTTTTAATCCTATCATACCAGTTATTTTCTGAATTCATCTCTTGTTTGGTCTATAAAATGCACATCATGTTTCCTTTCCTTGGGTACATATTTGATTGTGTTTAGTTCAACTAACAGTCCAAATCCAAAAGATATTTAAATAAAAACAAAAGAAAACAATTAATTAGGATAAGATATTTTTAGGTATTTCTTTTAATATTTTTTAAAAAAATTATTTCTTCTGATTAATTAAATTGTTGAAGACTAACTTTCTGTTCAGCAATTCATTGATTATTTAATTGCTTTCAGTTATAAATATGTTAATATTTGAGTTTTAGTTGGATTTCCAGTGTTATTAGTGTACCAAGCCTAACCCTACAGTAATTTTCATTATGCATCATGTATCTATGATTCTGATGTTGAGCACATTCTAACAGTCGCTGTATTTCATGATTAAAGGCTCAGTTGTTGCAGCAAAGAACAATAGCTAGCCCAGTGAAAAGGGTATTGCATTTCAGTTGAAGTTTCTCTACTGAGAACAGATGTAGACTTGTCTTCATGACCACACGATATTACTATATTCCTGTGCAGTTCTTTTGCTCTTCTAATTCCTACTCATTAGCAGGAGACTAAACCACAGCTACAGTTAGTCGAGAAAGAGAAAGCAGAATGTTTGAAATCGTGCTTTTGGCAAGCTGCAATAAAGAGTATTTATTTTTCTTCCACATCTAGTGCCCCCCTTTTTAAATATACACTTCCAAATGAGAAGTAAAAGCAAGAAGTTGTTTCCCGGGATACACTCGCTTGAGCTGGTGCCAGCGGCACTTTCTGTGGGATCCGGCTGCCCCTGTCAACACGTCAAATTAAATACAAACGCCTCATTTTACATACGCAAAAAAACATTCACCGGGTGGCTCATTCACAAAGTCGTTTGGCTTGGTAAATATTTGTCTCTAAGTTACATTCATACGAAGCGCACCAATTCATATGCAGAAACAAAAGCACCGAAAACAGAAGGCTCTGACTGGTTTTCAGATTCACAGATACACCACACTGAGGTAAACATGGATCTAAAACACACAATCTCAGCACAGAGGAGTGATCTTAAAGAAGGACGCGAAGCTGCCAGTGTCTGGTCACTGTTAATGGGTTTGTCTCTCACCTCTGCTGATAAGCTGCAGCTACTGACTCATGCATACATGAATATCAAGTAGCTGATGGAAAAGCTCAGTCCGCTTAACTGTTGTAGGCGCACAAACCTCGTTCAGAGAACACTATTAGGAGGGACAAAAACGAATGGGGTATTTTCCAAACACTAGTAACCTTATGGTTCTTTATTTTAACTCTTGAACCCTAGGTAGTTTTCACTTTCTTTATATACAGGCTTGTGGCGTTAGGGTTAGCCTAACCTTAACCCTAATACATTATAGCCAAGCATGCCTTATATTGTTATTTTCAGGCTGATTTAGTGTCTTAGAAACAAAACCAGTTGGCACGTCAGCACTATATATGTCGAAGAACAGTTTTTTAATGATGTATAACTTCAAATTATTTACTTTTCAAACTCAGCAAACCACACGTATATAAATGGACAGAGGAGAGTTATGCAAGAATATAAGTCCATGTAGAAACAACTTTCATGACTTAGTCCTGTCAGAAACATTGATCTGCAACAATCAAGTGGATTACTTTTGATGCTGAAGAAAAGTTTTCTGCTTTTGTTTGCAAGATCTGATGTAGGGACCATATTTCTTACATGACTTCTAAGTAGATTTATTGTTGTTGTTTTCTCTCGATGCAATTTTGGGTAGAGTACTTTGTGCTGATTCCAGGATTGTGTGCTCGCTTTATGAGCGCTCTGGTTTGACTGACTTAGATGCAAATTGCACCAACCAGCTATTTAATGCTGGAATGATGACTTATCAGTATCCAGGTCTCGGAATTTGACCCACCAGTCCAAATTTGAGACCCTATGTTGCATCACATGAATAGTCAGAATCCAAGTAAACAGCCCTCATTCTCACGCAAACAAAGGCATATGGTCAGCCATACTGGTAAGGGACTTTGTTAACCCTTCAAAAGAAGAGACCTCCGCGACTTTGCGTCAGATAGCGTTATTTCCAAGGTGACACCAGGGTCTGCATTTGGCCATGCATGAGGTCAGTGAATATTAACTTCATTTACACATGGCTGCAGACCAGCGCAGCGCCACAATAGAGGCCTGCCTGTTGTGTTTAGTAACATGAGCGCCCTGGCTGACAGGACACTGTCAAGACAGAAGATGGATGATCGCAGCAGTTGACCCCTGATCGCCAGAAGAGTCACCTCTCCGGCCCCCTCTCCCTGCATGACAAAAGAGCCCTCCCCGCGGTGCAGCAGGCCTCATCTCTACTTGCACTAACAGGTTCAGACATCTCCATCGATCCCGGCTTCCATACCTCTTGCAGTTCTAAGCTTTTGCCCTTTTTAGCTATCCAAACTGTGGCACAGATGTCTTTTTTTGTAATTGCCTGCCTGCTGACTGCTTTGAGAGGGACGTGATCAGACAGGCGAACTCCATGTCAGAAGACAATGTCTTTGGTGTTCTGTGTTGTGCCCCTGTGGCATGAGGGTGAAAGTGATATGTGACTGAGACCAGGATCTCACCACCTTTAAGAGGCAGCGGGGAGGGCCCTGTTGTCGGTGAAGCTGCTCCTCTGGGATGCTACAGACCACTGGCTCAGTACTTCAATCTTCCTTTAAGAGGAGAATCAATAACTTATTACATAACTTCACACTTTTTCCCCCCCACTTACATCCAGAGCAGAGGAAGCAGAACTTAAAATGTGCTTAGGACGGTTCTGTTGCAGGAAATTCTGCTGTTTCTTCCAGAGAGTTGTGTTAACATGAAGACAGCTTGGCAAAACAGGAAGTTACCACAACCAGACTGAGAGAATAATCAGCTCCATGGCTCATCTAATGATTATTAAAGATTATGTGAATTATCTAATCAGCTAGTCATTTCGTAGACTATTTGATTCATTGTTTGGTCTATAAAATGAATAATAGCAAAATATATGTTCCCAGAACATAATAACTCATTCTCTGTTTACCTGTCTAGAATTTTCATTTTTATTTTATTTTTTTTAATTTTATTTGGATTAACTATTTAGGAGCAATCTAGATCTGTTTAGTCACTCGTGGATCATCTGAGGCAAGGCTGGTGTCTTTGTGTCAGGGGAGCTCATGGTAGCCACAGCAGTGAGATGAGTGGCTAGTTTGACATTGTTCCATTTCTTTTTGTCACAGCTCTGGAATCAGAGGGAGGGAGGGTGTATGGTGGTGGTGGTGGTGGTGGTGGTGGTGGTGGGGGGGTGGATTGGAATGGGCGGGGGCTGGGTCAGGAGGGTTGGTAGGCACTGGCACAATTCAGAGATTGTTGCTGACTGGGGGACATTTTCAGTGCCGATTTTGCTTGGGCTGCAGGGGGCTTTGGATCGGTCAGACCTTTAGACCCTGTGCTTTCATCCTCCAGAATGCAAAGTCCTCCCCTGATCTGCACCGCACCCTTTTTAGAGCTGACCACCTCATCCATTAAAGGTGGCCGCTTGGCTGGCCTTAAGGGCCCACTCTCCTGTTTTCATGTGGGTTAAATGAACTAAACAAAAGACGATTAGGTAGGGACATTTTCCATGTCACTGGGAATCCATTTCAAAAAGCTCACTCGCCATGATAGCTCAAAGAAGCAGAGACCTCTTAGGAGGACTGCGCGCAGACTTGAGATACCGCTGCAGCTCACGCGGAGTGAGAGGCTGTAAATTTACTGATGTAATGGGTTTAATCTTAAAATGCCCTTCATTTTCCGCCTCCGACTGCAAGTAGTAAACCAGCAGGAGAGTTGAAAGAGAAAACAGGTGTTCGAGTTTGTTGTTGGTAATTTGTATTGCTGTCAGCAGCGACTGTAATGAAGCTGAAGCGTCTGTCTCAAGTGAGATCGTATTAGGCTACAACCTCCTTTATATTTTAGGACAAAAAGCATATATATATATATATATATATATATATATATATATATATATATATATATATATATATATATATATATGTGTGTGTGTGTGTATTCACCCTTTGTTGATGCATGGCCTCAGCTTCATAGTCTGACATTTATCCTGAACATTTTAAATTATTATTTTTTCAATATAGTTCATTAGTACTTTCTGACTGCGCTACCATCACAAATGTAGTTTGCATTTTTTAAAGGTTCTATCATTTCCAAAAACAGCCGGCCATTTTAGTGTTTAGCAAGCGCTACCCAAGCACGACTACATATTTCATGGGATTTGTGGTCAAGAAGAAAAATATAGATTATCACCAGCCATGTCCCCCAAACACCAAAAACACATTAACTTACGTACCTTTGGAAGTGTCTGGTTTTGTTTTATTAAAGTTTTGAGAGTGTTTTTGAGATTTCTGCAGTAGCCCACTAAAATAGACATCGGAAAAAATTCAACAGCATTTCAATAACATTATTCTTTCCAGAAACACTGATCATCCACACTAAATGTTGATGTCCAGGTCTAAAAGGCTAAAGTTACTAAAGCTAAAGCTAATCTGAAACTAATAGAAATGAATTGTGTAAATGATTAGTGATAAAATGTTCATTACTGTCCCACTTTTACGCCAGACTTTGTGGACTGGCTGCAGCATTACATGTAGCACCATAGCAGGAGCATTAGCTTATATTTTAGTATAACTTCATCAGTGTCTGGCTTTGATCTTTGCTGTGAACAACCAGGCAGGCACTTCCTTTGGGTTTTCTCTGCTCAGAGGGCAAAGCTGCATGCCCTCCAACACAGTGTAAGGGAATGCTAATCTTCTCTTTGTTTCTCATGGAAAGCTACTTATCTCCCGCTAAGCACAGGTACCTCGGATGAATGGGTCGGTTGTCTGTATGTGTGGAGTGCAGCAGCAGCCAGACAGAGCCATTCCAAGTATGTGTGGGGTGAAGGGAGGATCTAGATCCAGTACAATTGGACATCAGATTGTTTAAACTTGTGTTTCAGTGGCTCCCTTTTAATCTGAATTCTTCTTTGGCCTTATTGTAGTCATGTCCTTGGTTCCCTCCCTCCCACGGGAGGTGTTGGTGTTCGAAATGAGCTTGGTTGGAAAAGGGTTTGACATTGAAACTCTATCTACATCCCGTGAAGAGATTTTCAGCACGGCCTCAGTTCTTTTCCTTTTTCTTTGTGTGATCTGCCACTGTTTCCTGGAGCTAGATAGGCGCCTCGCCTCTCATAGGTGGGAGATTAACATGTCTGCCGGCAAAAAAAACCCAGCTGCTGAGCATCTCTTTCTTTATTGAAAGAAGAAAAAAAAAGATTTGGAGCGGTGCAACGGGCTCAGAGGAAAAAGAAAAAAATCGACAAACACCTGCTGCTTCCTTTGTTGCTCCTGTGATCTGACTAAAAAACAAAACATGACAAAAAGTATTAGTGACAAACATTCTGTGGCATTAATATTAGACTGCACTGAATAGCATTTAGATGATGCAAAGCTATAAACAAAGTGTTAGTAAGGCACTGCAGTGAGCTTAATAAATAACTCATGTCTTCCTTCAAGGTGCACTTGATTTCTCTAAAACCTTTGCTGCTACAAAAGTCCACACATCACCCGCAAGATGAGATCAATTGAGCTGTCCTTTGGCTTTTCAAGTAGAAGAAATACACTCAGCTAGGATTTTTCCCAGGTCTGCCTGCCAGTGTTGCTCCGAAATTACTCACAAGATGTACTGCCTCTTACATTGCAGAGGAAAACACCACAGGCTTTTTAGTCCATAAAAGAGATGCAGCCATAGTTCAGTATGCATAAAATGCCAGTAAACAGAGCCTGATGAATGTCCACACCAAGGCCTACTATTTATTGAGGCAAAGAACATAAGTCACATCTAATCAGAGCAACACACACAGCCCCCAGGCTACATTAATGCATAAGAAATAAGCTCTGTGTGAGCTATTGACATCCCTCTCTATAGTCGTAACGCACGGTCATGGTCCTAATCGTATGCCCTGAAAGTAAAACCGAGAAACATAAAGCAGGAGTTCGGTTTTTAAATAGCATTTCATGCTTGTCTGAACATCCAGCTAGACATAGGGTGTTTTGAAATAGCTGACAGACACTGTTTATGGCAGTATTAACAACGGATTGCAATGTAATAGAAGCGATCAGACGTGTTTGTGGGAGAAAAGGTCTTTGTTTTTCAGAGGTGACTCTGGATATCGGATATTTCTTTTGGCATCAACAGGAATATGTTTGTAGCACGGGGGTGTCGCAAAATTGTCAAGTACCATCAAATTTCTGGTCATATTCGATTCAGATTCAGTCAGGTATTCAGTTAAACAGGTAGTTCCTCATTTAAAAATGGAACAATTTCAGATTCGAGCAGCGTGTGGCCGCTTATGTTTAGACAGCATTTAATATTTGAACATGTACTGTTGCCCTCTCTCTCTGCATGATGTCTGGTATTCCCATGCTATAAAAAAAACTACCTGGCCACAGGTTTATTGTATTAAATTGTATTATATACAACATATTCCCACAGCACTTGAAACTAGATTTTGACACCAACCTTTCAGCAAGTTTTTAAGAAGGAAGGACCTCCTGTCACTATTGTCTTTTACCAAATTAGCACAAACAGTAAAGTTTGGAGCCTTCTGGGGACATTGGGTAGTAGCCCGCTCTGCATGGTTGGTAATCCAGCTTCACATCTGAAAAGTTTGGCTTATTTTGTTAAATGAAAAAAAACAAACAAAGGATCTGCAATAAAACATTCTAAAATCAAGGTTCACCAACCAGCTTTTTGTCCACAGCTTTTGACCACTTTTGACCTTTTTCAGCTAATGGAAATTGCTAACATAGAAAAACATGTTTTTGTAACAAAGTAAGATATGGCAAAAAAAGCACCATTTTGTATTGAAACATGGATAAAATATAGATATAAGAACATTTCAAAGGATACCCAGCTCTGTTCAGGGGTGTGCATAGAGTTCAGCTCTGCATTAAATGGTAAAAGATAAATGGACTGTATATCGCCTTTCTCTCTTCTGACCACTCAAAGCGCTTTTACACTACGTATCTAATTCACACATTCACACGCATTCATACACTGATGGCATTAGCTGCCATGCAAGGTGCCAACTGCTCATCAGTTTTAGGAGCTAACCATTCATACACATTCACACACCGATGGTGCAGCCTTCAGGAGGAATTTGGGGTTCAGTATCTTGCCCAAGCACACTTCAACATGCAGACTGAGCCGGGGATCGAACCGCTGATCATCAGATTAGTGGACCACCCACTCTACCTCCGAGCCACAGCCGCCCATTAGATGTCAGAATCATGCCAACAAAGGAAAAGACACTTGAAGAAACATATTCTTGTAAACTACAGGCCCCCCATCATACCAGCCTGTGTTTAGAGACGATATTTATAAAGACATTTCACAATCGGAAGGGCAGCGGCCATGGCGAGCGCTTTACAGAAAGAAATGGTGTTTTTTTGAAATAAGAAAATAAACTGTTTCCTTTATCACGCTTGACCCGTTCCACCTGGCATTCATCAGCAGCGGGGGCCTGCATGTTGGTCCTGTCGGCTGCTCTCCTCCCTCTGCCTCTTTTATCACTCTAATGGGGTGCTATCTCCAGGCTGCTCTCTCCGGGTCTCTGCAGCCCCGCTCGGCTCCCTTCAGCGTGCATTCTTTCCACATCCATCCCGACACACGGGCGGATTTAACACATAATCAGGAAGGACGGGAGGGCAGTCGAAGAAGAGGGTAGGCTCAGCCCTGACAGGACTCATCATGCTAGGACCGTGGAGACAGAAAGGCCCACGCTAGTCATTCTCACTCTGGCCCTGGTAGTTTGCAAAAAATCTGAGAATCTTCCACATTCACACTCTGCAGCTCACTTTGAGCATGTCCACAGCGATATTGAGACAGATGGGGAGAAACTCAATATCCCAGCTGCCCTACTTGGACCCCCTAGAATCCTCTGTGCTCAGTAGTAATAAGGATTGTAACCTTGATTGGATTTGTGGGCTGCGAGCAAGTAAGGAAGCGCAGCTTCCAGTTTCGCCAAGACAGAATTTTGTAATCAGGTTTTTGATACGGGCACCAATGAAATAACTACGTCTGATAACTACATTTCAAATGGTACTTTTTACATCTTCAGAGCCACAAGGGTCCGAAAGTGCAAATCTGTCCGCAAGGGTTCGATACATGATACTGTCATGGCCTCATGTAGTGCAGATGTGACACACAGCACACCTACCTATGCAAATACCCAGCGTAGGATAACGCAAACTGGACCTGGTCAGAATCTGACAATAAATCTGACCGAGCATTCTTGGTTTATTTTTTAAATGTGTCCATTGACCATTCTTGATCCGATGGACACATTTCAAAAGTATTGGGATTCAAAAACCATTCAAAGTTCATAAACTGGAAAATGAGACAGAAACAAAAAGAGAAAACTTGAAGTTCCCTGTCGTAAAGGCATGAGGTTAAGATTCTGTCACACTGTGGCTTTTGGTCGTCATGAGGATTGATTGAATTTGCGGTTTGAATACAAGCAAGGAAGTTTGTTTTCCGCTTTCTGCGAACACTCGGGCTTTGTATCGTCTGAAATGTTTCAATACTGGTGCCACTATGGTACTTAAGTTCTGTGCCAATACTACAACAATATATTTGATATAATTTTCCATAAACCTCAAAAAAATACTTTCTGCCTCCACATAGCCACGAAGATCCACATGACCTAAATATTGTCATCTGCACTTCCACTCATGTTTCAGATTCTACAAAGAATTCTTGGTCATAATTGACACTTTTATGTTTTTGATTCTTGATGCCATGAACACAGTTCAGTTGGCTTTGCTTTACTAACCAGCCCCAGAACATGGAAAACGACACACAAAACAAAAAAAGGGCAAATTTGGAATTAGATCTGTTACCGAAGGCACAAGATTAACAGCCATGGCGTCACCCCGAGACAAGGGGAATGATTATTTTCTATTTTGGCCAGGAAGGGATATGTCAGGCTGTCGCATAAGGAGTCATTGGCACTCTCCCACCGCCCTCGCTGTCCCTCACCCAGAGTGTCATGACACTGCCAAAGCATGAGAGAAATTGGAAGTAATTCAAGAATGTTAAGAAGCTCAGCTCAGAGGAAAAAAAGAAATAAACCGAGATCTTGGAAAAATACAGAAATCCATTTTCCCCCTTTTTTTGTGTATGTGTGTCTGCATAAGATAAGGAGACTTTGTTTTATTCTCTGGGCCACTGTGTGCTGTGATTGAGACACTATAGTCACAGGATCTCTATCCCACTCCTCCGAGGAGCTCTCCTTTCTCAGGCTCCTCTTCCTCTTTCTGTGTAAAATTGCTGACTGCAGCTTGTCCCCACACACATCACTGAATGAAAGTGCTTGACCACTGGAAGGGAAATTACAGATGCTGGCTCTGTAGCCTGCCGAGGAGCTGGCTGGAATGTAAGACTTGTATTTTTTCCTCCCTCTCTCGCTCTCTCTCACTCTCTCTCTCTCCCTCTGCTTAACCTCAACCCGCTTCTCTAAGGACTAACTAATTTCTCAGTGTCGTAAATAAGCCGGCTGTTGTGTCTGCCGCTGAGCTTTTTTAACGGGCCAGTGTCAACAAGCACAAGCCATTAGTCGGCCTTTATCTGTGCCAGAAGCAGACTAGACTTACATAAATGGCCCTTCTTTCAAGGAGTCACTCTTATACACTTCATCCTTACTAATGTAATTACACGTTGGACTGGAAATCCTCTTGTCAGTCAGTGAAAGTAGTAAAGAGTCTGGGGTTTTGTATAATGTTCTAACATGTTTGTGTGTCAGTGTTTTCCAGTAAGGTGTCAGTCATCTTGTCAGTTCAGAAGGCTACTCTGTGAACACACTTGTAATTGCTGTGTAGATATTTCCACTCAGAAGCAGAGCGTTGCTGCAGGGACAGTTGACAAAGAGCCCCTCGCTCGCTATCATCCCATCTCAGTGTCTCTGAAGAAGAGTTTCTCTTCAGCATCTGTTGCCAAGAACGGAAACTCGCCAGCAGCGAGTCAGTGTGTGCTGTACTGCCACTGCCGCCGCTGCCGGGGCAAGGAATGCTGAACCCGGGGACGACTGTGTTTGTACTTGTCACTCAGTGCGCTGCCAGTGGTGGGGAGAGCTGCAGAAACACTCACTCGCCTGTGTCATGCAGGCATTCGATTTTTGAGGCCTCATTTGCCGGCTTGTTGATTCTGTAAACATTTCCGGGTGCCAAACCCAGTCGGACGCACTGATAAACATGTGCTTTTTCCTAAAAGAAAGCATCGAAAATGAAGTGAATGATGAAGGGCAAGAACAGTTTATTAAAACACGGCCTTGTTTTTGTAGTTTGGGCCAGCGTTCCCATCAGTCATATCAGTCACAATGAACACTCCAGTGTAATTTCTTAGACAGGGGAACATGGCAACTTCATCAACAGTTATTCCAATGGGGCAAGAAACACTTACATGACAGTATGGTCATCAGACAGGCTGTAAACAAGCTCACATTTACATTAACGTGGGAACTGAAACTGAACTTTTTAAATGGATATCGGTCACATTAAACAGGTTTCTTTCCTGTACGTTTGCTGCCATGAGCTATGTTGATCACAAGAAACCCATTCATGACATGAAGGTAGTGATAGGTAAGTGTTAAAGGGCACGCACTAAGAAGACAAGGAATTACATTACATTGTGGGAACAAAACTTTATCAACTGGAGTTATAAAACACAGTGCAGAGCTACTGTTTGTTATTTATTATGTGGGTTAATTAAGATTTAATGTGTAGTTTCAGCCCAACATTACTTTAGCCATAAATAATCTTAATTAGATTTACACAGGCACGTGTACAGTTTTTAATATCAGGGGGGAAAAAAGAGCACTGATGTTGGATCAGTACATTGTTTTGGCCAGTACCTTGAGTTTGGGTATTGGAGCGGCAGTAACTTGGTTTGGGAACCGATTGGGCGGCCGGTTCAAGTCCAGACTGGACCATGTGGGATGGTAGCTGAAGAGATGTCACTTCACCCTCTACACCCACTGCTGAGGTGCCCTTGATCAAGGCACCCAGGGTGCTGCTACATGCCCAAACTCTAAACACATTTGCATGTCTATAAGTCGTGTGGTTGTATTTCAGGCCTATATCTATATATATGGAATTGAATAAAGTAAATCTTCTTCTTCTTGTAAAATCAGTATTGAGAGAAAATGTCCTAACTCAAAGCTGTGAAAGCTTTGAAAATAAGAGTTGAAATGAATTGGACTTTTCCCAGTAAAGCCGTGTTTACTTTCCAAAGCCCTTCCCTACTCAGCCTTGTGATCATCCTAATCTTGGGCTGTGGATCCTCTTGTCTGTCGGAGTGGTGGTCGCGATGGGAGATAGCCTCGGTCCCTGTCGGGCTTTCCCCCTCCACACATCGGCCACCCAGCATATGAGCTCTCAGAAAACCCAAAGGCAAACAAGACACACGGGCTTATCGGAATGTTTAAACAGCCCGGCGTGGTGGGAGAAATCATGGTCTTAGACGGGGATCTAGCCAATCTTTAACCTGCTGCAGAAAACCCTTCAGTGTCATTATCAACATCCATGGGGGAGTGTTTACACTGCGAATCAGATACTGCAACCAGACACGGTTCCCTTCGCTGTTTGTCAAGTTATATCGCTATATCTGAACTAAAAAGCAGCTAAATATGATGAGTAAGCACTTGTAGATTCTTGTATGTTTTTGCCTGGTCAGCATTCAAGACCCACCGCTCGCAGCCTCCTCATGGCTCTGTTTTCAATTACTGGCTGGATCAGGTAAAGAAAGATTAGAGATAAAATCATGTATTTCTTCCCCCTTGGAAAAAAAAGGTTGTGTCAGTGCAATAAATAGAGAATGACAGGGGCTTTCATGTAGCTGGGATAGGGCTACCCCGATCCCCGGCCTCTTCATATCGCTCTAAAACAAGAAAACTCGGATACCTCTATCCTTCTTATTCCGGACCTGTCACAGGGGGTGGTGGCCAATATTTTTCCCCCAGAAAAGGGGAAATAAAAAAATGTAGCAGAACTGAGATCTGTAATAGGGGGTGCCCAGTATGAAAATCATTGCTCAATTCCCCCAGTGGCTCATGAAAAATGCATTTTTTCCTGTAATTTGATAGTTTGTATGCAGAGCTATTCACAGAACTATAGATTTCTTGCAGATTGTTTAAGAAATCATGTGGCCTAGATTGCAGTTTTTCACCAGGCTTAAGCTCTGTTTTGCACACATGGCTGGTCACTGCAGATTAGTCGACTCGGAGGCTAAAATAACCCAGAATAGACATTGTGCTCCTTACTGTTATTTAAACATTAACTCGACAAATGCGTGTGATTCACAGGGAGGCTGCTATGAATCATTGTACTTTATTTGCCACTTAAGTTCTGCCTTTGTCATTACTTGCCTTCATCGCTCTTTTGGAAACAGAGAATCATTTGTGACTTTAGAAAAGTGGTGGTGAATTATTCGGATTTAAGAGTGTAATTCTTAAATTACTGCTTCGCCACACAGGCAGTGATGAGCCTCTCTTTATTAGTCATGTCAGTCTGAGGTTTGTTTACTCTCTTGGTCAAAGGTACAATGTTGAAATGATACATGTTCTTGCGCTCGATGTGTACGCTTATCTCCCAGCTCGACTGAAGAATGTTTCCTCTCCTAGATAGGACTTGTTATAAACAAGTCGGACCTCTTTACTGACCTGAGGATTCGTTGGAATAAAAATAGCCTTGTTATTTTGCTTTCAAAGCGGGAGGTTGTAGTCAATCCCCCGGGCTAATGCTTCAACGTGAGGTTCTGCGATGCCGTTTCATGGCTCAGCCTGCTTGATGAAGCCCGAGGGGGGCAGGTTCATTCAGATACCGGCTGCTTTAAGACGTGAACGCAATGGTTTGTTCTGTCATGCCCTCTTCATGATGGGAATTCAGGTGCGAAGCGAAGACTCTTTCAGACTGTGTTTGCACAGGACTAATAACACCTCGAGACATTCAGCGATTTTTAATGACTGCTGAGATCATCAGTGAATATAGTCCTGTGTGAACCTGGCTTAGCTCGGGTTTACTAAATAAAAAATGCTGTGAGAATTTCAGCTATCTATCGAGTTTCTGGTTAAGGGAAGGTGTAATTTGATTTTGTTTGATACGAGCGTGGTTGAATTAACCCCCCCAACCTGTACAAGGAGTTTTGATCCTTGCATACAAATCATCCCCACAAGTAGTGAGTTTGATGAAGCAAACATGTTTTTTAATCAAATTCCATCATTTCACTGAACAAAACATGCATATATATATATATATATATATATATATATATATATATATATATATATATATATATATTGTGGGCCAAATTTTGTCCAAACTTAGCTTTTTTTGGTAGAATGTTGTGTAATTTACCTGTAACAGTGAATCAGTCCGAGACGTTTTAAGAGAAAACAGCTCATAGATGTGACCAGACCTGTGTCAAGCTGATGCAAGCAGACACTGAATCATTTTAAGGTGTAAACGCTGCCCTATTCAACCGTCTTTTGCAATTACTTTTGGGAAAATTGATGATGACAAATCGTGAAATTGAGCACTCCTTTCCACCTGTGTTTCATTGCAGCTAATTTCATTATGCACAGATTTGGGGCTAACTGATAAATCACGAGATCCACACATGATACCGTCTGTGCAAACAGAGTTTAGAACTTTTTTTTGTCTTTGTCCTCCTCTCTTTGCCATGGCCTCATTCTTTTTTTTTTCTCTCTCCCTTTCTGCAGCGTGCGGTCGTGGTTTCTACAAGTCTTCCTCCCAGGACCTTCAGTGCTCTCGCTGTCCGGCACACAGCTTCAACGACCGCGAGGGCTCCTGGCGCTGCGACTGCGAGGACGGCTACTACCGAGCCCTCTCTGACCCTGCGGCTGTGGCCTGCACGAGTAAGTCTGCCATGCCGTTGCTAGGTAAACACAGTGGCGGATCGCTTGCCGGGGATCTGAATTTAAACAGCCACACATGTGAAGGGAAAAAAAAACACACTCAAGAGCCCACGCCAGACCTGTTCAGTCATTCTGCAGTGGTCTCATGAAAGCCCCAGATGTGTTCCATAGCAGTTCCTCTGCCTCCCAGTATGCCATTATAATTATGTTTGCAGGCTTGCATGTCTGTTTTCTGTCTTAGCTGGTTGCTAATGATGAGAGGAGCAATTTGCCATTTCCCGTCTGAAAGATTGCAATTACAGTCAGCAGCGGCAGCTCAGGCAGCACCCTGCGTCTTCATTTGTCCTGGCCAGTGTAACAGTTATGTGACAGCCATTGATGGCTTATTTACACAGGCCGGAGGGATACAGACTGAAGGGTGGAGCTGATTTGCTCCTAAATCCATTCTCAAACATGGTTATTTCAAGGTGCTGTTGCATAGTTTTTTTTCTCCCCTCATTTCTTTCAGCTACTGTGCTCGGGGAGTGGCACACCTCAGCAGGGCGGCGTTAGCGCTCTGCTTTATCTGTGGAGGTAAACAGCACCCCTAAACATAATCTCTGCACCTTATCTGTGTGCCTTCATTCTGCTGATAATATATCACAGGACTCCTGGAAGGACCCACGGGCTTCTGGCTGCTACATACACACCTCTGTCATTCTTTTTTTTTTTTTTTTTGACATATCTATTAAGAGGGAGAGTGGATAAATTAACATTTCATTTGGCGCTTATTTATTTTGTACCATTTTCCGTTGATTAAAAACAACAAAGGCAGACATGCATATGCGGGGAAAATCAGCATGCCTCGTTCACATCTTGAGCAGTGCTGCTTTTTCCCTGAACACCCAAAGTAGGCCAAGTCAGAATCTCTAATGTATGTGTGTGTGTGTGTGTGTGTGTGTGTGTGTGAGAGAGAGAGACTGCTGCTGAGATATTATGCAAATAGTCGAATGTTACAGTGCTGCATTGACTTGTCTATGTATTAAATCAAAGATTCAAAGACAGTTTTATTCAGATTGGAGTTTGGATTTTATGTTTTAAATATGAAAAAATGATTCATTGTCATTTATGGGTGTCTGAGAGCAACATCTGCCTCTACCTGCCTCTAACTCAACATACCAAGTTTATGTCGTGCTTTAATTCCACGTTTCGAACTGGAAATATATTATCAGGAAAAACAATATTTGAATTGAAACAGTGGGTGAGATAGAGGTTTGCAAAAAAATATTGTAAGATCTTAACTTGTGTAAGAAAGTTATTCGTCTCTCATTATTAATGAGCTCCCATTTCCCACAAGCATTATCTATCATCGGACTATCAGCCTTCTGTTTTGCATTTTAGCCGCCTGTTTTCTTCCCCGTGCTTAGAAAGTTTAGTTGAAATGTTTTCTGTATTTTGGTCTGTACCTGCTCTGCTGCTCCCTCAGTGCAACAGCTAGTGGACAGACTGTCCTGACAGTCAGCCATTTCCTTTTTTGTCCCGGTGCTAAAATGGTTACAGTTACTTACATCATTATCACTTATCATCTGACTTTTATCTTTTCTTTTTGGAAAAATAAATAGCACAATCTTCATCTTCAATATGAGAAGTTGAGTTTAGAAGCAATAAAAAACACCTTACTTGGTCTGGTATGACCAGTAGCTTATGGCGGCTAACTTTGGAAAGATTCTGTATTGCATTAGTGAGTCAGTTTGGTGACTCGTGACTTTCTTTTGTCCTTTTTGCTCTGAGTCAGGCCTCCAAATGATGCTGTCTTTAAAGCAAATGAAAATAAAGTGGCTCTATCCCGTAATTGTGACTCGTGGCTAACATGGCTGCTGTGGAGCAACAGTTGCGCTGTCTTGCTTTTGATGAAACAGCACACGGTGTAGCTAGTTCTGTCTAATAGTTTCAAACAGGTAAGAATGCCAGACGGCAGAATAGAATCTGAAAATGACTTTTTGTCTTGTGGATTAAATCAGTTAACCCTCCACCCGCAGCAGTTTCTCATGTGAAAGCCCGATTATTTCCGCCCTAAAGAGGGTACGGCCTTGGCGCTTGATGACACGATGGCGGTCTGGTTTATTCCCATCACCGCCTGACACAAACAAGGACATAACTCAAGCTAAGTAAATTTGAGACCGGCCAATGGCCACAAACCACCGATCTCTGTGTGTAGCACAGAGGCAACCATATAGATCCTGTTGGAAAAGACAGGTCCATTACTCACTTCTCCAACCATCCTAATCGGATGTTAACGCTTCACTCTAACATCTCCTACTGATCAAGGGCAGGACTCTGATGCAGTGGTAAGAAAAGGAGAAAGTTCCTACTTCTTTGCAGTGTCCTCTGGCTGTTCCCTTCTGGGTAATCACCTTGGCCAAGTAGCGCAGTAATTACTGAAGTTGCCTAATGCACACTTTCCATTATTCATTTTCATTAACTCCGGGTCTACACTTGATGACCCCATACCATTATATGTAAATATGTATTTTTAACTTGTATGAATAGCTTCACCCTCCTCCTCATTCACCCAGAACAATTTTTGCACGGCTTTCTGTACGTGCATTTCCTCATTCATCGCTGGATTAAGTCAGTGTGACCAATAGTCACTGTGATTTCCCTTTTTCAAGCCTTATCCAGACCAGGAGTGAATTGTAATTGAAAATGAATTTGCACTGCCTGAACAAATAGCTTGATTGACAGATTTTTTTTAAATAGGGGTTTGTAAAGCTACCATATCGTAGGCCTTAGCAAAACAGTGAGATGGATCTCTGGCACACAGAGATTAAGAATGTGTCCATGAGGATTTGAGAGGAAATGAGATGAAGATGTAATGTGGGGACATGCAAAGCCAAATCCATGCTGAATAAAGATGAGGGAAGAAGTTCCAAAAAACATATCTCCAAATACCGTACATCGTTTCCCATGTGCTATGTGTTGAGAGGGGGCGGGAGGAAGAAATGCTTTTGTCTGTCCAATGTTTGTTCATGCCATTCAGATGCAAAGTTGTGAGAAAATGAGATATATGTGCACGGCCACGGGGAGGCATTTTCTCCAGAGGATAGGCGCATACTGGGGTTGTTGACAGGTTGGGGAGCGAGCATCAATCACGCAACAGCTGTGAGCAGTACTGGTGCTGGCGAGGGGCTCAAAAGGGCAGTTGTGAGTGGTCGTCTCCTCCTCCCAGCCCCTGCCGCTCCCCTTAAAAATGTGCCACCTCAACAAGTTGACGTCCGTCAGAGGGTCCATCCTGCCTGGAGTTGCTAGGGGACTGTGAAGGGCTGCGGAACGTACTGTAGGGTCTAGTGTTTCTACCAGATATCAAAACCAGGGTTAGGATCTGAACATTTCATACTACTTAGGACTCACGAATTCAAGTTTAATCCACTCCCTTTTGGTTTTAGATCATTTGGCTAAACTGTTGTTTTCAACATGTCTGATAGTGTGACCGCTTGAGTTTCTCCTCCTCTCAGACCTTGTTGTAGCAATGTCTCCACATTCCTGGGTTTAAGCAGTTAGGAGTACCTACTTTGGTCAGAGCTGGATGAACCAACAAGGCCCTGGGTCAAAAATGAGCTATGGGCCCCATTTTTTGGCCACATTTTGACTTAATTTAAGAATATACACTATCAAAGCATTCTATTAATTACAATTTTTAAGATACTAAATCCAGACTTTAACACAAGACAGAATCTCAACAATATGTAGGTAAAAATGCAGGATCCTTTCAGGATCTTAAGGATCCGTGGCCTCTGGGCAGTTGCTCGCTTTGCCCAGTTGGCGATTCACAGAACCATCTATTACATATACTGCATTATTCTTTGCTTTAGTGAGTACTATTAAGACAAATCAGTAGAAATTATACAATGAAAAAAACCCTGACCCAATTGTAATAAACCAAAACAATCCTCTAATATCTATGCTGGAAAACAAAGTGACTGAATCTGAATGCCATGTTATTATTTACTTGCATGCAATAATTGGAAATGATGCTGGTCAGAACATAAAGCCTCTTTGTCCTCGTCCTGGTCATGCACATGTAAATTCAATGTAAATTACTGCATGTGTTTATGTCCCCATTTTAATTAGAAGGGGTCATGCAAGTAGGCAGCCAGTTCACCCACAACAAAATTCACCACTACAACCGCAAGGACATTTAAAGTTTGTATAAAGACATTATACGTGTTCTGAGATGGATTGTTTCACAGACATGACAAATACTGAATTGACTGATGTTACTGAGGTTCTTCAGCTCTAAAACTCTTCTCCAAGCTCTTCCCCTCTTCTGCACGGATTCCCTCATACAGGTTCTGCTGTGGCCACATCATTAGAAGCTAGGTCACGGGGTCACAACACACATTTGTAGAGTGAGGATTACCTCATGGGTGATTTGAATGCCACTCACCCCTGCCGCCCCTCTCCCCACAGCTCCCCAATTAGAGCACAGCCAGCTAATAGGGTGTGGAGGGTTAAGGCAGCCCCGAGCACCACTCAAGGCCGATAAGCACCGGATTCTTCTCTCCTAAGCTTGGATTTACTCAGGTCTCACAACTCTGCACAGGGTGGAGACGGGCTTACAAACATGACCTAAAAACGATCAGTTACTATACTATGGTTTCTATATGGTAGATGATTAAATATAGGCGATACTTCTATGCAGCTGAAGGCTTTTTCTCACCACTTGTACACATGGGAGTTCTTTGTTTATTCCACAAAATCACAGGTTCTGCTCTCAAATCTGTTCCATGTTAGCATGCAAATGATGTAGCAGGAAACATAAAGTGTGCATGCACATATTCCATATTTATGCACAACAACAAAAATACCCACACACACACATGCTTACCCATGCTTGGTCGCAGTGGCAGTGTTGGAGGGAAGCAAGCAAGTGATTGAGACATTTCAGGCTGTGGGGGCTCTGGCAGGCTAATCCGTGAAATGAAACTTGACTGGGAGGAGGGGTGAGAGGAGAGAACACGAAAAGATAAGACAGAGTGGGGGAGTGAGAGACAGAAAAAAAGAGTACAGAGAGGAGGGAGAGCGACAAGCCCTTGAGCTATAAGGATGAGCAGACAGACAGCGGAGGGCTCAGGATGTGGCGCAAATCTGTGCTGTAGGTGAAGTGGGGGCAGAGGAGTTTCATATTCCCGAGTCAAGACGGAGCATATTTGGTGAAACAAAGTGACGCCAAGGCAGGAGAAGAAGAAAGAGAGGTTCAATATACTTCAAACAAACTGGGTCATACAATGTGTCACCACGTCTAAAGGGAAAAGTGTGTATACCTTTTATAACTGGACACAGCGTTCTCCCATTGCTTTTATCTCTCTCCAAGAACTCTCCAAGAACTCGGTGTCTTCTATGCATACGGAACGTGACGAAAGATAAAGAAAGCTTGAGAGAGAAGTTGAAGCTGCCTCTGCACACGCTAGACTGTCTGATACAAGAAGTTAGAAAACCCGTCGAATCCAGCCCCAGTTCTGCCACAAGGAGTTTCAGGCTATCGCTTGTTAGATGATCTGACAAGCGCTGTGTTTGAAGCATGCTAAGGAAGAAAGGCAAAGCTTGGAGGGTAGCGTGCATCTGGACAAAAGACAAAGGTCACACAGTTCCAGGGTCAGTCTAATCTAATTTCCTTTTGCCTCTTGTTGGCGAGAAATCACCGCTTTGATCTGTAGCACCTGAGACCCAAATAAGAGTGGCACGAGCCAAATGAGATGTTATCATCGCTTACCGTGGCCATGGAAATGCTAGAATAAAAGATTCAGGCTGGGTGGGTGGGAGGTGTGTGTGTTTGTGAGTGTGCACGTGTGCGTGGGCGACTCAGTGCTTATGTGCCAAGGCACACCTTCCCTTTGTCCGCGAGGAAGATTGAGAGTGCGGGTCGAGTGTCAATGCCAAGGCTGAAGTCGAGTGGCGCTATCAGCAGTCACTCGTCTCCACTTCACCTGCCACAGGTGGCTCTTTCATCTTTCCAGTCCACAGTCTGTCTCTTATCTTACCCGATAATCATGAATATGGATGTCTCCGTCGAGCCCTCGGTTCTAATGGGTGGAACAGGGAAAAACAACTAAGTGCTGTATTAATGAGCCCGAATATTGTGATAGCAATTTTGGCTCTATGCATATGCATGACCTATTTTGGTAGTTAATGTGACAAATTTAATGAGTTGAGAGTCCCTCCCCAAGATTCCCTCAAAGAATATATCCTGAGAAAACAGAACAGTTTAAATCTCCCAGAGAACCAAATGAAGATGTTCTTAAAACATTCATAAACAAAGAATACAAGTCATATAATCTTTACTGCGTTAGGGGGAGTTTATTTATATCAACATCTGGGCCATAAAAGCCAACAGCCTGGAATCTGAAAGATGAAAGCAGCAATTTGTTATTCATTGTTTTACGAGATGAGCTAATCTCTTTGCCGTTACGTGAACATTTACTGGCAAATGTGCTGTGGTCCTGTGCACTTTTGATGACATGGACCTAGTTGTTATTGTATGTCAAGTGAAATTGTATATGGCAGTTACAGGGTGGGTAATAATCCAGGTTTAAATCTTGTTCATAAATTCTGCTGGGTGAGTCAGTCTTTTTTTGGACGACATTAACTTTAAGTGTCCTGCTGTCTACATGATATACCTTTCCAAGGAAACCCAGTAAAGCCACTGTCTCCAGCTGGTATGGTTGTATATCTCTGGAGAACAGGGGGAAACTTAAAGAGTGGTTGTCTGTGGCTTCTGATTCCCTGCTAAGCATTTATCTGTAACCGGGTTTCAATCATTTCCATAGCAGCTGCAGATTTTATGCTGTTAACAATCGCTATGTAAACAAAGCCCTCGGTCCATGAATCACCAGCTATATTTGCATGCATGAGTGCACTGTAAAAAAAAACATCAGTTCGGTTCAAAATTTTAAAAAAATGAGGAACCGGCCTGCCTGAATCCTGCAATAATAATTATTTTATATTAACATCAGATTAGCTGACCACATGTAAAGTCAAACAGGGTCACTAATGGTGAGAAATCTAAAGAAAATTAGAATCTATTTAATGTGTCTAAGATAATTCTTTTGATTTTTCAGCAAGGACCTCTGCTGTTTAATTCACTGTCACCGCTCTCATCGACCTCGTTTTACAGCAGCGTTTTCAGTGAGCCCACATTTCTAGTTATATTTATTTCTGAGTTAAGCAGTTTCATGTAAGATCCCTAATTTGCCACCCTGCCAAACCTTTTGCTGTACTGCTAGCAGCTAAATTAAGTCAGCGTAAGTGCTAATTCATGATTATAAAAGCGTGCTTTGACACGTGAAATAAAATGACAAAGAACCAAAAAAGCCAGGATGCTAATATGCTAACAGTTGTTTTAAACATCATTTTTAGATTCATGACTGTAAGTCCTGAAATGTTTTTGAATGGCTGGAACTGATTCTAAATTGAAAAAGGCTGTCACACTGTAATATCTTGTCCTGTCTTATTTTGTCATATAAAGGGTGGTGATGGAGGGATGAGGGGAAAATGAAAGTGGGCAGGTTAGATGGGTGCACTGTCCCGGTAATGACAATTCATAAAAAACAGTCACATAAAAACTGTGTTGCGTGAACTCTTGACTATGAAATTATTCTCCCTTTGAAACTCTGGGCTCCACTTCTTGATTTCACAGCGCTCTAACACTGACCTTGGTGCCTGCCAGAGCTGACTTCCTTTCAGTGTACCTGTACCTTTTTTTTTTTTTTTTTCTGGATCTGAGTCTTATTATAATTGAGTGTGAGTGTTTGGCTCTAGGGCTGGAGCTGGCATGTCCTATAGAGATTTTTTTTTTTTTTCTCAGAGAACAGTGAAAGCACAGATCCAGTCAATGCACACACTTGGCTGTCACTTTCCTTGGCACCCAGTTATTTAATTCTGGCTTCCTCTGTGTCCACCTCTGACAGGACCTCCCTCAGCGCCACAGAACCTGGTCTACAACATCAACCAGACCACCGTTAGCCTGGAGTGGAGCCCACCTGCTGACACCGGCGGCCGCAACGACGTCACTTACAGGGTTATATGCCGGCGCTGCAGCTGGGAACCCGAGGAGTGTGTTCCATGTGGGCCCAATGTGGGATACTCTCCCGCACAGTCAGGATTAGTGGACACTTATGTGACCATCATGGACCTGCTCGCCCACGCCAACTACACTTTTGAGGTGGAGGCTGTCAATGGGGTGTCAGACCTGAGCCGGACGCAGAGGCTGTTTGCAGCAGTTAGCATCGCTACTGGTCAAGCAGGTAAGGACATCAATCAGTTTATCAGTAATGTTGATTTGCACTTGGAAATTTTCCTTCTGTAGGGGAAAAACACTTTTTGATTGAATCTCTTTGGAAGGAAAGTTTTTATAGAATCTTCTGAACTTTTCTGGATCCTTTGCAAATTTCGTTTTAAATAGTTCAACATTTTGAGAAATACACTTTATCTCTTTCTTTCCAAGAGTTAGATAAGAAGATCGATATCAGCCAATGTGTGTGTGAGCTGAAGCCAAGAGGCAATTATCCTAGCTTAGCATAAAGACTCAAAGCAGGAGGAAAACAGCTTGCATGGCTATTTTCCGTGTTCAAAAATACACCGACAGACACCTCTAATGCCCACAATAGTTTGTTTAATCCAAACACACACAAAAAAAAAAAACAAGAATTTGTACTCGCTGGTTGGCAACCAGTGCCATAGCCTAAGATGCTAAAGTGTGGCTGGTCCAGTAATTGTTACAAATAAAAGACAAAGTTGTTTTTACATTTACATTTGTTAATGGATTCAAAATACAAGGTACATTGTAGCTAGCTGAGCTAGGCCAACCATGCTTTCAATTTTGTACTTAATGCTCAGACGTGAGGTTGCTATTGATCCGACGACCACACTGACCGACACGTTGAATCATTTCTTTCAAGGTGAGGTTGTCTCACATCGGCCTGTGCACGGTTCACCCTTTGCTCCAGCTGAGAGAGCTTTAGGCATTAGGAACACGGCGATTGGCAGTTTAATTTTCAGAACCTCTCGTATGCAAACTATGGTAATGATTCCCCATTAGCATTAATGACCATAGTCTGATATGATCCATAATATATCCAGTATGCATATTACCCAGATTAATTTAATGTGTATATCAGCACTACAGTGGCAAATATTATTAGCTTAGCAATGATGCAGACTCCCAGTGGTACCTAAAGAGCTGGTACTGTATTTGCAGCTCAGTCTCAGGGGAATCTACCGTAATTAAAACGCTGTATTTTGCGGTGACAAACTCTAAAGCCTTTTTCATTCATTATTTCTATGGATCCACCCAACAAGATTCCTCTTTCATGCTTGAGCATCCATGAAACACAGTTGGCTCAAAAGAGTGTTCTGACTGTGGTGATTAAAAGAAGGCTGTAAAGAGAGAACACTGAAGCTTCAGCTGGATATATAACCTCTGTCACTGGCTAACCACACCTGCCGTCTGCCATGTGATCAGGGCCTGCTGCTTTTACATCATCACAGTCAGTCATTCGCATTGGTGTCATCATTTGTCGTAAAACCTAATGTTAAGTACAGCTGCTCACCTGCCACTTTTCTCTTCAAAACATACATTTCCAGAGGCTGTGGTTTGCTAGCAGACAGTTACTCTACACAGAGAAGATCTCTGTTTACTACATCTATGAGAGAAACAGAAGGAAAGAGGCATTTAGTTAAATGGATGTGTGCAGGAAGTAGTGTTAAGGATGATGCATTTCACAATGCCGGGTTCGTGACAGAGACACGCGCTGGAATGAGCCACGGGGTTGCCAGGCCAAGGACACGATGATGACGGGAAGAGGACAACCGGCAGGAAAAAGCCAGAAAAAAAACGAAAAACAATTAACACATGCTCTTTTAGAGTCACTCATAATTATAGGTGGCATGTTGACAACAGACAATTAGTCAGTTGACCCAGCGGAATATTTAGCCATTATCTTTTGTGAAAGAGACAACTTGGCCAAGTTGGTGTCATGTAAGTAAGTGGCACCAGTTAAAGTGCTACAGCACTATAATCAGTGTGATTGGACAGGATGGATCAGATGACTGATACTTTTATTCATCAATTCTATTAAGTTTGTGCCCCTAAATTTACTAATTTTCACTGAAAAGAATCCTTAATTTTCCTTATGTGTAAATTGGGATGGACTCGTCTCTGAAACATTCCTCTTTGAAACACTTACAAATACCTTCAGCAGCTCTTAGGACAGGGCAAACCACTACATCTGTCAATGGTAGGACAGCTCTGAGACAAAATAATACCTCTAAATTAAGGTTGAAATGACATAAGATAGCATTGAAAAGAATACATCAGAAGAAGAGCTGCACAGGTTTATTATGGTCGTTTTATGAAATGTGGACTAAAATTCATTTCTGTCTACAGTACACTGCAAAGTCTTTCCTGAAGCTTTTAAACTGCATCTTGATTGGTTCGGTTGTCATCATGTGACCGAAATATAGAACTGCAGTCACAACATAAGAGGGGGTCATACTGTCTCAAAAAAAAGACCTTTATTGCTCTTGGTTAAGTTTAGGGAAGGATGATGTAATAAGAAGAACGAGGGTTAGGGATTTGGTGAAGGTTGAGGAAATACTGTGGTCACGGTTGAAAGATAAGTTGACTTTTGGTTGGAAAAGGGAAATGAACAGATCAGACATTTTGTTGATCCATCCATCCACCCTGACATTCTCTCAATGAAGTTTTCAAAGCCGTCATCACCTATTTGAAAGCAAAGCCAGTTTCTGAGATCTGAGAAAGGCGCTGGAGCTACAGTCAAAACTCTGGAGGTCTTCGGCTGAAGTGCACGTCGATAGTCAGAATTAGGTATTGACAGCCATGTGATGGGTCTCTCTTGTTTCCCATCTTGAGGAGATATTAGCTCCACGCTGCAGGGCCCATTGTCCTGCTCACTGGACCCTCACTGTGTCCAGCGCTCTCCGGGCTGTTTAGGGACGCTTGAGCGCTTTGTAATTGGAACATCGGAGCTTCCTAAAACAATCGGCCCTTCCTGAGCAAGCATGCAGGACCACTCATTAGAGAATGACTGCATTATTAAAGCTTTTATGGCTCATCATTCAGAATTGATTAACCTTTGCGTGGCACGGTACTGGAGCCCTGTAGCACTGAAAGAACATTAAAAAAGAGAAGCCCTCTCCTCCATCCTCTCCATCTCTACCTCCTGCATGATAATCAGGATGAACATAGACTCGTAGCTGGGGACTGGGGGGAATGAACATGCAGTGTGTGAATGCAGATGGTGATCCATCTGATGAGGAATTCACACCTCCCCTAATTACACCAAAGGAAATGTCTGGAGCGAGGCTGGAGCTACACAAGGTGCTGAGTGCTTATTGTTCCCAGAAACCTAATTACCTCTCAGTTCTGTCTTAAATGAGTTTAAGTAGAGGCTGCGAGTTCCTAAAGCTTGATTTCTTCTGCTCCGTCCTCGCAGCCACTGAGTAGAAATCCGTCGCGTTGAGGATTTTTTCGCCGTCTTCGCCATCGCCGTACGCTGGAAGTTAAGAGTGTGTTTCAATCAGCACTCCATTGTGAGTCAACAGTGCCACAGAGCCGCCCTTGGAGGCCCCTCGGAGGCCCTCCATGCCTTAGCTTTCCTCAAGCGCACTTGTAAACAAGGCCTTTTGTTCTTCCAGCACACTTGTGAGTGGGCACTGCTCATAGAATAACCATTAATATTTATTCAAGCGGATGTTCACATCTCTGAGGCCAGAAAAATCACAGTGGAGAAGGACGCAGAAATAGGATTTGAAATTAGTTCTGGGAAAGGCTGCAGGACCTGCGCTGTCTGCACGCCATCAGCTCGAGACCATCAAAATGGGGTTTAGTTGCAATCAGCAAGAGGTATAAACAATATATTGAGTGAAAGGAAGATTCAGTGGAAATTGATTTTAATGATGGCTGCTTGTGTTAGTCAGCAGCACAAAGCCTGTTAGACTCAGACAGCAACTTTTACAACCGTTGAGCGCCACTCTAAAGTATTCACAGGCTCTGTGGGTGAGTCAGAGCAGAAAACAGGGGTGTGACTTGGGCAGATGCATTATTTAGACTGTGGTTGAGTTTGACTAGGAACGCCTCTGAATGCCAAGAATGCCCTGGTCGTCATTCCAAAACACTTGATGGGATGGAGACATCATTTCAATTTTTACATCTGTCTTCGTGTAGAGTCCCTATGACACTTGGGATATGCAACATCACTGTGTCTGTTTAAATACTGTCTTTTTTCATTCATTTAAAGGTGTCCATGATGTAAAGCACATTTACGGAAAGAGCCATAATGCTTGCACGATATTTCCCATCGTAGAGGAGTGTTTTATGAACTCTCACAGGCTGCATCACTGTCAGATTTTATAATATATTTGCAATTTGAGCCTTAAAGAGCGACTTAACGCCCTGCTACAGCTTGAACATGCTCCATGCGCCACAGCTGCGACCTGCCACACCCAGCCCCACGCTACCGCAAAGATCTTAAAGGTTGCTGCGAAAGTTACTTCGGGGGCTTATTCAGACATGAAACCAGTAAAATAGTCACATCAGATAACAAACTGAATGTCTGAAAGGAGCTTTAGAATGCCAAGAATTCTGAGGCCTTCGTTCCAAAATGTACATAACACGCACACGATAAGATATGAGTCATAATATTGAATTTTAAATCAGGCATCTGAGGAATTTCAGAAAACAGAGTTATCTTTTGTGTTTTATTTTTAGCCATTCTTGACTTCATTTGTTGTGCAACTCCTTGTGAATGTAGGATGATGTTATAGTCCCCCTCAAGTACGAACCTACTTAAACATTCAAAGAGAACAACAGGCTATTCCCTTTAGTACAATCTCTCAATGCAAAAAAAAGCAGCGAGGCTCATAAGAATGTAAGCTAAGCATTTCACTTTGATCTGAAAAGCCTCCGTGCCCTCGCATTGCGTGAGAAGCAAATATTCCCGTTTTGTTTGCCCGTTTTAGTCGATGTCTGCCTCTCTGTCCTCCAGCGCTTTAGAGTCTCATAGTTCAGAAGTTTCTTGTAATGATTTGATGATCATTTTCCTTCACGAAAGAGTTCAAACCATCATTAAAATATTAAACGTGCATCTGTGCAAACCGATAGCCCGGCTCCTCGGCGGTAATCTATACGGCCACTTTATTGACACTTTATCATCACTAAATGGATATTGTTCAGTGCATTTGTGAAAGTAACACTTGGGGAACAATAAGGGCATTGATTTATCCCTTTTTGTGTTCTAATCTGCCATGGTGGCCTTAAACAGAAGGATTGATTGATTCTGAGCAGTCCCCACTGACCAGTGCCAGCCAGTGTAATTTTCTAGTTAAGCGGATCCTCCTTTGTAGCATTTGTCCCCGGTTTTACGTTACCTGGGAGCCCATTCTTTTCACCAGCCACCCCCCACCCACCCCCCACTCCACATGCTCGCAGTAATTTGATGAGAGCTGGGCAAAGCAGTAAGATTCAACAGCTGCAATAAAACTGTGGTGGTCTCAGAGCAGCAGCTCAGAGCACTTAACCTGTAGCTTTTCTGTAAATGCCTCCTGATTTGTCTGTCACCCAATCCGTCAGCAATGAATAATTTTCATGGAAGGTGCACTTTAATTACTTTCCCATTTAAATGGCATTATCGTGGCCTATCTAGGTAATTAATCTCACCAAGTATCCTGTTTCAGCCTTTTATTGCTGGCAGACGAGCTCCCTAAATCCCCCCCGAATCTGCCGTGCTTGAATGAGCCCTCCCTCATAGAAGCTGGCGTTGCCTCTTTCCCCTTCACTTGGTCCCTATCGCGGCCGTTGGACGGTCCTTTTCTCTCGGCGCACGGAGCCTGTCAGAGCAACGTGCTGTTTCACTGCTTTGGAAAGGACACAGGCGGACACATCCACCCGTGGCTTTAGTTAAGGACAGGCCTCAGCCGGTAAAAGGTCTGATGTGTTGATGTACAGCATCTGAAATGTTCTTCTTATCAACAAACTGTGTGAAAAGACTCAAATCAACAATGAATGTATCTGATTAACAAGTAGTGACTGATACGTCTTCTTCCTTTGTGCCATTGCTGTCTTAAAACTAACCCTAAAAATCAATCTGCTGATTGTAAAAGTATTTATTTAAATCTTTTGTTCACCACGTATTCCATGATTAATAGTTCAAAAGCTGTGCAAACCGCTGTGCTTGTGTCTTACTGCGTGTACTTTGTCAGTTCATTAAGTCCATTAAAAAGTGTGTGACAGCGTTCCCATAGTAATAAGCCCCGAATCATTACTGTACAAGTCGCCTCCTTTTCGTCCCGTCCCTGCCTCATTATTCATAACACGTCTGATAATACTAATAATGCTTCTGATCAGTTATTTTATGACACCAACGAAATATAGAAATAGAAATATACACATGAGGAACATTAAAGTGCTGCATAAACTTCTGTCAGTCACCAGGATTTGATTTTGGTTGTAAAAGTCAGTGTGAACAAAAAGCGGACCAGGTCTGAAGGTGTGAACACACCCTTAAAAACACATCACTTGCACTGGCTGACATGTTACCATTAACACACAGTGTACTTTGACTGCACACACACTGTCCTACTGTCACACACTCACCAGAACAACAAATGTGCATCAGTCTACCTCTAAAATCAGTAAGTAGAGCCACAGACAGGCTAAGGAAGGGAAAGAATTCATTGTTCACAGTGTGCAGAACAAGGAGGTAAAGACAGTAAACAGCAAAGTTGGCAATTCTAACAAAAGCCCTGTGATGAGTGTATTGGTCAAACTCTTGTCATAAGTGTAGTAAGACAGATTCAAGGCCAGATTCTATTTCTTTTTAGGTGTGGTGCATTTTTGGAACCTTCGGTGTCCCTGTAGACACCCCATTGGTCCCCGAGGGTGCTCGTGACATCAATTTTGTCCTGAGTGATTACGATGTAGTACAATACAAAACAGTGTGTAAAACACAGTGAGGAATCAGCTGTAACAAAAGTCTCTTCACATCTCAACAATATAAATTTTAGAGCTCGTCGGGGGTTCAGGAAGATGTAGATGTCTGCCGTGCTGCAGCCGGCAACGTGCACCTAAATATTCCAGAGAATGAGAACAAAGGGAAGGTGGACCAAAAGAAAAGCAAGACATCAGCAAAAAAACTTGTTAAGATTGAAGACATGCTGTTCAGACACACACATGCACAGAATATATCTTTATTTGTTGCTTTGTTCCAACAATAACAGGTGGTCGCACTGGTCGGGCAACAAAATATTCACTTGTTAAAGGAGAGGACGAGTTTGAACAGAAACTAATTTCACATCAAAGATGAATCAGATGAATCCATGTAACATTACTTGTTAATTTACTCCAATCAGGTTTATTTCCAATAAGTTTTACTGTTAATACTATAATTGCAATTCCAGTATTTCTTTATTAATGTTCTTTTATCTTGGATTCTTTCTTATTTTCTGTGGATTCTTTGTTTATTTCCACAGAAAGTCTGTCTCCAGCCCTGTTTGTTTGTGTTTGGATGCAGCGTTATTAATTTGGAACATTTTCAGAGAGACATATTATTTCATTCTGAAGAAGAAAAAAAAAGCTGTCTGAGAAGTTGCAACATTCTGATGTTTTTGGGGCTCAGCTGGGAATATGTGGAAGTTGAAAAGAGAGCACTGATTCACATTCAGCTTCATCCTATAGGCTGTGTTCCCGCGGAGCAGACACAGACACGACTTTAATTATTCAGACCTCTGCGAGGCAGCAGAGAGATTGAGGCAATGCTTTTTTTTTTTCTTTTTTTCTGGCAGTCAATCCGCTGTTTACCTTCCACATAGAAACTCAGCTTTTCAGTCAGACCCTCACCTTTCATAGAATCACTCCTTTTTTTTCTCTCTCTCTCACAGACGTCAGCCGCTCTCATTTATCAGCCGAGACATTTGACAACTCATTTTCTGCAGAAGTTGGCCACTAAACAAGTTTCCCCAAGCATTGTTGTACTTATCGTTTGGGGGATATTAAATTTGTGTGTGTGTGTTTTGCGATATCATAAACCCTCCTGTAAACAAATAAGGATTCCTCTGCAGGCATGAAGCAGGAAGCTCAGACGTAGAAAATGTTTGACTAGACGCCGCTGCATGTTTACATGTTGGCGACAGGCTGGCCCGTTGTTAGAGAGCGACAGTCTCCTGAGGTAAAGGTTCACCTCACGGAGCAGTCTGTCCACTCAATGCCGTAAATGTGCAAAGTTATCAAAGTGTCGGCGAGGCTCAGATTGTTATGATCTCTCTAACGCCAAATCTGTCCGCGCAAGGAGGCAAAACAAACTCTCGTCCGTGGAAAGCATTTTAGATAAACAGTAAATTTGTCGTTTTAATGTGTTTTAATGGATTATGGTGGAACAACAATGCCTCTTCAAATTACAGCTATCTATAATGATGTTTAAATGTCAGCATTTAGCCTTTAGCTCTGAAAGGTTTTGCAGTTTTCTGACCAAAAAGGGGAGCAGATTTTGCTCAGTAACTCCCAGTATTCAACCCTGGTTTACATAAGAACTACTTTCTACTAAAACAATAGTTCCTATTGAAAGGATTGACAGGAGATAGCGGTGAAAACAAAAGTCCATACACCTGGTTTGGTGATTACATGTTGATTAGGGTCCAAAAATGGACAGAAACCCCCCTAAAAAGAGCATCAGCTGACGTTTATAAAAGAGCGTACAGGCTTCTGTCTAAGCTTTACTTGTATTTTCTGTGTATACAGCCCACGAGCAGATTAAGGGATGAGCGGCCGAGCCCTCTCCCCGCCACCACCACAGGGTGACAGATCACGAGCGAGAGAGTATTCGCTCAGTGAAATTACAGACCTGAGGGGTAGTTGATGAGAAATGTCACTGTCGACAAAAATGGAACTCTAATATATTCCATCTCAGGTTTGTTGGACACTTATTAATGTCTCTCAGTGAGTGCCACTAATTAAGGTAGTCAGTCTGGTGCGGCAGATGAAGCGTGGGACAAATAACAGTGTGACCTGAGAACAAAAGAGCTGCGATGAGAATACACATATTTAGCGACGCTGTGAAGTGCTCAGAGCACACAGTGTTCTCGAGCCGAGCAACAAAAGTCCTCATTGTAGCAAACGTGGCTGATTATTCATCATCTTTCCATAAATGATTATGATTTTTTTTCTTCAACTGCTCGTGAGAAAGTTTCATTTCCATCATTTTTAGAAACAGGATCTGATACAGGAATAACGGAGGATTTTTTTGGGTAAATCAAAAATCAAAAAATGCATCAGGTGCAAAAGCAAACACAGAGAACAACCAACAATAATCGCTTATCGAAGCAACTCTGTGTTACATGAAGAACATTTCTCTTTCTTCTAATGGTTACAAAGGAAAATAACTCATCTTTGCTCTGGGTTTATTCTGTCACAGCGTTACTTGGTCTGGTATGATGCTAGCTCAGTGGTTGTATCTCTGAAGTAAAACTAGAATTGAATCCTTCATATATAGATGGCATGTTTGTAGTTTCCTACTTGTTATTCCTTGACATCAGATGTCTCTAAAGCTGCTGACTCCAGATTTTGGTAATTTTTCTGCTAAAACACTTTATAAGCAGAATCATATCACTATGATTTTATTTTTTATCATTATTGTTCTACAAATACAGGTCACCAAAATGAATAAATTACAAATTTAGAGGCTGTAATAAAAAAAAAAAAAAAACTATTCAAGTTTTCTATGATTTGAAAAAAAAGATTTACTTTATTAATCCCTCAATTTCACTCAATCTTTACACATTGAGACCAAATACACACACACACACACACACACACACAAAGTGCTTATAGACATGCAAATGTGTTGAAATGGTGGAGTGATGGGATGTCGTTAAGCAGTTAAGGGTTCAGTGCCTTGCTCAAGGGCTCTTCAGCAGTGCCCTATAAGGTGAACCTTGTACATCAGTTTGCTTATTGCCACACACATACACTGCCATATTGTGATATACTGTATATTGACATTGATTTGAGAGTGAAATGTGTTTTTTAAAATAAAAAAATGAAAAAAAGCCAGCCAGCTCGCGCTGAAACAATTAGTCAATGTGAACGTTTGATAATAAATGAATCATCCAAGTCATTTTTCAAGCACAAATGCAAAAAATGCTTCGAATGGGAGCCCCACAAAAAAAGCAGTCCACCCTGGGCCGAGTGGGCACAGGGTCATTTGCACTGTTTGTTAATCAAGTAATCAGGAAAGTAATCAACAGGTTAATTGTGTTAAAGAATATAAAATTAGCATTAGCTGCTGTGCTACAGCTGACAATAAATCGCAAGGAAATCAGCGGCCCTCGTTTTTCACCCTGAAAAGTTGTAACTGAAAAGTGAACTTCAGCCTCCATATTTAAAGTTGCCCTGTGTGTTTTCAAGCGTTGACCGGTCAGTGCAGGCAGCTGGCTTTGGCTCTGGAATGCAGCAGCTCTTCTGTTTACTGCCCACGGGTGACTGTAAGGCCTCAGTAAACACCAAAATACTTTCTTTCCTTCTCTCTCTTTATCTACTCACTCGCTTGCACACTCTCTCTGCTCACATATACATTCAATCAAACGCACACACACACACACACACCACACACACCCTGTCAGCATGCACCTGTGACTCCCAGAGCTTCTCTTTATATGGAACACATGCTCGGGAATGTCACGGCCCTGGCTGCAAATGGCTCCGGCACTTTGCAATAGAGCCATTCGAGTGTTTCATTTCCTGCCGAAGGAGTTAAAAGGACTTCCAAGGGTAATAAAAGCCAAGCGGGGTTGCATGCCGTAGGTGCCCAATAGCAGCGAATTCCCCCTACCGGACAAAACACACACACACACACACACACACACACACACACACAGCAGCAGCAATCCCCAGACAATAGCTAAACTTTGATGGTTGTTTCCTGTAGGCGATGGTATTTGGTCTGGTGCTGCAGAGGGATTGTTTGGTGCCCGGAGAGTGTTAGCATGTTAGCCAGAGAGAGATCTATCACACACACCTGCCTGAGCCGACATCTATCAAAGCCAGATTTTAAAATGAAAGTGAAAATCCTTCATCATGTCCATCAGATTGTGTCGACTCAAAGAAAATTTGAAAAAATACTGCACTAATCAATTTTCATATCAACCAATGGATAAAATGTATTTACAGTGTGACTGGCGTCGCTCAGAGGGACACATCCACACTGCTGTACATTTATAGCCTCCGTTAGCTCCTTCTTTTGCTTTCCTGGCCCAACAAACTCCTCTCTTATCAATGTGTGTTTTAACCAACTCTACTCTACAGCACACTGTAATGTAATTTAAAATCTTTTTTGCGTCTCCTGTAACATTTTGTATCAATATCAGGCTGCTATGTAGTCATGTTCATGCACACAGCGCACATACATCCATGGCATACATCCAGGCAGTAATGAACGGTTCATAAACACTGCAGTCATGGCTCCAAACAGGATCTATCCAAATAAATAATCACCCAGATTTATCTCACTGTGTGTTATTAGCTACTGGATGTATTAAAGGTTTCATACAAACACCATTCATTCTAATAATTGAAATCATACTGGCTTTTAAAGAATAATATATCAGAGGAAAAATAAGAATGAACAATGGGGCAGATGGAGGTTACATCCCTGAGCGTGATTGGCTACTCCTGCAGCGAGCATAGCACATGTGATTAATCATATGATCAGTTAGAAGCTGCACTTAAAGGTTACTCCTTTAAGTGCTCTAAGTACGCTGCTTGATTAATGTGTCTCATGCCTCACTTTTTGTGAAGAACTTTACTCCGTGCGGATAAGTTTTCAAAGCATTCTCCAGGGTTACCGTTATCAGACCTTTGATAAAGACGGACCCTGATGTTAGATATATTTAAGATTTGCGGCGTTGAACATTTTTATTCATTTCTAGCACTCTGACCGAACACGACCTGGATCATGTTCTCTGAGAAGCTCCTTCAAAGTGTTTGTTTTATCCTCCTTCCTGCGCTCTATGAAATGCTTTATGCTTGTAGAATTGGCAGAGGTTTGTGTTGCGTAACACAGTCGTGCATTGCGGTTGTAGGGTGTGCAGGGACTTTTTTTTTTTCGGTGGGGGGGGGGCCCGGAGGTCTGTGAGCATTACTCAGTGGAGCTTTGTGAGATGAAAGAATTCGAGGGAGATTGACAGCTCTACTTTTTTTTTTTTTTGTCTTTCATTGTCTCATCAGCATACTGTCTCCTGCAGTGAGGAAAACTAATTATGTCTTCAACCCCCTGCTTCACCCCCACCCCTCCACCCCTCCCCTTTTATTCAGATCATCACACTTGGAAATCATAATGAGTTTGTGGCAGACCTCTCTGGCTTTGGAGAAAGGAAGGAGGGGAAAAAAACCTCAGAGTCCATTTGCCTTCATTCAAACAGACCGCTGGCAATTATGGCCAACCTTTTGACCCTCCAAAGCTGTCGCCTCGAATTCTTTCAGGGCCCGACCAAGTTTAGTCCTGCGCACCTGCTAGCTTCCTCAGCTGTACTTCTACTTCTTTAAACCAGCGCTGTACCCAAACCTTTTTGTTATCAAGGCAGAGGGAGCGTATGACGGCCATCTGGTTGGCTGCTTTTAATTATTTGCTCTAAAACAACCGTAAAAAGATTGTGGCAGCCGAAGATCCGAAAAGGACGCTGGTCTTGGACGTGCAAGCAGATGGGCTTCACATCTGGGCTAGAGGAAGTTAGTGACGGCATGAGTGATACTGTGACAAGGTAACACACCCGAAAGAGTGTCAGCAAAGTCTCCCACAGCCCCTTTTGTGTCTGATGATCTCCCGTCACACCCGTCCATCCTCTCTGCTCATTCCGCTGCATCCTTGACACAGGCGGGACAAAGAGTCGGTGGAAAGTGTTTGGGTCTGACTGAAGCACCGTGAGTTGTGCTGGGAGGAAATGATTGCCCATTCAACCTTGGTGATTTCAGAGATTGTTGACAAAATGCAAGAGTGCAACACATTTTAAGCTGGAAATAGATCAGTTGCCTTCATAGAAACAGCATGCAGGGAGGTAACAGTGGAGAGAAAATTGTGTTTTATTAGGAAGGAGAATATTTGCTTCCGACTTTAAATTTGACATCGCATTAATCATTTTGCAACATAACTAGTTATTTTGTGAGGTATTCGGTGCACTAACCGTCCTTATTTTTCTTTTACCTTAGTCACAGACTCTCCAGAATGCTTTGTTACCACCTCACACAACCTTATTACCTTGCATTGTGTGTGTGATTGGGGTTATTATGAAGAATTTCTTTCTGTGAATGTTGTTGTCCTTCATTTTTTGTAGTGAGGTTTTTTAAAGACCAAAGTATCATCGATAATCATTGCAGCACACTACAGCTTTGGCAGTGGAGTTGTTGTGTGTTGTTAATCTAGCATTTGGAACTGGAATTATTACGCTTCCCAGTAAATTACTGTGACACTGGAGGCAAAAAACTGTTGGCATGTCTCTGGAAACACAAAATGTCAAACATGCTTAAACCTTTCTGCCACTGAATCATCGCATCAAATGTGTCTATTAGGGATTGAGCCTCTCCATAGTGCTCTTTCACATGTGCATCTTATAAACAAGCTGCACTGCGAGTCACTCTCTCCAACAATAGATGAAGGAAAACCATCCAAAAAAATGCACCAAACCGTGACACCAAAATTGAGTTACACCACAAAATGTGAATTTTGCATAACCATTACACCCGTCGTCATTCCCATTTTTGCTGTGTTTCCACAGTGCGTGGGTGTTATTTTCACTGTTTTTTCCTGCCATTACACTCTGTGGAACTAAGCAGCCAGTGTCTGCCGCATGTCGTGAAGCACTGAGACAGAAGAGTGCTATTCTTCTGTGAGAACTGCGTGCTGAAATGTATTCTCCGAAGAAAGATTATATCTAAATGAAAGTTGGAAGAGCTTGCATCCTTAGAGACCGAGCTAATTAAATTTGTAAATTCCTCCCAAATCATCTCCCTATCACACTGGTGACTCGCCGTCGAATGCTGCCAAAAAGTGTGTCACAATGTGTTAAGACCAGTGTACTTTGGCAGTAGACGTCGAGATGAGAGATGAAATTAGAGGCCTGCAGAGACCCCTGTGTTTTCAGCAGGTTTGGCTTTTTTTTCACGTCGAAACACTCCTCTTGTTCTCAGGAAGAGAGATAATCACTTATTAATGCAGTGACGTTATTTGATTTTGTCTACTATGCAAAATTAAATTACATTTAGCTTGTGAGATTCAGTGACTTAATGCAGTGACTCGGTGTATTTCTGCACAGGCTTGTTAATCGGACATATTACCGATAACATCCTTTTCTGCTTTCTGGCTGAAATTAAATCACAGTTGATAACACAAGATGAATTCAGTCTGGAAGTCTAAAAGTGTAGCAGCATCTGTCAGCCACTGGAGACGAGTGCATGAAGTCAGTGCCCCCACCTGCCCCCCTCCACACACACACACACACACACACACACACACACACACACTGAAAGCATATGCATGGTGTGTGCTCCATGAGGGGAAGACTTCTCCCCCTGACTGCCAACACACTTTTTTTTTTTGTTATTTTCTCACCTCAAGCCAACTGAAGGTAGCTCACTTTAAAATGTGCGAACATGTCTGGCATTTGCATTAGAATAACTCACCGCTCTCCAATTAACTGGTGACAAAGTGGATTGGAGATACGCTAAGTAAACACACCGGACGTCTGACACAAAGAGGCAAAAGCCGTTGTTTGTCATTGTTCCTGGGGGTAATTGGGATGGGTTTTTTGGGGGGGGGGACTCAGCACCCTGAAAAGCAAACTCTCACTCTCGGCCCTCCCACTAAGTCTTAAGCTTTCGTCTCCCTCGTCACCTATCAGACAGAAATCACCAATTACAGTAATGGCAAATCCTGCAGGCCAATACACAAAGGCTGACAATGATGTGACACCTTCTCGGCCTTAATCAGGATGTCGGGCTTCATCTCTCAATTTGCAGAGCCCTCTGTCACTCGCTTTGCTACGCAACTTTAAGCTGCTTTGGCCCAATTTCACATGCTGCTGTTATCCTGTTTGGACTTTGTTAGGACAGAAACCGTCTGTAAGAGACTTTGAATGTGTTAACTGCAGGAAGTCAGTGTCATCTGAAAACTTTTCATGAGTTTCTCACTTTTGTCAGATGACAGGAAAATAGCTGCCATTGTATTTTTTTTCAAAATTATTTTTGGAAAAGTGAGTGAGGTTTATCTTCCATTTTGAATGTGCATACTGTATACACTGTTTAAGTGTGTATGAATGTGTGTGTGGACAAATGTGGTTTTGTAGGCTCTGCCTCAGCTGGCATTAACAAGCCGATGAAAGAATTTAATTAAAATCAGTGTTAATTGGAGCTGGGTATAAAACTCCCATACTTTTTAGTGCATATTTAAATATTAAAATGATTCAAATACTACCTCACATAAGTGTTAAGGCCTGGTTAATGACGGAAAGTGACAGACAAGTTCATCCACGTGCCAGGATGGATGGTGACTGATTAGCATTCTAGCTGGTTACGTGTTGTTATCTCACCAACTAGCTGTCTGAGTAATCATATGGCTAGTCGACTACTCGGCTACTCACCGCCTTGACACGTGGATGAACTTGTCACTTTCTGTCATGACCAGGCCTGAACACTTATGTGAGGTAGTATTTGAATCATTTTCATATTATTGATAATTTAATACCTGAGCTTTTGTACCAAGACTTTTACTTTGTGGAACAAGAAAAAAGCTTCTCAAATGCTAAAAAATATACTCCAAGAATGAGCAAAATTATTTTTACCTGATTAAAGAATAGACTTTCAAGTTCCAGCACTTGACAGCAATGCTCGGTGCTACGGACATATTTAAATATGCACCAAAAAGTGTTGCAGTTTGATACCCAGTTCCAATTAACACTGATTTTAATTAAATTCTTTCGTCGGCTTGTTAATGCCAGCTGAGGCAGACTGACACTTCTGCAGACCGCTGAATAAAATCCTGAACCTCCCCCCGTCACATCTGCAGGGGGACCGCAGTGACTGGCTGATGTATGACTCGTACTACGAGGCCACAGCTCAGCCTGATATACTGACAAAACCAACATACTGTATGTGTGTGTGTTTGTGCCACACACTGCTGGTGGTCCTCTTCTGGTGGGGAATCTGCATCACAAACAGTCGCCCCCTCCACCCCCTGCTGCTGCTTTCTGAGGCTGAATCTACACAGCTCTGCTCGGCTGCAGCACAGAGCAGCAGCCTATATGGATATGAATGGTCCCACCAACTATTCTTGAGTTTAATAGTGAAGGATTAAGGCAATTCAGACAGATTTACAAAGGACAGGCGGGAGCAGCTTTTTTAATTGTCCCTGTGTGACTAATGGCAGTTGCGTTGCAGGCTTGTGCATTCTAGGAGACAACACAATGTGTTCAAGGCATTGACTGCTGATTATTTCCATGTGGAGGCTAAGAATTTATTTGACCAGAGCATGGGTATTTGCAGCGGGGGAAAGATTAAGAAATAGCTTTTCTTTCTTTCTTTTTCTTATTTCGTCTCCGTGAGAGCCACTTTGACAGCTTCTCTTTGTGCCGTACCTGCTTCAGTTCCCCTCTTAAAGAAAATAGAAATATGATTCCCAGCCAAAGAATAAGAAAAAAAAAACGTAGTACAGAATGAGCTTTTTTTTTTTTTTTTTTTGTCTGGCCAATCTCCAAACTTTAATCAGCCTGCTGACTTCAAGGAGGTACAGTGCTTTCCACAGGCTTCTTTTCTTACGCAGCAATGCGAGCGATTCATCTGCTCAGGCCGCAGTTTTATGTTTCTGTCGTTTTAAGCGGCTCTCCATAAGCTCACTGCAAAGCCATGAAACAGCCAAAATGAGAAAACGTTATACAGCTAATAGAGCTGTTACCAAAACTACCTTTGCTGGATTGCTTAATACCACGAGGTTCCACCTTGTTCGCGCCGGGCGTATTATCCTGCTCCGTTCATAGTGGTGTTTTCAAGTCCTTCTCGACATCGCCGTTATTTTCTCCCACAGCTTTCACTGATGATCTCTGACATCTCATTAGAGTGTCTGTTATTGGTATTACCCGCACTAAAGCGAAGTGATCACGGTGGATATTGTGAAGTAAATTTCTGTAACCAGCCAAAGAAGAAAAGAGTCATTATCAAGTCCAATATATAGTTGGCAGCAAAACAGAGACACTACAAGCTATGAGATTGTTTCCCGAGATACATTTTCAAGGCTAATTATCTCGCAATAATGACATCATTATAATGATAGTGAGCCAGGGCTCAGGCAGCTGAAGAATGAACCATTGTTCAATACAATGCTCACACATATTGCCACGAGCACACAGGGTTTGAACAGACAATAACTGATATATTCAAAAGAGTGCAGGTGTTTTTAAAATAAACATTTCAGCTTTATAGATTTATGAGTTTAAACGTAAGTCTCAAAGGACAAAGCTCAGATACTCACTGAATCACTGAATATATTACATGAGATTTTTATTTTTTATTTTTTTTAGGAATATTCACACTTTTTCCTCAACCTGCCATGAGTAAGTGATTTCCTACATTTCCCAGACTTTCTGACAGCCCACTGAGTGCTGGTGTGAACTTGTTGCTGTCAGCTGTGCACAGAGAGCAACAGTGAGGGAAGAAGTGGAAGTCACGACCCTGACTGAAATAGTCTTGTTGTGCTGCGAGGGATTCCACTCCACTCGCCCCTGTGGCTGGAGGAACTGCTACCTCTGTCTCTTCCACGATTGGGTCGCGATTTATACCGATATTGACGATACATATTAAAAAAATGAAATACTGATATCATTTTCATAATAATACCATGTACATAATGCACACTCAGTGTAATTATTATTTTTATAGCTTTTGTACAGTCATGATTATGGTTCAGTTTTTTTACATATTGCAATAATATTATCATGAATTATTTTTGCTGCGATACTTGTGTGTTGAAAATCTGATATGGTGATAGCCCTAATTGGATATCTCCTTGTGTTAAACACTGATGTAGAATGACAAAACATGTTTTTAGCTCTACATCTGAGCAGTTTTCTGTTGGAGTAAGAAAAAGAAGCCACATTCTTTTTGAATTTTAAATTTCATTGTTGCCTTTCGTGGGAAATGTGATGGGATTTTGTACACCAAAGACTGTGTCGATTAGTGGAAGAATAATCATTAGATTAGGTGAATAACAGCTGATAATAATCATTAGTCACAGGCCTAATTTAGATGTAAAATTATATATAGTAATTTCAATTAGTCAAAAATAACAACAGTGATAACTAACAGTTGACCTTGGGTTTTGGGGCCCATGGGAACAGTTGCTAGATTTAGCCAGTTAGTAATGAAGTCAAGCAGAAAAAGCAAAGCTCTTTTCTAAAGCTGTTTTTATTCCAACGTTGCAGATGCTTTAGGGCAGATTGTACCTTTAACTCGACCAGCAGCACGCAGCCCTCCTCTCTCTGTGTGTCCTCGGTCAAACGTATTATTGGCATCATTACGATCCTCTCCCCCAGAAAAGACTGGCAAAGAGGATTTGGGCCCCCGCTTTCTGTAGGTTGTTTACCAAGCAGGTGTTACAGCATTACCGGGCGTCTCTCCATGCACTGACTCTGACTCTGTGCCCGGCGATTACGGCCAGTCGCTAACCCTGGAAGCCAGTGTTGACTGGAGGGGAGGGGGTGTAGCGTAGGTGGGACAAAGGACAGTGGACGTGCCTTTGTAGGGCAGAGGGAGCCGGGAGCCAATCTGTGCCGAGTTCAGCCGGGCAACCTGAGAGCTGGCTTTGTCTCTTCAAGCAGCCGATCACTCAGCGCAGTTTCGGTTGAAAACTGTTTCCGAGGCTTAGAGGGCAGACCGCGTCGTCCCGACTCTGGGAATAATTCAGCTCTTGTTAGACTTTGCAAACAGCTTTTACATGACACTCCATAATAAATCATAGTTATGAATTTCATCTAAACAGATTGTTACAAGCAATGAGTTGTGGCAAACCAACTCTGAAATTGTCTCAAGATTCTTTTTTTTTATTATTTAAAAATCCCATGACATCCATAAACCCTCCAGAGATAGAGCCGCTGCCTGTCTGTGTCGCTGCTTCGCAGTCATTAATCATAATCAGTTAGCAGCTTCCATAAGTTAACAGAACATAAAGAAGAAAAGATGTGGCTCAGGAGGTCGGGCCATTTAAAAGGATCAACGCATTCTACAGAGCGATGCACTCGAGGGCGTCGTCACTGTAAAGTATTCCTCCAGGACCAAATATGCTCGGCGTGTGTTTGTGCGAAACGACACACCCAGTCACAAGCGTCGGTGCTCTGCCGTCTGGTTCCCTTCACGTCCTGTCATTTGCTTTTTGTCTGCGCATAAAGAAGACATCAAGTGAGCTCATAGCAGACAGATGAGTGATAGAAGAGCTCACAGCTGATGACAGACACAAAAAAAGCCTATCCCCAAAACTACAGTCAGCCACTAAGTAGGCTTTTGTGCAATCGTTTTTTTTCCCCTCTCTTTTCCTCCCACATGCTGTCTGGCTGGAGGCCTGTCTGGAGTGTCTGGCCTGGGGGTTACTCATCACGAGCGCACGACTGCCAGCATCGGGTCGTCCCCTTGATTACAGGGCTGCCGCTGAGTCGGCTGGGCGTTCCGGTCTTATCCTTTATCACCAGGTGCATTTACTCTGGCTATGCACTGCTCCGTTTCCTGCAGTACGCACTAGTCGGTCGGCTTTAAGCAAGCAAGCAGTCAAATGAGTTGTATACTTCCTGAATAAGGTCATCCGGTTTGTGTGTCTTCTCCAGGCAGAATTAGATGTCACTTTGCAGCAGCTATTTATTGGATCAGTGTGAGATTTATTAAAAAAAAGAGTGTATACCTGTCCGTGAATGTGACCTAAGCGTTAATACCTTTCAGCATGAGGTATTTTTATAAAAGAGTCATCAGGAGTCACCGCTTCATTAGAGATGTTCCTTTCTCCTCGTTTTCCAGCGTTTAAAAAATTGACTTTAATTTCCCCTTAAGTAGCTTTATGTCTGTTAGACTCATTTTATTCCACACTCTCTGACATTAACATATTCTGTGTGCCTGTATTAGCCTGTGCGTGGGAGCCTTGGGTGCATGTTGTTATGGCTGCACCCACGGCCAGATAAACCCTGAGGCAAACAAAGCTTCCGAGCACAATGCAACGCAGAATAATACACACATGCATGATTTAATAGAATATAAAGGTCAATAAATGACTAAATATTTTCCACTTTGTACAAGAAAGTGACCTCAGATAACTTATTATGCTTTAGTTGGGCATCTAAACAAACTTATGCACAGTGGACATGAGGCTTTTGGAGCCCATAGGGTAGTTCCTGGTTGGTAATCCTGTCTTGGTTGCCCCTTCCATCAATTGAAATATTCTAGATGACATGATATAGTTTATACATTTGAAAAAATTGGGATCTTTACCAGAATTTGAAATTACGGTTGGTAGGTTTGACTCATTTGACCGCACAGCGTGCACCAAGGGGTCAGCAAGGTTGAAGAGGTTAACAGGATGTTTTTGTCTACAGCTGGTTTATTTTCACTGCGGACATGAAGGTGGAGCTGTGTTTGCACTCTTTCACATTTGTCCCACTCACTGTGCGGCAGATTGTTTTCTGTCTCCTTGCAAAAATGAAAGCTCGAGAACACACCGGCGCAGCGCTGAAGTAACCAAACTTAGAATGTGTGGCTGCCACTTCGTCTGGCAGAGGACTGAACCTGTTGACAGATTCAAGGTGCTCAGCAACCTCAACTGCAGTGCCGGGGGAGTACATCCCCGCGCCTTACACAACTGTCCAACGACTGCATGAGCGGGGTCATTTTCAGTGCTTGTCGGCCTTGTCTCGGGCTCTGATCTGATTTAACTGCGTGGTGTCTTGGAGAGCTGCAGGCCTGGCCTAGATCTGTTGGCAATCAGCAGTGTGCTGGAGTAGACTGCTCCGTACAAAATTACAGAGGCGGCCGGAGGGGCAGTGGATATGATTTCCCTGAGATGGAGTCTGTCCAAATCTGTGATTAAAGAGCATATGAGCACTAATTAATATTATCATCTTCCTGATGACAGAGGTGTTTTTTTATAATAAATGTTTATGATTCCAGCCCTCAGTGATCATATCCCCCCTTACATTCTGCAAAGCGGCGGCGGTGGGCTTAATTTGAAATTTTAATATTTCTCATGCCGGATGCCAAACATTAGATTTATTCGCTGATATGTGAATGAAAGCAGCTGCCTCAGTGTCAAACCGCGGATAAGCGTGACTATAGGGGTTGAAACCTCAAAATAATAGCAGTGCCTCGGGATTCTGACCCCGGTGTGCGCCATCAGTCCACGGCACAGTGCATTTTTGTGAATAATCTTACTTATCAATCCCCGTAGAGCTCAGATGTCCAATCAGGGTTTCAGATTGGAGCGCGGGGCCCTCAGGCTGTGCTTTGACATTTAAGGGAAGCAAAGAGGTGGAAGGCCGTTTGGCTGCTTAGCAGCTCCTGTAAATATCCAGAGTCACCGCACTGGGCTCTCGCCCTTAATCGGCTCTGTGCCTTTTCACTCTGCGGTCTTTGTTTTATTAAGATAAATGATAAAGCCACTGTGTATGCAAACGCATATCTCTGCTTAGCCTGGTCATGTATTTGAAAAGACATGCCTTGCAGCTGCTTGTAGCAGAAAGGTCAGCAAGGCAGTGGATAAGCAAAGCCAAGCGTGTACATTATAACAAGTACCAGTGCTTTCATTTCTCATCTGGCCTGTGCCTGTTTGTTTCAAAGTGTATTCTCTCTGACAGTCCATGTGCTGAGCCGCCGCAGTTAGATAGCATCAGTGTAACACAGCTCACCATCAAAGGGGATACGGACAAGCATGGCATATTTTTATGACTTCATCAGGCTTTCTGGGCAATGAATTCTGCAGATCTCAGGAAATTCAGCAATTAACTACGAGGATATCGGCCTGTGCATCATGCAGCCAGGCGGGTCTCGGGGATTTACTCTGATTAAGTGGGTTCAGATGGAACCCGGTCGACGAACAAAAACCTTGGTTTATTTACAAACTCTCTGAGCTTTTCCTCTGTTTTTGACCCTGTCATTTATTTCCAAGCGACCTCCCTGAAACAAGCCCGCGTCTCAAAAGAGTTTTAGCTCAACCTCACATCACTTTCCTTCCAGCACACACACATGCTGGCCTGCTGTGTATTGTCACTGTAATTATGATTGCCAGAATGAGTCAACAAATGTTCTTATTTGGTATTCTGGGACGTTTATTACAAACAACAGAGCCCTGTGTTTCTTATGTGAACGGTTAAGGATTTTAAATCAAGAGGCTCGGTTTTATGTCTGCAGTAAATACACAGTTTTGGCACAGACGTGCTGCAGTACACATTTAGTTTATCTTCCATGTCATTGTCCTTTGAGTCAAATTGCTGTTTCCCATCTGTCCAGCTAATCATTATGACCTTCTAAAACATGACCTGGTTTCTGCGAGACAGAGGAGGAAATCGCAGTTCACACCTGGCATTATTGAAATACGTCTCAGCTGAACCCGTGTTTGATGTTTTCTGTGGGAAAGGATCAGACGTACATTTGCAACTGGCAACAAGGCTTGAGAATTACAGACATAACTTTACTATATGTGGCCACGTGTCCCTGCGCAATGCGGAAATTTGGCTTGATCTTTGAAATCTGACTGAACCCAGAGAGGTTATCCATACCAGAACGGGGGGATTCTGTAATCAGCCGTTACGCATTGTATTCCAAATTTTCTCTTCACCTTCATCGAGTATATTTATATATATATATATATATATATATATTTCCTCACCACTAGAGGTCAACATCTTTTGTTTCCTGATGTGATTTGAGAATATTTGAGAATGAAATTTGTCAGCTGTTATAGAATTTGCAGCACTGTCCTGATCCTTTTAATATCTTGAGCTATATAAATCATGGGTATTGTTTTATATTGTGTGTATTGTGTATATACAGATGTGAAGCAAAACCTAGATTAGCCAAAAACATGTTTAACAGGCAATCATTTGAATCACCAGAACATGTCTCTATATTGGGATAGAAATGGATCTCATGATTAGAACCTGATCTCTGAATCAGCTATGATAAATCTCGAATCTCGAATATCAGCTCACGTAGCTCCCTGTGAAATGTCCAGTCAGCATGTTTTGGGTGCGCTCATGTAAACCAGTCAATTTGTGAAAGAATCGCCCCGGAGGTACATTTTGGTGCCCGTTGTGAACAAGGCCATCATTTCACTATTGCTAGTATATGATTATGTAAATTCTGGTTATGGCGCGATGGAGTCGAGATGACTCTATTCTTGCTCTACATGGGGGAAAATAAATATGGCGATTGCAGATCCCATTCTAGCTGACTTGAAGAAATCAGGGAAGTGTACTAAGAGCCGCTGATGATAGGCTGCCAGCCCCGCTCCCTAATTTGGACACTCACACAGGAAAGCTGAGTGCTTCCTCAATAACCGGGGGTCCCTGCTGGCTTAACAATTATGTAACAAAGCTGACCAATGATCTCTGCATCTGTGACACCGCTGAATGGCATTTTGATATTATAGTAGAGCGTGTGGCGTGGAACACCACTGCGGGTTAAAATGAACTCCCTGTCAGGAGGCATTGGAGGGGCAATCATGCACAGTGCGCCTCGTGTGTGCATGTCAGTGTGGCATGAATGCAATTTCCCCCCACTGACCTTCCACTGTGATTCTGATTCCTGGCTTCCCGGTAGCGCACAGGGCTATACTTAAGCTGTTAGATGTGGGTGATGCACTCAGAGAATCACACATCCAAAAAACATTTACTTGCTTGAGCACCGGGAGAATCCGAGGAGGGATTCTATTAGCTGAGGAAATTCTCATTGACACCTAATGTGCTTCCTTTATGACCAAACACATCCCACCAACACGTGATGAGTATCTCTCCAATCGGACCTTACTGTTGACTGTTACACTTAAGAGAAAAGCTCTGAGGTGAGGAGAATTGGATCTGATACCTCTCTGTTGATCCAGAGAATTGATGTGAATAAATGATAGTGGGGTCCTTGAACTGGGAAATAATGAGGGGACATTTGATGGCTGTGTTGAGCTTGTCAGTGGTGAAAGCATCAGATATGTATTAATAATCATCCCGCCACCTCTGGAGCTGTCAGCCCTATAGAACATGAAAGACTCAGCCTAGGTCTCCTTCAAATCAAGCCTGGCTAATTGCTTTCAAACGGAGCCGCCTTTGACCTCTCCGCGTGGTCACTAAAGGTGTCCCTGACTCGTCCGGCATTGTTATGCAGCGAACGCTGCGTTCTCTGTCAGGCTCTTTAAAAACCCTATTTTCAAACACTCGTGGTTCAAGGGTATTTCGTGCACCTCCACCTGAAGCGTTTGTGGTGAATTGGAATCATCAGGCGATCAAAATGTTCCTAAAATGATACCATAAGCCTCTGATGGGAGGACATGCTGCAGCTGAAGCTAAGCATTCTTAGGGTGAGCTTGTAAAGAGATAGAATTGATCAGATTGGATAATATAGATATGCACAAGTTATGGCTCTATTAGAAGCTAAAGGTAATGGGTTCAACAGAGTTTGTGGGCTAGCGAGCTAAAAGAAGCTAAAATCTGATAATTCATCAGAATGAGTAGCAGTCATTCTGTGACTAATGTGTTTTGTCTGTGGACGAAGGCTTGAAATTCTTTGAAACCCTCGACTACTGGATGTGGTCCACATGCAAGCGAAGCCATGATTCACTCACAAACTAAAAAGTGTGACTGACTGCATCACTTCTTCCTTTTTTGTCCTGTTCGGGTCTAAGTGGAGGTGACATGGCACCGCGTGGCAGCAGCTGGTGAAACACAATGCTGTGCAGCCTCAATGCCACCGGCGAGACACTGGCTCTGTAGCCCAAGAGCAAGAAACTTGTCACACCAATTTTTGACAGTTCCCCTCACATTCATCAGAGCCTGAGCTCTGTTAGTCCTCCAATGCTTTACTGTGTGACTCACTGAGCGTGCTCCCAGTGCACACAGCTACTAAAAGGGAATTCTGCTTTTAATTCAAGAATGCTCAAGGTGCGTCGCTCCGCTGAGTGGATGAATGGCTTTCAGAGCTAAAGCTGCAAGCTAGTTTCAGCCCGGCCAGCTCCAAAGACAGGTGGAAAGTAGCTGGGGGTGGATAACATCCACCCACACACTTTTTACTGGGTTCATACGGGCAAGCAAACACCCACACACAGACATACGCAGGCATTCCAGCTGTAAAAACCCAGCTAGGGTCGCATCAAATCTGGTGAAACGATCGCGCTGTCTTAAAATGCAAATTGCATCCTCCATGCAGGGAGAGACAAACCTTCCCCACCAGGCGAGGATTACATGAGGAGGAGACGACTAGGAGCAGGCTGCAGTTTGACACTGAGTGGTGGGAGGCAAGGGTGTGGAGGTCAGAGGGGAACTGACTGCTCCGGTACATTTGCCTCGGAATCCAGCGACCCACGTACAATTCTCAACTCATGCAAGCAATTTTGTTCCGAGGCTGAGTGAAGTCTTTATTTTCAGCTAAAGTGGTTTTTCATTTAACCATGGGCAAAAAGTTAACCAAACCACCCAGCCTTGACCTTGACCACCAGCAACTTTTACACATGAAAGGCAGTTTACTAGTCTTCGGTGGCTCTGGAGGAGCTTTGTCAAGACTTTTCAAGTCTGAGAAATTAAACCCTTGATGATGTCATCAGGATTATCTGAGCTCAGGCTCCGAGACTACAAACCCAGAAAGCCTGGCTTACAAACAAGGCAGTCTAACAAAACTGTGCTAATGGTTTAAGTTTTAGGAAAGACATGCAATACTAAATAGCTGGAATGTACCTTTAACTTCATGACTTGCAATCGCCTCAAGGAGAACTATATTTGTCCACAACAGTCACCATTTTTAGGGTATCACACCCCCTTAACCATCCCCTTAATGTCCCCTGCTCCCAAGATGCCAACATTTAACAGCAGTCACTCTCTGCTCTCTTATGGGAGTCACAACATCCAGCAGAAGTAATTTTGATTATGTCATCCCTCGTTAGTGTCAAGCCAGCCCGGGACCAAACTGTCGCCGGGCTTTTGTTTCACAGGCTGCTGGAGATGATGTTGTTAAAAAGGTTTCAGTCTAACAAGCAGACTCCCCAGAACTGTATATAAATACTCTGCTCGGCAGTGATGGAAGGGGAAGCTGAATAGAGTATGTTAAATGCATCAATCGCTGTCAATGTGTGAAATTGTTGATATGATGGAGAGCTGGGCCAGCTGGCATAGCAGCATTTTAAATATGTTAACATAGATTCTTGCAAAAGGAAAAAAGCTTTAAGATGATATCCAGACTTTTAATAACGCGTCAAATTAGTTTTTATCCAGCTCATAGTGTCATTCGTTGCTGAAAAAGCTCTGGTTCTAAATTTTTTTTAAAAAGTCTCCAGTAGCCAAATGTCCACACTTTCATTTAATTCCCACTGTTTGAATTGTAGGAAGACGTGCTTTATGTGTGTTTACGGGCACAAAAGAGTAGTCATTGTAATCTCCTGTTCAAATTAAACGTCTAAAACGCTGTGCACTTCAACAAAGATGGCGCCAAAGGCGTTAAGATACGCGAGCACATCTTGGAAACAGCAGTAATTAATATATGAGTTCATAGCGTCGGTGCGGTCCATGAGGCAAGCATGGAGGCAGAGAAAGACGCTTATGTAATGAACCAGCTCCACTCAGAGCTGAAATCAGCCGTCTGAGTGAAAGAAGAGGATATTAAAACTGCACTGTCTAATGTATTCATAAGACATTCAAATGCAGAGCACGCTGGCGACTGGCTTCTGGATCAGTTAGCTTTACAGGAGAAGGTGTTCGGGGTCACTAACACATTTTCTAATATTGCAAAATGAATGCACAAATGCCTGCACAAACAGTCTCTTTAAGAGCGGCGTAACAATTATACAATTTTCCACCATGCTAAGCTCCCACAGGTATGTTAAAAGTCAGAGAGTGGCTGGCTGCTTCTGGTCTCCATGATATCAAGTCGAGTCATTAATGGCTGTCACACAGTGCTGCCTGAGTGATCCGCAGGGGAGACAGAGGAGCAGCTTTTTTTCTCAGAATTAACACTCAACATTCATTCTGAGAAATGGAGAACGACTGCTTTTCCATTCTCAAATCACCTTTAGGGAACGATCACCTTTTTTCGGCACTGTGGAACACCGCGTCTGCTAATGCCGTTCACTGATCTCATGATCTCGGCGGAAACACGGGGCCCCGGCTCTCTGTCACCCGTGGCAGGGTGAGGGAGTGGAGGAAAGGTGGAGGACGGGGCCCGGGCTGAGTCATTGCTACTACAGCCGCAGGCCAAAGGGGGGTAAATGGGGCAGATCTGGTGCCTGAGCCTGCGTCACACACACTCTGGAGGGAGAAGAAGCTGTGTGGGAAAGTAGCTCGTCATGCTGCACGCCGGCTCTGTGGGCTCAGGCAGTATCTCTGCTTGCCACTTGGAAACCACGTATCTGACAAGTGTGTGAGAAATGAAGATGGCCTCCTCTCTTTTTTTAAATGAGTAACAAAACTCACATTTTAGACTTTTATTTGATGGTATCAAAGGCCAAGGTTGGAGGCAGAAAAGACAACAAATAACTATGTGGTGATAGGACCAGACTGCAGAATGTTTTGTCTAGAATAAGAAGAATTTGGATTATATCACCCGCAGCGTTTTGATGAATCAATGTGTTTGTTTTTGTACTTTTAATTGATTTTCAAAAAAAATCAGAAAAAAGCATCTAACACAGACAACAAAAATATATCTACTTTACGGTCCTGAAGGAAACTTGTCTGATGCCGTGAGAAGCCAAATTTGGATCTTATATGACATTTTAAAGGTCAAGTGCGGTCCAGAATTTCGTAGCGTCTAGCTGTGCGGTTGCAGACCCCTCTGCTTCCTACAGTGAAGAAGAAACTACATGACAAATGGCAAAGGCCCTAGCTTGTTTGGTTTGTCCATTATCGGCTACTGTAGAAACATGGGTGTTCAACATGGTGGACTCATCCACAACGTAGATGTAAAGGTGTCATTCTAAGGTAACAAAACCTTTAAAACGTCAGTGACAGAGTTTAAATTATTCACTAATCAAGAATTCTCAAAGATACTCAAGTCACAAGCTGAGAAACAGACCACTGTAACTAAATACATCCACTTATAAAGTCCAAGAGTTGCTAACTTTGTAAATATACATCCTGAATTCATTCCTCTCTGCACGCGCACGGCAGAAAAAGACATCTGCAGGGGATGAAAGCGAATGTCAAATTAAAGCAGTAAACACAGACAAGAAGCATCATTTAGTGCCCATAAACCAGAACCAGATTTAGGATCAGGAAGAGAAAGGTCCATATTTCAAGGACGCCGTCTGGATGAGGGGCAGAGAAAACAGCCAAATTGGATGAAGTTAAGCTGCACTAACTGCTTGTTGTGACTCGAGAGAGAAAACTCAATCGTCCCTTTGACCAGCCGACTGCGCTGAGAAAGGATACATTGTTCCCGTGTTTTGGGTGGATTATGAGGGGACATGTCACAACAGCAGGTTTTTGACAAGGTCTTGGGTGTCCGCTGTCGTGAGCATTACTGTCAGGAATGCCGATGAGGCCTAATGAGGTTTTAATCCAGCCGGAGTCATTAGTGGCAGGTCATCTTAAAACAATCGAGGGTCAGGCTGCAGAGGTCCACTCCCACTGGGTCACTGAGCATGACACCGACACTTCAACAGCTTCAGCAGCCTCTGATAGTCCAGGGAACGGCTTTTTGTCTCTTGTCGGTCAGTATTGAAAATTATAGGATATGTCTGTCCCGTGACTCCTGGTTGAGGCTGTTGAGACTAATTATGGTTATTTAAGAATCCACATTTTCTTGTAATTTCATCATTCGCAAGCTTTCACTTCACGACAAAGAAACCAGGAAACAGAAATCAGCACAACTTCTGACAAGTGCCTTTTACCTCACGAGTTCACGTCATCCCCAGGACGACTTTTCAAACTTGCTAAGACGTGTTAATTAATATGCTTTGCCCCAAGAGCACCATGAGTCATCAAGATTTCACAGTATGTTTACAGACGTGATTTTCGGGCTGTTTAGAGTGCAGATTTGCAGTAAGCAGATTTTTTTGAAAGCATCATCTCCTCGGGGGTGAGCTTTAGCAGCCCCAAAACACTTGCCCTCTTTCTTTTCCCACAAGGCTCTTTAAGAAAAGTGCTGCAAAAATGATGGTGATTACAATCAAGATGATGATGATGACAGTTATTGTAAAAGTAATTAATGAAGGTTGTGGCCTACCAGAAGCAGAAGGCACAGCTGCAGAACTAGTTGCAGTTGTAACACACTGCAAACAATCTCCAACTTCTCAAATTATTCTGTCTGTAACAATGTCTCAAAGATTAATTTTCTTTAAATGAAAAAGTAATGTCATGAAATAAGAAAATAGGCACTCGCTGCACTAAAATCAAGAAAAACAACCCTTAATTTTAGAAAAACAACATTATGGCATCAGGCTGCTCTAGCTGCATTGTTTTAAGGAAATATAACATTAAAGTTGCACTTCTTGACGTTTTTATATTAATGATGGATGATTAATGACTGTGTACTCTGAAAGGGGTCAGCAAGGTTGAGAAACTCACTGAGAAATATCACTCGGTTGTTGAAATATGTCGGTTCTACATAGCATTTGAGCACCTTTCGGCACGTTGTTTTGGCTTTAAAGGACCCTCGATTTTACTATTTCGGTGCAGTCTGTAATGTTCACATGTGTCTGCAACTCCAGCAAAAGCAAACAAGGAGAAGTTAGCAATGTTCTGCTGAGCACCGTTCATAGAGACAGATTAACTGGAGTTGGTTGCAGATGAAAACAAAGCGATGGCATTATTAAACGTTTGTTGCAGGGAGTAAATGTTAGAGATGAGAACAAAACAAAAATAGTGAGTGTTGCTCTTTTATTCATCAGGTTAGCAGACACACGAATCTTAATGAATGCTTACGTTCTGGAGGATGTGTCGATAGGTGGCTGCTTGCTAACACATTCTCCATATTGATGTAATGAGGTGAAAACGTGTCAATGTGTTTACGGACGAAAAGTCTATTGATGCAGCTTTAAATGTGGACACAAGAACCCTTGTCTTTAAGGTTAAGGTTGATTTACATGTAATTGTGAAGCTAGATGTAGCACTAGCAGTAGTTGTAGCAGTATTAGCATGAGCAGAAGCATTAACTGTGGTATTATTTGTAGCTAAATCAGACGTGCAGGGCAGCTACACCAGTGATAGCATGTAGCAGTTAAACTGTAGTAGCTCAGTAGCTACAGACACTGTTTCTGCAGCAGCAGCATTAGCGGTAGTTACAGTAAATACTGAGACATTACATGGCACCAGTGCAGGCTTGAGCTCCATCAATACAAGCTCGTTAATTTCAGTAGCTTTGGGTATTGACAACTAAAAATATAACCGTGTGTCTGTGTGCAATGTTTATCAAACCTAAATGTGGGAGCACTTAATCCAGGCAGCCAGACACTTAAAATGAGTCATGCAAAGAGGCACAGATAATTGGTGTGCATAAGACTGGTGTCAGAAGGTTACAGGTACAGCCCTCTCCCTCTAAGAGGCTTTCTGAACAGTTCTGTCATCAGGGAGAGTAAGTGCCTGCTTGTTCCGCTGGAAATGTTGGAATTAATTGAACTGAATTGTCATTCATAATCTGCATGTTGCAGTTTTGCACCGGCCGGGCTAACGCTGTCTTCTAGTGTTTGCACTGTAATTGAAATTTTCGGTCACGAGGTGTAAACATTTAGAAGTGTCCCCGTGAATATCCGTCGGGGGATGCAGAGTCGACTGATTAGTGGCCGGCTGTATGCATGTGTGTGTGTGTGCGTGTGTGTGTGTGTGTGCAGAGAGGGTTTGCCCTGCGCTTATTGACATGTTCTTGTCCAAACAGCTCCGTCCCAGGTCAGCGAGGTCATCAAGGAGAAAGTGCAGCAGCGCAGCATCCAGCTCTCCTGGCAGGAGCCCCACCAACCCAACGGCGTCATCACGGAGTATGAAATTAAATACTACGAAAAAGTGAGTTTAGCGGTGGATTTGTTTGTGTCCTTGTCTCGTTCTGAAGCTGTTTCACCTCCATCTCTCACATCACACTCACTTCTGCTGACTCTTCATTTTGTATTCTATCTGCATGCTGCTGTGAGTGGAATTCACAAGATTCCGCAAGTACCTTCTTTGTCTCATAATTGCAATAATGAATGAGATGCTCATAAGATTTTAATCAGGCTGTAGTCCTTCACAGTCGCCCCCGCACACATGTTAGCACGCACACACACACACACACACACACACGCGCGCAATCCGTGGCTGCCGCACTGCCAGATTTAGCAATCTGTTACTGTTATCTCCTTCCCCCCTTCCACATAGATTACACCGCTGCTTCCCTGTGTTTCAAGTCTGAACACATCAGCTTTTTACAGCGAGGTTTAATGGAGCGAATTTAACCCAGCAAATCAAAGGCAGGGTAGCAGAGCTCTGATGCCAGTCCTGCTGGCCACAGCCTCTAGCAAACACTGACGAATCATTCTCCTATGTCACGTACTGTGGCTGTGGTCTGCCCAGCTGTAAAAGTGGAAAATTGGAAACAACAACTACGGCCCTAACAGACCCTGGCATTCCATTTGGGCTTTTGCCGAGCAAAACATTTACAGATCAACAGCAAAGCACACAATGAGCGCAGCCTCTGCATCCAAATGGATTCCTTGATGGAGAATATTTCATATGTGTTTATATTGGCTGTGTAGCAGGCTCATAATTTCAGGTCAAATGAGAGATTTTCTGTAATAAAGCATAATTGATTAAATGATTTTCATTCTTGTACATCCTCTAATAAATGCTGGAAAAAAAAACATTGAAGGGGGAAGAATTTTCTGTACTATAGCTGAAGACCATGTTACGGTAATTTCAGCATAATGCACATTTTAGAGCATTATTCTGTTTAACATCTGAATTTGTTTTTTTTTTACAAACATAACAAGATCCCAAACTCATCAGTTCCTTTTTCAATGGCTGTTAAGCTACTGTTAATTAAACGCAACACTTTCAACTGACGTCAGCAGCTTCTAATTCTATGTTGAATGAACAAGTGGGATTTTACCTCATGAACCACTGGAAGGCTTTTATTTTGAAACATCTGGGCAGGAAGTTCCGTTGAGGTAGCTTAACAGTGATTACACAAGCAAAGCAGAAGTGATTAGAATTAAATTGAGAATAAACAAATATTAGAAAACAGATGATGACATGTTTGCTGCACTGAATTTATCAAGATGTGTTGAGGCTGAATTTTAAATAAAGTACTGTCCATATATAAGCTATACACTATTTTAGATAGATATATGTGTTAATTATTAAAAGGACGGCTACATTTGCAGGGTGTCATCTTAAACTTCCACACAAGTTGGATGAAAAATTGTTAAATCACATTCATTCCATTTACAAAGGGCTGGTAATTACGTCCTCTGAAGTATATCTGCAGTAGTTTGGAAGCAGAGACGTTGAGATAAAAACACTTCAATAGAACCGAGTCACACAGGAGTCGATTTTTTTTATTTATTTTATTTCTCAAATGTCATTATTATTCCTCCTTGTACAGGATCAGAAGGACAGGATCTACTCCACGGTGAGGTCCAAGTCCACATCAGCCACAGTGAACAACCTGAAGCCCAGCACGGCATACGTGTTCCAGATCAGGGCCTTCACAGAGGCAGGATACGGAACCTACGGACCCAGATTAGAGATAACCACCAAAGAAGAGGCCACAGGTAGGATTTATATATTGTTTCAATTACTGCTGCTTTAGTTGAACATTATGTATCAGGGGTGTAAACAAATGCAAATACATTACACAGGTATGAATAATGGCAGTGTGCAGATACAGACAGCATCTGAATGTGTGAAGAAACATTTGTAGACTTTGGAGTTAAAGTTAGGGACCGTCTGAAAAGCATGTAACCTGTCCAGGAGAGCTTTTCAGATTTTTGTAAATGACTTTATTCTCATATTGAACCATCCCCATTTCATACACAGCTGTTACGACCAACGATACATTCATCTGGGCCTCCTCCTATCATGTCTGCAACAATATGCCGACCTATGAACAATGACACATCTTTTAATTAGGCTTTTTATTTCAAAAATAAACCATGCCATCTGTTTTTTATTTTTTTATTAATTTAGGAGCATGGTTTTAAACATAATACAATTATACTAGGCAAGGCCTCAAGAAATAAAATGTAAATGTTCAAATTGAAAGGTGGATCTGTGTTAGCTTCTTCAGAATGAAGTGTAGAGTGATGTATCATTGTTAGACAGTCCCTGCTTATGTTTTTTATTTGATAGCGTTTCACCTCTGTGAATGAAAAGCCCACACAGAGCATTAACGTGTCTCCAAATGCACCGATGCCAAGCACCTAACAGAGGGCGAGTTTGACCACAGCAGTATATTAGCACATGGTTTTTTGGAACACGGGCGCCTTCAACCCCCAAATTTATGCACAACCTGTTCATGTTTCCAGCTTCTGTAGTAATAGCCCAGGGAAATTATTTGCTTTCAAGCAAAGCAAACAGAAATTGCTTTGACTTTATGCTGACAACACGTCATGGGAAAAAACTCACTAAGCAAGGACAAGCTAGTGTAGCGTCGTGAGGATAAACTCATTTAAATCTAATCAGTTACATTAGCTCTGCCCTGAGTGTCACACTGTGTTATTTTGAATTTTGGTGCAGGATGCTGCTGTGAGGTGGATCGTAATGTCTCACATTGTAGGATGGTGTTAACACGGTTACACCTGAGGTTAGGTAACAATTTTTATCTAATGATTCTCGTCCATAAATGAAGCCAAAATTGCTGTTAATGATCCTGCTGGCATAAGGCTTCCCCTATGAAATATTTGGGTAATAACACATGCTCCGTTAAAGGAAGATTTTTTAGGGAATACGGTTATTAGCTTTCTTTCCGAGAGTGATACGAGAACATCTCATGCTTGTGTGTTACAGTCAGGATGTGATTAGCCTAGCTTAGCATGACGCAAATCACATACAGTGTGTTAATTAGTGAGTATGAAAGTTGCATCTGGTAAATTATTTTTATTCATTGTGAATTTTTAAGTTCTAATTTGTGAAAGCCCCCCAAACATTCAACCTTCCCACCCAAACAAGCCCGCCCCCGCTCACCTTACATCCAACATTTATGCATAAAAGGACACATTAATTACTCATACCGCACGCAGAGCACATCCTGTAACAAGGTTAGAAGTTTGCAGTCAAAGTGTCCTTGACCGGCACGGTGAACCTCCTCCGTGACGGCCTCGAGGGCCCGCGAGTGCCTAATATGACAGTTGCTCTTAATTCCTCCCAAAATAGACAATCAACGATTGAGTAACAGCTGATCAAATGTTTTTCAGCCCCGGTCCACCTCGGACAGGATCAAATTTATACATCCACTTGATTTAAAATGCATCAATCCCCCCCCCTCTCCACACACATCACTGCCGTTGACTTCTTATGATGCACCGAGCCATTCTTCGGAGCGATCGGCAGTTTGTCAATGCAAACAGTTTAAGCTTGTGAGAGCTCTGAATGGGAAACAATCCAACCTGAATGTGTCTTTGTTTGAGATGAAGGGCATCGCCGTCGCCGTCTGGGACTATTAAGCCCACTTTCTTAAACAGTAGAGCCGTGTGTATAAGGACGGCTCAAAAATAGAAGCGTCCCTCCTCCACTCCCTCAGAGGGAAGGAGAGGAGGGGGGTTATCAATCTCCACGCCTCTCATTGGGCACAATTATGTCCTGCAGATTGTAGTCTTTGATGTGCTGAAGTTCACACTGAGCATTTCTTGTCTTTCTGTGTGTGTGTGTGTGTGTGTCTGTGTGTGTGTGTGTCCATCTCATCAGCTGCGATTGTCTCCAGCGAGCAGAACCCCGTCATCATCATCGCGGTGGTGGCCGTGGCGGGGACCATCATCCTGGTGTTCATGGTGTTCGGCTTCATCATTGGGAGAAGGTACGCTCTCGCGGGCCCCATTGACTCTCCGCTCCTGTGAGTCTGCGCTTGTCAATTAGCCTTTCTGTCACTCACAGGCCTTCACACGCCTGTGGAGTTCGTCACACGCACACACACGTGCACCCATCATCTCGTGGCATGCTGTGCTAATGGGTTGTGATGCATCATTTTTTTCTTTTTTTTTTTTCTCTCCAGCCCCAACAAAAATTTTTAAGCTATTTTTTGCAGAGCCATTATGAGACAAGTACCCCAGAGCGAGAAAGCTTTGGCTCTGCATTCCTGTGTGTGTGTGTGTGTGTGAGTGTGTGAGATCCTGAGGGCAGGATGAAGTATGGCACACATTTTTTTTTTTTTCCACCATCACAAAGCTTCCCTGCCCATTGTCATTATCACCATTCCCTCGCATACTTCATCTGTGATTTCATCTGCACGGATGGCATTTTATCAGAGCTTGCTTTTATAAGAAGTAGCCTTCAACGATGATACTTGGCGTACAAAATCGCCCTCTTCTCCTCTGAGTCATAACTTACGTCATAACGTAACATACAGATGTCGCAGGCATCGGCGTGACTTTCGCTGTGCGGCGATAGCAGCTTCCCAGACGTGAATCAAAGACAAAGATCCATCTGTGTGGAAATGATGTGCTTTATAACTTCAGATGTCACCGTACAATCATCAAGTCTTTTCTTCAGTGCAAACAGGAAACTGCTAGCAGCTAATGCAAAACAAAATCCAATCAGTTTAGATGATTCTAGCCTGTAAACAGTTTATTTCAAATGTTGAATCGACTGTTCTACTTAAAGCTACAAAACCTGGACTCACATGTAGCCCACAACTAACTCACTGCTATCATCACCTGTTTGCGTCATCCAAGTGACCCAAGTGAAGCAGACAGAAGTCTGCGAGCAGATGTTTTTTTTCCCCACTGCAAGTTCCCATTTCAAACTTTTCTTTCACCGACGCTGTCAGTGTCCCTCAACATCGAAACAAACGAGTCTCCTGGTAAATATAATACTGATGATTCAACATTTGGAGTTTAATGCACATCCGAGCCTTCAAGTGCTCCAACTGTCAGTCACCGAACATTGTCTGTGCAGAAAATGACTTTCTCTTTTTACTTTGGGAAGCGTGCTGTTACTCTGCGAGGAAAAGAAAAACCACACGAGTCACGAAATTTATTGAAAATTGGCTTGTTTTATTTTCACTTCCAGTGTTTCTCAAGCAAGCCGAGATTTGGTTCTAACATCTCTGAAACACAGACACACTCTGGTCTATCCAGTTACTCACAGAGATCCATATTCTGTAAAAAACGTGGACATGCAGGCAAAACATCCCATGAATTTAAATTATGCTAAACCTCAACATGTACACAACTGTATCAAATACGGGTTGATAGCATTACTGAGTAGCTAAGTCACTCTGAAAATAAAACATATGTGACATGAGCATAAAAGATCATGCCATGTTCATTAAAGGACAGCTTTTTCCCTGAGCCCAAAATAGATGTATTTGAATAGAATAGAAATGCTAAGCTAAGACGTAGCGACAATGCCGTGTTTTTAGAGCTCAAGCACGTAGTGTGAACAGCGGAGACACACACGTGTGACTTCATGTACAGTAAGTGCATGTCCATCACTTGTGGCTTATTTCACCTTCTCACGTCATCCCTCTTTTTTTTCCCCTTCGTGCTCAAAGACCAACTTTGTGCAGCAGATCACCTGCTGGAGGGAACCTTCAACACGTTAATATTACAAATTGATATTACGAGACATGTTGAACAGTCCTTTACAGCGCATGCATTATTTGATATGTTACATGATTAGATGCTCCAGCTACTTTCCCAGGCTGCACAGGCTGCCGGGTTCACAGCTCCTGCTGCTCGGCTGGCTTTCTTAAGAGATTTGTCATGCACGGCATTAGTCGCCGCATTAAAATTCTTGTAATTTAGGGAGTTTATTTCCTCCGCACAATCAGTTGATTCTGCCACTCTCTTCCTCTCCCCCCGTGCAGGCACTGCGGGTACAGCAAAGCCGATCAGGAGGGAGACGAGGAGCTCTACTTCCAGTGTGAGTGCCTGCATTCATCCGCCACAATACACACACACGTACCTATAGTATATATATACACACACACACACACACACACGTAGATAGAGACATCTCAATCACTGCAATACTAAACAGGGAGGGTGCCTTAAAACCCATTAACACCCACAGGCATGACTGTTTGATCCCATTTCATTTGCTTTGAGTCAAAGCCGTGAACAATCAGGCTAACATCTGCTGCTGATTGGCTAGACTCTGTAGATGGAGAAGTTAGGAAGCTACAAATGCATGAATGTGACAGCTGTCAGGGAGGGAGCAGAGGTTGACCCGTGAGGAAGGAGAGCTCTTTAAAAAATGTAAAAGCCATAACTCAGATGGTTTTAGAGAGCGACAGAGTTTCTGGCGTGCTCACAGTTTGCTCTGTCGAAGGGGCTGCTATCACTACGAGAGTTTTTTTTTCTCCTTTTTTTTAACACTGATACACCACCCCTAATGATGCCCCTGGAGATACAGCTGCAGACAGCTTCCCCAAGTGGAGCCGTAATGATCCGCGCTGTAGGCAAACTGCTGATTTGGAAACAAAGGGTCAGGGGTGTCACAAAGTGTAGGACTAAAGCAGAGGCAGCGCCGCTGAGCCCAGGTTGGCTACTGCTAAGTATCTGACAGATCCACCTCAGCAGCTCACCAGTACCCACCCGCTGAAGAAAAAAAATAGAAATGTGGGAGAAAAACACAAACAAGGCTAGTGTCGGTCTTAATGGAAGGATCCCGCCGTGCAATATCAAATGACGAAAGGCTGCCAGGGTGACAGAAGCTAGATAGTGCGCAAATTCAACATGTAGACCCAATTTGTCTGCCATGTAGCAGCGAGGAAGTCGTGATAAGACATCTCCTATCAGATTCGCTGACATCTCAGATGGACGAAGCAATTATGGGAGCAAGTGGAGGGAAATCTCGGCTGCCGGCGTCCCCCCGTCGCTGGAGTACAATGCATTTGTTGTCTTTACGCTGTTGGATTGGCCACCATGCCTTCCCTCCACACAGAGCAGAAGTGTCTCTCCAGCTGGATGAGCTCGGCACTTCTGTTGTGTTGTTTTGGTCCCAGCGTTTATCCAGTGTATTATGGATGTACTATCTCATTAAATTTTAAAGTTGACAGGTTATATTGTTATCAGCAGAATTTAAAATGCATAGTGTAATCGCCCCCATGAGTGGACTGTTCACTTAATAGTGCATAATATTGTAATTTGCTGTTAATTTGGAGCACTGTGCAAAATGCTAACCCCTTGCCCCATCCTTGGCCTTTCTCTAACCCTGTTTGTTTTTCTTATTTTCTACAAACTGCTTCTCACTTCATGGATATTCATGAGCTTGTCCCATATCAGTGTTATTTGAAATTGCATGGGCTTTATTTTTATGAAAATCCCAAATGTCTTGCCCGAGGCAAGTCTAACAAAAGAATTAGTACCCCACTTCCCCCCCAAAAATCTCATTTCCTTTCACTTATAGGGACCTGATACTTCAGAGAGTTCAATTTGAGCTTATTTTTCAAAGAATATTGCACTCTGTTATTTGTAAATCAAAATCTATGTTCTGAAAAATGTCTTTTTTTTCTGCCCTGAATAGCATAGCAACTAAATACCTAATGGTGGTAATTTTATATTTTTATATATTTTATACTGGGGGATCAGTTGTTTGGGAACACTTGGAAATATTAACATACATATGTTGGTCATGGGAAGGCAAACTGTATATCATACCTGAGAGGCAAAACCCAGGGCAGCAAAACATAATTTCAACCTTGTGAGCAACTAAATACCAAACAGAAATCACTCTGGAATTCTTTCTGCTAAAAAGTAAATATCCCAGGAATATTTTACTTTGAAAAACCATCTATCTGAATGAATGTGATTTTTTTTTTTTAATTGTTAGGTAATTTCAAGTGGTGCAATTTCTAAAAATTGATTTCAAGTACATACTGTATTTTTGTAGGGATCACACATTCAGAAAATAAAATACAGACATTGCTCACATTCAGTCATTTCATTTCACTTTAACAGCAAAAATAAATTACATTAAAGTCAAAAATATTAAAAAATTATGTTAATAAACTTTTCAGCTTGAGCATCAGTGTTAGAATGAATCAAACGTCCAATCCTAAGTGAAATATTTCAAGGCCATAAAGCTGCATTCAGGTATTAAGTATTTAGAAGTTGGTTAATTTCATGCTCAGGTTTTAAGCTCTTTGTAAATTTCAAATGATCACAGCTTTCCTTTGGTTCCACTTGCTGTTGGATTTTTTTAAATTTAGGGGAATGCCCTCCTCTCCCCCAGCTTTAGGATGATATCATGTTTCATAAAACCACCGAGCATGATAAGTGTGTGAACGAGACAGATATTCTTTGGTGAGCTAGTCTCAGCTGCATGGAGGTGAAAGGTAACCGACAGCCTCGTAAAAGCTCCACGCGTGGGTTACTCAAACCTTTGCTTCTCATTTGTAAGGATCTTTTTTTTTCTTTTTTTTCCCTGTGTGAAAACTCTTTTTGACACCAGCTGCCGACTGTTCAGCTATTCCCTCTGAATCACTGGTCTTAGTAATCGTTTTGCCTGTCAAGCGCGCGCTGGTGCGCGGTGTGCATATTTAATCATAACAGTAATCCTCTTACCTTTCTACAGTTAAATTTCCAGGCACCAAAACCTACATTGACCCCGAAACCTACGAGGACCCAAACAGAGCTGTCCATCAATTTGCCAAGGAGCTTGACGCGTCCTGCATTAAAATCGAGCGGGTTATTGGAGCAGGTGAGCCCATCCTCTGTCTCTCAGCTCGTGCTGTTTAGTTACTCGGCGCTCTCATATATCACAATGACAGGCAAATATTTACACCTTGAATAGGGACACAGCTTTATGCATTGTATATTGATAGTGCAATTGCAAAGAGGGGAAAAAAAGTTCATTGCAATTAATGTGTGGGCTGCGTCTGGTAGAGGCAGTCGCAGAGATTCCCACAGCTGAAAAATTGCTGCCACATGGGTTTTACAGAGGCGGTCAATGACAGTATCTATGCATCTCTAGCATGTCTTATTATAGGTCTTGGTTACACTCCCCTGAGTATAACAAGATGTCGCACTCCAATTTGTATTCCACCACTGCACAGCTGCTTTGTCTCAAAATACACTAATAAATTTGTCATTGTGAAGTGCTTGATTTTTTTTTTTTTTTTTTTTCACCCCTCACTCATGAACGCTTTCATCCCACACAGGAGAGTTCGGGGAGGTGTGCAGCGGCCGGCTCAAGCTTCCCGGAAAGCGGGACGTGTCGGTCGCCATCAAGACGTTGAAAGTGGGCTACACGGAGAAACAGAGGCGGGACTTCCTGTGCGAGGCCAGCATCATGGGACAATTTGACCACCCTAACGTGGTTCACCTGGAGGGAGTCGTGACGAGAGGTAATCACGCTAAGAATCCGGCAAGAACGGTTTCATCAGAGTATATTTAGCTTTGGGAGGTAAAAGAGCCGTAGATAGAGTGACATTATATCTGATTAAATTAGCAACACTCACTGTTTAACATTTTCTCATCTAGACACTGTAATAAAAGGAACAGATGGTAACTTTTAATTAAAAGCCAATGAAACACGCAGCTAAAAATAACTTTGAAGCGTAGCTGTTTATTGTGAAGCATTATGTAAGCAAACAGAAATCAGGTATCAATTAATCATCTTCTTTTTTTGTCCATCTTTCTCCAGGAAAACCGGTGATGATTGTCATCGAGTACATGGAGAACGGCTCATTAGATGCTTTCCTCAGGGTGAGTATCACCTTCGAAGGCACAGGAGGCTCAAAGCAGCATCTTTTCTAACTTTTTCTTTTGCATTGGCTGGAAAGTGTCCCAGACAGCAGGCAGTCTGCAGTAGGATCTGTGCATCACATAAATATCATAAATCTTGTGCTAGAGCTGCTGCAGTGCTGTGACCTACATTTCCCTCATGGTCAGTGAAGATGGCTGACCCGCCTGTGTTTTTCTCTGTGCTGCGCAGAAACACGATGGTCAGTTCACAGTCATCCAGTTGGTGGGGATGCTGCGGGGCATAGCGGCAGGAATGAGATATCTCTCCGATATGGGATACGTCCATCGAGATCTGGCTGCGCGAAACATCCTTGTCAACAGCAATCTCGTATGTAAGGTGTCTGACTTCGGCCTGTCGAGGGTGATCGACGACGATCCCGAGGCTGTCTACACAACAACTGTGAGTCAATTAAAGCACTTGCTCTCTCTCCATACCCAGAACTCTGTCTGAATTCTCTAATCAAGTCAGAGCCAGCACATGAAAATAGAGCAGAAGTGCGCTCAAGTAGTCTGCACCATTTTTAATATGCAAAACAATGTTCAGTACAACTTTATGACCCTTTAGAAAGGGGATTCCTTATGTATGGCTAGTTAAGCATCTATTAATACTTCATTACAAGCCATTAATAAGAGCAACTTTTGGGTTGCCAGGTCGAGAAATCTCACCGGTTAGTTGTCATGTGTGCATTAACACGTTAGCAAGTCCTTAATACAAAATGTTGATTTCCTGCACACTGTCAACACTGTATTACAAATAACACTCAAACATGTGGGTCATGGACCTTGACTGATTAATCAGTGGCCAGAAAATTAATCACAGAATCATTTTTCAGGCAAATTGGCCAGCAGATATGCTGGTCCTGGCTTCTGGCTTCTAAAGTGTGAATTTGCCTTTTTTCTATCATTGTAAATTGAATAATTTTGAGTTTTGCTGGTTAAACAAAAGAACCAGAAATGTCTCCTTGGTCTTGTTTCACTATTTTCTGACATCTAAATGAATAAATGACTACTTTTTAATCAAATAAATAAAATATTAAACCAAGAATTTCAAGTAAAACCTTCAAGTATAAAGTGTAAGATTACACAACCTGTCAGGTGAATATTTCAATGCTTTTCTCATGTTACATTATGTAAAAAAGAGTGGGAACAGCTGTCTTTAAAACATTCATAAAATAGTTTTTTATGTTCCTTTCTGTCATTTTCAAAGTAAACAAGCTGTTAATAACTAATAACCTTGGTGTTCTTTCTTCAGTTCTTTCTTGTGTTTTGACCCTGTGTGTAACTGTCAAACTAACTCGTGTCTAATTGATGTTTTAGGGGAAGATGCAGGATGTAATGAATTTGATCTTTACTCCAGCCACTCACCTGCATTTTACTGAACAGGGCGGCAAAATCCCTGTCCGATGGACCGCACCAGAAGCCATTCAGTACCGTAAATTCACCTCCGCGAGTGACGTGTGGAGTTACGGCATTGTCATGTGGGAAGTCATGTCCTATGGGGAACGGCCTTACTGGGATATGTCCAATCAAGATGTAAGTTACTACCTGATATAAACTAACAAAACATGTTTGTCGTTGTGCTGATGGACCGTGATATAACCAGGCACCATGATCTAATAGATTGTGTGCAGAATCTCCTTCCAGACCTTTGTCAGTAATGTGGGAACTCTTGTCAAACTTGTTATAGCCATATTTTCTTTGTTGTTTTGCTATGTTGACACATATTTTCACCTATTTTCACCCAAACCAAGTAATTTGAAGACACTGCCTTGGGCTCTGAAAAGTTGGGTGGGTTGTCACGAAATGTGTGTTCACAAATAGCGAGCTTGTATAAAAAGTACAGTGGAGGTTGTGCTTTACTTCCAATCTAATCTCAGTGTGTGCCATCTAAAAAAAGGGGGCATGGATTATGAGAATGTAAGATTTTCCCCAGATTCATCTGCAGGACCCTCGTGAGCACAGCTCTGCAGGGACAGTAACCTTGGTCTTAATTAGTTCAAGAAGTCTCCATCATGCCATTTGAATCCATTTGAAGTCCTGAAATGGAACATGCATAAAAATGAAGCCCTTGGAACACGGATTTGATGCTGGTGTTAATGTAAATAACAGAAGAGGAAAACACTTGTCATGCAGAATACATTTGATACAGATGTCTTTAAACATTTATAATGACTTATGGTAATGCGAACCAACGGGAGCAGCAGTGTTGAACCAGTCACACAGCAAGCAGCTCGTGCATATTTTGCAGTTTTGCATCGCAATCGTTGTTTTGTTTTAGACACAGAACTCAGAGATGTGAAGACTGGAGCCGCCTTTCCACAGCAGGAACTTTCCCTGGGGGCTGGAAACCTTTGAAGGAACTCTGTTCCACAATTCCACTGCAGGGACCGGGGTCTAAATGAAGTTCCTGGGACATTATTTTACCCCCCAAAATGTCCCTGCTCAGCGGGTAGTTCTCTCAAAAAAGATGGGGGTGGCTCTTGCAGTGTGAACATTTCTGACTGGCATGGTACTCGAATGGTGACATATATGGCGTCATTGTTGTATAGTCCCATGTGTAACATATAAATCGAGAAGTTTACATCTTTCTTGTTGTGTAAGATTTATGTTGGATTTGTACAAGACCTACACATCCAAAGTAATATAATAATCCTGATTATTTCACAGGATTCACTGTAAATGAAATAAAGTCAAACCTCAGGCAAGAAAGATGTTTTAGCTCCTGCAACTTGTAGCAATGCAGCTCTGAAAAACTGAAAAAAAGCAAAAGATACACACTCGATAAACAGTCACAATGCTTCAAAGTCCCAGAATTCTCTCCCCGCTGACTGCTGATGTTATGAAACTCAATGCACCAGAGCGAGAAGGGAATTTTGGAGATTTAGTGGTTCTATTAGGTGTAGCTAAATCACAGAATGTATTTTTAAGGTGCTGAACTCATTTTATATCAGAAATATCAAGATGACGGTTTTTGCACCAGTCCTGCCTTATCAAGTAAATTATTGTAATTATTAGAGCTGACTCCTGACTCCTGCCCACAGTTTACTCACACTTCTTTTTACAAATGTCACAAATCGCTCCTAATGACCTGCAGTTCTCTGAGTGCTGTTGCCTTCTTTCATGCCGACCCCTGCTGAGAAAGTCCAACCGCGCCAGACCACTTGAAGCCGTTCCTTATTGCAGGACACTTGACACAATTTGATTGATGGCAGAAGGCAAGCAAGTTCTGGCTTTACAATTCCTATATGGTCTTTAGCACCCACAGCATCATGGCTAAACATTAAGATTCTTGGGCGCTCCAAAGCAGAGGCCAGCTGATTGAACAACCAGATTGCTAGAAATGCTAAACAAGGTGGCTGGGCATTAAAAGTGGCATATGTGATGTTTTGACGCTCTGCTACTTGACAGAAATCAATGTCAGAAATTTTTGCGCTTTGTCAAGATGTCAGCAAACATCCTCCGGAGATGGAGAAAGAACATTATTTGCATTTTCCCAAACAGTTTCAGTGTTTTGACACCTTTTCCCTCCATGACTCATGCTTGCCTGAGCGGTCCTGACAGGAATAGCTGATGAACATATGCAGAAATGTACACAGCTCCTTATCCACACAATAAAGGAAGGGTAGCTTGAGGCTCAAATCAAAGTGCCCGCTGCACCTACTGTTCCGACAGCATTGACTTTTAATGAACTCTGTGCTAAACTGCACGCAAGCTCTGCTTTTCTATTATTTATCAGAGTCAGATATAGCTTTTTGTTTAGACAAATGTCGGAATTTAATCTCTGTGTTCACTGTGGCATCTAAAATACTAAATAGCTGCAATGTAACCAGAAACTTTACCCTTTACCCGGCCTCAAAGGTTATCAGTACAATCTTGAAATCAACTCTAAAAGTTGCAGTCAGCCAGTAAAGAGAGACAAAGATTGCTGTAATATGAGTCCATTTTCCAAAGAGGTGGTTAAAAGCTTAGCTGCAGCATTTAGCACTTACTGAAGGCGGGAGATTGTTTCCCGAGTGAGGGCAGCGAGTGGAGAGCTACAATAATCGAGCTGAGGCAAAGAGTAAAAGCACGTGTAACCTTTTCATGATCAGTAAACAAGAGAAAAGCTTTGATTTTAGTGTCTGAGCCGACACCTTTTTAACATGACTGGCTCGTTTACTTACAGTTTCACATCCTGGATTTCACATCCTTTGTTTTAGCAATTATCACCTATGAATTATTATCACAGTTTGCTCACCGACTTTATTGATGTAGAGTAGATTTAGGGAAACGGTGACTAGTATGAGAAGTTTATAATCGGTATATACCGTAGGACCCAAGAACCCAAGACAACAATCAGGCTAATTCACACATATTGTCTAAACCTGTTATGAAAGTGAAAATGAATCGAAAGTTTAAAGTTATGCCAGTAAACTCCATCATCGACAAGGTCAGACCTACTTAAACACAGTTGGTTCATCCTCATAGCTATACTTACCCTTCTCGACTGGTGCCAATGCGATCTCTGGTGAATTAAACGTGGTCAGAACTGACAGAAAGGATGGACAACATGACTAAAACAAGGCCAGGGTTCTCCAACAATTCAGTGTTGTGGTTCCATAAAGGTGGGGGAACTCTTTATAGACAAGACAAGAATGGTTCAAATTGATCCTGCAGAGGCAAAGACATTTAGACTTTTAGTATTTAGAAGAGTCTTCCAAAATTGCTGGATCCTACTCTTCCAACACAGACTTTCTGTTAAAGATCCCAAACTGAAATACCTTGGTGATATCACATGAGTAACTGACAAAGGTCCTCTAGAGCCAAACAGGACATTATACAATGTTTTCCCAGGCTGCTTCGTGAATGGGAAACCTCACTCCACAATTCTAGCTCAAAGCTCATCAGTGTAGTTACTTTCTGTTGTTCTGCTTTGAGTCCCCATGTTCGCGTTCACTGCGCTATTCAATCATCAAATCTAGTTAGTCTTTCATTCGTCAGCACATAACATCTGCTGTAGGTAACCAACAAATGATTAAGCTCTGACACTTCTGTTTACTGGTGGTTACTACGAGGACTTGGTGGTTAAAGGATGAAATGTGCATGAGGAGTAGTAAATTATTCACTTTGTCAGAAAGAGTTAGGCTGACACCAAAGGGTTTGGGTAAAGGATTATACTAAATCCTGACGCTAATGACTCCATCTGTTTTTCATTCTCCAGGTCATAAAGGCGATAGAGGAGGGCTACCGTCTTCCAGCCCCGATGGACTGTCCACCAGGCCTGCATCAGCTAATGCTGGACTGCTGGCAGAAAGACAGAGCGGAACGTCCCAAATTCGATCAGATAGTTGGCATCCTTGATAAGATGATCCGCAACCCTAACACCTTGAAAACCCCAGTGGGAACATGTACAAGGTGAGGAAAAGAACCTTTTTCTTGAATGTGGCTTCATACAATAAAGAAGTTTCACTTTTATTTTAGCACATTAGTAGATAATCCAAAGTGTCCAGTGGATGATTTAGCCTCTGTAGTTCACAGATGAAAGATAAATCCCGGGGGATCGATACCCCAAAGCAGCTTCCATGGCTTTATGGTCAATAGAAGGGCTTTTAAATCAATCTCTATAATGAGTTCCTGGTACTTTAAAGTGCAGTGGGAACTCCAGACCTCACTCTGGCATTTGTCAGATGAATTCTATCTGCAGTCAGAACATACTTTCCAGAGGTGAGATTGAGACTCAAAGGTTACAACTGGTTAAAAAGCACTTCATTATATGGAGGATGTATAGAGGGAATGTATTCAGATTGAAAATATACTTTCAGAAACAGTTTACAGGAGCAGAAGGCTGACGTGCTGCATCTGTTTGTAAATTTCTTATTGATTGAAGCCTCCAATCAACTAGATTTCTCGCAATCTACTGCACCACTGGATGCCTTTGGTCGTCACTTTGTCTCGTCTCCTGCTTGATTGTGTTTTTAGCGGAACGTTTCCCTTTTCACATAGACATAAACATCTTTCTGTGCTCATCCCACAGACCAATTAGTCCACTGTTAGATCAGAGCACACCAGACTTCACTGCTTTCCGCTCAGTGGGAGAGTGGCTGGAAGCCATCAAGATGGAGCGATACCGAGACAACTTCACAGCAGCTGGCTACAGTTCCCTGGAATCTGTGGCCAGGATGTCAATCGAGTGAGTAGATATGAAGCCCTCAAGTGGTTAAGCATCTGTAGAGAACATTAATACCAGACACATTTAGACTGTGATCTCACCTACACTTCACTGCCTTCTATCTGAACCTGGGCAAACCAATATACTTTGTTGCATTCCGCATTCAAGTGGAGTTTTGGACATTGCAAGAGGTTTCCAAGATTCTCTAACTTACCATAAATATTCAGATAGTGGCCTGGACCTTCTTTACTTCCCCAAACCTCAGAGAGAATCAGGTTTATATTAGAGACAGTTTGTTATTATACTTTATCATCATTTCATTGAGCGTACCCACAATGAAACTCAACATTTTATAGACAGATGTTTGACATTAAAAGCCATAACTGTTTCCCATCCTGTTTGTCTTTTAAGGTGAACATGTATGCAAACGTTTGTTGAAATGATGACATTAGGTTCTGTTTTTAGAGAGCAGGCTGTCAAAAGTTATCAGATTAATTTCCTTTAAATTATCATCATATAAAAAAAGATGTTTTATATATTTTTATTTACAAAAGGCTTCATATTTCAATAATAAATAAGACAATATGTACAAAATACAATCTAACAATTTAAAAACAATAAATACATAGATGCAGCTTTATATTTATATTTTAAAGACAGAAATGTGCACCCATAAACAGAGCAGAAACAAAAAAATGCATGGTCTGGATGAAACCTGACTAAGCTCAACTCAGGGTAGGTCAACACCACAATAACGTCATTTTGTGAAGCAGACAGCCTGCACATATATCATATTTCATATTATAGCAGAGCAGGTCGGCACGCTGACATTTATAACCATTTGTCTGGCACTACACCATCATGAAAGTTTAAGAAGCAGTCTCATGCTGTTGTTGAGCCTCTGTGATCATATTTTGATTTTTAACTGGGAAATTGTTCCAGTCTAACTAACCTAGAACTCTTTGCTCTGGCCAGTCAAGCACACATCATGGGTGTTCTGTTCTGTGTTGAGATATTTTGAATGCATGTCCATAGTTTTCTTATACATTTTAATTTCTCTGTTCTTTCACATAACTATGAAATGCATAACTAACAAGACTACAAATGTGTAAAAGAAAAGCATTTATTTTGACCTTAACTTACTTTTATTTGAAAATTTACTAAAATTAGACACATTTGAAGAAAAGTGTTGCTTCAAACAGCCTGAGTAAGTCAAACCCACAGTTGTCCTAATCACTTGTTTCACTGTTTGCTTAGAACAATATACAAGCCATTCTCAGCCCCTTTATGTAGCCATTATCTAAATCAGTTTTCCATGATGTAACTGAACAGTTAACACCCATATGTACAGCGAGTTTAGAGCTTCTGTGCAGTTGTGTGTGTTAGTTTGACTGATCTAAAACCTCACAAGAAAAGGACAGTTTGATGCTCTGCGGTCAGCTGGGATGCTTTTTCATGTCTCCCACAATTCCGTATCAAACACTTTCATGATGAACTGGAGTGAACTCTTTGGTGTTTATTACATTCTTAGCAGTTGAGAGCAGCTGAATATGAACATCAGCCCAGGCTTATGTTGTGTGGCCTGCCCTTGATTTGTTACCCAGACCTTCCAATGACCATCAGATGTCAACATCCATCTCCACATTTCCATAAAATGCTCAAGGGTTCAAATAAACTTTCCAAACACAAGTTGCCAAGGAACAAATTTCAGATCATACTTTTTGTGCTACATCATCCTTGAAACTGATGTTAAAATGTATTATTGGGATTCATAAACAGGCCCGCTGTGTTGCCTTTTTTGTCCCCTTTACTCAAAATAATGAAAAAGCTGAGGCTGTAAATCTCTCTTGTTTTTGCCCCTCACTGTGGTCAGGTGCATTGATTGATGTGTTGTCCTGTCTTTCAGGGACGTGATGAGCTTGGGGATCACGCTGGTAGGCCATCAGAAAAAGATCATGAGCAGCATACAGACGACGAGAGCCCAGATGCTGCACCTTCACGGCACAGGTGTCCAGGTGTGACGGCAGACTGCGACGGGCCGCATCGGACGGAGCGTAAAACAGAAACAGAACTTATCTGGAGCAGTGCCTGGGACGTTACCGGGATAATCGTCAAAGTAAACGGACATCTATTATGTCTGACTTTTCCGGCTGTGTCTGGAGTGAAATCATTCCTTTGTTCCTCAGTGAAGGATTGCGGTCCGCCTCTTCAAAAGGCACTAAAGAGGAAAAGGGCAAAACAAAACAGCAACAAAAAAAAAAAAAAACTACCTGGACGAGACAACTCTTTTTTTTTTGATTGGTTTTGATTTTTCTTTTAGAGGCGCTTATGAACTCAACCACATATCAAATGGCGCATAAGAAAGGAGTTTGATGCTTACTTTTCTTTACCTTAATGAATGGTTTAAGTGCACACCATCGCTAAGGATTTCCTTTAAAAAAAGAACAAAAAAACAAAAAAAAAACAACTTGTCTACTTGCAGTGGTTTCACTTGTACCTTTTTCTAATTTGTTAATTTTCTTTCCTGCCACAGTGACATGCCGTGGCCCAAACAGCAGTTTTTTTTCTCTTATACTTGGACTTGACAACAGGGTAAACTCTTTTATCCAAACACAAAAGGAAACTTTTTAGGCGCAGATTCAAAGGTACTTTTTTTGTGCTGACACATGCTGGACTGTTTGAACTGTTTGCAGTGACTCATGTTTTCCTTCATGTGCTGTTGAAGTGAAAATCGTATCCTCACATGCTTCGTTTGCAGCCCACACTGGTGGGTATTTTACGTGGTTTCAGATTTTTTCTTTTTTTTAACTGAGGATTTTTCGGAAGAGTGCAACACTGAGAAGACGCGGGAGGCGAATTGTTCTTCGAATCACCAGACTTTTATATCAGAGTAGCAATATCCTTTGTCTTGTGTTCACTACAGGAAACACAGAACAGTTCCTTTGATTTGATTGTTGAGTAGAATGTTGCGGCACTGTTTGCAGATTGTATCGAAACTGAAACCACCGCAAATAGTTTTGCCATCATTTTGCCTAAAATGTTGCACACAGTGTGTTTTTGGTGCATCGTTGAGCTGCAAATACAATTTTTAAAGGTGGATCCAAGAAAGGTGTAGACTTAATACTGCCTTAAAATGTGTTAGATTAAGTATTGCTACTATTTTAGGCACTTCAATGGCAATGCTTTATGCGGTTCATTTAAGGTGTGGACAAACTCCCTTTTTTTTATGTTTTTATGTTTGTTTTTATTTGTTTGCCTTGTAGTGTGATGTCTTTTTATCTGGAACTTGAACTGGTGAAATCAAGTGCATGGACATGGTTTAATGCCACGAGTGACACAGTCAGCGAAGTCGAGATGGACTAAACAGAGCAATAATTACCAGGTAGAAATGGCCCTCACCTGAGATTTTTTTTAAGGTGCTAGGTTTTATCGCATGTGTGTGTGCTGTGCTGAGACAAACCCTCTGGAAAGATTCAGTCGCCACCGGAAAGGAAAGGAATGTACCTCTATGACCTAAAAAGAAAAAAAAAAAGGTTTGGAAAACTGCCGTGCCAAGCCATCAAATGAAATAATCATGTCATATTTAACTGCTATATGCTAAATGCTAAACATTTGATGGGGATCTAACATGGCATGGTAATGTTGAATAGAGTGGCTGCAGAGATGAAAGAAGCACCATTCGAAACACTACAAAGGTGCCAATTAGTCATGCTGACATCATCTTATGACACTAAACACGCCGCCCGGAAATCAAAATCAGGTTTAGGGTCTGAAAATGCCGGAGCAAGCGAAGGAGCCCGTTAAATCCCACCGTCCCGGCTCTGCAGGCAGCCGTGCAGCCCCCCCACACTTGTTTTTTCATGCGTCTCCGCCACTCAGCCCTCACAGGCGTGGATGTGACGGAACATGCATTAAAATGTCTCTTAAGATTGCTCCTCTTTTCTTTCCGTGCGGCTTTGTATGGTGAACAGAGACGACGGGGCTTTGCAGAAGATGTGCTAAAAGCCAATCAACCTATTCAGTGCCATCTGTCTCCACCTCAAATGCAAAAAAAAAAAGAAAAAAAGTTTCCATGTCGAGTATGTTTAAGTGCAGTATTCTTTGGTACAAACATGCAGTTATTCATCCGTCATGTAAAGAGGAGCGGTGTTCACAGATGAGGACCATTACAGCATCTTCTTTTTACTGCTGCTGTAACCTGAGAGATAAATCTAGCTTTTGAAAGCTGCAGTCATTTCTTTTAACTTTGTTGTTTTTCATTTCATATGCAAAGAAAGAGAATAACCACGTCAGGAATCAACCTCAAGCTCACAGTAACACCATTAGCAGTGTTCTTCATTCTCTCCATTGTCTCTGCATCCACATTAAGCCAGCTACATTTGAGAACACGTCTTTTTTCTCTGCGTTTTTTGGCCTTCTGTCCAGACTAAGCCGGTGTGGAGCCCTTTTGTGAAAACAGTCTCCGGGGTGGATAAATCTGAAAGGCAAGGGGAAACGAGGGAGACGTAAGCCTGCCCAGACACTATTGAGTAAAGTCGGTCACCTCTAAAGGGGTAGTCCTACAGCGGATGTGGACCAGCGTCATGACACGGCTGCATATAAAGTCTGTACAGTCATACACATACATGAGTAGCAGACCTTCTCTGTGATCGCTCACTGTAAATGAAAGACTGATCACAACACATCTGTATTAATGTTCATTTTGCAACCTTGCAATCATAAAAAAAGTACTTTTATGATCAGTTGCTCTGCCAATTATTTTCTCAATTAATCGATTGGCCTATAAAATGTAAAAACAACCAGATTTTCTCTCAAATGTTTCGTCCAAATAAATCTCAAACAATCCAGAAATATTTCATTTACCATCACAAAGGACAACAGGACCAACATTTGAAATGACGTGACTTAAACAATTTATAAATTATACATTTTCTGGTGATTTATTTATCATTTAATGTTGACGGCTCTACATTTCATTGGCTCAGTTGCATAGAAATGACTGATCTGCCCTTTGAACAGGTAATATTAATGAGCCGTCATCTATGTGCTTCATGCTCGGTTCCATTGTCTAACTGTTTAAACGCTGTACAAATGATCACAGGTTTAACTAGTTGAGACTCGTACACTAACCCCTCGTTCACCAACCAAAAGAAGTCAGAATGTAACTGCTGTCCAGCTACTTGTGTGAACGCACGTCATGTTTTAGACATGAATTTGTGTATTTTTAGACTCGTCCAGCTTAGTCTGGATTTACACTTAGATCCATTTTCACTGTGGGACTCACCTTTGTGAGGAGACACCAGGAATTATCCCTGACCAGCTCAGAGCCCCTGTGTCATACACACACACACACACACACACACACACACACCCTCCCTTTAGCCATACAGCAGAGCTCAGCAATTGGGCCTTGGCCAGACCTTTGAATTGAATACAGGCATAAAGTCATTCAGTCAGCACAAAACTCCCCAGTTCACAGGCAGCACTCTCTCTCTCACTCCACCCTCTCCGACTCCCTGCTCTGATTTAAAAAACCGGGCCCCTGGAGGCCTCTCACACCCCAGGGTAGAATACCTCTGCCCCCTCCCCCCTTTACTTTTTTTCCTGTGCTGGGGAAACAGCAGTTTGAGCCAAATTGAGATTAAGGCCAGGATACAATCGATTTCAATGTCCAAATCACCTGCAACCTTCACCAACAGAAGTCACTTTACTGTCTGTTTCAGCTCGTTTCATCCATGTTTTAAACTTCAGGTTGCTAAACTCTGGACAAAAAAAAAAAAAAAAAAAAAAAAAAAGTTTTGTTGTGACTGTTTCAGCAAAAACAGAAAAAGAACTAAAAAAAAACAGAAAAAGACAAAAAACACAAAGCTGCAGGATGTAGAGGACCGGCTGGAATCAGGACTAGCGTAGAGTATGAAGTTATTTTTCAAATCTTGTGGTTCAGCAGTTGGAAATTAGTTTCACCGCTCTGGCGAGGTGGTGAATAATTCCAAAGAGTGCAGCACTGTTGATTGTGTCAGAAAGCGCCGAGATTTGAGGGAATCTTTGTATATGTTCTAATTGTAAAACTTGTACATTTTATTTATATTGTTTTTTACACATATTACTCAGTAGAGAGCTCTGAATACATTGAAAATGCACTATATTTTTCTATCTTGCAGATGAATTATTGTCACCCACAAGATTTCAGTTGTACATAATTTTTTCATTTAGGACCAAAGACAGCTGATAGGATTTCCATCTTTACTTTGATGTTTTTTTGATTTGCCTTTTAGTTTGTTGTACAGTAATACAAATTGTCAATTTATTATTTATTTTTCTGTGATGAAAGTATTGCGAATATTCACTGGTCAAAAGTATTTTCCCCAACAGCAGAACTGTAAGATCATTTAATTAGACAATTTCTTGTTACATAGACAATTCTTTTTGCTTTGTAACCTTTGTAATAGACTGTACATATATTTTTGGAAATATAATACAATCTCTATAGAAGTTTTGGGAGTGTTTTTATCATTCTTCAGATCCTGGGTGGTGTTCATTCTGTCAGATTTATAGTCTAGTCAAATGAATCTTTATTATTTATAGTCGGTTTTTAGTCCACGAATACAGTGGACATTTAAATCATAGTCAAAGAAACCCACAAACATTTTGGTTTCAGTTAGTTGAGGCAAACACACATTATTCTTCCTTAATAAAGATTGACTTTGTGAATAGGTTGGCATGGTGGTGCAGTGATTAGCACTGTGGCCTCACAGCAAGAAGGTTCGAACCTCGGCTGTGTGGAGTTTGCGTATTCTCTCCGGGTACTCCGGCTTCCTCTCACAGTCCAAATAATAGGTTAATTAACAGGTTAATTGGTGACTCTTAATTGCCCGTAGGTGTGATTGTGAGTGTGAATGTTTGTTTGTCTCTATGTGCCCTGTGATGAACTGGTGACTCGTCCAGGGTGCACCCCACCTCTCACCCAAAGTCAGCTGGGATAGACTCCAGCCCCAGCGTGACCCTGATGAGGATAAGCGGTTACAGATAATGAATGGATGGACATTGTGAATATTTTAGTCTGGTTTTAGTCTGAAACATAAATGAGAACTTGTGTTAAACTGAATCTGCTTCACAAAAGTGTGTTAGACCTCAAGCACACACACATAATGCGGCGACAGAAGGAAACTTCACACGGTAACTTAAACGTACGTTAGAATCAGGAAACTAAAACACTTGGTTTGAGTACTAAAGGTTTAAGTATGATAGTGGGTACACTTAAAGTTCTGTAGTCTGTGATGGGACGTCCTTTTCAATCTCCTGCCTGAAAGTCGGACACACAACACACCCATTCACACCATGCCATTCTTACCACATTTTCTGCCACTACTTCTGACATTGGCACTGAACATTGGGACTGGATGTAAATCATAAGGTGCAGAATCATCCAATATGGGCATAATTACTAGGGATGCTGGGCTGGTTACTGGGAAGCCGGCCCAGGAATGCAGAAAGAGCAGCTATAAATCCACACGGATCTCAAAAAATATAAACACTTAGTCATTGGTTTTGTTTTATGAAGTTCATTTCATCTCGTCGATGTCTTTGTCACAGAACAAAGGCTGCTCACAGATTTGCTCCTCACAATGTATTTTCTCTCATTCATCTTCGCCTGGATTCCTGTCCCGCTTGAGGTTTGTGTGTGTATGTGCTTGTGAGACCGTGTGGACATGCTTGTTTGTACATGCATACATGATAAGACAGCTAGAACTGTCCAAACAGTCCTCCAAACTTCCCAGTTTAGTACTTTAATCTTACAGAAATTCCAATTCTTTGAAGGAGCATGAATGGATTTCTCCTGATCACAGCTCTCAGCAGTTTTACTATTTATTTTGGTAAGTCCGGTAGTGGCTCAACATGCTGTCTTCCAAGCCTGCAAGACTGTCTCTGTGAGACACAAGTTTGGTTTTCACATGAATTTGGCTTCCTTCTACGTCTTTCTCTGTGGCTACTCGTCACTTCACAGCAACACAGTCTGATCCTGCTTAAATAGTTAGATAATCTGCAGAAGTAATTCAGGAGAAATGTTCTGCTGTGCTGTCTGGGGCTGGCTTTAAAATCTAAAGATGGATACTTAAATAAGGTGCTCTTAATCTGTGACCAAATGTGACTGATGAGAAGTCAAGCTGCAGCATGGGAGACAAAAAACTTTGTAGGTTCACTCAGGTTACCTTTTTTTGACATGACATGACATGACATTTTAAACTAGAAATCAGAGAGTGCAGACCTCCCTTTCTACAGAGATAATGGAGGTGGCCATCATATTTTATTGTGTGTTTAGTCACAATACACCAAAAATCCAGTTCATTTTTCCATGGACATCAGTGTTGCAATTGTCCTGTCTCACAATGCTAATGTTAACACAATACTCAGCCTGTGATTCAGATCCACTCTCAATATGTAATGGTGTCTTCCTTGGTCCATGCTATACCCTTCCACCAAGTTTCATTTTTCCATAATCCTACTGAGAGACCAACAAACATTGTGCACCATATTATGTTGGATAATCAAAATATCAGATCAAGATAATCAGACTTTCAACAGTTTTCAAAGGGATTATTTCTTTGACAGAAGTTCTGTTCTGATGAAATCCCATCTCTACAACTAAGCAACTAACACAGAAAGAAAAGCAACAGCAACTGTTCAATCACAATGAGCGGACATGCAATACGCTCCAGAACAGCTATTAAATGGACATGGTGGTGAGACATTTCACTCACATCTACGTCTTCAGTCAAGCTCCCAACAGAATTTGAGTGAAACCTTTATTTCCCCAAGGGGAATTAGCTTTGCACAGAGATCATATAAAACATCAAGATGCACATCAACAAGCATGCATGACAGCATCATAAGAACATCATTAAAAAATGCATCATTTGGGAAATTGATAAATACATCAGGTACATGTTCACAAGTGCCACATTCTGACCATGTGATCTGACCATCAGAGCTGGTTAAGCAGCTTTAACCTTCATCATGAAGGCAAAAGAATCAGAATGATCTGAGCTAAATTCATGGTGTACTGGTCTGATAAGGTTCCATCAAAATTTACTGCAAATTTTAGAAAATCTGCAAAAGAATGTGAATGTTACAGTTATATGAATAGAAGGAGTTGGCTTATTAGGATATGTGCTAATTCTTCAGTTTGAGTGCCACTAAATTACTGCAGAGGACAAGAGGACACAGTGAGAAGGAAAAATAGTCAAACTGCAAACAAAGGAAAAAACTGTGGAAAACATGACAGAAATGTGACATTTATGTTTATTTCATGCAGTCATTTATGAACAATACTGTCTCCTCATTGCTCCATACAGATCTGATGTTTTTATCCGGTGACTATCCCCTTATTGCTTCAGGTTGGACATCTTAACATGCAACTTACCTACATTCATGGCTTAAAGCAGACTGGAATGCTCTGTAGTTGGGAAAAGGAAAAGAGGAAAATTAGAATATTGTGCGGGGGAAATAGGTAATTGATTAAATATGTGCAAAGACCAACTAAAAATGGGTGGATGAATGAAAAATAAAACTCAAATAATAAAAAATAGTTAAATAAAATTTAATTCAAAAGAAAAAAGAAAAGGGAAACAGATGTGGGACCACTTTAACAGGCCTCCACATCTCCCACTCCCTCACCACAATAAATAGGGGTCACCAGATCTTAGGGTTCATTGGAAGTGTCACTACATTTGGATTTGTAGTGAATTATATTTATATGAAATGAAGAAAAACAGGGGAAATAATATCATTTGTGATCAGTTAATACACAATGAATCCATGATCAAAATGATCATGTTCCACCAATCTTTGCAAACATACTCTAAATTTTGTTTTTATGTTAAATATTACAATATGCACATTGTTACATCAGTTTTTTCAGGTTGTGATCATATATTTGGAATTATAGTGTGACGTAATCTCCAAACTATCTCTGTACTGAACACACGATAAGAAATGCATCTAAATCTTCTCTGACTGAGTAAAAACAGCTTGTTCCCCCTCAAATATTGTAAAGGTGTGCTCTCCTTCAATTAACCCTCACATAACTAGAAGCATTGCATATCTAGCATTCGATTACAGTTGGTTTTATTACAATTGTTAGCTAATCACCACCCTGTGATGGATCACATATTGGATCTTTATATATCAGAGCACAAAATGCCTTCATCTACATCTCTCCAATACACTGATGCACTGCCACAGAAAAACAGAGGAAGCTGGCAGACTGCCAGAGGAAGATAACAGAGAAAGAAATCATTTGTATTTGGCGATTTTGCAATAATCCCGAGCCCTGCTTCAACATTATTACAGTATCTGACATTTTGCATCTAATATAGAAGTCAAACGGGGATATGGAGATGAATGGTTTTAAACTGTGTAAATTGATTAGGAGAACGTGCAAGCCTGACTAATGGTTTACCTGTTGGACTCCACAGGGAAAACAGATCATGACCCATTTAGAAAACAAAGGCTTTTGCTTTTCACAGTTCAGGTGGATCCTTTGGGGAAATATAATGTGGTATTTACAGATGCAACAAAGTAGACTTTTCACGCCTAATCTGTTGCTCTTGTCTTGATGAAAAATAGAGATCATTTCCGGGAAAAGGGGATCTGTATCCTAAAAAAAGAGTTGGTGCTTCATCAAAAGTTTTAGCCATTGACTTGCCTGTAGGAAGAGAGCATCAATCATCAATCCATTCTCATTATGTTGTGGATACTGTTGAAAGTTTCTCATTCCAAAGGGTTGTTGCTCATCAGAAAACATAGCCCGCCTCAGTTTTTAGACAATGCAGTCTGCAGGACATTGATCGTATTGGGTGGGTGCGAGGTTCTGATCACTGACATGTATATTTATACTTGTCATATCGCAACACATAGCTAGTTTGGGTCCAAGTAGCAAGGCAGACAAAACAGAACTATACACACTGATGTAGGCTACATTTACACCAGTACTTACAATTTTGAGGGACTTGTAATTTACTGTACTTGAGTATTTCTACTTTAAGCTACTCCATATTCCTACTGCAGAGAGAAATATTATACTCTTACTTTGTGTACAGATTTAGATCTTCCATGCCCGTCTGGCATCATGACATGAAAATGGCAACTGCTACAGAAAATCGACCAATTAACAAGTACTTTAAAATCTAACCGGCACTCTTTGAATATTTTTCTTTAAAGGGGAGATATTTTTCGCGTTCTTCCCACTGGATTTGGGAAGCGTCTCATCTGTGTCAACAACGTTACATTCAGGTGGATATGTTGGTCTCTAATGATTGGTCAGGGAAGATCAAACCCCACTCCCCCACGGTTAGTTGAAGCAACGTCTTATCAGACTTATGATAGAAGCAGAATGTTGCTAGTTGACAATTCTGTCTGATATGAGGCAAAGCTCCAACAAACAGATGCATGATAATCAAGACTTTTCTAATTGCACTGTATTTATCTCAGTGAGGCCCTTCAACTCTCAGATATCACTGCTCCCAATGTGATATCATGAGGTGGAATATAAATACCACACATTTAAGAATATATTGCACTTTGGCGTGTCATTTAACAGTGTCAGCGCTGCCACATTTTATGGGTTTTGGATGTCCAGGAAGAAGACTAAGTCACTTTGTTGTCATGGTAATAATAATTCATGTGGTTATTCAAAAGACATCAAAACTACTTGGTTAGGTTTCATGTTATCATGTTATATACATTACATATATTACGTATTATGTAACATGTGTTATGTATGTCAGGCTTGTAACATGAAATAAGTCAGTTTGACTTTTGGTTTCACAGCACACAAACAGCAGTCTTCTGCGTGAAAGTTTCCTCCAGATGCAATATTGAAGTGATGGTGAGGTGCTTTCTAAATTGGCAAACAGCAGAACTTCGTCTTGATTTTCCTTTAATGTTGTGTGTAATCCTGAGTAAAAGGCTACTCAGGCTCTGTGTATCAGATGTCAACAAAATAATCAGAAAATCAAACACTGTCATCTCTCGGCTTAATCTTCTCTCTGGTTTCATCATTAGGAGGGTAAATCAATCATATTTTTAGCACATCGTACACCCACATTCCTCCGAAGCCGCCTTGATCGACAATTCAAGCTAAACGATTATGGCAGAGGTAATTAAGAAGCCTGAGTGAGTGACAGTTATGAGGGCATCTAAACAGCAAGTCTGGTTTTAAGAAAAACTAGTAAATAATAAGCAGTGATGTCACTTTATCAGATCTTTTGAGTACCACACCGATCAAGCTCATTTACTTCATGAATTCCCTGCGGGAAAGAAACACAATAAATCTTATTATTTTTCATCTGGACAACCTGTATATTTCATTTAAATGAGGAATCAATACCGTGTGCATTTTGGAGTATAAATTAGCGCAGTGTAAATGAAGCACCATCAGTTGTGTTCAATCCTATTTTACACATTGCAGCTGTTGCAGTTATACACTACATGCCCAAAGGTTCTGATGAAGTATGTGGCAGCTAAAGAGCCACATGTTTATGTACATATATCTATATCAGTCATATGGGCATCACTCCTACACATGTATGCAAATTCTTCTCTAATGTCTGCTGGATGTATGTATTGGGCGGCTGTGGCTCAGAAGGTCGTCTAATCAGATGCTCGGCGGTTCCATCCCCGGCTCCTCCAGTCTGCATGTTGAAGTGTCCTTGGGCAAGATACTGAACCCCAAATTGCTCCAAAGGGCTGTGCCATCGGTGTGTGAATGTGTGTGAATGGTTAGCTCCTAAAACTGATGAGCAGCTGGCACCTTGCATGGCAGCTAATGCCATCAGTGTATGAATGTGTGTGAATGTGTGAATGAGATATGTAGTGTAAAAGAGCTTTGAATGGTCAGCAGATTAGAAAGGTGTTATATAAGTACAGTCCATTTATCATTTATCATGTATGGTAGGTTTGACACTTCTGTTGTGAGACAACCACTTACAGGCTCATACCAAATTAAAATCCACAAAGCCGCTGAAAATATATAACCATGAAATATATAACAACATGAGTTTTGCAGAAAGATAAGATAAGATATTGAAATGAAGGACCTGTGGTAGCTCTCCTTCTTACATGGTGGGAGTAGCAATCTGCTGTTGAGCTGTTTAAGGCCTCCACAGTCTCATGCAGGAGGTGAGAGGAGTTGTTCATGATGGATGTCAGCTTTGCTAACATCCTCCTCTCCAACACTTCCTTTATAGAGTCTAGGGGGAAGTCCAGGACAGAGCTGGACCTCTTGACCATTGTATTAAGTCTTTTTTCTGTCCCTGTCTGTGCTTCCCCCTCACCAGCTAAACTGCACTGAATATTGTAGATGCTACCATAGTGTCTCTAGTGATCATCAGTCCTGAAGTTCTGTTTTTTTATTGATATAACACCAAGTCATGGCAGCAGTTATCTCATGACACTTTCCCTGTAGAGCAGGTCTAGATCGTACCTTTTATCCGCCATGGACAGCCACTTTGTGACAGTGGCAAGGAAGAACTTCCTTTTAACAGGCATAAACCTCAAGCAGAACCCAGCTCAAGGTGGACGACCATCTGCCTTGACAAATGTAGGTAGGATTCTTACCTTTGAAATGAATGAATACCTTTAGTCGTCACACAGCAGCAGGATCGTTATGTGGACACAAACTCCTGTCTCATGCATGAATGTCTGACACCACACCCTTAAATTCCACCTATTGACACTGGTCATTTAATATAAATCATGAGGTGCAGAATCATCTGGTCCACTTGTATTTCATAGGAATACCAAGCTGAAATCTCGTCTGCGGCTTCAGTTCGAAGCCATTTTGACTAAATTTCATCTTGATGAAGTGTTGCAGCTACAGTCAGATTCATCAAATGTCTGTATCCAGAGTGTCTCAGGATGCTCTGGGCTGATTGAGAGTAGCCTGGCTGCCTTGGATTCATGGGGTCCTTTTTATGTCCGGGCCCGTGGCACCTTCCTGCATTAAGTATTTAAGGAGGCAGTAAAATATGGCTCTGCAATCCCCAAGGTAGATGATCAGTTTCACAGGATGGCAAATGCCTCTGTGGGAAAGGTTGATGGATTTGGCAGATACAATGGTTTCTTCAAAGACACAGTGGAGCAGAATGAATGATGGTGCTGCTGCCATTAGCCTGCTGCTTGCTGAGAGTAGTTCAGCTCTGCTGCCAGCTGTGGAGAGACTCCTTTACAAAATCTACCACAAGAACCAATGCACTACATGGAAAACCTATTACAGTATATAGATTAAATAATAATTATAAACAGAACTACAATAGAAATAAGTGTTTTATCCCTGCCATGGTTTAATTACATGCAGAGCATCTTACTTATTGCCATTCTATTTTCATCTCATTGTCATATTTTATTTTATTTTATTCCTTTCATCTTTGAAAGGTCCCACGCTCTATGTATATGTATATTTTAATGTGTTTCCCCCCTTATATATTGTTTAATATATAATATAAAACCAAACCAATCATCACAACTCAGACCCAAAATAGAATATGTTTGTGGTTTGGAGTTTGAAATGAACTCTTTAATCTGGCTCAATAGTGCAAAATTGATGATTTAAGATAAAATAAGATGAACTTTTATTGATCTAACTCAGAAGCTAAGCAGCAAAGGGAAGCCCAAAAGCAGATGCAGTACTTCTTATAGACATTATGTCCAGACACTATATTCAATATGAGGCATGGAAAATAAAAGCTTACACAGGATACCATTATATCTGCAAAGTGTGCATTGAGTAGACATTTATAGAAATACACATTTTAAGAAATATTTTTGCAGTTTCGGAGTATTATATCACTGTGGTAAATATGGACAGCTAAATGCGTGTATTTGGATGTAATTGTATTACTTATGATCAAAAACTAGCGAGTCGACAACTTTGCTAACAGCCAAACATCAAACAAGGTCAACAGTAGGCAGCTAATATTACTGACTAGTCCAACAGCAGTCAGTCCAGCTCGGCGTCTGTCTTTCAGCCTTTTATTTCATCAAGCTCTCACCAACCACTAAAAGTCAGTCCCACATTTACTCTTGTCCAACGGCTGCTTATTCTTAGCTTCCTCTGTCAATGTCCTCTTCAGTCTTTTTGCCACTGTGATTATGTACATAGACGCTCCTGAGTTGGTCAATTTCCCACTTGCCCAGCTCTGGTTCTGGCATGACCGCTCCTCTTCAGCATTCCCCCATGCCTGGGCCTGAAGACACCTGTGGTACAAACACTAACACTGAGCTCACAGTCCGGGCAACCCGGCTAACAATCTGAGCAAACATTAGCTAACAGCAGCTACAGTTGGCAGCAGTATACTTCACTGTCCATCAGGAAACTCTGTAAATCACAGAGAGTTGACATCAGAGGGAAAACCATAAAAACATTTTCTCCATAAAATATGATCCAGTTTCACTAAAATCAGTCAAAGAGTTGATGGTGTGTGACTTGCTTTGTACCTGGAGCACAAAGTTATATTGTGCAAGTACGGCGTGCACAGTATGACAGAGAGACCTTTTACAAGTTAGTGGACAATTATTTTAAATCTGTTAAGTTACACAATGTTGCTTTACACAAATAAAAAAAAAAGAAAAAAAGAAAGAATAAAGAAGATACAATAAATATTTAGAGACAGAAGGGCTACAGGAAGGAAAGCCATCAAGTCCACCATGGAGGCTGCAGAGAGGGTCTCCAGATGGCTTTGGATCAGGAAGAGTGATCTGTGGGCTAGTGCTGCTAGGACTCAAGCCAGGGTCTGATCATCCCTGGCTGGGTCGCCTGAGCGAGTATGCATGATGGTGAAAGAGCCGAAAACATCAGGAAACATCACCGATGATGAGTCCCAGCACATCCGAGGATGTATCTTTGAATCACTCTTGAAGGAATAGAACTGTGGGGGGTGAATAATGTGTTAGAACCTCAGAGGCCACACAAGCTCCTGGAACTATTTTGTGTCAACTGTTTTCTGCTATTTTTTTTGAAAATCTGTAATCTGGAATATGCAGCACTAAACTACAGTAATAACATACATGAGGAGGGCCTTAAGATGAGTTTTACTCTATTACCAGATCTTGATGCTGTGACCCCAAGAGGCTCCCCCTGTCGAAATCTTGCTCTAGACCTTCATTAGTTTCATTTTAGGCAAATTTTATTTTACCACAAAGCAAATCTGGGGCCAGGTAGTATCCCATCGTAGAAAAACTGCATGTTCACAGAATGGGAGAAATTGAAGGATTCATTGGAGACTGGCACTTCACTTTGCCCTAGGGTGCCTTGGGAGGTTAGCACCCATGCAGGTAGCATAGGTGGCAACCTCAGGCAGTGGGCAGCATAGGAAGTGTAAGCAGCATGAAATACAGACATAACAACAAAATCAAAAGAAAGATTTGATTTCCTTTTTAGAAAAGTGATAGTGTTACTATAATCCTGTATATACAAATACTGTATACAGCATAATGTAGCAGTCTTCTTCATCTGCAGCCTCTGTTGGTGATCAGACTGAATGAATTTTGTAACACCACAGAGTGATTTTTTGGAAAAGTTCAACAGATTCACTCCGGTGGCAATAATGCAGTGACATTTGGAAAGAACTGAATAGTTTATGTGTTGATATTCAATCTAATTACAAGTGCTGTGTTTGATTCAAAGTTAAAGTGGAGTGAATGAGTTTCATGCAGCAGCACTGTCAGGTCTGTGGTACAGGCTGGGCTGTACAGAGAGTCACATTTTCACCACACAGCAGTAGTTCAGAGGTAATACTGTAACACAACATGCTAATAGTACTATTTTTAGCAATCCTAATAATCTCTTAGAGTCCCAATGACGTAAAAAAAAATGATTTTACCTTTCCTTCAGTATCTGGACTAACAATGACAACAATTCATGTTTGATGACTCACTGCACTCGAGGACATGTAAGAATTTTTCTAAAGTGGCTAATTAACTGTTGCTAACTGATTCTGCCATTAACAGGCAACAGACCTGGGCTCAGCAGCCAGTCTAGACAAGGTTTGAGCACAGCCTCTGAGACTGCTGACACAAGATCATACCGCTACCTGCAATGTATCGCAGTGGGGCTTTAACACACCCCAGCCCTATTGGCTACTGCAGACGTCAGTCAATATATGCAAAAAAAAGTCAGGAAAGATGTAAAATTGCTAAATTAAAATTAATTTAGGTGCAGGAGTTGACATGTTAAGTGTCAGGTGTGCCATGACCAATGCACCGAGGGAGGAACGTTGTACATTTTGAGGCTATGATGGATTATGGAGTGGGGTTAGAAACAATAAAAGGTGTAGTAGGTGTGTCAGGGGCTGATGGTAATCATTGTTAGCCTCATTCACTACTCTCATCCATTTCAAAAGATGGGCTACAGCCATGCTAGCAACCTTGGGAGGCTCAGTTTTACCAGGTTAGCCACCTTCATTTAGCTAAACACAAAGTAAAGCTGAGGATGATAGATGTGTAATTGATTTTGCAAAGTATTGGACAAATTGGACAATTTCAACTGATGACGCAGGATCATATTACAGTTCGTCCTGCGGGGAACCCATCCAACATTTATCGAGATATTTCCCTCCTCCTCCTCCTCCTCCTCTCTCTATCTCAGTGTTCAAATTACACTGTGTCTTCATCATGCACACGGGGGAGCTGTGCTGAAGTGCAGCATTTAATTAAGGTTTAAAGGTAAACTTGTTCTATGGTCAGGTCAGTGTTTTGGAGGCGATGCATCCGTCATTAAAACGCTGTCAGAACCCTGGACAGCTTCAGGAGGGGAGGGAACATTTTTTATTAGGCCATCACTGCCTTTAATATGTGGTTGAAAGCTCATAAAAAGCTTGTAAGTTGGCCTTGATTTAAGATATTATGCCACACATGCTGACTTAGAATGACCTTCGGATACTGAAGATTCCAGGCGCCTGGAGTTGATGATCACCTTTGTTCTTTGACCTGAATGTACCAACAGCCACAAGGTTTGTAATAACATGAAACAGTCAAAATACAGTCAAAGCCAAATTCATGATTCCTGCAGTACTGATTTTATTATTTTCACTGCATAACAATTTGAACAACTGGTTCATCGAGTGTAGTTCACTGACATTGTATGTACCAAACAGTCAGTGTTACTCCCTTAAGGCACAACTGTATCCAGCATCTCGTCAGCAGAGCCTCATGAAGTGAACAAACCAGTCTAATCAGGACTTATCAGTAGCATACCAGCAGTCAGAGGTCAACAAGAGCGATTTGTGTGGGTATATGCCTGCGTAAGGTCAGGACGTGCTTCTCGCTTCTCTGCAAATCACCCTCTCACTGTGCAGAAATGTGAGGCATGAAGTGGCTGGGAAATCACAGAATGGCCTATTGTAAATTGTGCTGAGCAGGAGATGTGGGGCCGGCATTGTGACACTATTATCTTTCCATCTGACATGAGATGTGCCACATTATTCATGGCGAATGAATAGATGGAGGATCCCAAAGGCTTGGTGTGAGTGGAGACGGGCAAACAAAACAATAGATGAGTATTTATGCAGTCGCTGTAGTGGAAGCACTGCCTGGAGATTACTTACAAACTGATATATAACGTGCGTGATATGCCATCCCCTTTAGAAATGATTAGACTGCGCACATTTGCAGATTTTCATAAAACGAACAGCGATTGTTAACATCTGTCCCATCCCTGCTTTATTTTTGCACAAACACATTTGCAGATAACATTCAAACGCCTCCGAAATCAGCCACAATTCATTGCAACTCTCACACTGAATGTATAATAGTCCGGTCCTACTGGCAAACAGCTGCTTGGCTGTCCTCTCACAGGAAGCTTGATTTTGATAAACACAGCTGATAAACGCGCCTCGCGCAGTATCCAGTAATCACTGTAATAATAATAGTGCTCAGCCAGAACTTGTGAAAGGTTAGAAATGTGGGTGATGCACCTTCAGGAGCTGCAGCTCGATGGAGGGGGATGCCGCAGCAGCTGGTGGGGCCTGTAGGGTCTCTTCACTGACCGGGGTGGGCGGGTCGATGCTACAGAAGCCAGAACCAATAGGGGTCTCTAATGGGGCCTGTATTGATCCTAGCACGGTGTTCACCCCATGGGTCTAATGGAAAGGACTGCAGGAAAAAAGATCACACATTGGGGCACAAGTGTACACTTTGTCGCGTCAGTCACATAGACAAACTGTTCTGGATTATTTGAGAGGTTGAGAGCAGAGTTGTTGCTCAGAGGTGAGCCAATATAGCAAAAGAGCAGCTGAGGAGGCTCATGCTGGAAAAGCAGGCTGCTCTTGAGTGCTTTGCTTCCCCTTTGAATAAGTGTTCACAGCCACCAGCTATGATATATAGCCTACATGTCCCCTAATGACCTTGATGTGGTATATTGAATGTAAACTAGGCTTCAGAGTATGTTTGCACATAAAGTGGTGCAGGGTCATCGTCGGTCTTAAAGCCAGATAAACAGGCAGACTGGTTTGATGTGGGTCAGGCTTGAATGCCAAAGATGCAGGTTATGTAAGCATTTCAGTTGGTGTGTGACGTATATCGGCCCAGTTTCTCTGGGAATTCTGTTCAAATTGGACAGCTCTGCACAATTTACATCCAGTGCCAAAATCCAATGTGGGAATTGACGTATCTTTTATGTAGCAAAGCGGAAAGTAAGGGTGGAGGTCACGGTGGTAGATGGGCAGGTAGTGCAATTGATTTATATCTGGGAAACTACATGCCACGATTGAGCTGCAACCTCTGTGGCTGTGAAGTGAAGCCTGTGCTGAACTGCCAAAAACTGCAGTTTCTCAAACAGCCACTTGAGGCTGGCAACAAAACAAGTCAGTCCCCATGTTATGTCCAACGTCACAGCAAAAATACTGGTACAAAAAAAAAAAAAAAAAAAAAAAGTACCTTGTTCATGACTACTGTACTGAGGGTAAATTTTTATAGAACTCACCTGTTCAAATGATATAAAGGCTTAAAGTTATGCAGCAATAAGAGTGTGGACGCTTTGATTGACAGGTGGATGCTGTTACAAATGGCTTGTTTGAGCACCCAGGCATCATTTGGCCTGCCTCAGCTCCACCTGTGAAATTTTGAGCTTCAAAATGGGACTTCAGAAACCTGTGGGTGATGTCATGCATATGCTGTCCATTCTTTTTTACTGTGGTCACCATGAAGATAATCTCAAACCTTACTTTCTGCCACTACACAGATATTGTAGTAAGAAATAATCTTTGTAACACTTTCAGTCAGCAGTGGACCATGTATTAAAAGATCCAGTGTGTAAGATTTGGGGCCGTTATTTTCAGAATAAGGCAGACATGGAATATAATATTCATAAACATGTTTTGATGGATGTATAATCACCTTAAAAGAAGAATATTTTTATTAAATAAATAGTGACTCTAGACAGGGTCCTTAAAGTGTTGTTTCTCCTTTACACCAGGAAGGTGAGGGTGATGTGAGGCGATCACAATGCAGCGATTAGATGCAACTCAATCCTACACACTGCACCTTTAATTTGTATGTTGCTGTGCTAAATTATTAGAAATTCCTGTTTAATTCAATATTTACATAAAGCACATATACTTTTATTTTGAAGGGTACATATTGTATTGTATGTGTATGTGCATTCATGCTAGCATGAATTCCTCATTTTGATATTGAATTTTTCATGGAAAGGCACGCACCTCTGATGTAACTGAGAGCAGACATAAAACACTCTGAGGTACAATAGAACCATAGCTATGTCATAATGGTTGTGATGGCACTGCGAGGTAGAGTTGAACTGTCATAAATGTGACTGTACAGCACTAGTGATGTCACAGACAGCTACAGTAAAGCTCTAGTGTCCTGACGTACTGTCCTTGTCAACGTACTCGAGTGTTACAGCAACATGTTTCGATCAATGCAGGTCTTCAGCTTCAGGGCTTCAAACAAAGGAGTGATGTCAGTGAGAGCTACGGCAGAACATTCTGACGTATGAGTTTGACCCACTAAAACCTGCACCCGCTGACCGACCGTGCATACACCCTAACACAGGGTGAAGACGGACTTCTCTGTCTTCTTGAGAATCAATTAAGTTTACAGGGATCATATATCCCAGAATAGTGTTTAATGACTAATAGATGTTTCCAACAAGGTAAGGAGTCAGGGTGGACTCAGACAGGGATGTTCTTTGTTAACGTTCTTTTCGACCTTAAGAATGTTAACTGTGCTGGAAACATTTGGAAAGTTTCTGCTCGGTAAAAATAATTTATATGTATGTTTATAGAGCACTTTTTCTAGATTAGACATCCCAAAATGCAATAAAAGAGACATGAATCAAAGACATAAAATAGAGATACAATAAATAGTAGATAAAACTAATGAAATGTTTTATTGTATATAGTATTTTATTGCTATCCTTATCCACGTTTCACGCTCACTTCCAAAGAATTCACTTTTACATCCTGTCAACGTTCAGCTGGGAAACATCCTTTTCTCTTGATTCCATGATAAATGTCCCCCATTGTCATAATTTATTGCAGCTATCATTACCACAGATTCACTGATTACCAAATTAACCTTCAGATCACTATTCAACTGTAATTGTTAACAAGAATTGTTTGCTTGCAATTGCTCATTCTATTTCAGCCACTGGCGCAGCTGTCAGCTGCCGTGCACATCTGCAGAGGAAATTGAATATATGGGAGAAGGAGCACGCAGCAGCAGCAGCCAGCACAGAGCTCGCCTCTCAGCACATAAAGGATACTCTGCATTAAACCACAAACTTTTCCACGTCCCGCTGAGTTCGATCAGATCGCTCAGCTGTGATTTATGGGAAAGGTCAACTAAATGCATGATAAGATGATTGCCTGAAGATTAAAATGCTGTTCTGTTGATGTTTAGTGACTCGGGAAGAAGAGGTTTTGCTCTCTTCTTTTCCCATCAATAAAGACTCAGTCAACATTACTGCAAGAGGCAATAATTCATTTCACTTTTATACTTGGAATATGCGTGTGGAGTGATTTTAAAGCATGAAATAACTGTATTATTGGCTGTCGTCCTGCAAGTTTCACCCCACTTTGACCGTCACGAAAGCACAGATTTTTTTTTTTTTTGCCCACCTGCTATCTCTCACACAATGTGCGCAGACATCTGTGTTGAGATTCTTTGAGAATGAAGCTCTGCAGCCTGTGAAAACCTCCAAACCTCGGTTCTTACAGGCTGGAAGGGAAATTTGTTTTCTGTTTTTGTTTTGGTCTAGAATCTCATCTGTCATTTCTTCCTCAATCATGATGCTTCACATTTATATAATTTACTCTGTAGTAGTGATCTCCAGTATACTGTTGTGCAGTGTAAAGGTGGAATGTGGGGAAGGGGCAAATTTGAGGTGTTTGTTTTCAATGCTAGTGTTCCAGGGCAAAATAGAAGTGCAACAACAGATCAGAGCACCCAGGCGCGCCTCAGGTCCGCCGATGATCCACATCTTTGCCGACAGTTAGATTAGCCTATTAACCTATGCGTGATGTCACCCATGCTCTGTCCATTCTTTATACTGTCATTGGACTGAACACAACCCCCAAAAACCAGCAGTTGCCAGTCTGGCAGGGAGTACACTACCAAGGTGGTTTTCTTGGCAGGTTTGGCTCCTGGCATCCTGAAGCTGAGTCAGTGGCCGAACTAACAGTTAGCAGTCCACTACTTAGCAATCTTTCCATCAGGAATGCAATGTTAATTCAATTCTGTCGTTATGTCGTTGTCCGTCAGTTAGCAGCAGTTAATTAGCAGTTAGCTACTTTAGCAAGTAGTTACGCTAAAGCTGTCTGTCCATCAGGAAACTCTGTAAATCAGAGAGTTGAAGCTGAGCAGCTGGAGGACATCAGAGGGAAAAGCAGCAAATATATTGTGTATAAAATCTGATCCAGTGTCACCAAAATCACTGAATAACGTTATGAAGTTGTTCTTTTGTACAGTAATCAGTGAGGCCTGGTCATAGATGCACGAAACATCCTTCAGAATCACTTATTGACTGTATCAAACAGGAAGCACTCCGCTCCAGCAGCGTCGCAAGCAAGAAAGTGTTTAATTGGATGTAAAATTAGTTCTAGTACCCAAGTGCAGGATGAGTCATCAACAACTTTTTTTTTTTTTAACTTTACTGTGAATTTCTAAAGAATACCTAAAAATACCTCATAAATCAGAGCAGATACTGGAGTACAGGTGGCACACGGGATAAAAACACTCAAACTCAATTCAATTAAAACTCAATTCTGACTTCATGGGAACTTTAAAAATTAAAAACTAAAAATAATACGCCCCAGATGATCACTGGTCATGCTTACAAATATGTCATGTGAAGAGTTATTCGGAATTCTGAATAGGACGATGTTAAAATACCAGATGTTCCTGCTGTTGATACACACTTTTAATCGGATGTTACACCACTTCATTTGGATTTACTCACTTTAATATGTAATCGTGACCACAATCTTGTTGAAGTGCCTTCAGCTAGGCTATAGCTGAATAGCTACAACTTAGGTATTCATACAGTTATATACAATTGAAAATAAAACGTATGTTGCTGCAAATGCATACAAAATGATCAGATCTGACTGATGGAAAATAGTTCAATTTGAACACAACGGTTGCTGTTTGTATCTGTTTACCCAACAGAATTCAAATTTCATATGAGCAGCTGAACTGGAATGGCAGAGGGGTACAAACAACTGAAATAATGCCCCATAAATGTAGCATTCATCACACACAAAGGATAGATGATGATGGATTGAGCGCGAGCGGCAGCGAGAGGAAAGCGGCTTCTTCCCGATCTGTGTGTCAGACCATCAGAAGAGGTGAGGAATGGATGCAATTAACACTGTGTCATTGGCTGCATTATCATAAATATTGCAAGGTGAGGGGTAATTTGTAAGATTGATAGAAGGAATCTCTGACCAAAGACTCCAAATGTTACTTCCCATGTGGCTTTGCAGATGAAGGCCGATGGGAGACAAACAACATAAAAATCAGGGAAGAATACTACGAGGAAATTACTAGGAAATCTTAATGTAATCATGTAACCATAACATCCTAATGGACCATCCTGATTTCTGACTATGTAAATGCACAGATGTAAATGCAACCATGGAGCCTTTGTAAAGGAATATTGTTTCTGCTTAAAGTCTTTTTCTTACTTTCATTTTATGCATGTAACAGTGTCGATTGTGTGTTTGGCGTAGATCACTGCCAAAACTTGGGTGACCTACCCTCAGTACTGTGCCTGAACGCATGCTGTGTAGACACAGATGGAGGACTGAAGCTGCTCTGCTAATGTGCTGCTTTCACTATGCCTCCTGTGTAGACACAGCGTAAGCCTTGAACCACTGAGTGGGCATTTCCAATGGCAGTGGCGAGAACTGAGAGTTGGTTATGCCAGGAGACGTGTTGTAAACCTCTGTGGTTAGCCAGTGACTGCAAAACATCGTAGGCTTAATGTATATCTAAGAGGAACCCTTCCTGGCTGTGAAATGGAGCCGACGTGGAAGTGCCAGAAGCTGCAGTTCCTCAAATGGCCACTTGAGGCTGGCTGCAAAATAAATCAGTCTTCAGATTAAAATGCCAAACTTCACAACAGAAATAAACACATTTGCAGTCTAAGAGTACAGTCACTTTCTCAGCTCCAGCCACGCTCCACGTCTTTACCCATTTGCCGGGAGCAGACAGAGCCAGGATGGCCATGCAATGATGACAACCTGAGCCGCATACACAGTACATTGATTTTTAATTCAAACAGTCAATATGTATATCATATCAACATTAATAGGCCAAGATGATTCTCTCCCTGCTTGAATAAGATCTTATAGTATAATATATCTTAGCCTAACTTGCTAACATTAGCACTGATTCCCACTAGATGTTACTTGTTGTTCGTGTTATTTTAACTCCTGCTGAGTCATGCTAGCTAGAGTTAGCTGTCACCTTTCATGACAGCAAATCACCAGACTGAGAAAATCTTACTGTGATTATTGTAGGCAAAACTGTGACACCTCCGTGAATAACAGTGATGCAGGGATCGCTTGCTTTCACTGCAGAAACACTGGTGAAATCTACATTTCTTTTGTTTGGAAATCACAATTTTGAAGACTTTTGGAAGAAATAATTGGCCATGCATTTTCCTGAGTTGTTAACACTCTACGTTTCCATTTGGAATCTGCTAATGCACTTTTGTAGTTCCAAGGTCGAGATTTAGTCACAAAGGTGATAGTGCCTTTGTGTCAGGGCTCCCTTTTTGTTTTATGCTATCAAGTGATTATCCATACTGGAATTTATGTTAGCTTTTTATTACCTTCTGTTTCTAAAGAATTTTATGACCTGCTGCTGGATAAATTAAGTTTATTATTATTCTAATTATTTTCAGATCAATCTTATTAATCCCATGTAAGGCCAGCAAGTTTTTAAAAAGGTATAGTGAACGTGCAAAGCGCAAGACAAGCATGCTTCATGAAAAGATCATCTTAAACTCCATCTGCACATGAGATAATCGTGACATCTCTCACGGCACGTGTTCGGGCTGGAATTAATCCTTCGAATTTTGTTTTGCACATTTGCATAAATGATTACGTTACTCTGCAGCACCCATATGTTCCACCTGTGTTAATTGCTTAATGGCAGCACGGGGGAATTCAGGACTTGCATGAGGACCTTCCTTCAAAGAGGAAAAGCCTGCAATGTAAGCTGCTTCGTCTCCAATCTGACGTGGCATTTCCATTTTTTTTTTGCTTTTTTTACTCCAGAGCTGAGAGCAGACACGCCCCTCTGTGGAAGAAGCTGTTGACCCTTTGTCAGACTTTATATACAAGGTCGCTCCAACGGCGGAGCCAAGATCAATTGTATTCATGTCATTTCCGCTGACGCTGCTGTCTTCCAGCGGGTCAATCCACTCACTCGAGCTGTCACCACACAATAACTCAGCCGTGTGGAGGCTCTTCTTGATCTCCCCGCATGTTCACCCAGGTCATTTCTCCCTGTTGCTTCTGATTTGTTCAACATAACCACTGTAATTTTCCCCTTTACATGAAAAAAAAAAAAATAAAAAAAAACTACACCGTATATCCTCTTTGACATCATTTGAAATGTGCAGAGAGGAAAAAGGCCCTTCTGAGCTTAACTGTGAAGGTAGACTCCACTCAAACCACAAATTTCAAGGGACTCAGAAAGAAATCTGTTTTTGTCATTGCAGGGTTTTTTTTGTTGGATCCGTTCCTAAAAAAAGTGAGATTGCAACATAAATGTCATGAGTTCAAGCTGTCTCCTTGGTGTCTTTTGGCAAAATGAGTGTGCAGCTACCAGACTTGTGTTTTATGAGAAGGATGGGATGGTTCATTTCACTGCTAAAGCATCACTTGGCCTGCTATCTCGTAGCAGTTCGAGCTGCAGTTTGAAGTTACTGTTCTTTTTGGAAAGTGAAAGGGCCTTTAACTTCTGAAGTGATCTGAAGTGTTTTTGCTTCTAATTCTGATCCAAGTATAGATACCACGCCTGACGTGATATTTGTATAAAGTTGCATGGTGGGAGGTCAGTGGTGCTGGAAAGGTTTTTACATGTTACTTAACATAGAAACACAGCGGCCGCCCAGAAAATGTAACAGCCATTTTGGTTCATGTTATAACCACTGTTTCCAAAATCAGATTTTTACCTGTCATTTTGGCAGACAACACAAAATACTACAATACCCATGACTGTTAGGCACTGCTGCCATAGAGTGAAAGCCAGTCAGAGGCGTAGATTGAAATGGTAGTGAATTCAAATTGCCTTGTCAATACAGTTGACCCAGAAATTGAGTGAACTCATGTAATAATCTCAGAGGCACAGTCTTTAGCTTCAGTATGCTGTTAGAGGGACACATGACAGAATTTTAAACTCAGTGATTGGATTTTTCTTGCCCAAATGCATCTTGGGACTAATTTTTATGTACACAAGCTTGTTCCTTCTGAATTTTTTGAAGAGGCAGAAATGTTCTCACAGAGTTGTTTCTTTTGGACTGATGATTGGTCTAGGAAAGTTTCATGTCAACCAAAGTCAAAGCAGCGATCCAACTGTGAGTCATAACATTGTCTATGGGAAGAATGAATGGTACTTTTATTTCTGCAACCAGAGGAGCACGTCTTCCCGCTTTGCAACTATATTATATTACTGTTATTTTTTCCCCTTCACTATACAGCTTCACAGTGCATAGCAGGGATACACTATAACTGTATTAAAATTGGAAATTTACAATAAATCTATGTGACAGCAGAACAGTTCTGCATTAAGAAAACATGACCTGCGTCACTGCACTACTTTTGATAGCTTTCTGTCAGGTTGTAGAGAGACCTTTTCATCTTAAATATCCACCTTGCCTTCTATCTAGATGTTACCAGTGTCATTTAAGTTAGTCCAATAGTTACAGCCTCATGTATGGATTGTAAAAATAGAGCAATAATTTAATCATTTGCCATTATTTGAAAGAAATAAAGAAAGAAAATCTTACTCACTAGGAAGAGTTGAGTTTCAGTTCCTAAGGTATAGATACAGTATATAGATACTGTCAAGGAAAATTCTGAGCATCATTGCTTATTTCCAGCAATACAGAGCTATCCTGTACAACCACAGTCTAATCTTTTGGTGATTAAGAAGCTCCAAGGGAGGAATAAAGTTAGAGGTCGAGTGTATGCAGATTTCCTGAAACGAGAGCCCCTTAACCTTAGAGTGATTTACCTAATCCGTTTTGTCTTCCAACTTATCAACACACGATGAAATGTGAATCCTACACACTACACCTGAGCGAAGGCTGTTATCTACATTAGAACTGCTGAGGTGAAAGTACAGGTTTCATCGGGATGCCATGGAACACTCAGTAGTCCAGCTATCATCCCTGATTATCTAGCTCCACTAGTCTTACAAATAGAAGTCAGAAAACATATCACACTATTCTCTGACCTATTGTACCTTATCCAGCTGCTTATTTCGGCCTTGTTGTTCAACCGCCATCACTGTTGATCTGGTTCCATTTGCCTCTTGAAAAGCCCCTTTATGAAAAACTATCTCACCAAAGAAATGCCATGGTTTCAACACAAAGGTAACGTCTAAATTCCACCAGCCACGACTCTGTGACATTACAGCACTGTATTGGTCCATCCTCCATGCAGCTTCATACCCCATCATGAACATTTCTGTTAAGCTTGAGCTTTGGCAGAACACTGAACCCACAATGCAGACCACAAACAGGAATTGCTTTTGAAGGTTTTTATTTCCAAGACGTAACATGAACAGGCATTACAGGAGAAGGCCGGGGGGAAATCTTCAGGCCAGGAAGACAAAGACAGGAGAGGAGATGAAGGTAGGCTGAATGTGGCTAGTGGGGCAGGTGAGTGTGGCAGGGTTGAGGACAAAGCAGGCAAAATTTCTCAGAACTGATACAGAAGTAGTTATCACAAAAGGTACAACAAGGAACTGGCAGAGTCTGGGAGGGTGAACCGGAGTTAAATACTGCAGGAGCTGATGAGATGATGAGAAGCAGGTGTGAGAGAAGAGCAGGTGAGGATCAACGGGGGAGTGGTCGGAGAAATAGGTCAGCCACACCCAGCCTGCACAGACAGAGGAGACTAGACAGAACAGACAACGAACACGAAGGGCAGGGAAACACCAGGAAAACACAGGGAAATAGACAAAACTAACAAATCCTAACAATTTCAGCTTTCACCTTCAGTAACTAGCATTTCATTGAGTTGGGCCCATAACACAGAGGCTCAATAGAACCACTCTTTACTTGCACACATACACTGGACAAAACCCTCTAGAACAAGCTATATCAACTTGTCTCTAACATTACAAGCTAAAATCACCAGCTAACAACACGTTAAGCTACTGAGCATGCTGCCTTTATTGGTAGCAAGCTGCCTGGTCAATCAAATTGTTTTAATTCAAACATATTTGTATCTTTACAGGAATAACACATTCTGATGCATCCTTAATAAATATTCCCTCAAAGGGACATTGTTACTTTGTTTTTAGACTTTTAATGTGTCCAAACAAAGCTTCTCTGACATACACAGGTACTGTAGTTGTCATATTTTAGAGCTGCCAGTGTGTAAACCCTCTCAGTGAGACCTTAACCACACACAATTTACTCCTCATAACCTGTGTGAAGGTCATGAGCTGAGTCATAACTTTAATTGTGACCCATTCTATTTTGTAAGAGTCATTTCAAAATATAATGGTGGATATCTCATTTAGGAATGATATGCTTCATGTTCGTGATACAGTGTGTTCACCTGATATCGACATGACCGCACATGTTCTCTGTGGTTCTGAGGGCAGAACAAATCAATGAAGACATTGGGTAACTTTATCCGCCACACTCCCCGTAAATGAAGGGTCAAATACTGTTCTCCAGCATTTCTCTATAATTTAAACATACATTTTTAATCACTGGTTTATATTTTGTAATTTCTATTTGCAGATACGTAAAAATGTTCTCATGCAATCGGAAACGTTGTTGGAAACGAGATCGTTCGTGGGTGAATTTTATTTTTCAAAAGAACTGGATTCTTTTTCTTAGGGAGCAAAAGGGCAAAAATGTTTCATGTCAAGCTGTAAGATTGTATTCAGTGCTGCGATATTAGACATCAGATACTTTTACAGATAAAAACAACCAACTGATCTCAACAGGACGTTTACATCTTAAGGTCTCAGCTGGGACCAGTATCGATGAACAGTGTAAGCATGTAGAAAGACTCAAAGAGAACATGGCTCAGTGTGCCCCCATCAAAGGAGAGACTCAGCATTCATTTTCTTTCACCATCTGGATATCATTCTTTAGAAGGTGTCCAGACTGTGAAAGAGCACAAACATAAGAAACCTTTGTCTGTTTAACCTGGCTCTCTGTGATGCTTCATTCCATGCTCCCTCTGCCTCCCCTACATTCCTGTCTGATGTCACCAAATATGAAAGATGTCATGTTTGAGAAACATGTACAACCAATGAATTCCACCCATGCAATGTTTCAAAATGGCTTCTTGACAGATACAGACAGGCGTAGAAAACATTTAAATCTACCATTAAAGAAAACCATATGGAGTACATTTCTGTTACAGTCTGTGACCATGGATGTATAAAGAGAACAGGATTCATTAATAGTTAATCATGCAGCAATCAAATTCTGATAGTGAAAAGCCGGCTCAGCTGCTTCTTCCAGAATGTAAAGTCGTGTAAAAAAGTTTTGTGTGTCACGTGATGGACGCCATTGCGATCATTACAATTTTTAACCATTATGTCAAAAGTCTTCAAAGCCAGTGCTCTTCCTGGTGGATTGTCTGTGACAGTCATTGTGAGCACTTCTGGTTTCACAGTTAAGGCTGACCACAGCCTTCATATCTCAATTTATTATGAAGCACATACAGGGAGTGGCAGTATCAGTGGTATATTTACACTTTACCTGGAAATGAACGAAGCAGAACAGGCAGCTGCATTTATTGTGTTATCTTTGGCTGGTACCCAATTCGTTTAATAAGGTCTGTGTGCATCCCCATTTTTGACCATCAGGATGTAAACACTGTTATCTCCCTGATTTCTTCAAGTAACTCAGATTCTTTTGTGCATATAGTTACCATCTTGACATTATTGGCCATTACCCAAAAGTCTGTGTGCGTTTATGATGCTACCAATAAAACTGTGAATTCTCTTGGTTGAGGTTGAGCACAAAGACAGAACACACCTCTCATGTCGAACCAAACCAAAAGCTCACTCAGCATGAAAACAAAGTATTGCACGTTTCAGCAGTGATGCAATGTGGTTTGGCATGTCTGAATCCAGATGAAAAGTTATTGTTGGCAGTTACTTAGTTTTTACACATTTACAAGCTGTCCAAATGTTGATTTACAGTTTGGCCCGAGTGGTTTGTGGCTTACAGCCATTTAGGCAGTTTTAACACGTTTTTTTATGATCTTAAACCTGATTGTATCTTTTTCAGCTTACAACTTGTCCTTAATTAGGATTGCTACCACATTTTCAGCTACGCTACCTGTTTAATGATCATAGCTGATAGGGCTTGGAAAGGTGCAACAAAGTAAACCGAGGATTCTGGTGGCTCAGAAGTCTCGGACCTCATTCCCTCTCACTCTGTTTTTATATCTTGTCGCATCCTCTTTTGTTATTATAACACGTAAAAGTGCCAAAAAATCTTTATCTTTATCTGGTTGTACCATGAAGTCTCCCAATGAAAGTCATTGGCACGTCTTCACATGTCTTCAGCACTGCTACAGGCTTGTGCTGATTTATTACTCACTAGCTGGTGAAACACTTTTGCTGGACTAGCAAGTCAGGAACATGTTAGCGCTAATAAGTCACTGTAAGTAACCCTTCGAGCTTCTTTCTCTGCACCTTGCTGTTTACTGCTCAGACATTTTGTTCTCAGGATTGTACATGTACTCTATGAGCTCATGAGCTTGATAAAATATTGCCTCTCTAATATCACAGTCACCAATGGAACAATGAGTTCACACAGTTTACTCAAGAGACATTGACTCCTGTCTCATAACTGTCTACAAACCCTTAAGTATACTGTAGAGAAAGGTTAAATATGATAGTTTATTCCATGCTCCCTCAAAGACATGGACTGTCTTGATGAGTTTTTTGGAATTTCACTGAAGGCTCGATGCAACGGACAGATTTTAATGAGAGTGAATCCATTAATCATAGAAATTCCATCTAAATGAATTTATTATGTTCTTAACATGTCATGGTTTAAAAAAAACAGATGTTAACAGTATGACAGTCAATAAATACAGGAACAAATGAAGGTTCCCTTTGGAGTTTTTGACCACCAGTGGAGCAATGTTTTGCACAACGGTTGCATGCTACTCCACTGAAATTCTTGACGTCTCCATTTGCTGACGGGGAGTTAGCTATAGGGCCCAAGTTGACTCCTGGAAGCTCGGAAGTTAAGTTAGTTAACTAGTTAACCAGCCTGAATATCACATATCGACAGGCCTGTAAAACTGTTCTTAACCCAGGGAGGAGGAAGATTATCAAAGAAAGTCTGTCTGCTGGCCTGTGTAAAGCCAATCCATTTTTTATGAGAATACAATACTGGCAGCTCAATCAGCATGCAGCACAGCATGCAGGAATGCAAGCTGCTGATCTTGCTGCTATTTCTGCCTTTTGCCGTGTCTACAGCTGACTTTATAAAGCACACTATCCTCTGCTGTGCTGTGTAGGTCAGTCGTTGTATTGACTGTGAGTGTTTTTCGGGCATATTAAATCCAGTGACAGTTCCTGAGGTCAGAGCTTGGAGAAGTCACTGCATCCATGTCTGACTGGATCATAATGGATTTCTTTTAAAAAAAACAGCACTTTCAATTTGCTAACATGGTTCCATTACTACAACTTAAGTGTGTACACAGTGTGTGTGGGCATGTGGTTGATTTTCTATTTACAGGTTTCGGGTGTGTGTGTGTTACTGAGGAAAGCAAAGCAAGAGAAAAACAAAGAAATTGAGGAATGTTGGCCAAGTAAATCAGACCTGATTTCTTTTTAAGCTTGCAGTCTGAAGGTATTCTCATTTGAGGAACGTCTGTAATCGGCTGCACTGGTAAAGAAGTCAATATATGTGGCTTTAATAGACTCCCATTAAAGGCAGAGCTGTTCCATCTAAAGTAAGTGCTAAAATACTGCGAGGATAGTGTGCCAAAGAGCGCGTTGTAGATGTAGTGAGAGGGAATCCATGTCATTTTTTTTCTTTGAAAGTCCTTCATTGGATGCACACAGTTTGTTCTGGATACAGATGCTAATTGCATTTTAATGTGTCATTAAAAATAAACCCATAAATCAAATGGTAGCACAGTAATTGGGGTTTAGAGACTTAGCGGTGCCCCTAAGGAAAAATAATCCCACATACGTAGAGTGTGGGGGGGGGGGGGAGACAGTGCTGGATTTCAGGGCAAACACAGATAAATAGCTAGCTTTCCTGTCTGACCACAGTATGTTCAATGCTATTCAGCACTGAGGCCCGGCATGATGGAAACAGCATGGACCGGATCCAGGATCCAGGATCCACCATGACTGAATGCAGACAATGAAAATGCTTCCACTGGGGGAGACGAGCCAGGATGCCAGGAGCTCTGAATCAAAATATGAATGCAATCTGTTAAACCAACAGGGCACATGCAGGTTAAGCTGAGCTGATTTCACAACTGCAACATAGTCAGTGTGTGTGTGTCTCTGTGTGTGTATTTGGTGGTGTTGCACAGAAGTTGAGGTGTCTGGCTGCTATGTCAGATTCACTATCTGCAAATCAATGTCAAAGAAACCTGTAGTTTCCATTTAAAATCATTTCACTGCTCCAGTTCAGGTAGCAGTATGCAGCATATGTTTGAGCCTGAAAAATAAGGTTTATTTATTTTCATACAACAAAATGCCTGTTATGATCAACTGGTCTAAAAGGTGAGTGTATATTTAACCAAGGTGATAATATGCCAGAAGCCAGAAGTTAAAGTCTGTGTCAGTCAGAATATATATGTGTTCCGAGTTTGTCAGACCAAAGAAGAAAGTGTTATTGACCACCCAGCCAAATTTGAATGATTAAAAATATTGACAAGTTTCTGAAATTAGGTGTCAAAATCGGGTAAAAATGAATTCTCAGCTCCAGGACTGTGGGGGTGTGTCCTCTGAATGCTCTGAAGCCACACCCACTCGTGGGAGCAGTCAAGCAGCCATTTTAAAGTGACTGAAACAAGTTCAGAAAATGACATGACTTACTTTGAAACACTCTGAGTGAGATGAATTCATCTCTATCTCTCTGCTAGGGGTGCAGGGATATGCTCAGGGTGGCCTCAGCGTGTCATCGAGCCACCCTTTAAATCCTGGACTGAAAACTGGTGAAAAACTGTTTGAACCTCTAACTCCACATTTCAGTAATATATTGTTTTCACATGTTTTCAGCAACTATTTTCCAACATATTTAATATATTTTGAAAGAAATCTCAGAATTGCCTGACACAAACTTTAAGATCAGGTCATCAGGTTATGCAAAATCTGCAGAAGAAGAAGGTGAATGAAGGTGAACAAAGCCCTCCATAACCAGGCCCCTTCCTACCTCACTGACTTGCTCCATTGCTACAATATATCCTGCAGCCTCCTCTGTTCATCTGATGCAAACCTCCTGACTCCACCACCCAGGACCTCCCAGGACCTCCTCTCTCTGGAACTCTCTCCCCAAACACATCCGTGACTGTAGTGACCTTCCAACATTCAAATCTCTGACAAAAGCACACCTTTTTAAAATTGATTTAAATGTTGCTGCTTTGATGTTTTTTATGTGAAGTGTCTTTGAGTATCCGGAAAAGCACTTATAAATAAAATGCATTATTATTATTATTATTATAATTATCATTATTATTATTAAGATGATGTCATTAAAAGAGCGCCAGTGGAAGGTCAGCCGGTGAAAAACAATGCAGGAAACAGGAAGTGTGTGGAGCCATCATAAATGGGGCCACCACCACCACCATGGGAGCCACAAGGAGAGAGCTCATCAGTCATGTGACTTAAAATATTTGCTAAGTCACAACTTATTTTGACAAATAGTGTTTCCAACACTCTTTCTAGAGAAAGACAAAAAAGCGAGTGTAAAAAGTGAAAATTGCAGTTTCCATCAAACTTTCAAATGTAAACACAGCTTGTCAGCTCATTCTGCTCGTCTCTAAGTGGCCACAGAATCAATGAATGCAGCTTTAACAGTTTGCCAGCTCAACGTGAAAGCTGTCAACATCATTTGTGTTCCACGATATGCTTGACAAGACTTTTTAAAAATAAAAGTTAGCATATGTTTGTAGCAATTGCCACAGTGACTGAAACAAAGAAGAGTGGCCCTCGGAGAAAGTAATGCAGCGACCGCCAAAATAAAAGCAAGAAAACTGATGGCTCACCGAAGCAAACTGAACAGAATGTACACAGAACTTGCAGACTCCATACATCTCTCACCACACACAGACATACATAATCAAACAATCCAGAATGGAGAGGAATATATTTCATCTTTCGCAGGAAAGGTGGAAGATAAGCTGTTGAAATCTTCCCGTCAGACGTGGCTGCCCTGATCTGTTGTTTTAACAGAATTAGGAGGATCTGAGGTGGATTATTGTTGGGGCTGAACCAACACTGTGTAGGACTGCTGGGCTATGCTTAGATGTTCCATGCATTTTACACTGTTGTCAAAGTGACGTGACGAGGAATGAAAGGCTTGCCTGTGCACACAGGCGGAGACGTCGGGAGGAGGAATGTAGCATGCTATTGAACTCAGCTGGAGACAATGATTAAGGAAAAGACATATTACTATTCGCCCTATGAATTGGGGATTAAATAAATTCCAAACTGATTACATTTTGGCAAGAGAAACTTTTTTCACTGAGAACTCACATTGCTTTGTTGTAACCCTGTCATGCAACTGTTGAGTGATTTGTCATACAGCGCTTATTTGGCAGGAGCTGAAATGGAGTTAAAACTAATCTGACAACTAACTTCTATTTTACACAGGCACCTGCACACTGCTGCAGTTAAAGGAAAATTCGAACTCAAAACCCTAAAACATCACACCGTTCACCAGAGGAGCCAATGGTGTCTGATGTTTTTCAGTTCTGTTTGGTTTTCTTACACTTCCAGGCATTGTTCTCTCCTCTCTCACTTTGTTTAACTGGTGAAACCTGTGCTTTTGTCTGCACGAGATCAAAGGAAGTCCTTGTGGGTGCTGTCAGAAGTCATTCTGGGAAATGTAGGACTTCCACAATGCAGAAAGGGGGCAGGGGGACACTAAAAAAGTAAAGTACTTTACTGTATCACTTATTTCATTGTTGCCTGCATACTAGATTAGAATGTATGCATGTGGCATTATTGGGGCTGCTTTAATTCATCATGATCTGTTATGATGTTACATCACATATCAGAAAGTCCAAGTATCATAGGTACTTTGACTCAGTGTCTTTTATTTTGCTTTCATGGTTACCAAATATATTATTTGCAATGTTGCAGTTGCAATATGCAATTAAAGATAACCTGTGGAGTTTATATTCAAAACACAATCAGCCTCATAATAAAAATTCTGTTTCTTCTGTTAAATTTCTTTGTAAAAACTGTAAAAAGAAGAAAGCATTTACATCTCGAATCAATATCTGTATAGCAAATATATCATAAAATACCTGTGGGGGCAATCACACACAAAAATATGGAAATGTTGGAATGTTTAATATTTGGTTGGTTCCCTCTGTTGTGTTTTATTTCAGTCTCGATTAGCTTGAACGCATCACTGAATGACTAAATGTTTTTGACTCATTGGAGTGATGTTTACGGTGTTTACAGCCAACGTCAAGCAGTGAAATAACAGAAATGTATTAGCAAGATTTTGTATTGTGTCACCTGCTTGTTGTGTAGATTAATGAAGAGCACAATATACAGACATAACAGCCAGTCGCTCATCAAATACTGCATTATAGCATAACTAGTAATCAATCAGTGCACAGGAGTAATCAATTTCATTCTTTTGTTTACTCGGTTACATCACTCACTTCAGCAATAAAAACAGCAACATTTTGGAGACAAATCAGATCATTTTAATTTCAGATTAATATTTCATTATTTCAACACTTTCACCCAGGAGACCTCCTTTTTAGTATTTAGTAATGTACCTATGTAAACTTAGGTAACATACTGGTGTCATGTCAGGTGCGTTATGTATGTAATGTACTTCAGCAACAATATTTATCTCTGTATCATTGCTAACTTGACTGCGGAGCGCTGACTCTTGAAGGATACCTACAGTGTTGCATTTTGAAGCATGGAGTTTTCGGTTTTCTGAAGTGTTCCTGAGCCCATGTAGTAATATCCTTCATACAATCATGTTGGTTTGAATGTAGTGCTGCCTGAGGGGTCAGAGGTCACGGACATTCGATGTCAATTTTGTGCCTCGCTCCTCACGTGCAGAGACGTCTCTGTATTCTCTGAATCTGTGAATGATATTCTGGATTGTAGATGATGAAATCCTTGAATTCATTCAAACTCTGTTGAAAAAACTTTCTTAAACTGTTAGCCCATATGTTATTAGCCTTTTTTTAACTGTAGAATTCAAGTTTGAAAAGCTGTTGTTCGTTTCTTTTTGGCGTGGTGGGGTATGTCTCTGCTGTATGGGTACATAGCTGACTTTTTTTTGCCCTGTATTAGCAGTATGAGCACACTTAGTAATCTAATGGTAAGTGTGCCATCTCCAAATAGGCTAATAGTTGATTGTGGCCATAGAGTGTGTTAATACACTCCACAATAAGGCCTGTAAATTAGAATTCAATGTTGCTTTAACTGCATGTCCCTGGATTTTGGAACAAAAGTGATCCAACAGAAGCAGAAAGTAATGTGATTACACTGGCGCTTTAGTTCTCCAGTCTGTTCTGTTGCTAAGTATCATTTGAAGCAGGTGCTCAGTGTTGTGTAGCAGATGACACTGTGAAAGTAACCTTCCTCAACCCTCACTGTGGCTGTCTGGAATAGAATGAAGCCATCGAGGTAATGTGGCTCTTTTAATTTGTGGTATTACTTTGTTGCCGGTGCTGTTCGGATTATTTTTAACAATAGGATATAACCTTAATGGAGAGCATTTTAAGGTAATGTAATGATCAATAATTGGAGAATTTATGGAGGGTGGATGAGTGAAAAGTAGTCATCCGTAAAACGAAAATCAGCCAAATTATGTCTGTGAGAGGAAATAAGGATGGAATAACTCACACAGACAGACCCTTAATGTGTGTGTCTCTATGTAATTTCCTCTCTCCTCCACTTATTTATGTAAAAATTTAAGCAGGAGCAGAAGACTTGAAGAAACTAGCCAGAACGGAGGGAGGACAGGGTAGTGGAAGGGATGATGTGTGTTTTAAAATTCTAGTCATTTTTGTTGTCATCCCATAGCAATGTGTCACTGTCAAATGCTTTATCTGTCAGCTGCACTCTTGCCCATAGACAGCCCTGGGCCTTGTGGGAGACTTCACGGTGGCTTTTTTTTTTTTTTCCCACGTCTGCCTGTGGCAGGTGTGGAGTCATCACAACTCTATTAGCTTCACCACGGCAATAAAAACACATTAACCCGTTACTCTGAGGACCTTGCTCATTACCCTGCTGGGGCTCTAAGGAGCTCTCTAGACTAAGATGTCTACTAATGGAGGGTTGGCCAATATCTACGTACAGGGTCATATCAAAGGTCTAGAAAATGTGAGCACCTCAGAGTCTAAAAGGTCCATTTATGATTGTTTCAGGTTTGTCTACAAACACTGGTTCATTCAACCTGATAGGACCTGAAACAATTATGGTTCCACTTTTAATCGGCCAGTAAACACATTTTAAATTACAGACTTGAAGCTTGATGACAAGCATGACGAGTCTTCCAGTTTATTTCAATTTGGTCAAACTTTTGCAGTTTGGTCCACCATTTCTATTTAGTATGTGTGTCTAAAATTGTATCTACGATCTAGGAGCATAGTGACATCACTACAACAAAGAAGCTCATTCATTCAGATCATAAATGGGCCTTCCAGGCACAGGTCCAGGTGCCCAAAGAGTCAGGGGACCACTAAGCTAGAACCTCTGTTTGAAGTTAGTAGGTCTCTTCATTAGAAGGTCCTTTAATATCAAGTATCTGCTCATCTAATGTTGATTTATTTTGTTTCGTTGTCCCTGCTACAGCTGTATATTGCAGTAAGCCTGCATTAAACAGCAGCAGTTTAAACATGATAGAGTAGCGGTTTCTTAAGATTAAACCTGGGTCAAAGGTTTCTTTTGAAGCTTCCTGTAATATTTTTTAAAGTTTTTTAAATATTTAAAGTTTACCGCAGTATTTTGTCTGATACCCATAGAGAGCAGTGGAACTATAGATCTGTTGTGGCAGGAAGGATAAGGGAGTAGTGAGATAGCGTCTATTCATTTTTGGTATGCTGGTTTTAACCAACAACAAAACTAGAGTTGAAGTACCCAGGAGCCCACTAGTCCATGATTCAGACCACTAGACTGCTTAACAACAAGCAAACAGATCTAAACCCCTTTATTTGTCTCTAATAATCGATCATTGCACAAAAAACGGTGGCAATCTATAAGCTGTGATGGAAGTTTACAACAGTACAGTTTGGTTTATGGCTCATGTTACATTGTGGTCCCAGAAACAGTACATTTCTATAGTCCCTGCAGGGTCTAGCTGCCTACACAAAAGTGTACTTTCTGTGTCCTTGTGGTAAAAATCCTCTATGTGACATGAATTTGTCATAAGGACTTCCATGAGCACAAACACCCAATTAGGTGTAAAAGGAACCACAATGATGTAAAGTACATCTGCTAACTACATCTAGTCCTTTAAGTTTCAGAACATCAATGCAGTGTAGAGCCATGTGCACATATACTGTGTACTTCTGCCTTTCTCTTCAGTACATCAGGACCTTTGACCATCATTCAGAGTGAAGAATCTGAGGCATGATAAAGACATCATCTTCATCAACATGTTAGTTTGGACAGACTTAGATTCCTCTCTGTAAAAAAAGAAATTCAAGTTGGAGCTGTGAAAAGCAACAAGAACCTTTTCAAACACAATGTCCTCTCCTTTGTGTCTGTTCAGGCTCAGCTGTTATTGAGTTCATTCAGACCGAAAAACTGGAGGAGGCCCATCCTTGATAAGTCACAGGTAGTATTTTGGACCTTTGAAGGCCTCTGGTATCAAACCCTCAGCTGGAGTTAGAATTAGATCACACTCTACTCTGAGGCTTGCAAGGCTGCCTTACAAAAAGATGAAATCCCCCTTCACTCTCCCCACCAGTGCCATCTTTCAACAAAAGACAAGCATAATAGGTAGCCACATACCACACTCGGCCCTCTCTGCAGGCATTTCCATCTGCACCCTGATAAAGAGGCCTATTGGTGCTCTTGTCGGGTGGGGTGAAGGTCTGACTGGTTCACCGCAGGGGTTTGTCCACCTCCCTTGCTGTCCTCACTAATCCCGGTCTTGACAACCGGTGAGAGGACCAATCAGAAGATGCCTGGCAGGTCCTCTAAATCCACCCAGGTCAGGGATAATTAGCCTGTAGATTTCTCTTTCTATCCACTGTCTGAACATGTCTGAGAACAGTCCGGCTGTGAGAGACACATTTGCCTGGTCTCAATGGAATTATGGAGGTGCAGAATGGTGAGGGTCAGCTCCTTGTGTCCCAGCTTCCAGGCCTCTCCAGGAGATCAAAATGTGGCCCCCTCTTCTTCTTCTTCTTCTCCTTTTTTTTTTTTGCATGAGAATCTTGTGTGTCTGCCTGGAGATTTGGCAATGATTAAAAGCTCTGCAGCTCTGTTTAAGCAAAGCCACGTTTTATTCAAATTCAGTCTAACTGCCATCCATGCTCAGTTATGTTCCGTTAACATGTTGTTCCATCATTAATTGGTTTGGAAAACCTATTTTTTAAGAAATATATAGCTTGGAAGGGAACCAACAAGTGCCACCTTTTCATGTTAATTTAGTTTTGTGTAAACTAAGACAGTCCAGAATCAAAGGCAGTCATCAATAAGAAGTATTTCCCTCTAATCCTCCCTTCAAGGAACAGTAGGAACAGAAAGAAATCTACAAAACAGAGTGCAGTCCCTATAAAACCTACAAAACACAAGGTCCACTTACTAGCTTTTTCCAGCGACCATACCATAACGTGTGAAGAGTTGTCTTAGAGACGGATCTGATAGGAATGAAAGGTAATTCTTAGTAGTTTGACAAAGTAATTCCAAATCAAGGTCCACATACAGTACTGCTGCTTTTTCCAAAACTTTCAACCCACAGTGCTTCCAATTTGACATAAATTTGAACTAGCCTCCTTTTAAAACTTACACATCATACTCATCGACTACTTTCAGGGCTTAACAACTCGTAGTTCCACTAACCATTAATAAATGATTACTTGGGCACACTTTTCAGAAGACAATTCAACTGCTTTTATTTCTTTGTCTTGGAAAGACATTTTAACTGCTTTCATCTCTCACTCTTTAACTGACAATTCATCTGCTTTCAGTACTAAACTGAGAGTTGCTGCTCACTCACTCATAATCCTACTCACTGACCACACTTCAACAATTTCAGCTCCATTCTTCAAACACAAACTTCTTCTACTTCTTTCAGTACTTATCAACTTATAGTTCCACTGCTTTCATCTTCAGATGTTTTTTTCTTGTTCTTGGAAAGACATTTTAACTGCTTTCATCTCTTACTGTTCAACTGGCATCTTGCTTTTTTCTCATAGGCTAGTCTTCAATTGACATTTCATCTGCTTTCACTTCTCAATCTTTAACTGACAATTGGACTGCTTTCAGTTCCACTGCTTTCAGCTTTTACTCTTTAACTGATATTTCTACATTTTTTATCTCTTACACTTAAAATGCTTTCAGCACTTACAGATAAACTGACAGTTCCACTGCTTTCATCTGTCGTACTTCAACAGCGATGGCATTTGGTGATACTTCTAGCTAAATTTACTACAACACTTGAACAATTTCAGCTCAATTCAGGGCTTGAACTTTGGCTACAACTCACTCAGCGCTTACAGACTTCAACTACTTTCAGTGCTAATCAACTTATAGTTCCACTGCTTTATTCTTCAGATTCCATTTCTTATTCTTGGAAAGACATTTCAACTGCTTTCATCTCTTACTCTTCAACTTACACTTAAACTGCTTTCAGCACTTACAGATAAACTGACAGTTCCACTGCTTTCATATGTCGTACCACTTCGACTTTGAGCATTTTAACTACTTCAACTGCAAATGTTCATTAGGTTTCTTCAGAGAATGTGATATCTTCTAGTTTTACAAAACATCCTTCATCATTGGAAGGAATGCTAATTATTCCACACTACAGCACAGTGCTCATTTCTAATTTTGTTCTCCGACAATGTGTCCACAGACGGTGATTCAGGAGCTCTATAGGAAAGTAACAGGAAGGTTACTGAAGCCACATTACCAACATTGATATTAGCCAACTCCGAGCCCCTTACTTCATTCCCCACCCATTCAAGAATCACATTAAGGTAGCGGAGAGCTGTTTTATTGCTTTTAGCTTTTCAATTAGAGTGGATAATTTGTGTCCACCTCCTTTAGATTAGATTTTAAATGAGAAACATGTTGTGCCATTAATTATCACAATTCTTATTTTGTGGACAAAGCTCTTTAATGTCCAGCTGAAAAGAAGAGTGAAGAAAAGGAAGGGTGGAAAAAAAAGATGGAGAGAAGAAAAAAAAACATGTAAATGTGATGAACAGCACCGGGGACTGCCGGCCAGTAGACAAGCGAAGTGATTAGCGCAGTAATAGTGAGAGGGCTATGACATTGATGGCCTTTCAAAGAGCGCGCTGCCGTGCCTGGTGGTGTGTCTGTCAGACTACCTGACACCCTGACGTTTTCCATGCTGTGCTGAGATGTGTGTATGTGTTTTTGTGTTTGTGTGTGTGTGTGTGTGTGTGTGTGTGTGTGTGTGTGTGTGTGTGTGTGATTCTGACCTGAGGTGATGTTGGTGAGCTACAGAAGATGTTTGGTCATTCGTCCAGCATCCCTCCTTCCCACCAAGCTGAGGAGCAAACACACTTTCAGCTCTAAAAAGTGGGTCAGGCTTCTGTGTAGCTCCTGCTGCGGTTTGTCTACAGCACCGCTGTTGCCTCTGGAATCTGTGGACAGTAGTGTGTGCTTCTGCAGTAAGATAGTCATGAGATGCTGCAGGAAAGCACAGCAGCAGGCCCAGCGGTATATGTATATGTATGCCTTATGGCATAACACTTAATTCTTGTATTCTATCTAGAGTAGTACTTGAGAGCATAGAATCAGCTGATTAATAACTGATACAACAAACACATTGACAACAGACATATCGGAGCTTTGTGGATTGACATAAGAATGTTGACATCATCCTTCTTTATAGCTAGCCAGCTACAGCCACATCCATTAAAAATGGCCACAGAAACACTGTGACAAAAAATGGATATGATAGATGCAGCTGCAGATTGTTGTAAGTCAGAAATAAATCTGTATATTTCTGTAATTGTCATAAAAAAACCCAGTGTGTTAGATTTAGGGGGTTCTATTTACACAATATGACAGAAATGTAATATAATATTTGTAACTATAATTTCGCCTCCACTGGAAAATAAGAATCATGTGTTTGTGTTACGTTAAAATGAATCCTTTGTATCTACAGAGAGCGGGTCCACTTCCAGGGAGTTGGCCATGTTACACTGCTTTGTTTCTACAGTAGCCCAGAATGGACAAACTAAACACGTGCTGGTGTTTCATGTTTTGCAGCCATCATACTTTCTCCTACATGCTTGGGAGGGGAAGATGAGGTGATGGGTATTCAGTTGGTTGCAATCTCAAGCCTCACAGGAAGATGCCACTAAATCCTACACACTGGCCCTTTACGTTCTGCTTCTAGTAGATGCTAACAGTCGCTAATACCTGCACAACACACTAGAATTCACCAGCATCACATGATATCTAAACTTTGTGTAACCTGCTTTGGTGATGCTGAACTGTTTTAGGACCTGCCAGTCAAGAAAGTGTGAGTTCGAATCTGAGAGAGGGGAAGCATGCATGCATATACGTACAGTATATGTCTACATCCATATGTGTATGCTCCTACATATCTACATATATATCTACATACTGTGTGCATGGAGTTCCTCTGGAGTCCCGGGCTGCTTAACATGTGATAATAACCCCGCTGGCTGAATTTAAATCAGATTACTGTGCTCTCTCGGGACAGCCTGCGTGTGTCCCTCACATTAAAAAGCTCTTCTTCTTCTTCTCCTCGAAGCCACATCCTGCTGCACAAGGGGAACTGCAGGAGCTTGTAGAAGAGGCAGAGGTCTGTTAGCTTCGAGGTGTTTTTTTTTACACGCCTCTGAGGAAGTGACTCATGCATGTTTTGGTTTGACAAGCAGATGTGATGATCGGCCTCACGAGCCAGAGGTGGCTGACAGTAATGCGGCACGCACGCCCTGACCACTTCAGAATAAATAGTTTGTAACGTGAATTTAATACACTCAGGAGCACACTTATTGCAGCACTTCTTAGTTCTGCCTGGTTTCATGTTTGACTGAAAATACATTCTAATAAATCTTCTGTGGCATGTTTCAGTTATTTTTTTTAATGAATTTAACTTTGTTCACAAACCAAAAAAGGGCTATTAGACGAGCTAAGCCTTCCCTTTGATTTAGACTATAAACCATTATTACACTATATTATTATATTAGCTATTCCAATTTCCTAACAGAGGAGGCTGTGTTTCAGAAGTGGTGCGGTGCAGCAGTCTCAAAAGAAAACACACCCTCAGGGTTTTTTATTTCACATCTCTGCAATTCCAGCACACTGACCTAATTGTAACCTGTTTTCCACACAGCGTTTTTTCATTTCCTCCGTCGTCTTTTGAAGTTGTAGCAATAAAATAAAAAAAAAAATCGGTTAATCTGATGTATTCAGATGAGCAAATATTTCTTCAGAGGCTGAAATTGCAGTATGTAATGAAAGTCGTACTCTCTTAAAAGCTCTGCTCTGTACCTTACAGATATGTGCTGACCATTTTATCTTCATTTATTTCAATCTGCTTCAAGATTTTTAAAATCTCCAGGTGAAGTCCTTTCAGAGGAGAGATACATAATTATTCGTTTAGCTTGATTAAGACTCTCCAACACACCGATGTGTTTACCTTTCAGTTTTATTTGGTTTATAACACAGAAGAAATTATAATAATAGTGTGATTTGGGTTGGAAAGCATGGATGTGACTCCAGTAGAGTTTATTACATGAAGGTGAAGCAGACATGTTGACAGGTTTATGGAGTTCTTTTGTGGATTTATACAGAAAGCATGTTTGGCATTCAATCACTTTCTTGTCAGGGGTCTTAATGTTTGCATGTGATGCAATGACACTGTCATGCACCAGCTCAGTCTTCCCCTCAGAGGGTTCTGATCTTAAAGTGTTAAATGGATTGTGGTAAGTGCTGCTTCCATGTGATATGTTGAAGACTCTGACTACCCTCTCTCCTGGTCAGTGATGCTACACTTCAAAATAAGATGCTGCAGGTACAACTCTAGTGTAATTTATGGACGTGCAGGGCTTTGCAGTCAAGTTAATTAAGTCACAGTTAATGTGCACTGTGTGGTCAAGTTAGCAATAATAAATATGCAGCATCCTGTTAGACTTTCAAAATAAAGTCTGTGTGGCTAACCCAACCAAAAACTATTTGGTTAGGTTCAGGAAAAGACCGTGAAGTATGTTTTGTAACTTAAACAGAGTCACTGTTTACCTTTGGCTTCACGTGGGTTACGAACACTGTCCCTGTGAGTCAAAGGCCCCTGTTTGCCATCCACCACACCTCCTCCATAGGCAGGCTTTCTCAGTCTTTATACTACGCCACCTGACTTCGACAGCACATCAAAACATTAAGCTGTACAGGCGAGATCAGACCTGATGGTACAGGGGTACCTACAGTATCATATTTTGAAGCATGGGGCTTCTATATTGTAGTGCACCGCAGTATTTGACGAGTTGGGAGTAAAAACAGGCTGTTTTATCCTCCATCTCACTGATAAGATGTGTTGCCTTGTGCGTAAGGGTTGTAGCCATGAACAAATAAACGGAGCATCTTTGAACGTTGAAATACAATGTGATGGTAATATTTGTCCTATTCATTCAAAGAAAGAAAGAGGGACAGAGTTCCTGGGCGTCCAAGCACACCTGATATATCATGTATGTGCAGCAGCATGAAGTGCAAAGCGGTTGTGTGAAATAAAACGTAGATTAAAGTGTGTGGTGATTAATAGATACACTCTCCGCCAGACACATCACTGGTTTCATCACCCTGAAACAGCTGAGCCAATCGCGGTGGCACGACAGCAACAAATGGAAAGACGCCTCTCCAGGAAATGATATTGTTGTCTGGATGTCATGTCAAAAATGTTCACACCGTGTTTTAATTGATGTAACAGCAGTTTCTGCTCTGTAATGCATTTCAAAAATAAAACACGAAACCACTTTGCTAAAAAGAAAGTTGGAGAGGAGGCAGTGACCCACGGCATGAATGAGCTCCGGTAATCCATCATCTACTGCATAAACAGCAGAATACAGAGTTTATAGACCACCAGTCTGATGTGTGAAGAGGTGTGTGTGCTTATGGCATTTGCCAAACACGGTGGACGTCCATGTTTCTTTGAGTCAGTACAAACTATGGCATCAGGTTTTACATGACATGCACATTTGACCGCTAGTGCTGCATGCCCCACAAACATCTCTTTAACTCGTCAACTCAAGTCACTCATTGACGTCCTTATTTGAGACAATGATACCTGATTATTCATTGGTTGCCCTGCTTGTTATGTTTTGAGCAATTGTACTACCGTAGCAGGTAGTGTAAGCAGTCCCCTACAGTATGATAACAGTGAATGGGCATAGGCAATATGACTGGGAAGAAGTTGGGTATGCATTTCTGCCATGAGCACAGAGCACTCGGTACGTTCCATAGGCTGACCAGACACTAGAAAGAAGATTTGTTCAGTCATTTACGCCCACTAGTCATGGAATGGTGCGCTACTTTCAGATATGTGATGGCTAAATTGACCTCCAGAGAGTCTTCACCAGGTGCATGGCTTGAAATTGGTGGTAGGGTCAAGAAAGAAGAAGTTCTGTATCATATGACACTCTCAGCACCCAGCACTTAAGTTTGTGAGGGTTCACTCCGTAAGACCAAAGGGAGAGGGTGAACATATGTGTATGTCCGTTAAGCAGGCAGCTGATCTTCCTCGCATTGGCTTTGTATTGTGCTCCGTTGGTGAAGAGGCCAGAAGATATTTGTTCAAACTGACCACAAAGACACTTCCAATAAACCACAAACTACTGGCCACACCACTAGCTTTAGAGAAATTAGGCCAATTGAATCTGAGAGACAGTTTAACGGCCCCCTCTCCTCCCATCAAGAGCTCAAGCAATTTAATCCATGTTTTGCAGCTTTTGTAATTCAGCCTCCGCTCAAACACCCCAAGATACTTGTAATTACTGACAATAATTGAGTTTGTGTCGATGTGAAACACAGCTTGGGCTGGACGGGACTGGGAGGAGAGTGCATTTGTTGTGCTCGTTTGGCAGAATGACAGTGATCCAAAGCTGCAAAGACAACAAGCGCGGCACCTATTTAAATGTTTGGTGAAATGAAATTAAATGTGACACAATGAGAGGAAAGGGGAGTGGACCCCACAGCCTCATCCAGGGCGCTTGTAATTAACTTGTGTGTGACAGAAACACAATTAATACACAACAGTGTTTATGACAGCTGCACTAACGTCGCGGTGCCACGTTTCCACCAGTCGGCAGGGCTCATTGTTTCACCTGTCTGCCTCTGATTGGAAAAGTTTACCTTAGAACATTCTCCGGTGGCAGACTGTGTATCCCAAGTGTTATTTGCATGCGCTAGGGTAATATTTGTCAGCCAGAAAGAGCTTATATGAGAATTGTTGTATAATGCATCAATTTTAATTTCCTAAAGCAACAGAAGCTCTGAGATTAGGTAGTATCTGATCAAACGATCGCTGCTTTGGTTCCCCAGGAACACAGTCTGGGAAGTGAAAGAGTTCTCCCTCATAACAAGACAATAAGCCTCCAACTGCTCTGGTAGAAACTGCAAACTAGGGAAACTATAAAACAGTGGCTGTAGCAGGCAGCTCCCTGGTGTAATTGTGTACTACAAAGTGAGTGCGAGTGGAAAAAAGCAGAACTTTGTGCTCAGCAGACCTAGCTCGTGTAAATACAGGTATAAAAAAATCACAGCAGCGTTGGACCACTGTATCTGGCCTTGCTACTGTTTACACCTACATTTACAGTATGTTTGAGGGGCTCCGCTCCACTGCAACACCGACATCTCTTGGATCGCTGCCTGGACTGTGAGTATAGAGTGGCAGGTTGCGTTGAACGCAGTGCAGCTGAGTCTGCAGGGAACACAGGCAAGGCCGAGGGTCGAAGTGTTGGCTGACCAATGCGCCAGTCCTGGTGTCCTCTAGAGTCGTCCAGCTGTGTAAATGAGCACCAGAGCAAGACTGCCAACAGCCAGGCCAAATCACACACATAACCAAGGCAATGTCCTTCCACCGGTTGAGGTCAGTGTATTTATTTTCAGGCTTTGTCACAGCCGGTTTCTTTTGCCATGTGACTATGTGATGGTGTTGCGAACAGCCTTCTCTGGAGCCATCTGTTTGGCCTTGGCCAGCTGGAAGGGAGACCGGGCAATGGGCCGCTCAGTCTCCCAACCTCTGCTTCATCCCCTGGACCTCTGCGGGCTTTAGGGAGACCAGAAGCAAATCATGAGGGAAACTTGGAAGTCAGTTCACACTAGGGATGGTCTGACTCCAGCATAGCTTTTGTGCCCATACTTTCCTACACACACACACACACACACACTACCTATACACACACGCACACGCACACACACACACGCACACACACACACACACACACATATATATAACCTTACATCCTGCAACAAAACTACTGGTAAGACACCTAACTGGTGTCAAGGCCCCCAAACCTTGGAAAAGTTGCCCTGTTGAAAGATGTTTTGTTTTTATGAACTTGGATTTCTCCCTTAAGTAGTCAAAAAATAAATGAACACAAACATCACTGAAAATCATTTTGTTATTGTTCTGATTTATGAGTTTTCTGTAATTTAATTTTTTACTTTAATGTAATGGGCCAATGGATCAAACAAGCCACAATAAGAGTGATGAAACTTACTCTGAAACATAAATTAAAACAACAAAAAAAAACATTGACAAGATTAGAACAGGTGCTATATAAAGGGTTAAGAGACATACAGTACAAATTCATTTCTTGTTATTTAGGGGTTTATTTAAGGGTGGCACGGTAAGAAGGTTCCTGGTTCGAACCTCTCGCCCGGCTGGCATAGGCTCCAGCTTCCCCGTGATACCCATAAGGATAAGTGGTTACAAAAAATAAGTGGATGTATGTTCAATATTTGAAAATTCAAGACCTGTGTATACAACACAAGTTTATTAATGATTTATTGTTATATTATCTTATAATGATGACACAGGAGTCATTAAAAAGCCATAACACACAAAAGAAAATGCCTACGTGGTATAACCCACCTCCCCACTCCCCCCTACATAAATATTACAACAATTCCAATAATTTACATGATCAATTTTCCATTTGACTTCCTCCTCTGTTTGTAGTTTTTGGCTTATTCACCCACCAGTGTATATATTCTGATTAACACTACTGCATTGCTGTATTGTGTGTGTGTGTGTGTGTGTGTGTGTGAGTATGTGTGTCCATGTAAACATGAGAATGTCTGTGTGGATGTATGTAGGTGTGTATATTGTGTATACCAGTATGTTAGGTTATTTCTTTGGGTATTAGTTTGTATATTTGTCAGACTATTTGTTTGGTATTAGTTACAATATTTGTTTAGAGTATTGTATGGATATAGATTGACTCATTTTGATTATGACACGTTGATTTAAGTCGATTATGTTGATTATATGTTGTATATATTGTCAAATTATTAAAAAAATATACAGTATTTAATTATGAATCAAAACATGTCACATTATAATAATTTTATTGAGTCATTCCTTTTCCTTGTACGGTATTTATTCTCCTTGTGGGAATTGGTTGCTATAGATACAGTAATAGCATGCTATTTCCTATATTTTCCCGTGTATCTCCCCAAGCACACTTCCTCAATTGGCAAACCTTTGAGATCCCTCTGTGTGATCCTTGAGGGCCGAGAAGTCTTTGGGCCTGTCATATTTAGTCCATATCCCACGGGGCCTGATATTTTTGCCATGTGCTTCCTCAGTGTAAGGTATTAATCCTCATTAGGCTGTAGCGAGGCACTCATTGACTGCTCCGAGGTCTTTGAACCTGGGGGATGCCTTCTGTTTCAAGAGTTGTGAAAAGCGGCCCAGTTCTGTCCAGGGAGAGCCCCCACCCCGAGGAGACAAGAGTGGAAACATGCTGTTACTGCTGAGGATAATGTGACATGTTGTACTGTGCTCTTTTCTGTGCTAATAGGGATTTAGTCTGCCTATTCCATTATCAATATGACATATTGGGACATCATGTACATGCATACTGGTGTCATGTTAGTGAGTCCACATGAAATTTGTAGCTATGTGCACGTAAAAATGTCATGTTTCTATCTGAAGTGCATAAAAAAGCTGCAGTGTGTGAGCTATGCAGGCTTAACACTAAATCCTATTTGTCTTTTTATATTGTCTTTTTTTATTGCATTGTGTTTCTCTTCTTAATGCCTTTTATGTCCTTTGTGAAGCACTTTGAATTGCCTTGTTGTTGAAAGGTACTATACAAATGGACTCTCTTTGCCTAAAGAATATGAATCATAGCCAAAACCTTACCCTACACCTTAAACAAAATGATCAAATCACTTTTATCAAAGTATAACGACAAAATGAACAAAATAAATCTGAAAATATAAACTTAAATTAGTTACAAATCATCTTACACATCTTGTATAAAAATTGTTACTGTGACTTGTAGAAGCGCATTGAACTGTCAAATGATACAGATCCACAAACCAAATGCAGGGGGCTGCACATGAAAATTGACAGCATTGGCCGCCTTTGAAATCCTTGAATTGAAATGAAATTGAAATTGAAATATTTTTCTGATAAGCAACCTCTTGTGGTCATGAGAATATGGACATGTCATCCATGAGGCAAAGGGTGGAACTCTATAGCACCACAAAAGGAAGTTTGACTAATGATTAAGTGCCAAACAGTTCCTCAAACGTCCACTTAAGGCTGGCTCCAGAAGTGAGTCAGTCTCCATAAGTCCCCATGTTCAAATGTCCAACTTCACAGCAGAAATAAACATGTTTACAGCCTGGTACAAAAAACAGTTTTGGTCTCTATAGCTAATTTCCCCGTTTATGACAATTGTACTGAGGGTGAATTTTTATACAACTCACCTGTTCAAACTATATTAAGACTTAAAGTTATGCAGTGTGGACATTTTCCTTTTAGCAGAAATGGTGTCATATGTTTTATTATTGAAATGCATGACGGTGAAAGTGTCATGCATTTCAATGCTAGTTTTGTCATGACACAAACTATTCTGTCACATATGACCATTTATGACATGAGAGATTTTATAATTAAAACTGAAATAGCGTTGGATTGATGCGGTCACATAAATGGCTTTAAATCGTTTTACATCATTGTACAAATTAACTGGCTGCTGATTAGTGATGCTGTATGCACCATCCAGACAACAGCATGATTTCATGGAGAAGCTATTTCTTCATTTGTTGAGCTGTTGTCATCATGCTTCACTGCAAAGAGAGAAGATTATAGATTACTATAGATTATATATATGTTAATCACCATATTATATATAAACGGAAAAAAATGGAATAGTTAAAGGTCATTAAAGTTTATTTGTGGAATAGTTTTGAAAAGGAGATAAAAATGTGTAATACATTAAACAGATTTAAAAAAAGAAAAGAATTTTAAAAAATATATAAAACTGAGGTATAAACACGTATTCTTGGGTGTAGCATATATAAAAATATAAAATACATATACTGTGTATAAATCCAAAGGGATGCATAACAAATAATATAAAAAAGGATAGGTGTAGGCTTCAGATTTGATTTTTATTTATTTATTTAATTGTACATGTTGAAATGGCCAAACTAAAGAAATGATGTGACTGCTTCAAATTGTATTTATTATTCACCACTCGTCATACCTTCATTCTCCTTCATCCAGCACTTTGCACTTCACGCTGCTGCAAAATAGGAGGTGAGTTTGGAGATGCCCACACAGTCTGTGAGCCCAGCACCTACTAATTGGAACTTCTCGTTCCGTTTACGTAATTAAAGCTGGCCCAAGAAACAGCTACAAGCGTTCCATGTTAACACGTTGCTCCTTTAAGCTGAGCTCAAAAGCATCTTCTCCTGTATAATAGGGCTGTACCGAGCAAGTCATGCATTTTAATCCAGTCCATTTTATAAAAAAAAAGAATATTGAGATAATCAGCGTTAGCTTGCTTCTTTATTCTGCTCGGTATTCTTGCTTTATTAATTTTAACATGGAGTCTGTGGAAAAATGTAAATACATAGACAGAAAAGGTGTTTTCTTGGATTGAAAATGAACACCGTCACAGAGCATCCTGCCGTACTCATCACTGTGTTATGAAGTGAAATAGAATATGGAGATTTTTTGTAAATGAAAGGTGACACCAGTCTATAATGAGTTAGAGGTGATGAGTAATAAATAACTGCCACAGTGTCCAATTTCCCAAACAAGGTTATACGGGTGCATTATGTGAGAATTTCAAGGCAGCACATGACTGATATGCATGGCTTACTTTTGTAATTGTCTAGGTGCATTGGACCCAAAGACGGACATAGCAATCTTTTCAGCCTAGTAATGTAGTATGTGCTAAAATGGCTTCAGAAGTGAATTATCACTTTGCTCTCTGGCATCGGGATTCAGCCGCCTCTAGAGATGAACATCACAGTCACTTCACCTCTGATGCATCACGGAAGACACTAAATAGTGCAGACTTATCATACATTTCCAGTATGTAGGGTAGCAGTAGCAGGGCGCCCTGCTGGGAGGACTGACCGTCCTGTAAGTAGAAGGTCGCTGTGACCCCTCTGGGAAATGGGCGCAAGTACATGTGTCTCAGAGGGACCTGTGAACGAACAAATTCCTAATTATATGGTCTCGTAATGGCATTGAAAGCCCTCTAAAGTCCAGCATGGGTGTCATGACTAATACAGTAGTTCTTTTGTCTCATAGAAACAGTAACTTTACAGGGGCACCTTCATCACCCTTAAGGTTTCAGTATGCTTTCGGAAGATCTAGGTCGTACCTTTCGACCAAGTCTAAAGGCAAAAGTGTCTACCTGTCCTCAACGTCCACGCTTAAAGGTGACGCAAAAAGCCTGCTGTCATAGTCTCCAAGCTGCAACCCGTGGGTAAAGTAGACGTGATGTGGAAATTGCCTGGGACTTCCAGAGGTCAAAAAACATACAATGATAGAGGAACAAAAGGGATTATGTGATATCAAAGGACTTATATTTGGGTGAAAGAAATATTTTAGAAGTCAGGATGGGGATGGGGGTCAGGAAAAGAATCATCAATCCAAGGATCAGGCAACGGGTCAGTAGGCAGAATCACACAGGCTGGAGAGCTAAGGCCGACGCAAACTAGACAATCTTGCAGGGAACGGGTGGAGACTGACTATATATAGTGCAGGGCTGATTAGAGAAATGGGAAGTGGCGAGTGAGTGGGCGGGGAAGGTCAGGTGAGGGGAATGGCGGGAAGGGCTTTACTGCAGGGTAGGAGGTAGTGGCTGAATCTGAAATGATATGAGAGTTGTCAGGGGAAAAAAGAGCAGTCAACTGAAGGGGAGGAGCTGGATGAATAATCAATAATAGGATTATCAATATTCTATATTTGGCACTATTCAGGAATCAGATTAAGCTGACCCCTTCTTCAAGTCCATTTCCTCATACTGTATGATACTGTATGACCTTTTTTTTCATGAAGTATGGTCTGACATTTGATTATGCATATCTTCATACCACGAGTCATCTATGAACATGTCGGCCAGGGCCTGTTTTATAATCAGTAATCCTGTTATTGGCGCATCTTTTTCAGGCCAATGAATTTTTGAACTTTTAATAGCTGCTTATTGGTTTGGTGGATTAGCATTGAACAGAAGCTAATAGGATTTAGCCCATAGCTCCCAGTTTGAGCTCTGTTGAATGCCACGGATGGTTTGGGGGATGTGACCATTATGCCTTAATTGAGTAATACTTTTATTCATGGGTCACTTCTGGTGTGCTGCAATTGTTTTGCACTCCAGAATCTCCCTTCAGTTGAGTTAATACTGTGTACGGCCATTTTGTTTATTGGATGACTGACTTTTTTTGGATGAACAGTGTGCCTCTCTCTCTTATTACAGCGGGAGATTAGGATTAGAGCATACCGTAATGAACAGCTCTCAGACAAACTCATTAGTACAGTCAGACACTGTTACTGTGCCAACACTGTGTTTGGAGGACTCATTAAAAGAAGAGGTGTTCAGGGACACAGAGTAGTGATGAAAATGAGAAAATATACTATGTCAAGAACATCATGCAGGTAATTTTTGAAATCATAATTACTCAAGTGGTAGACTCACAAACTGTAAGCACAAAATTGAATCAATAAGCTTTGTTGGCTGAGGTCTTTCTGTGTGATGTTTGCATGTTCTCATCCCAACCCATCGGCTATGGTCTGATGACAATTTAGCCTCTAGGGGCAATGGCCAATGTTTCTGGGCTTCCAGCGGATAGCCAGCGGATATCTGGATACAGATAACATATATCTGGGCCAAGCCTTCCTCTGCAGTACAATTAGCAACTTGATACATGAGAATCAAGAGACAGACACATTTCTGCTAATGCCTATAAACAGATATCTGTATATGAATGCAGATGACTTTAAAAAAAAGCCGAATGAAAAGATAAATCATCGTCAGAGATAGCAGATGGGTTCTGAGATTGCACTGCGGCCAACGTGTTCGTCTTTTGCTCTCCACATGGACTGTTGAAATCAAAGCCAGCTCAGACGTGACTTTACTCAAACTATGAACGGAAACCAGAAAAAGTCTTGTTCCCTCGCCTACAGATTCTGCTGTCGTATGTAGATATCTGTAGGCGATTCATGTACACAACAGACTTTCCTAGAACATTTTCAGACTCACTATGGAAAAAAAAAACCTCCACCAGAGATATTTTTTTTATTCCAAACATTCCTCTTCCTTGTTAAAATCTGGTGCCTATATTACCCACAATGCAACTGCCCAGCTTACAGTTCTATTGGGGATTTGGATGCGTACCTAACCTGGAGCCTCTATCACTTCTTTCTTACTCCACATGGACAACTCGTGGCCTTCAGCCGCAACCAACGCTGACTTAAGTGACATCACTTGAGGTTGTTTGTCAAACTTTACACAGCTCCCTCTATAAATTAGCATTAGCACAGTGTTCCTGTAGTTACAGTGCATTTATTTATGAGGTCATATTTGTGTTGTAAACTGGAGGATGTGTTTCTGTAATTTCCTGTGTTCTATTTATTTGCAGGATTTTGAAACATGAAATGAAATATAATATTCATAACTCTGTTTTCATTAGTGTATAATCACCTGAGAGTAAGAATCATCATGTTTTTGCCATCTTACAATGAGCCTCTCTTATCTGCAGATGCTGCAGGCAAGCTACTTGGAAAGTATAGTGAGCTAAGCTGCCAGTTGCTCGACATTAAGTGAAGCCTCACTACAATGAAGTCCCAGAGTAATGTAGCAATCATGGATACAGCAACATGGACAAATACCTTTTTTAAAAAACATTGAACCAGCTTCATTCCAAGTCAGAGCTGTCTGAGTAATTAATAAAACTGTCAGTTAAACATCATGCACCGTACTATCATAGCAATGTCCTACTACTCTTTAGTTAGTCTATTTAATTAATAATCTAATTATTGCAGGCTACATAATTGAGCTTTAATTGTATTTGTTTATTTTGCCTTCTTTTTATCTCATTGTTTTTGTATTTCGATTTCTGTCAAGTGGCTGCTGTAACACACCTTTGGAAGACCTTGACATTTTTCTATTTGTTTTTATTTTTATTTGTATATATAGAGAGAAGTTTTGTTTTGTTGTTGCTGTGAAATAAAAGAGAGAACAACACCAGAATAAAATATGAAGATTCAACATGATTAGTGTTACTGTGTATATCAACAGTACATCCCCTTAGAGGTCCAGTGAGTCAGATTTGGAGGGCTCCATTTACAGAATATAGCAGAAATTAAATATAATATTCATAACTATGTTTTGGTTAGTGTATGATCACCTGAAAATAAGTACCTTTTTGTTATCTTAGAATCAACCTTTCATATTACAGTGGCAGTCTACAGTAGCCCAGAAAGGACAAACTAAAGACTGGCTCTAGATGGGGTGTTTCTTGGCCATTGTTTCACCTTCACATTTGGAACATGAGGGGGTTACAATCTACTGGATGCCACTAAATCCTTTTCCTTTTAATGGAACCACTTTTTAAAATGAAAGATAGAGAAACTAGGCCACTGAAAATATGAAACAAAAAGAAATAAATGTATTTCATAGGGTTCTTGAATGCGACTGATCTGGTGTTACCTTTAATCATTAAGAAGATAAAGACATATAAATGTAAGTCAGAGAAATGCAGCCCTCTCTAACTGTTTCTATTCTTTTCTTTTTGTTACTAAGACTTTGTATGATTTCATTATGCTCTTTGGATTTCCTGCCTGATCTGTCACACAGTGACAATTAGTGACAATTACAGAGCCCTGGTTTAATTAGGCTGTCAGAAAGCACGTATGTAAATGAAGCGGCATCTGTCGTTCGCCAAATGATAGGCTGTAGTGTGATTTTCCAGTGGTTTGACACGGTGTGTGCAGCACAGACCTCCTGGGAGGCTGCAGACTGGACGCTGTGCGTGTGTGTGTGTGTGTGTGTGTGTGTGTGTGTGTGTGTGTGTGTGACAGACTGCTGAAGCTGAGGACTCTGAGCGTTCAGCTCTGTGACTGATGAAATTACATGTTCAAATGTGCGCTTTAGCCATTGTCACCCAGCTATTACTTGAATACTGCAACCCCCTCTGCCCCCAGCCAACACACACACACACACAAAATACACAAAACACACACACACACTGTGCTCTTGCTGAATTGGGTACATTAGACAAAGATATATTTTCTCACCACTGTAATGAGGCACTTTTCAGTAATTCTAATTTCACCATAGTTCTACCTTAAAAGCTCATTCTCTTAATACAGGAAGCAGTGACCTCCTGCAAATGTGGTGCACTGATGTGTTTCCTGTTTTGCTCTAAGGTTCGATGTGGAGAGGGAAAAGGAAATATGCACCATCATACTGTAAGACCTTGATACATTCTATATTAGACTTGAACCAGTGTTTGTACTGATGCTATTTCAGGTAAAGCATCAGTACTGAATTATTCATGCACCAGAATCACTATTCTTATGAAATATGTCTTTTGTTATTACTCTTAATGCCTACTCTTTTTGCACAAACGATTATAATGTCTTGTAGTTTCACCCTAACATACAGTTTTGTTTCCCTTTCTGTGACTTTGAGGCCTCGACCAAACAGAGGAACCTTTTCTCTTGAAATCTCCAATTTAAAAAAGAAACAGTGAGGTGTATTTTTTTTTATTGTTGCTAGGCAACCATCAAATCATCCGTCCTTAGCCTAACTGTGACTTTGCTGTGAAGTAAACTCACAGATCTTTATTTAAATACACACATGTATGTATGTATGTATCTATATACATACTGTAGCTTCAGGTATCCAGCAACATGACTGTTGCTTTCTAAGCAGCTGTAAACTTTGTTGTCGCTCTCATTTCATCTGATTGGACAATGGGGAAAACACAAATGACGTCTCAAGTTTTTTTCAGTTGGACGTTCAGAGTGCTACTGCAAAGAGCCGAAAAACACAGCAACACAAAAGTACTGACGCTTTACTGCCACAGGAAACAATCACAAAGGGCATTTTAGAACCTTTCAGCTCATTGTTTTGATTTTACATTTTTAGTCAGCACACAAGCTTTACTGTTTTGGGTTCAGTCTCACAGCCTCATCAAACTGCTTTCCAGCCATATCAACTTCCATAATATGTCAGTGCCCCACCCATTAAACGAAATTCAAATCCCATCATCTTGTTTTTATAGTCCTCTTTTGCCACACCTTTTGAGGGATGAGTATTAAAATAACATATTTTTTAAATTTTACATGGATGATGCATATTGATGAACATAACTGTAAATGACACAGTGTAAGCTAAATGGCTAATTTCCAACTTTTGTCCCCAAACTCGTATTCAGTGTCAGTACTCTACTTATTTACATGTTGGTTTGTGTATCAGCAAGTATCATTATATATTACATTTAGAATCTCTACAGTGGATGAAAGATACAAGGAGATATTGCTGATGTTAACCAACACTGATTTATTTTTTTCCACAGGGACAATAAGTCCAGCTCTTAGAGTACTATGTACACAGGCCTTAGTGTGTGGTGCAGTGAAGTCATCAGGCTGGAATGTCCTTCAGTTCTTGTATTCCTGGGATGAATCCATGGATTCTTTGTCCTCTTAGTGTTTCACACAAAGTACCTCTGCATCACCATACTATACAGTTTGTCTCTAACGTTAGCTCTGCTGCTCCCAGCCTGCATTTAGTTCTGGTTGGTTAAGATTCAACTTTTGAAGCTCTGTCTTGGAATCGTCTGATCTGTTAGTGTCCTTTTGGAGCCAGGCTAACATTATTGTAAGGTTAATGTGACGTTACTTAGACTAGCCACCCATAGAGAAAAATCAGGCAGGCTAGAACGGGAACAGGTGAGTGGCATGTAGTGCCCCCTGGGTAATGTAGTTCATTCAGGGCCATTATGAATCGCCCAGAGAACGTGATATGGAAAAGTGCCGGTGTAGAAGTCCTGGCCCACTTTAAGCATTGCTCATGTTTAATTAACCATTAAAGTAACAATCTAAGAGACATTAATCATTTCTGTTCACAAAATGTTGCATTCAACTGCAGTTCCTTAAATGTGACATTACAGGTGGTTTGTTTGAGCAATCAGGCTTTAGCAACCAGCCGCAGCTCCACCCACGGTCAACGTCTTTGACCATGGAGACATCAGAGGCAGGCCTGCCAAGATAGAGACGACCAGAGCCACCATACATACATGAGCTTCACAACCACTCTCACAAACCTGTTGGTGACAGATGTTTTATAAAGTCTATTGGTAAGAGTTGAATCAGGTCGTCATTCTGTAAACTGAGATGACGTTTGGCTAATCAGACCCATCAGATCTCTTTTTAGTGATGTCACCATCAGATTTCTGAAGGTTACTTGATGACTGAAATTCTGAGAGAAAATTAGTTTTGAAGGCACAGAATTGTCCTCTAAGTACCTCCAGGCGGTTCATTTATTTTCCTTACACCTACAGTAATTATCATTACAAAAATGTGTAAGTGAATAATTACGTAATTGAACGATATCACATTCGTTCTCTATGGACCTTGGAGTATTATATTGTATTTCTCCAGGCAATATGCCGCTATCAGACACCAATTTGTTTGGAAATAATTAGCAGTCCATCCTTCTTTTGAGTTTTTTGGAACGGTGTGCTCCGTTCAGCTCCGAACATGAGAGAGTCATCTCAACTTTGTTTGTATGAATTCATTTCAGGGACATTACTGCTCGCTTTCTTTCATTACTTTCCACTAGTCTGGCCGTGTCCTCAGGGGCAGAAGCTGGCAGCGAGAGCCCATTCGAGATTTTGTTTGTGCTTTAAAATTGATAAGTGAATCAGAGGAGTATTAAATTATTAATTATTAATTTCACAATGTGAGGCAGAAAAAAAAAAAAAAGATTCACTGGATCAAACTTGCTTAAATGAAGCAGGATGACTCTGTGTTCAGCAAAGGTGCAGCAGTGTACCTCCTGCATGCCAATGGACTCTTTTAAGACCTAACTTCTAATGGAATGATGCTCCCTGCACTCCACCCTGCTGACTTGTCTCCTAATGGCACACTCCATCAGTTAGAAATGACGATCAGGGTCGCTCAGGGACTGGTTAATCTCCAGCTTGGCCCACACTGTTAAAAGAAAACTGAGTTTTATTACAACTTTTTATTTTTGTTCCTGGCGCCTTCGGTTCTATTGGCTATGATAACACTGTGCTCACCAAAGTAAGTGCTGAGATCTCACAATGGGGCGCGAGGCAATAATCATAGGCAGTCAGACAGTGATACAGGGTGAAAATAAACATGGTTCTTGGTTTGAACCCCGGCTGTGTGGGCTCTCTCCAGGTACTTCGGATTCTTCCCACAGTCAAAAGACATGCAGGTTAATTGGTGACTCTAAATTGCCTGTAGGTGTGAATAGATGTTTGTCTCTATGTGTCAGCTCTGTGATGAATGAGGAATGGTCTCCAGGGTGTACCCGCCTCTTGCCCAATGTCAGCTGGGATTGGCTGGTTACAGAAAACGAAAGGAGGGAAAATAATGGCTAACAGTAAAAATGTAAGACAAAGTGTCCATTGTAGCCATGTGACAGCCTACAGCCTGATACATGTTCAACTTTGACCTATCCTGCTTGCCTTTGTTTCGCACAACCATTGATTTCCTGTGCAACAAGGTCCAACGGAGCAATGAACATGAATAGTTGGACTGGTTGTCGCCAACAGTGTTTAGCTACCACTGATGTCCTTCCTGACACAACAGCTGTGACAGTGGCTAACTTTTTTTAAACCAGCTTACAACAACCTGGGGAACATTTGACAAAAAGCCATTTTCAAGCTCTGCTTTTTCTCAGATTGCAAATGATTGCCAACCCTGTCCTCCAGAAACTCCACTGGCTCCCTGTCCCTCACTATGATCCTAACCTCTTGTCTCCATCTCAAAGGACCAAGCACTGGACCTGGGGTGATTGAGCCCATACACACTCCCTCCCTCTGGAACTTAAATGTTCCCAAATAAATCAGAGACTGCCTGCCAGCCATTCAAAACAATACTCAAAATAACCTTTTTAGAATAATACTGTGTGCATATTTTCATAGTGCTGTTGATGATTATAACTCATGGAAAGTGTCTTTAAGTATCATGCAAAGCAAAATAGAGTATCATTATTAGATAATATAGACTTTATTGATCCAACACTGAAATTCACTTATTATAATAGTGTGAGTCCTGCAGTCCTTTCTTGTGCGTATGCATGGGTTGCATTATGGTATTTCTTTTTTATTAGAATTAGAAATATTGGTTAAATGGGCCCATGTGGATCTGCATCAATTTCATCTAAGCTTGTTGTATTTCCTTGGAGCTAGCAAGGTAACTACCTAGCCATGTAGGAAGATGACATACTGGTTGGGCATTGTTTCTCCATGGGCCTGTCGGGAGTACCTTCAGATGAATACAGACAAAAAAACATATTTCATATTTTATTTAGCTAATCATACTGTCCTTTATGCAAGAAGCACACAATAAGGGAAGGTGAGACATTTGGCACATTAGAAATGCATGCAATTTGATATTGGCTCGTGTCCAGATAAGCCATTAGGAGTTGATCTCTTGCTGTTTTACCTGTCATGTTGGAATCCTTCAGAGACAAATGTCTCAGAAGAATACAAACTTCACGGTTTGATTTACAAACGGCTCTCACTGATAAGAGAGCTGCCCAGATTTCCCATGAACACATTCTCTAATGTCATAATAAGGACATCCTTTACACTGTGAATGATGGGCCAGTCCAGAGAGAACAAATGGATACTTGGATACTCCAAAAATGCAATGCTTCATACCTTACATAACTGTTTAGATTTAACAAAATTCAGATGCAGATGCAAAATGCAGATTCATGAACTTTATTTTTCTGTTAACCATCGGTGTGCCATCAAAGCACAGGTAGAAGCAGTGGCTCCTTCAAACTGTGCTTTATTTTTGGTTCAGTTTTTTCTTTTTTATATTTCATGGCTTAATTGCTGAAACATCTTTGAAAGATGTATGATTGCATTTGATTTTTAAAGTCTTAAGCCATAATTCAAATGGACTGATCAGGAGAATTTGACTTCCTGACTATGTAGCTACTTTCATTTCATCTGTTATTCATTTATTTATTTGTGCCTTTATCTCTGAAACACTACCTTTGACAGAAATACAGTAATCAGAAAAGAAAGCGCAGGGTTTGGGGTCAAACCTTGATACAGTCCTCCCGGACCAGCCCACCACAGCGAGTGCTGTTATTGCCCAAAGGAAGAGAGCCAGTATATGAGCCACACTGGCTGAACTTGTAGTGCTCCTTGGCTAATGTCCGGTCTGGATGATGAAATGGGACTCGTGCTGGCCAAGCGATGGGAAATCAGAGACTGTTGTGCCTGCATCGTTACAGAGACTTGCTCCAGGTACACTGAGAAGAGGTGGACTCTGTGTTTATACTGATGATGCTTAGAGCTAAAACACAGTCAGAGATGGATGGACAAACTTTATATGTGAAGATGAAATCATATTATCATTGCTAACTTGTTGCTGCTGTTTACATTCCCCCAGATGCAAATTAAAGTTGCAGAATTATTTCATGTGTATAAACAGTATGTATGTGAATAACAGCATATATTGTTTTAGATCATTTTATCTGTTACACTGTAAACCAGTTACTGTGAAATTCACAGTAACTAACTGGCAGCTGTTGACAAGTAACTCTACAGTGCATGATTTGGTTACTGTAATTTTCACAGTAACTCTATAATTACAATAATTACAATTAATACACAGTATACTTCTGTGAAATGGTTTACAGTATTTCACAGCTAAAATTTACTGTGTATGTTCTATGTGTCAGGGCACTGTAATAATAACTCAATTACCTTGATCCTTGATGTGTTACAGATGTGTGTGCATGTATTGTGTCCCAAGAACACAAAGCAAATTTCTTATATTCATTATTTATAATATATTTACATTGACAGACGTGTAATATGAATTCCTGTGTTTAACAGTGGAACCAAAATGTCTGTCAAGAGCAATCTAATTAAATAAAGTAAGTGATTTCCTTGCCAGGGTTTCTGTTTCTCTCCCCCACATGACGTGAAGGTGGATCTCCTTCCATTTTGTGCAGAGCCTGAACCCGTTTTTGGCAGGAGAAATTATCCATCACCCTCGAATCATCCTGAGCGATCGGGATACAAGCAGCCGGAGCATATAGTGCAGTGGGAGAGAAGGTGGAGAGGGAGCAGGGTCGACAGGAGGTTACAGCTGCAGCTGAATGAGACTCTCAGCACAGTGGGTAGGACTGTGCTGCAGAGCAGCATGCGGTACAAGTGGTTATATAGGTTTCTTTACTTTTCCTGGAGGGCTTTTGAAGGCTGATGCGGCACCAGCTGAGACAGGAGATAGTGATGGTTACACGTTGTACCAACAGTTCAGTGATCCCAAGATTTGCTCTCTAACAAATGCAAACGTCCACCCTCTGGACTCTGGTCCCCCCTGGACAGCCTGAGTCTTTGCACACCGTGGTCACAAACACAGTGACATGTTCAGGACGCTCTTTCCTGTAACCACAAATATCTTGAAGGAGGATCTCCGGGGCAGTGTTTACTTGAGAGTCTCCCCGCTGCTTGGCTGACAGCTAGCGGAACTGTTAGACAGTGATGTTTTATGTCCTAGCCCAGGTGTGTAAAACACCTCTGTGTGTTTTTTTTCACAAGAGTCTCAGGGGAAGTGCTGTCACTAATATAGGTCTAATATTTTCTGCTCATTTCCTAGCTAGCTCGTGTTCCACTAGCATCTGTCACTCAGGAGTGTTTTTTCTGAAAAGCTGGAACAGCTTCTTGAGGTTTTTGATCTCATTTCCAAACTAGATGATTGTCTACAAACTGACTGTCCTGGGTACTGATGAGAGCACCTCTATATTTTAGTTTTCTTTCAGGCACCAAATGGCTTGTTTGGCACCAAGTCTAAAAAACCGAAGGGCAAACCCAAGACAAGCTGAGTTTAGTGTATGGAATGGGAATGTGATGTCAACAGCAGCAAGTCAGACATTTTAAGACACCAACTCTGATCTGTCCACCGTCATCGCCCATCTAGCTAGGTAGTCTCAACCTGTTTAACTCTGCATAACTCGGTCAAACTACAGTTTCAACATGGTTAGTAAATGCTGTTGTATAGCGGTCTGTAACACTGATAGAGACAGAGTAAGATTACTTTTTTTTTTTTTTTTTGGCCTTTTTACTGGATAGAGACAGCTGAAGAGAGACAGGAATGTGGGGAGAGAGAGATGGGGAATGACATGTAGCAAAGGGCCACAGGTCGGATTCGAACCCAGGCCGCTACGGAGCTTTCGTACATGGACGCTCTACCAACTGAGCTAATCGCCGCCCCGTAAGATTACTTTTTTATTATTTCCTAAATTAGTAAGGGAACTTGAACTTTATCTAGGAACAGCTAGTTTGCAAGGGGACATGTTTGCATTTGTGGCTAATACATTGTGGCATAAATTTACTGATGAAGTAACTTTAGGGTGTAGCATTAACATTATTTTATTCTCTATAAACAGATATCTACTGATGAATGCAGAATCTGTGGACAAGGGACCAAGATTTTGGCACTGGAAGCATTCTAGTTTCTGTTTGTAGTCCGAGTAGTATTAGCCAATCACATTTGAGCGAACTTTAATTAAACAAGTCCATATGGAGAGCGTAAGCGAGGAACACATTGTCTGACAACAATTTATCTTTTAATAAGCTTTTTAAAAAATATCTCTTTATAGATTAGCATAAATGTTCTCATCTTTCACGTGTATCAATTTGTTTATCAGACTGCACTGGAAGTCTTGGCTCAGATGTTTGTTATACATTTTCTGTATATCCGCTGGCTACACTGGAACACCAGAAACATAGGCGGCTGCCTCCAGAGGCTGATGATGATGTCAGGTTCTGAGAATAAGACTTGGGAAATTATTCGGCTATTATGGCTCTCTGTTTTTTTTTTTTTTTTGTGCAAATCTACCTTTATGAAAGGTGGAAGTTAAAAAACACAATAACAATTCAACAGCTCAGTTTTAACAATAGCTGCATTTTATATCAGACGTGAGTCCCCATTTAAGATGAACAAAGTTATTCTGGTTGTTTCAAAGATGCATAAATTATTTGTATACCAAGTTTATTCTTTAGAATTGTGAGTTTATAATTTTGTCAGTGAACTCTTGACTTGTATTTTACTCACATTACATGTTGTATGCTCTGCTTACATCATGCCTAGTAGATGGCAGTGCTTCCTTGTTGTGCACCTCGATGGAGTGGTGCACTCTGGAGAATTGTCAGCATGAGATCAGGGTGAACTACATGCACTCCACTATTACTGTAGCAGATGTAAAGATCAAAAGGCCACCGGTCTCCGAGGTCCCACAGAGGAAGTCAACATGTCAGTTTGATTTTCTATGAACAAGTCTCTTTCACGGCACTAAGTATTCTTCTGTATATCCAACAAAGTGGAATTACATCTGAGCCCGGCACGGCTCCAGACACACAGTTAAACATACTTGATGGACTGTTTCCGGGCATGTCACTGATGGGAATATATGACTTGAAACTTAACAAATGAATTTAAATTGTGTTTTTTTGGACTGTAATGTTATGCCTGATGTGGTATGTCATGGGACATTGAAGATACAAGGAAAAAGCAATGGTCTTAAGGTGATATTTATTATTGCTTTATTCGTAAAAACAAGTTAACTCATCAGAAAATAGGTTTCTTCATTCAGTTTCAAACCAACCCTAGCCGTTAGGGTTACGTCTTAAGTCATTTAAATGACCCTCACAAGCAAGTGCAAGAAGAAAAGCTAAGCAGGGTTGAATGCATGCCACGCAGAGAAACATACTGAAGAGGAGAGGCTGGGATTATTGTTTTATTCTACCACCCTAAATTGGTTTTAACATTTTTATGAGGATGTTTTATATTTAGAGGAGATTCGTATCATTTACCTGCACCACGAGCTACACCCCTGGGATGCACACACTCTTATCTTTGAACCTAACCCTGACCTTGGAAATAATTTCTGACCCTGAATCCAAATGATTACCATCTGCTGTACAAACTTTAACCCTCTAGACCCCAGTAGAATTCTAGAATGTAGAGAGCTCAAATGAGCATTCTTTGAATAAACAGCTAGTCATCTCAAAAAGAGAAAGAAACTGTGAAATTGCAAGTTGTTTTCATTTTGAAAAAAGCTTTCTCTTAAATTTAAAGTTGATTCAGAGCTTACACTTACAACAAATAGGACTAAAACAGTTACATAACAAACAACAGTGCAACATGAAAAAAAAAAACAATTTATATGTGGAAAAGTTGGCGACTCTTCTGTAAACTGTCCCCTTGAAAACACCCTCCCACTCAGCAGTGAGAGTCCTGCTGATTATCTACAGTGATTATGAAATAAAACTTTGAGCAACCTACACTGTTATAACAAATGACAGTAACGTGATAGTAGGTTGTGCTTTTAGCAACTTATATTAGAAAGTTCACCAACTTTCCGGCAAACTATCCCCAAAACAAAACGGGGACGCTTTGTCAGCAGAGACATTTTTAGATTTACAGTAGAAACCAATGAAGAAAATTAATTCAGAAATCAATGTAATGATGTGTATTTTCTGTTCTGGTTAGTAATGGCATTACAAAGCTCACTACTGTGTTTTGATTTTAAAATGATGGGCTCTCTGGGGTCTAGAGGGTTAAAGCATTATTCAACCTTTCACAAACACAGTTCACAAGTCAGAATTTTCAAATTCAGCTCCACAAAAGTCAGGAAATTTCTAATTTACCCACCTTAAACATTTTGGCTGAATCTAAATGTCCATACTTTCCCTTTGCCCTCTCAGACTTCACATACACACTTGTGCAAATATGCAATTCAAAAAAGCCCACAAGAGGCCTCAAGTGTACTTTGTGCTTTTAGATACACCACACAAACATACCAAATTTCTTTGAAGATATCTTACAATCTCTGACGAGTAAATGGCTTGATATAAAAGAAAAAAACTGCCGTTGCAAGAAGATGGTTATCTGGTAGCTGCCATGCTTACCCGAGTCAGAGTCTGTGGCTCTGAACCACATTGGCTCTGAAGTTCTCCAAGTCGAAACATGTCTGAAAAGGCATCAGTGACATTTTGAAAAAGGAAAATCAATGCTTTCACTGGCTGAACTACTGTATTCAATTGTGTTAGCTGAAGAGCCGATGTCCTCACGTCAGCTCAGCTCAACATTTTACCAGAAACACATGAAAATATTTTGACATCGATTATAGAGACAAGATCTCCGTATTGGGCATATCCACGGTAACGACTGAGGTCTTAGTCTCAGCTCATCAACTCTATCACCAGACAAGAATGTTGAAACTGGATGATTCTGAAAAAGCCCTGGAATACCAACATTTGTTAAGTTTATTGCTTCATATATTTCCTATGCATGGGAGGTCAAACTCACTCCACGTCCATCCCACTATGACCTCCACATTCTTTCTGCGCTACATATCGGACCTTCTACTTCCTGCATTGGTGCTGAACTTACATTTGCATGCATGTAATTGCTAGTGGGCTCGTCTCATAACTGATTTAATCTCCTTAGAGCCCAGCACCCGAGCAGACTTGACATGGCGATGGTTTGCACTTCAGACACGTCAAGCTACATATGACTGAGCACTGTGAGGCCTCAGGCAGCGGGTCTGGAGACATTTAGCCTCTAAGTTTATCTGTAGCAAGTAGTATCTATAGGCAGCAAGGAAAGCAGTGGATTGGAGATACAATCTAGCAGCCCCTTGAGCAGTCGGAGTGAGGAGAAGTATGTGAACTTTGTCAGTCAGAATACAAACTAAGCAAACTATGACCTGGTTGGTGTTTAAACATAAAAAAAACAAACAAAAAAAAAAACAATGTTTAAACACCAAAATCAGACCACACACTATATTTGAAATCATATTTGGGCTATTTTTTCTATAGTATTTAGTCACAGGTCCAAGTGTCACGTTGGTCTGAATAAGTCACCACTAAAAACCTGAAGCTGCCACACAGAGGCTGTTGAAATACATGACATCCTGTACTGCATATGGCAAGCACAGTGATGGCTGCGACTGACTGATGTAACACCAAGTAATGGAGCACCACTTCTATATAAAGGCTCCATTAGTGCACAGTTTTTGGCCTTATAAATTACAGACTGCCTGGTGTCAATCAGGTTCCTGTGCTGTGCTTTGGATTGGATTTGTTTCTCGACTTATTTGTTGACGTTAGAATCTCTGTCAGGTATCCGAGTTTTTTATTAATTGTCTATTCTGGCATACAGCAAATGTTTTGATGAGTTTTACTTTGACTATTCTCCCTCAGTACTCAATTATTCTCAAATTCCAGATTACTCTTTTCTTCTTCTTCATGAATTTTGTCTTTGCTGCTGCTGCTGCTGAGTTTAATGTAGATCTTTTAGAGCTGAAGCATCTGTTTCAGAAAAAAACAGAAATACTTTTGAACTCTTAGGACAATTTTTTGGCTGCAGAACGTTTTAAATATGCTGGCTGAGCTGCAAAATATGATTCTCATTTGATTTAATTTTTTGGAACTCTAAACAATCAAACCTTGTTCTCTACTGTGGTATTGGGGTTTGAACAAACCTATATGTCCCCAAAACTGAGTTCACAGTTACATTACTACACAAAATATGTACATGAAATGAAAAGAAGCATGATGATTTACAGGAGTGACAAATATCCACTAACTACTAACATTAACGTAATGAAGGGAGTATTTCTTTAAGCCTATAGTTTTACTCCAGTATGCATTACACTATGTATCTACTTTTTTGCTTTTGAAATAATAATTTGCTCCTGAGTAGGTCTACAGTTTGAATTTTATTCCAAACATTTCATCCTTGTTGTTCCTTGTTACCCATCTCATGTTAACCAGTTGGACTGTCTGGGCAGAGGGCACCACAGCAGAGATCGCAGCCTGCTAGCTTTTCCAAAAACATTTTTACAATGTACAAACAAAAGAATCTGCTTTATCTGGATACCTGTTGCCTTAGTTTGATCCATTCATACTTAATTCATATATACTATCATTAGTTCAGAGAAAAGCGTTTTGTTTTGTTTGTCAAGTTTTGGTTGACTACCTGCTATTGATAATGCATTTAACATCAATGGTTCAAAAGTAACAAATACTATAAATACTCCCACTTGATTACTCTTTTTACCACTGACAAACTTAACTAGAATTCTTACTTTAAAAACGTATTTCTTGTCAATATTTGTCCAAGGAATGACCAAGTAGTTTTCAAAGTCAAAGAGATTAATCTTCTCTTAACAAGTGTAAATTTTGATGTGATAACAGCGCTACAGAAAAGAATGCATTTGGGAGACCAAAGCTAATTTCTTAAAAGTTGCCATAACAGAGAGAGATTGTCAGTGCTGGACAATATTTGACCGATATTACGATACATTAAGTCTAATGTATAGGATTTAGTGCCATCTAGCTGTGTGGTTGTAGATTGCAACCAACTGAATACCGCTCGCCTCACCATCCTCCTCCAAACATAAAGGGTTTCAGGAAACATGCCACAGTTTTGGTTTTTCATTTCAGGGTTACTGAAAAGACTTGGCAGAACAACATGATAGACCCAGTGGAAGAGGACCTTCTACATCTGTAGATATAAACACCTCATTCTAAGGCTCCAAAGCATCCAATGACAACTATAGTATGATTAAGGGAAGGTTAAAGAGACCATACTATTTCTCACATTGGCAATCAACACTGACTATTTATATAAATCATATAAAACATATATTGTGGAGGGTTTCTAGGCTGTATGGTTGAGTTCCATTAGATGCTTCCTTATTGGATTGTTAACGAATCTCTTGTTATCTGGATAGCTAATGAATGTCTTATCAAATCCTTTGTCTGTCTTTCATTCGTTCAGCATCGTGCAAAACATTCTGGTCAACTGTTTTTTAATCAATAGCACATTATAACAGCTGCAGTTCATTTATGAAAAAGCTGCATGTTGTGAGGTGAAATAGGAATCACTCATTTTATAATCACTAGTAGATGGGGGTTATTTTGTAGTTAAAAAGGTCTAACAGAGTGGCAAGTCTTCTCTCTAAAGCAAAGGTTTATTTGTGATCGTGCATCATGTTTACACTTTAAGTTAAAAAAATCTACCTAGATCACGAATTTTCAGAATTTCCAGTAGATCTTGAAAAATAAGGTGTGCAAAGGCATACAGGCCACTCCAGTTATTCTAATGTGCCAGACACATTTAATCAACATTTCATGTGTTATGCTGCACATCTCATTTTCAGGTTGTATCTCTGGGTTGTTAACATTAATTACGCCGCCACTCTAAACTGTAGTGTTTCTGCACCCTCAGCCAGTACAAATACAGATCTCAAGTGAATCTTTTTATTTCTTTTTAACATTGGATACAAAGGATTTGGTAAAAAGGGGATTGAGATTTGAAAAAAGCTAATGGATTTACCATTTGAAGGACCATAATGTAGGTCTAGGTAAACTTTTGACCTGAATTCCATGGTAGAGAAAAGATCATGGGACCAAGACAAATCATTAGTAATAATCATTTGTGTCTTACATTGCGTCTTGTTTTAGAAGGTGTTTTACCAAAGAGCCCACAGACCAAAATTACCTCATACGTCCAACTGCCAGCAGCGTAATAAAGTTTTTGGAAGAATTATTTCTCTTGTTGCCAGGCAATCTGCTGATCATCGACAGCTTTCATCAGGACAGCACTGTGAAAACACATCTATTTTTGGTAATGGGAACTTATAGGCCACATACATTCACTGGGCAGTGTGTTTATCTGTGCTCAAGGCCAGAGACCTTCTAAATAGATTTACTTCTTTGATGCCTTTCTATTTGTCATCCAACGTTGCACTTTTTTCATTTGAGGCTGCTTGTTAAATCAGCGTCATCCTGACACCAGGCCAGCAGGTCTTTCATCAGTGATTGTAGCATAGGTCTGGCCAGAGGAAGCAGACAGATTTTTCTGTAGACAGTACCTGTTAAGTCGGAGAGTGGCTTTGTTAGGATGTATTGCTGACCGACTCAAGCACAGCTACAGTATGACTCAAGCACAGCTACAGTATGTGCTGCCAGCACGGCTGAGGTGCCAATAGAAGTGCTCATCAAAAACTCTTTAAATAACTGGAGATTGTTCCAAAAGTGTCTGCTGTTTCTTTCCTTGTGTCCTAGCAGGATGGGTTTGGCGATGATGAACAAAGGCTAAAAACAATTATGAGCTTCCTTCCAGGAACACATCCTCCTTAATCGAAAATATTTCATTGCTTTTTCTTTGACATTAATAATGAGACAAACTTCACTACCGCTCTGAGTTGTGTTGTGGAAGTTGAAGCTCGGCCTGTTCTTCCTGTAAGGTTCCCTAGCTCAGGTTGTCTGGTCCTGCTATTGCATTTGTGACTGCCAAATGTAGATTGCGACCAAAACAATTCAACCATGGCCGGCCTAACTGCCTCACAGCCTCTTATACAGTTTCGTCCCATTTTCTGTCGTGATGCACAGGTTTTTCTTCTTGACTTGTTGCCACACTTCAACTCAACTTCAAAAATCCGGGAAGGAAATTATCTGCAGACCAACTGCAAGAAACCACAGTCAAGGAACTGTGAGTCAGACACTAATCTTATGGAATTTTCTGTCATTAGGTTACACGAGGTCACGTGTGGGCCTTGAGGTCCTCGGCAGTATTAATTGTTTGGCTTTGATTGGGAACAGTAGGTGCCAGTCTATCTCAACACTGTGGTGGCCAGGGTCGAAGAGACCTATTGCTGCCTTCATAGACATAATAGATAGCTGGCTGTTGACGTTCCAATCTGTGTAAACAGACATCTGTGTCTCCAGACTAGAATATGTTGACAATAACACCTCCATGGGTAAAGACGTTCTCTTTGGCTAATTCTGGGCGTATAGTATTTGTGGTGTTATCTTGGGGTTTAAAGTCTATCCACCAGGATGAGTTGGGCAGAATGTGAGACCGACTCAGACACTTCTGATGTACTTTGAGAGTGTCTCTAATTCTCCTTGGCCAAGTGTCAATAAATATTACAGCATAAGACATCAGAGGCTCCTGAACACTTTCTTCCCTCCTGACCTCACCATTGACCTTTGACTTCTGCAATTTCTCCACAACAATCTTTACTGTGTTTGAGGTTCATTTAAAGTGTCGTATATATGCATACATCTCCCTCATTTCCGTCATTTAACATCACAAGAATACAGTATGTGGCTGGGCACATCGTGTTGTCTGTGGCCATTGTAATAGACATAAAAAATTGGAGTCCACCAGTCAAAATGCATCATTTTAAAATGTACCTTTGCCCTTGCAACTAGTTGCTAAGTGACAGAGGGCGATCACTGCAGAAAAACAAATCAGACAATGCCCAGTACCCAGTGTTCTTGAACATTAACCTATTGAATGTTAATTTGATTGATTTCCTTTTTTTATTTCTTCGTTGTGGAGAAAACAACAACGGCCAGCCCATTCTCACTCCCAACCCATCCAATATGGCAGCTTGGTCAATGGCCACCAAGCTCTGTCTAGTGCTAATGCTAATGCTAATGTTCCGTTAGAGTCAAGTGAAGTAGTATAAAGAAAAAAAAGTCTGCATATGGATCAGGTTGGGTTGCATGGATGAGTGAAACAAACTTAAGAGACCGCTTACTTATGTTACATTTTAGGTCACTTATATTACATTACGTTACTGATTTTAACCCAAACTCCAATCTTTTTCTAAACCATGTAAATTAGCAAGCTTTATTTAAAAAATCTCACTGCATGTTGCATACTAATTATTGCTAACTTGACTGCGGTTCCATGAAAAACTATGCAAAGCTGATGCTATGGGGGTATCTACAGTTCAAGGAAGATAGCTGGTGTGCAACACCAAACAAACAATTAGCATCAGAGTAGTCACAAACATGACTCCAAATGAATATTAACATGCTTCTTGTGCTGGATGTTTGAATAGGCAATAGCCTGCTAATAGCCTGTTATTCATATGAATGGATGGATGTAAATGCCTGATTTTCAGTTTGTTGTAAAACTCTACCCCCAAGAGGCCAAAAGAACAACAACAAAAAAGAATGAATGCAGCTTTAAAGCTTCACTTTGGATTACTTTACCTCAGCTGAGGTGATGTTTGTACAGATCACACAAAGAATGAATTTACATGAAAAATAAACACATTCAAACATTTTGCTGTCATCATCAAACTGAAAAGAAAGATCAAGGGACAGAGCCTGTTTAAATGAGGCCACATGTGTAGCACTCAAGAGGAGCTTGCTATTTACCTGGCAAACGTGTTGGAGAGCTGTGTTTACAATAATAAACTGATTGACACTGGTGCAGAGCAGCTGTTTGGTCAAACATGAGAACAATCAATAAGGACTCTTTGTTTTGCTCTGCAAACTGAGTCCCGGAACGGCCCCGTAAAATATGGTACAATATTTGACGTGCTAATACTGTTTTGAGTGATCATCATTTCCCACTAGGACCACATAAGTGGGTAAACAAATATGAATTATGTGTGCGGTATAAACACTTTGGAGAGCCCTCAGGAGATCCTGACTTTATGCGTGTGCATGCTGCAGCTCGGCTCCAGTCTTTCAGCTGCATTTCAGACTGACCTTTGTGAAAGCTGTGACTCTAGACATGTTAAACAATGGCTCACATGGTATCCTTACATTATAAAGTACTGCAGTGTCCTTCAAACCTGAGCTCATGGTCATGTTGTTGCTGTTATACCAGTGTACAGTAGAATTTGGTATATTTTGTATGCATTTTACTTTGTTATGGGTAAATGTCAATCATATTTAGTGGCATGCTGGATTCTTTCTGCTGTCTTACTAAAGTGAAACACCAGTCCAGTATTGTAAGAGTTCCAAAGGGTGTTAAAAGGTTTGGCCAAACTGGGCATGTGAAGGGAGAAGGAGAAACAGTGTTCTGTGCCAGTATAGAGAAGGTTTGAATATGACCATTCCCATTCCAAAGACATTACAAAATAAAAGCAATTCCATTTTTGTCAGCCTGGAAAAGATTCTGAAATAACATCATGGAAAAGTATAACTATTAAACCAAAACCAGGCTCAGAAAATATCTTTAATGCAATACGACCCAGCCTGATTAATAATTGGTAGCCATCCAGATGCTTTATCCCCTTAACAGTATGAATGTGTTGGGTAAATTTCATGGCAATCTTCCCATGAGACACAAAAATTACATTGCAAGAGAATAGAGAATCATAGTAATATATTTGTCGTTTAAGATGATCATTGTGTTAAAATAGGCAGCCACAAAGTCAGAAACTTGGGTAGAAATCATGGCAGGCTATATGTTGGACCAATCACAGCTTGATTGAGGTACATAGCCAACACATTCTCACTCCTGCCGCCTTAAATACTGCAGCTTGGTTTTATGCTCCAAACATGGACACTGTAGGACTCCTTTTAGTGTCAGTTTTGCACACATCAGGCACAAGTTAGTGAGAATAAATATGTACATACATATGTATATGTAAATATAACATTTGGTTAGACAAAATAAAACTTGCTGAGAAACGTTTCACATTTTAAGTTTAAATTGTTCGTTTTAGGCACAAAAACTGGTTTGGGTTGAAATAAATACGTAAGATGATGTACATAGTGTGTAATGATTGTCAGTCTTCCAGGTATCTTAGAGGTTATCATAGGAAACTGGACTTGCTTAGTTTCTTGACGAATCCTTCAAGAAACTAAGTCAAGAAGTTTTCTTCAAGAAACAAATCAAGTCTATTTGCTTACGATAACCTTCAAAGGGTACGCAGTTCAAGTTAAAAAGAAGTCAACGTTTAATTGTGGTTTCACATGCGGCTTGTTTGACCCATCTATCCATGCACCCCAATCTCCACCATATGCAGACTTTCTTGTTCTTCATACCACTTCGCCTGACTTCAACAGCACATTAAAACATTACACCAGACAGGCGCATCCAGATATGATGCTCGTAATTTGAAGGGCGACTGACCACGCTGCTGTATGGAAGTCAAAACGGGCTGATAGGAAAGGAGGTGCTAGGGACCAAGTTCAATTGTCCACACATGCAATCACTTCACCATGTTTACTTCTTGTTCAATGCTCCTACAGGTCAGTGTCATGGACATTGGAGAAGTGGTCAAACCGGCACTGTTTTTGTCAGGACGTCAGGAGATATCTTGCTAGTTTGGTCAGACAGAAGGACTAATGAGCCAGCACACATTGCCATCTTTAGTCTTCGTAGCTCAAAAGCAAAATGTACAAACCAAATATAATTTCACTGCACACAGTAAACACTTTTTATATGGGTCTGTTTAGGGAGGAACCACCAACTTGTCAAGGGTACACGATTTAGTGTTTAATAAAAGGCCAGTATTGGAAAATCATTTTAGCAGCGGTGTGTGTCTAGAGTAGCTCTGATGCAATGGAAAGTATTTGATGAGTGGACTGCAGAGAGTCCAGTTGCCAGAGGGCTAGAAAGCCCGGGCTAGTGGCACACATCAAACCCTGGACCGGGCCTCTGTGCGCATATCACAGTGATGAAAGCTGAAGTGGACTCAGCCATGTAGAACTAATGGACAGGTGGGGCTGAGTGCATTGAGCTGATGATACCCCCCCCCCCCAAAAAACATAGCTCATCACATCAGAGCTGACACCACACACATACATCGACACACACACAGTAAAAAAAAAAAAAAAAAAAGGAGGAATAAGAGGTGAGCCAGTAATCAGAGAACACTTCAGCAGCTTAATCAGCATTGCTTGTCTGATGAGGAAGAACACTTCTGGTTTTTGTGGGCAGCAGCCTTCATTAATCATCCTCGAAAGAAACACCACTCCACCAGAACTTGAGTTGAGGACCCTCTTTCCTGCTATATGTAGAGCAGCCCAGGAAAAAAAAATGGAAGTAAGAGACGGGAAGAAAAAAAAAAAAAAAGTAAATCATACTCTTTTCCAATCAGTCCAATCAGCTTTTGGTCAACTTCAGTGTCCAGAGGTTTAATGTTTCAAATGAACACCAGACATCTACATGTGGCGGTCTGATTGTTTTGTGCACATTCCCATGCCATATTTCGAAAGGAAAGTACTTTCCATTACACTGTTGTCAGTTAGAGATGCATTACCTTCGACCCCTCGGGCTGTTCTTTTTCTCCAGATAAGCTTTCAGAATAACTCACAATACACACTGTGGCAGGTTATCTGTATACTATCACACCATCGAGGGTCAAAACTCTGCATATAATTCATTTTGCTTTTCTAATGCGAATGAGATTTAGAAACATAAAATAAAATTACATCCTCTCTGACATGAAGTGGCCTTCGGAGAGTAAACACAGACCCTGAGTCAGGGTAGAAGTTTGGCGGTTCATCCGTGACCCTGCAGTCTGAGGAGCGTTGTACTTCCAGGACACGCACGTACAAAGAGATGCAATAATCTGATTCAACCAGGGAGAAGGATTAATTACCGTGTTATTTAATTAAAACCTGAGCATGAGTAAAATAAAGCCACTGATGATTATTATTTGCAAATGATCACACAGCCCAATTTGAACGCAGCCTGGCTTTCCAGGAATGGACGGGTATTAACTGGATATTACAACGTTGTTTTTCTCTCATCTGTATTTTTCTGTATCTAACAGGAGAGATTCGCTCCTCATTTACATTTGAGTTATAGTCATTTAGCTCACATACTGTACTACAGTGTTTTAACCTTGTAAGTAGATGGAAGTCTGATGGGGGAAGAGAACCAGCCTGTCCTCTCTGAGGCGCACCAAGGTGCCCTTGAGCAAATCAAACCTCAGTTCCTGTGGTGGAGCTGCTCATTGGCCAACGTTAGAATTATATATAAGCTTATATGACAATGATGTCCAGGTCTATTGTAGAAAAATATACATACATGGTCAGCAATAATTCTTGTTGAGTTCTTAAAACCAAAATGTATTTTCAGTACACTAGCAGATAGAAACATTACACTGAAGTAGATCTGGTCCCCAAGCACTCTCTGGGTGTTTTTTCATTTTGTTCCTGTCACATTTTTACTCACTGTGGGCTCATTTTGCACTGAACTATGTAAGTCCTACCCCTCTATGGAAACAGCACAATCATGGCTAGAAGTAAAATGAACTCAAAAATGTCTTCTGTGCACTATTATATAATGTAGTTATAATGCCATAAATCATTTAAAAAAATAAAATTAAAAAAAAAGCACTAGTTAAATTTATTTGCTAATTTAATTCACTGAAACTGAAAAACAATGGAGTCTATAAGTGCCACAAGTGTTACCAATAGAAATATACTATACCATAGAGAACACAGATTGGTGGAAAGGGAAATATGCATTTCATGAGCCATGCAACATGTTAAACAATAAGCTAAAGGTTTGTGGTTTCTTCGTGTCTCTGTATTGTTTGCCTTTCAGAGATAGTTATGTATGCACAGTTTGTTATTTCTACCACTAGTGGGTCTCTTACATTGAAACAAATGACATCATTTGATGACGTGAAGTGACGTGAAATTGTTCATGTTCAAGTTTTATTCTCATTATATTTTCTTACTCCCATGTACCAACACCCAGAAGTCATAGCTTCTAGAGCCAAATAAAACACACTGTTACACTGAATGACATTACTGAGTTATCTGTTTTTGAACACTGTTGGAAACATTTGACAACACAAATTGCAATAATCTGGACAAATTTAACTGTAATCCTCTGAATAAAGTTACTTTTGTGAAGTAAACAAGCACAGGTCAATAGCAGCTTTGTGTCACAGCATTACATGCAGTGTAACAGTGTAAATATCAATTTTACTGTAATATCAAAGATGGAGCTGGCACTTTATTTGTCTAATGATTCTGTGCAGTCACACTGAGATTCCTGACAGTTCAGGCAGGAGGTGGCTGTGTTGTTGTTGATGCTGACAGTGGGATCAATAGCAGGACATGATTTGCACGGGGGAAGACTTGTCAAGAGTCTCTCTTAAAGGTAACACTGATGCAAGATGAGGCAGACATACGTGCATGCAAGACTGAATAATGAGTTTGTCTTCATCGAGTACATCAGATGCCAATAATAAGCCTCTGGTATTAGCTTCATTTCCATGTTGTCTTCTGTTGCATGTCACCATCTGATGTGTGATATCCTGTGTGTTTATGTGCCATGATATAGCTTATCCCCATTATGTAACAAAATCCATACGCTGTCCTTTTCTATTGATTGCACTGAGTCCTGTGAGGACTAGTTAAAATGGTAATCATCAGTTAAGCAGAGGCCTGAGGGCCCTGGAATAAAATACAGCCTTCAGCTACACTTTTCTCAGCCTGTGGACAGCGCAGGGGACCAGCAAATATTGATCCACAAAATATCTGCGCGTCCACTAATTCAGCCCGTGTGTCCACTTGAAACCCTTCAACGCAGATCTACAACATTGTTTGTTTCTCTATCATGCCGGAGATGCTCATCTATTTTCCCGGAGAGATTTTCAATGAAGCAAAATTTAATTAAAAATCTGCTTAAAATTGCGCCGCTACACACAACTGAACCATATTAAGGGAGAAGCAGCACGGCCATATTGGACATACCACTCTCTCGCTCTCTCTCTGATGCCCTATAAAAGAGTTTTACTCTGTCATGTCAGGGAAGTCAAGTCTGAGAAGCCTTCGAGGAACCTCTCGTGGCTGAGGTCGAGTCATTCAGGCACTCCTTTGCCCTCTCCATTTAGGTTTGTTTCATCAGAGAGGTGTCTGCAGAATTCTGGTGCAATCAGCGAGCTACCGCTGACCTTGAGTTCAGCTATTACTACATCCTCCCAGCCCCATATAACCCACATTTATCAGGCTATAGCTGCTTCATATTCATGGCACAGAGCAATCCTCAGCACATAAATAAGGCATTCCTATAAAACACTGCAATAATAACTGACTTCCATTTTGGCTAAACCTCAACCCATGTGACCTCTCTAAAGGGCTCAGCTTGTTTGTGTGTGGTTTTCATACATAAACAGGACTAGAATTCCACCGCCCAGCTAGTGCCTCCTACAGTTTCTAATTTTCATGACACACAACAATGCAAGTGTTGGATATATAAACAAAGAACTGACGGTTTTGCTATTGAAATCTTATTGTGGTCTGCCATCAGGGTGGTGCTAAGGGCATTACAGACTAACCTCAAGTTGGTAAATTACACTGTAAGTATTCAGTTTATTGTACTTTGCTTCTGGTCTGAGTCTATTGTGTTCGTTGCAACAGACATGTTTTGCTTTTGAGCAGAGAAATTGAAGTATGTCTGTTCTCTGGACCAAATAAAACACAAAGAAATCAAAGAAAGTTTACTCCCACATTCCCAAAGTGCAACGTGGCTCTGGCAACTCCCCGCTATCAAGGCATAAAAACACTAATCAATTCTCAGCAGTGTAGAGATTTCTATTTCATTTGTCCTGAACGCTACAGAAGATCTAAGTCCAGGTATTACGTTCTGCCTCTGGTGGTCATCCAAAATACATTGCACCTTAATTAACATACGTAACCCAAGTGATTGAGCGTGTGCAGCTCATAGTAGTGAGGTCATAATTAGATGTGAATGAAATGCAAGCTGTCACGCCACAGATGTAGAGAAACAGGGACCCGTAAAGGGTTTGCTGGAGCAACATACTGTCAGAACTCTGACAAAGATGGAACATCAGTCGGCAACTGTGAAGAGTTTTACTATATGGAAGCCTGAAAGAGCCAAGCAAATCAATGCTGGTTAGATCACAGGTATCCTGCATGCAAAGTTGATATTTTGATGTCATGGTGGCCTCAGAAGAAAGCCTGGAAATTCCAAACTGGGAATGTCCATCCTTTAGGGAGCATAGATAGGCACAGTAACATTTTATGGACATTCCACTGAAGCTGAAATACCTTAGATTTACAACCAATGAGAAAACATATTGGTTGTTAAGACCCACAAAACTTGGTTTGAAGTTATAGAGGAAATTGTAATGTTTACAAAGACACCAAATGAGTCAGACTAAAGTTTGAGGAAATGTGTGTAAAACAGTCATAAGACACACAGAATATTTACCTTCAATTGAATGCTGCAGCTCTTGTGTTTGAATATTTTATTTAATGTAAGCAGATTATTTTCCTAACCTTAGAGGGATTTCACATTAAAAGTCTGATTAAAGGTGAGACACGACAATTGTACATGTAGAAAAAACTTGCATAAAGTCTTCGGAGGGTGCTGTGTGAGGTAAAATCTCAGGCCAGAGGATCCAGGCTACATTAACCACTAATCAGATAACACAACCCTTTCTCCAACTGTCTGTGGTTGAGTTGGATTGTGGGCACCTGATTTTAAAAAGGAAGAAGAATGAAGAATGAGTCATCAATTTGCATCAATTTAAATCCTTTTTTTTGATAGAAGTGCCTAGTCTTTTAAACTCAACAAGAAACAAAAAGTGGGAATTCTGATCTTAAGTGGTTAAAAGGTTGTGAACATTCTGTTGGTAATGACAACACATAAAGAGTTCAAGGGGTCAGACAAACCCTTCCTTTGGGGATCATGAATACTTTATGTGCACACAATTCTACTGCCATCTGTCCAATGGATTTCATGCTCTGGACTAAAACGTTGGATGTTGGAAGTGTGGACTGAGGCAAATTCGTGACTGCTGAAAAGCTACACCACAGTATAGACCTTATGACATGCGCCTCTTTAAACCTGGAGTTAACAGCTTTGTATTCCTATCATAGCACCCGGGACGGGAGAGAAGTGCCACAAGGCATCATTTCCCATCAACTTACTATACATTTGATAGTGTGGCATTGATTAAAGCAGTCTCTATCAGAATTTCCTGACTTTGCAGGATGGAAAACTGCCCTCTCAGCAGAGTGCGTCTCTTTCTTAAATGTGTAACAACAGATAAGAGCCTTTATTGAGATGTAGCTGTCACGTTATGCACCGCTAACATATGTTTTTAGTGTCTACCTGTTACTTGAAAGTGAAATCCCCACTGAAGCATACACGCAAAGAGATTGAAAAGCATCATAAAAGCATGTTAAAGAATTCCCCCAGATGGTATGAATCCATCACTACAACTCTCCCTGTGGCCTGCTGTTCCTCTAATGTTTTAGACAAAACTCTACAGGCTTCTTACAGTGGACTAATGAACAAGTCTTCTAGTTTCAATGAAAAACACATCATTTGTCATCACCTTCAACAACCATCCATACAATTCCTATTCTGATGTGTCAATTGGATGTGACATTGTTTGTCAGTGACTTCCAAAACCTGCACAAATTTGCATTTTACAGGAGAGCCACGAGCCCAGACAGAACGGTACCACAAGTAAAGAAGAGCAAGTGAAGTGTCAAGTCTTTGGAACTACCCAGCAGTCAATACAATACATCATGTTGGCATTAGCTAACATTGCACAGTATAAAGCTGTGCAGACAGTGTTTTTATTGATCCCAATAAACCCATGCTATATTTTCTAATCAGCCTTTCAGCCCAGATAGAACCTGCGACTTTCATTCTGATCCCTTGAACAGCCATGTCGTGCTTTTTGCACAGTGCCCCCAAAATGTATTCAAACGAGGCAACTGAATCCTCAACAATGCTGACTAAAAAGAGAGAAGGCAGTGTTACTGAAATCTGAGGCTGCAGATGGCTGGAGGACACAGACAGTCCGATCTGTCTGTTCTGACTGCAGTTTAACCACAACATGTAAAACAACACTCCAGTAATATTCAGACAATCTCACGGTTCATAACAGATCTTTTGACAGCAGCCATGTGGGAAATCAGATTGTGGAACACCTCAAACTGCAGACAGCCAACCGACATCTTCTGATGCCAGAAATCCATGTGATCGTTCGATCTTGCAATTAATCAAGTACCGTGACTCTCCTCAAGCTGCACATCAAACAAGAACTGATTGGGATGAAATTTGGCTCTCTAAAATTTGACAGCTTGTTGCAGTGTACAGTGTCTGTCTGGCTAAGTTACTGGTCATACATACATGCATACATACATAGTAGCAAAAGCCCCAAGTGTATATGCATACATACACTCTTGCCCATAAAGTTGGAATAATTTTATTTCAGACACATTCCTCTTTTTATTCCTATTTTCAGGTTAATTGTTAACTGTGGTTTAATTTTCACTGTGATATGTTTGGAAGAGATTGATCAATAAAGTTTTGAGAAGATTCACTTTAGATATCAAGAATAAATCACATTGTCACATCAATCGTTTCATGAGAAGACAAAAAATATTTTATACCAACTTTATGGGCAAGTGTTTATGAAATTGGGTCAGTTGTTCTGAAAGAGTGACGTGCTTGTACAGTTTGAATGACAAACAATTATTTAGTCAATTTGTTGAGATAAAACTATTTATAGACTGTGAGGAAGACTCAAAACAATGTCAGCGTGACTGTCATACTGACATTCACATTTAGTCACTTAGCTGACACTTTTATCCAAAGCGACTAACAAAACAGAAAACAATCAGATACAGTGTGACAAGGACGTGTTAGTGCAGCAATAAGTACTGTGACAGCTGTAGAGGGGGATAGATTTATCATGTCCAGTTGTTGGTAGTGTTTGAGAGGAGGTCCTCTCTGAAGAGCTGGAGGTCTTCAGGAGGTTTTTAAAGGTAGAGAGGGACGCCCCTTCGTTTTACCACTGTACATGTGCAGGACTGGACTCAGTATGGACTCATATGAGAACTGGGAGTTGTGACCCACAAACTGGAAGAGTGGCTACAGCAGATTCATTTTTTTCACTTCACAAAATACAAACACACACAGAAAGGGCTCACATGCAAATGTGGAGAGAGATGGTGGAGTGATGGGCAGCCACCCAGAGCGATGCCCTGAGAGCATTTGGGGGGGTTCAGCACCTTGCTCAAGGGCACCTCGGCAGTGCCTTGGAGGTGAACTAGCACCTCTCCAGCTACTAGTCCACGTTCCATACTTTGGTCCATACTAGACTTGAACCGGCCACCCGCTGGTTCCCAAACGAAGTCCCTATACGGACTGAACTACTGTTACCTCCTTCACAGTAGGAAGGACAGGGCGAGACGAGGGTGTTGCAATCAGCTACTATACCACTAGATGCCACAAAATCCTCAAGCTGCTCTGTGTATGAACATATAAACACACTTTCTTAATCCAAGTCAGTGAAATACCGTCTTCGACTTAATCATTGTGAAGAAATATGACAGTGTAACATATTCGTTTGTTATTTCAAGCACTTAAAAGCTGACCTCTGAACAGCCTGAGAACAAGCAGCAGCAGCCCCACCCACCCCCCACGCTGAAACCACCTCCCCTAAAGCTTGACCCCCTCGCCTGTACATTAGTGATAATCCATCACTCTCCAAAGTATCTGGCACTACATTTAAGTGTGTCATTGCCAAAGCACAACTGGACTTTGTTAAGAGCTGGCAGGGAAGATAATGCTCCACTGGAATTTACCGACCGCTGCCTTCCAACACTGGGATATATTTCATATTATTTTTTAGTCTTTTGCCAATTTCTGTTAATTCTTGAGAACTATCCAGTTAAGTTCTTATCTAAATTCAATCATTAGAGTCCACTGGTCCAAATTTATGTCTTAGTCTGGACGTGTTTTGATTTGTGGAATCAAAACAGTTTTAAAAAAGTTTTAGCATTTGCCGTTTTAGCAACCAGACCACGTTGGTTTCTGAGCCACTGCATTAATCCATGTTCCATACGGCTTGTACATAGTATGGTCTGTGTGTTTTCTGAGCAGGAGAATGAATGGAGCAGACAGGGGAGAAGACACTGAGGAAGAAGGATTCATGAATAATAATGCATAGTGGGGCCCTGAACACTAGCAATGAGACTTTTATTGGTGTGGGATAAATCCATACTGTAAGCCTCACCTGCTGGGAGCCTTGCTTCCCAAAGCTGGTGTCATCCCTAATAATTTATAATTTAGATGCAAAACAGAGGAAAACATTCATCAGAAATGTGCCACCGTCTACAAGGCTTGCAAATGCTTTGTTTTTAACAACCAGAGTGAAAGAAGACCTGCAGCAAACACGCAGAAAATACCCACAAGACATCTCTCCTTTCTCCTTTTTTATTATTGTTCCTCAAAAGCTTCAGTCCAATCCCCAATGCAGCACTAATGCCCCCAATCCTGGCTGTGTTCAACTTTGGCTACAGTGAAATGAAGATATGTTTTCACTCTGAAATTGATTGATAAACCTTTGATTTGAAGAGCTGCCAGAGCATATCAGATAACCATGAGTTTTATATGCATTTTCAGCCTGTCAAGGCCTGCTGAATGCTCACATTTTGTTGCTGGCACTGAAGCACAACAGTGTTTTTGAGTCATGACTCCCGATGAACGTACTAAAAAACACAGATTTTTCACGCTCAAGTCAAAGAGAATCTTTGAGGACAGACTTTAAAATTCCTATAGACAAAAAATAATGAATAACTAAAACCTTCACGCTGCAAGCAAATAATTTAAATTAGAATTCACCTTCAGACTTTATGTCTTTCACCTTTATTTAGCCATGGAAGATGTGCTGAGCATGTCTGCTCTTTTTTCACTAATGTCCTGCTTCACATTCAAACACTCACACACACACTCACACTGGGGAGGCACAGGATGCAATCAGAGCTTCCTGCTGATGACGGACGAACACACTCACCAAAGCAGGTGGAGGTTAAGTGCCTTGCTCAAGGGCATCTTCAGTGCGGTACCCTTAAGCAAGAAGGGATGTGGTCTTAAATACTAAGCAGCAGTTTTTTTTTTTTTTGCAGTCAACGAATTATTGTACCCTAAACTAACAGATTTTAAATCATGCTGATGCTACCCTGACTTGTAATCAGGTGAATGGTGTCTCTCATCTGTTCTTGCAGTATGTAACTTTATGCTCAGGGTATGATCACCCACAAGCAGTCCATAATGCTTTATGGCACCTTGATGCCTCTTGATGTTGACACTGGTTTTATCACAGCAAGTCACACACCACCGACTATTTCACTGATTTTGTTGAACCCGAATCATATTTTATGGAGAAAATGTTTTCTGGTTTTCCCTCTGATGTCCTCTGGCTACTTCACCTCAACTCTCTGTGATTCACAGAGTTTCCTGATGGACAGTGAAGTAAACTGCTGACAACTGTAGCTGCTGTTAGCTCAGTTTGTTAGCTGGGCTGCCCAGACTGCAAACTCAGAGCACCGGGGGAGTGTTTGTGTTTGTACCAGAGGCATTTTAAACCACTGGGAAGAGGAGGTTTTCAGGCCCGAGCCATGAGGGAATGGAGCCGGTGTTATGCCAGAACTGGAGCTGGGCTTGTGTGCTCAGCAGCCTCTATGAACATATCTTCCCTGCCAGCTATTAACCTGGGACTGACTTTTAGTGGTTGGTGAGAGCTTGGTGAAATAAAAGGCTGAAAGACAGACGCCGAGCTGGGCTGACTGCTGTTGGACTAGTCAGTAATATTAGCTGACTGCTATGTCTTGTGCTATTGACCTTGTAATGTTTGCCTGTTAGCAAAGCTGTTGATTTGCTAGTTTTTGATCATAAGTAATGCAATCAGAACAAAGGCACGTGTTCATTGCAAAACAACTATTTAATGATTTCCTTCTTTTAAAATAATTTCAGCTCCAGACTTCAGAAAGGACACACAAACATTCCAATGAGACAAATATATTCTTGTCTCACCAACCGTGTCTCTTTTAAGGAGATGTAAGTACAAGTAAAAGGAGTTTGGCCATTGATCAGCAGTGCGGAACTGTGTGTCAAAGGTCAGCCGAAAGTTAAACTCAATGCAAAAGACGTGTAGATTTGATCCACTGATTGGGACGACTGCACGCTGTTTTAAATTCCGGCATGAGTGGACTTTACGTGTTTGTTTAGATTGACCATGAAGTAAACTTTTCCAGGTGATGCGACTGCAAGCAAAGATGCAAGTAGATGAGTATTCACTCTGAATGACAGGATCTGAGACAAAGATGCATCCAGGCGAATTTTAAACGTTTCAACTTCAGTCAAATGTTCTGTATTCTGAGGCTGTATGGTTTCACTTCATAAACATCCAGAAGCAAGATAAAAGAAAAACACTTCAGAATTGGTATTTTCATTTTGAATTCTCAGACCATGCAGTCAGCACTTGAGGTGAACACAAATATGAAGAAACACACACACACAAGCACCACATAATGCAACCGGCCTTGTGTGTCATTGTGTCATTATACTGTCATAACAGTTCTATCTAATAATGTCTCTATCAGTGTAAAAAGTGCTATCTTTGCTCCTCTAAGATGGATTTCTTCCTGACTGACAGTTAAATGTCTGTGAAGAAGGCAGCACTAGAGGCCATTAGAGTCTGGCAAACGTCAGCCTTTGGTGTCAGTCTTGGTGTCAAAGTTACAAATTGTTGGTGAAAAACATGTCCCTCCAAAAACACAGTGATTTTGAATCTTTCAGACTTGTTTTTCAAATAAACTGAAGGTTGTAGTGTCACTTCATGGGTCGAACAAACTATCCTACTTCTTTAATGAGGCTGATTTTCTTTGCTCAAGAAAAAGCAGCCACAGGTCATCGTCCAAAATAAGAAAAATACACCACAATCAAGTGAAACAGGCTCTGTAATTCAACGTGCATTGTTCAAATGACCTGTGATTACACTTTCCTGACAAAAAATCACTTGTGACTGCGTGAATAATAACTATCTTAAGACAGAGGTCAAAGTGGGAGGTTTGACACCAGACACTGCATTACATCTCTTCATCATAAAAACTTCAAGCTTAGCATATAAGATGAATTTCATCATACATTTTACATAAGCTACAAAATAAAGATGTTCAGGTATGCAAAGAAAGCTGCCTTGCCTTTTATGTCTGAAACTATTTGCTCTGTAGCTTTTCTACCAGCCACCACTGGAATGCATTTTACACAGCAAGCTCTCCTTGTTCTACACTTATTATGTTTTCTTGTTTCACTTGTTAAATTTGTTGCATTTGTCCAATCTACCAGAAATAAGGCATGAAGAGTATGTATTTAATATTTGTGTTTATATGTAAAAAAGAACAGTGTATTCAATCTACTGGTAAGTGTAGGTCTTAATGAAAAAAAACTATGACTCTGTAAAAAATACGATGACATGGGTCAAACAATGACAGAAAGTACTGTAACTTATGTTAGCTATTTTATGACCAGTGATGAAGTCGAGAGCAAGTCGTGACCAAGACCAGAGTGTATTGAGATCAAGACAAGAAAATGATTTGAAACAATAATACGGTCACATACAAAACAATGTATTTTGGCAGAAAAGAAAATATATTCGGTTTCAAATGACATCAAGGCATGAGGAAACATTCACTCCTTCCACGTAGACAGACTTACTGCTTCGCTTGGACCCATTTCACTCAGCCAGTTTCAACACCAGAAAACATGCATGTACCTTCATGAAATTCAGCTGTGGCTCACAATCTCTGATTTAATATTTCCTACAAGAAAACATGCTCTGTCTGCATTTACAGCGAGCGATACCTGCATGAATTTTTATGAGGACTTCCTTGTTGCTTTCTGTCTTCAGCGGAGGTGGTGCAGGCAGCATGCGGTGTATGGGGTCTTTATTCCAATAGCCATCAGACAGATGATCTTCCCCACACTGTGTGTGACCAGGGCACAGCTGGGAGACTGAGAGCAGTGCCGAGGCTGTTCTGGCGTCTGGCCAAGCACAGGTGACAGCTCACACCTGCAGACACAACACACATCTCCAAGTTAGTCACTAAATTCACACACGAATCCGAAACAGGAAGTGTCATTTTCAAGAGGGCTCCTTTCACTTTACCATAAAACACGATTGGACATGTGATCATTTAAATTAGTCCTGCCATATGAAATAGCAGCAACAAATATAAAAACAGAGCCTCTCATTCAGACTTTCAAGGCATTTATTGCTGTTAAGTATACCTGAGGAGAAAAATAGTCATGACCCCTCTACTAGGAAGTTCATCCAGAGTGTGAGCTAAAAGGGGAAGAATTCTAATATTTTAATTCTAATATGTCATCTTGCACAGACCTGCCTTCAAAAGCCAGTGTGTGACCCACTTGACCTCGTAGCGATCACCCACTGGCCTCTGTCAGAGCCAGCCATGGTGATTTATGCGGCATCAGAATAATGTGAAGTGTGACGCCTCTGAGTGCTGGGGCTGGGGGGACGACGCTGATGGGTGTAACGGATACCCCCCTGTGGAAGTTTCTCCAAATCTCAGAGGGGCCATTAGTGTTGTTTTGAACTCTTTAGCCCAAACATGTTAAATGATACAGGCTTTCAGAGAGATGGGCAGCTACAGTGAAGGTAGTGACAAGACATCCTTTCCCTTGGATGGCTTGGCTTGCATGTCTGTGCTAGCATAATCTTGACAGATGGTGAGGGGAACAATGGAGTCTGTGTTGAACTGGTGCTACGATTTTGTCTGCCTGAGGCTGTTGCTGATTTGTGGATATGACAAATTCCCCAAAGCTTTCAGTTTTCGTGACCATTTCACCCCACATCTTAGTCCAGAAAATCATTGACAACATACTCTCTGCAGCTGAGATAGCTGACATTTAGAAGAAAGGTTTAAGATGCTATATGGGTTTGATATCCAAGGATGAGGAAGCTAATTTAAAAGTGAAGCTAGTGAAGCTACAAGGTACTTTTCACTGAGCTACTTTTGCCTGAGTAGCCAGTGACAGCGCAAGACATTCAGGAAAAAAGTAGCTTAGCACACACACACAAGCTATTTCACATCAGAAACATTGTCAAACTATATAAAACACAAATGTAGTCACTACTTTGAGGTGTAACGTGTACTTTTTCTTTCCTTTTGTGCCTTCTCTGTCACTGCATGGAAAACTTGATAATGGAAATGACACAAATAGCCAAACCCTACCCTAACCCTAAAGGGAACTGTAGCTAAACTAGTAGCATCATAGACTTAATAAAACATGGACGTAGTCTCTGTGATGTCACCCACAGGTTTGTGAAGCTGTTGTGAAGTTCAGTATGGTGGCTTTGGTTGCTGCCATCTTGGCAGTCCTGCCTCTGACGCCACCCACTGTATTCAGAAATGGGCAAAGACGTGGATGACCACCTGTAACGGCACCCACCTGTCAATCAAAGCAGCCACACTGTTAATTCTGCATAACTTTAAGTCTTAATATAATTTGAACAGGTGAGTTCTATAAAAATTCACCCTCAGTACAGTTGTCTTTAAAATTACCCATAGAGACCACAACTGTTTTTTTGTACCAGGCTGTTAACGTGTTTATGGAGATTGACTCATTCTGCTGCCAGCCTCAAGTGGACTTTCAAGGAACTGCAGCCTTTGGCACTTCCCTACTGGATTCATTTCCCAGCCACAGAGGTTGCCACTTGGTCTCTACACCTAACAGCAATAGCATCGTGTACAACTCGTGGACAATGTCCGAAGTCCAGTATTCATTTTCCCTTTGGCTCCAGTTTGGTGTCCAAATTTCTGGGTCTTTTTCTTGCTAGGTGGCCATCTGTCCAGTTTTGAAATTCTGTGCCTGTCTACTGGCACTGACAGAATCCTGAAGTATTGGAAGCCTCTGACCAGCTACAGTCAGAGGTTTCAGTCACCTCCTAAAGATGTTGTCAGACTGCATTGAAGCTCTTGAGGCCAATCATTTAGCATAACCTCTGTGTTCAAGGTCATGACTGAACTGAAAAGGAAAGTTCTGAGAAGGCTGAAGCATCTGTCTACGAAATGTGAGGCCGATTTTATTGTTTTTTATGTAAGAGCCAAGGTGTGCGTGAGTGAAAGGTATGGATTCTCTGAGAATAGCTTTCATAGCAAAGTGTCAAAGCTTGGCCTCACAACTGCTGTGTCTTATGAAGAATACAGTGATGCAGTCCAGGCCTGCAGTCTGAAAGACACTGATATGGACTCTGAGGAGTATGGCATGGTAGAAGCAATACTCAACTCTTTAGAAACAGAAGTTTGCCACAGTGAGAAGAGGTATCTGAGAGTGTTTTCCAAAACAGGGCCTACATCTACAGTACATCAATGTACTGAACATACACACTGGATTATTTCAATGATGAGTTCAACATAGAGAAATGGGAGGAATTGCCTGGATACGAGTGAGTGCAGACCTGAAATTCTTTGCAAAGTAGAAAACTCTTGGAAGCAGCCAGGAATGGGCAAAAGTATCACAAAAAGGAAAAGTGGTAATTACACTAGAGTCTTATTATGTGATTTAAGCTTATGTATCAGCTTTTATCCTGGGTTCAATTAATCCTGCAAAGACATGCAAGAACATAAAACAAAAAGTGACTAAATAATCAGATCAAACAGACACAAGTATCATAAAAAAAGCTTCATAAGTGCACCATTAAAAGAGATCAATTTTTCCAGTTTTAGTGTTTTGTGTAATAAAATCTAATCATTAGCTGCTGCAGACTGAATGACAACATACCAAAGGATGTACTGGATTATGGGCCTTTACTCTGATGTGAGAAGAAGAAGTCTCATACTTGGACACCAATATTGGCTGCAACAACTGGCTTAAATAGGGGCATGAGTATCCAAGAAGAGCTTAGTAAATAAGTGTTAACCAGTGTTTGTTATGACCATAGACTGTATAAAACATGGCCATGGTTTATTTCTGCTGTGAAGTTGGACATTTTTTGGGGGGCTTATGGAGATTGACTCATTTTGTAGCCAACCTCAAGTGGCCATTCAAGGAACTGCAGTTTTTGGCACCTGCGCGTTGGCTTCACTACACTTCCTGGAGATTGCCACTTGGTTACGGCAAGTGTGCAGAGAAGGCCATTTGACGACTGAATAAAGAAGACAGTGTGTTTTGAAGGGGGCATTCATAACAAATCGAATATGAAGAATGCAGAATGATAAACTGTGTCAAGCTTTTGAAAGTAAAGTCATTCAAAGAGGAACAATAACTATACAGAAAACCAAGCTTTGCTTTGACCTTTGTCTGCAGTATGGTGACGTGGTTAGAGGACAAAACACTGTCTCGCCACATTGTTAAGTATTAAGAAACCATCTTACTGGTAATGTTCAAGGTGGAACACCTTGAAACAACTTAACTTTAACCTTAATAGGCTAGTCTTTAACTTTGTCTGCTGTCTGGTGCTGTAGAGGTAGGATAGTGTGCAGCTTTCTTGGTTAAATCCTGGAAACGAGGATGATGAGAACAAAATTTGGAGCCCCTAAAACAAACAAAAAAAAAGAGGGGATTGGAACTGAAAGGTCAGGTCAGACTTTTATGTGGATTTGTCACTAAGGTGACACCTTTTTAATTCTATGCATGCCATTCAATCCATTCTCCATATTATCGGCGATGCTTTAAGTTCTTTGTATCAAAATACCTGATGACAAGACTTCAGTTCCTGTTTACAGAGGACAATAAGCGCTGTGGAATGGCACGCTATCGAGGACCTCTCCAAACCATGCAAAATTAATGAATAGCCCAGCAGAGATAACAGCGCTACATTTTTAATGCACCTTGTCACCATTGGGGCTACCGCAGCATTCTCCAGGGACATCGATTAGCAGGAGATGGAGTGACAGATGACACCCCCAGGGAGCGTAGGAAAAAAGAAAGCGCTGTTGCGGCTGTTGTCCACTGAACACATCGATATGTCATTAAACAATGACAGCGCCTCAGGCTGTTTAATGAAGTGTTTGCAATGTGATTTGGTTCTTAATAGCAGAGGCATTAAGGAGTATCAGGTCCTTGCTATAGCTCCTGTATACTAAACAGCAGCCCGTGCCAAAGCCTTATAATGCACAATTACCAGTACTGTCAGATTGGATGGGGAAGATGAAGCTGGGGAAAGCACTGAGTAGGCAAAGCTGAGTGCTACGCAGAGAGAAAAAGACAACACTCTGCATAACTGCTTCACCTTCAACTGCTATGATATTAATTATAGCCAGGCTGCAGGTATTAGATGCTTACCTGTTGGAAATAGAATAAATACGCAAAGCAGTCCTCTGGTATTATGCTGGTCACACACAGCAGGACTTGACTTTGGGCCAAAATTTCAAGGTCCACATAAGGGCACCATGAACAATGGTATGTGTTCTGTGGTTTGGGGGATGTATCAAGATAATGTTTGTGTTCCTGGAGCTAAAAGATTAGTTTCTTGTGCAAAAGCTGAACACTTACTCCGTACACCAGGTGAGAGTAATGGAAGAGCAAAACAAAAGAGCGGAATAAAGTGTTTCTTTGGAGATAAGGAACTGTTTAGCTGAAACTAAATGTGTGTGTTTCTGTGCTTGATGAGCGATATGTGCTTTGGTGCTGCTTCATTAGTCTTTCTGTATGAGGCAAATCAGTTGCAAAGTCCAGGGGCTTTACATGGATTTACTGGAAGGAAAATACTGAAGTGATGAAGCGATAACAGGACCAGACTCATATATCGGACTGGTGTATGACTGAAAATCAGATATCAGCCAGTCGTGTCTCCCTCCTCTGATGTAATAGCGGTGCCTCTCTGACCAAAGCTACATAAAAATGTCTGTCAAAATTGAACGCCTCTCCAATTTTTTTATGTGCTGTGTGAAATGCCTCGCTCACAGCAGCAAGCACCCTCGCTCATATACTGCACTTGTGTAATCACTTTTTCTGTATCTATCTGTTCTTCTGTCCTTTATTATTGAAAAGGTGCAGTGAGTTATCCATAAAAATCTACTGAATTTCTTAATTTTTTTAGCAGAACGGGCTACTGCCAGGGTTGCATTGTTGTAGCTCTATTTATTTGTTGCATCATATAGCCTTTTTTTTCAAAATAAGTATGAATGGTACTACAGTAAGAGTAATAATAGTACTCAACATAACTTCATTTCAAAGTACCAATTCAATCCACTCCACAGTGCATCTTTGCTAAAAACAAAGAGTTCCAATGATACCAGCAGCAAAGGGAGGTCATCAGATATGTTGCTAATAAATGCTCATTGCTTGTATTGTTAATAATACGACAACATTGCACAGTAAAACCGGGAGTGTGCACAACTATGGCAAATATAGTAGACCAAAGGAAGTATGTAAATATGTTTACAATGGACAGTTTGGGTAATATCTAGGGACGTCCCTGCTGTACAGCGGTGTTACACAGACTTTCAGAGAGAGCACGAACTGACAAAACGAATAAGACAAGACAAATTTTATTATGGCCTGCCAGCAACTCATTCATGAAAATAGCATTTATACAGTAAGTGATAACTCATATTACCTCCCCAAAAAAAACAAAAAACGATTGATTTGAATTCATTTATATCTGCATGGATATTTATGAGTCCAAAACTTGACCCTCCAACCTTCCTTCTAGTGCCACCATCAGTCTTCCAATTTACATGAAAATGTACTTATTAAGAAGAAAAGTTAATAAATTCTATTATTAGATTACTAATTGCTGCTGCACACATTTATTCTCCCATGGAGATAAACACTTTTTTGCAGTTGGGTTAGCAAAACAACATTGTAAATCAACAATGTAGTTTTGATTCAGTTGTTTTACAGTTGTGAAGTACATTGTTGTGGTTGATGTGATTCATGATGAAAACTAAAAGAATGAAAGCTGGAAATAAAATGATTTAGTATTTTAGTATATTAAAACATACTGAATGACTGTAATTTATGTCTTTATGAGTTTCTCACATGATGCTTTAGTGATATTGTATCTAGAAATAATATTAATATACAGTATATAATACAGATGATAAACTCTTGTTTAACCACAATCATCATTATTATTATCATCATTAATAGAAGCATCACTAGCCACCCACGTACCTATAAAGAACAATACCATCATGGATTGTAGGGTAGAGAAGAAGCCACGTGAGATCAGGCCCAGAGGAGCCAAACTGTTATGTAAATGGTTAAAAATAAAATCCAGTAAAACAATCAAATAAAATGAGATAAGAATTGAATAAAGTCTTTTGAACATAGACACCTCCATGATGATACACTGTTCTCTTTATGCACTGTCATGCTGAACAGAGCTGATAAAAAGCACATTCCCCACTCAGATAAAACACTTGTCATATAATTGTAAATCATCAGAGGGAAATGCATAACCCCGGACTGCTTACGGACCCTGCAGAGCTTTGTGTTCATACAAATAAGATTGAAGGGGTGATGACTTATATTGCCTATTAAAACATTGTCTGCTGTATATTGACACAGATGATGTGATATAAACAACATACTTTATATTGGAACACTTTAACAAGACAATATGAAAACGAGAGTGTCACATGAACAGCCCTGCTGCAGATCATGTATCATTCATATGAATGAGGTGATGTAGAAGAGCAGAGCTGTGTTCTCAGTGTCTGCTTTAAGTAGCTGCTTTCTCATGGCTTTGTCCGCTCATTGTTTATTCCATCCATCACTGGCTGGAGGTTATGAACATTCCAGTCTCTAGTGGCCACCGGAAAAGGCTTAAGATTTTTGGTATTAATAAATGATGCAACGCTGAATATCAGAGAAAACATTAACCTTTGTGCCACGACTGCTGTCCTGGAAGCTGGAATCCTGCTGATGACCAATAGTTATCTTTGACTGATCGGCCTCACCTCATTTGCCTCCCACGTTAAGCTCATTATATGTACAGTAGATACATACACATGTGGTTTGTTCTCTCAACTTGGGCCTTGTCGTCTTCAGTGGATAGAGTTTTTCAAAAGATTATTTTGTCAAAATACAATTTCCAGAATCAAAGGAGAAATTTAACAGAAATAATCAGTAAGATCAACCATCAGTTTAACCATACAATACATTTCTGTAACTGCCTTTGTTAATACAGTAGTAATTTATCCCCATATGTGCTAGTAGTCTATGTACCCACACACAAGGAATTCATGGGAAATGGTGTTTGATTTCAACATGCATGCTGTGTTGTCAACAAGTTTCAATGCAAAGTAACTAAGACTGGTCAAAAATATGTTGATTACATCACATTCAAATTTGCATATCAGTTATGTCATAACTAACTATTTACATCTATACTAGGTTTTAAAAATGCATGTAGCTTTTAATTTTCATAATGATAATAATAATGCATTTTATTCATAAGCGCTTTTCTGAGTACTCAAAGACACTTCACATGAAAAAACATCAAAGCAGCAAAACAACATAAAACAGGACACTAAAAACACATGCGACGAAGCTAAACCTTTAAATCAATTTTAAAAAGGTGTTTTTGTCAGAGATTTCAATGTTGGAAGGTCGGTACAGTCACAGATGCGTTTGGGGAGAGAGTTCCAGAGGCAGGAGGGCGACTACAGAGAAGGCTCTGTTGCCCCAGGTTTGGTGCTTGGTCCTTGGTGGTGGAGTCAGGAGGTTTGCATCAGATGAACGGAGGCTGTGGGATGGATTGTGGCGATGTGGCAAGTCAGTGAGGTAGGAAGGGGCCTGGTTATGGAGGGCTTTGTGTGTGAGGAGGAGGATTTTTTCTGGAGGACAGGAGTGATGTGGTCACGGGTGCGGGTGTGGGTGAGCAGATGTGCAGAGGAGTTTTGGATGTACTGTAGTTTATTTAGAGTTTTGAATGGTGTGCCATAGAGGATACTTTTGCAGTAATCAATTGTGGAGGTGATGGAGGCGTGAATGAGGGTTTCTGTGATGGGCGGAGTTGGGCGGTGTTCTTTAGGTGAAAAAAGGAAAAAGGCAGTTCTGGTGATTTGGTTTATGTGATTTTTAAAGGCGAGGTTATTGTCAAAGATGACTCTGAGGCGACTGTGATATTTGCATCAATATAAATCTTGCCATGTGTTACAGCGGCTCATGTACACAAGGTGGAGAAGAAGTTGGTCTTTCCTCTCCATGTTCTCACAAGTTGAAATCTGTCCACAGTTACCAACGAGTACAAAGTGAGTTCCTTCAGCCACGACTCTGTGAGACACATGATGCTAATAAACTCTGTATAAAGAAAAAATAAAACTTGAAAAGTCGAGTTAAAGCATTACAAAGGAAAGCAACAGAGTTTCCCAGACAAATAATGGGGATTTCTGTCTGGCTGATGATTGGTCAATGGAATGTGGTGCTGCCCTCCTCCACTCACTGAACGCAGTCGGTCCAGAGAACCACAAACACACAAGAGGACATTCACTGAGAAAGACTAGCAAGGGAGAGCAGCTGAAGTCTGGATGAAAAGTCACTGCTTGCTGAAGGTCATTCACCAAATCCAGCAAGAAAAAGTTGCTAGATGACACATATCAGTACACAGTCACACACGTGTTTCCAGTTAAGATCAGACACTTTGCTCACAACACACACATACATACATATTGGCTTTGTTTATGTACACATCCTCATAACTCATTGACCTACATTCCTGTATGCAAAGAAATACTTTTTCTTTGACATGCACATGCAAGGGAAGTTACTATTAAAATTTTGAATTTTTAAGGGGGTATGTACTCATTAGCCAGTCATGCTGTATTAACTTCAGGCGAGTATTTATGTGTTTCTCCATGTGTTTCCTTTCAGTAATCTGTCGGTAAGTCCTCATTAAGATGTCTCCATGTAAAGTTCTTAAAGTGTGTCTGCTTCCCCTAACGGTCATTACATGTTATTCCTTTGAACACTCTCTGTCTTAGTCATGATTACCTAAAGGTAGACATTGGTATTTTTCTGGACTTCCCATGTTTTTGTGTCTAAGTGACTAATGGGAAGAGCAATTTCTGAAATGTGTCCAGTATTGAGCGAGAGAGTGCTGCAGTTGGCAGTCGTGAAACGGAGTTGCAGTGGGTAGTCCTCATGGGCAATGCACGTCCACTAAAAGTGCTTGTTTGTGCCACTGATTGGTTGATTGATTGATTTTTGCCTCTGATTGATGATCAGATTGTCATTACAGGACCCTACAGAGACAGACTTTTTTGTATAACCAGAAACAGCCATTTCTGACACTGACAAAATCAGATTTTACTTTGCACAGCACTGGTCTACCACTGCCTTGATCTGTTAGTTTGCTCATGTTCTTGTACGGATTTTTTCGTTCTCACAGAAAGGTAAGTGGTGGACCAGCAACTCCTGTGTTCTGCAATATAAAATAAACTTTTTTTTTTTTTTTCAGTGGAGTTGAACAAAGCGATACAACATCTGTTTCTTGTTAACTTAGCTTCTTGAACAAAAAAAGTCTATCTCTGCAGGCTCCTTTTTATAATGTTGTCAGACACTTAAAATAACAACCTAAGCCTGTCAGTTGCAAGAAAAAGCACTTTTGGTGGACGTGCATTGGTGCACAACACTGCAGGCTGCAGCACTCAACACTGGTCCAATCTAAAAAATGTTGTCCTTGTCACTCGGACACAAAAACATGGGAAGATAGTGTCCAAAGGGGCTGAAACACACAGAAGTTTCCCTTTAAAGTTTTAGAGAAATACTTATAATTTTTAAAGTTTTTGGGGCTTTAAGGATGGTGACTCGTGTTTTAGATAAGACAGCATCAAATGCAGCACAGTCACAGTTACTATGAGCAGTATATTAGTGTTTATCAGCAGGAAAAGTGAGTCTTCAGGCAGACAGATTGTGAACACACCACTTGGCGTATGATTAACTGGGGTTTTATTTCTCAGCACTACATCAAGACACAGACGCAGTTCATCAATTTTGTGTAGGAAGAAGCTGACAGCATAATTAACCACTTCCTTTAGCACCACAAATAAACAATCATTACTCATGTTTGCATCTGGATGTACAAAAATAGAAAAAAATAACATTTTAAGAAGTTACACAGAAATTAAACGTGACCGTTCACATGATATCAGAACTGCCCAAATCCATTTCAGTCCATGTGCCTGTGTGGAAAAAAAACAGCCTGCTTGCTTTCACTGCAGCCACACAATTGTGCAAGCGTCTCGTGTTCTGCCAAGTTACACAAAAGCAAACACTAAGTAAGCAGATTGAGTCTGGGAAGCTTGCATTCAATTTGTCCTGCGATAACTGGACATGTTATCATTTGCAGTACAAGCTCGCATTTCTTTAGAAATCTCTCGTCTCTATTAGCAAACACTGACAAGCTGCTCGACTCGGCTCTCCGACTGAAGCCTGTGGTTTTTACCTCATTCTCATAAATTACGATTAATAGGCAGGTGTGATGAATGGAACACCTGCTGGGGGTTTTTAACATGCACAGCACACCCACATAATATATACAGTGACCATATACTGTAAATGAGCCAGGAGCAAAGTCTGTGCAGACGATGGAGACATTAAATTACAAGCTGTCAGCCTGTTGCTTGCGTGACATTGTCCAGTTCCTTCACCACGTGTACGGCAGTAATGTGAGTGTGCAGCCGTTGATATACTCAGTGAATGTGAATGTGTGGTTTTCATCAGATTTCTTGAAAACCATAGACTCACATTTCCAGAGCAATGGAAGACACAGTGTAATATATTTATAGCACATATTGGTTTAATGTAATGCCATTTGGTACATTAGGTACAGGAATTGACCAGCACTGAACAAGTAGCTAGCTAATGGGAGGAAAAGTAGTATTATTAACAACAAATGGAAAACATGAAAAGAGAATTTTAATGTTACTGTTGAATACAAATATAAAGAAATGAATGGCTTTCATCATCTTAAAACATAACTAAATACACCTCTAGTGTATAATTACCAATGTTTTTTATGTCATTATATGAGAGTGTGAATAAGCTCTGTGGGTATTTTCATTGGTTTTAATGCCCATTTGAGCACAATACATCTAGAGAAACACTTTGATTCAGTACACTGACCCTGGATCCGTTGTTAAATTGTCAAATTTAAAGGCTATGATTATGAATTATGATTATGTCTCAGTAGCCTGGACTTAGTCACTGTTCATCTCAAAGGATAGATTCACATGTTGTTCCATTCAAAATATTAATACAGTAATATGCCCATGGTCGTCATATACAGACGCCACTTTTGAGCCTTTAGTGTCGAGACGAGTGTTTCTAACTGGAGAATAGGAGAATTTCTAACTGAAATTCTTAAGTGTGTATGTGAACCAGTAACTTCAAGTAGGCCCAGTCCCTATAGCAAACGAAAACCTCAACAACAACAACAACAACGAGTTAACACACAAGTTAACATTTACAGTCTGTCACTCAAACAAGGCAAGCTCCTGGCTTGTGTTTTGTGTTTGAGCTCGCTCGACAATTCGGCGGTTCAAGTTTAAATAAGCCTGCTCTCATCAGATTGGCTCCCTCCGGTGGATCAGGGAGGCGCCGCTCCAATCAGACTTCCAGGAAACATTGACAAAGGTGGCCCCGCCTTCTTCAATCTAGGGCCAATGAGATGTAAGCCCAGTACATCTTTATGTTGGTATCTGACGCCCTGGGAATGACAATGGGCTGTCCTTTATCTGTGTAAAAAGTTCAGCAAAAAGCTAAAATGATGCTTCCTTAGTCTGAGTTAGCCAAACTGAATCAGTGCTAATCTTGGTGTGAATCAAATTTATTGTTTTTAGTTACTATGCTTCTACCTTAGTGTAGCAGGAAAACACAAATTTTGACCAAATTTCAAGAAAATCTCCAAAAGAAAACGAGAATTGAGCATTTCCAACCACTATTGTTATGTGAGTATTAGGAGTTAAGCATAGAGATAAACACCTGGTGGCGCTAATTTTACAGTCAGGTGCAGTTAAACCATTGCAGAAGAAGAAGGCACACCACAATGTTATTAAATGTTATTAAAATAGCACCAGTCACACGTCAAACAAATGGCAGAAAACATGATGGAAATGTGACATTTCTTTTTGTTTCATCTATTAATGTGATGGTTTCCTTTGATGCTATTTTTGTTTCCTCCAGTGGAGCGGAAGCGTGAGCGTCTTGCTTCATGTACATCATGACTTTTTATTTATTTATTTATTTATTTATTTGCTTCTGCTTTGTCACATTTTGTTTTATCAATACACCACCAAGTAAACGTAGAAACTTGTTTCAGGTGTCCACTCAGCTTTCACTCTGTATCTTCAAATTGAAAACACAGCTTCTGTCCGTGGAAACAGAAACATGGAATAGATGCTCACATTTGGAAACACGTTACAGTGAGATCTTCACGGCTGCCGTGGACAGAAGGAGGAAGAATTACAGCACCAATAACTCTTTCAATGTACATATGGAATGAAAGTATTAGACACACTTGAAAAATGTGAACCTTTTCTTCAACAGATGTCTGCGTTCTTTCACATCTGTAGACAATATTCAGGCCTTCACAGCATGCTGGTTTGGGTTTGAGTAGCACAAATATTATTGAGCAGGAGACTTCTAATGTGGTGAGTGGTAGAAAACAAACCAGGAATGAATGAATTAGCTTTTCTGGGCTTAATTAACTTTTTGTACTGAAATATATGTGACCCCACAATATAAAAGTTTTGGGTGTGTAACCAAGAACGATTTCCTGTTGCTGTTCTTAGAGATTTACCACGAGTGGAGGTGCAGACTGAAGGTGGCACTAGAGTTATGTTATCATTAAAATTAAATATAGTCCATCAGATTTGGATAGAATGTATTAATAAGATGGATATTTTGGTAAGAGTGGAGGTCAGGTCACTAAAATCATTAGAAATATACAGAGCCCCAAAGCAATCTGTGTAGAATAAATATATATATTTTATAAAACAATTAATAATGTGAAGAAATGAAGAAAAAATAAACAATATAAGCAGCAAATTGTGATATAATGATACAAAAACAACATAGCCAGCCAGGAAACTAGAATCAGTTTCAGTAGTTATTGAAATATCTTGTTTTGTAACAAAGAGAAACACACACAGTATAATTTCCCACTTCATTTGATCATTCATGCACAGTATTTATTTCGATATTTACAAGTGCACATGAAGGGAGCACTGCTAGCTACACTGTCACTTGTGCTCTGACATTTGCCCCAGTATTAATTAGCGTGTTCCCCATCCTCCTACAGAGCTGGCCAGTCACTGTCTTGTTTGGCCCCCTGCCCTCCCGCAGTCACCTGTCCCACCAGGAAAACAGACAGCAGTCCAGATGTCCGGTCCTCTGCTCTCTTTCTCTGCTGTGTTTCTCCTCTTGGCTGCTCTTAAGGAAAAATACAAATCTCATTTGTCAGATGTACCAAGCAGCAACTTTCATGTCTGTAAAGTGAAGCCAATGTGGAAGTGCCAAAACTGCAGTTCCTTTAACGGCTACTTGAGGCTGGCTCCAGAAGTGAGTCAGTCTCCATAAGTCCCCATGTTAAAATGTCCAACTTCACAGCAGAAATAAACATGTTTACAGCCTGGTACAAAAAACAGTTTTGGTCTCTATAGCTAATTTCCCTGTTCATGACAACTGTACTGAGGGTGAATTTTTATACAACTCACCTGTTCAGATTATATTAAGACTATATTAAAGTTATGCAGAATTAAGAGCATGGCTACTTTGATTGACAGGTAGGTGCTGTTACAGTCCATGTTATATAAAGTCTTATGATATGCACGTGGAGAGCATCATTGGCCTCCATAATCACTCCTCCTCTCCATACAAGCACTCGTTCTGTGCAAAAATGCATTCTAATGTTCAGAAGTTCATCAGGTTTCAACAGTTTGACTCTCTTTCACAAGAGGACAATTTGTAGGATGAAACATTTTAGGTTTAAGTTTAAACTTACAACAGGTAACAGCATACATAGAAGGTGGAATTTTCTCTGCTTAAGTTCCACATTTAGAGTTTGACTTGTTTTGCTTATTTTCAACAGTCAACAAATAGCCTGGCAGTGCTTTCTCAAGGATTATTAGTGTAATTGTTACACTTTGGTTTTCATATGATAGCAAGATTCAACGTGTTAATTAGTCAACTTGGTGTGAACTTGAGGTGTTGGGAGGCATACTTCGTATCACTGGACAGAGTCAGGGTAGCTGTTTTTCCAGTTTTCAGTGTTTTTGCTAAGCTAAGCTAACAGCATTAGCATTATAATTAATGAACAGATATCAGAGTGGTCCTTGATCTTCTCGTTCAACTCTCTGCATGAAAGCTCTGTTCTTTTAAATGCGCGTTATGTAAATACTTTTGGCCACTCATGCTGTTTATTTACATGTATGTGGCACACTGTGCACAAAGACCTTCAGTCAAATAAAGCGGACAGCTTCATCCTAACCTTCATCATGTGGTCAGACCTCGGCAAGGAAGGAAGTATCCCTCCTCCACAGCTCAGCGAGGAAACACTTTCCAGGGAAACCCAAAGTGTTCCTTTGTACTGAAAACATTCAAAGACACCCACTCTGTTTGGCTGACTCACATTCATATTAGCTTCATCTGAACTTCATAATGCAATTTTGCATGGAACAAGCACTGTGGGTTCTGTCCATTATGTTAGACAGAAAAATTCCAACTTATCCTTTAAATACTTCAATATGTGCACTTTCTAAGACGGCCTTCGTTTCATACGGTACAGTACATCTGTTGCTGTTTTTTGCTGCTTTCAACCACCGCAGATTCCGAAACCACATTTTCTAGTTTGATCTGAGAGGCTGCACTTTTAATCTGCGGCTATCAAGTAAAACATTTTGAAGAGAGCTGTTTATTTTGGGTAAATTAAAAGAGGCTTGCGCTGAGGCTTGGAGGAGTTGCGCGACTTGAATCGTCTTCTTTTTGAGCATTCAGGATTCTATTCAGCGCTCCTTTGACTTCCACGTGACAAAACGCTCATCAACCACCACATTCATACCCTTCATGTCCTTTGACAAATGGCACTGATCACATTGCAAAAAGGTCTCATTTGGTAATTTGAAGCATCTGGATGATTGATTATAATGATAGCTGAATTGCAAAGCAAAAAGTTGCTGCAATCCTCCATATGCAATGAGTGAATTGCGGTGCAACCTTTGTGCCAGAAATAACATCCTTAGAGGTTGCCCACGGGGAAATAAAACACTCTTTCAGAAATGTGTTTTCCAACCCGTGAGCCTTTCAAATAAAGAGACTGGATACTGTATGGAGTATGGCAACAGCATTTGGTGAATGCATCTGTGCTGCCTCTTCTTTTCTTCCATTAAGAGATCCTAAGAAAAGAGCAGAAGTTTTGGGGGGATTCAGTCCAGGTCACTGACTTTGCGTGCATTGTCTTTAGCGTAACACTTTGATTGTTCAACTTCTGGGTTGTTTTCTCAGCCTGACCGCTAACTCCTGCCTTCATTTTTTATAAGACTAATGGACTCCTCCGCTGCCTCTTTCCCCTTGTCAATATTACCTTCTGTACTTCCTGCCTTATTTATAGATGCCTCTGGTAATGTCCATTGTCTTTTGTGGACAAGCACGCAAACAACATAACGTGAACATCAGCTGCAGGCATATAACACCACCCTTCTCTCTCTCCTTCTCTTCTCCAAGCAGTGATTCAGCTTTTCCATCTTCCCGGTCACAGCCGCACAGTTCTTGGCTCTTCCTGACAAAACACCCACAAGTGACCAAAAATGTCACGGGCCTGGCTTTCCATCATGGTTGACCATATGAAAACACATTTAAGACTTGTAAACTGACCTCAGTGGGGCTTTTGGAACACATGGAAGCTACATTGGGCTGTGTATTTTTATCCATATATCACTGCTGCTCTTGGTTCAATGGTTTCACAGTTGTTTTTTGCACAGTTTTTTTTTTTTATAAAAAGAAATATGTATTCTGTTGATTTCAATCCAATTAATCTTCAGGCTCACTTTATTTACTTCTTGTTTTGATTCTTTGCCTTGTGTTCATTTTCTTTGGTTGACTTCAGAGGTATGTCTAAACACCTGCCAAGCATTCACTTCCTCTTTTAAGTTCTGTATGAAAGGCCTAACCTGTTTTCCACAACAAACCCAGCAGAAATGTTAATGCAGCTCCTGTTTCATTTCCCCTCCCTTTCCTTGTGTTGGCCTCCTATTTCCTCTCTCCCTTTTAAACCGTCCTCGAAGATTTCCTTGGACATTATCTGTTTTTTCTTTTAGCTGCCATCTTTCTCATGTTTTGATATGCATTTCTTTCTTTTCCTTCCAGAACCTGCGAGGCCAGAGACTGCTTCCTTCTCCATCCCAACCTCGGGCTTCCTTTATCCTGGCTCCGTACCTGCTTCTCCTTCCTCATCAAACATTCTGTCTGCATCCCCCTTCCTGCCCTTGCCCTCCCTTGTTCTTTTAACCCTTCTAGCTCAGGTTCAGTGGCTATAAAGGAGGCGCACTTCACCAGGGCCCGCTATCGATCCATATCACACAGGACACACAGCTCCCTTTGCACAGCGGCGAAGGCTTTTAAAACAGTTTGTGTTCGGCAGCAAGGTCGGCAAAGCAGAATTGTCAAGGAGGGAGCCATGATTCCTCGACTGGTGTATGTAATTGTTTTATGCAGCTGTGTGTCAGCCTGTACGTCTCAGAAATCTAATGACATCAATATCCACCTCTGAGAGCCAAAGCCTGAAAACTGTGGTTGAATATTGGAGCCAATCTTAAGGGCCTTAAAATACTATTAATAGTACACAAATGACATTTTCAGCCTTACATATTGTAAACACATCTTCCTTGTTAATATAAAACACCTGAGCCTTCAAGTGTGTGATGCAGTAAGAGATAAATGAAGGTGCATATCAGAGAATTCAGCTTTGTCCCATTGTTTCCTGCTATGATGCCACGTGCAGGTTTAGAACTGCTCTCCATAGTTAAAGAATGTTACAGTTTAAAGTATGCATGGTGCACACAGATGGGTACATGGATGGTACAGGGTCAACCCAACATTACAGAGACCTGGGGTCAGTCCGACCTGATGCTCCAAAAATCATGTTGGGATCATGTTGTTGGTCAGGGTCCTTGGTTCTTGTACTCAGTTGCACTTGCATGTATTTTTTTTTTTCATTTCAAAGAGCTTGTTTTTCTTCTGTGTAGGATTTAAGGTAAGACATTGACTTTGTCATCAGCTTCATCTTCTAGAAAAGCACATCAGTGTAATTGCTTGGTATTTTTGTGTCTGTTAATCCAGGATTGATGCTATTGTGATGCTACAATGCCATTCATTAATAAAATCTTAGCTGCAGGGCACAGCCCCCCACTGCTAGACGTAAGTGATGCGTTCAGTTTGCTGGTTTATGTACGTGTCTTTACATTTATTTAACTGTTTGCTTGTTCATTTGTTTTGGAGGCATCCACATCCTTGATGAGTGTTTTGTTTTGTGTGATATTTTATTAGCTCTTGTGACCAAATGCTAGCTAGTTTAGCCACTTGCTAATACTCTTCACTTATTAGAATCTGCAGACAATGTGTCGAGCTGTCCTATGGACACATCCTTTCTGTCCTCTTGGTTGAGTTCAGGGACAATATCTGGATTTTACTTTCTGACAGCATGCTTGGTGAACTGAGGACTTTATATCAACCCAACCAGACCTGATGACTGTCAGAACAGATGGAAAAACTAACCAAGACAATTTTGGTGAGTTTTGTTTCTGACACGTTTGAATGAAGTGTGTTTTACGATGAGCTAACAACGCAGTTAAGCTAATCTTAGTTCAGTAGAAGAGAAACTTGAATCCAGCAGTTGTGTGTTTGTATTTTTTTCAGTTTATGAGTTTATGTATCACACTAGAAAAGAGAAGTGAGTTTCTTTTGTCCGGCTTTTAGGAAGACTAAGTGAGAGTAGAGAGGCTTTGTTTTGTGGGATGTGGATTTTTCCGTAATAAATATCCAAACATAACCACAACAACTTCAAACCAAACATCAGGAGTTTACAAAAACTTAAATGACAAAATTTCAAATCTGGATTGAAACTAATTTCTAATAATACGTAGATGCTTACAGTGTGCGTAAGAGCCCAAATGACATAATTGTAAAGCTGTTGTGGATTCGGGTTTCAAGGGGCTTTAATGGCACCAGTTTCTGACAAAAATGGTAGGAGAGCCCCTTTGAAGCTCAGAATATGTGGCGCTGGCTGCCGCCATGTTGGCCCACCTGTCAATCAAAGCGTCCAAGCTCTTAATTCTACATAAATTTAACCCTTAATATCAGTTGAAAAGGAGAGTTGTATAAAAATTCACCCTCAGTACAGTTGTCATGAACGGGGAAATTAGCTATAGAAACCAAAACTGTTTTTTGTACCAGGCCGTAAACATGTCTATTTCTGCTGTGAAGTTGGACATTTTAACATGGGGACTTATGGAGACTGACTCGTTCTGTAGCCAGCCTCAAGTGGACGTTTGAGGAATGCAATTTCTGGCACTATGTGTTGCCATAATACTAATACTAATAATACATCAATGGTAAACCCAGATAGAAGACACTATTTTCTACACACATTGTTTTCTCGTCTATGCTCCAAATATACACAAGAGAATCTGTTTTACTGTCTTTAAAACTCCACTGAGCAAGTCTATTTAATTCCAAAGTCATGCTAGGACATAGCACAAACTTATTCCATTGTCACATAATCCTCTCATGGAGGAGCAATGTAATCTTCACATTGTGTCTACTAATCATAATCTATTCTTTAGAGTCTCTACTCATTTGGACAAAATGTGCAAGACTGCTGTGTTTTAGCAAACAATGATTGTGATCACATTAAAAGTTCCATGAACTCTGGTTCACCTTATAATGCTCTGTCAGTGCAACATTTAGTGCTATACTAAGTCATGGTGAAAATGACCATTTATATTCTCCACTGCAAAAGATACAGCTTGTATGCGAGGCAAGGAGTCACTTAAAGACAACTATAAAAACACAGTGCTCATTTCCAAACTTATGTTAACTTAACTTATGAATCTGTTTTGTCCTCAGAGTCACAGCACACTGCCAGACACCTATAAACCCTACACATCCCAACGCCTGCAGCTTCTGAGGACATACCATTGTTGCACTTCCTGTAACATGTGCTAAATCATACCTTCTTTTTGAGTCTGGGTAAAGTAATGACAGGGTTCCACCCAAGGTGAAGGACATACTAATTCACTCTGGCACAGCATTGTTTTGATGTAGAGACAGCGGCAGGCAGAGGTGAGTGATGGAGCTGTCCGACAGGAATGAGAGGAGGCCGGGCCCTCTGTCACAGCAGGACAGACAGATGGGGCATCATGGGAAACATGCCTGAGATCATAAAAGACTCTACGGGACATAATGAGAGACTTTGGGGTGGAGGGAAAAAAACTCCCAGGAAGGCATCATTTAACGGTTGTTCAAAAACAACTCCTGGTGAGTGACTGATTCTCACTTCGCTCATGATCTCTCTATCTGTTGCTTCATTCATGGGTTCCTGACAGACGTGCTCTCGGAAGGACCTCTGGACTACCGGTAAGTAAAACAGTCCTTTTTGTCTTTGATTTGGGTAAATGACATATTTACGAGGTTGCATCACAGACGGATGGTCCAGCACGGAACATCCATCAGCGCCAGAGCAAAGCGGGATTGAGTTTCCAGACTCTCCCAGCATGTCTTGCTCTCTATCTGTAACACCCCTTTATGAGTCACCTTGTCAAAGTCTCTGAAGCCAGACAACCTTATTTTACTGTATGGACATGTCTTTGTTTTCTCACTCAGTGGAGGAGAAGATTTTCAAGGTCTAAGGTGGAGAGAAAAGATAACGCCTATAAAAGAAAAAGCTTTCTAAGTAAGCAGAAAAGAGAAAAAGAAGCAAAACAAGAGTGTATTTCTACACCCTGAGTGTCAGAATCTAATGCCCGGAATGTGGCTTGCATGGCCTCTTATCTTGAATACACTTTTGGCATTTTCATATTGACGTCCAGCATTTATCAAGATTAACTCCCGCTTGGTGCGGAGTCCTGGGGAGAAGCTTAACTTCTCCTTCCAATTTCCGATTTTCATCTAGCTGGCTGGCTCCAAACGATAGACCTTTTCAAAGCTTGGCTGAAGAATTTCGGTGGCACATTGGATTTCGGCGTCGGGGACTCGCTGTCACATATTGATGTGATCATTATCAAATTAAGCACATCTCTTGTGATATATTAAAAAGCCATTGGAGATTCATAGCATCCTAACAGGAGCAGGAGCCACAGGGCACTGCTCACCCTCTCCTGATCCTCTATCACTCGCCTTTCACATTACTGCCGCTCATGCTGAAGGCTGGAAAGGTCATCCGTGAAATGTCCGGTGTGAGATTATTCAGCTCGCTGTTTCCTGTCATCCAAAATTGGACTTTACATTACTCACTTACTGGTTTTCATAGCATCAGTACTGAATATGGTGCTATGTTGTAAATTTTGCAGCCAAAACATACAAGCATTTTTTCTGCAATCCAACAAGAGACATTCAAACACAAAAGCCTTGAGCAGTCGCAATTGCTCCCCAACACTATAGTGGTCACCGTAGGAAGGCCATAGTAGAAGAAGAAACCTGTAAATGTTAAATGTTGTAAGGTTCTGTTATAAAACTAACAATAGTTGCATGTCACCTTTGTGCAGTACATGAGATGTTTTCGACTTTCTTTTTTGTCCTTTATCTTGATTTTTGCTGTTGATTCATTGGATTGGAGATAACCCATGACATGACTGTTATGGAGACTGGCACTATGTATAGTGCCAGTCTCCATAAGTCCCCATGTTTAAATGCCCAACTTCACAGCAGAAATAAGCACGTTTACAGCCTGATACAAAAAACACTTTTGGTCTCTATAGCTAATTTCCCCATTCATGACAACTGTACTGAGGGTGAATTTATATTCAATTCACCTGTTCAGATTATATTAAGGCTTAAAGTTATGCAGAATTAATAGGGTGGCAGCTTTTATTGTCAGGTGACAGGCTTGTTTGAGTAACCAGGCTTCATTCAGCCTGCCTCAGGTCCGATGATCCTCATCTTTGTCAATTTTTAGATTAGCGGAAGAGGCAGCACAGCCAACATGGCGTCGGCCAGAGCCACAGATTCAAAACGGCTCTTCAGAAATCTATAGGTGATGTCACGCATACGCAGTCCATTCCTTATATTGTCAGTGCTCATACGCTGTTGTAGCAGTTTTTGGGTTGATACCATTTGTTCCACAGATTTGTTGCAAAATTTAACCAAGTGATAAAATGGTCAAATATGAAGACACCAAGACCTTGTAATTTGGTATCAAAAGCTTTTACATTTGGAGATTTCTCAAATAATTGTATTTTTGGAGATTGGATAGCGAGAACTTATCTTGTGTAAATTGCTCATAACCCCGTAAAAAACAACCATCCTCTGAATATCATGGGGCTCTAGTTTGGGGTTGTATTGTTTTGTTGGGCTGTGATTATCCTAGAGGTTACAGTAGGTCATTCTATATTTTATATACTATACATTTTGTCAATTTGAAGAAAAATGGTCTCACTACAATATGGCTACCATGGGGACTAACACCATCACATATGAATACAATTGGGTTTATTGAATCCACAGTCATATCTAGTTTATGCAATTTAATGTAATTTAGGGAACCTAGTCTGCAGAAATATTCATATGGTTATAGAGGTTATGGTAGTCCGATGTTTGAAAAATCGCAGCTAAAGTGCCTCCATGGATACCCTCCATAGTATAGTAGCTAAAAGCAGCTAGGCATGGTGTTACCAGACACAAACACAGAAAGCATGGAGTAGCGTGCATTGCCAGAAGCCACTGTCATGTGTGTCTGTTTTGAGTGAATGTAAACTGAATTTTGGCCGCTGGACTGTGCACTGTGACAGTTACTGTACTGTGTCTCTGCAGAGTGAGTTAACATAAAGTTCAGCTGGAATGTGACCTAATAGTAAATCTTAGTCTTTTTTCTTAGGATAATTAGGGTGCCATTTTCAAATCATGTCGACAAATTGCAGGTTTTTTAGTGTCTCACAGGAAAAGTGACTTTGTCCTGTCATTGTGACTCCCATGAAAAACTACTGCATTATGAGAAATGTAGCTGTTTGAAGATTAACCAATGCCAAGTGCTAAGAATCAAGATTTCTCAGCCCCTCATGCATCACTGTTCACCATTCTATCTTTAATCTGTCTCTTGTGAGCCTCATAAGTGTATTGACATGTAATAGTAAATCACTGAAGTAGCCTTTTAAACACTTACCTCTGTAATATATAGCCTTTTTATTGCAAGAACATAATAAAAGCTCCAGGTCTATCAAAATCTAAGCAGGGATGTTAACATTTGACAGACAGACTGACAGATATAGCTCCATCTTTAATCCCTATCCAAGCCATTTTGTGGAGGGTACAAGGGTCAGAGCTGTAAGATCCAGACAGCATTCCTGCTTTTCTACAATGAGAAGTGCTAGAAGAAGAGATAAGAAAAATGTGAGTGAAGAAGTCAGGAAAGTATTTTTTATATATATATATATGTATCTAGATAACAGCATATTGGATTGAGTAGAGGAGCAAGGTACGGACGAGGTGATATGATTCAGAGGGGAGAAGATGATAAAAACCACCAGCGCAGTTTAAAATTTCTGGGCTTCACTCAGGTGCACACTGGGAAGTCGTTGTTGTGACAGCAATGATCAGGAACTGTTATGTAGCGTTTTCTCCGCTGAGAATCCAGTAAACATTTCATCAAAAATAAAATCCTGAAATGTTGTCGCTTACCACTGTAACAGCTCATCTGTGAGAAAACTTTGCAGCAACTTTCTTTGGCTACATGGACATGGAAAGTCAATCATCAATGAATATAAACATTTATTTGTCTATATTTCTGTAAAAACAGTGCTGAACATCAGGCTAATGAGAGTGTTTCTTGGATGAGAGGCGGAACGTCTTCACGGATCTACAAACAAGTCCAGTTGCGGCAGACTTAACCTTTTTGAAGAAAGATGACCTGGATGACTGCCTTCACAGAGTTCCTAATGAGAGTGAAGTTTGCAGGCTGGTGAACCAAAACAATGAGCTAAAAGAGCCTTAAAGTCCCCATGAAACAGAAAGCAGAGTGCTGTATTTCCTGTAAAAACATTCAGATAGGGAGGAACTGAAGACAGCCAGATCTGGGACCAAACACAACCTCCAAAACAAGTGGTGGCCAGTCTGGCAGTGGATACAGTAGCCTACCGAGGTGGTTTACTTGCTGACTCCTTGTATACTTACTCCTTGCATACTTACTACAGTTAGTATTTCTCTGTTTAGTATTTTTTCTATCAAGAAAGTCAGTAAATCACCTCAGTTGTGTAATGTTATCTCAAAGGCTGTGCTAAAACCTGGTCTGGTCCAGCTCACTGAGCCCAGTTCTGTTGCATGTTAATGGCAGTTTCAGTTAGCAACAGTCAATTAGCAGTTAGCTGCTTTAGCAAGTCATTAGCCTAAAGCTATCTGTCCATCAGGAAACTGTGTAAATCACAGAGAGTTGAAGCTGAGCAGCCAGAGGACATCAGAGGGAAAAGCAGCAAATATATTGTGTATAAAATCTGATCCAGTTTCACCAAAATCACTGAATAAAGTTCTATAGTTGTGCTTTTGTACAGTAATCAGTGAGGCCCGGCCAGAGATGCATGTAGCAACCCTCACAATCACTTATTGACTGTATAAAACAGGAAGCACTAAGAGAGAAAGTGTTTCATTGAATGCAAAATTTATACCCCAGGATTGCAGGATGAGTCATCAAAAACTTTTTATACTTTATCAGGAAATGACAAATTATAAAATACCATGAATACCTGAAAATACATTACACCAATTTTGACTTCACAGAGATCATTTGGTTTAAATACCACAAATAACACCCTCCACATATAATCATGTGATCTATTGTTGATATGAAAATATCGGTTAGTGCAGCTTTACAGCGTCTCACAGTAAACCTACACTGATACCTGTGTTCTGTTACTTTGCCAGATTTCTTCTATCATGGGGCAGTTGCGGCTCAGGGGCTGGACTGGGTTGTCCATTCATTTCTCCCGATGGTTGTGCTGTCATTAATGTGTGTGTGTGTGTGTGAATGGGTGAATGCGAGGGAAATTGTTAAACACTGAGGCTGACTGACATCCTCAGCTGTCACTAGTCTTTACATTTCCTTGGGGGACAACTGTGCGTTCACTGTATAGCTGTAGGGTATGATAATACAGACCAGTGCATGAAGATATACCAGTGAACCATGATAGTGAGTGACAGATGGTTCATCCAATCATCTGCCAAGTACTTTTTGAAAGTGCCTGCCCTTTTCCGACGATGACTCCCCAGATGGTTCTGTGTAACAGACCATCTGCTGCAGTCAGGTTGGTAATATCCAGCAGAATGGTTAAATCTCATGGCTGCAGTTAGCATGCTTGCTAGCTTTAAGATAACTTGAAGAACAAAATAAACAGAGGGAAGTTCAGATATTTGTGACTGATTAAGGCTCACATGTTTCCAGCTTGCTTATGTGTTCACAGTCACCTATAGCAGTCCACCAACTGGCCTTGCAAGTAGTTCCTCCATTCTTCTAAACCCACATATTTCACAAACATGCAGATTCATTTTTAGTCCCTAACTTAACTTCTACAAGCACTTCTTCTATCTACAGCATATTGAATGGGACTCATGAAGGCTTCAGTGACAGAGAGAACTATTGACTTTTTTTTTTTTTTTGAAAAAGGCCAAAAAAAAAAAAATATTTACAGCACCTTGAATGCGACGCATGAAGGCTTCAGTGCCAGAGAAGTCCAGTCATGGAGGATCCATTCAAAGTGAAGCCTGAAGTCTGTGTTCAACATGGCACAATATAAAAATACACAGGAAGCATAAATATGAAGGTAAATAAATAAATGAATAATGTGCAATGTGGATTATAAAATGTATGTATGTATATGAATTGTGTAAAAAATGTATTGTAATGGAATTGTCTTCATAATTGTCTCTGTAAATAATATTATAAAGGGTACGGTCTAGACCTGCTCGGTATGGAAAGTGTCATGAGATAACTTTTGCTATGATTTGGCGTTATATAAATAAAATGTAACTGAACTGTCGCTATCCAATGAAAGCCAAGTATATCCAAATATTTTTTGCATCACTCTGACTTGGTTCAGGTAGCTCAAAGAGCACGTCGTCTGTCCTTCACTCAAAATGTTATTTATCGCGATCCTTCTATGTTTCCTGGTCAATGAGATTGTAAATGCTAACCGTAGATTGAAGAGAATAAGCACATTTTAGATATAGAAAAAATTCAAAATAAAAGTGAAGATTTTTATTGGAGAGCCACATATACTGGATAATATAATATGTATAAATATGAATAGATAGAATGTAACCTGAAATGAGAAATGTGCGCATGTTTACTATTGACTTTTATGACTTTATTGACTTTTTTATTTTTTAAATATTCAGTGCACTAAAAGTTGAATAATATTTATGATCGAGTACAGTCAAGCAGAAGACAGAGAGGGACCTCCATGTGAAACCATGCAGTATCTCCTGTCAGAGTAATTACAGCCAAAGTGGGCACTCTTCCTCCAGTGCATTAGCTCCCCAATACATGATTTATAAACATGCAACCCGCTGGCCCCTGTGATTACAGTACAATGAAGAAAAAAAAGGAAGCGTGGAGATAGAGATGCACACCTCTCCAGCTTTTCCCTCTGTGTTTTTTTATTGCCAAATGGAGAAAGATGGACATGTTTAGCTCTTGGACTTGACAGGTGGGATACAGGGCTGAACTCAGGCCTGTAGGGGAAGGCTGTACTGCAGGGATTTCTGCGATGATGGAGTAAGTGGCTTCTGTTGGCGTTAAAGCACACAGATCAGCTGTCCTTTAGACAATACACCCAGCTTTTGAGCAGGGAAGTTGTTTTTTTTTTTTTCTCTCTCTCTCCCATCACCCTCGTCTCTAGATAGAAGCTGATAAAAATAGCTCTATTCATTCTAACAGGAGGGTTTTTCTCTAACAACAGCCATTTTCTGCCAGGAGAATAAAGCATCTCCTCTGTGTATTATTCTGGAGGATCTAAATGGACATAGATGACTTTCAACAAAGCACATTTTTGTTTTTAACTTTATATCATCTATATTCACTTTACTGCTTTGCTGCATTTATGGCTGCAAATTGAATACAGCACCTTTCTCCGTGATGGAAGCTTGAGTAAGAATGAAGAGTTTTATTGTTCATTTGTCTGCCTGAATATTCAGCAATGCGCTCCACATAGTGACAGAATAGTTATTGTAAGAGCATTCACTTGAAATGAAATCCATCTTTATGATGAAATTGCACAATCTGGATGATTTGGAAAAACATGCTGTTTCATAGGGAACAACTGGCAGGGCTGCTGTTGTTTTAGGTGAATATAACACATTTAATCTCAGGTTTGTCTCTGATGTTTGTGTCAAAGCAATACAGAAACAAAGCCTGCTGACAATCTATATGAATATGTGCTCGAGTGTCTAAAAGCTGTTTCACTTCATTTGAATTTGAATGCATTATTTGCATCTACAGTAAATATCAGCCTTGCACACAGAGTATCACATAGGCAGATTGGTCATGTTCTCAAGGAGATTTCATTGGCCCTGTGGCTTTCCCTCCATCGCCATCCTCAGAACAAACATTAGACTTTTAGTCAATCTACTGTTAAGTGACACAGTCACTTTTCCATTGTATTGTGTGGTGGAGTGAACATTGCACTGTCTAGGGCCCAGCTGTGGGGCACGTTCAGACCGAGCTCTCTGGAACAGCACTGGGCTGTGAAGCAGTTTTGGCATATTGGCGTCAGTTGGAAATACACTTCCCATGATAACCATGGGCTCAAAAAAACCCTCGCCCATACACATTCATTACAAAAGAAAATGACTGTTTCCATTAGGTTGCACCCATTAGTCTCAAATAGCTGCATCAGTTATTGAATTAAGAATGCACAATATTTTTTATCTTTTGAGATGGTCAGTGTGTTCATTCATCATGTATCACTCATAACCCATTCACTGGACGGCTGGCCCTAGCTCATAGCGCTAGCTACAATGCATTGCAGTAGGGGTGTAACACACACCTGCTATTGGCTATTGTAAAATTGTAAAGTCCCTCTGACCATTTTTACAGAAAATGTAAAACTGAGGAAGGAAATATCAACCATAGGTCCATGAAATGGCATGACTTGGTTGAGAGACATAGCAGACAACACACTGGACCCCAGACAAATCAGAACTTGTCTTACATGACTTATGAGACAACAATATGTGATACTGCTCCACCTGACAACACCACCCGTACTTCTTTGTCACGTAGAGTGTTCTGTGTTCCTAGTAAGCGTCACGTTGTACAAGTTGTCAAACTAGTTGAGATTGCAAACCATTGCTGACATTCCAGTCTTTGTGTGGGGACTTCATGAAATGTCCAAGACACAGTGTCGGTTGACCTCTACTTCGATGCACTACGTGAAGAAAACAAGCAAGTGTTGTGTCCAATGCTTGCTGCAATTCAAAGTGCCCGTCGTCTGTAGGATTGCACCATTATCAGGATGGTATTTTCATCTTGGCAAGATTGTGCAAATTTAATTGAATAAGCAAGTGCCATCTTCAAACACAGTATCCAGTCCTTAATATATCAATGGTCCTGAACAACGTGAGTGTCAGCTAAGTTTTTCATTTCAATGGAACCACAACGTTTACTCTCCTGGCATCCAGACGCAGATAAAATACAGGGTAATCTGGCATGATGCCATTGACATCGATGGCCATTGACATATTTTTGTTTTTAATTCATAACTGGAACATTTTCTCGTGGTTTCTTCTGCCTCTGTTAGAAATTTGGAACTTTTGATTTTGGAGAAGCTTTTGCAGTTGGCCAGATTCATCATAAAAACAGTGATGCGTTATGATTGATCACATTCACCAGTATTGCAAAGAATATCATAAATCCTGCTTTAGTAATGCCTCAGATAGAGCCATACATTTCAGGGAAAAGGCAATGCGATCCTGCTTGGAGGCCACTGGATCAGTTTCATGAGTTTGCTGTGTTATGTGTCGACCTTGTGTAAACCACTCCACCAAACACAACTCTCAGTACTCATTCCTCCCCCGTCATTCTCATAATAAAGATCCTGACTGCACTATCAGAGGACACAGATCTTTATTGAGCTTTTATTGAATTGTCTGATGCAGGAAACCTGCATTCTGGGCAGAGCTGCTGCTGCTGCGTTGCCCTGAGGAAAAACCTGTGTGTCCTTGTTTCACAGTGCAATGGCTGACCTTGATACAACTGGGTTAAGGTGAAGAATGAAGACATGCAGGATCTCCTTTGCTGTCTGGGCACTCAGGTGCAGCAGAACAATTTGTTTTTACTTTCATGGTCATTGTCCACCCATGTGTGAAACCTGACTGCAGCTGCGGAATCTTTAAGGCGAAACAAGCCTTAGACCAGTGGGTGAGGCCGCAGCACACGTTCTTTTAAAGCCTGAGGCCCTTTCCACTCGCTTAGAAATTCCATTAAAATAGAAGGCATACCTGTTTACTGTTCATTGTGGAGAGGGATATTTGATGAAATATGTGTGGAGTGGAATGTTTCTGTATTTTCTTTCTTGGCTAGGTGCACCAGATAATAATATCCAGACCAGTATTCTGGGAAGTACGCTCATATTTGACGCTTAAGCATCTCACAATTCCATCAGATACGTACGTCCTTTATGTAGTGAGTTGTGAAAGTGTGGAGGCTGGTGGATGGGAACGTATGGCTTCAGATTTCTCTGCAGGAAATTGGAGTTCATGTCCAATCATAGGCCTGCAATTAACCTTTTCCTTTTCATTAGGTAATGTAACAACACCCACTACCTACTCATATATCATGACCTTTAAGGTGAACACTAACTTTAAGTGTCCTAGTTGCCATGCACGTGTTGTAGAAAGTGATGGATAGCGGTATGCAGTCTTCCAACATCAAAGTTAGTGTCGGACAAAAGAGTCTCCCCAACAACCCGTTTTGGATTTAATCTACACCATTCAAAATGTCAAAAACAATATTTAAACACAGTTCCCACTCATCCCACAGGCCCTGACAGCTCTGTTGGATTGTTGTGTGTCCTCATGGTTTTCTTTTGGCTAGACTGTGTCAGCCATGTTAATTTCTAGATAAGGCAGGCTCCAGTACTCAACATCACCCACCTTCACTGGAGGTCCAGACAGTGGTTCAGAGCCAAACTTGTTTAAACTGCTCACGAAGCTTTAACAGATGAAGCAATAGACTGTGAATGAATTATAGGAAGTTGTAAATTTACCCCAATAACTGTAACACTGATCAATAGTGCCAGTTTACTAGTAGCAGTAGCAGTTACATGCTTTCAATCTATATTCGTCTTCTCCAATTACTCTCCACACTACCGTCAATGGAACATGGTGTTGAGTTGTATGTGTAGTAGAAGGCAATATTTTAAAACGTTCACCTTTTTTTCTATATAAAGAGAAAAAACAAGAAAATATCCAGTATGAGCGGCAACCACTGTGGCAGTGAAATGAAGCAAACACTGAAGTGCCAAAAACTGCAGTTCCTCTTGTCGTCCACTTGAGGCTGGCTACAGAACGAGTCAATATCCATAAGTCCCCATGTTAAAATGTCCAACTTCACAGCAGAAATAAACATGTACAACTGTACTGAGGGTGAATTTTTTTAGCTAATGTTAGCTAATGAATGTAAACCTTTGCTAGAGAGCTGTTCCTGTATCTAACAGCTGTGCTACTGTTACACTATTCTGCCACAAATAACCATTTCAAAGCATTTTTCTTCCCGAGAAAGTAAAACACAAAGACTGTACCTCACCAGAACTTTGTTGTTACTCGCTCTCAGCCAGATTCTAAAGAATCTTGGAATATGACGAGACATTTAATGCATCATTATCCTGTAATTGTCACCTTAGGCTGCAATAACTGCTGTTCAGCAAACTAACACGGACAAATGCAGACGCATTGGTTTACACTGAATTTATTCTGAACACTCGCATGCCAAGCTCTCAGACACACAACGCCTCCTTACTTCTACTATCCCACATGAAACTGGCCGAGGCAGGGAGCTTAAACCCAGATCCTGACAGCAGAGACCCTCTCCTTTACCTCTCGCAGAGAGAGCCGTATTGATTGGCAGCACTGCTCACGACAGTACATTTGGAGAAGCTTTTCTATCACAGCGCAGATGGGGAAGAAAAGAAAAAAAAAAAAGATAATCCTAACAGCAGCCTCACAAGCTGTGCTGAACACATCCTTCTTAAACCTGCAGGAGCTGCCCCCTTTAGTTCCAGTGGCAGCTCTGTGAGAATGGTGAAGTGCACCGCTATGTGACAGCCACTCACAATCGGACACACCTAAGGACAGTTGCAATGCTGGCGAAAAGGTTATCAACATCTTTTGCGCAGATTGCCGGTGCCACTTTGCCTCCCTGAGAGGCCGCCGAGCTGACCTTGCACTGACCACAATCAGAGGGGGGTTTTTAGGCGATCAGAAGGGAGGAAACAGGCTAATGGGTGCTGCACGGTGGCGAGATGTCTCCCTGTCACACTTCATCTAGCCTGATGCATCAGGATTGTTTCACCGCTCAGGCCGGGCAATTACTGTCCTATTCCAATCTACTCCTCAGCGCCACTGTAATGAAAAATAATTAAGAGGCTGAAAATGAGTTTTCTCATGAAATGGTTTCGGTGGTTGAACACAATCGTACTTGGCAGATGGCTACGCGAGTGTGTTTTAATACAGCAAAGATAGTTAATCATGTACAAGGTGTGTGTTTGGTAACAAACTTTTTAATGCCGTTTATGTCAGAGGGGGATATAGCAAACAGTAGATATATTGTTATTGTCGATGTTCAGTCGGGGAGCACGCTTCCGTAAGCCATGGTTAAAAAAGAGGCAAAGTCACGGCTCCGTCAGGTCAAGATTATTTATGCAGAGCATCTTAATAAGCACAGTGTCATTAACTACTTTAGGATAAAGAACAGGGGACACAAATAGACAAGAGAAATCAAAGAAATAATCTGAGGATACAGAAACAGCTTAAAGGTGGATTCTTCTTCCGTTTACATATTCATTCATCCCATCACCGAAAAGGCCAAACCGGGTCACAGAGTTCAGGGTTAAATTTACCAGAATGATCTGTTCGATGGATATTCTGTGAGACTCTTGTTGATGATGAGCAATCGTTGTTTTGCGATCAAATTGTTGAGGGGAGGGAGTGAATGATTCAAACAGAGTGATTCTCCACGACGTGGTCCAGCGTCCCTCTACTGTTCACTTCACACGTGTGAACAGAGGACAAAATATTGGTTACTTTATATTAAGACTTTATATGTTTGTAAAAGTCTGACATCCCCCCACATCTAAAGACAAAGTTTTTATGATTTTGCAGACTGAGAATCTTACAGGGTCACTAGACTACAACTTGACTCTTTTTTTAAGAATATTTCCCATTGTGTACCTGGTGGAAAAAATTAGAACGGTTGTACAATGAACAGAAACTTTTGGCCACAGCTGTCCTTGTGTGTGCATTTGGACGGCTGCAGCAATTTCTCTCCACTTTTTTCTTCTCCGCTGGATCGTGGCACAGATAGGAGGGCATGTCAGCAAAATACTCTCACTCACTCCACAACTCCACCAGTTTCTCCTCCTTTTCTCTCCAATCCAAGAGAATCAAGACTGTTCTGCCGCCTCCCCAGAGTCCCCTCCATGTTTCTTACTGTGTAGCCAGTCGCCTGCTTCTTGATGGAGAGAGCGCTTCTATTGGTCGTTGACACTGTTGTCAAGCTGAGACTAGAAACCTCAGATAATATTAAACTATTGGAACGTCAACACGAGAAAGTCCGACTTCAGACAGGCTTGGACTGAGCTTTATGACCACCTCACACCAAACGATCGAGGTATTAGTGTTGTTGCTGTAGGCGTAGCTTTGGGTTTGGATGGTAGAGACATGTTCCTACAACGGTCAAGGTTGAATTGTCATTTTAGCTCCTTATAGTGCTTCCAGTGAGATCTATACTGAGCTGCCAGGACTGTGTGGTTTCTGCAAAAAAAAAAAAAAAAAGATATATTGTGAATAAGAGTAAAAGAGCGAGATGCAGGGTATACCTGACCTGAGGATTTGGCAACACTTTGGTGCCCCGTGTTCAAAAAAAGCTGCAAAAGTGACAAAAACACTAAACATGATAAAGTGCTCCAGTGCTCTTCCAGTGGAGAAAACCTGATACAGTGCCATTTAGGCTGCCCTACATGCTAGACCTCTACATGCCTCTAAATGGTTAATAGTTCCCTTTGTGTTGTTACTGCAGACGTGGTAGTAGTTACACATCTTAGTCACATAATCTTAAGCAGTTTCACCAAAATGCATCATGACTTTCTAAATGCTTGCATCCCACCACATACAGCTGCTTTCCGTGATTTTTCCGTAGTCTGAGCGGTTTGTTACAAAATTGAAATTTAGGACATCAAGTCACAAACATCTATGATTTTTGACAATAGTAACATTTAGCATTAATATTTATAGAATTAATGCTATCCCCTCCACTTTAGGTCAGTAGATCAGTGGAGTTTGTTAATACATTGAGAAGGTAAATTAGCAACTCTATGTCTATAAATGTCATATAATATATTGTCATATAATGTCGTGAAATATAGCCATAACTCCAGTTAAATAAATACATGTGGAAGTTTTTGATGTCGTTTAAATGGTATGGTAATAGGTTAATGTTTGTTCGAGTGTTGATCCGTCTGTCATGAAGCATCATTTTCCGAGCTGCTAGAAAACCAATCTAATCTAATCAACAGAGGTGAAAATGGTTTGTTCAAACAGAGTATCACATTATTATCAATTCATTTTCACACTTTAACACTTATCATGGAAATCTATTTTATGTACTGTACACTTTAAAGATTAATTTTGGTCTTGAATAGTATTAGAATGGAGAAAAATCACATGATAATATTCTTGTTTTAGTAATACACTGTATTGACTTACATAAATGTATTGCAGAGTAAGTTATTCGTCTGTGCATGTGTGCATATGGAAGATGCATGAAGTTCATGAAGTCTGGGGACCAAATTAGCCAAAAGAAGTGGGCATGTGCATTCTTTAATATTCATAAATACCACAGGAGATACAGTAGGTGAGATTTGGAGATAATCACAGTTATTGTTAGCATCCTGGAGCTAACAACAACACCTTTGTATAGCCAATATAAACACTGGATGACAATACTCATCCAGTCACAGACACATACATAATTGTCATTAACAGTATTTTGTTTAGAGATGCAATTATACTTGGATGTTAGTCATGTGGTGGTGAGGGCTGAGGAATGGGGGCATATAGGTGCTTTGACCAAATATTATTATATCGCTGACTGAATGTAGACCACCTGAAGTAGACCTCCCTGTCCAGTCGGTGGTGAATGTCCATATTTGCTATTGTTGAGTAGTGTCTGGTCTCCCATGCATGACCTCTTTGTCTAGCTGGCTTTAGCCATCACATTTGGTCGGCTACATCACTAGCTGTAAAAAATGTCACTCCAGCCGAGGGTCCGAAGTTTCTTCAGAAAGTCTGGTAATTGTGATGTGGTTGATAAACGAGATGAAGACAGAGGAAGGATGACGGACAAGCAAATTCTACGGGCAGAAATTCTGTTTCTATCCAGCAAATTTACAACCGCAAATACGTTTTGAGGGATTATTTGAATCATTTGTCTGCCTCGTGGAGATGACATGAAACATGAGCGCAGAGTCAGTTTATCTCTGTGCCCTAAAAAAAATATAACATACATGTTTTGTGCATTAAATGTTATTGTGATAGAGCTGTTTTTGGAAATGCAATGCAGTTAAACAGGCGATGTGTCTTATTATGATTCAAAAATAAAAAGGACAGGTAATAATAGATTATGAGGTCAGGTCAGGTTTTAAAACCCTGTCTAACGCCACCGCAGGTAGGTGCATGTGGCTGTGGGTGGGTGGATGTATGGGGCCTTAGGCACACCAATCACAGGCAGCAGTCATGTCACACACACAGTTTATGCATGTCCGTTAAGGAGAATGAATTAAACTTCATATTTACAAATAGTTTGCTGCAAAAATAAATAAATAAATAAACTTATCCATGCTGTTGATCATGTTTAACTCTCTGACATGAAATGTGATCTGAATATTATAAGGAGCTACCATATTTGTTACCAGGGTATTATGTTATTGCATTAAAATGTCCTGGCACATACATCATGTCCAACTCGTGTACATGCCACAGTAATATGAAAGATTGACAGGTAATCTTGGTGTGTTAATCGGGTTATGTACACTCAATTTCACTCTATATGCCTAACATAACCTTGTTAGGGTGTTTTACGTAACACCTGCAATCATGGCAGTATAGGCTTAATATGGATTTAATCAAATGATGTGTATGAATGCAGTGTTTGTGGCGCCGAGCTCAGTGGGTTGAACACCTCTGGCTGAACCTGTGATGTCGAAGATGCAGGAAGGCTGGAACACATTCTCTTTGTCACGCCGTGAGGAAATGAGTCTGATATGTAGTGGTTTGAATGAAGCACTCACTTCTGTCTACAAGATTTTCCACTTAACCACTTAACTTACACTGTAGACACAGAATCTCATATCATCTATAAAGACACTGATATCCAGAGATATCCTGAGCCAGTCCTGAGGATCAGTGTCTAATCAGCTACAACAGTGCCAATCAAAATCAATGCTTTCTTCACAGTGTTTGAACGTGAACAATATATATAAATATATTTGGATGCACCAGTGATTGAGGTCAGACACTAGTCAAAGCAAAATATATGGATTTACTGAGTTAATAATCATCAGCAAAGAGCATTGTAGAAAACATTCAGGTATCTTCGTGTGGCTCACTAGCACTAACACAGGGGTGTCCAAACTTTTTTTAAAAAGGGCCAGATTTGACAATGTGAAGATGCCCAGGGGGCAATACTAACATTTTACAGATGAAAAAAACAATAAAAGTTCCATACAAATGCACTGTTCTATAACATTTTTATTTCATTGTCACAATTATCTACCAAATCTAAGCCAATCAGGCGTGAACAAATCTAAAAAACAATTCTACCTTTCTTTTACATCTGAAGTTAAATAACAAAGAATAAATTGTATGGAATACATTAAACTTGCATGATGTTCATTTTAAACATGACTTATTACGAGTAATGAAAGTCTGTTAACATTTAAATTTAAAACATATCACTCTTGCTCTTCTCTTTCACAAAATCATTCAGAAAGTAATATTTTGATATTTTGTGTCACATCTACAGGCAGTTATGTCCTTAGAGGTTAACGTTCAGTGCATTCAAATGCTTCATTATGTCAATCAAAGAAGCCAAATCCGCCAGCCATACAGAATCTGACCATCTGAATCTGAACTTTGGACATGCCTGCACTAACATGACTTTCACTGGATAAAATGACAAACAGCATCAGGTCTTATCTTGGCTTTTTGAGTAACCACAGCTCCTCTATAACTTACTAAACTGAATGCCTCAGAAAGCTTAAAAAAAAATAAAAAAATAAAAAAATTGTGAAAGCCACAAAAAAGTGTTTCTATCTGAGAGATGGGAAAATGTTATAATGATGCATAGTGATATACGTGATGTAACAGAAAAATATTAAAAAAAAACATTATAATAGTCATTACAGTACAATATGATATCACAGTGACACTGATAATAAAAGAAGAAAATGACATAATATAGCAGTGAGGAGTGAGACCACACTGGGCCGAGCCATCAGTGAGGTGAGCACCAGGCCACCCAACCCGTCACCCTGCAGCTCTATAGCAGAAGCTCCAGCTCCAGTGGGACTGCGCTCCCACCTCAGTGTGTACATATGATGATGACATGTGTTTTTTTGTTCCTGAACTTTTCTCTACTCTCTCCTTGACTTTAATAGTCATTCCACCTTTAAAATGTATGTGATGTATTTGTGTTTATTAACAAAGGATGACATGAACACACAGGACAACTTCCTGGTGACACACCATGAAGTCACCAGCAGGAGGGAGCAGTGAAAGACTAGGACTGTACCTGAATCAGAATTTCGCAGTCGAATTGAATTTGTTTTTTGTTTTCAACCACACTAAACTCTCATGTTTTTGAGTCTCATGTTTTTACCCTAACATTTTACTGCCTCTCTTTGTCGTCTGTGATGACACACTCAGAGAAAGTAAAAGTGTGTGTTCTGCTCATAGTTCAGTTATATAATCGCAGCGCACCACGGAGCGTCTCTCTTGCCGGGCTGCTGACAGCGCTGTCAGCCATGAGTAGATCACAGTGGACGGCAGTAGAGGAGGTTGTACCACCGTGTGGTTCAGAAGTGGTTTAGCTGACTCTGTGGTCAGTTTGAGAGTTTTGCTGTTGCTTCTGCATTTCTCTGTGTACAATGACACAGCTAAAAAAACAAATATGCAGATGTTTAACTCACATCTTGACTGATCTGTCTGTAGTCATGGATTATTCAAGGTCACCTCTAATGGGGAGGAGTTGCAGGTTCAGTCTGGTCTTCAGAGGGTCATGATCCTAATCACTTATATGTAGACGTCTTTGCCTGAAGTTTGAAGGCTCAGCTGGCATCAGCATCCCAAAAACTAGGGTGACCATATTTTGATTTTCAAAAAAGAGGACACTCGAGACACTCTAGGCCTCGAGACAGAAATTCAGACAGGCTTCTCAGAGCTTAATGAACATGCTTTATTATGCCTCAATGGTACAAAAATAACTTCTGTAATAAAATCAAATCTGTAACAACCTGTAACAAAATGATAGCTCTCTTTTCAAATCAATAAATATAAAATATGAAATAATGTTCTAAATATGACCTCTTCTGTGTTAGAAAATCCAGCTTCAACAAAATATCTCTTATACCTTTTCAGTGTAACTTTGCAGAAGAACTCTCACCTCGCACAGCTTTTTGATGTTTTTCGGTGTCCATGTGAGCTTTGAGATGTCCAGCACCTTTCTTAACCCTCTGGAAGACATTTTCAGCTTGTTTTTACATTTGGGCTTATAAACAATACTTAATATATATGGAACACCATGTGTTTGGTACCTATATCATAGGCATTCATGTAATGTGCTTATAAAGAAAGCATGAGTGAAAAATCTAAAATACACTGAAGAATTTGAAAAACGAAGTAGTTTTTTTGTTATTTTTTACTCAAAATCACACCTCAAACAGGACTAGTGCAGAGTTTTTGATAATATAATGTCCTTTTAATAAAAAAGGTCCCATGCGTTTTTGCCTCATTTTCCTCAGGCATGCCACTTAGCAAAGCATAGACCCTCCAGAAAGTTGAGGGGAACCTGTCATTCAATAGAAATAGTATTTATGAAGTTATTCTGTCACTCTGCAGTCACTCTGCTCTGTGTGCTCCCTGCCCCCTGCGCTCTGTTCTACGCACACAGCTCTCTCTCTCTGTTGTCCCTCCCCCACAAGACCCCAGAGTCCTTTGATTGGCTAGAATACGTCATAGATACCCTCCACTGATTGGTTGAAAAAAGAAACTAGTCTGCCTAGTAACGTTTGTCCATTCGTCGACTGCGCTTGCAGTCTGCCGAATATCTATTTTTCGATTGGTCTTTTACACGGTAGCGCAGAACAACAAGGAAGTGTCAGACAGACACAAACCACACATCTCCGTCTTCAGCGGACTCTCAGGAAAACAGTGAAACAAACCACATCTCTCTGTCATAAACCGTTTCAGACATATTCACAGATATGTCAAACTTTTTGGGCGGATCCGCCCAGTCCGTCCTCAGAGGGTCAGACACTGAAACATACGTGCCAGCTTTGCACACGGTGCACTCAGCCTCCCACGTGTCCCGACCGGGACGGTACGTGGTAAATGTGTGTTGCAGTTCATCTGTGAAGCTGCACTTTGCTGCTCCGCTGTCTGCTCTGCTCCCTCTGTGTGTGCGTCGCAGAGCCGCCCACAAGGCAGCCTCTCGGGAGTATTGTGCAAAGCGCCAGTCAATTTAAATACACGCTCAATGGTCCCATGAAAAACAGTGAAAACAGGATATTTTATGAATTTATAAACCACGCCCCGGACAGGACGTAAAAGGTGGACTTTGGGGCAAAAGAGGACGTTTGGTCACCCTACAAAAACCCATCCCACACTGGTTACTTGAGGCGTTGGTGAATCCTCTGCAGACTGTCTCTTTTGGGTGAAACATCTTGTATGTATCACCCTTCACCGAGGAGATCAAATACAGATTGGTGGATACAGAGCAAGCATTTGAAATAGGAGTTTTTATTGCAACAGAACTCCAGCTGGACAGTGAGAATCTCAGCACCTGACATTTCTGGCACCAGAGCAGATGCTGAGTCACTGGTATTGATCAGCAACTTCAAATGAGAAAAAAAAAAAAAAAAAGTCTCGGCCGACGCAGGGCTCCTGAATACACAACTCCCCGGGGCGAGTGCGCTGCGTGTTGTTCACTTTGTTTTACTGACTAGAGTTGAGCAACCCCTGCTGATATTTACTTGTCATTTTATTCTTCAGAAAAACAGACAGACTGTACAAACTGTATGAAAACACGAAACTCTGCATCTTTAAGTCGCTATCGCTTCACATTGATTTGTACCTGCTTGTTTGCTCTTGTAAAAAAAAAAAGGCCAAAGGAGATGATAGATGGGTGACGCTTCAGTATGAGGTAATACTACCGTCATGAAGAATGATCAAGGCTTTGAAAATGGGACAAAATTGATTTTGAAGTATTACGGATCAGGATTAAAGGAGCCTCGCTGCAGAGCTGTTCATCTGCAGTGAGTTATGTCTGCCACACTGGTGAGAAAAGTTGCCTCGGGGAACTTTGGCTTCTTGTATTTTTAGGTCAAAGTTTGTTTTTAATTTGTTGTTCTCAGAAACATTTTGGTGGCTTTTCTACAATGTCATATACTTCACCTATTAATTTAGTTTCAAGTCACATGACAGGTTTGCCCTCAAGATTTCCACCTGTCAGATTTCTGTTTGCCCAACACTTTGGTCCAAAGCAAGATACTGGATTTTGACAACTATCAGCCAGATTTCCATGAAATTTGCTGACTGTATTTGTGGTCATGAATTCATGAATTCTAATGTTTCCATCCTTTTTATTTTTTTACTTTTCCTCTACTGCCACCATTATCTCCAGTCCATTTCAAATTCTTTGTCAGAAAAAATCTCCAGAAAAATCCAGTGCAGACTTTAACTTGACACCATTGCTGCCAACTGAAGTCAAACTTTGACAATAAAGCATCAGCTTGGCAGCATTTCAGAAAATATTCAGAGTTTGCATTCAGTGTTTCTGAGTGTTAGCTCTAACAAATGTGTTCATTGCATGTCCTTCAGTATTTTAAAATGTTCACTGTTTACATCCATGTTTGCCAACTTGTAGTCTTCTTCCTCCATCCTTTTGATGCATTGCTACACCATTAACACTGGCAACTGTTGATTAGCAGAACAGAGTGAAACCATTGGAGGGAATGTGTAACCATTCACCACAATCTTTGAGTGTGGTAGATGCAAACAGGCACTACTAGTGGCCAAAAACTCCACAGCACATTAACCACAGCATTTTTATTAGCTGATCCGATGTGAAACATATGCCTGGTTGTAAGCTTGTTATGGAATTGTGCCTTCAAGTAGCCACAAGTAAACTGATTGATGCAGATTTTATGTCGGGACACCAGAATGAGGATGATGCTGCTGGAGCTGAACAACTGGGACAGTTTTAGATAGTGTTTATCTCTGTTCCCCATTGCTACAACAAGAGACAGGATTTGTCCTGTAATCTGTCACAGCGTGTCGTATCAAAGGATAGCAGGAGAGTAAATACTTTGGAAAAGAGAGCTGGGAGAGCCCCAGTAAAACATTTTGTTAAGTGTTCTGCATGTGTTAAAGAAGGCTCTGCCTCCTCTTCATGTCAGTGGAACAGGTCCAAGCTGTGCATTAGCTCTGTATGAAATCACAGATTACTGTCTTGGCTCTCTGGTTTCAGTCTTTTGGAGTGAGCTGTTCATGGTTACATTATGCTGAGTCATCCTGTGTGACAATAAAAACATGAACATTTCATACTTTTTTTCCACACTCAACCATATGGAATCTTGTATGAAACAAAAAAAAAACTACTTTGGTTTTGGAGCTGCTGATCATATACTGTTGTTCATGTATAGAAGCAATTCTTTTTGGGGTTTCTTTTTGTATTGTTCATCATAATATTAATGGTTATGCAAGCTTTGACACTCTAATGGTTTTTTTCCTTGACTTCTTTTAACAGTACTGGATTAATATCCACAATAGAACCACAATTCGTGGTTCAAAACATGCTCTACGTCACAGGTTTACATATTTATTATATGTTTATTAAACATTTGCCTTCCATACGTAAGGATACATTTTTGATTTTCTTATTTTCTTTGGCCAATACCCCAAAATATTCACTTTAAAATGACATAAAACAAACAAACCAAACAAACTTTAAATCCTCATATTGGAGAATCTTAATAAATGTTCCAATGATTAATCAATTATTGCTGATTAATCTTCTGTCAGTTATGATGAATGAATCACCTAATCATTGAACTAAAGGAGCCATCATCTGATGTGTAAGTAGATGATGCATCATAGCTTTCATTTTGTGCCAAACATGAACAAGGACCCGAACAAGCTGATAAATTTAGGAATCAATTTTGCCAAGTTGGCAACAGCACTGAGCCAAAAACCTGGAGTTTCTGCTCCATCCATCAAATAATAAATCAACCAGTGACACCATCTTTGCTGCAAGAGAAACTCTGTCCCAGAGAGCTTTTAGAACAAACTTCAAACGCTATTCATTTTATTGCTAATAAGTTTAATTATGCAAAGTTCAGAGAACAAACATTCTCAGGAGTCCATGACATTGTAAAATGTCAACAGTCGGAGTTGGAATCTGTTTTAAATGTTTTTTGACCACTTGGGGGCAGTGCAGCAGACAGGAAACACACATTGTTACAGTATATGGTGTACAATTTGACAGTTCTCGTTTTCCTTTGGACGATCACGAGGTAAGTAGTAGAAATCTGGTGTAAGTTTTACAAAGTATCTAGCACTGCTAGACTAGCTCCATTCAAATGAATGATAGGTCTGCATTTATTCACATAGGACATTACGCACACATCCTTTCCTGGTTTGATATTCACTCTCCTTTAAGCTCTGTTTTGGTCTCCACCAGATTCTGTGAAAAAAATAACTGGTTCTTAAGCAGCTATCCTCCATAATGTTCACCAGCTAGTCTCTAACTGTGTCTGTCTAATGTTTGGTGCCGGGCAGGTCATGTACGGAAGGTTTATCAGACCTGTTTTGCTAAAAAAAACAGTTGCCTGCTGCTGGGAATGAGGTTGACGAGAGCATGATTTAACAGTTAAAAGAGGCTAAAAGGCGCTGTCGAGCTAGAGTTAGGGATTATTTTAGGTTGGTTTGAGCAACACCTCATACACTGATCCATCCATTGTAAATATGAAAAATACTGATTAGTGAATTACAAGAAGATAAAAAAGAAGGATCTGGATTGCACTTGTGGTTCATTCTCTTCTTGACATTCTCATTGACATGTTAACATCCTCCATTTCTCTTGACGTCACTGCTCTTCAGCTCTCAATCTTTCAGTTAACACAAATTTCCATCTTGTGTTGGCGGTCCTGCCTGGTCTTGTTGGTGGCTTGTAAAAGAGATGGCACAATCTCTTTATAATGGCCATTTTCAAGCCACCAACAAGACGTCCAGCAAATATATGTCTTCTTTTAACATTTTCTATCATATTACAAAAGTACAGTACTATACATGACCCGGGTATATCATAGCCCAGAGATTTGACAATAGCAATAAAATTTCAGGGCCAGTTTTATCCTTTCTGGGATACAATTAAAAGAAAAAAAAGGGATATTTATACAAATGACGAATGAAGTGACAAAAACTGCATTTCCTCGAGCAGCCACTTGAGGCTGGCTCCAGAAGTGAGTCAGTCTCCAAAAGATCCCGTATTACAATGTCCAACTTTACAGCAGAAATAAACATGTTTACATGACAACTGTACTGAGGATGAATTTTTATAGAACTCACCTGTAAAAAAATATATTAAGACTTAAAGTTATGCAGAATTAAGGCAGGTGGGTGCTGTCACGGATACTACATCCATGTTTAATACAGTCTATTTAAACTGATATATGTGGAAAATAGTTTATGGTTAAGTCCCAACACAGCATTATGGAACATTTTAAATAAATTGCCTTCATTTTTCTGCAATAACACCTTCAGACTAATAACAACAAGCTTGAGTACCTCATTGACACAAACATTAACAACACAATGGGAACCTGGAGGCTGTGAACAGAACACTAAATGTAAGTGCTGGCTAACTGGGCATCAGTTAAAGGAAATATTCAGCCCTCTTCTCACCTGTCACACCTCTGACATCTCTCCTTGAGATAAATGGACACCTTGGTTTGAGGTGGAGTAAATCATGTGCTTCTCTCAGCGGACGGCGAGCGCGAGACAAACAGGAAGCGGTCTGCTGACAGAGCCGACAGCCACATCACTCCTCATCCGCCCCGCTCTCCCCCGAGGCCCCCAGGTGAAGATGTAACGGCCTCTTTCTTAAAATGGCACGCAGTAAGCAGCCATGGAGGCAGCTGGCCTGTTTGCTGCAGCCACTCGCGGGACACAAGCTGTTTGAAGTATTTTGTCATTTCATTGGCTCCTGAGCGGCTTCGGCCCGCCAGACATAAATACTGTATCGGTGGAGAATTCAAGATAATGCTGTCTCCAAAACAGTTAAGCGGCGAAGAATGCGTGCCTTTATATGATACAAATCCACACCATATGTGTTTACGTTTGAGCTAAAGGTTGGTCTGCTTTACTTCACATCGCAGTAATCAGCCAGGAAGCTGCAGCTCAGCACGGAAGAAAATCTATCCCAAAAGCTGCTGGGTCAATGTTTTCTTCCAGCAAATCAGCAGAAAGTTGCCTCTCTGCCCTCGTTCTGGATGTAATGCTCAGAGGTCAGGGGTCAGACAAACCTCTGCACAGCCACCTATCTGCTGTCTGGTTGGACGTTAACCCCGTTTGACTCGAAGATACAGAAGCCGCTTTTTGTCAGACTCAGGTCAGCTACATGAACGTGGTGGAAGGATGGACACGCAAACATACAACAGATATATTAAGTGAATGCAAATCTGCAGGTGACAGCAGATATTGACAGCTGTAACCAGTGTAGTGTGACCTTATGGAGAAATGAACTCATGAAATGCAAAACACTGAGGATGTATTTTAAAAAAAAAGAAAGTGTGACTTGGATGAAAAATTAAGATTTATGAACAGAAAATGTTACCTAAATGTGTTTGCTTACAGGTTTCCAGGTAACTGCACGTTTTATGATTTGATACTATTCACAGGGAAATATATTGTTTTAATTAATTCTAAACATTGAATTCATGTTAATTGCTAAGGTAACTTAGACCTCAGTCAGTGCACAGCAGGTCAGACAGACAACAGGTCAGACACAAAAATGAATAATAAATACATATTTACTTTGGTTTACTATAAATGTTTTCGATTAGCTTGTCTAGAAAAGTTTTAAAGGTCCAGTGTATAAGATCTATCTTCACAATTAAGCAGACGTGGAATATGATATTCATAACACATATAATCACCTGAAAATAAGAATATTTTTGTTTTTGTTAAAAAATTCTCCTTTTATATCTACAGTGGGAGCGGGTCCTCTTCCATGGAGGCCGCCATATTGAGACACCGTGTTTCTACAGTAGCCCAGAACAGACAAACTAAATACTGACTGTAGACAGAGCCTTTCAGCCTTTGTTTTTCCTTTACACTAGTGGGGTGAGGGTGATGTGAGGAGATCGCAATGCAGCGATGACACCACTGAATAGATGCAACTAAATCTAGACCTTTAAGACATAAAAAGACTTGCTTGGAGTAATTTGTTTTCCTGAGATGATTCTACCACCAAAAATGTTCAATTTCCTGCATCAAAATCACATCTGTTCCTCGTCTCATTGAAAAGTCCAGAATTCATGAAATGCTCCATTTATTAGTTTTAAAAGTTTAGCTGCAGCACACAAGATCCATTCTCTGTGTATCTGCATCACACTCGTGTAAGATATGTGTTTGACCGTTGTAATTTCACAAAAATGAACATTCTGGTGCATCCAGATGCTGAAGTGAAATTTAAGGTGAGAACAGAGAAACAGGTAAAAAATGGAACACAGCTTGTGGTGATGTGGTGGAAATTCTAGTGAGAGATGAACAACAAACAAAATTACTCCAACAGTGTTTTTGATTTTTTTCAGTAGTCAGAATAAAACGAGGTTAAGAAGACAATATGAGCATACAAGTGTAATATGTGTAAGATGAGAGTTTGTTTTTCTTTAAATGAGGACATTTCATCTGAAGACAGGGAAGAATGTAAGATGATATTTATTCTTGTAAAGATTTATTTTATAGATTATCTTTTTTATTTTGCTCAGGTTTAGTGAGAGAAATAGCATAATTTAATTATTGATGACTATTTGTATTCTGTTCTTTCAGTTAAGAGGAACTGTATTTTATAGTACACCTTGCCTGTAAAACAAGTGCTGATAGAAGATTGGCGGAGTGATATGATGTATCACATTATTTTGTCAGTGTTTAGTTGTCCTACTGTTAAGACAGACGTTAAGGTATTCTTGTTGAACAGGAGAAGATGTTAGACCCACAGCCCAAAACTTATTTCATTTAGTAAAAGTCAAGTTTATGGTTAACGCTAAGAACATCATTACAAGGAGTAGTAATATACATTTATGCTTTGCTTCTGACGTGATCGGAAACCTTTAACTTATAAGAAACTAAAGTTCAGTTATTTTTCATCCTGACAAGTGAATCTTGCCGTAGTGGGAATCTGACCCTTATCTTATTTAAGTCTTGAAGGTTATCACAGAAACCTCTCGTACATAGTCTGCTGCACAACTCTCTGGAGACACTTGTAGCAAGTAGTTACAACATACAGAGAGCAAAGCAAAATAATTCACAGTACAAGTTCAGTTAAAGGTTAACAGTGTAATGAATACAATTCTCACCACAAGTGGAAGGGGAGAATCATCAGTTACAGTTTACATGTTTTCTTTTATGTTATTTTATCTCTATTACTCATAAGACTTACACATGTCCATCTTGGATTTCTGGAGATGTTTTTATACAGTGCAGATTGACGTTATGTAGAATGACATGTTTAGTTATTTAGCTGTGAGATCAAATACATTGAACTGTTTTTAAACACTTACAAAACCACACAGTGATGATTGACTGTCAAGAAGAGATTAGCGATGACTAACATGGTAATAATTCATGTGTCTCTTCTGTAGCATGGTGCGGTAGGTAAGGTCACTTGTTTTTCAAGTGTCATGCACCAAAAGGTGAGCAGCCTGCGTTGAGCTCACAAGACACAACAAACATAACAACATAATGAGAGCAAAAAACAAATATAATACACCACACATGTCAAATAATGCAAAAACTAAATAGAAACACAATCCTGCTGATACATTACAGCTGTAAGACACACAAAAGGCACAGACTTTAACACACTGCCCTCCTACACTGTTTAACACAAACTGAGAGAAATGAAACAGACATTCATCAGAAACAGAAAATAAATCAGGACATTCTGCAGACAGTCTAAGAAAAAAGCCCGTGTCATGATGTTGTGATATAATGGACAATAGAAAGAGTGCATTTCATCTTTTACTTCTCCCAGATCACACAGGTGACACTCTCCATCCTCCTCCTCTGGAATTGTGTGAAAACTTCCATTTCCCGCCACCTGGGCTCAGACAGACCTCTGTGCTCTGGTTAGATAATGTAGGAGGTAATGCTCTGGATGATAAATGAAATAAATCAATTGCTTTAAAATAGCATGAAAAGAGAAACACTGTGTAGTAATATGACAAGTAAGCAAGCTGCTGATGCATGAAACTGTTATCGAGAACATACAACATGTTCTCACTTGACAGATCCATAGCTTTGTGTGGTGAAACCACAGACTCTATAAAACATGGACGTAGTCTCTGTGACGTCACACACAGGTTTCTGAAGAGCTGTTGTGAAGCTCAGTGTGGTGGCTCTGGCTGTCGCCATCTTGGCTGTCCTGCTTCTGCTGGCTCCTGGCTAATCCAGAAATGGGACCTGAGGCAGGCTGAATGAAGCCTGATTGCTCAAACAAGCCACACTCTTAATTCTTCATAACTTTAAGCCTTAATATAATCTGAACAGGTGAGTTGTATATAAATTCACCCTCAGTACAGTTGTCATGAACGGGGAAATTAGCTATAGAGACCAAAACTGTTTTTTGTACCAGGCTGTAAACATGTTTATTTCTGCTGTGAAGTTGGACTTCTGGAGACTGACTCACTTCTGGAGCCAGCCTCAAGTGGACGTTTGAGGAACTGCAGTTTGCTTTCACGTTGTTTTCACTTTACAGCCAATGAGATTGTCTCTTGGGTGAAAGCTGTACTCTGTGCAACACTGAGTGAAATGAAAAACATCCGTAGTTCTTTAACATTGTTGTCACAGTGGCAAAGAATATTAAATATGAGGTTGTCACGTGGGCTCATATTGAATTTGCAGTCACAAGTGCTCCCCGGTTTTGCTCTTATTAATTTGTCTGACTTCACTTGATGGATTCATTACATAATGTAATTGAAAGTAAAGCCACCCGGGATAGTTGACCTAAAGTGGATGCATATGCGCGGCACACATCAAGCTTCATTTGCATCATTTTAATTGAAAACACACAAAGTCTGCTTTTATCTTCAGCGTGACACAGGTTGAGAAACAGCATGACTCTTCATGCTATGAGTCTAATGGTGGATTCCGGCTTGCCACAGAGGACAGATGTGGTATTTCCACTCGTGTCACAACAAGCTCCGCACTTCAGCGAGCTCATAAGAGGAAATTGCTCTGACATTAGTTGGTTATTTCCTGCTTTTATTGCTGCATGTTTACCCAAAGAGAAAGGTTCTCCTCTAATTTCATAGCAAAATGTGGCAGATTTTATGAGCTATTTTTCTGCTGCTGTTGTTTTAATTTGTCACGGAGCAGAAATTTCATAGAAATATACCACTAGTTAAACCACTGAACTTTCCTTTTCTGGGATACAAGTGCCCTAGCAGGAGCGATAAAAAAAACACAGAGCTGTAACTCTGTTTATTAATGGCACCGGTGGTGAGTTTTAATTGATCACTGCAGGTGAAAAGCTCTTTTGTCGTATATTTCACGCTAACGAAGCCTTTGAGTAGTTTGCGAGGGGTCTGATCGCTTGTGGTGACAGAGGTGGATGACGGGTGTGGCAGCCGGAAATATGTCTTTAAACTTGGGTGGTATTTCATCATAAGTGAAGTGTATTTTCTAACAGCTATAGTCTCTCCCCACCTCTGCAGGGAGCCAGTTCTGCTCCATTAATTATTAAGCCAAATTCCCGTGCATCTATGAGTCGTGCCACTATTTCTGCCTGGCTGAAGCCCACCTGCCCTGTAATTATAAAGAGCTACCATTTAGTACAGCACTCCATCTTGATCTTTGATTTCCCTGTCAGAAACTATTAAAGCAGCCCCTGGTCTTTGCCACGAGCTCGGCATGGGGCCACGTCTGAATTGAATCAACCAGATTTCATTGGCATATTAAGCGGAAAGGCAACGCGATGCTCGGAACGACGGATCAGACTGATGGAATTTTGAAGATTTGGACAACCACATGTAGCGATTTGGTTCTTTAACATCACTGTGGATTGTGTTGTTTCCCTCCTCATAGATATCATACATCTATTTAATCCTGCTAAGTCGTTGTTTCTTGCTGTCTGCGAGTCACACTGAGAACCGCACAGAGAAACCATGTACAATTACTCCCCATTAAAGAATTCTGCTCATAAATTGATTTGCTTTCACGGTAAAATAAAGTGCTGAACACAGAATTTCTGGATCTTCTATTGAAAGTCATTACTTCTCCCAGTAACTCTAATTCATTTATGGTATGATGAAATGGGGGAGTCCAGGATATTGGCATCACAAGTGCATGTAATTAAAAAGCAACATGTAATACTCCTCTATACGCTACATTTGGAGTATTGATCACGGTGCACAGTAGACCTGCTCATGTGATTTCAGGAGAAAACAACACTGAGTCAGCCTTGGCGGTATGAAACTCTTAAACAGATTTACCTAAGTCGATTGGCAAAGACAGTTTCTGTGAATACGAACATGAACGCACACAAGATTATGTCAACTTGTATTTGATGCATATCTCCATCTCCTAGACATCTTCCAGGTTTGTTCAGTGTATTACTCATACAGTTACAGGCCCACAGTAAAGTCACAGCAGTGGTAACGTTATACCATGACGACTGAGAATGATCTCTTCTGACTGGCTAGCAGGAGTCCACGGATTCATCTTCATCTTCATCTTCATTCGGCCAGCAGTTTTCTGAGTCACGTAGGTTAGTAGCAAAAGTTCGCTCAGTAAACCTTCCACAGGCTGCACAGTGGAAGCAGAAGCTTCAGTGTGTATACTCCGCAATATGTTTAGGTCACCTGCATTTACAGTGCTCAGAACACAATACACAACCACTGAAGTTACACATGGAAAAGAGAAAGAAAACAGACACTGGAGACAGCTTGAATCAATAGGCAGTACTGAATAAAACTGAAGCATATCTTTTCTGTCAGCTGCGTGTGAGCCAGGGGCGATGTTTCAGCCAATGTGACGTGATGTCAAAGTCCAACTGTGCTCTTGAAAACTGTTTCAACAGAGAGCTCCCTCTCACACTCACAATGCTTTATGTTCGTATTAGAGGGAGCAGTGAAAACACCTTTCAGCCTAGTTTCATTGTGTGAGAATTGTTGAGTCTGTAAATAATGTAATAAAGAGTGCGGTCTAGACCTGCTCTGTATGGAAAGCGTTATGAGATAACTCCTTTTATGATACTGTGCTATATAAATACAATTGAACGTCATCCATTTGCTGCATATTTCAGAGCCATGGACAGAGAGTGGAAGTCTAATTAAAATTTTAGCCATTTGTTTAAATGTCACAGAGCCCAGTAGATAACTAAGAGGTGTTCAAAACCACTGACAGTATAAAGAATGGGCGGCATATGTGTGATGTAACCCACACGATTCTTAAGAGCAGTTTTGAAGCTCAAAATTTGTCGCTCTGGCCACCGCCATGTTGGTAGTCCTGCCTCCTCCACCTCCTGGCTAATCTAACAATTGGCAAAGACATGGATCATTGGTGGACCCACCTGTAACAGCACCTATATGTCAATCAAAGCGACCACGCTGTTAATGCTAATGCTAATTAGCTATAGAGACCAAAACTGTTTTTTGTACCAGGCTGTAAACATGTTTATTTCTGCTGTGAAGTTTGACATTTTAACATGGGGACTTATGGAGACTGACTCATTCTGGAGCCAGCCTCAAGTGGCTGCTTGAGGAGCTGCAGTTTTTGACACTTCTACATTGGCTTTACTTCAGCGCCACAGAAGTTGCCGCTTGTTCAAAACACATTACAACAAAAGCAACATTTCAGCACAAATACTAAGTACTGAGGCACGACCACGCAGGCTGATTTCAGTCTTCAATAGGATTCATTTGTTATTAGAAAAAACACCTAGAATCATGGACATCAGTTGGGTACTTAGCCTACATAACACAATGTCAAAAAATCAGGGAGGAACAAACAATATCATTCACCTATCACAGGTCGACTTTCTAAATAGGCCTCAATGACTGTAATACTTTAAGTTTAAGTGCTACCTAAAGTCACCGTTCACACGTCCAAAAGCACACAATCAAACAGGCAGTCAGTGGTGAGGCCAACATATTAAATCACAATGCTTTGTCAACACCAACAGTGGCTAACTACAGTATGATTCATCAAATAGCATCAGGCTTCTGTAAGTAATTATTTGTTTTACATAGAGTATAAATGTTTAAACACCTGACACAATTGATTGCATGTGAGAGAAACGACTGATTATGTTTGAAAAGCGTCCTTATGTAGACCATCAGGTTTAAACTTTGTTTTAAAGTAGAAAATAAATTAAGCACTTTAACCTTCACATTCCGGGTCAGTTCTATAGTTTTCTGTTTCAGTTCTTAGCTGCAGCAGTTAAGAGATCTAAATTTGCTACAGCTGTGATTCGCTTTATTGACGTTCCATAAAGAGCCGGATAAAAGTATTATGTTCCTCCAAATACTTAAGTGGTTGCTTAAAGATTTAGTCAAACACATTTTGAGCTCATGATCATCGCTCCTCTTGAGAAGCTCGGTGCAGCAGGGAGTGACAATGATCACCCTCAACCTGAAGGGAACGTAGACTCAGAGCTTGCAGGTGGATGCTGCGTGGATGTGATGCTTTCGACGTAGCTTTTAGGGGAGTCAGTGCGTTGGATGCATGTTGCAGCGAGAGAACTACGTCACCAGCTTTATTCGTGATCTCTTTAACAACACATCAATATCTGTTTAAATCAGTGACTTCCATACCAGAGTACAAAACTATTGCAGGTGGGGTGTGGAATTATGGAGTCATACTAAGTTGCATGAATATGATTTACGTGGGGGAAATAAACAAAAGTCTTTTCATGCTGACCTTTATTTCACTGGGCTCCCTCTCTGTTATTCTCTTTATATTTGCTGCCCTTGGGACAGATCATGAACAGATTCAATACTGCTTATCATTTATTCGTGGATGATATCCAACTCCACCTTTCTTTCAAACCTACTGAAGCTTTTAAGTTATCTGGACTGTCTGAACGCTATCAGGGTCTGGACGGCAGAAAACTTTTTACAGCTCAATCCTGATAAGACGGAGGTTCTGGTTCTTGCTCCAGATAAGGTTTGATGATTATGCAAAGTATTGGGCCTCTTTCCTCTGCTGCTCACCCCAACCTCTGGAATTTAGGGCTAATAATCGATCAATCCTCTTCATTCAACACCCGCGTTACGAAGCTGACCAAACCTTGTTTCTTTGACATAAACAATATTAATAAACTGAGATCTGCAGTTTGAATTGGAGATGCTTGATTGATGATGCAAATTGACGGTCTGACTTGACTTGGAGCTCTTCAATGACTCATTGTTGCGTTAACTTTGGACTGCTCTTCCAGCATCCTAACAGCCAAATTCCACCAAGCATGGATGCGACATGTTCTGTGTGCGCCAAAAAACGCCGGACCTAATCGTGGAGGTTCTCATCACTGTTTCTAACCCCACCAGAAGCACTGCTGAGCAAATTAACAAAGTCTGGTGGGCAAAACGCTCCTGGCAGGATTTAAAGTCACATGGAGAACAGACCAAAACAGCGTCACGGCCACAACGTGACAGAGACGTGCCCGGTGGGGTATCCCAGTAAGGATATGCTGGTTCTGTGGACTCATTTAAAGGGCAGCTAAAGACATATCTGTTTAGAGGCGTAACCTGTATGCACCAGGACTACATGTCATTTATACATCATGTATTTCTACTGAGCATTGTGTTTTGTAATAATATATACTTTGTAGAATATATACTTGGTTGTTTTTTTTGTTTTTGTTTTACTTAAAATTGAATTGGGATCCTTTCTTTGCTTCCCCTATCATTGTTTATGATTCATAAAACATTGTGGGGTGGGGGCAGAGTGACCTATTTTCAAAAAGAAATTGAGAACCACAAGTTTAAATTATAATTCAGTATGATTTTTCAGTGTTGAGCTATTATCAATAAAAAATAGAGCTATTAATAATCAGGTGGGTCAGTTCAAGCCTCTTTCCACTTGCTTCCAGTCTTCATGATAATCTAATCTAATCACATCAAGACACTGATTTAAATTGTCTCATCTCAGTCTCCGAGGCAAAGTAAATGTATGTAGGTCTATTTCTCAAACAAACTATGAACGATTCCTTTAATCCAAGTCTTTACATATGAATGTATTCAGCAGAAGAGAGGTACAGGCACAAGTATACACCACCCCATCCTCCTCTACCTGTCCATCAAATCATCAAATGCTGATTTTGCACTAAGAGCTCCTTGAGGACTCTTTGTTGTCGACTTCAGGGTCCATTTCAAAGCTAGCTCCCCGTACATCATCGATACTTTGCATCACATATTTTATTCTCCAATGAGTGCTTGCTGGTGCCGATGACATCATTGTTGGCGGCCTTCGTTAGCGAAGCCTCTCCGCACGTTCACATCTTCACACAGGCCATCAGAGTCCTCCCGCCTGTGATCCGATAGCCAAGAGCCCACACTTTGTTCCTCCTCAAGCTTTTTTTTTTTTTTTCACAGCAGTTACCGCCTCTTTTGTTGGCCATTTTGATATGTTTATTTACCGTGTGGACGGCTTTGATCCGAGCCGGGGCAGGGAGAGTGCTGTCGGGAATGTGTGTGTATGTGTGTGTGTGTGTGTGTGTGTGTGTGCGGGGGTAAATGTCCCTGTGGAGGAAAATGCTTGTGAGCAGGCTGCCATGTCCACTAAGGCTGAAGAGAGACAGCTGAGGGGGGCTGGGACTGAAGCATAGCAGGTTGTGTGTCTCTCCAGGGCTTAACAGTGTGCTACTGCAACACAGGAAAAACCCCGGTCACCTACACACAGACACACACACACACACACCGGCTGACCACATCTGAGGCAGCTGTGTGAGGTCCGGCTGCATTATTTACCATGAGTGTACAGGCTTTATACAAAGCCTTGTACCACACAGACCCAAACACAGTCAAAATGCTGCAGCTTATGTGATCCAGGCTGATATATTGGTTTGTCAATACTGGGACTTTTATTAAGATCAGCTATCGACCAGTAAATGTCATCCTCACGCCAAGATGATGGAGGTTCCTCCCTGACCACAGCTGCATAAAAACAGCCTGTAAAAACCTGCAATGAAATTTTATTTTCTTTGCACATTTTAATGTATTTAACAGCTGAAAATAATAGGTCATCTCGAGGCTATTTCCACCTTCGAGTTTACAGGAGAAAGATTTCCATTACTGCCACTATCTAGTAAAGAGAGTGATTGAACAGACTGAATGTTTCACACCTCTTGGTCTTAGCAAGTGAAAGCCTCTGTGATCACTTATTGTTTGTCTCAATACAGCGGAGCACAGAACACTGTGCAGGTGCTGCTCGTGCTGTCAGAAACAGGATGTGTGTAATGACTGGCTGTTTTTTGGCCATATTGAAACAGGAAATAAGTGATCACAGAAAGAGCCTGAGGTCACACAGACTTGGCAGTTGGACTGGTGCTAAGCAGAGGTGCTTTGATTGTTTGTGAATATTCATGCATTTGCATTTTAAAAGGAATACTTTGACATTTTGGTAAATATGCTCATTTACTTTTCATACATGTTACAGCTACAGCCAGTTTAGCTTAGCTTAGCATAGAGATCAGCAGTGGGGGTAAATGGCTAGACTGACTCTGTTAGAAGGTAACAAAGTCCACCTATCAGCAGCTCTGAAGCTCACAAATTAACGTCATATCTCGTTTCTTGTTTCTTTGATTCAAACAAAAACTGAAGCATGAAAACAAAGTTTTAGTTTTATCAGGGGTTATAGGCTGGACTATGACTGTGAGTTGCCGTCCAACCCCATAACTCCAGGGAAGTCAGTGTTTACTAAGATGTAGTTATGGCCCAAAATCCTCCTAAATATTGTATTTTTATTTAAATCTTCAAGTACTTGATTTTTATCTGCCTTATACTGCATGTTTTTTTTTTGTTGTTGTTGTTGTTGTTTTTTGTTTCCTGTAAAAATGATCAGATATGAAGGTACTTGCCATGGATATTGATTGGAATTTGCAGCCTCTTTTAGCAACAGTTAATTAGTGGCTTGCTAATTTAGCAAGTAGTCAGACTAAAGCTATCTGTCATCAGGAAACTCTGTAAATCACAGAGAGTTGAAGTTGAGCAGCTGGAAGAAATCAGAGGGAAAAGCAGCAAATATATTGTGTATAAAATCTGATCCAGTTTCACCCAAATCACTGAATAAAGCTATGAAGTCATGCTTTTGTACAGTGATCAGTGAGGTCCGGTCATAGATGCATGTTGCAGCCCTCAGAATCACTCACAGACTGTATCAAACAGGAAGGGTTTCATTGGATGTAAAAATGGTATATGTCCCAGTGTGTAGGATGAGTTATAGTTATATAGATATAGTTATAACAACTTTTTATGGTTTATCAGGAAATGACAAACTCCACCATACCATGAAGAATACCTGAAAATACTGAAAAAACATGACTTTGTGTCATTGTTGGCCCAGATACTGGAGTGTAGGTGATATATGTGATAAAAACATGACCAATTTGATATGTACCAAAGTGAAATGTGAAAACTACCTGACAATAAAACCATTTCGGTTTCTGATTCTAAAACCACAGATTTGTGTTTTTTTAAACACCCTATATTTTTGTATGTAGGTCATTTTTCATTGCATATGTGAAAACTTCAACCTGCTGGTGGCGCTAGAGGAAAAATTGGGGATCAACATTCGATTCATACTATGGGAACCACGACTGTGCAATCTAATCCAAAATCCAATAAAAAGGCAAAGCAATCTTCTTCTGAACAGCAAAGAACTTTCCAAAGATTCAAACATTAAATATGAACACACGCTGTGCTTGTGACACTAATGTGAGATATCATGTGGTGGCAGATGAGCCCTTTTATAAACTCTACACTGCTGCGAGAAGCCTGGAAGATTTGGAACTAGGGCACTGTTTCAGCTGTGTTTGGATAGACTGGTATATTCTGAGTTTACTAAAACTAAAAGCCCCTTTATGTCAGATCGTTATATTCGTCAATTAGTAGTGATAAAAACTGTAGCAGACATGGATGGATGGAGTTCCACCCTTTCATACATACGAGTGTGGCTGCAACTGTAGTATTTATTCATTTTGAAAATGATTTATAGTGATAACAACGACTACACGTGATGACTGTATTTCATGTTTGCAGTTTCTCTTTTATATTCATATATTCCTCTGCAGACTCTAAGTCTAGACATAAACAATGCACCTAACTAATAAAAACTACTTTTAAACATGGTTTCATAGAGTTTCATAAGGCAGGGAATGCTTTCAACAGATTTGTTGAACAGACCTCGGGGATGCACATAGTTTTAGTGTAAAACGTTGAATATAAATAAAACCATGTTTGGTTAAAATAAAAACCCTGCAGGGCACCTTCAAACTGAATTTGGAGTTTCACTTTGGTCCAGAGGTACCGGCTTGAATTACATCCAGGAAACCGGCCGTTGGTTTTTAAAAACGCTGCCGTGCATCAAGCTGCATTAGAGTGCAGCATAATGGACGTGTATTGATATCACCAAACTGCAGATTATCACTGTAATTCTGTTTGATGAATCCAGCAGTTCAGACTCACTGCTGTTTTGCCACCCTGGCAGTCTGTGTGTGTGTTGTTAGTCTCAATAATGGACTAATCTGCTTTATTTCAACAAATGAGCTTCTGCACAGCGCAGCCGAACACACCAACACCAAGACGCCGTCTGCTCTCCCTCTTCACTAAACACGCGTACTGAGGAGGTGTTCCAATGAATTTTTCATCTCCATCCGATGCTAATCTGTAAAGCTCTGTTGAACTGCTGAGACAAGCTTTACTGTACCTTTATCACTGATCCCGGCGTCATTCAAGCTCGGACTGAACAAACCGTAATGGCATGTTGACCCGAGGAGAAACATGACACACATCGACACACACTCCGTTAGTCACTGAGGTCAGCAACCAACTATGTGACTTCGTAATTGCTATTGATTGAAGATCTGTGTACACCCACAGATATACAGAGTCTGGCCTGTCTGCTATGAGCAATTACAGGACATGGGAGGATGCTACAGTACAGCAGTCACTTTTATCAGTCAGTGGGCATTCCAGTCTTCCGTCCCCCCTCTCACGGGAGGATCCTCATATCAGGACTTTGGCAGTCCCTCCTAAATTTCAGGGAGCCATTTGATCCATGTCTCCAGAACTCAACTCTGTTATCAAAAAAACAATGAAATGATACAGATTTAACTTTGAGTATCACAGTGCAAGCTTTATACTGACACCTGGAGACACAATTCTGCATTAATCATCTTAAAAAACTCATTTCAATCCAGACAAAATCCAAAAAAACAAAAGCTGAACCGAAGAGGTTGATCAATTTTAAAGGATCGGGGAGGTGGCACGCTGAATGTCAAGTATGTCACGCAACTTTCAGGCTTGATAGTTATAGTCCAGCTAAAATTATTAGCATACAGATCTGTTTTGTAAATGACATATCCTTCATTACCCAATGAAGGCCTCAGGCCGTCTGTCCAGACATGAATCAGATGGAATGAGATTTGGTCTCCATCTACGCAGACAGAGAAATTCTGGGAAGTCTTTATTAGATGTGGCTGCAGTTTACTAATGATTCCCTAATGATTTTAAGATTCCAGATTTTCTAATAATATAATATTGCTTTAAACAGAAAAACAGCTCTATACTGTAATGTGTAACAAATCACAGCAAGTCAAGCAGGAAAAGTTCTTTGCACAGCTTCATTCAAACAGGTGTCGACAGTGATGTGTCACAAGAAAAAAAAAAGCCACTTCCACACTCTGTCAACACGTACATGTATTAAATAGCAATGTTATCTGAAAAAATGTCTGACAAAGGTTCTATTACTGAAATGTAGACTAACTAAGTCTAACGAACAACTTTCTCACAATCTTCCTTTCTCCATTCTGCTCATAATTAGAGGCCTACCAAATTACATGGCTTCTTCCAGGACATTTTGAACAGATTCTTTAGGAAATTACAGACCCATAGTGTCACTGCAGCTGGGACACAGCAGACAAAGAGACAAAGACTCTCAACTGGAGCACACGTGTTGATTTCTGACTGACATAGGACACACGCCTCGTGTGGCACCTTGGCTTGAGGAACAAGCCAGTAAAAGGTGCACAGCTATCATCATTTTTTAGCTAGTTAGCTAGGTATCTTTACCACTTGGAAGAGTTAAACTTAATGGTTTATGAGTTATATTGTTCACAGCAAATAATCACAAGCAACTGAGTCAAAAAACAAAAAGAATTCTGGCAGCTGTGCTATGAGAACTACGGCTGCTGTATTTTCACATTAATTTCCTTTCAATCCCAGACTAGCCCACTGTTTTTGTACAACTAAAACATGCTAAGAAATCAGTAGCAGCAGTGGTGGGGCTCAAATCTGTGTCCGAATTCCATTGTGAAGGCATACACAGTAAATACAGCTTGAAAACTATGTTTTCATGCATGTTTAATCACCTGAAAATAACAATCTTCTTATTTTTGTTACTTCTATATTCACAGTGGGAGCGGGTCCTCTTTCATGGAGGCCTCCATTTTGAAACACCATGTTTCTACAGTAGCCCAGAACAGACAAACTAAATACTGACTCTAGACAGAGAAGTGTTGTTACTCCTTTCCACTAGGAAGGTGAAGGTGATGTGAGGAGATTGCAATGCAGCGATTACACCACTAGATGCAACTGGACCTTTAACAGAGCACAAAATACAACAGAGACAGCAGGTGATGAGCACTCACACTACTTGACACTCAGAACCCCCGAAAAAACACTGCACATTTTCCTGAGTTGTACTAAAACGACATTTTAGTCTGCAGACCACAACAGCTTAGAAGTCAAAAGTCACCGGCAGTAGATTAGATGATAGACCACAGTGAGAGGGAGGATGGAATAGTAACCGAGGCCACATGAACAAAAGTCAGCACTCAGCACAGTTTCCAAATCGACCTTATTATTAAAAATGGATTCAAATGAATTATTTGATGTTTTCAAAGCAGGACTGTCCTCCAGTTATTGTTGAAAAGTTGTCATCCATTTGGCACCTCTTCTGGTTTAAAAACAAATCCATTCATGATGCATTTTCCAAACCTACTTAACTAACTAACTAGAAAATAATGTCAACATCTAGCTAGCTCTTAGCATCCACCAAGGTGTGCTCACGTGAGTGACACGACCTGTGACAGAGTAAAGCTTCCCCACTGATCTCTGGACAGTGACAGCCTCACGCTGAATACCAATGGGGATACTGAATCATCACTGAGATCATCACTACATTACACTGTATCATGGTGTTGGGATGTGGAGGCATTATCGCCAACATAGAAAGTGGGGGGACAAAAAGTCTTGCTGCCCTTTCTATTCCGGCGTCAGTACAAAGCATTATTCAAAGATGGCTGCCCTCATTGCTAGCTTTAAATAATCTAAATGAGATACTTTGTTGTCTCTGTGGCAGTTCATTAAAATGTGAAAGAAGATTACAACTCACTCAACAGTTTTTCCCACTAAGCTGCTCATAAGCAAGGTCTGAACAACATGATGTCAACAAGAGATAATGATAGTTACAACCAATTTATCTCATTAAAAAGGATGCACACTGTATGTTTCCATAAGGTTTCATGTGTCAAGGAACAACTATAGATATGTAACATGAAAATGTTGAAAAGTTTCATTAGTGTTTCTCATTCTAAGGCTGCTATCAGCGCACTGTCTGTCCTGAATTAGCTCGTAGGCTATAGTTATCAGCACATTTGTTTACATTATGTTTCTGTGTCCTTGCCAGCTCAGCTGTCAATCAAACATGTACCCGGCACTCCACGTCTTGGAGGTTAAAGCACTGTTTCATATGTATGCATGTCCACATTGTGTCTCCTTCTTTTTTTTTTTCTTCTTTCAGTCCTGAAAAACTGTCAACGTTAAATTTGAGACCTCTTTGAAAATCATTTTGGACTGCACGCAGGGATGACATTTGGTTGGACTTCAACGCAGCGGTTACCATGAGTAACATGAAAGCTCACGTCTCGTTAAAGAAGTGGCCTTGGCAACGTGGGTGCTGCGTGATGCGTGTCTGAGAGAAACTGTTGCATGAAGGTTATGCTGGGTTCTGCAAGAGTGCCAGAGCCCAGATCAAAGGCATCTTGTATCATGAATAATAACAGTCAAACGCCGGTCCCGCTGCCTGGCTCGGTGATAAGCGTGTATACAAACTGAGCCATCTTGTTAAAGCAGATTGCTTTTGGATGTTTCGCACAGTCCTTATGTCTCCATCCCAGCAGACACAAAGGACTAAACAGGAAGATAACACGCTGAATAACAGCACAGTCTGTGTACAATATCACGCTGCTCTCCAGACAGTCGGCTGCAGGTAGGATCCCTCAGAAGTCTGCTCCAAAGGCCCTTCCACGCTCTGTACATTCAACATGCACATTTCAAAACCAACTAATAATATCTTCATCACAGTGTGAGCTCTGCAGCTCAGTGCAGTTTTCTATTGAACTCGTAGTTGTTCTCCATTTACACCATTCCACAGCCAATCAGCCCGCTCGCTCTCTTGCGAATAGAAATCACAAAAGCTTCAGCCGATCACGCATCCTTTGACATTTACGCAACAATTTAGCGGATTCTTGTTATGCATTTATTCATCAATGCATTCATTTAACTGCTCATGAATACAAATGTGACGGGTGACCTGTCATATCAGACCTTGGTCCTCTACGGGTAATTTTGCCACTGAGGTTGATGCAATGCTTCCTCATGCATATACATCAGACCAATGAGGAAATAAGAAGCAGAAACACCGGGGGAATGTGCCCATCGCGGCATTAAAAAGATCTTCTCCTTGTTAGAATTCACACTGCAATGTCCAGTGTTTAAATGGGAGTTTAAGAGGTGGGTGGACTGCTGAGAGAAGGTGGATGTACTGTGACACCATCTTCCTGTGTAGTTCACTGTTAATTAGAGTTATAGTCTGACTGGCCACAGGAAAAAAAAAAGGCTGTTGCTAAAAGTTCTTTCAGCCAAGTGGACACAATTTCTCTTTCCCTGGATTCAGACATTTTCATGCACGCTTTGATCTTCACCCATATGTCTTATTGTATTATATCTTAGATTCAAGCTGGAGAAAACCACTATTAAACCACTAGAGTGTTTGTGCAAAGCCTTATAATCCAGATCAAAAGACAGTACAATCACTGCAGGATGCTGGAGCTTTGAGAATATTACATTGTGCTCATATCTGTGTAAAAAGTGAAGAAAACAACAGAGAACACAAAATTGTCTCGAATAACTTTTAGAGTTGTGATGTACCCTTTTGTGTCATTGTATTCGGGCAGACTCTTTGACAAACTGTCTGGCAGAGAGTCATTTTAATAAAAATACACCAAACTGGGACATTTTTTGTTCCCCTCCAAAGAAATCAAATAATAAATAATTATATTTAATTATGTTGATATTTTCAAGCAATTAATGATTATGCTCTATGAAAAAACAAAATCCTGGCATTTACAAGTTGATTATTGAGATGAAGATGATGAAGATGTTATGTTGAACGGTAACAGACTCAAAATGCAAACACAAGCCAAAGACCAAGATCAGTTAAAGCAGTTTATTGAAACTAGCAGGCATAGTTTCAGTACAATCTCAAAGGTGGACAGGACAGGGTGAATCCTGGGTGAGGGTGATCCAGAGTGGAGCAGGGCTGGTGGTGGCAAGAATCCAATGGAGATGGCTGGCAGAGGTCCTGAGGCACAGGGAGATCAGGGTTAGACAGATTTCGCTGGGTTGGCTGTAACATTGTTATGACGAGGGTGACTGTATGACTGAATGATCTGGTGGCGTCTGGGAGGTTGAACTGGCGTTTTATCCTGCACAGGTTGATAGGATGATGGGAACCATGTCATGGTGATCAGGCAGGTGAGAAGGAGAACCAGAGGCCACACCCAGCAGCACCCAAGGAGGATGATTTGTATGTACTCTGGTGATCCCTGTCATAAAACATTCATCTCAAGGAAAGGTCGTGAAAATAATGAAATGTACTCTTCTCAGAAGATGACGATGAAAAAGATGATTGCTTTTCAAGCACCAAGTGGTGCTCAGTTAGTCAGTATGTCGATACAGATTGAGATATCTTAACTACTGAATACATTTTCATGGTCCCAAGACGGTGAATCAGTCACACTTTATCATGATTCAACGTTTTATCTCGTGCCAGCATGAGGCAGTTTGAAAGTTTTTCTATTGAGCCAAATACATTGATAACAGTTTGATGGACTGCCACAAAATTGGGTGCTGATATTCAGGGTCCCTGAGGATAAATCCTTTGATCCCCCTATCATCGAGCACCAACATCAGGTCACCTTCACCTTGTCCAATATTTAGTTTTATAACCCTTTTCAGCATGGAATATCTACTTGTTAAAATAACGGCATTACAGACATATGTGTCTTTAACAATAAAATCCTTTACAGCTTCATTCAGACCGGACATTTATGGAATGAGCTGTCTGCTTGTATATTTGACGCCTGCTGCGTAAGAGGGAGCAGAGAGCTCGTGAGAGGGCGAGGAGTGGTTTGAGTTAGGAACAGTGAGGAACACGAGTGTTTTCTGTCTGCTCACAGGCTGCGTAATGGACAGATTTTAACAGTATTTTTCATCAGCATTACAGTCAGGCTAAGGCTTTACATCATTTTCATCAATTAATGTTAGAGAGTAAATTCTTCTGCCTGTGTATATCATATCCAGTCACAATGAGCGAATGACAGGATGTTAACTTGGCACTCCATTAACTTGTTGTGTGTTAAGTGTTTTTATTCATCTATGTAGCTGGCCTGAATGGACAGACAGGGGAGACTGTTGGTCACTGCAGGAGGAAAATAGTTTTTATGGACTGATCTCAACACCTTAAAACCTCAAATTAAAAGTTAAAGTTAGAGTTTAACTGATTTTGTACATAAGTGACAATGATTGAAAAACATTTATTGAAGTGGTTTTTGAAAGTGGTACAAGAATGACTGCATAAAACATAGAGTGACATCACATACAGGTTTGTGAGGAGCCGTTGTGAAGCTCAGTGTGGTGGCTCTGGTTGCCGCCGTCTTGACAGTCCTGCCTCTGCTCCACCTTCCGGGTAATCCAAAAAAAAAGGGCAAAGAGGTGGAGCTGAGGTGGGCTGAATGAAGCCTGGGGTCCGTTTCACAAAGCAGGTTCAACAAACTCTGAGTCTAATCCTAAACTCTGAGTTGATCTACTCTGAGATAGAAAACTCTGAGTTTCCGGTTCCAGAACAGCGGATTTGAGTTAGTTTAATCAACTCGGAGTAGTTTCACCCTGAGTTAAGCGCGTGCGCCACAACTATAAAAAGCCAGCATCAATGGAGCCCCGATTCGACGAGTCACCATGGCAATGGGGAAGCGGAGGGCTAACGTGTTTTTAACACACTCGAATTGGAAAGCCTAATACGCTCATACGACAAGTTTCAACACGTTTTTAGAAAGAAGTGCAACACCACTGCAGTGGGAGAACATTGCTGCTCGGGTCAATGCGTACGTTTAAATGCAGTCCTTTGCAATCACAATAATATTACAGGGGAAAACTGCTTGATAGCCTATTCATTTATTTCATTTAGGTGCAATCCCACGGGGGAGAAGCGCACTTTGCAGCAGCTTAAGATGAAATATAAAAACATTGTTCAAACAAACAGATAATCATTTTGATCATGTTTTACACTGTAAAGTAAATATTAAGTGACTTTTCTGACCGCCCTGCATACAGTCACCTTGCTCAAGTGCTATGCATCTCCGACATTGTACAAAAAACTTCCATTTGCAAAGAAACGCAGTGCAACACACAATATCTGCTGGGATGTGAGAGCATGACTACAGTTGGTAACGTTGCAAATGTAAGGACGGATTAGGTTGTGTATGTAAATGATGGACTGTGACGTGAAACGGTGCCGCTCAAAAAGATAACTGTCTGGAAATGTTAAACATCTATGCGCGGTCTGATAACCATCTCCCGATGAATATTTAATTCTCTGCGCAGTAATGCTGCACCTTCATCCACGGGATCGTTGTCAAAAGGACATGCCATGTTCGTGAAAAAAGTGGCCTCCTACTGTGCCTAATGGTCTTCTGATATCGCCTACTGACTCTGATGTTTTTAATGATTTTTGACAGATGGCAGAACAAGGCTACGCCAAAACTCGCCTGCTGACTGAATGAATGAAAGAGGAAATCAAATGTTGTGTGTGGCTGAAAGAGGGCGGAGACAGAGAGAAACTCGAGGTTCACTGAGAAAAACCTGGTCCCGACCAGGTTAGGTTCATAGAATCTGTTACTACGGTAACTGACCGAGAGCTTAAGTTACCCCTCTCTGTGGAACAGACTAGAGTTACCCCTCTTTCTCTGGTTTGAGTTACCTCCCTTTGTGAAACGGAAAACTCAGAGTTTCCCTCATTTCAGGGTTAATAAACTCAGAGTTTTCACTAAACCTGCTTTGTGAAACGGACCTCTGGCTGCTCAAACAAGCGACCTGGGATGGCACCCACCTGTCAATCAAAGCGTCGACGATCTTAATTCTGCATAACTTTAAGTCTTAATATGATTTCAACCGGTAAGTTCTATAAAAATTCTTCCTCAGTACAGTTGTCATGAACGGAGAAATTAGCTATAGAGACCAAAACTGTTTTTTTTTTCTTCTGTACCAGGCTGTAAACATGTTTATTAAATTATGTTTATTTTTCTGCATTTCCTGGCTTCATTGCCTTCACAGTCTTGTAGGTTGCTGCTTACAACTGACTGAGTACAAAACTAAGCATTTCCATCAGCGTAAGCTGTACTTTGTATTTAGTCCTCATTATCAAATGTTGGCAAGCTAACATGCTAAACTGAGATGGCAAACATTAGACCTGCATGTTAACATGTTGCATGATATTATTTAACTGTAATCACCACTGGGCCTGATTCCAGCCTCACAGAGCCGATAGAGTGGATGCAGAGTGTTGTCATATACTTTAATAGAACAATGTGTTAACTCCCATCGAGTTAATGAAAGCAAACATTTGTTCTTCTAAACAGCATTTTTTTAGCACTTTAATTTACTTTGTTGGTCGGTCCACAAACATTTCCCCGCCCTTTGGCATCCACAGTTTTTGCCCTACGAGGCTGAAATTTGGCACAGAGGTCAAGTGTTGTGTGAATGTATGCATGGATGCACATATTTGATGAATTTGTGTTTGTGTTTTTTTTAAAAACACATAGAAAACAACATCACCGTCGTAGTGCAGCACAGTGCTAAAACGCTGCAGCACTTAGCAGCTCTAAATAGACTGATGGGTGAGTAAGTTTGGTGGTAATTAGCCTCTGTGCATTGAATTGCGTATAAATCCCGCTGATTGCATCTACCCTCGTCCTCACCCCTGCACTTCTTTAAGCTTGAACAGTGTTTGCTTATACTGGCAGAGGAAGCTAAACATGACACACTTGAGGCCTTTATATGGAGGCGATGCATAGACAATTCATTCTGTTTTTTCTCAGCGGGGACACATATGTTGGGGATGCAAAGGTTTGGGGAAACTCATTTCATGCTCATTGTTTACCTAATCAGAAATTCTAATTGCTTAGTGGGACTAATTAACTTATGAAAAAGTAACAGGAGTGTTGTGTACCCCCATGTCATGCTGTTTGTGTACGCCTATGAAATATTCATACCATGACGAGGCAGTTTGGCAACTACCACTTCGCCGTGATATGATTTTGTTTGGTCTCAAGTCTCCTGACACTGTCACCATCAATTACCCAGACATAAGACGTGAACTAACGTCAAAGGCGCACGTCAACAAATTCAAAATAACACAGAGAGTTCATGCAACAAGAGAGAGACAGACAGCTGAGCTCCACTCTGTGTCATGTGGCATTTATTCCCGGTGGAGGTTTGATATTTCAATCAATTCATTTTTTGCAGATTCTTTCACATATTGAAAGGATGAGGCCGGTTTTATTCAGTGTTTTTTTTATCTGACGGCCAAAAGATCCCATGAAAAGAATAAAATCATCAAACAAAGAATAAAATCAATCACAATCTGCCTCTCAATACTTTCTGACTTCTTCCTGTTTGTGGCTCTCAGCCCAAAGTCTATTCATTCCTTCTGAAGATGTAAGTCTCAAATATATAACTTCATTTTGTAGAAAGGCTCAATCATTTCCTAAAACATCTGGGCACTGTGGATTTTAGTCACTGTTCCTCAAGCCTCAAGCATTGGCTGGGAACTATTTTCACCTGTGGATTAATACACACTGGGTTCCCTAGTAATTGAATGTAGGCCTATTTGGTTTATTATTATGTGACACTAATTCAAAATAAACCACAGTGTATGTGTTCATGATAATGACTGGGCAGGTCAGTGCACAGTGTGGCTCACTGATGTGTTTTTAATAGTTTTTGGACAACAATGGAGCTCTATGGCACAGGGGAAGAAGATATATGAGGCTTTGATACACACCTATACACCTACACACACACGTACAATACTTGAGGGAAACATTCATTGATGGTTTGGTTGTTGAAAGTTAAGAGAAAAATCTAGAAAATCATCAGCTCCATCTTCGAGAAAGCTTCAGTTTTTTAATCTTTTCTTTGTTTCTTTTGTTTTGGCATCTTTTGTATTTAGACTGATGAACTGTGGGAGTCCAGTACTTTGAATAATAATTAATTATATATTCATCATGCATTTGCATCAACTTGACAGTTAAAATTCATTTTCCTTTGTGTTCTCTCATGTAGCATTTGCAGCCAATTGCAGTTTTGCATCTAATCTAATAAAATCTGAAAGAATCAGTTTTTAATTACCGGTAGCCAATAAATTAGTAGTATTAATTTAATTTAAGATGAGATTAGATAGATTTTATTGATCCTACCCCAGGGAAATCCACTTGTCACAGCAGCTCAACTTACCACACAACACAAAAAGAGTGATAGATCCATTACCTGTAACCTCTTATCCTCATCATGGTCACGGTGGGGTTGGAGCCTATCCCAGCTGACTTTTGGTGAGAGGCGGGGTCCACCCTGGACAAGTCACCAGTTCATCACAGGTCATACAGAGACAAACATTCACACTCACATTGACACCTACGGGCAATTTAGAGTCACCAGTTAACCTGTTAAGATTCATGTCTTTGGACTGTGGGAGGAAGCCGGAGTACCCGGAGAGAACCCACACAGACACGGGGAGAACATGCAGACTCCACACAAGAAAGGCCCAGCCGAGGTTTGAACCAGTAAGGTGACAGTGCTAACCACTGCTCCACCGTGCCGCACTAAGGAAATACATATAAATATAAATAAAAATATAAATACTGTTCTATACACTATATACACCTTCCAAATATACAGAAATGTTTGAAGATTATACATACGGTGTGTAGCATTATATATATTTATATAAGCATAGTGGCAAAGGTTGTCTCACAGGAAACAATGTATGTACATTATGAGTCTTTTTTTTATTAAACATACGATTGTTGAATCTGTATTTATGTAAACAGATACACTGGGGTTGTCTCTCTCTTTCTCTCTTTGTTTTCTCGTAGAAGCTCAAGGTGTGTTTGCAAATTTAAACACGTCTTTTCTTTTCCTCTTTCAGCATTTTAGGCTTTATTGATAGTGACAGTCGTGCTAGTGAGGGAAGAGAGAGAGAGCGAGAGAGAGAGAGAGCGAGAGAGAGAGAGAGAACAATAGTTGCCAGATAAAACTGAAGCAGCAGAGTTGCAGTTCTGTCTTCTCCACCTGCCTCCAGGACACCCTGACATTGACTCGACATTGTGTTTGTTGTTACCAAGTTCAGGTTAAGTTTACTCGTCACATCTAATCATACAGGTAGAATCAAACTAAACTACAAACTTTTAGCTCTGATAGTCTCCATCGACTCCTGAGGGAAACATCTAGCTCTTCAGCTGCTAAATGCTCCGCTAACTGTGTTTCTCTGATGTCTGTGGTGAGCAGGCAGTGGACCTGCTGAAGCTAGATGTAAAAACATTTCATCTGTGCACCAAGAAACTAAAGCAGTTAGCTAAAAGATGCTAAAAAGGGAATCTGGTGAGTTGGGTGATAATTTATGTGGATCACTGCAAGTAACCTTGTCCACGTTATACATGTGACAACAGTTATCATAATGTGCTTGCTCACTTGATCAACGGAGGTCCACAAGGATGTCCTCCCCGTATCTCTTCTCTGCACCTCCAGCCGCTCATCCATCAAGCTGGTCAAGTTTGCTGATGACACCGTGGTCCTCATCAAGGACAATGATGAGTCGGCCTACAGGAACACTGTGTTCCCTCCTCAGATAGAAAAGATCGACCTTTTTGTTAAAGAGTAAGATCCTTTTTGTTTACGCAGAAACAGCTGTTATATCACCATCACTCATCGCCACAATCAATGGACTCAAACCATTATTTACCTTGCAGATCATCCTCACATTGACACCTCAATAAAACTGAACAGACGCAGAATAAATCTCACCATAACTTTGTCTTTGTTAGTCTGTCCACTGTTCCAACAATCACCAACTCTGGTTTGATCGAAATAGATCTTTATTTCATCAACGTAGATGAGAAAAACGTTCATCAGTTGCACACAGAACAAAGCACAGACCATTTGCGGATGAACCCACTGGTGTCACACACCCTGTGTGTGTGACTTTACCAGAAAATAGCCATTTGCTGCTATATTAATATTTTAAATGTTGCAAATAAACTTCAAAATCAGGGATTCTTTCTGGGATCCAGTAGAACTTAAATTAAGATATGAGGTTGTCTACATTTAAGCTCTGTGTAAAAAGCACAGCCAGCTCATACTGATTGAAGATAAATAAAATAGCAAACTGGCATCAACTGGTATCGAAGAGGAGAATAAGAATCCATTTTGCTGACATTTCTCTTTTCATACTATCACAGGTGTTTGGATGGTCATTGCTGGACGTCATGCTGCTCCAGATGTGACCTCTCCAGACCTCCTGGCATCCCCCAGACTACCACCATACCAGCAGGTGTGTGTTTCACTTTGTAGCCTCATCCCTGCCTGACCACCCTCCACTATGAATTAAAGCCCCAGACCCTCAGACCCAAAGTGCCATGGTAACAGGAGCGTGTGATCCTTGTTGTTATTTCCCCTTCCCCTGCGCTTTTCACCCCCATCCCAGGCTATAAAGCGAGGCGCAGCTGAGGACGCGTGCAAAAGGTCTTTATTAATATGAAAATTAAATCTGTGGTGACATTGGTTGTGACTTTAAATTCAACTCACAGTGCCCAGAGGAAGGACGATGTTCTGCAAACGCAGGGAGATGAACATTTTAGAAAAAAAGAGGTCATATAAATAATGACATATTCACACGTCGAAATAGGTATTATGCAAAACTGTCATGATTCATAGAACACATAGGAGCTAAAACACGGAGAGCCTCGCAGTCACTTTTCTGTTTTCAACTCCTGATAAGACAAAACACCCTCTGAGCTGATGTAAAGCACCCATGCATTTGCTCTCGGGGTGTTTACTTACTTCCCTATTTGAAGCCCATCCCTCATTGTTGGGAGACAAATGTCACCTCCTTCCCTCCTTCCCTCCTCGCCTGCAACGCCGTCTAGTAGCTGACAGATGTCTCGTATTCATGAATATTCTGTGCACCGCCAGGCCCCGACTGGAGCTGCAGACACAGCTTTGATCTTCATTTCAAAAGAAAGTTCTGTCTGTGCCACTGCCAGAGACTTTGTGTGACTCACAGTGCATTTGCTGTTGTAACCTGTTTGTTTGAGTGCAGTAATAGAACAGCAGCTCGGAGCTCGTCAGGGGTTGACAGTCCGAGACGCAAGGGCCGCTCTTCAAATTAGGATGGAGGAGTGAAGACTCACTCTGCGATTATGATCCACTGAATACGGCTGGAAGTCTTCTTGGATAAACACTCTGAAGGGGTCATTGTTAGGATTCTCCTCAGGTATAATCGCTGTTCCTTTTTATAAAATAAACATATAACTCAGTTCTGGAAGTTTGAGACCGACGAAGATTCAAGTTTCAAGGACTTTATACAAAATCGACAGTCATTGCTGGCAATGAAATGATTTGGCTTCAGGCTCTCCCTACAGAAGATATTTCTAGAGTCGTGTCACTGAAAGACAATACTTTAACATTATTTTTAAAGCGGCTCTAATCAATATTTTTATATGAACAATGTATCAGATGAATGTGAGTCATGTGAAAAGGATTGCTCACAGTGACAAACCCACAGAGAATTATCACCCGACTTGCCAGTGCTTCTGAAATAACACGGCCAGATGAACGTGTTACTTACTCAAAGAAATCTGCTGACTAAAGAATTATTTCCACAGGACAAAAATACAGCTGTGGTCTTATTGTTGTGACTTTTATGTTGCTGGGTGTGCTCTATAGGAAGATGACATTTCTATTCATACCTACAAAGCTGTGGTTGGTTCATGTTTCTCCACCCAGGGGTAAACAGCTGTCAGTGGACACGGCACCAAACATTTCTGAGATGTGGATGGTGATTCCTGATCTCGAGAACTAATGACCATATCCTCCTGATGGTCAGTCCACCTGGAGCTAATGTCCATAAGGCTGAACATGTATTGTTATAACACACACAGAGGTCTTATTATTTTTGAGTCACATTAGTAGGGCTGTACATGACTCGAATTTGATTATTCCATATGGATATTTGACTATTTGTTCCTTTTCTTTCATATTGACAAGCACATTTTATTGAACTGCCCGATTTTTGAAAAGGTGTGCAGCGCGACAAGTTATCCCTGTGAGCTAATATGTGCTAACTATGATGACGACAGATGAGAAAAACGGCAGAAAAAGACCAGAGACTATATCATTTGAAGTTGCTGTAAATTCACATGTAAAGTGAGGAGCACTCACTCTGCAGCTATTTCTGGGAACTGAAATGTCACACTACAAGTGATTGAACAAAAAAAAAAAAAAAAAAATCCAACAGCTCGACTTGAAGAATTTCAGATGAATGACTGCGACTGATGAATGAAGACTTTCAGGGGGCCGCACTACACATTAGATTACTTCATTTTGCAATGACCAAAGAATGAATAAGAGACCAAAACAGTAAGGTAAGGTTTAAGGTCAAAGTCACTAAAATAATTATTGATTTTATCCCTAAATTTAATGTTGAAACAAAGAGCAGTTGTTGGTGCAGGGTAAGATGGTGCAAAGTGAAACGTGGAGGGATGTGGTCTTCACAGAAAAAACATGCATAGACAGCCCGCCTTTTCAGTTTTAACTGGCCAATCAGAGCTCTAGATGAAGTTGACCTCTGACGTAGCCTGACATTCGTTGATTGGCTGGAGAAAGTCACGTGATTCTGCTCCTTCATTGAGAGACGTGGGGCACCATTTTAAAGCCCATGGAAGTGACCATATATGGTTTCTCGCCCAATAAAGGGTTAAGCACCAGAACAAGATGGCTTCCGCAATAGACTCTGTGACAGCTTTAGTCATATCATTTCAAGTTTTTATTTTTTTTTTTTTAAGCAATAAACTTGATTCCAGTGTTGAGCATGTGTATGAGATGTTATTCAGTTATATTCCAAATGGGACTGGCATTAAACATGTCTGACAAACAGTTTATAACATACTTCCAGACGTTTTGGAGCTTCTGACATTCCCATAGACGGTGACAGTGAGATGTTTCTCATTCAGACATTTACAGCAAACATCTGGAATACTAAGTCACACAGATGACTGTTTATAACCCAGCATGTATTCATGGCCTGCCTTTGCTACCTTGTTAACAGGCACCCAAAGTCGCGGTACACTTAATGTGGGAATATAAGCACTCGAAGTAGACTGCTTTCAAACAAGCCTATTCCCTGCCAGGTATTCATGGAGGTGAACAGCTCTGTAGAAAAGAGAAACCTCATTCACACAATGTTATGAGAGTCTGGCTAAAACAAAGAGACGCCACCATCTGCAGTCTGCCAGCGTCGTTCCAGCAATGCCCCTCTTGACCTCAGTGAAAACCCATCGGGCTCCATTCACAGGCCGGCCCTTTCAGCGCACATACTCTTGCATTTGCCAGTAATGATATTGGTTTCTCTCAACACGCCTTTTGAGTGGTGGCCGGGTCTCAGGACTCTTTTGTTGCATGGCCTGGATGGAGAAGTATCTCTTTCCCAATCTCCAGCCAGAGTACAGAGAGAGCAGAGCCCCCCTGTAGACTCCAGCGTTCTCTTTATAGACCAATGCAGCTCCACTTCCTCCAGAGACAGGCGCAGTGGGCTTGCTCTTTCTCGCAGATGATTAATCTTCTCATTATCTGACATCACACTTAAAGCAGCACTCTATTTCCAAACAGGTTGCTTCTCCTGCTGCTGCCGCCCGTGTGCTGAAAATCAGGGATATCTGAATGTACAGAGCATCTGGGAATTCGTGAACATGAAAGTATTTTGCTTAACTAAGCCCCAGTTGATTTAGAAGGCATTGGATTTCATCCACACACGTATATGTGTGAAAAAAAAAAATATATATATATATATATATATACACACATACAGTATATGCAGTATTTCAGCACTAAGAGTAACCTACATGAAATAAGATCTTTCTCTCTCTTTCTCTGTGACAAAATAATCTCAATTCAAGATTTCAACTGCATCATTCATCAGCAGATGAAACTGCTGATGAAGAGCTCACATAGTGTGTGTGTGTGTGTGTGTGTGTGTGTGTGTGTGTGTGTGTGTGTCAGTCATGTGGAAACAGCCTACCAGGAATAACAGGGAATTTATTTTAAGGGTTAAAGTTATGATTTTTCTCATTTTAAATGAATTGATCAGAACAAATGTTGTGTTTCAATGAGTGGTTTAAATGTTTAATGATGATGAGCTAATATTCATGAAGGGTCAAACCTTTTGGCCCCAGGTCTTTCTGGCTTTCTCTCCTGCTTGTGTTCTTGTAAAACAGCACCAGTCACAGCTCCACTTTTAGCCACATATTGTCCACATATCTGAAAGTGTCTGCTCTCATTTTATCAAGGATACTTACGGAGCTGACTTGGCTTAGCTTGGGATAGACAAGTATCCCAGCATTCATTTCACATCAGCCAGTAGCGAACATGAAGGACATGACCTAGACTCATATTTAATATATATTCATTCTACAGCTGTTACTCAGTCACAAAAATAACTTTTGAGATTTTTCCAAGCAGGAAATGAAGTGTTTAGATTAAAGTACTGATATGGTAGCCAGTATGATGAGTTGGAATGAAAATAGATCGTTTCTATGTGGATTGTGCACCAGTGTGACTATGCAAAAGTACTCAGATTTATTGCTTTCTTAAAGTCCATATAAAGTCAGAATAAATATGTGTTCTGAGTTTGTCAGACCAAAGAAGAACATGTTATTAACCACCCAGCCAAATTTGAATAATTAAAATTTGAAACTGAAATTAGGTGTCAAAATCAGGAACAAATGCATTCTCAGCTCCAGGACTGTGGGGGCGTGTCCTCTGAATGTGCTGAAGCCACGCCCACTCGTGGGAGCAGTCAAGCAGCCATTTTGAAGCGACTGAAACATGTCAGATGAGTTCAGAAAATGACATGACTAACTCTGAAACACTCTGAGCGAGATGAATTCATCTCTACCTCTCTGCTAGGGGCGCAGGGGTATGCTCAGGGTGGCCTCAGCGTGTCATTGAGCCACCCTTTAAAGACCGCCCACAAAATCTTGGACTGATCACTGGTGAAAAACTGTTTTAATATGTCACTAATATATTGTTCAAAGTCTTTTCACATGTTTTCAGGAAACTATTTTACACCATATTTAATGTATTTTGAAAGAAGTCTCAGAATTGCCTTTACACGGACTTTAAACAAATGACTTTATAAAAGAATGTTCAAGTTAAATATTCTTTAAATCTTTAACAGTCTGCTGGATAAAGCTCACAGTGACACCAACATATTACCATGAGCATTAGCAACTATTTTAAGATCAGCTAACACACACACTGATATGTCTGCAATAACGGTTGACTGACATATGGGTAAGGCTCTAGTTTAGATTTTGAACATGTGAGTGATTTATAGATTTATTTATGTCTGCTGACATCATGGTTAGTGAGCTTAAAAGTCACATGGACTTGCTTTGTCCCGCAGCAGGTAACATTTCTGAAGTGAAATCACGGGTGGTGTCAGCAGGAAGACGTTTGGTTCAGTTGCAAATTGAGCAAACTGTCCCCTCCTGTACTTGACAGGCGGTGATCTTGCCAAGTTCAAACTCCCAAGATGGAGAGTTTGAACTCGTCACTCTCTCTATTGAGGAAGGTGAACCATGTGTCTCTGTTCAAGCATTCAAAGACTGTGAAATGAGAATGTTATTAAGTGGACCTTGGGTTGAGTTTTTTTGTCAAACATACTGATCGCAAGGTCAGGAGCAAACTTGGATTTAAAGATGATATTTTATAACACTGAGGAGTCATTTTGCAGCTATCCAAAATGGAGAGCCATAACTGACAAAGAACATGACGTTTCCTCCCTCTTTAATAGATTTTTATATGAATCTCTCAGTCTGGAAGCAGATGTCCAAGAAGATTCGCTGGATGTCTGAGCTGAAGCTTCTTATCTCCTCCACTGACTAGTAACTGGGAGTCTGGCTCAGCCTATGTGAAGCACACGGGTAAAGCACTGGAGACAGCTTTGGATCTTCATTTCCAACATCAAAATGTTGCTTGAAATGCTCAAAACTCCACTTTTAGCTGCACAGGAGCAGAGGTAGAGGGCCGAGCCTTCTCTGCCATTTACTGTAATTCCTATTAGATAGTGAAATTTATGCTGATTTGTATTATTAGGACCGGCTTCTGAGACCCTGAAAACAAATGAGGAGATACAGAAAATAAACAGAACCTATGTCAACACACAGATTGAAGGTCAGACCTTCAATGAAATGTTAACAAATCAGATGAAAATCAAGCTGTTTTCATATTCATATGGAGCGGCTGGATGGAGGAAGAACTGGGCCAAACTCCTCCCCCTTGTTACTGGCAAGGAGAGACAATGTCAGCAAATACAGGCCAGCTCTCCTGGAGAAACATAACATCTCCACATTTTGGAACTCAGAGTACCTATTTCATACAATGCATACTGTGCTGGTGACGTATGGATATATGTACAAAGACAATATACTGGATAAGTATGCAGTGCAGAGAGAGAGGTGGTGGGAGAGAATGTGAGCGCCTACAGACATCCTGCTGAGTGTCAGCTAGAGAGGTGTTCTCAAAGAGCGCAGCACCCATGGGGAGATCCAGACTCTTACAGAACACTTCAACCTTACCCCACACATTCATATTCCACCAGGAGCATTTCAGAAGTGGAGCATTTTGCCCACCAGACTTTGTTATCTTGCTCAGATTTGGTCATTTTTCCTTGGTTCATGTGCTCCACATGCTGTGGTACTTCTGGTGGAATCACAAGCATTCGAATGGTCTAGAATGGGCACAATCGGCTGTACCAGCAAAATGTGCTCATCAAATAACTTGAAGAAAGGAATCTGAGGATAGTCTCGTCTCAAACGGAGCCAGAGATACAACAGTACAAGTCATTGTTTTCTGTACTTTAAAGTTCACACTCAAAATCACTTTTTGGTCTTAGACATGTTGACACACAGTCCAGAGATCAGAGCAATAAAACTGGAGCCTACCCGTTTAAAATAAACTGAGTATAATGTGGACCAGGCCTGACTCGGGTCCCAGTTACTTAGTCCTACTTGCCAGGAATCTGCCAGGAATGCTAAAATACTGTCCCGTGGCAAAACTTTAAACTTAAACATGTCTGCAGACTGAGCTGCTCCACCCCATCTTCTCTGCAGTGCTAGCTCTGTTAGCAATCGGTAAAAGGTCACAGGGATAGATTTGACATATACAGCAAGTGTGCTGGATGCAAATACAAAACAAAAGTTTCATTTTCCAATGGTGGTTTGTATAGGCTACATGATCTAATTACAGTGTATCATACAGCATGTAGTGCTGTGGTCACAATTTAGGCGTGGAGATCTTTAGTCAGAGGCAAGAGCCCTGTACATTGCATGGCCTTGCTGTATCCAGGGGGCAACCTCCGTGGCAGTGAGGTGAAGCCAAAGTGGAAATGCAAAAATGCAGCTCCTCAAATGGCCACTTGAGGCTGGTTCAACTTCACAGCAGAAATAAACATGTTTACAGCCTGGTACAAAAAACAGTTTTGGTCTCTATAGCTAATTTCCCCGTTCATGACAACTGTACTGAGGGAGAATTTTTATACAACTCACCTGTTCAAATTATATTAAGGCTTAAAGTTATGCAGAATTAAGAGTTTGGTCGCTTTGATTGACAGGTGGCTTGTTTGAACAGCCAGGCTTCATTCAGCCCACCTCAGCTTCAGCCACACTCCACCTCTTTGCCCATTTTTGGATTAGCATCCATCTTGGACTGCCAAGATGGAGATGACCAGAGCCACCACTGAGCTTCACAACGGCTCTTCAGAAACTTGTGGGTGACGTCACAGAGACAATGTCAATGTTTTGTACAGTCTAGCTGTATCATTTTAAATAAATGGAACGTACACTACATTCTGTCAGACATTGACTTTCTACAGAGGAATGGAGCTTGGCACACTCAAGGTTTCGTCAATCAAGCATTTTCATTTCAGACTGACAGACTTTAGCTCACCTAAAGCTTAGAGTACTGCTAATAAATAAATAAAGTAAGAAGTACATAAAAGTGCAGGAATATGAAAAATCCAAAACTTTACTGAAGAAACCAAATGAGCCAATGCAAGGTTTAATGCTAAAGTAGGAAGACTAGTGATGAATTGTAGACATGATCAAAGTTCAACAGAAAATATTCTCTAATTCTTTAAATCTTCTTACTTTAACAACTTTAATGCAGAGCACTTCAAAATGAGTCTAGTGCTCCACAGCAGGGATCTTGATCACATCCACTTATGCAGTCACTGAGCTTTCCTGTTTGGGTACACCACCAGCTGAGCACCTCTCCGCCTCCGTTTGCTCACTTTTCTCAGCCTGCTGCCTCCCGGTTCCCCTCCCAAGTCAAATCAATACCACTCTCACTGTCTTCTCCTGGAATATAAACTGTGGTGGGAGAGAGCGCTTCAGCACAACCTTGAAACACACTGAGCTGTGTCAGCATTTCACCATACCTTACTGTCGGGGGTGGAAGAATACCAAAATATCTCCCTAAAACAGGAGTTCCTTTACTTTACTGTAATTGCATGTACAGTTTAAGTATCGATGTTGGTGTAAATACAGTTTCAGTCCCTTTTCTGACCTATAATACCTTTGACAGAACATTCTGATCACATTTTTTTTCCTTTTGCATGTCCTCTTCAGATTCAATACAGCGAATGCAAGTGTGATTTGAAAGCACACTTTGGAGCCCCATATGTTCCTACGGTCGGGTTTGCAACCACTCGTGTCAGTCATTCATGATAATTTACTGTGCTGCCAATAGTCACTCTGAACAAAAGTGATTTCAAGTAATCTGGTAAAAACACATGCAGCATCACTTTGGCAGAGAAGTTAGCAACTATACCCTGAGAGAGTACCTCAATGGAATATACTGCCACTTAAACCATGCTGCAACAACCACAGCTGACTGCAGCTGAAAGGCATCCCAAACCGCAAGTTGAACCACCACTGACTGTTATCTAAATTTTAAAAGCAAATGTCTCAGTACAAAGTGTTGCCTTATGGAGCTTCCTTCAGTTGGATTGGTGCAGATGGAAAATTACCCCCAGCGCTAATGTGTGACAGTCCAGCTAGTCCAGTTTATTCCATAATGCAGAGCAGCATCTTGTGCTTAAAGTTATGTCAGTGATCGGTGGTACTTTGACAAGCAATTTACAGTGTATTTCTGCCACAAATGTCCAAAACAAAAGTGCCTTACAATGTATGGTTACTGTGCCGGTACAAAAATTCCAAGAAACCCAGTGTCTGCTGCTATTTTTACAATTCTTCGAATGAGTGTCAGGATTATTTTTCAGGATGACATTAAAGGAACAGTTCGGAGAAATGTGCTTAATTGCTTTCCTGACAGGAGTCAGATGAGGGGAGTGACTAATAAATTTGTTATCTGAGGCTTAGCATAAAGACTGTAACAAAGTCCTTCGCTATCTGCCATTAACATGTTATATGAGTATGTGCTTAAGATGGCCTGCCATGCAGGTTTCTGCCTCTTGTCAATATTCAAGCTAAGCTAAGCTAATTAGCTGATGGCTGCTGGTATCAATCTTCCCATCTAATTCTTGCAAAGAGACAACAAAGTTTAAGTATTTCCAAAAATATTGAACTATTCCTTTAAGGGTTAAACAGAAGCATCTTTCAGGATGTGTTTGCCTTCCACGAAAGGTTTCCCAGACTTGAGTATTCAGTTGTGGCATCTGTCCAAAGTATGCGAGCGGCCTGAGACACAACGGCAGCTATCGGTAACCCTAGACTCCAACTTTGGAAAACTCCGTCAGATATCCACGAGGCCACATCCATGTTTTTTTTTCTTTTCTTTTTTGTTGAAGTACATAAAGTGTAAAAGAGTGTAGAAATGATAGTGCATCATAAGTAAAGACAGATGTCAGACAAAAGATCTGCACTGTGGACTCAAAAGTAAAACTTTTTGTTTTCAATGTTTCAATCTGTTCCAAAATTCCAATAAACTTTTTTGTTAAAGCAAAGCATTGCTTGATGGAGAATTCAGGGGGTCACCAACATTAATTGACCCTGTCTGGACCATAAATGCCAATTTTTTTTATTTATCCACTAGTCAGTTAGCAGTTTTGCTGAGCCCAGGTCTGCTGCATGCTCACTCGCTCTGATGCCAAGTTTCTGCCAGCATTCCCCACTGGGTTCCCCTCACCCCAGGCCTGAAAACCTCCCTTCTCCCTGTGGTTCAAAGCTTCTGTGCTGGAGATGTAAACACCAACACTCCCTTGGTAGAGCTTGAAGACTGGGCAAAGTCAGCTGAGTTAGCTAGCTGTACGGCTAACTCAATGGCAGCAACCATTAGCAGCAGTTACCGAGTACAAGTTTCCATCAGGAAACTCTTCTCACACAAAGATGAGCCAAGTAGGATCCCATGTCATCAAGCTGGCCTCTACTGGCCCATTTATTCTAATAAAACAGATGAAAGTTTGGAAATAAATACATTTATTGGATTATATTGACATATTTATTCATTAATCTTTACATTTATTTATATATTTGTTGCCTCATTTATTTATTTCAGGATTTATTTCATAACCAAATGTATTTATTGCACAGGCATATTTATTTATTTAATAATGAGTAAAAAGGAATTCCATAAATAAACAGCTATGTCATTCAGCGATGAAGCCAAATTCATAAGAGTCCTCTTAAATCAGCCCTCTTAAACCCCGTTATATAACTGTGATCCATAAGCTGTCTGTAGGAGGGTGGCTGTGCATTTAGGCGTAACTCTTTTCACTGTGACCTAGAATGAACGTGGACGCAAACCAACACTACGTGTCACCTAATCTGCATCATCTTCTAGGAAGAAATCAATGCACTGTTTTGTTCTCGTGCCTTTCATCTTTATATTGGTCTAGTGAATATTCTCAGGAAGTCCTGCCTTAAAAGCCTGATGAAATTGTTCCCAGAGCAAAGTGCAGAAAAAAAAAAGAAATGACAAGCTCTTTGACATAAGCCTCAAAAATGAAGCTTATATAATTAGGCTTGGCACAGTCCCAGCCATCAAAGCAAAGGATGGTGCTGACTAATTGAGCAGACAGATTAGTGGTGGTCTGACATGGCCAAAGAGTGCTAAAGGAGGAATGAGGTAAGGCTGGTTGGAGGACAGCTGCCTGGCACAGACCTTAAAGAGAGAAATCCTTCCTCACATATTATGTTATATATCATCAGGTTTTAATGCGCTGTACATTCCAAGTGTTATTTTCCAGTCAAATCTGTGTAGTTCACTTCCTGTTATAACCTCTACCGTACGTCATTGTATTTTGATTGCATTCCTTACTACTGATCATACTGCTGGTTCAGATATTATATTATCTGTATGAATATATAACTAAATCCCACCAGGCACAACTCTATATGAAGTATGATGATGTGTGCTGTTCTCCACATGGCTTCATACACCACCAGGAGCGTTTCAGAAGTGTTTTGCCCACCAGACTTTGTTACCTTCCTAAGATTTGATCATTTTCATTGGTTTATGTGATTGTAACATTAGTAAGTAAACTATTAAGTAATTTTTGCGGAAGTACTGAAAACTGCAATTCCTCAAGCGCCCACTTGAGGCTGGCTACAGAACATTTTAACCTCCATAAGCCTCCATGGTAAAATGTCCAGCTTCACAGCAGAAATAAGCATGTACAGCGAGTGAGTTAACTTTAACTTTATTATGCCTTAAAGTTCTGCATAATTAGGCAGATATTTTTGCCGCATATTTTCAGCTTCAAAACAGAGTGGCATCTCTGATGAAACTCTATCCATTCCTTATACTGTCATTGCTTTTTACGATCAGGACAGGGTGTTTTATTTTGAAAATTGACCGGATTCTCTAACACCTGTCGTCCAGCCAGCTCAATCTACTCTGTTCTACTTGTTACTGCTCGCAACATCCATCTAAAATAGACCAGCCGCGTATTCTCCATGGGACCGAGCAGAGAGACGCTTCTGGGAAAAATAGAATGATAACATGGAATAAAATTATAATGGAATAAAATGGTATTCCACTCACAAAACTTATCTTTTAAAAACATTTAAAATACTTTTATACTGCTAATAATTAGCTTTATGATTACAAGAAGTGTAATATGAGCTTTTTCATGTAATATTACAAAAAAAAATCTTGTAAATTTAATAGATATTTAATGATGAAAAAATGCCCCTACAGTGGATTTACCCTTGAAAAATGACCAAATATCATTATTAAAGAAATATTTATGATTAGAATTACAAGAATCTACTGTTTATTTTAGATGACATCAAGTACAATATGAGCTGTGCATGCATTTCCATTTGACTAGAATCTTGATAAGAATTGGCGTTTAATGGACAATAAAAAGAAACAATAAAAATTGGTGCCAGAAATGTACAGATCCTGTGAAGCTAAGTGGATCTCACTGGTAGAAAGCATATGATTTCCTTTAGTATCACCGTATTTGAAGACGGGTGCTTACATATCACAAGAGCAGATTTGGTTCTTTGAACATATTCGTTGTTTTCACATTAAAACCTCTGTACATAAAGCAACCCAAATGTTTCCCCCCGGACTGGAAAATATTTTATTCAGTGAGTTCATGTACCTGCACACACACATCCCTCCTCTAAAACAATTTAAAGAGGGCAATTTCTGAACTGGGGACTGCATGAATAATAGACGATATGCTAATATAATACTAGGGAACGAGGGGTTATCTTGTTTTATCCACACTGCTGAAGTGCCTCCTCTACTACTCCTGCTGGCTGTTTGTGCTTTGCCAGAGGGGCCCGCCTTTGAAACTCTTAATGAAGATCTTCTACTGACAGGAAGACTCAAAGTATGACATCTGTTGCACTGCAAACATGACCGCATTCGCCGATGTGTTAAAGGGAATACATTAGGCAGCATGTGTGTCTCTAGGTTAGGGTGATGTTATGAAATCCTCTATGCCTCCCACTTGCTGTCTGTTGTTCTCGCTCATCAATCTAATGAATAGCAAGCAGCTACAATCAATGGTGTGGTCGTTAGGGATAGGCAGAAGAGGCACGCTCTGATAGATCAGCGCCAGGACCTGATTGACAGCAGCACAGCCATCAATATTACAGCTAATAACAATGATCAGCTCCTAATGAAGATGTCCCGAGCAGGTACAGTGTGTAATGCAGTGCAGCAGGGAGTCTTTTCATGCAGAATTACTAATATTGGAACAACTGCAGGATTTATGATCTTTGTTTTCCTGGATAAATAATTTGTCATGTAGGCCCATACTGTATGTGTTGGTGTCAAAAATCATATTGGTCACGCTCGCTGCATTTTCCATTTTCAGCATCTCTTATTAACCGCTTCTCTGAATTGCTTTTCAAGTTCTGATTTACAGGCAGACAGTGTGAAAATAAATATCTGTGGTGATAAATATCTTAAGCAGCCTCTTTTTCTTTGCTTTCGCTCGCCCAAATGCTGCCATAATGCTTTCGGTACAATGCGGCGATGCAGAGAAAGGTAGATCAACCCACTTAGGTGCCACATCACGTTTTAAATCATTTATAGATGAGCTGTTTGTCTCATCACAGAGAATATACTGATTCTGTATGCCGGGAACTGCAGGGAAGAAAAATATCTCCAAAAGAAAAGAGTGGCCCTCACACTGTGGGAATATCTGAACGCTTTTCACCTTTTCAACAAGTCAAAATCATATTGCATCATATAGGAGACCACTGGAAAAATGATCAATTCAGTGTGTTTGAACTACAGCCTACAACCTACTGTGTATATATCATATGTGTAATATGAATGTAGGCTATACAATATCAGTACGGCTTAGAAGTGTAAATGGAAACTTCAAAGAAACATTTTGACCATGCAAAGTCGGGAGTCATATCTTCAGGGTCTCCAAAGGCCTCCGATTCACTATATGGCAGTTAGATTGTGAAATTAATTTCACTGGTAACATGCACTGCCGAAGTTATACCATGAGAGGCAGCTGCGTAATATACAGGATATATACCTTATATACTGTGGTCCTATGTGTGTATATATTGTACAATATAGAGTGGAGTGAGGCACATGAATGGAAGTGCAGGGAACTGGAATGGTTACTATGTTAGTGGTGAACACAGACTATGTACTGCTAACAAAAAACATTGTTTTCCAACGGTATGATGTTGTTGATGACACATTTGCTTTTCTAGAAGTTTTGACATTCTCAAATTTTCACCATAAGTCCTGTCATCAATGTCACACTTCCATCTAATTAAGCAAGACTACCACCACTTCCTTCCTGCTTTGACGTTGATAGATGATAGGAATGGCGGGACGATGGCAGAGAGGTCGATATTAGTGAGCACACCTCACAGCGTAGCACATGGAAGACATGGTGGTATTCACCAGACTGTTTCCTTCTTTTCAGTATGTCCTGATCCTAAAACCTCCTCATCCAGTAACACAGAAGCAGCTAATCACCCAGGCGCATCAGCAGTTTTGCACATTTTTAAGCGTCTGCACCTGCAGAGATCCGTCTCTGTCTGATCGGACCCTGAGGAATTATAAGTGATGCAAAAAATAAACTATACAGACAGGAAAGAAATCCAAAGTATGAATGGGAAAAAAATAAGAGAATTAAAAGTGTAACATTATATAAGAATGATTTTTTAAAAATTTTTTTACGTATGAATAAATACAAGAAATCAGTCTACAAGAATGTAGGAAAAGATAGTGGACTGCCATTTTTGGTTGTGACAGCTCTCAGGGTGGTGACTGAGATTAGAAGTGATTTTTTTGCATAACAATTCATATTTCTTACATTTCCTCGGTTTTGAGCTGCCAGAAACAAAGAGATATTTGTTCACTGAACTGACTGAAACATTTCAGTACACCCTTCACATATATAAACGCCGGAGCTTTAGAAACTCCCCCATCGTGCTCCTTTACATACACTCAAATTATGCACAGATGAAAACATTTCTTTATCTTATTAGAGTTGTCGACGTCGTTCAAATTCAACATCCCTCCTGCGTTACTTCATCAGGAATGTGAAACCACCGCTGATCCTGAGTGAGGAAGAAGAACAGCGGCCATGAATAGAGCAATTGTGGCGATTTTAATGGCTGTCACGGCTTGTGCAACTCCACAGGGGTGAAGGAGAGGTCAGAGCCGCCGAGTTGCCCAGGTGATTTCCAAAATCTGTGCAGTTCAGACACGCCGTCACGGAGTAATTATGAAGTTAGATGGAGCAGAAAATTTAAAACTTTCCTCTCTTTTCATTTTATGGAATGTTTTTTTTCTTTCTTTCTCGCGGCATGTTCCACCACAACAAGCACTCAGATAGCATGGTAATCCAAAAACAGGTTGCTGGGTAGTCACTGGGACGGGAGGTGGATAGACAGGAGCTAGCTCTTATCCTGTACTCCTCTGCAGTCTGAGCTACCAGAGAGGCTTAATAATATCCCAGAGGCACAGATGAAACACTTTCTCCACAGTGGCTGTTTACTGAGGAGTGTGTTTGAAGTTGAGCTCAAGATGTCTTCATTTCTGTACCAGAGGAATGTTCCAAAGGGGAAAAATTGTAATTCAGATAGGGAGCATGGAGAGAAAAAAATGGAGGGGGTGGGAGCAGACAGAATCCAAGCAGTGCTTTCTGCTCCTGTGCTACATAGAATTCAACACAGGATATTGCAAGTAGACTTTCATATTTTCATTGTGCGATATCTTAAAAAAAAATCTACTGAACCGCATTGAACAGGGGGATTAGAAACCCCTTCAAATTAAGAAATGCCTGCTGTTGGCACCAGCAGGGCCATTATTTATTCATATCAGTCAGCCTGCTCTTGCAGAACTGCGCTACAAAAATCCTACAGTTTGGAAGTGGAGCTTCTAAATGTCCGGTTCCTTTTTTCTGCCAGTCTGTCTCGATGTTTACCGCTGATGCCAACAACAACACAAAGGATTATCGATCCGCCTTTGCACAGCAAGATAACATTTCAGTTTTCTGGTTTGGTGAAAAAAATGTAACAAAAAGTGACACGTGTCTGCCAAACCCTGATCATCTTTGGAAATTACACAGCAAATGGAACATTACAACACCGAAATGCAACACAGACTTTTATGAAGGCTTTCATAAATGACCTCAAAGGTCAACAAAAATACAAATGATGAATAATAAATATTGGTGCTTGTTATTAATGCCTCAATCATGTTTACTGGGCCGGATCTGACTTCTTTAATATCAGGTATGTCATATACTAAGATCTGATCTGATATTTAGACTATATTTAACTAAATGTTGAGTCTGGCACACTGAGACAGCTGTGGCTATCACATCTGAAAACATCTTTTACAAGCTCCACAACAGTCACATATAATCATCAGGTACAATCATAGTGCAATATATTTTATATATTATATTATATCCATAAGACCCTGCAATTAATTAAAAATACTGTAAAATAGGATAGTAATACAAATATAAATTATATAACTTAATTAGAAAATAAGTAAAAAGCAATCTTAATGGAAGTAAAAAAAATATATAATAATAATATGGTAATATATGATGATATTTATTTTTCATAACTTAATACGAGGATATTTCATCTGACGAGAGGAAGAATGTAAGATGAGAATTATTTTAGTGTAGATTTATTTCATAGGTTACTTTATTTTTCTTTAGGTTAAGTGACAGAGCATAGCATAACTGAATTAATAACTATTTGCATTCTGTTGTTTCATTTAGAACAGGAACTATATAGATTGGCGGAGTGATATGAGGTAAAACATGGAGGAGATGTATCACGTTTGTTGTCAGTGTTCAGTTGTCCTACTGTTGATGCAGACATTAAAGGGGGGGGGGGGGGGGGGGTGTTGCGCTGAATGTATTTATACCGCTACAGCAGCAGGGGCGGGTTTATGCTAATCACCGCCGCGTTACGTAAAGCGGCAGTGATTTTCAGACCCGCCCACTAAATCCTGACACAGAAATGTTGAAACACAGTTTGTGAAGCCTAGCTCCACAATTCAAATCTAAATGGATGAAATGCTTTTTACACATTGTTGAGACATACATTTATGACCTATTTAATGTGTTTAGAAGAAAGTGACTGAATTCACTTTACACGGTCTTTAAGTTACAGGTTATAGGCTTGGATCCTAGTGGTCTGAAGTTAGCTCTTCCTGACAGGGGTGCAGATGGGATTTTTGAACTGAACCAAGCTGTCAGCAAATGATTTCAACTCAATAAGTTATTTTTGTGTAATTTGGGCTTTAACTAGCGCTCAAGTAGTTACTTTCGTAATAGCCTACGGGCCAATGGTTTGCACTAAAAAGCCATTGGAGAATTCTTCATCATGGATAAACAACAATGAACATTGTTAAACAAAGGCCTACCTGATCAACACTAGCCATATATGATGAAACTGTTATTTATTTGTCTGGAATGCCAATCACCCACCAAAATGTCATGCCTTATGCAAAATATGTTTTATTTAAACATTTGTGTATAAACTTAGAAGTGTAAACAACAACAACATATTTACATAAATAAAAATAAGTATGTATACTGTAAATGAAATTCACATTTTAAATGACAGAAGTAGTCCTATTCCCTATAGTACAGCCAAAAAAATTTTCTATCTAGAAGCAGACTCACTGAAGGACCCAAAAACATCTCTCCTCCTTTCATTACCCTGAACATACTGCTGGGCAATTTCTTGTCTGTCCAGTCTGTCAAGCCTCTCTTGGTGAATATGGCACACAGCAATGCCATTGAGTCTTTTTTGAGTCATAGTTGATCGCAACCATGTTTTCAATCTGCGTAACCCACTAAAGCTCTTTACTGACTAGGGCCTGCCTCACTGTCATCAGGAATTGCCTGCAGGCCAGGAGGATAATGTTGACATTTTAAATCTTATAATTTCACTTAACATTTGCTTATTAAAATAACATTATACATAAAAATAAAATAAAAAAACATTAAAACTATTCACCTACGGCCTAAAATGACTTTATTTTACATTTACCCTACTTCAGGTAAGAGCAAATGCCGTTTATTAATGTCAGACTAGCTACTCAACATTACAAAACGATTAGCTGCCACATCTGGGAAAGTCAACAGGCAACAGGCGTAGGGTAGCCTACTTACATTGTTTGTTTTTTGAAAAAACGCTCTGATTGTTTTTTGTTTCTGCATTTTGTTTCTTCATTGAATTGAAATCACCCGCTCTGTCATAGTAGACAATGGTCTGATCACCGCAACAGGCACAGGCGCAGCTACCACTTCCTCTTAAGGACCCTGGGGAGTGAGAGTCGTGCCTTAAGGTGTGTTCAACTTACACTGAAAGTCGGAACTTGGAGCTCGTAACAATGTAACCCCAAAGTTGAGTGCTCCCAGCACTTCCCAGCCTTACAAACGTACAACAAAACATGTAACTACTGTTTACGTGAGTAGATAGCATGATAGCAGATAGTTCATGAATAGCATGAATTCTATGTCTGGCTGGTGAGATTAATCCGACTTTCCGAGTTGGAGATCCGACTTCACGGAGGGTTCTGATTAAAGTTCTGACTTGGAGCTCGGAAATTCCAACATTCGTGCACAACTGGAACGCACCATTAGTCGTAGCACACAAACGCCGGGTTCTCAATGCGCGCTGCAGTGTAAATTAGTCTAATTAACGGAACATTAATCCTCCGTTTTACCGGCGATGTTTGTCGCCTTATGTAGGGACAGTGGGGGGGACGGATCAGGGTCACTATGAATCTGAGGGGGTCATATCCCCTTGTCCCTAGTGCCATCTGCGCGCATGCTTCCTGATTCTCTCAGCTCTGGTTTATCCAGAACCTTCTTGTAGCAGGGAAAAAGGCCGAGTGGTTGGGATCCTTATGGTGAAACCCCACCGGGCACGTCTCAGTCAAGTCATGGCTGGAATGCTGTTTTGATCCATTCTCCATGTGGCGTTTAAGAAACAGAGCATTTAGCCCAGTAGACTTTATTAACTTGCTCAGGTCATGTTCAGCTTGGTCATCTTGGTTCCTTGGTTTAGGTCCTTCTAAATATGTAAATATGCTACGTAGTTAAATTGTTTCCCTTCTGGCTGTTGTACGTGTTGTTGCAGTGTTTTATTTTGAAAATCAACTGGATTCTCTATGCCATTTCTGTTTCCAACTTCCTGCTAGCTCAAGCTGCTCTGTGGTGTCCGTCAGTAGAACAGTCACATGTTCTCAGCGGAGCAGAGTGGAGAGCTGCTTCTGGGAGACTTCTGAAACGGACCACGGTGCTTTCAGTGCGGTTTGAAACATTGACTAGAACAGCCGTGATTAGCTCTGGCGGCTGTGGCGCACATGGAACGCGTCACATCTATGCTAGGTAGAATTTATCTTTTAGAGACTCTCCAAGCCTTACTTTTACAGGGCTGTAGTATAGATGTCTTTTGGCAGGGAAGAGCACCACCTATTGTACACGCTGAATGAACTGCTCTTTGCAGTGGACCTAAAGTCCTGATTCAAAACCATAAAGTTGATGAGCTTAAGTTATTGATATCATATAAATGAAAGTTTCAGTCCAGTCCTGACTGTACGGTGGTGTGACAGTGGAGTCTCTGGCCTCACACACAATCTTTGGGCAGAGAGCACTGTCATCACACAACAGAGTAGTCTCATTTTGGCATGTCATCAAGTTAGTCACAGAATTAACATTAATTAGTGACAGCTGATATGACCTGCAGTCAGTCAGCACCATGCTAAACACTGCAATGGTTGCTCTGTGCTAATAAGAAAGAGAGAAGAGATAACAGACTAACACATTGGAGTTTGGTGAATATATGTATTTTGAATTACGAATTAATTCATACAGAGACACTCAATTAAAACTTGATTGAAAATGTATTTTTCATCTCACTGTGTAAGATTTAATTCCTTTTTTGGGCACCATTTCACCACCACTCTGAATTTAGTTATTTATTTTTCCTCTTTCTCCTTTGTGCATTGCATCAAACATATTTAGCCATATTTATAGTGCATGCTGTGAGGTTCCTGGTGAGATGAACCTATGTGATGACCTACAGGACCTTATGTGCAACCATATAATCTGAAGATTTACCAGGTCCCCGAAGAATGTGAGAAATGTTACAGCTCCAGAAGGAGAATATACAAATTGAGAGTGATCCTTCGGGGCTAAAACCAGCCAACACGGCCACGCTCAATCATTGGAAGGTTTTTAGACTACACAGTGAAGGAAGTCATGCTGCAGTATGGGGTGCGGTAATAACTCAGGGAAGGCCTAGGATGTGCGCTTAGTTACGTGCCTTGAATCCAAGTCATTCTGATCTACTCGTTCTTGACACACCTTCAAGTTAACAGCACTCTGATTTGTTATCTAATAGGCATTATCGTCATCCCAAGATCCTTCACGCATGCAACTGCAAAACAGTTTTCCAATAGTTATGACATACTCATAATGTCATAATACCAGCAATGATGATTGCAACATTTTGCCGCTTCTTCTATGCTGAATTGCATCCAGGTGGAGCATTAGCGCCAACATTTGACTTACTTAAATGTAGAACTAACATTTGTATATTGAGGTATTCACCACAACTGCTTCAGCTCCAGAAGCTTCCTCAGCTGCTGCTGTCACAATGTCAGTGGTCCCTGCCCTTCTGCTACATAGACAAAATGATGATCACTGAGGGTGAGGAGTGTCCAGTGTTTAAGTACCATCTGGGTACTCACAGTACACTGCATTTTGCCATAATTGACCATGTGAACACATTTATGTTCTCAAAATTCCAAGTGAAAGTATGGAAGTATGTGAATTGAGACACATCACAGGTCTTGACTGTACTTATATTACATATAGAGACCCATAAATTCCCACCATGAGCAAGCACTTGGTGATGGTGGCAAGGAAAAAATTCCTTTATGAGACAGGAACCTCGAGCAAACCCTCAGCTCATGGTGGACAGACATCTGCCATGACCAGTAAGTGTATCCACATGTATCTGTGTTTAATGAATCACTGTTGTTAACACAACTAGCACGTGGTGTGCACCATCAGTTGTGATCTGTCAACATAAATTGATCGACCTGGCATTTAGCCTCCTCTGCCCAGAGGCCTGTTTTCAATTAGTTCATTAGCCTCACCTTTTTTTGTTCACCTGCATTTCCACGTTCATTTGTTAGGTCCATTCTGCTGCAGTTAATGAACAGCACGGCCATTATCAGCCTGTTAATGGCTCTGCATATGAAGTAAAGATAGACTCATGAGATGTAATAAACTTTTGACCCCCCACACACGCATACCTCTGTGAAGCAGGCTTGCCAGCCCACTGCAAACAGCATGGGACTCTGTTTTTATCTCATTGGTGTTGCTGGACTCATCACTGGCCCACAGGTCGACTGGCCCACCGGGAAAACTCCCACCACTCCAGATGGCGAAATTGCCACCGGGCCTGACTAATACCAGTATCTACTGTGTGCAGATAGTTAAAAAAAGGACACTGATCTGGCATATTAATTTGCTGGATCAGAATGAGATGTTTAGCACAGCAACACAGGAAGGATTATGCTTCTAAAATGACTAAGGGAGATTTTTTAATCAAACTCTAGCCTAGATTTTAATTTCGGGTTGGTTCACACAAATTAGAATATTTCCTCATTCACCTCTCGTGGTATCAAGGGATAAGGATGGTTTGGGTTTCATGTGCCAAGTCATGTCAAGTTTTGAGATGCCTGCCTTTGAAAAATGCTAGCGGCTAAACACAATCAGAAACCAGACAAAACCAATGTGGGTGACTGAAAAGCACCAACCTCCCAGGTGTGAGCAAGAGGGTGCCACCTTGACATCATCCATCAGCTTATAAAGGCTGCAAGCAAGTAACAACAACCAAGATAAGAAAGGAAGGAAGACCTGAAAGAGGAAACAGAGGCAGGCCAGCACAACACACACCGTCTGAAGGCTGAGGGCTGTCACATTCTGTAAGGCACAAGTCTTGGCAAGTCCTGAGTCAAGGCCCAAATTCAAGACCAACAAGTCACATTGTCAAGTCCCGAGCCAAGCCTAACAAGTCCAAAGTCAAGTCCAATTCAAGCTCAAGAATTCCCATGTCATGGTCAACAAGTCCAAATCCTAAATCATTAAGTGTTCTTGGACTGATTTGACATATTACCTTTTTAAACACTTTCAGCCATTTCGGCAGATTTAAAGAACAATAAGTCATTATGGAAATGAATACAAATCTATTAAAATCAAAGTAATTTATTAAACAGATGAACTGTTTTTAGTTGACGACAGCATGATGGGGAGTTTGCGTGTTATCTTCGTGTCTGCGAGAGTTATCTGTGGCTGTTCCGGCTATCTACCATAATTTAGAGTCATTGGTAAATTGTCATTACCTGACTTTAATGTGTGAGCCTGTGAGCGTGTAAGTGGTTATAGTTAAGGGATGGAAAATCAGTGGTTTTACTGCCAAATACATCAATACAGTCACAACAACACACAATATAATTGCCTGCTCCTGATTGTATGTGTTGTCAGGAACAAGAGCAGTTGATGAAATCATGAGTCACTGACGATAAAGACGATCAGTCTTTTTTGAATTAGTCAAATCTAAAGGCGATAGAGGATTCAACTCAAGAGCTGCTGACAGTGAGGACTACAGATTATCTAGCAGATGTTACACTCTTTCTAGAGAGATGTTTTCAGTACTTTCAATGCTTGCAGCACCACAAATTAAACTGTATTCACCTGCAGATTAAAACAAACGTGTCTGCATGGCCAACAAATAAATGTATTTTTTTAAATTTGGATAAAGCAATCCATTTTGAATAGTAAAAGTAATAAAAATCTGAATCTAGAACAATCTCGAATCACATTATTTATCATTTCCTTTTAAAATCAAGCGTCTGACTCAGTTTGCTTCACCGGCTCTGTGTTCTGGTTATCAGGACTGCACCAGCAACAGCCCTGTTTTCGCTCAAATAAGCACTAATTAAGATGGCCATCAAAGCGAAAAAGCACGGCGCACTCGCTATCTCTGGAGGTATTGAATGTGATCAGTATTGTGTTGCAGAAGAAGGGTGTTTTGTCACCGCGCTGCGCGTAGTTAGCCATGTGGTGCTAACAAGCTGCAGGGCTTCTGAGAGAAGAATGAAAGGCTATGTTTGTTTTTTTTAGTGAGGGGATGAGACGGAGGTCATTGCCAAGAGTGGCCTCTGTAGTGCTGCTCAGGGCGCGAGGCGTCCTGGCAGCCTCTTCGACAGGACCGGGGGGCTGCTGATTAAAGACAACAAGAAAAGGCTGGATACAGCAGGGGATGAGAGAAGCAGTCAAACTGTCAGCGTGGTCATAAAATAGCTACTGCAGAGGCAAAGGACACCACTCACTCACTGACAGCTCTCTCTGTCTTCCTTCCCTCGAGGTGAGCTGAAGGAGGGCGGCGGCCTCCAATGTTCTGTCTCGGTGTCGATGCTGACATGTTGACTATTCTCAGTTTGCATTTATTTCAACTCGTGGACCCACAAACTCTCCCGCTTGCCACTTCACACCCATGGAACAAAGCGAGTGCCTTTTTTTTTTTCTCATTCAGAGCGTCATTTGTGTCTATGTGCAGTCACACAAAGGTCAGGGACAGAGCGATAACACTGATCTGAATGCTGCTTGTTGTAGTGAAGTCTTTGGTGTATCGGGGTGGAACACAGAAATGAAATGATAAAATCAAGGCTGATTGAAAAAATAGCTGAACTGATAAATTTGATCTGAAATTTTAATTTATTTTCATGTCATTATTATCACAGTGTTTACCATTCACCACTAATCTGTTCAGCAAAGATGAACACAGTCATTCATACATCATCTCAACCTAAAATCACAGTTGATTTGAGCGTAGAGAGATTCTTCTGACCTTATGGTAAACATTTATATATATGAACATATTTGTTCCTTCAGATATTACACTAATTTAAAGATTTACCAAAAAAAAAAAAAATCAGCACAACAAACCATCCAACCTCCTGCCCTTGCTGTTTTGTTGTTTCTGAAGCTGTTAACCTCCTTTCTAAGTGCGGTTGCTCAGTTGTCATGGAGATTGTAGTTGTTGTTCTTCATTAGTTAGTAAGTTGTTTTTGTTAAGTGTTTTAATGTTATTTTCAACAGACTCTTTTCTCAGTCGCATCATGTAACATGAAGTTATTACAAATAAATCAAACCTTTTTCAAATGTTCTTTATATTGTCTCAGAAGGGTTCATACCTGTCATTTCCTCATTAGAAGTGGTAATCATAGGACATTGTTATGACAGAGGTTTCATTTCATTGTATGACTTGTTTGTGTCTAAATCTGATGAATCCTCAGAATCTAAATTGAGACGATGGAATGAAGATAGAAATCTGATTACATTACTTATGATCAAAAACTAGCGAGTCGACAACTTTGCTAACAGCCAAACATCAACAAGGTCAACAACACAAGACGTAGCAGCCAGCTAATATTACTGACTAGTCCAACAGCAGTCAGCCCAGCTCGGCGTCTGTCTTTCAGCCTTTTATTTCACCAAGCTCTCACCAACCACTAAAAGTCAGTCCCAGATTTACTCTTGTCCGGCAGCTTCTTGCTCGCTCAGTCTCTCCTTTTCTCTCCTTAGCTTCCTCAGTCAACGTCCTCTTCACTCTATTCTCCTCTGCCATTATGTCCATAGAGGCTGCTGAGCCCCGGCCCGAAAACTTCCTCTTCCAAAAACGCCCAGTTCAGTTTGTGCAACCCAGCTAACAAACTGAGCTAACATTAGCTAACAGCAGCTACCTGTACAGTTGGCAGAAGTCTACTTTACTGCCCATCAGGAAACTCTGTAAATCACAGAGAGTTGATTTAAAATGTTATTTTATGGTAGAAAAGTTACAAAATGGGGTTTTAAACAATAATAGACCTCTCGTGGACTAAAAATTTACATACTCAGATTCTTTAGTTTTGTAAAGAATCTCTTGTTTATTGACATCAGCTGAGGTCTTCCAGGTGAGGTTCAATTACCAGAACTGTAAGTCTGAGGTCAATGTGGGAATTTGCAAGACTATAATACATCACCCAAGGCAGGTCCTGTATTATAAGATGTTTTTGTTTCTCGTATTTAAGTTCATGTTGTGATCACATGATATATTCCTAATAAAGCTGTGTCGTCAAATTACCTCAACTCAAGACATGATATAAGATATAATATGTAATGTAAGTACTGCATACACTTACCTTAGTGAGGACTCAGTATAGGGCCCAACAGCAATTTCTTCCCCAGGAGCCCCATTACATGTTAATCCAGCTTTGTTCACAACTTCTTGTGCACTTTTACTGTCACATTTACAGACACCCACATACTGTACACACACTGTCATTGTGTTAGCTGTGCTGTAATATAATATTCAGATATCTCTGAAACAGCAAAACAGTGATAAGATGACAAACTAAACATTCTTCTTTTTTTAAACGTGGCTGCACAGCACGACTCCACTTGAAGCTCTCTAATGGTCCAAACATGTGATATCCCTCTGCAGTAATGAGAGGCTGTCATATTGTTAGAGCACAGACTGATCTTGAAAGCATTCCACAACATTCATCATTCTCCTCACACCCTCCTCCATACAGCTCCCTCCAGCTAACATGCGCTGTAGCATCACGACGTGCCTCTTCCATTACACGGAAAATGTGTTTATTAAGAAAAGACACATATCTTCATTTCTAATTCTGTCCAAGTTGAGGCAGAAGTTTTCAAAGTGCCCCTGATGCCGGATCCATTTTCTTCTTACAGCTTAATGTCATCCAATCTTGGGGGATTTATCGGCACTCCTCTCCTTTTGTTCTGAGACACGTCCCTTCAATACATGTAAAGGGACTCCAGAAAGAGAATAGCTCCTTTTGAGCCTCAGCCAGTTGTTAGATGAGATGATTGATGGATGCAGGTCTGTGCTGGGAATACGAATGGCAGGTTTTTGATTCTGCTCTCTTTTGGGAATAGGGGGACTTTGGCTTTCATGACAAGAGGACTTACAGAGGGAGCTCCAGGAGAGGGTCGCGGAGGAAGAGGGATGGAGGACTAAGGATTCCCGTCAGTGCAGCTCAGAGATGGACACACTTACCACATCTGACACCATGAAGTACACAAACCAGTAGCTTGCATGTAAACACTAAAAAGAGAATAAATAAATTTAGTACCACCTCAAACTGGCAGGATTTAAAGGGACACTCCACTGATTTTACACATGCAGTTCACTTTACTTGTACCAGTTCAGTTACTACTCAAATTCTTGTGTTAGAAACTGGTGGTGTGGAGTTACAAGGCAGGAATGGACTAACGCGGGATTTACACAGGGGACGTAAGCGCCGCGGAACGGCTGCGCCGCGGAACGGCTCCGTCCTCTGCCCGGCGTCAACTCACACCGGGCGCGTAACAGCAGCGTAGCGCTGCCTTGCGAGCCAGCCGTATTCACGCGAGATCACGAGATCACGCGATAATCCTGAACGTACGCTAAACCGCGAGATCCCGTGATAAACTGTGGAAACAACAACAAACAGCTTACTTTGCTTCTCTGACGTGGAAGAGATTATAAAAAGGATCTGTTGTGTCATAAATTATTGTGCGTTGTTCCACTTCAACAATTACTCTGTCGTCGTCCATGTTGAGACCCTTTGATCGATTGACTGCTGACCTGGTGCCACCAGTCATGGCGTAATGTTGATGTGACGTTGTGATAGGCTACATGAACGGCGTTTTATGTTTTATTTTGAAAGGGGGCGGAAGTGTATTACTTTGATTCAGTGTCGGACTTCCTGTCTGGTGCAATCTGCTCTGTTGAGCTTGACGCGAATCAGCAACGGCTCCGACAAAAATAGAAGTGCTACGGAATGCTCGCGCTGCAGAGCGGAGAGCCGCTGCTGGGACGCTGCTGAGACGTTACGCGGCGCGCCCGGTGTGAATGGTCTCATTGACTAGAGTGGCAGCGATCAGCTCCGGTGACCGCGGCGCAGCCGTTACGCGGCCGTTACGTCCCCTGTGTAAATGAGGCTTAATGAAGTGTTGGGCTATTGAGTTGCATTGTGGGAAGTGTAGGTTCTGGCCTTTTTTGAAGTTTAACACAATCTAGAGACTAAAAGTCCGGGAATCTCTACCAATGCTTCATCATAACTTCATGAAGTGCAAAACTAAATCACTGGAGTGGCTCTTTAATGTTTAATGACTCTAATTATTATCAACTGTCGGATTTAGGGTCAATGAATTCCCAGTTCTTGGCTGCTTTTGGCCTTTTTTAGTTTTACAGAAGAGAGTTTCACGTGTGACAGTCCCAAAAAATAGGAAAATCAAAGATTCCATTTAGCTGGTATCATTCCAGGGTTTTATGAAAACGGGCTATTTTTTATTTGTATTGTTTTGTCTATTTGACTGATGATGTTTTGTTTACAGCTTTACATGTTATTTAAATGGATTTACCACCATAAAAAGGTTCAATAAGAGTGTCATCTATGAATGCGTCAGTGTGTAAAGAATCATAAAATCCAGCATACAAAAGAGACTGATAAAGGCTGCATAAATAACTGAGTTTCAACACAAATCATGTCATTCAATAATTATTTCAGTTGCTCGCACATTTAAAAACAACAAATGTCAGCCAGCATGCTTTACAAAGACATTTAGAATACAATGGAGTGTAACAGACAGAAATGAAGCAATCACGGGTGTTGTTTAGCTCAGTTGGTAGAGCACGTACAAAGGCTCAGTCCTTGTCGCAGCGTTCCAGGGTTCAAATCCGACCTGCGGCCATTTGCTGCATGTCACTCCCCATCTCTCTCTCTCCCCACATTCCTGTCACTCTTCAGCTGTCTCTATACAATAAAATGCTTGAAAAGGCCAAAAAAAATATCTTCAATCACAAAGCAATTACAAAGCTTTACTGTTTACATATCCAAAACTTCCTGCAGATTTCTCAAAATAAAAGTCTTTCATGGAGAAGTAGGAGATGCCAATTCAGTTGCTGCATGACTTTTAATGTGAAATACCTGTGCAGGAAGTGATGCATTTCATTGGTGGTAACTTAACAGTGTTTGAAAGAAAGTGCTTCAATAAAAACAATATTTCTATTGATAAGACAAATTCTGTTTATGTACTAATGGAAATACTGAATGTTGCTCTCTGAACTGTTGAAGAGGGGACGTTGGGAGTAAACCTGTTTGCTTCCTTCTGTACTTTCTGTAACTAAAAGCCACTCTTTGTTGTTTTTGGGAAGAACTTCACGTAAATTCTCGGAGTATTGCTTAAATGCCTTGTAAGTCTTTTGCCCTTGCTGGTTATGGATCCAGCATTGAAGAAATCTTGAGGAGCAGACATCATCACACCGGTTCAGTGCCTCCATAATTGACTCACAGACACACAAAGGTGACAGCGGTGTGTGAAAAAGTGTGCACTTCACCTGCTGTAAAGCCATCGCCGGTGTCACACCACGAGACGGAGCCCTATTTTATTTCCATCACAGCCTCCTGTAATCATCCCTCCATTCACCTGCTGAGTCCAAGCTCCAGCCTGAGAAGAAAAAAAAATATGATAGGCTGCTTCCCACTCTGCCCAGTGGAGAGACTTGTGGGGCCAGTCAATACTGTGTAAAGGCTCCATTTAGCACTGACGTGCCTCTGAGACAGCGCCTCCGGAGTGAGTGGAGGGGGGGAGGCGGGAGGAAGGGGGTGTGGGGGTTCCTGAGATGCTTGCCTCTGACAGAGATGGATGGTCTGAGGCTCCATAGCCAGCAAGGACAAAAGGGACACCCAGCCTAGTTGGCCTCCTCCGTCCGCCCGCCCAGAACCAGCACTTTCACTCACGGGATCCTGAGTGGAGGTGAAAATGAAATTACTGCAGAGGGGGAGTGCTGGTAGAGAAGGCAGAGAAGAAGGAAGAGGAGGAGGGGCGTGAAAGGAGAGCAGAGCATTTTGCTGATGAAGTCGTGTCTGGTTTTCTGACACCGTGCGTTTTGTCACCACATCACCACATCGGAGCAGCTGAATAATTCATCACGAGAGATCCCGCAGAGAAAGACTAGAGCTGTCCGTTACACACACTTTTCTCCCAATGGCTGATGGGTAAGGAGCCGCTGAGCGACAATAGCCCGTTTTCTGTGATCTTTAACCTGGTGGCACGAGGAGGGAGGCTTCGCGATACATCGACAATCACACAGCTCGTCCTGTTTGCATGTAACGCTGCTTATGTCTCTTCTTCTGGGGAAAAATACATGACTTTGGAGTTCAGATTATGCCATTTGTCATTTAATGAAACAATGAACTACCCATAATTCCCCTCACAGTACATTCTTTGAAGTGCTAGAATATTAAGCAATATTACACGAGAGGGTGTGCTTTAAGGTCATTACTGGCACAACAGTGATGCGGTCACCGAGGCCTGTTAGCGTCACTAAAGTGCCAATAATAAGTTAAAGCTCACCCTTGAGTGTTACATTGCGATTATACAATAATTACCAGCTATAATAAAATATATAATTAAAAGATAGTCATGTTTTGGTGCAATTTGCTCTCAAAATTAACATTTCTTTGCTTGCCATTTCTGTTCTGATCTCCGTTTCTATGGAGATACACGGGGCCTGACTAATACCTGGAAAATAATCAGTCACAGCAGTAGACTCCTATATGTAATAGAACCCAGTTCACTACTCCAGCAAGTAGCCTGAGCCTTAGTAATGACCTAGCAACAGAGACGCTTTCTAGTCCCGTCAAAGCTTATGGAGATCGAGGAGTTTCCCAAACTGAATAAATAGCGCACATATAAACACTAAACTGCTTTGCTAGTTCAGTCTTGTAGTGACTGAGATATCTGCTGACAAAGAGAGTTTTTCATGGACAGATTGGCCTCCTAACTTCACATTTATTTTGAAGCTAGCACCGTATCAGCGACTAACCGTCACAGCTGATGGAGGATGAGCCAAACATTTCCAGTAACTCCACAGCGTTGTAAAGTCCAAAAGTCAAAATGTATTGAACAAAGATCAATGTAATCAAAATGAACAACATGTTTTTATCTAACAGAATATTCCTCTTCAGTCCGGATTAGTCGACCCTTAGTCTTCAAAAACAATATTTTCTCTGAGCTCATTGAACAGTTTGATGCACACAAACGAGGTACACACCTGTATTAACGAGGCGGTCTAACAGCTCCGTAACACACTGAATATTCATTAAAGAAAGCTGAAATTGTAAATTCAGATGTATTACTTTATTAAGGTTGACTTCCAGTGGACTTATTCGTATTTGTTTACATGTTCTATATTTTCAGGACGTGACAATGTGGAAATTGCGGAGTAATATTTTTAGTGATGAGTCAGGTGTGCTGTCATGCTGATTTGAGCACATTCTAAATGTCTAGTTGACCAATCAGATTGTTCGGTCGGACCTACTTGTTGTATAATCTACTTTTTCTCAGACACAAAATGGCACTGTGCTGAAGTTTTCTTCCACAGACAGAGGATCTGTAAGAGTACGTAGGTTGGCTGTGGCCAATAATCACCATCACCTCCCACTATAGCTGTGGCACATTTCAAAGTCCCCGTAAAAAAAAAGAAAGACAACAACACACACGAACAAGAAATCTTTTGAAAGGATGCAAACAACAGTTTGGCACATTTTCTCACAGCATCCTACCAGTGTTAGATGGAATAAATGTCATCAGGCTTCTGCAAAGAAATCTCAAAGAAAAAGTGCCAAAGCACTCCTCCTCTCCTCTTCCAGTGTCTTTATTGTGTGCATGGAACAATAAGCTCTTTAAAAACATGACACGTATTATGTGTGGCGCTTGGTGTTATGGTTAGCAGCATTTTGAAGGCTTTTTTAGCCAGAACAAATATAAGTGTGCTTCTGTTTGAAATATCCACTTTGATATTCCCCCTTAATGAAGACATTGTAATGCGTGATGAATTATGAATAGAGCTTTGCTTTTGTTTCGTCATTATTTAAATTCAGACTCCTAATGAGTGCATTTTAATTGCTTTTTACTCGTCTGGTCTCAATCAGCAACACAGTCCTTTTCCCAAAATTACTGGATTTCTTCAAATCAATGGTGTATGCATGTTCTGTAGAATATAATAGTTAACAGAGTAGATTTTACATATCAGAATACAAAGCAGAAGGCGGCAGACACAAATTGAGAACTTTGTTTCAGACAAACATGTCGTTATATCTTTATTTTAGTTCTGTTAGACTAACTGTTTTACCCTCACACCAAAAAAGCACAGCAAATGTAGATTGATTTCATTTATTTATGAATCTACATGTGAACACAGATTTAAAATAGCAACCACTAGCAAGCAACTGTGTGAACTCTTTGAATCAGAAGCTAACATAGCAGGTGCTCTCAAACAGCTAAGTTAGGCTAGTTGCTTTTTACCTTTTAGCTTCTCCATCTAGGTGTTGATTGGCTACCTCTCCTGTCAGAGGCGGGTCCTCATTTTAAACCAAATATTTCACTAGTAAACTGGACTCTCATTTATAGAATGTAAGTGTTAAATGTTTCATGAATGAAGCTTCTGTGTTGCTTCTGTGCTTTTGTGACATTTCACTGCAGCACATTTTCTGTCAAATATTTGTATTGTAGATTTAAAGTATTACACAGTTTTTGTCAAATACAATATTTTGTCCAAACAGGCTAATTTGCTTTGTTGGAATGTGCATTGTTTTATTAGCATACTTTTGGGGTATGATTTCTTTTGGGGGGCTTGAGAATAAATCTTGTGTGAAACTAAAAATAACCTATAACTATTTTTGAGTAAAGTATGGTATGTAAGTTCACTTATGTATTGCAGTTAAGATCTTTTCCTACACCTAACCATGTAGTTTTTGGGACTAAAGCTTACCAGTGCAACAGTCTCACAATATTATATATAACCACACAAGCTTTATTTTGAAAATCTGCTAGGTTGAATGTTTTAGCAGACACCGGCCAAAGACGGAGAACAGTTTAAACACATTCTTGGTAACAGAGGTTGTGTGCAGCAGCAGGTTGAGTGAGAATCTAAGTGCAGGTGCAGGGCTGGTGGTGACAAGGTCCAAAATGGGAATGAAGACGAGACAGGGCTGGATGTGGCTGGAGGATGTCCTGAAGCACAGGGAGATCAAGGTGAGAATAAAGCACAAAAGACGAGTTTCAAAAATACACAGAGTTCACCGTAGTGTTTGCTACCAGAAGAGAGACTGAACAATCTGGTAGCGAGCGGAAGGTTGAGCAGTCTTTTATACAGCAGGGGGTGATGTGATCAGGCAGGTGAGAAGGACAACAGGAGGCCACGCCCTGTGACACACACCAACTGTGTGTCACAGGGCGTGGCTGCATATCTGCATATATATTGTTAACTTGTAAACTGTCAGTTACTGCTACTTCACTAAGCTAGGCTCGTTGCATTTTATTTAGTTGCTTGTTTCACTGTTTAGTTTTTTTCTCAATCTTGCTTTTAGCTACTGCTACTAGAAACTAAATTATCCAAAATGTTAATTCAAATGTATATTTGTTTCATGTACATACATTTATCCTTGCTGGCTTTAACATGATGGCTCTCTTGTTTTCAAGAGTCATGGACGTTTTTTTCTTCGTTTATAAAAAATTATGAAGATTTTGTGTTTTAAGAGAAAAGAGAAACCCATATATAGGCCAAAACACTTTACAACCACATGCCTCCATGCTCTGCAGCTGCTCATCTCCCTTTGAGCACCGCCTTATATTCATAAAACCTGTCTCGCTGTTGGTGTTGGACCTAGATAGAATAAAGGTAATGTCACCCTGAGACCTGGTCTTATTAAAAAATAATGGTAATCATCCAGAGACATAGAGAAACAAGCCGGTGACCCCTCTGGATCCTGACTCATCATTTGAGAAATGCTGCTGCATGGATGGCTTAATTAGCCACTTGCCTTTAGGAAACATTAAGATGGGTCTCCACATGGGTGTTGCTGTTGTCTTGTGGTCTTCCGTATGCAGCCTTAATTTAGTCAAAGACTGCAAGTAAAGTAAGAAGACAAATGCGGTGAAGCAGTTTTTAACAACAGCTCTTGATTTAGCATGTTCACCTTTGAGGAAGTGTAATTTAAGCGAGCTTACATATCTGCCGTCTCAATTAAGTTGAAATAGAGCTCATATTTTCCAATGAGCACCACATAATAAATCTGAGCATGTCAGCAACGTAATGGCCTTGAAAGAGAAAGTGAAGACTTGGACTGGAAAGCGGAGCAGACATGGACTTTTATATCACCCTCCCATAATTTGGAAATGAGCACACCCATAAAATTGTGAATAATGTGAGATGTGATTTTCCTCACTATTAGACATTTCACATTGCACGGCCTGTTAAAGCCAATGGCTTGTGGAGGAGTAAATGTACTGTACTCCACCATGTGTCATCCATCTCCTCCAGGCTTTGCAAGTTTGTATGCCAGCTGTCCACAAAATCTCCCCACATCACACTCCATCATTTGTCATTTCTCCCCCAGTAAAAGGAAGTTGAATGGCACCACGCTGCCCGCAGAGTCAGCCGAGAGCATGCTATATGAAGTGTTGCCGCTCACAACAGGTCATCCACCAGAGGCATCTCATTTCCCCGCGGTGAGTTTCCAAGTTTCTGAGCGGTTGCTGTGCCGTGGTGGGCCATTTCATAGAGGCCAGACAGTGTAAACTCACGGTGGATGGACAGGCGTTTTGATAAAGCCCGCAGGGTGGAGAGAATCTCCCCCTCTCCACGCCTCCATGGCAGATACGTGGGGTTTGCCGTGCATTGCTCTTCCTCTCCCTGAGGCGAGTGCACGTCTGCTGCAGGTCACATGAGTGATCAAAGACGCAGCGGGGCGGCTGCGGAGCCACCGGTGTCTCCTGACTGCAGGCCGGAGTGATGGAAAGCAGAGCCAACAGGTGGGCACCAGACAGAGCGGGGATAAAAGGAGCTTTGTCTGAAAAAAAAAGGTGGAGGCACGCAAAGGGGTTTTGAGGGAAAACAGAGAAGGAAAGGAAAGAATAGAGGCAGCAGTGAGAAGGTAAAGATGCTCCACAAATAGCCTTTTTTTCAGAGAGGAAAGCACTCAATATGACGAGCGTGAATCTTAGTAAATGATACAGTAAACAGCTGCACGAGAGACATATGGCTAGAATAAACCCGTCCAAACAAACCGGTCCAAGAAGGACAACTGTTAGTCCTCTCCAGAGCTTCCACACAAAGGCAGAAACAAAAGCCAGGTATTTGATGTTGAGAAATTCCATTGTAGGGTAAATTGGATAAGTAGCATAACAAGTTTAAATCACCATATGTCTGTGGGATATCAGGAGGAGGAGGAGGAGGGGCTGTATCGGCTTCACGGAAGAGGCCCATCAGAGTGTACGTGCAGAATAATTTTGCAGCACCACAAAATTGAAATGATTTGATCTAATTGATCATATGGAAGTGACTAGCGTTCGGCTTTCATGCGGCCGCAGCGCGCCCTCTCCCCCGATGTGATGCACACGCTTAAATCTTGAGACAAATGAAGAAATGCTTCACAGGAATTATTTCAATTTTCTGCATTCTGGAGGTGCAGAAACAGAGGCCGAGATGGCAGCAGACCACGCAGGGTGCAGACGAGTCACAGCGACTTCGGCGTAATCTTTTCTTCTTGGTTTTCACAGCGGATGAAGCTGTTTGCTCCAGAATCAGATAGATATTTTTCATTTCTTTTGATATTTTATGTAAACACAGATTAACATTGACTTTCTCTTTACTCCTGATACTGAGGCTATAGCTTCCATGTTATTTTTTCATTCCTATCTTTAGGTCAGCAGTAAATAAATACATTCATGATGTTGCATCTCTCCATCAGATCGTTTATATTTTTTTCCTCTGGCGCTGTGGACAAGGCTTTGAAGAGAATTTATATTGATATTTAAATTAATTCATTTCACAGTTTTGTCCAAAGCAATGTACGAATGGGGTACACACTATCAGGAGCAAGTGCCACAAGACTGTAGATCTTCAGTGTAAGACATAACATCAGACATAACGTAGGCTATGGTGCAGATGTTTTTGGTATGTGGGTTGCTGTAGATCAGCGGGATTTCAACTCATGACCTCAGTATTTCTGATATCCTTGCCATGGCCCTGACAGCATGTGATACTAGAGTCCACTGTATATTATAATAAAATCTAATAATTCATACTCATGCACATCTCGCTTCCTTCCTCTCTAACAGTCTGTGGTATCAACAGACAAAAGTCATCAATACACAAAGTCAGTTTTCAGATTTCTTTAAGGATCACATAACAAGATATTAGTCAAATACACAAAAGTGGAAATAATTGTAGTGTAAAGGTGTTAAAAGAGGATCATATTATAAACCATATTTATTTACTATACAGATCATTTACACTGCAATAATCTAAATGATATTCCAATCAATCCAATGATATGTGGGCATGTGATATGGTGGATTATGCATCCAAAGACGGATGAATTGACATGACAAATGGTTAGAAATGCTAAACACATGTTCAGATTTGGGTCAACAGTGATTCCTTCAGTCTGTTTATCCTTCTGTCTGTGTGAATTTACGCAAGCCAAGACGGAGGAAAGCAGCACAATGTGAGATATGGCTGGGGTTTGTGTGTTCAGAGCATTAAGCAGATCTACAGCATGCGATTAGGGTCCATAAAATCACCAGGTGTGTATTCAACAAGCGTTTCCTCATGTTAATAACGCTCTTGAAGTGAAATGAGCTCCGCCTTGTGACGCCTTCTTCCCATACTCTAGAATAATGCGTGTCAGAGATCAGGCCTGGAAGTGTTGTGCGTGTTATCGTTCCTCCGCTCAGTGTTGGAAATGAAGAGCCGGCTCCAGTTGTTCTGAGGGGAAAAAGGTCAGCCTTCCATGTGATTAATGGCTTATATCAGAGTAATCAATAAATGTAAATCAAATGTGTAAAACTCCTGCAGGGGGTCAGATTGTTCACCGCCGTAGTAGTGTATGTACGCTGCCGGACTGGACCCCGGACACACTGCCACTCCTAATATATCCATTTTTATTTAGAGCAGAGCTAAAACTGCTGGGAGGGAGGAGGAGGAGGAGGAGGAGGAGGAGGAGAGCAGCATGGCACTGAGCTGTTAGAAAGCAAAGCATGGGCTCACTGCTGTTGAGCCACAATTGAGAAAAAAATATATATTTTCATAACTGTTTAGAAAAATAAATAATTGCATTGCAGGACAGATTGGTTTTGCACAATTTTGTTCCAAATCATTATCTCGCTGGAAGTCGTGAAAATCTTTAAAATCTGCAAATTGGTTTGCTTTTGCGCCAGCTGAAGGAATACGGCTCCAGCTGACTGATGCAATTGGAGGAGCTTAGAGGGACAATAGCCACAAATAGACTAATGAACATCTATGCAGCTTGAAACTCGGCTCCAGTCCAGATCCACAAACTGCTGAAACGGTTCTGGTTAAATCAGCCGCACTTACACTGAAGGTGTTCCTTTCAGCAGGGCCAGTCCAAACCTTTCTGGGGCACTGAGCACAACACGGCCCTGATCTCCCATGGGGGGCACCACATGTATTGTGTCACTATTAGCCAGCGAAGGCTGTACTAGATTTTAAATTGGGACCCTCTACAAGGTGGGGCCTCCACATTAAGTGTCACCTTAAGGTCCCCATCATCTCAGTTTATGTAATTAAATCAACACAAACCACAGTAATTGCCACAGAGTGAACCCGGAGCCTTCAGCTCCCCTGAGGGTGGGTGTGTGGGGCCTTGGGTGACAGTTGTGTTACCTCACATTATTATGTGTGAATGTGCAGGCTAAACAACAATGAATGACATACTAAAGGGCAATGCAACAGATTTGACATGTTAGTCAATATTCTTGTCAGGGGTTGTTGTAACTACAAAATAAGATAAGCTTATACGACCATTCTTCATGAAGCATATCTTCACATAAACAGTCAGCATTTAGAATCTTACTGACCAATGAAAATATGTTGTGTTACGTCACGTGTGTAGGACACATAGAAGGAGGAGCTTTGGATAAAGCCAAAGATAGACGATGATCTGTGATCTAACGATATGTCTTTTGCAAGTCATCAAATGTTTTCATTTTAACTTTTGTCCATCTCCTTTGAGTGATTTGCTCCTACATTCTCTCTAAAATGCCATAATCCAAACCAGCATCAAACCTCTTCAATTGCAGGGGCGCCCGTTTAAGGCCTCAGTGTGTAGCATTGGAACATTTCTCTGCTGGTAGAAATATAAAAGACGTTACAGCAAACCAGTAATTTTAAAGAAGCTATAATTACTTTAAATTCTACTCATGGGTGTTTTATATTAAGACAAATTAGGCCCTTGGTTGTCACGAGGCTCTTTGCAGCCACATAGTTTTTGTTTCTTTTTTTATGGCCACAGTTCTATTGAGCAGAGCATGGTGGGAGGAGGGTCTGTTCATTTTGCTCACTTGTTCAAATATGGCTCAAACACTGCAGGATTTAAGCAGGTTCTTACTGATTCTTAAAAAATAGATGCCTTCATGGCACTGTAAGAAAGCCAATGTATACAAGAAAGCTCCTACCACCATGAACTATGTTTTCTTTTTTAAAAACCAAAAGCCACTTAGGAGGAGACTTTCAGATATGTTATCTGCAGGCGACAAATGGATCACACGGCTGTTGGGAGGGAGCATGCTGTGAAAGCGGCAGCGGCGGCTGATGGATGGAGAGTCAGGTCTGTATGACACCAGCCCTGCTGGGGACTCTCAGTTCAGGGCATCTGCTGTGGTAAAAAAAAAAAAAAAAAAAGGAAGACCCCCCTCCCTGGCTCAGAACCAGACACTGGCTCATGATGAATGTGAGCCATGACTGAGAGGCGAAGTCAAACCGCATCTGCCTCTGAGCTGCGCTGCTCTTTCACCATCACAGCAATATACAACAATACACCCACCTCCTCTCACTGCAGTCCTACAGGGACTACAGTGAAGAGTACAGTGCCGAAGCTACTCCAAATGTGTGGACAGCCAACAGAAATAACAAATAGCTTTCACCTCCCGTCAGCTTCTCTTCTGCAGATACCCTTTAACCATTGTGTGGTCTTAAGCTAAATGTATCAACTAGTGGATGGATGGCCATGAAATTAGCTACACACACGTCCTCTCATGTCCCACCCTCAGGATGACTTCATGTCGATTGTTCCCTGACTTTCCTTTGAGCACCATCATCAGGTCAAATTTGTCACATACTGTATTCTGTTAAATGCTAATCCACATTCCAACAAGCTAGTCCACCATGGACAGATACCATTACATCTGCTAAACATTAGCACGTTAGCATCCTCATTGTGAGTAGCTTAAACTCTGTGGCTGTGAAGTGAAGCCAAGGTGGAAGTGCCAAAAACTGCAGTTCCTCAAACGTCCACTTGAGGCTGGCTCCAGAAGTGAGTCAGTCTCCATAAGTCCCCATGTTAAAATGTCACAACTTCACAGCAGAAATGAACATGTTTACAGCCTGGTACAAAAAACAGTTTTGGTCTCTATAGCTAATTTCCCCGTTCATGACAACTGTACTGAGGGTGAATTTTTATAAAACTCACCTGTTCAAATTATATTAAGGGTTAATAGTAGCACTGTCCATGGTCTGACAGACTGTTTGCATTTTTAATGACAATAACTTAAATCAAAAGAATCTTTTCCATCCATGACTAAATATGTGTTCTCTAAAATAAAACACAACAGTGCATTTATACCCTTGACCACCACCGTGGTCATATAGACCACAGATGCCACATACGTATATTATACACACAGAGTGGAGCGTAGTGTAGCTACATGGTGGAGCGAATGAAGCAGTCAAGAACTGTAATTATAGTAAATTAGTTCCATTAATGATCTAAAACCAGGATGGTAAATGGACTGTACTTACATAGCGCCTATCTCATTCACCCATTCACACACATTCATACACTGATGGCATTAGCTGCCATGCAAGGTGCCAACTGCTCATCAGTTTTAGGAGCTAGCCATTCATACACATTTACACACCGATGGCACAGCCTTCAGGAGGAATTCGGGGCTCAGTATTGTTACGCCCCGGCCTAGGGGATACGGAGATATAACATAACGATCTCTCTCGCTTCCCCACTTTTAGGAATAAATCACAAAACACATAGAATGCAGTCCAAAAATAAAGGGGATATATTTACCCAAACGAAATTAAATACTTCAGGGTGAGCATTGCCTAAAATAATAAACAAAACAAGCTGTGTTTAAATCTTACTTGCCTACTCAAACAAAAGTCAACAGAAAAACAGGTTTCTTACCTAACCAAAAACAGGAGAAAAGGTATCACAAAGAAAAAGGCTACTCACCCCTACCAAAAATGGACTGAACAATATATTTACAATATTTACAAATGAGATACACAATCTCATTAACAAAACGAATGTCAGTTAATGCCACACTGGCCAGATCGAGTCGGAGGTGCGATAGCAAAAGCGAGAGACAGCGGGCAAGAGACAGCCGGCTCCACTTTTAAAGGTCCTGCCATTTGGGATTCCCACCAATCAGCAGCCTCCAGGATGTCCTCCAATTGGCAGCCTCCAGAAGTTCCCCCAATCAGCAACCTCCACCTGGATGGGTACATTTTGGGACACACATTGACACAGCTCCCCCCCTGACAGGGAGGGATAACACACCACAGACAGTACGGGATACACATTATGACCCCTAAGGTCATAACAAGTATCTTGCCCAAGGACACTTCGACAGGCAGGCTGGAGGAGCCGGGGATGGAACCGCCGATCTTCTGATTAGATTACCACAACCGCCCCGTTGGATGCATTGTTGTTTAATCAGGTGATGTTGATATAGCCTATTCTCCTAACCAGTCAGGTGTCTTTCAGTCTAGCAATCTAGCAATGAGCGTTGGATGGGTGGAGGCTGTGTTTTTTTGCCAACTTTGATCATTATCACTTATTCCTGTTCAACTGTTGATTTTTTTAATTGCTTTAGATCAGGGGTGTCCACACTTCTTTTAAAGATGGCCAGATTTGACAATGTGAAGATGCCTGTGCCAATACTAACATTTAAAATATGAAAAAATGAACAATAAAGGTTACATACAAATGCACTGTTCTGTAACAATTTTATTTTGATTGTCACAATTATCTTTTTTTTTTTAAATGGCAATGTCACCAAATCTAAATCTAAGCCAGTCAGGCGTGAACAAATCTTTCTTTCACATCTGGAATCAGATAAAAGAATAAATTGTATGGAATATGTTAAACTTGCATGAAGTTGATACAAATCTTAAGATCATGTTCATTCTAAACATGATTTATTATGAGTAATGCAAAGTCTGTTAACATTTAAGTTTAAAACATATCACTCTTGATCTTCTCTTTAAGAAAATCATTCAGAAAGTAATATTTTGTGTCACATCTACAGATATATAACACCAGCAGTTATGTCCTTAATGACTGGCCGTGATTGGCCCCCGGGCTGTACTTTGGACACCCCTGCTTTAGAGTCTGCTGGAAGTTATGGAACCATTTTTTTTTTTTTGCAACTGTTTTTGTTTTGTTTTTTTCTTTCAAAGTTCAACAAGTTTGGCGTGCGTTTAAAAAAAGACTTTAGACTTGGACTTCTACCTGCTCACCTGCATCACCTTCAGATCCTGTGGCAGCAGTGGAATGAAAGTTAATGATATGTATTACTGCAGCCACTAACAACAAGTTTGTCGGTTTATGAAACACCTGTTTGACAAGCAGAACACAAAAATGCAGAACTGTGACGTCTGGCCACTCTGCAAGCACAAGCTGTTTCTATGTTCAAGAGACTACGTCCTAGCTACCATGGTTATGAGAGTCATATTTTTAACCATCACCACTCAGTTATCAATCTTTCCCTGTAACTGCCTGTAAATACTGTAACTGCCTACTTTCTTCTTATACCATAATCACAATCTTACCCTAACCAGTTTGTAAAATAATCTAATGTTCTGTCTGGTTTACAGTAGCATATGTATGGCATCTGTGCATTGCAGGGTTTAAGTTATGCAGCTTTTGTGTTCTATTTTAGAGTTATGACTCTAAAATAGAAGAAGTGAGTGCTAAGTGTTGAAGCAAAATGCACCAACGGGGTGCTAAGGATTAAAGTGTATTTATCTAACTACCAACATCAATTCTACCTCGCTGTGGTAATTTTCCTACTTGAAAAACATCAGTTGGAAATCATATTTTTCATTAATGCAAGGTTAGTTCAACCTCGTCGTATTTATTTATTTTTTCTGTTTATTATTAGAATCTTCAGATACACACAACCCTTGTACACCCATACATATATACAGCAGCTACTCAGACAAGCTGAAATGACTAACAAGAGCCTCTTGAGTTAGACTGACAGAATGATCTATAATCGATGCTTCACAGCAAGAAAAGTCTTCAGGTGAAACACATCCACACTTCTGTTTAAAGCTCGATGGAAAAGATGCTTTTCTGGCTACGCCCATTTCCATTTTTCAAGAGTGAGGCACGAAACCTTGAACAAGATCCACAAGGAAGGCAGCAGGTCAGCTGATTTGTTCCATGCTTCAAAAGCCGCTGCTATAGAATCACCTTGTATGTACCATGTTTTCCCTGAGCAACAGCTGTATGTGGGAGTCTACACTGTCCTGTCTGCATTGTTTAGCTGCTCCGCCGAAACTCCAGGCTCTACAATGTTGTCTCCTTAGCAACAATGCAAAGTACGCAACAGAAATCTATTGAATTTCTTCCCGATGTAAGACAGATGGAGGAGGGGGTGGAGGGTGCTTGGAGTTGGTGGTGGTGTCCAAAGTGCACAGAACATGAAATCAATATTCTACTTGGCAGAGAACTTTAGACGTTGTGTTGTTTGCCCGTTGGCTCATCGGTCACAGGGTCAACTCTTTGAGCATCCATCATGGGCGTCTGCGCCCAGCCGTGAGCCAAGCCGTGCCAAAGACAAGCTCCAGCCGAGAGGGGTCGGCCCAGGGAGATGGACGGGAAGGGCAGGGGGGGGATTTGGGGAGGGAGGCAAATGAGCTCACCGCAGAGATGGGTCGCCTGTGTTAAATAATTACTCTTCTTCCGCTCAGCCGGGTGGGTGGAAGTGCTGTTCGAATGCCGCGTTCAAAGGCTTGATTTCCATTGCAGTTGAAAAGGCGCGCTTGATTTCTTTATCCTCCCTCCTCAGGCCTGCTCTCTGAGCTCTAATTGCCTGCTCCTAAACATACACCTTTTGTTGTGCGCTGATAAAACTACCACTCTCCATACAAATTGGTTGTCGGGAGCAGTAACGCAGACAGCACTCCAAACCATCCTATTAATTGCCTCGTTCTTTAATAGACATAATTGTTGTCTCTACACAACAAACCCTTGGACATACATTAGATAATGAATTGTGTTATAATTCATTAATGGAAGGGAGGATAAGGACGCGGGAAGTGTAATTTCATTAACACTGTACTAAACAGTGTGCTAAATAATTTGCCAAATCGGTTTCATTATGTATAGCTAATTGTGTCTTTCTCACAAACACAGCAACAATCAGAAAAGCAACGGAGGCGTAGCAGCAGAAGTGGCAGCATCTTCTTAACGGCTTGCAAATGCGCCTAATTATGATGTCATGTGTGTCTCGCCACGCTTCCTCCTTTTCAAGCATGCCGGGCATTTTCCTCAAAATGGTATGGCATTGTGCGGCAATGTCAGAAGTGAGTGGGCTGAGAGTTAATCATTTGGAGATTGTGTGGAGATTGCTCTGAGGCTAATTTCTTTCTTTGCAGTTGGTGATTAATGCCTGCTCTGCGAGGTCATTGGAGATAAGGCCCGGCCGCTCCCGTTAGCTCCCAGTGAAGATAATGCAGAGCAGACTTTATCAAGGGCACGGAGGCAAGGGGAGCACAGAATACTGGGGGGACTCTCCATGCATATGGCCATAACGAGATATTATCACCCATCAAGCAGCACAATCAATTACCTCATCCCTGCAGGACTCCTCATGGTTGGAGAGGGAAGACAGAGGGCATGATATGTCATAGGAAATCTTTAAGAATTTTCTCATGCCAGTGACCTGCTTTTCCTACAGGGTGTTTTTGTGGGAAAGTCAGAGAAACACAAAAAACAGAAACAGAAACATTCTCTCTCTCTATGTAAAGGTCTTGGTACTGTGTGCTCAAAGTGCATATCAGATTGTTAAAACCTCTGATCCAGAGTTTAGACACAAAACCTACTTGGTTAAGTTACGATCGTGGTCAGTGATGTTGATTATTGGTAGGGAACGAGAGGTTGGCCACGTCAAAGTCACATACTGTAGGCTTATCTGCCAAGATATGATTGGGTTTAGGACAAGTGTAAACTTATCGTGATGTCAACCAAACCCATTGGTTCGTAAACAACCGTTTTAGAAGCCTTGAGTTTGGCATTATGGACCATCTTGGTTTTCCTCAGCCAGAAATGAGCAATACTTGGATGAGAGTTCAGTTGAGTTCAGTTGGCCTGTGTTTGGCTTTGACTGGAATCTGGATTCATATTTAATCAGCACTGCCTAGTTTGACAGTTTGATCTGAGTTTTGTGACTCACTGAGAATGACTTGTCAATCCTAAGGTAGCCACGCGCTAAAGCATACCATGCTTTATCATCTATTTTATCCTTAATGGAACCTTCATTTACTAAATGAACATCATGCTGTATGGAAGAAGAATGTAAAACTAGAGACTGAGATCGACCACGCATGAAGAAACTGTATACTGAGGTAAGAAGTTAAGAGAAGTAGACTCATTTTAACATAAGACTCAATGCAATTGGACTTTAAATGCAGGCAAGTGCAATGCCCCCTACTGACCATTAGAAAGAATGCAGATTGGCTTCACTTTTCTGAGCTGGAAGCTGTGTCTACAAAATATACTCAATGGTTTATGCACAAAAGTACTCAGTTAAAGTAAGAGAAGGGAAAGGTAAGGGTAGGAGTAGGGTAAAAAAGTGTAGCATTTGCTCTCCCTAAGTAAAGGCCATGCTATACTTAAAACAGCGCCATCTTACGTTGTACACACTGATGTAAAATGAACACAGACGTGAAGCCACCCTCACCAGCACCTGATTTATCCTGCTATAAAAATGGAACCTCAGAGCAGCATAATGGTTGTAAGTGAAGTGCCCTCTTCCCCAAATCACATTCCCCACCCCGCCCATACAGACCTTTTTCTCTCGGTGCAGCTTGCCAGCTAGTCTTTGACATCTGATGGTTAAATGAGGTAAATTAATTTACCAGAGGCTCTCCTTACACAAATGCTGTGGACTAAGGCAGCGCCTCTCATTGAGTCGAGAAGAGAGCAATCAGTCCCTGTGCTTGGTTCTTTCAGGGTGAGCGATTGCGTGCGTGCGTCCCCTCCCCAACCCCCAAAACCACTTTGAGGTTATTCACTGAGGCTGCTTCATGCCAGAGCACAGTTTGAGACAAGGTTTCCAGCGATGGAAATAAAACAGTGAACTCCTCTGCAAATTCTCGAATGTTGCGTGTGGAATTATCAAGGCTGTCTCGATGATTTTCAGATAATTTCCTGCTCATTTTCATAAGGTCATTGGAGATTTTGAGCCATATATTTTACTTGATTGGTACCCATTGTGTATACAATACAGCTTATGATACATTCAAATTGGCCATGTGATGAACTGGTAACCTGTCTGGGGTGTACCCCACCAAATGTCAGCTGTGACCCTGATAAGGATAAAGTGAATATTCAAGTTATGCATGCCTGAGGTTTCAAAAAATATGAAACTATTGACCTGATGCGGCCAGCCCATTTTTTTGTTTGTTTGTTTCCAGCTATAGTAAACACAAGTCAGCAGTCTAGTTGCTAAAAGTTCACGTTGTAATTATAATTTTCAGAAAATTGGGACACACATGTATTTATCATCCTCCACAGATATCATTAAAAACTATTTCACACAGTTAAGTATGGGGTTATCTTTAACTAATAAGAATAAAATATATATGCCTTTGTGATAGAAAAAATAAATATGTACGTCATTAAAAAATATAATATAATCAGTGTTATCTTTTACAGCAACACCTCTGGACTTTACATTATACAGCTCTCTCTTATTTCACTTTCTTTATTAAGTACAATCATTTCTGCTTATTGAAAACATGGAATATAATGAAGACGCACTGGGAAAGTAGAATTGTCTCCTCTTGAAAACATAAGAACTCCTAAGTGTTCCTCGTCTTCGCAGTATGTGCATGATTTCAAACATATTTCTCTAAAGTGATAGAGATGCTCCAGCACATCATGCAAATTAGTTTTGATTGCTGCTGTAAAACTGCCATAGGGACGTCTCCTGCAAGTGGATATGATTGGAATCAAACTGGTGTTTGATATTTGTTGGAAACCGGCAGGAATTAAAGTTGCACCATATGAAGCAATTTTAATTACTTTACCCAAACACAGGGGCAATGGGACTCCCGCATCCTCTGTGAATGGCAGTGCAGGATGGAGATTATTTCAAGCCCACAGCACATCAAATTAATGACAATTATGAAGGATCTTGTGGTCAGCGCTTACGCATCACGTCAGTGTCTCCAGGCGCTGGCCAGTGTGTGTGTGTTTGCTTATGCGTATGTGGCCGGAATACGCAGTGAATCCCTTCAAGTATCTCCTAATTAGACCCAGCACGCCCTTCCCGCTCTCACGCAGTGTACTGTTTCACTCCACACCCAATTATTTTAATCCTCTGATTGCTCAGAGAGCGCCCGGCCCGAGAGTCTACAGAGACAGATACTGCTGGGGAGATGAGTGTGTCTGGAAATGTGGACACATCAGCCGCCACTGGGGCCTCATCACCGGGCCCTCTGCCCCCAGGGCTCTGCAGCTCTGGCCTGCTGTGGGCTCCACTGGGGTTACTCCGCCTAAAATAAGATGTCAAGGGATTTTCTATGCTCTTGTCAGCATTCCTACCCGCCCGCCAGACTCCGTACTTGACTCCTCGGTGGATTAGAAGAAGGTATGATCTATTTACCGAGACAGTCCACTTAAAATGTGGCAAACTTAGACACAAAATTGTCTTTGTTTCAGATGAAACCCCAATTTCAAAACTCAAGCAGATAGAAGATTTAATGAATTAACCATACCAGACATATTTCCAGATATTATACACCAATTACAACATATATTCATCAGGATATGCCATATAATGAAATACAATGGATAATTCCCTCTTGGTCAATTATGATGACCATGCTGTATAAGGTAGCATGGAGATTCATTTTAAAGGCTGAGGGCTGGGAATCTGATCCCAGCGCGAAGCTGCATATAGAGACACAAAGAAAGACGTCTCACTTCTTCACTGTCACTCAAACACAGCTCGGACAGAGCACGCTCAAAGCGTCTGTCCACATTCCTTTTGTTATTGTCTCTGCTGTGGACCACAGCACAATGGAAACCATTTTATGGCGTCACTTTGCACAGGATAGTGTGTCATTTTTCAGCGCTTCAAGTCAAAAAGTGAGTAATGTGATGAAGCAAATTTTCTTTCCCCCACAGATGTGAACACAGTGGGGTGGGGGGTATATCATTCTCACCTAAAATTCCCACAGAGTCTCATCTAATTGATGTAATAGTATTACATCCTGAGGTTAATAATCCATCTGCAACTGTGGTAGTCACTTTCATTTCAGTGTCCCAAACTCCGATCATGCAGATTTACTGAGCCGCAGCTGTTAAAAAATATGAAAGAATTTAATTTTACCTTATTAAACCAAAGCCAGAGAGGATGATGGGATACCCATACAGCTCTGATATCACATAACTGTCACTCTTCTAAATTAATACTAAAAAGTGTTCACTCATTGGACTGATGATTGTTTTAAATAAATAAATGTTTTAAATATCGACTAAAACAACATTATCATCAACCTGAAAAATATGACGTATAAAAAGTAATAATAATAAAGATAAATCCCTCGTAAGAATTTACTCTTGGACCTCTTTAAGTAAATTTTATTGCTGTAATATCAAGTACAACTCACTTACCAGTGTCAAATAAAATCTACTTGCTACTTTTAAACTTTTTTGAAGATATTAAGTAAATGTTACTTAATTATTTATAAATTTATAAACTTAAGTCAATTAATAGACAGAAATGTTGCTATATATATATATATATATATATATATATATATATATATATATATATATATATATACACATAATATTTTTCTGTACTTTTCATACTGCACAAATCACACAACTAAAATAAAAAAACAATTTACAAAAAGTTCATTTTGTCAGTATAATTTACTCTCTGTTCTGCCCTGAATATGTTTTATATGTTAAAAACACTCTTAATTTGAATGTTGAAACGTTTTATTGTCACAGAGCTTTTTTTTTTAAATCCGCCTAGACAGGAAGTAGGGAGTAAGAGCGTAAACAGTGAGAAAAACGCGACAGCATGCAGTGGTAGTCTGACAGCTGATTCATAGTGATATTTTGTCTGCATCCTTCAGAAAGCAATGGCTGTAAGTGTTTCATGTTAACATTAAGAAGTTAATACTTACCTGTTGTTCACATAACAATTTATTAAGTCATTTTGTATCTTTCTTTTATAGTTTCACTCCAATTCAATGTTGTCATCCTGACTTACCTGCTGTGTACAAAGTCATTAAAGGAGCAAACACGCTCACTTCCTGGCTCTTGAAAAGGAGTTTGGCTGGCTGTTGTTAACGCTTGGAAAGTACAACACATAGAGAGAGCAGTACACTCTCTCTAAACATTATTTACCATGAAGTTCATTTTGTCAGTGTAGTTGTGGGCGGGTTCCATTACATTTTAAACATATCTGAGCTCTGCTCAATACAACGCATACTTAATCACACAGGCACAATTTAAAGCTGCACTAATCAATATTTTATGTTAACAATGGATTAAATGACTGTGTGCAATGTGAGAGGTGTCACTTAGAGATAATTATCACTCGCCTCTGCAGTTCCCTTCACATCTACAGAGTGTTTTAAACATCATTGTGTTGGTTTAATGGCCCACGGCTTTATTGTTTGGTTCACTTTTATTGCTGACATCCCTCGTTGGTGTCCATCAGCAACTGATAGCTGTTTTCAGTGAAAACTCTGATAAACCCATGGTCACCTCTTTACTTTCTATCAATAAACAGTAATTAGTAGTTTATTAATTGAGATGGAGATGCTCTTTGACTGCAGTAACAACGTGACTGCTTTCTTAGAAGAATAACAAGAGTCTTTCCTTCTCTGAATACATAAATACTGTTTATATATAACACCACCTTCAGTTGTTAGAAGGCTAAAAGCTCAAAATAGTCGACTAAGATGCACAATGATACAGTGTCACCAGCTGCATATGTGCTGTAGATGCGTTCATGAGTAAACCATGCTAAAACACAATTATTAAATAGTCTACAACTTTGCATAATGTTGACTAGCGGCTTTGATAGCTGACAAATCAGCTATTCTGTCAAATCCCCAATACATGCCTTAATATAAAGTGTTACCACACCAACTGCACACTACATTCTTAGCACCAAAACACCAAAAGTTAGAGACTGGCTTATGAAGATAGTGCAGCATGTACTGTAGCAGCTAAAGAGCCAGCTGTTTCCGGAGGAGTTGGTGGAGATCAAACCAGAGCTAAAAGAAGTATCAGTGTTGGACTTACATACTACATCTCCAGTTGCATACTAATGTTGCTCTGTGTATGCTAGATGAGTAAACAGGCATTTTTTTTAAATAACTGGGAATATGTCATATAATGTGTTTTACAGGGTATGGCTGCAATGTGTCCCATCTACCATTTTCAGGGACTCTCCACTCTGCTCCATGGAGAATAAAAAAAGAGCACAGAGCAGATCGAGCTGACCCAAAGTCAGACATAGAAACGGCATAGAGAGTCTGGTCAATTAAAACATGTCGTATAAACATACAAAACTGAAACAATTTAATCCTGCTTACTCATGGTAGGAGCTCATAAACCATTGACAAATGACCATATCCTTAGTAACCTAAGTAAATGAACAGAGTGTGGCGGGCAAAACACCCTGCTTATAAAATGCTCCTGATGGGGCATAAAGCTGCATTGAGAATGGACCAAGATGTCGCATCTAATCCTGGTGGAATCTTATGTCCCCAAGTGACTGAAACAATCAGTTAATACAGATTTACGGACCTTTAAGTGGCATAACAGAAACCTCAACATCAACCACAAGTGTTGTTGTGTTTGTGCATTGAAGGGTCAGGACAATCTTACTTAGCCTCAGTGGTATGTAGTCTTGTAGATAGTTTAGGTTTGACATGTGTGAGGTTCATTTAACAAAGTGTCTGAGGTGAATCTGTGCAGTCTGATAATGACACACAGTAAATGAGACAGATGCCATACTCTCCATTGCACCCATTTATACACATAATGACTGATTTCTATCACCCTGCTGTGCTATTGGCAGCATGTAATCTTCTCTTTGTGCAAAAAAAAATATATAGCTGTGACATTCCTCATATAATCCTCAACACCTCAAACCCCAAAGAACACAGACAGGGACCTAAATGGTAGTGTTAAGTATTGTCAATAAGAAAGCTGTGAAATATTGATCATTGGGTTCACTTCAGCAGTTTGAGGAAAAATGGTGGGATAAATGAAAGATAGTCTGAACCTCCCAGACAGGGTGAATAATAACAGGTGAGGATTAAAGACTTGAGAGGGTGACATGGGGCCACTGCTCTTTGTCTGCACATGGGGAATGAAGGCTCTGCTCTTCTTCAAATATTATTACTCCAGCTGCATGGCTAAAGCCATCAGCAACAAATACAATGAAAATTACGCAACCATAAACAACATGTTGACAGCAGCAGGGAGCGTTACCATGGTGCTCTGTCTCTCGCAGGGATAGTCACATTAATCTTAAAGTTTCCGCAGCATGTGCGAATTCATGTGAGATTCCATTTTGCTACGGGAGATTGACTAAAGGAAAAAAAAGCTCATCAGAGTCACCTGGCCTCCTTTGTCTTACCTTATGTCAGATGAGGGGAAAAACATTATCGCGGCGTGCTGATTAGATCTGAATTGCCTTGCCCCATCTGATAACATGCTACTATGATTATCAGAGACATCTTGTCATCTTGACTGAAAAATAAGGCTGACCTTGAACATCATTGTCCTGTGGAAGCATTCAGTGGTAACAAATGCCCTAAACTACAGGACAACATATGTTGTTTGTTTGGCATAGGCTTCCAAATAGACCCATATGAGTATTTTCAGATATGACGATATAATTTGTCAGTGCATTATTGTTATTAATACACAGTAAAATGTGACCAAAGTCGGACATTACAAACATGATCCACGACTATCTGATCAGCCACTACTCGGTTAAGGAACGATGATGGTTGGGGTTCAAGACTCAAGGTTAGTGTTTGCTTGAAACAAAGTGGTTCATACAAGTGCTATCCGGCTACATTTGACTGGTCAGTTGCATGACCGACAAAGGGGAAAACCCAGTGACTCATGGAACAGTGCACAATGTTGGTCAGTTTCCCCTCAAAGACATTTGTGGTGTTGCACTTGGTTGTGCCCACAAAAAGTTGTCCTGGTCATGCTGGTGTTTACCACTGGCAAAAGAGGTGATGTGGACAGTCTCTGGTGTCAAAGCTGGACAATTCTTATGACATGATATGCCAAACTTGGCCACCTTTCCACCTTCTTCAAAAACACACAGATCAGACTTCGTTACGATATAAATACCAGAAGAAAATGGAAGCAAGAAACAAATACATACTTTTCAATGGTATGTGTTTACAATGGCACCTTGCAATCAACGCACACACTACAGTGAATTTATAATATAGTTTTTCCTACTTTCATTTTCTACAGCGGCCAACCTGTGTATTGCTGTAGATTGGCCCTAAGCACCTACTAGATGCTCAACGCATTCTCATCATAAGTCATCAAATACAGATGCTGATCTCAGCCTCTCAGCCAGACACACAAGGTACCTTTTAGCATGTGACACCTTTTTAACACCTGGCAACTTTGTGAAATGGTTGTAGTTTGGTTAGGTTTACAAAAAGATCATGACTTGCAGGTCACATTGCCATGACTGCAGCATTCAGTGACTCATGTCACGTAGATAGCGTTATGCAACAAACCTTACATCAACATTGGCTACTGGTTTCACATGACCACCAATCTCCTGGGTCAAAGTTCTGATTGTTTGACCCATCCATCCACTCCAACCATCCTCCTCCTGATGCTGGACTTTGTCACTCTTTACACTACATCACCTGATGCGGATGGATTACACAGGAGTGGATGTAATCCCGGCGTATCTCATACAGAAGCTAAAGGGTACCTTGTTCGTCTGTACACGATGCTGAGGGGTGCCACACAATGTTGGTATTTAACGCCGGGAGAATGAGAACGGCCTGAGATGGTACACATGGGAGTTTAAATGCCTCCGTTAGATTATCTAACAGTGTCTGAAATCCCCTTTTGAGGGAGGCTGTGTCCAACAACAATGCACCCCCTTGAGGTGTTTGAGTGAGTAAGAGTGGCCGTTTGAACTTCTGTCTGAAACTCACAGCACTCATAGCAACTACTTCAGTCATGTTTTGTGTGTATATATATAAAAGCTTAAAAGGCTTATCCCACAGTGTGTACACTTATCCCCATTAATACAATTCATTGCATACAGAAAAAAAAGACACACCGAACAAAACATTCTAGAAAAAAGATCAAGCAGGCACTGGGATGCAGCCAGGAGGAGTTAGTCGTTTTTGAAATATACTGAGGCCCCAAGAGGTTTTGAGCTTTACAACATTGTCCAGCTACTCCTGCCATTGCTTCTTAGAGACGACAATCAAAATTCTGATGATGACAAGAAGTATGTGTCAGTTCGTCATGAATATAGTTTGTTTAAGGTAAGGGTGTCAAACTTAAATCACCCAGTGGGCCATAATTGAAGACTGGGACTATGTCATGGGTCGAGGGGACATTAGCGCATCATAGTACGGACACATTAGCTCCACAAAAATGGCACAGACGTTTACCTCCTATGTCTGTAAGCCTGTGTGCCTTGTCAGTAGCCTCACACCTGCTTTAAAAGTCCCTGTTCTCAAAGTCAACCTTTCGTTTGGACGTTTTCTGGGGGGCTTTAATGTCGCTGTGCATTCATCTGCTGACCACTGATTAGTGTGTCCAATGACAGAATCTTGACCTGTGTGGCGGCTGTTGCAGTGCATTGTGGGATTTGTAGTATGAGCGGTGGGCGTGCGATTTACTGTTGGGCCATTAATAAAAGACGTATGAAATTATATCACGGGCCACATGAGATGATCTCTTGAGTTTGACATGTCTGGTTTAAGGCATTTTAGTAAACTACCAATGTCATATTTCCAGTCTAAAGGACAGTGTTAGTGAGAAATATTTTACTGTTCAGGCTAACAAGTTCTGTTCATCACCTTCAAACTTGTGAATTAAGAGTTTTCCTCTCAGTTTGACTTCGAGTGAACCCCATATAACCTTCCATAAAGCCATTTTCATTTGCAAATTGAAGCAGTTGTGGATTGAGAGGGCACTTCATGCAGCTTCTGTATCTGGTTACAGCCATTTGTTTTACAAATTAAAACATTCTAATCCCTTAAGCTATTTGCCACTTTTCACAGACTGAATTTGTTTAGAATTATATTAATTTCAAAAGGTTTGCAACCACTCAGCACATTCATCCCACTGGCATTGAGGGGAAGGGTAAGAAAGTTGTCAACGTGGCATGTCTCTGCCCTCTCTCTTTTTTCTATTTCAATTTTTCATACCTCTCCAGCCCACCTTAAAGCTGCCCCTTCCAAATAAACATATCAAAGCAGTACAATACACGAGTGCCTTTGAAGAGACTGTAATGTATTTTAGATTTCTTTGTGTGCCTATGAGCCCTTGCTGGAGTGGTGATCGTGGAGCAGGTAGCCACAGCCAGTCCTGCTCAATAATTCAGTGTCAGTGCAAAAGACTGGGGGGGGGGGGGCTCACTGTTCTCTCTCCCCCAGTGATGTAACCTCGCTTTGACTCTGGGGCCTCGCAACTGTCGGCTGATAAGCACCCAAGGTGGTGTCTGACCCTGTGGCCCCAAGGATGTGGGCAGTCAAGTAGCTGGGAACTGTCAGAAATATGGACAGGGAAGGAAAGATGTAGCACACACACCTAGCAGTCTAGTCTTTACAAGACTTAAAAGAGTGTCAGCAGGAGCTAAGCATGCCTGTGTTGTAATTCACCTCAGTGTCATGAACATTGCCATTACCTCACGGTTTACCTGAACCTGAAATTATATAGGTGTGCTAGAGAGAGAAAGCTGTTTTCGTAATGGGAGCTGCTCTATGTTTATATGAATACATAATATATGTGAAAGCCATCAGACTGCAGGAAATGATATGCTGTATACTGAACACAAATCTGTGCAAATTGAGATTAAGAATGACTGACACCAAAAGATGTGCAGTCTTCTGAGTGTGGCGATAGGATTTCCTTTCAACGAAATCCATTAGCTCACTTAACAAAATAATCAGCTTATACATGGAGAGCAATGCAATCTCTGGTTCAAAATTATGATAATCTGATTGAGGGTGTGTGTTTTTGTTCTAATACTGCATATACCCAAGAGCATGTACAATCACATTTGCATAAACAAAGTCAACGGAAACCAGGCATTACACCCATATGTGTATGTCTCTTCAAAACCATGGCTGGTTTAATGTAAACCTCTTTTAACTAATTGTTTTGGTTTTCAGGCAGTTAAATTCTGCCCTGTTCCATTCAGCCTAGTTTCCAGCAGCAACAGGCAGATGGTTTTAAGTGCTGATAAACCAGCTGTATACTACCTGCCCAAAACAGCAGTTGAAAACTATCTCAACAGAAAGTGGAACATTTAGCAGCCATTAGAGAGATAGATATTTTTTCCAGGTGTATGTGGCAACCAGAAAAGAGCTCAAAGGAGATTGAATATTGGATTTAAATTGATAAAGCGGCCACAAACACAATTCCAAATGAATGCTAATGTTGCTCTGAATGTGCTGAATGTGTAAATTGGCATCTAACGCACGCACCATATATGGGGTGATATGATATCAGCTGTGGTTTTTATGTTAGTTTCCTGGCCTGTAATGGACAAAAAAATCCATTAACACAGTTTTAGTTACTGCAAAAAACACAAGTTTCAGTTGTTTCTAATTAAATTCTCTCAGAAACAAGCACATCTTTTAAAAGGCAGAACAGTACAGGCTATTGCTCTAATGTAAGGGAAGCACACGTGTATCACAGAGTCAGAGGTTCTTTTATTTGCAAGTAAACATACAGTACATGTATCTCACACCAATAAACCTATTGAAAGCATGGCTTTAACGACAGAACATTAGCATATTTTTTGTGCAGTGCAGTCAGTTATAGGAGCTCTGTCTTGGCATCCCACCATTCGCACGTACCTATGGTGTAATTACCTCACAAGATAGGAGTGTGTAAAATTGTGATAGGCACCTTGGGGGAAATAAACGCACTGACCTGAGGATTTAAGTTGACCCACGTCTGGGCAGATGATCGCCTCAGCCCCTCAGGCACGCCTTTTTCCCCTTCAGGTCATAAACTATGCATTAGCTGGCAACCATAAGTTCAATCCTCAACAGGGACATAAAAGCAGAAATGGTATAGTTTTCACTCCAAAAACATTACGAGTGTGTGCCTATGCTCTAGATGCAGAGATAGTATGTGTTGGAAGGATATTGCTTCTGATCTTGATGCATTGTTTTGTTCCATTTTATTTTAATTTGGGTTGGTTTTGATCCAAGCAGGGGAAGTGTTCCTATGGGAAAACACTTGTTTGTTTCTCTGGCCAAGGGGAGACAATGCGGCAGCATGTGAAGAATCAGCCATCGGACACCAGATGGGGTCTGGATGTTCAGTGAGAGAGAGAGGGAGAGAGGGAGGGGGGAGATGGTGGTTCTGGGGAGTGTTCAGCACAGACAACCTGCTAGCGAAAGTGAAAGTTGATGGCTTATTTCCTCTCCATCCAGCTCACCCAGCAGGCTTCTGAACGCAATGGTCTGTGCTCTGTCTCACCCCCATCAACATCTGTCTTTAGGGCTCAGAGGAGGAATCATCCTGTGATGCAGCCGGTATCGGGCAAACTACATCTTGGTGATTTTTCCTCAACTAGTTGTGTCAAAAGCAGGAAAACGATGGTCTTCAAAGGGGCGAAGATTAGTCTGCACTGAAATGAATTGTGTGGTGAACCTTAGCAATATATCAGTGAGTGCACCTGGCAGACACATGTAGCCCTCAGCTCTCCTTCCATTTAATGTGAATATCACGTTCCTGTTGAGTTTATTTTATCAGTTTCCCTCCGTACAAACTCTGCAGTCTGAATTTTTACCTGAGAGCCTCCGGGGACTACGTTAACCAGTTTGTTTGTAGTCCTGTGAACCTTATAAGACATGCCAGGATCAAGACAATTAGGCCAATTTTCATAATCATTATTCACTGGTCCTCTGGGAGAGCTTAGGTATAGTAAGCTTATGACTGCAGCAGTGATTTGTCTAGTGTCTGCTAGCTAATTCTTCTATTTATAGAGGGTCATTAAGCTGTGAAAATCTCTCTTCAGTGCTAACCCATCTACGCTGTGTCATTTCTTACTGTAAAATTAAAGCCAGGTCCAGTTCAGTCTGAATGTCCAGACCACTTAAAAGTCCATTATATTCTGCCGGTGTCATTACTTTTAGTGAGCCAGCTCTGAAATAGTAGTTTAAAAAGTGATTGGACTTAATAAACGCTTTGGATATTTTTCCTTTCTCGAATCTAAAGAAGTGCCTCGTTGGAACAAATCTCTTATTAGGCATTAACATATTGTAGATGATATAGATTTCTTGTATCACATATCTCATTCAACAGTCGTATTCTTCAAGTGAACTGAACTTCTTAAATAAGTCTTTCACTTTCAGGAGCACATTTCCATAGGGGGGCATGAGTACAAAAGACAGCCAATATGAAGCAGTGCCAGATATTCAGAGTCTGACTTCTATTGAGGGCCGCAAAAAGGTCAGTTTAGTTGGATTAAAAATCAAGAGTGGACATTTCTCGGGGTTTGTAATGGATGAAGCTAACCTTTTTAACATTCCAAGAAGTTTGTTGCTTTTTAAGAAATTAATCAAAACAATATCTTTTTTTTCCACTTTTCTTATTATATATACCTAACTTCTAAAAATATCAGTGTGCTAAGTTTAGAATGACCCACCTAAGCATTGACTATTTGTCTTATAACCCGTCCTAATAAAGAATCATTTCTTCAAATTCAATGTCAAATCACGGTTTGACATACAGCGTCTGGATCATGAGAACTCAAACAAGACTGATGGTGCTTTCAGGTTGCAGCAAACTCTTGCAGTTTCAGCAGGGAAACAAGGAACACAAGAGAAGGTGTAGATCAAAACTGGCGGGAAACAACAACAGCAGGAAGTAAGGTTCTAAGGTGAGGGGAAAATTACAAAAGAAAACAGGAAACACTAAATAAGAGATGCAAATTCGTAACACAAGCAGAGGAAGGATGGCTGCCGTTCTTGTCAACACACATAACTTGTTCCCATTGTATTCAGAGTGATGGTTCCACATGGCCACAGAAGCCACAGCGAAGGAAACAAAATGTCTGACATGGAGAAATCTGAGAAGCCTGAATGATACATCTCTTCACCAGCAGAGAACAGACAGATCAATGAAACATGAGCTTCAAAGTTTTATTATCCAATCAGGGACAATAAACAATGTTTATTAAGTAAAACATGCTATATTAGTCATACCATATGCTAATCTTTTCCTCTATTTAAGATACAAATCTCCTTTTTAGCTGCATGATGAGATTGTACTAGCTGGATAGCAGCAACCTGTGCTGGTAGGATCAGTGGTAGCCGGGAGTTGCTGGCGGTGTTGCACACGGCTGCCGCTGATCAAAAACAGAGAATATGGGGAATATGGTCTGAAAACACCTGGAAAAAAAAATGAAGCCATTCTAGCGCTCTGTGAGGCTGTACTTAGGCTCTGTGGTGCTTTGAGCTAAAATATGTTTTGGACACATTCAAATTTTGAACCAATGATGATACTACATGAAAAATCATAGTAACCAAAATCTAAAAATTACAGCTATCCATTCAATAGTTAGTCTAAAAATGAATGTCAACTTGCTAGTGGTGCTAAAGTAAATGTCAGAGGATCATTGAAGCCAGTTGGCTTCTTCCAAACATAGACAAACACGTTCAAACTTCAGTCCACTAAGAATACATGACACGCTCCATGACACATGGTGCAGACATATTAGGTTAGAGTGTTGACATTTGATGATATTTTTGAAGGTCAAACAGCTTTGGCTAGCATTAGATTTACATTAAAAACAAACAAAAAAAGCAATAACATATTGTATACTAGAAAGAACTTTGAGTTTCTTTAGGAGGTTTAAATGCTGTTTGACTTCATATTATATCCTTGCATGCATTTCGCCATGCCTCCCCCACAGTACACATTACTTTGCATTGAATTCGGGTGACACAGAATGCAAATGAACACAAACATTGTAAAAGTCAATGAACTGTAAACAATAGTGCCACATAATCTGCATGACAAATGCTCATGCCTCTGTCAAGGTAAAGGCGGCTTAGCTCTCAGCTGCACACGTTTTTCCGGGGGTGCAAAGTCATCAAGGGTGAAAAAGGTGACAAATATGCAAACAACCTGGGGGGAAAGAATTAACCCTGTTATGTTGAACGGTAACGGACACAAAATGCAAACACAAGCCAAAGACTAAGATCAATTAGAGCAGTTTATTAAAACTAGTGGGAATATTTCAATATAACCCTCAAAGGTGGACATAACAGGGTGAAGCCTGAGGTGAGGGTGATCTAGAATGATGCAGGAGTTTCTAGAAATCCACTAGGTCATCCATAACAGTGTTACCACGAGGGAGCCTCAACAATCTGGCGGCATCTAGGAAGTTGAACTGGTCTTTCTTCCTGTACAGGTTGATTGGATGATGGGAAATGTGTCGTAGTGATTATGTACATTTATTGATATAGTAAGTATATTTATATAATGAAGCTGATCTTTTGACTTGTTTAAATGATAAATGTACTGTACTTCTATATCTCCTCTCTAGTCTTCTGACCACTCAAAGCTCTTTTACACTACATATCTCATTCACCCATTCACACACATTCATACACTGATGGCATTAGCTGCCACGCAAGGTGCCAACAACTCATCAGCTTTAGGAGCTACCTAGGTAGCATGGCAACATTGATTCAATGTTGAAATCAGAATCATTGTTTTTGTTCAGGTTGAATATTCAAGGCTAGATAACATTGAATCAATGTTGATAATTCTTTGCATTTTCAATGTTGAGAAGAGAAACACTGAATCAGTGTTTATTCAGTGTTGGTCTGCTATCTGGGTAAGCTATCTGGGTAAGCATTTCTGGATGTTGTTGAGATATGGCTTTTGCTTGACATGGTAGAATCTAAACTTGCAGCAATGAAAATGATGGGGCATAGCGTTAGTTCAGGCAGGCCACAAAGTCAAGCTCTGCTCATAATCTCAGCTACATCAGCTGATCTGCCTGAGCCTGCCTTCCCTTGCTGCTTCATCTGCAAACAGCTATGCAGCCCGCCTCCACCCCAGCTCCTCCTTTTTATGCTGCATCTGATTTAATCAGTCATTTCTGTTGTCGGTGTTGCCTGCTCTGTTCTTTACCCTAAGTGGGGGGTCTCTGCTGCTGCTTACCCTAACTCATGCACATGTTCACAAATGGAAGATTCCTTGATAAAAAACGGTCCTGACTGAAATGAATGTACCAGCAACAGTTTTCTGAAGTGTTGCTGATACACTTCATATAATCAGGTCAGTTTTTAATGCAATTGCTGCCTGAGGGGTCAAAAGTCATATTCAGTGTTGGTTTGTAGCCTTAAAATCAGAGATTTCTTGGGATTCTCTGAAATTTATAATGATATTATTGATTACACATGGTGAAATCCATAAATTGTATATTGACAAACATTTTTCTCAAACTGCACAAAGTGGTGAACCTTGCCCCATCCTTGTTATGAATGACTGAGCCTTTCATACTCATGATACTATCATTGTTACCAATTAACTTGAAAGCTTTGAACAATAACAAAGCCATTGGTTGCAGCTAATGAATGGGTGATTGATCAGAAAGTGATACTGATTAGCTCGACATTGCTAAAGGATGTGTTAATGAGCTGACCAGGGAGGAAAGACACAAAATGTATACAGTGAGATTCACACCAACCCTGATAGTGTGAACGCACACTGTTCTTTCCACACAGGGAGAATGAGATTAACATCAAGTATCACTGAGTGTGTTTCACAATTGACAGTGCGCATACAAACAGCTGTTTTGGGCGATGGAAGCTTATCTCTGAACAAAACACCCCATTGTAACAGCTTGTGCGCGGAGATGCAAATTCCCACCCACATACAGTACACTCATGTACTCCCATATCAGCACATGTTCAGGCCCGTACAACATGCCCGAGTTAAAACTGAGTAAGCATTTGCGAGGGCAGGTGTGCTCTGATGAGGCTCCGGTGTAGTCTTGAGAAAGCCCTCGTAGACGCCAAGCTAGGATTTATTGCTGCGTATGTTACCTTAAACGAATGGAGCTCTCCGCGCTTTCACCAGTGAGGAGTGAAATGAGAAGAGAAAAGCTGAAAGACCCGCAGAGAAGCTGAATAAATTAGTCTCAGCTTCTAAATGAACAAGGGAGGCGAGGAGGAAGGAAACATGATTTAGTGCCTTCTCCCTTCACCTCTTTGGGGCGGAGAAGCTGGTCGGAGCTATTACGCTCTCTATCATGCAGAGTCCCTTTGGACAATGCGGGATGAGGCACACAGAGCTCCACTGCTCCTCTAACTGATCATCAAGGTGTCGCATTAGAGCCGCTCATGTATCACGACTGGATAGCAACAATACAATCAGTTATCATTATTGTTCTACAAGCTTCAATGATCCTCTTCAATTATATTCAGCCAGGTAGGGAGCAGGAGCTACACATACAGCCAAGGTTGAGCTATTTGTTTACACGCCACTGTAAATTAAACCTAACTCCTATATAATCACATAATCATGTCATGGAACCTGGATCATTTGTAAAAAGGCATTTTGCAGTGGTGGAATTTGTTCCTCTGTTGTTTCCAGCTGTCAGAATTCAGGGCCTTGCTGGTGCCACATGTAGTTTTCTTGTTGACAAGCCTGTGGATTTACTATGCTGTGCAAATTACATGCCAAAACATGCACACAGTCCAAAAAATATATGTATGTATCTCATTTTTTGCCCGTCTGCTCACGATTTCTTGAATTCATGATCTAAACATTCATGTCTGACTTTTGCAAAGCATGATTAGGAAGAGTTCATTTTCCAAGAACAGATACACGTCTTTCTTAAAATGAATAAACCAACACCAGTTTCATTAATATTCCCTTGACTGTACAATGAAAAGAACATGATTAAGGAAAATTAAAAACATTTGCGATATCTTATCAAAACAACCCGACAACAGTTTGATTGATATTCCCCGGAGTGCACAAAAACATGATTTAGGAAAATAAATTAAAACAAAGTTATGTGTTTTTTTGCAAGTTAACTTTTTGTCTGCATCCAAATCAGACCACAAGCACGATGAGTTCATAAAAAAGAAGGAAAAATAGAAGCGAAGTTTGTTTGCAGCCCACTTGGTGTGAAGTGTAAAAAAAAAGACAATAGCATGCATCAGCTTTGATGGTGGTGAAACCCCTCCTGGCAGCCATGACACAGAATTTGAAATCCTTCGATTGCTTATGACTACTGTGACACGGTTATGTGAGAGGGGAAAGGATTTTTTTAAGGGTATGAGCTGTGGGTGGATTCAGTCCACTTTCTTCCCATACAAACAGAGCAATGCTTTTGTACATCAAAGACCGAAAAGATGTGGCGGAGTGATGACAGCAACATCATTAGCGACCAAGAATAAATAGACAGATGCTCTATGCATTCCTTTAAAGGATAAAGCTGGTGTTATTCTATATTTTCCCATTGTAAGCAAATCTCCTGAAGAGAGTCAGTCAATACTTTTTGACTTCTTTACCCCATCTGTGACTCAGCAATTTCCTAAAAATGGCTGGTCACTGTTGTTTCTTAACAAACAGAACTCAAACAGGAGGAAACAGTGCATTTGTTTAGGACTATTTAAAGTCAGCAGGATGGTGTAAGATGCAGTCTAATAGACTGTGTGTGTGTGTGTGTGTGTGTGTGTGTGTGTGTGTGTGTGTGTGTTGATGGTACATGTACAGGAGCATGGCACCAAGTGTAATAGTACTTTGATGCACATTTTGCATTAGAAAAGTTTCACAAACACAAAAAGTGTTAACGTGCTTGAGGTGTTGATGAGTTAAAGCTCTTAAGAGATGGAAACTTTTTTTAATAAGTTGTGTTGTAGCAAACATTGAAGTCACATGACTGATCAGCTCCCTCGTCATGGCTCTATAATCCCTCCATGATGGCTCCACACAGATCTGATGTGACCTTCCTCACATTATTACATAGAACAAACACATACGTCTGATTTACTTCCTGTTTCCTGTGTTGTTTTTTACTGCTTGAGCTTCCACTGGTGTTTTTCTGGTTTTCATGACTACAGAGTTGATATCACCTCCTGCTTATCTTGTGAACAAACTCCAAGTTGCATCACGGTAGTGAATGAAAACAAGCGTTCACATTTTCTTTTGCGGATTTATTCAAAATTCCATGAAAATTTGAACAGGAACACGGCCACTGAAGTGTTTTTAATTCTTTTTGGACAACAACAGAGCTCTTTGAGATAGAAGAATAAGATATATCTGGCTTTTGTCACACAAACACATAATACTTGTTAGTACGATACGTTCATTGTTGGTTTGACTATGCACATGGGATTTGATGATAATGGAAGAAAATATGTAGAAAATATGTGAAGTGAGAATTTTGTCTAGAAATCAACCACACACTTCGACAATTTCCAACAATACATGCATAAATCTTTAGATTTTCTGTCAAAGACGGACCTGTTTTCCTCATAATTAGTACCAAGTTCCTAAGTTCTTTAAGTTATTTAGAAATTATTTGAAAATTATGGAAGCGTGAAATAAACAGTTAATGGATGCTTACAAAGCTCTGACAGATCGTGCTTCTTGTGTTGCATTGTCATTTCTTGATCTCAGATCTCAATTTACTTAACGAGTACAAAGCGATGATTAGAAATGACAAACCTACGAAAACAAGACGGAAGACGTTATTAATTAACTGGGATTATGATTTAATCAGATGAAAGCTGACACGTAGAGTCTGAAGGTCCCAGCAGCTCAGAGATATTTTGTGCTTGTTGAGCTTCAAGGTGTCAAAGGTGTTGTTGGTTTGCTTTTCCCCATAGTCTGCCCTCCAGATGTGAGATAGTACGTCAGTCATCTCCCAGCCCATCACTAACAGTCGATGAAGAGATCAGTCAGAGCCCCAGCTCAGACCAGGATCCAGGAATTCCCGTATGGCAGACAGCTGCTTGTAAATACAATAGAAGCAGGAAAGGACCTGATCACTGTTTGCCTTTCTCTCTGTGATATATGGAACCCTATTCATGGCACGGAGATTTAAAGGGGCTGCCCGGTGATTTAGTATTGACCTTTTGGGTTTCAGCAACAAGGAGTTTCTCTCACTCCATTAATTTGGCGTGAATGTGTTTTGTTTTGATCAAGTCTCACCTACTTTTAAGCAAATATCTAACCAGCCTTATGTGCAGCAGTATGACAAACCATACAAATGGACAACTATTTATGTGGCAGCACCCACACAGCACAGGGATCTCTGAATGTGTCTGAATGTAACGATATTTATGGTTTTGCTGTGTGTTAGCAATATTGTCTGAGTTGAAAGATGACAGTTTATGACTTTCAGTATTTAAACTTATGTTAAATATTGCATATCAGTCTTAAAAACGGCACTGCTGTGGACCCGTTTCCAAACCAACAAATCAAATATCAGCCGCCTTAGTAACTTTGTTTAACCATTTGCATTTTTTTTATTTGTGCAGTTATATTTATTTATTTTTTGTGCACTTATCTCCTGTTGTATAACTTTGCTTACCCATCTTTTGTGGCAGTATTTCCTTTTAAGTGTAATGCAAGACACCATGCGTTCATTCAATAACCTATGCAATTATTTCTGTGAAATGATACATCATAAATATCCACGCATAAGGTGTATATAGTGTATGTAACTCTTATTTTAATGTTTCTATTTCTAGTATATATTGATTTTTTCTTATTTATTATTATTCATATTTTTCTTATCCCCCTTGTGTACTGTGAGCTGCTGTAACGAGTGAATTTCCTCAATGTGGGATCAATAATGCACCTGCATGACTGTATCGATAAGTTTGGGTGAGTGCTCTTGAAATTTTCAGGCTAATAGGAGTGCGCGAAACCAAGAAATATGTTTTTTATCCAAATACTACATGATACCAGGACCAGGATCAACAATATCAATGCAAATATTAATACCTTTTATGTCAAACAGCTGATATTCTATCAAACTGAGGATCATCTTTTTAATGACATATCTGTGGTGGATAAATAATTAATGTACAGCCGGCTGCTAAAATACTAAACTTGAAATGGGACTAATGAAGAAATGGTCAGCAGCATAAGGTCAGGAGTACTTCTGCAACACTGGAGGGTTTACATGAGACATTTTGATTTTTCAAAATAATTGTCAAAATCAATGCAACCAAGGCAGAGAACTTGTAGTCCCAAGTAAAGGTCAACCTCAAAAACCTCAACATCATCAACCTCAAGGACACAAAGTTGATATCTACTGATTTTACTTCCAGGCTACAACATTATTGACCAACAGGTGATATCAAACATTCATTGCTTCCCTTCAATGAGGACTTTGAAGCTCTATCAAGCCTGTGTCCAAGGCCAGAGCCCATGTTTCTTATTCTGGTTGTGAAATGTTTAAGACCTGATTTATTTACGTTTTAAGAGCACTTGTGGAAGGGTCATCAGTCCCCAGAACTTGTTCGACATCAAACTTATTGAGTCTCTCAAAGACTCTCCTTAGACTCTTCAAATGTTTTCCCCGTCAGTCACTGAGCTCTCAAACCTCCCTTATTTGAATTCAAGCAGTTGTCTCATGCATTTAAATTTCTTCCTACAGAGATGAATCACGCTTTTACCTGATATTTTTTCTTCATTTAAATATTTAAATATTTCAAAATGTGCCATCTGTTCATGTATTCACACTACTTGGACCTGTTTCTGGTGTTACCTTCAAAATCTGCATTTCAACATGAACGTTATAACTGGCCATTAAGGCCTTTCACATGTTTTAAAATATAACCAGGAAAGCAGAATTTTCTTATTTCTTATTCTTATTTACTTTTTTTTTTACCAGAATTTGAAGGAAATCAACAGTGTATCCTTTCTCTCCTGTGTTCAAGAATCATTCATTGTCATTGGCAGTCATTATGAACACTGATTTTAAGGTGAATCCTTTGCAGAGGACACAGGTGTTCAGCCTGCTTGTTTAAAGTCCTTCAAAGCAGGTGGTAGCTGGATTGGAACACAGTATGGGAAGTTGGCAAAAGTGGGCAATTTTTCAGTTAAAAGTTGAAATTTTCACTCTTTACTGGTTATGATTACACAGGTTCATGTATGGCACAAAATAGTACGAAAAGTATCATTCCAATCCTACTGCCAGGTAGAATGTTGAGAATGGATGATTTTATAAAACCAATGTGTTCAATGACTTAACTTTTTAACATCCAATACATATCCACTAAATCAGCAACTGGACTTGCTTAGTTTCTTGAAGATGTTTTTGCTTTGTTTCCTCCAAGGAACTAAGCAAGATCAATGGATACTATGACTTCGATGACTGAGAATCTTCACAGACATCCATATATCCATAACTACATATTTATGTATTTATGGATATGGATTCTGCAGTACAATCTCTGTACATGAGTGGAGAACAGAAGCTAGCATCTGCACAGCCTCACAGATGTGCATGGGCTGTTTTATTCCTCTCTGTATAGGTGATCTGTGTAACATGGTTGCCATATGCAATATATTTGTTTTCAAAATCAAAAACACCCCAAAATTTGGAGCAGACAGCCCTCTTCCAAATAAACACAGAATAGAAAAAAGCAAAACTATATTAAATATTAGATCTACCCTCATATACTATACATTACTCTGCTCCGTGGGGCTTCAGATTAAACTCCTGTATGCAGATGATGATCATAGTCATGTATCGGCTTCTTCTCTTACACACATTGCAATGAATCCCTTCTGAATAATTCTGTATTTTATGCAGATGTTCCCTTTAAAAAGTGAGCGGTAAATCTAAATCTAATCCATGACTCACAAATGAAACTGGTTGTGGTGGCTTAAATTTCTTTAGAAACTGAAGATTTATCCTCCACAAAAAGGATCCCCAAAGGGTTATGAATCTATCCAGCATCACATACCTCAGAATTCTTTGTGAATTTACTCGTACTTTATTTGATAAATCAATTGTGACAGACCCTGCTCACCTCAAATCTACAATGAACTTCCCTTACCTGCTGCCCAGAGGGTTATAACATGATGGAGCTCCTAAATTATTTATCCCAATCATTAAATATCTACGCACATCACATATTGGCCTCATGAAAGCTTTATATGTGGAACCATGATACTATATATCAAGTCCCTGCCATTGAAACCAGTGCTACAAAGGCAACACCATGCATTGTTGATGACTGTGTAGGTTCTGCGTGGTTTCCCTGCTTTTCTTCGCAGCTGCTTTCTAAAACATGAAAAGGCCTGTATTCCATCCACATTACACTTCTAATCAATAAATGTGCTGGTGGTAGGACTCACTGGTGCTAATCATAGCTCAGCAGAGCGTGGGGGTTTGAGCCGGAGCCCGAGTTCACACACTGCCAGAGACATGAGAGCTGCACCTCTAATATCTCATTATCATGGATCTGCTGATTACTTTGCCAGAGTCCCACCCTGCATCGGCCTTTTCCTCCTCATTTAAATACATTTAAATACTGCCGTATTTAAATGGTAGAGGATGAGGAAGGCAAAGTGCTAATTTGATAGCCGAGGAGACAGGTTAAAGATGTTCCTGTGAATCCTGGCGCTTTTTTTTTTTTTTTTTTTTTACGACACTGGGCTCTCACTTATTTCCTGGTTCAGTAAAAAAAGGATGAGGTGTGAACTATCACATATAGCCCAAGCTCCATCAGCCAGAGCTGTTATAATCAGCAATGTCACCTCTCCAATCAGCTGCCATGCAGGCTCTTCCCCCCTCGCTGATGTTTGCAAATTATTCAGCAAATATTTCCCCTAGGCATAACTTTGGTTCTTCGGAGGGAGAATTGATTACTGATTACAGCTGACCCGTTTTTTTGCGGATGTAGGTTCTTCGTGCATTATTTTGCCTGTGATCTAGGGTTCCTCTGTTTACATCGGCAGGGAAAAGATAGGCAACGTGGCACAGATGGTGCTTTATGCAGGATGATTCCTCAACAGACGTTATTTGAATGGTTATTCAATGTTAAATACGATAAGTGCTTAGAGTGGGGGTGGGGGCGAGCACGATAGAGGATGAGAAAAGCAGGAGTTTGTTTCTGCTACTTGTGCTTCGCATATTAATCAAGAAAAGAGTGCTGTGGAGCCACGTGTTCACACATAGGCGCAGCGGTATGTACATGCACACACACCTACGCATGGACTCACACAGGAGCTATGTGGAAAATGAAACGGTCAAGGGTGCTCTGATTGGGTTAGTGTCTGTTTTGCTCCTGTAAATGTGACGAGGGATCTGAGCGCTATTCTTTGGCTGACTGAGCAACAACATTTACCTTTATTAAATCTGCCCAACTCCCCCGAGAATACCTAAATTAAATTGTATACACTGATGCAGCACATGATGCAGCAAGCCACCAGAATGGAGACGTGTTATGCTGCAGGTCAATGTGATCCAGGCTGCCATGCAGGGTTTGATACAAGATGTAACAGTGAAGTGCCGTGAAAGATATTGTGTTGACTTTGACCTTGGAGACATTTTCTCTTCTTATGAAATAATCCTGTGGAGGACTTTCCCTGCATTAAATATGGCTCCATGTTTGATGTGAGGGTAGGCGGCGAGTTGCCATACTGTGGCTGAACATTTGCTATAACACATATTCTTCTTGTAACAATGAACAGAGCAAGACAACATCTCATGCAATTTGTTCAATTTGTCTAGTTCATTTCTTGAATGTTATATCACTGTTCTAGATTTAGTAGCCTGTATGGGATGGACCTAGCACGTTGATACAAGCAGCAGAATGATGCAGCTTTAATGCACTATGAGTGATTTGTTTTTGATGTTTTCATCTAAATATAATTTACAAATGTAGAAATTATATTTCACTCTGACCAATTCTTTGCGTCCTCCTCTCTCATGAAACGTTTCTATGAAGAGCTGTTGGATGAGTACATCAAGCAAGCATGTTTAAAAAGTCAAATTGGAAATGTAACTTAACCTGCATTCTGTTTTTCTAGAATCTGTGTAGTGAACTGCAACTACTGCCAGTGTGTCTGATGGAGAGACGGAAAACTTGACAAAAGTTAGCTGCAACTAGCATCTGATGGAGGTGAGGAAGAAGGTGTGTCCAAGCCTAGTGTCATTTATACCTTTCATGTCTTCTAGATTGTCTATCAGTCTATGTATCTGTCTGTCTGTCTGTCTGTGTCTGCGTCGCTTCTCTCAGTCTTCTTCTCTCAGTCTTCTTCTCTAGTGCACTGAAGGTTCACACAGGTTTGCTTGAGAAGGGTGACACAAATGTTCATGGCCACTTTCTGAAAATACTGCCCACCTTAATGCTGATGTTAGTTCATGCACAGTATGTATGTTATATAAGAGTTGCTTGCTGCTTTTTTTGATTCCATTCTTATCACAGATATTCATTGTGTCATATTTAAGTAAAAACGTACCATGTGGATAGATATTATAGAGTGGACGTGGAGTAATGGGATTTTTCAATGAGGGAGAAGGAGTAGATGTGATTTCAAGAATTTTAACAAGATAATTTTTTTGTGGGAAAATGATTACAAATTATTCAAAGCAGAGTGTATACACACATATCCTAAAACATGTCTGGAGGGGAACTTTAATGAATAATGCATACACTGTACATTGTGCACTTGGCAATAATTCTCTTTATTCAATAAAATGAATAATTTGTGTTCATTCTTCGTATCAAGCAAATCATAACAAGAAGGCTTTCTGTGTTTGACTGAAAATAAAACTCTGTTTTACATTAAGTAAATGTATAGAGAAGAAGGACCCTTCTTGTTTTCATTAAGTATATGTGGTTTTGTATTGTTAATTAAACATTTCCAAGTTCAGGCAGAACACTGGGTCAGTCATTAACTTTTACAGGATGTCATTTGTCCTACGTATGGGCCAGTTTACAGACAGGTATGCCGTTTTTGTTGAGATGATTGCGGCATAGTGCTGGTTATGTTTCAAGCAGCCAGACCCAGATTGGTATAGGCCAGTTCTTCCACTTTTGTCAGGGTGATTATGGTACTATGCTGGCAACACTAGTTCAGATTCAGCTGCCAAACCTGGGTCAATGTACTGCTGATTGTGGGACATCATTCAAACCTGATCTGGCAACAGTTTGGCATCCGTACTTGGACCGGGTTATTTCTTCTGGCCTGATGGATTTGGACCATTATGGGGCCAAACAGTTTGGCTAACAGGGTTATGTATTAAGACAAACAGTGTTGACATTAGCCAACAATAAATTGTAACAGTACAAAGCAAAGGTGTAACTAATGATTGATTCCTATGAGCCAAGAGCGATGCAAGGCAGGAAACAACAAGCTAACTGTAATCGAAGCTAGTTGTGGATTGGCTGGGTCACGTCACTCCTGTGCGTCCTTCATTTCTGCTTCCGTGCGGTGACAGGTGGGTTGCCGGCAGCGGCTGCATTTCTCCGTATGTCGCCCATCCAGTGCTAACTTTAGTTATTGTTCATAAAGGCTCGCTTTGGATGTTGCTGCTGGCTGTGCGCTGCTCACCGCTCCGTATGCCACTCACTGTTTGCCGCAGGTAGGTGCGTTCTTTCTGTTCCTCGTGTCCTCCCGTTTGGCGTTGCATGCATGGCAACCTGTGTTTATTTACAGGTCGCTTTCGAGTAACGTCGATCCCTCTGCACCACGCCATGTTGGCCGGGACTGCCTGACCGGTATGTTTTGCAGTGGTCTTAGCCTCCTCCTCCAGCCATTCGTAAGTTGCTCATTGTTTGTTCATTTGTTTGTTTTATCGTAGGGTGACTGACTGTAGTGGCGCAGCCCATAGAACCGCTGCTGCTTTGTTTCTTGTCTTCTTTGCCTCATTTAAGAAATTATTTGGACTGATCGCTGTGCCTCACTGGAACTGTTTTGCTTCACCTGGAGCTACGCTTGTGGGACTAATTGTTTCGGCTGGCTTTGATTAGCCTTGTGTCGGACACTCACCGCCTCGCCAGGGCCGACTCGGCCTCTGATCGCCTTGCCTGTTTATTCGGCTGGCGTTGGTGTTCGGGCTTCTTCTTGTTGCTGCCTGGGCGAAGCGGTGGCTTGGCAACGCTGTCTCTTTTATTGTTGGTGCAGCCACATCTTAAAGCGTGTGTGTGTGTGCTTGTGTGAGAGAGGACAGTGCGGGAACATACATTTGATTTGGTTCCTTTGTGGTAATTTCTTTAATTTCTTTTGTAATTGGTTTTGTTGCAACCCATAAATACGATTATCTTGTTTAGCTTTGTTTTGCTTATTTGTCAGTGTGTTTACTTACTATAGATTCTGTACATTTAATTGTTAGATTTTTCTTTTGTTATTTATTGTTTTGTTTTCATTATTTTCTCCTAACTGGTTGCTCTCTGGTCTCCCCCATTCAGGTGCTGAGCCTACGGTGGTGGATTGGTGTCCTGGTCACAGTGTCCCCTTTCTCTAGCATTTGCACTTGGTTGATTCTTTTTACTTTTATTTGCTTCACATGTGGTGTCCCTGGGATTCCCCTCTCCTTTGGACGCAGTTCTTTCACAGTAGGTCTCAACACTGATTGGCTCCCCTTATTTCCCCTCAGTGAGTAATTTCTTTTACATTAGTTTTAAAACAGAAATGTGTATAAATAAAAGTATTTTTGTATTACTGAACTGCCGTCTCTGCCTCGTTGCATAACGGACCTCAGTGCCTTCCTTCATTTGGGTTAGTCCACTTAGAAGAAATCCCTGGGTGAAATTCCCAGGGTGGCGTTGTCTGGCAACAATTAAATTTATCAGTACTGCCCTGAAAGGCATTTCCCCATACCTCTTGCCGCTACACACACAATGATGCTTGCTCATAGTTACGGAGTGAAAACACAATCAACAGAATGCTGACTCCAGTTCACCTAATTGCCAAAGGTTTCATTACTTAAACATGGATTTAGTGTACCTTGATTGACAGGTACTTTGACACTTTGGTTTAGTCAGGTTTTATTTTAACCACCCACCTGTGTTCCACTCTATCTCACATATGTAGATGTTTGTAGCTCCAGCCGTGTTGTCTAAGCTGCATCCACTGGATGGAACCAGGGGAAAGATGTAAAATGAAACTCTTGTTAACAGTACAGTACAGTGGTCCTCTGTCATGTTAAACCAGTCCATTGCTGGGGCTCACCTAGCTCCCAAGCTTACACAATTTGCATCTGAAAGAGTATTTCCATGGCCATCATTACCTGTTAACCCCACTCCAAAAAGAAGCAATAGCATGGCTTATTATGGAGCGCTGAGAAACTGTTCTCTTGTGTCTGTTCTAATTTCAAGCTCACACAGAATATGACATGAGAAAGATGTCCCTGCTAAGTCCTTTGGGACTTGCCTTTGATAACGGGCTCTGTATAAATAAATGAACTTAATTCTGGATTATTATGGTACATCAAACCCAATAACATTTCTCATACACAAAATGAATACCATAACCATTAAATCAAAACAAAAGATTACTGTTCCAGTTACTGTTATAGGAATAAGTCAAAATGATATCAGTGATATCTGATTGAGCTGCACTGGGTAACCATTTTTTTTTTCCAAGCTAACTTACATGATCTCTGGATTTTGATTGATTTTGTGAATTATATGATCCTATTAAATGTCACACCAATTCAAGAGAAGAGACAATGACTCTCAGTAACCATTAACCCACCATTGTCTGTGTGGATGGACATACTGTATACTTGCTTTGTAAAAAGATTGGAACATTATAATTCGTCAAAAACAAGAACTACTTCATCCTAACGACTGACATAAATCACGTCTTAAGGATAACCATGCTGATTTTCTTGTGTGTCACTTTTGCCCCTTCTTAATGAAACTCAGACGGGGAAGAATCATGGTGGGCAACTCAAGACGCTGCATCCCATCACAGATGTTAAAACACCAGAAAGCATGCGGAATCGCAACAGGAGCCGCTAGCATTATCATAGTTGTCACTCATGCTTGTTGCGACTGTGTCCCAGAAGATTCCATGTTGTGTAGGCAGGATGTTTCACCGGATGCCTCTTAGATGCTTCAAAATGTGACATTTGCTTGTGATTTAGATCAAGAAGCGCCACAGGGATTGATGAAATTACTTTCCTCTGAAAGCTGTGCTGCTATTCCCATCTCTGTTCAGTATGTATGATCATTTTGAATGGGATGGCAAATGAGCTAATAAATGGCTGCATTCAAAATGGATTGCATGTCTGTAGGTAAAATTGGCCCAATAAAGACTTTAGTATGTCTTTGAAGTCTCAGAAGGCTTGAAGCTCTCAGTTGAGATGCACGGCAATTGGAACTATGTGGTGAAGGTAAGTGACCACTGAGATGGGATAGAATTCTGAAGCACTTGAGATACAAACTGTGCCGTGGGAAATTACTAGAGATTTCTGTTTTCTAAAGTTGTAATTTAAAGCTGTTAATTGATTTTTAGCCACTTAGGGACAGAAGAAATGCTGAAAACATCTTACCGCTACCTTTTTACCTTTGTTGAATGAGTTGGTGAACATGTTTGAAAAGAGTTGCTCTTTAACAGCAGCATTCATTTGGAGTTGTGTCCAATATTCCAAGACTCCATTCCTGCTCTGTTTTGGTCTCCACCAGCTCCTCAGAATAACATCCGGCTCTCCAATATGTTCACCAGCGTGTTTCTAACTGTGCCCGTCTGCTGTTTGTGGCTGAGCAGGTAGTGAACAATGGGATTAATTAGGGCTTTTTCTCTGAACAAACAAATGCCTGCTGCAATAACTGGGTTTGGTTCCAATAGCCAGCTCCATGTTGGAATGTTGGAACCGGTTCCCAGTTGGCAAAATACCTGGATTTGCTGAGCTGGGACGCTAACAAATGTTCAGAGGAACTTAGTTTTTCAACTCTTCGCTTCTTGTATTAACAAAGTGTACAAGACATTCGGATAGCAATTCTTTACTTTAGCAAACACTGACCATCGCGTTTGCTGGTTGAAATGAAACTTTTGGCTGTCGTTTGGTTAATGTGCTCTCTGCAAGTTCATTTCGGCACTCAGCCAGTGATCGTTCAACGTCATTCAACCTCGAGTATCCACATCACACCTCCAGTATTTGGAGTACAAAGCTAAGAAAACATGTTAGGTTACACATTATTCCAATGTGCAAAGATACATTTATTTTGATATCAGAGGTATTATCCTAAAAGACTGTTAAGTCGGTGTGGTAAGCCACCCATGAGAGATGTCTTGTTTCATCTTGAGATGCCTTTAGTTAGATAGTGGGGGAGTACAATAGTAGTCATATGTTATAGTCATGCTTTCTTCGAATCTTAACACAATGGTGCTTTGAGCTAATGTGTTAACATACTAACAAAGTCCAGCTGATGGGAATGACATTAGTCTTAAAAGAAATTGGTGTTGTTATCTCAATTCTTTCACGAGTGGACACCCTAAGCTCCATTTTCTTGAACCCTGTCCAAATCACAGTGGTTCAGACCAGTCTGTGTGCTACTGTGAACTACTTGCAGCATATGGTATGAGCTGTGGTCATGGTTTTTTGCAGATTGTTGGTTGGGATTGGTTGGTGCCGAAAGCTAGCAGCGTATATATCACCCGCCTCCAGATCAGCCGATAGTGAAATCAGTTGCAATAACTGGCTTTCAACCAACAGAGGGAGGTCGCTATGAATATTTATCTTACAATATGTAGAATACTTTATTTAGATTTAGACCTTTCAATCAGCGACACGACTAAATAACCATATTCACTGATTTTTAGCTGAATAAAGTGTCTTAAGGGTTTACTTACTTTTAGGATGGCAGAGATGGTTTTTGTTTCAGGCGAGGTGACTCATGCATTAGCACAAGAAGTGGTGGGCTGTTGGGGCTGCAGCCCCCTATATTAGTAGCTTCAAGTGGTACAAGCAGTGTGAGCTGCAGTAGTTTTGTATACAGCTATTCTGTTTTTCTTTCTTAATTTCAGAACACTCATGGTAATCTCCCACTATTTAAACACTGGATTGAAGAATAATACTGAGCTGAGACAGCAAGCTCAAGTAGTTGTTTCTTTTTTGTGTGTGTGTCTTGACTTTTATTTAAATGACTGGTGGGACGTCTTTAGCACCAAGAACACTGTCAAAGCTGTACACTGACCACTGAGGTATCTCATCATGCAAAGTATAGTTTTGTATAAAACATAATAAATAAGTGTTTACATTTGTTAGTACTGTGCTGCTTCATGCTTTGTGTGGTCAGTTAATACAGTGATGCTGATCAACATTCCCTGAGGCTACAGCTGTAATATTATTTCCACGTAAGTTTCAACTTTAACTATAGAAAATTAACCACATAACATCTGTCAGTTGTTTATGATATGCAAGTGTGTGTAAACTTTTGCACCAATTCATGTATCCAGGACAGCACCCCCTGCCCACATGCATGGGCTCATGAAACCTATTAACTAACACTGTTCATACAGTATCGTCCTCAGAGTGTAGTTACAACTGAGCGTAACAGTAATTAGGCTTGTAGTGTTCCTCCTTTCTTTGCTAACAAATGCCAATTACAGACCTTAAATCAATAGTTATTTGTAAGTTGCAGATTTTGAAACCTAATTCGATTTGATTTGAAAGAATGAGATCTGAGAAGTAGATTGTGATCATGGTTTAATAAAAAGCTATTGGAATCCAACTCTCGCTGGACATCAGGCTGATGAGAAGAGGTCGTCACACCTTCACCTTCTGAGTCTTCACCTGAGATGAGCGAACTAATCATTTGAGCACAGGGACAGACGTTTACTGAATACTAATTCATTTGCTGTTCTGTTGATACTCTACTGCGTACAGTATGATGACATATTGCTTCCTCTATTCGGTGTCGATTTTTACAGATAACTTTGTTTAGGACACTTGGAGAACGTCTGCCTTTAAGTGTTCACATTAATAATGCATTGATGGCTAGAACTGTGAATCTGAGCTCTGAAACAAACATTATCCGGAGTGATGAGAGCGGCGTCTGCTGTTAAAGGAAAGGATCTCTCCTGATGGCACTGGTCCCTCCCTTCGTCTCTAATTATCCCTTTTCTGAGCCAATCATTTCAATGTAATAATTCTGTTCACGCATTGAAATGAGCCGTGCCCTCTTCTCGAGTGAATATTTATAGCGCAATGCAAAGCGGTGGACTGCCTTTTCCCTCCAGGCCAGACAATTTGGACTTCATCAATATGTATTTCCAAGGACTTCTGGAAAAAGGCACTTCAAAGGAACTTCATCAAGGATTCCTTTTGTCTTTTCAGTCGGTCTCGTAGCTTAGCCCACATACCGTCTTCCCTCTCTTGGTTTGACGTATATCAATAAATTATTCCTCTCAGGGTTAGCATGATGTCTCACTCACATAATTTCCTGGCTCTGAATTGTGGGAGAGAATGGCACCATGACATCCATCCAGATCCAGTGTTTTTATGTCAGTATAAATGCTTGAAGATGTAATGACGTCTGACAAAAAAAAGAGAGAAAAAAAGGAGCTGGAATATTTGAACACGAGTCAAGTAAAGATACAACTTATCTGCTCTTAGGTCATGGTGAAACTCAAGCTAACTTTTCTTAAACCCAGGAGGCAGCGCAGTGTGGATGTAAGAGGATGGGATTCCCTTGTTTACACAAATAATTCAAAGCTTCTTTGTGTTGACAAAAGATTTTAGAAATGATCTGTTAAACTCACATCTTTTCTCCCTGCTGTTCCTGCTGTACAAACAAATGATCTGCTACTTATGGTACATCTGCAGAGCAAAGGCTCTGAGAGCAGTGTAAAACTACTGTGTTCAGTCTTGACTGTAACTAAATCCCTTCTTTCTTCCATGTTTTGTGATTAGCCAGAATGTTTAAAGTATCACTGCCTTCATGTCAATGCAGAGTAGTTACAAAGCTGGGAAATAACAAATAAGAGACTCTTCGTCTTCATGTCAAGTTAGAAGTGGAAATCATATGAAATTATTTTTTTTTCCACTGCTACAGTCTTTGTCAAGTACAGGAAGCCAATTTAATAATAATAATAATTAAATCATTTTATTTCCATTCAAGTTAGCAAGGGCTAGACTGGAAGTTAGCGTCTATGCAGGTGCAAGTTAAGAAAAAAAATAGATGGAACAATTTTCACCATCATCTTTTATTCTGCTGTCGAACAGTCGAACCTGAAAGTGCAGTTCCGCTGCACAAGAGAATGTTACATCTAAAAGAACTTTCTGAAAAGTAAAAGCACTTTAGAGCTACTGATACAACATGAAGAGTATAATACGAAGCATTAGACTTCCATTAGCATTAAACGTTATACCTCTCACATTCTCTGCTTTTTATTTTAATTTTAATGTAATTGTGTCACCCTTTGGGTCAGTGGAACATGAAAAATGAGAGAACTTTTCTTAGAGTTCAGAGAATTTGAGTTTCTTTTAAGGTCTTCTTTTGTGCTATTGTTACACTGCAGCTAAAACAGCCCTGTGGATTTGAAAAAGATGATTGTAGGATGCACAGAAGGTCATCTAACTTTATAGTACCCTGGAAACTTAATAATGCATCAGCCAGCAGAATTTCTGATTGATTGTGTAGCAAACTGGGAAGCTCTCCCACAGCGTCTCTCCCTGGGCCGAAGCCGGGGGGATGCTGCCTAACAGCACCTGCAACTCTGCCCTGGGCTGAGCAGGAGATGCATAATACAGCCATCATTTTTTTTTTCCTTTGGCATCAAACAGGAAGCTCTGCCTCCAAAGGCCATAGAGGATGTGGGGTTTGCTGCCTTCCCTTGTATGTGGATTACTCCCCTGACCACAGCTTTGCTGTGTGGTGGCATAATGTAACGTTTGAAGAGGAAAAGACAAGGATAGGATGCTATAGTGTCTTATGCTCCACATAATACATAATGTGTTTTAGAACAAAGGTACTTGGTTTACTGAAACAGTAAGGTGTCAAATGGAATCAGTCAGATATTCCATATTGTAATTTTACTATTGCTATTTTAGTCTGTTCTGTATACATGACATCTACTGCATGTCTGTTCATCCTGGAAGAACGTTCTCTTCCTTTTTTAGAATTAAGGTCTAACTGTAGAGGGTGTTGTATTTTATTCAGACTATAAAACCCTTTGAGGAAAATTTTTTGATGGGTTTATATAAATAAAATGTACTTTACTTGATTTCTTTGGTCCAGGACATTAAAACTAATAGCTGGGTTTTGCATAATTAATTTCTTTCCTGAAGATAATGGTCACAAACACTGAAATGTAAAAGTGAAATTAGCAACTTGCATGCTCCCCAGCAGATCTCTGTTTGACTCATATGGCATCAAGCTATACCCCAACGTTTCCACTCGCATATAAAATAAATAAAATTAATCTAAATGTTGCTAATATCGCTTTATATTAAGATACATGTACAAGATGCATAACAACTCAATTTTATTTGTGGATATGGTTCTACTGACAAGCGGGTGGTTCTGAGCCTCAACTCTCCTGTTTCTGTCCCCCTCAGTTGGTAAACTATCAGTATCAAGGCTGTCCTCCATGTTTCCACAGAGCACATTGTCCTAATAAATACTATTTGACTATTTTAGATTGAAATCAGCAGAATCCATGTTAATTTCCATGACACTGATGCGCGGCATCAATCTGACTCAGTTCAGAGAGATCACAGAACTCATCTACCTTGAATCCAAACTCAGAACATTGTCTATGCAAAGCTCTCCTCCTTCTATCTATCCTACAAACATGATGGAACAAAACATCTTCTCATTGGGCAATAAGATTCTAAATGCTGACTATAGACTGAAGAAAATATGCACATACCATTTATAAAAAAATAGTAAAAATCATCAAAAGTCGAGATACGTGGTTTTCATTTAGACAGCAACGATATGGTGGTGGAGCTGCAAGGCACTGGCCATATCTTCAATATGTGGACAGGAGGAGCCGGGGATTGAACCGCCAACACTTAGCTGACAATCAAACACAGACAAGAGAAGAGGCAAGGACAATGGTTAATGTTTGTTAGGTAGCTACAGCTAACATCTGTACAGTTGGTAAGTCATTGGTTGTGATAATGATTCAAACAGACAGTACAGCAGACAAGTACATTCATTCATGTAAATAATAACATGATAACATAATGACAACAGGCCAGCTGTGTCACCAGAATGACCATTCACCTTTACCATTACAAAATAATTGTATTCATTCCCCCCTGAGGATGAACCTTTAGACAAGCTTTCCATTTTCTGTTCCATCAGGTTCTAAGTGTTGTTTTCTCTGTCCAGCAATGTGTTTGAGTGTTACATTACTGGGTGAGCAGGTTCAACATGAGAGCAGAGTGATGACAGTTGATGAGTGCAGCTCCAGACAGCTCACAGATAAAGAGTTAAGTAAAGCTCTTTGACATCTGAAAAGATGACAGATGATGTTTAGTATGCAGACAGCAACTTTTTTTTTTTTTTTCACCAGCACTTTGTCTAAAACAAAACAAAACAGTGCAGCGAAACAATTATTATATGGAACAACCGATTCATTTGGTATGCTTCTGACTTTTTGTGTCGTGTTTTTTTTTGCCAATCTAAATTCTTTAAATGTTTAATATTTTACCAGTATGAAGGATTTATGTTCATTAAAGATCCCTGATCATTAAAACCCACAAAAGAGTTGAACTATAAGGACATATTTTAATGTTTTTTACTAAGAAAGCTTGTTAGAAAATGCAGTTATATATATAAAATGAAGGAATGTCTTGAGAGAAAAGCACTACACTTTGAACATACAGTACTTTTATCCCCCTTTATCACTTATCCATTCAAGGTGATGAAAAGCATACAGCCACCCATTGTATTTTTGAACTGACTTGAAGACACATTACACCACTGCTCTTATCAGTCCTGAAAGCCAAAGCATTCTTGATGTCAGAGCAAGTTTGACAAATGAGTGCGAGGCGCTCTCTTACAGCCTGTTTGTCATCACGACTGTGACAAGCGCGACACTGATCTGAATGGAGGCAATCTGCTTTTCCCTTTGCCTTTGTCCCTGTGATAGGATGGGAAGCGCTCGTCTGAACGCTATGTTCTCACTTTCTAAATTTGCTTGGGAAATATGGAGCCTGGGAAGTGCGAGAAAGCTTTTTACATCCCTAAACATTTCATTCTTCGCCTGTTTTTTCAGTTCCCACATCTGTAAATTTCCTCTGATGCCATCGTTTTCGCTCCACCGCCACAATCGTAAACACTTGCATGAGAGGAAAATCAATACAGAGTACAGTAGCAGAAACTTTTCTCCTGTACAGTCGCATGTATCAAAGCTAGTGACTGCAAAAGAGAGCTGCGGTTCTCCACCCAGTGGGAGTCATTGTGCGGAGCCCAACTGCTGGTACCGCCAAAGACAGCCTCTGATCTCTGAGAGCTTCCTGTAATGGTACCATGGCCCTGAGGTGGGTCATTGAAAATGACATGCGCAGATGTTCATGTGGCTCTGTTGCAGGAAACCAATATAATAGGCTGCCATCAATGAACCTGTCACGCCGCGCATTCCCCACCAATTTCCCCCAGCCAGATGATGCCAGACCGCATCCCCCCGGTGAACAGAGAGAACTCCCAAAGCTCTATTACTCTTTCAGCTTCTCTCAAGAAGACACATGAGGACTGAGCAAGAAACGTGTTCGCCATCTTGCTGGCAGAACGTCTCTTTATGGATGTCCCATCAGCACAGGCAATAAAAGTCAGAGCCGTTAGAGGGCCGAGGGGAGAGGGGAGACCTGCACACTGCACAGGATGGACGGCGTGTTCAAAGGGACAGTGCAGGGTTTAAGATGGTAAGCAGCATTAATGAAAATCCCACACCACTGTCTGGTTCCCATTTGATGGAGAGCTTTGTTTTGAGGGATCTGTGGAATTCAGAAGCCTGCACAGGAGCCTTTACAGTGACTGCACTCAGCTCACTGTTGAATCAGTACTTCACTGAGTCTGTCTCCTAAAAATGACGTTCATATGAAACTCATTTAATTTGCATTGGCAAATACATTCTGTAGGAAATGTAACACTGACTGGATTACATTTCTTCACGTTTCCATTGAGCCGATCTGCAAACAGTTCACTCTCTAATGAAAAATGTTAATACCTTCTTATTATACTTTGCTTTCAACTATAAATTATTCCGAACCCCGTCGGATGATCAGAACTGTGAGATGTGGTTCAGAGCTCCATTAAACTCTACACTGGACATTAATTTAAGATTATTTTGTCAACCTTGGGGCTCATTTGCGTACTCATCATACCTATTTATAAAAAGAAGAAGCAACCTGGGCAAGAAACACGAGCAGACAGATTATTCACATTTAGTTTTAAGAGAAAATATATAAAAAAAAAAAGATTCAAAAACTGTAAAATTATTACCCAAAATTACTTGTTCAACTTTGACCTTTTGTACTCACTTTTACTATTTTCCTGTGTAATGAGGGATTATTACCAGCATTTCAGGTGCACTTACTTTCAGTGTTACTTTTAAATAATGTGTTTGGTGATGGCTGCACTTTTCTTTCTTTCTTTACAACTTTCTGACTTTATATTTTTTAACCTGCCTAACCTCACATGGTCAATACAGCTGATAGAAACTATGGGCAAAAATAAAACAAGAGCCAAGTCATAAAACCGCGAATATCCTTTAATCAAATCATCTTTCTCTTCCTAACAACATGGGGCACGATGCCAAACACTGATCCAAACGTCCTCCTTTTGACTTCTCTGCAGTCCGAACCACTTCAGTCACGAGTAAGCAGTTTCAAGATCGTGTGAAAACAGTGGTCAGCGGTTCAGACTATGAATCTACTGCAGGAGTGCTGTTAACCCTGTGCATCGACTATAAATCTGACAAAACATTTAAAATACAACAAAGCAAATATTGCCATCAGACAACACAACCTGTGGTCAAATGAAGTCATTACACAATGGAAAACAAAATACAGCTGTTACTATGAGCCTGTACAACCTTCATTTGTGCTGTATACCTGTGTCATTTAATAATATTTTACAGTTATTGTGGTGCTCAAAAAAGAATGAGTGAATGAATTATATTATTTTCTCCATAGATTATTTTATGCAACAAATGCTGCTGCTCTCTGCACTTTTTACCCTTTTATTTAAAATGTCCTGTCAAAGAAATTTCTAAGATGAATGAAATTTTTATTTTAGTATTCAGTATTTTATTTTTGAGTGCAGATCTTTATGTGCCCATGAACTGTCCCTGACATGAGACCTTTAATAAGCACAAAAACCAAATTTGGACATTCATTAAAATACAGCATTTGTACTGCGTTCATTCTTCACCAAAGAACGAATGAGGTTGTCTTTGCCATGGCCTCGTACTCTCCTTCCATGACTTTGGCCTCTTTAATCCATGCTTGCAAATAGCAACAGATCGGTAACATCATCATCTTTCTAGATGGATAGGGACTGATTGCTGATTGAAGAGTTGACAGTTTCCCACAGTGTGGGAACACTGTGTTAACTGTTTTGAAAATGGGGTGTGAAACCAACACCAATGAGCACTAACACAATTGCAAGAGAGGACTTGTGCCTTGCCCAGAAGGTGATGATGCAGATTAAGTGGATCCCCGTTTCATAAAGTGTGTTTTATCATTCAAGAAACACAGAAAACAGACAGTCAGCATCTTCTGGTTTCAAATCAGAGATTTTCCTCAGACGTCACTGAAACGTTGTCATGAAGTTGTCATTATTACATGAATGTGCTGCTGTTGTACCTGCAGAAAATGTCCTACTGTAAACACTTCAAAGCTCACATAGTAATGTGAGCATACACTGGAGTGACAGTGTCTACACTTGACACTAATGGGATGTAATTGCTGTTTTATAACAAAGACAGCTTCTTAGCTACAGTTTATTTAGAAGAGAACTTTGAGATGATTGCTCAGAGCAAGTTTCCACCTTTGTTCGATCTTTTTTTTTTTTTTTTTTATTCTTTTAGAAGAGGCATCCTTTTTTCTTACATTACACAATGGCTGCTGTCTGGAATTAAGTGATACCCTGAACGAGTCCAGACCCTCACAGGCGCCACGAGTACTTAAAGGCAATTGAAAAGGCGTAAGAGATAGGTTGAATCAATAGCCTGTTTTTTTTCACTTCCCTGTCAACTCCCATTGTTGATATCTCCAGAATGCACACAAAAGGCTGGCAGGCTGCGGCATAAAAATAGCTGGCACCCTGTATGGCGAGGGGAGCATCCTGGGAATAATTGAGAGAAGTGGCAGTGGAAGTGACGCGAAGATTAAGCGATTAACGTCCTGTAGTAGGAAGCCCAGAGTTCTGGCTTAAATAGGATAGATGCCTGCTGGATACAGTGAGTTGTACACTTGGTGGTGTGTTGTTTAGGTTTCCAGCTCGCCTGTTCAAACTCAAATAAGACTTTTTTGTCTTAAAACAGCAGTGTGGGCATCTGGGATGAGGGCGATGGTGAGGCATAGAAAGACTGAGCAGCTGATGCAATCCCTTTCCTGTTTCTGCCCTGAATGCTGCATACACACTTTGACCTGAATCAATAGAATTTTAAAACCAGGCTGTGTCTTGACTAGGGTTCCCTTGTGCCCTTGTGTGTATGTGAGTGTGTGTGTGTGTGTTGGGGGGGAGGGGCTGTGTGTATGCATGTGTGTTATTAGGTGGAAAATGGTGGTCATTGCTGCAGGGGCACAGAATGAATCTATTATCCAGGGGAGAGTTTTGGTTCAAAAGTGCATTTTTTAATAGAATCTTAAAAATGTCTACACTGCACTGACTCTCAAAACTCCTTACTCCTTGCCTGGGTCCAGACCTTCAAATCTGACAATATCAGACAACAAAACACTTTCCATAGAATGTTGATCTATCATCAAGAGGCCTCGTTTCTTAAAAATATACACATCATATATACTTAAAGCGACACTAATCAATAATTTTATGGATCAGCAACATGACTAAAATGTAATGGGTTGCTCATTGTGTAGAACCCACAGAGAGTTATCCCCAGCTTTGTAGTTCTTCTTCTTTTTTTGATGTTACATCCTGCAGCTACTGTTGTTTTGGTTCAGTCTCTTTCATCAGGCTGTCTTGTCAGTGGAAACGCTCTAAAAAACCCATTGTACACCTGCTCAGCACACAGACAATGTCTGTATACAGTAGAAACTGTAAATGCACATTTGTTAGATAAGAGTCATCCATTATCTGTAACTACTTATCCTCATCAGGGTCACAGTGGGGCTGGAGCCTATCCCAGCTGACTTTGGACAAGAGGCGGAGTACATGCTGGACAAGTCACCAGCTCACACATAGAGACAAACATTCACACTCACACCTACAGACAATTTCGAGTCACCAGTTAACCTGTTAAGGTTCATGTCTTTGGACTGTGGGAGGAAGCCGGAGTACCCAGAAAGAACCCACGCAGACACGGGGAGAACATGCAAACTCCACACAAGAAAGACCCCAGCCGAGGTTCGAACCAGGAACCTTTGCCTCCCTTTGTTAGGTAGTATAAAATCATTTAAGAAAGAATTACTATCCCAGAGCAAATTGCTATGCAGTGCCACTCTGCATCATAAGAGAAAGTGTTTCACTGGATGCAAAACTGTCTAAAATAGCATGAAGAAAATTCCTGAAAAAACCTCAAACATGATTTTTTGTCATTGTTGGTCTAGATACTGGAGTATAGGTGACATATGTGATAAAAACACTCAGCATCAGTTTAGACTTCATGGGGACTTTAGCTGGAAATACTTCCTGAGTTTTTTACCTTTACGTGAGAAAGAGCACCCATGGTTAAAACAATGTAAGTAAGTTTCAATGAGTCGATTTTTTTCTTTACATTTTCAACTTAACTTTGTTTTATTCATGAAATGATTCACTATTCAAACGTTTTTGTTTTTTTTTCTATGAGATATGTTGGTGCTTAACACTCAAGTAGTTATTTTAATTACTTTTAATTTTACTGCACTTGTCATTATATTATAGGCTTCATACCCCATCTCTACATATCAGGCACTTAACATGATCATAACATGACATACAGTAGGAACATGCAAACTAGGTAATGAATTCAAATGAGCAATGAGAGTCTTACAACATTATAATGCATGTTTCTCAGTGAGCACTGTCTCAGAGGAGTGTTGCTTTCACCAGTTCATTGTGGAACGCTTGAGGCCGTTACATATAAATTATGGGCACAGAGCTCAGCAGCACCACAGAGCCGCCAGCAGAGGTGTTCTGTGACAGCCCGTCCCTAGTACTCCCCTGCACGCAGCACTCTTGTTAAACATTTAACACTAAGGTCGCTTAATTATATATCAAAGTAATTGTTCATCAGCACAGAGCAGCACATACACCGTCATGTTTTCTCCATTTCATCAGTGATGAGACGAGGACTGGGCTGCTGTCAGCTCGAGCTTCATCACTAACCTGTTCAGTGTGTGTGGGCCTCCAACATGCAGATTTGAGCTGTAACACATGTTTCTGTCACCTCTTGGATGGTTATTAAGCTTTAATACACTTTAATATTTTTGAACCAAGACCTTCAGTATTTGGATGGAGAAGCTTGTAAAAAATTAGGTGTGTCAGATTAAGTAGCTGTTATTTCAGTGTGTCAGATACCCAATAATAACCCCTATCATTATTGTCATCATTAACTGGAAATATACATTGTGCATTGTGTACATGAACGTTGAGAGACATTGTGAATTTAAGTTACTTCCCAATGGACAGAGCATGAGTGACCCATAGGTTTCTGAAGTGCCGTTTTGAAGCCGAAAATCTGTGATGCTGGCCGCCGCTATGTTGGCTGTAATGCTTCTTCCGCCTCCCGGCAAATCTTAATATCGGCAAAGACATACTAGATACTGGATCTCTCCTCTAGTAAGCCATCTGTAACTGCACTTACCTGTCAGTGGGGGTTGTTAATTATGTGTAACTTTAAGCCTTAATATCATTTGAACAGGTGAGTTGCATAAAAATTCACCCTCAGTACAGTTGTCATGAACGGGGAAATTAGCTATAGAGACCAAAACTGTTTTTTGTACCAGGCTATAAACATGTTTATTTCTGCTGTGAAGTTGGGCATTGACTCACTTCTGCGTTGGCTTCATTTTCCAGCCATGGAGGTATTTTTTACCGCGTGTTTCTTCCTCCAAAACACGTCAGATAATCACGTCAACACACGGCAGGACCTGCTCGGCTCTTATTGCCCAGAGATGGACACTGTTTTCCTGGGAAAGTGTGCTGAAAATTTGGTAGAGGACCAATCAGATGACATTACCATTTAAGCTCTAAATTAGCTGATTTTTTTTTTTCATAAGTTAAGCCAAAAACACAACCTACCACCTCATTACTGTTGCGTTGGTTGTAGTGGGATGTTTCTATTTTATTTTGAAAAGCTAGCTTTATCCAGTGAAGGATCTGTTTTGCTGGAACCAAACAAAGTCACACACAAATTTTTTGTTTTATTTTCTCTTCTTGTAAGATGATTTTCATCATATATATTTACATTTATATTTATATTTAATAGTGTTGTTTTGCCTGGTGATTTTTTTTCCACTGTGTTGAATAGAGCTCGGTCTAAAAAACTACAAATGACATATATTTGGTTGTGTTGATAGGAAAATGCTCAAATGAGTGACAGTTCTCAGGGGACTCCAGAACGTTCTATAATTCTACTTGGAGTTAAAAACTAAAGATCAGGATTGGAGGCCAAAAACTTGATCAGGTCATCACCCAATAACATTTGGTCTGCGCTGCTCTGTTGTTGCAGGGAAGTTTGGACAGGATCTGATTGCCAAACGGTTTGGCTGGCATGATGTTATGGTGCAACTAAAGTAGGTGGTAGGGTACCCTGGGAATCAATTTGACCATTGATTGCCTGCCTTCATCCTTTGGATTTGTTTGTGGCTTTTTGTGGCAGATTCTTGGCCTAACAAAGAGTGTTGTTTCCACTCCTGCTCCACCTCCTGAATCTGCTTTTGGGTACCAGATCTGTGATCCAGTGTTAAATTGCTGAATTCCATATTATAGATAAGCAAATAACATGTAAGGATAATAACTGACCCAGCACAGGAGAAGTTTTGCCATGACAGTATTGGGAATACTGATGGAAGCAGCTTTGCCTCTATATCTTCCTGTAGGACAGTACTCCGTTGGTCCACCCCCACAGCATCACCATCTTCTACAGGCATCTTTTTTTTTTTTTTAAAGATATTTTTTGGCCTTTTTCAAGCTTTATTTTTGATAGAAACAGCTGAAGAGTGACAGGAATGTGGGAAGAGAGAGATGGGGAATGACATGCAGCAAAGGCCCGCAGGTTGGATTTGAACCCTGGGCTGCTGCTGAGCCTTCGTACATGGGGCGGATGCACTACCAACTGAGCTAATCGACACCCCATCTTTCTCTTTTAGTCACACCGTTAGAGCCATCACTTGTTCTCCGGTGGACCCTCTCAATGGCACCAGCAGGTTGCTAGGAGATGTGTGGCACATTTGCAAAGCCTCTATAGGATGTGTACAGTCTCCTGCTCCTTTATGTAGAGTGGGGGGCAGACGTGGCAGCGCTGGGCAGCCGGCTGGAGAGGAGCAGTTCTGCAGATGGTCAGATCAGCGGGACTCCTGGCAGCTGCCCTGTTTAAAAGAAGTAACCCACAGCAGCTGCCTCTTGTACCATTCAGGCAGTGGAAAGGGCAGCCGTCTGGAGGATTACCACTGTAAACTCCCTTCTGATCAAACAGTCAGACGCTGTGATGAATGTGCCACGACTGATTTATTTCTCAACAATTGCTCTGGAAAAGCATTCACTAACTAACAGGTCCACTGACTCTCTGATAGCAACAACCTGCTATTTCCATGATGGCTGCTCTGCTATTATACTGTGCTCATTTGTGGACCATGAAACATTACCTAATATTGAGATGCCAACTAACGGGGCAGCAATATAAGGAAGTCATTTGTACTGTTGTACACTTCCACTGTAGTCTCTGGCTCATTAATGTAATGATAGGCTGGTCTCCCTATTTGATTGGATAGCTGTTAGATTAGATAGTTTTATTAACCCCTCGAGGGAAAGCCAGTTTGATTGCTCAGGCACACTGACAAATAAATAATAATAAGAGACACGAAGCGGGCGGCTGTGGCTCGGAGTTAGAGCGGGTCATCCACTAATCAGAAGATCGGCGGTTCGATCCCCTACAGTCTGCATGTCGAAGTGTCCTTGGGCAAGATACTGAACCCCAAATTGCAAATTGTATGAATGTGTACGAATGGCTAGCTCCTCAAACTGATGAGCAGCTGGCACCTTGCATGGCAGCTAATGCCATCAGTATATGAATGTGTGTGAATGGGTGAATGAGATATGTAGTGTAAAAGAGCTTTGAGTGGTCAGAAGACTAGAAAGGAGATATATAAGTACAGTCCATTTACCATTTTACAAAGTCGGACAGGTCACAGCAGCCAATATGAAAGACATCCTGCCACTAACACGCAAACTAACACGTATTCCAAGTGGATTGGACAGAGGATGTCTAATAAAAAGTGATGCACTTGTAAATGGAACCAATTAAATGGGAAATTCATATAAACGAGAGCTTAAAAATGAAGTATTAACACTGTACACAAAAGATAACAAACTAAATTTCAATCAAAAGTTTCACAGCTGTGAGCACAAAAGACACCCATTACAGGTCACCAACATTTTAGACAGTAAATACTGTAAACCCACAGGTTTCCGATGAGCAGTTGTGAAGCTCAGTGTGGTGGCTCTGGCTGTCGCCATCTTGGCAGTCCGGCCTCTGCTGCTTCCCAGCTATAGACCAAAAATGGGCAAAGATGCGGAGCGTGGGTGGAGCTGGGGTAAGTTGAATGAAGCCTGCATGCTTCATTGTTCAAACAAGCAACCTGAGACAGCATCCACCTGTCATTCAAAGCATCCACGCTGTTAATTCTGCATAACTTTAAGTCTTAATATCATTTGAACAGGTGAGTTCTATAACATTCACCCTCAGTACAGTTGTCATGAACGGGGAAATTAGCTATAGAGACCAAAACTGTTTTTTGTACCAGGCTGTAAACATGTTTATTTCTGCTGTGAAGTTGGACATTTTAACATGGGGACTTATGGAGACTAGCCTCAAGTGGACATTTGAGGAACTGCAGTTTTTGGCACTTGGAAAAAGAAATTGGATTTGAAGTCTCCTCCTTTCCTTCAAAACTTTTCAATCCTTCAATCCAGGGTCCTGCTGACCTTGAAGGACTTTAATTTCCTGAGGAGATCAACCTGTCTGCGCCTTCATAAACTCAGTATTAACATTTTTTGACCAGTTGAATTTGATAACAGTATCAACACTCAGATAGACTGAACATATGAGGAGACTATTTCAGTGATCTTTGAGGAATTTTACCATACGTATAAGAAATCCATACAGAACCACACTGTCAGTTCAAACCTATTATAAATCCCCTTCCTATAAACACGTAGTTTGCATGTCAATATAAAAATGTCCATTGACCAGAGATAAAAGAGAGAAAAGGTGTCCAAGGGCTATGGACGTGTACAACAAGCATTAATAAGCTACATCAATCACCCCGCCTGCCACTTGTGATGTACAATAAACAGCGGGATAAAGCATCACTTAGGCAGACAACACCTAGCGGGATAGAAACACCACAGCAGGTCCAACCCAAACTCATTACAATAAAGAGAGAGACTGCACACGGTTTACACAACGTGCACTGCACAACACTCAACTCCACGTCGTGGCTGATGACGGTCTCTTCTGGAGAGGGACGTGCAACCCATAATTTTGAACTTGGAGAATTCAGCAGCTGTGACAGGGATGTGTTTGATATATGTTGGTTTTGGTGCTTCTTCTATATCTAAAAAGATATAAAAACAATATATAAATCATATTTTGGGGTGGGCACTGGGAAAATCATGTGGGCCTTTAGAAAAACTATTGACATCATATCGTAGTGTTCAATTAGGTAAAAGCATTTTATTATATTAAACAGAAGTGCTAACAATCTGCAAAGAAAACACAACACCTCCGATGGAGGGCATGACAACACAGCCTGGTACTCTCTGATTATCATGCAGCATCAATGTTAAACCATATGTGCAGATACAAAGGCAGCGAAGCACACACAGAAATAAAGAAATTCAACATTCCCACCGGACACAACAGTATAAGAACAGCCAAACAACCACATGCAGTCACACACACCTGCAGAAGCACATCCGCTCCTACAGAGTCACAGCAACAGCAGCAATAAATCTGCAGCCACATGCAAGAAACTGAAACAGGCTATGCAGTGAAATCAGATGGAAATGGTTTACCTGTGATCTCTGCACATCAGCACTAAAATCATTTCACTATAATCCAATAAAAAAAAAAAAAACAATGAACCTCAAATGAAAGAGACTGGTCCGATCAAGCTCTAAGTTGAGAGAGGTGGTGTAAACTTTTGATAATCTGTTCAGCAGGAAGATTGGTTCAGGCTCTACGACCAAGTCCAGTTGCCCCAGATTGAAGTCTTCTCAAAGGTCACTTATAGAATGTCACTTGCTTCTGTGACAACAATTCCCTCCCACCTGTCTTTGCTTCAGACTTTAATCCAAAGTGCATCATCTCAATGGATGTAAAGGTCCTCTTGCACTCTCAACCTGTTTAAATATTACAGCTCAGATTGCTGCTTAAACACAGATGTTGTTTCCAGGACAATGGTGGAACCACTCACAACAAAAGCCCCATTGTGAAACTTTTCTACGACTATGTAACTTTGAGCTCTGCGTACGATCACCAATGAGAAGTACGTAACGCTTTACAGCACTAAGTCACACAACACCGACTATTTGACTGAAATTGAAACTGGATCATATTTTATGGAGAAAATGTTTTCTGCTTTTCCCTCTGATGTGATTCTGTGATTTCCAGAATTTCCTGATGGACAGTGAAGTAAACTGCTGCCAACTGTAGCTGCTCAGTTTGTTAGCCGGGCTGCCAGGACCGTGAGCTCAGAGCACCGGGGGAGTGTTAGTGTTTGTACCACAGAAGTTTTTGACCACCGGGAAGAAGAAGAAGAAGAAGAAGGGGAGGTTTTCATGCCTGAGACGTGGGTGAATGCTCGGATAGTTTAGTTGTTGGTGAGAGCTCTTGTGTTGTTGACCTTGCTTGATGTTTGGCTGTTAGCAAAGTTGTCGACTCGCTAGTTTTTGATCATAAGCAATGTAATCATAGCAAATAGACATGTACAGCTGTGGAGGGGATGACAAATCACAAAAATACCAATTTCTACGTAATGTTGCTTTAAACTTGAGGCTTACTAGTAGCAGCTAACTTTATAGACTAGCCTTTCTAGTTGTTGGCTGGTGTTTATTCACATCTGGCCCCATGTGTGTTTGAAGCTCTGATTGGGTGCATGTTTTCAACACAGCCAGAGATGCAATTTGATAATTGGCAGAAAGATAATGAATGACTCATCATTTCCAGTTTGGAGAGTTATCTCAGCACATAATGTACTGTATTTTAATATATGCGTTGCTAAAAAGCATCTACATTTCAAATAATTAAATTTCACCTCCAGGAAACGCACACTGATCCCGCTGAGAAATGTTTCCTCCCACCACGTTTTATGAATTCAATTTTCACTCACAGTTTGTCTGGATGTAATAAAATGGGGGAAAACTTGTGTTTGTAAATGATCAGTCATTACTGTACACCAGGAGAGTGGCAAAATATTGAAAGGAGCACACGCTAATGAGAAACAAACACATTATGCCTTTTACGCTATTTCATCATATACACAAGCGCCTGAAGACAAAGGGGAAAACAAGTGTGGAGCCGCAGCTGGAAAATCAAACGGCAGCGTTATGACTGATCAGAGCTCCTCGGCGTAGGTGAGACAAACCGCCTGAGCTTTAAGATGCAATCCTCGCTCTCAGTCCGGCGGTTATGAGTGGAAGGAGCAGCCGAGTGTTTGAAGGTGTTTCACAGGGAGACATTCTCCAGGCCTGAGAGACGAGCAGAAAGTGTTTCTGATCTCTTGTTACACTTCATTTGAGTCTTTGAACACATTCACTGGATGTAATTGTTCTGAGGCTGAGTAATAATGGGATCACTTAGCAATAGAATACAATGGTAATTTAATATACCTTTGTGTGCGTATGTATGTGTGTGTGTGTGTGTGTGTATGTGTATGTGTATGTGTGGGCTGTCTTGTATCCAGTTGCGTCATTCAAAGTCTTTCCACTTTTCTCCAGGCTATATGTATTGATCTGTAACTCCATCCTTAGGCCTCCAGTAGTCAGTCTTTACAGACTGATGTACAGACTGTTCAATCAGCTCATTTGTTATGTTTCGAACTGACATGTTTATCCAAAAGAAGTGTCTGGGGGCTCATTAGCACAATACGACTACTATTACACTACAGGATTAGCAGAAAGTGACGATTTAAAGATCATAAACTGAACGGTAGGGGTGTGCGATACTACAGAGTTTGCTATCGATCCGATATCATGTGAATACAGGGCCAGTATTGCCGATACTGATACTGATACCGATACATATCACTTAAAAAAGCAGCTTATCTACTTTTGTGTAGGGGAGAGCAATGTGTCATAATTTATGATGTCATGCATCATCAATATGCAAATTTGGGATGGAAATATAGGAATAATGATGTTCCTTTGACAGTTAGCAAAAAAGGGTTATTATTATTATTATTATTATTATTATTATTATTATTATTATTATTATTATTATTATTATTATATCTCATTTGAGTGTGTTTTTGTGTGTTTGCATAGATTTGAGAGGAGTGGTGTGTTACCACATGCACACAACCACTGTGCTGTAACAGGAGTTGTGTAATGGATGTAGAGAAGAGAAAGTGAAGCTTAAGTATTGATCTCATCGCGCAAGTATTGATCAATACTGATACTAACGTTGGTATCGATACTATCAATATTTTAGATCGATCTGCCCACCACTGCCGAACGGGTGAGGACCTGACGTGCAAACACAGGTCAGGAAACAGGAATCAGTTTCACAGTTTGGTAGCTAGATTAGGTTTAGGTGAAACTTGACAGGGGTGCAGGGAGGTGCAGGGCTGGTGGTGACAGAATCCATAACTGATGACAAGACTGGGCTGGATGTGTCAGATATGGCAGGAATCCTGAGATGAGGAGAGGTAACCACAAAGCAAGATTTCAAGAAAGCATAGAAAAAGCACTGCTGCTCATACTGTGTGTTTGTATTAGCATTAACACAGTGAACATGTGTGCAGATGGGACGGTGGAGCACTGTTGCCTCACAGCACGAATGTTCCTGTTCCTCTTTCTGTGTGGAGTTTGCATGTCCCCCCCCCCTGTCTGCATGCCCACAGTCCAATGACATGCAGGAGACTTTAAAATTACCCATAGGTGTGAATATGAGTGTGAATGGTTGTTTGTCTCTATGTGTCAACCCCGTGATGAACTTGCGACTTGTCCAAGGTGTACCTCGCCTCTCCCTCAATGTCAGCTGGGATTGGCAACCTGATAAGGAGAAGCGTGCAAACACAAACTCCATCAAAAGTCTCTACAGCTGTTAAAGCTGTCTGACAGCTGATCCAGCTGTGATCAGACGCTGCGGTCATCAGAGACGGACGTCGCTTCACGTGGCGTTTCAAAGTAAAGGACGTCTTATTTCTCTGGAAAACATGTTTACTCGTTTCTTCTCTCCTCGCATGGTTTCCTTGTGTCTCTCCATGTATCCTCTGTGGGAGGGACTAAGACGCAAGGAAAAGAGGATGCAAACTAAGAGACTTGGGATGCACCCAGAAAGATACAGACAAGACAAATGTAACACAAAGGGAAGGGGGAAACAACAAGAAATACTGTGAAAAGGACAGGACAAAGCTTCAGCCCCAACATACTGCAGTGAAGTTTGTTAAATGACTTTAGAGCGATAACTTGACTTATTCTGAATAAAGAGAACAAAGCACAGGCTAATGTGTGGAACCACAGTTTTTCTAAGAGTGAGAAGATAAATATCAAACTCATGTATGTGTGTTAAAGCTCCAGTGTGTCAGATTCAGAACATGGCAAAAATGATTAATATATGATAATAACCACCTGAAAACAAGAATCTTTATGTTTTTGTTACTTTCCTTTTAGTTTAGTTTAGTCTGCAGACACCTCTTCACAGAGTCCATGTTTCTATAGCTCAAAAAGGACATAAAATAGTTCTAGACAGGACAATTCACATTTCTAATGCATTTCACGGTAGTTTCTGCTTCACACTAGGAGAGAGAGGGTGAGGTGAGCGGGTTGCAATCCACAACAACACCACTAGATGCCACTAAATCCTTCACACTGCAGTGTGTACAGAACTAGAAAAGCACAGAACTAGAAAAATAGCTAGCTTAGCATACTGTAAAGACTGGAAGGAGATAGAAACATGTAGCATGGTCCTATTCAAAGTGAAAAAAAAACAAACAAACAAAAAAAAAAACACCTCTAAATTTCACTAATGAACACAGTGTATCTAATTTGTTTAATCTGTACACAAACAGGAGGGTGAAAATATTAGTTTGTGATTTCAGGGGGAGTCATGTGCTGGATCTATGTCTTGACGGGCAACAATTCATCCATCCACCTAGAATGCAGCATGGGTACAGCATGGGATGCCACATATGAGCGCTGTACAGGTAGTATCAGTGCTATACTTGGTATTCGCATTGTGACGACAAAACTTCTTGGTAGTGACAAGAATCTAGACAGGAAAAAAGGAAAAATAATAAAACATATCATATTATAAGACAACATACTGTATGTTTTAATCTCTGTTCTTACTGTCAAGCCACCATTTAATATGTTGTAATCTCTCTGCACTGACTAAAAGTCTTTTACTGTGATTCATGTTTGTGCTCGTGTTTTTATGCTGCTGTACTGCAAAAAGAATTTCCTGCTGTAGGACAATAAAGAGCTGAACTGAACTGAAAAAAAGCAAATAAGCCTTTTTTCCCCACAGTACAGGACTATTTTTTCACCAAATTAACTTACTTTTATTATGATTATCACGAGTCGTTATTTTACATGTCTGTTGATTAGGTACTGCCAATGCAACACAAAGGAACATTACAACATATGGCTGAAAGAGTTTAGAGAGGATGTTTGGCACAAAAACTGTTTGATCATCGTTGTTTCCTGTAAATTTGAATCTCTGGCTGCTTGGGGGCATTTTCATGCTTCCAGATGTAAAAAAAAAAAAAAAAAAAAAAAAAAAAAAATCAAACTGTCTTTTATTCTCTGCACTGTCCTGAATAGAAATTGGAGTCATTATAAATGTGATGACAATGAAAAGTGGGAGAAGTCAGCTACATCCCACTGCTGGTCAATTCTCTATTTGTATGCACATGATATATGACAATAATCAAAATAAGTTAAAGATAAACTAATGAATATTAATGAAACTAAAATCTGTGGTGCAGCCATGTGAAAATGATTAACGGCTTTATGAAAATTATGAAAAATGTATTGTATCTTCAAATTATAAAACAATGTGCAACTTAAAGAAATGAAATGGCAAACTCAAATTTTAATCATGTCCTAATTTTGATTCCTTTCTATTGAAGTTGGCATGTCCTTTTTGTTGGTCACTTTTAAATATCAGGATTCCTTCATAAACAACATCCATCGAGACCACAGCTGGGAATCAAATCAAATGCAACTATCAGAAGACCTTATTTCAATGATGAACACCATGAATGGGAATAGCAATGTTATTATTAACAACAGCATGGCGACAGCAGCATGTGACTGCAAATAAACAATGAAAACATAGCCCGAGAGCCTGCGGTAACAATCAAAAACGCTTTTTGGCAGCTATAAGACATCAATGAAAGACTCAGACACGGACTGACCATCAACACTTATTGTCTATCAGAGTAATCTCTCAGTCAAATACCTTCGGCTTGAGAAAGGAATTGAAGCCTCAACTACCCGATCCAGTTATCAGAAGTCCCTGGATGATACATAATACCTATCCACGGCAGAATTGGCTGCTACAAATGATGGAGGAAAACACCAGAACCAGAGAGGTATTTGTGAGGAGTCAGTCAAGTGGAACTCACCGCCACCACCACCATGCTGTTTAGCACCATCATTTGGAGGTGTTTTCAGTCAGGCCCGACAGGGAGGATCTCCACACACAAAATGACCTCTCTAACATGCTGATTCATTGTTGATATGAATCATTTTGATTTGTGGAGCTTTAATGTGTTCTGTTCTGTACATTCTGCATTTCTGAACATTTGTGCACACTGGTGCATTTCCTCACTTGTTTGTGAAACAGATGCTTATTTCCAGAGCAAATTATCTTTGATTTTATTATACAGCGTGGCACTCATTACACATGAAATGTTTTCAAAGACATCCTCTCACACTGAGCAAGCTCAGGGTTTCAGCTTGTTGTGCATCCTACACATATATCCTACAGCAAAGCCGATTGTATCGCAGCTAAGTTGACTTTTTCAACTTTCTGGCAACTTGGTTTCAGATAGGGGGAAATTTGCATTAATTAGATAGGCTCTTTGAGTAGCAAGAATATGCTGCAGGATGAATATATTAAAAGGAATTTTGAGACATGCTATAAATACTAAACAACATTGTTTGTCACCACTTGAAATAGATATAAAGAAGGGTAAACATGGTGCTCGCCCCCATCGTGGGCTTGCTCACAAGAATAATGCAGTTCAGATGAAGGCACACATAAACAAATACTGTTTTTTTTAAATGTACACTTGAATGTTACAGCTTCATCACTCTTGGTGGAGTTTGCGCCCTGGTGGTTTAAATTATTTTAATTATGTATGTGCCTCCTGGCTCAAAGAGGACATACAGTGTCTGTCAGCTACAAGTGGTCCTTTGGTCCAAAGAATCAGCCTGTTGAAGCACATAATTATACTTTTAGCATCATCCAGTACTAGTTATGCATGAGGTAAATATTCAGACTCATTGGTCTATCCAAGTATTCAGGCTTTTCAAATGCTATGAGAATCAATGCCTGTAATGTAATACAATGTCTGTGTAACATTATGTTCTCCCAAGGTAAAAAGGTCCCACGTGAGGTGCTAGTGAAGGGCAATTTAGGAACCTTCTCCAAGAGAGAAATGCTTGAGAATGCTTTGACCAACAGGATTGTTGATTGTTTAAGGAGCTCTCATGGTCCTGACAGCAATAATTGTCCTGGAGGTTGTCACTGATGTTCAATAATACAAAAAAATGGATGTTAAGCAGGACTGCAGCAGGCTTGACCAATTGCCGATCCAGGTGTAGCCACGATCCACGAGAACCTGAGAATGTTCTCAATGTTTCCCTAATCTTAAGCCGGACTCAGACTAGTTTTTAAAAGCAGGTTGCATCAGGAGGGACTTCGATTCTCTCTAACCCTAACCCTAATGTCAAATGTGCACATACTGCAAGATTTGAAAGTAACCATGCAAGCAATTCACCACCTCATGTGATCCCAAGAGGCTGCAGAGTTCAATGACATGGAGACTGACATGATTCAACAACGTGCTGCTGTATTGCTTCGCAGTAAAAAAAAAAAAAAAAACTAAATGAGTTGGGCTGTTGCTCGCTGTCAAGACGGATTTTCTATTCTTCAGCAGAGACAGGTGAGACTTTTCTGTCAGCAGTAGTATGCTAGCTAAAGTTAGCCTCAATTTGTCTATCTGATCGGACTCATTTTGGCAATCCATAATACCAAATGTGTTTGATATTATTAGGGTGACCCCAATGAATGCAAGCAGGTCAAAAGGTTTAAGACTGTAAATCTCTCACATTACCAGATAATATATTGCTAGCACTGTTACCAACTAAGGTCTCAGCCAGATTTCTCCTCTGATTGTTCAGGTGAATTTGAGGTCAATCGGTCCAAAACACTTATATTCTGGCCCCCAGGTTTAACTAAACCTTAACCTGGTTAGTCCCTTTCACATCCATTTTTGTTCCTTTATCTGGGTCATTCAGTCAGTGGAATCTGAAGACTTTCCCAGCCCAGATGGAAAATGTAATCCTTTGTGTGTTGGGGCAGATCTGCTGCCGACTGGACGTGTCACAAAACCTAGGGAGGCATCAAGGAGGCCGGAATCACCTCAGCTGACACAAAGCAGTTCTACTTCATGCTCTTGCCGAATGTCTGAGCACTCACCATTTCTCTAAGGGTGAGCCCAGACGCCCTGCAAAGGAAACAAATTTTTGCCGCTTTAACCACTACCTCGTTCTTTTGGTAACTACCCACAGCTCAGGACCATAGGTGAGAGCTGGAAAGTACACTAGATCTACCACTACATCAAGGACTTTACCTTTAGGTCTGCTACAGCACCCACATTACTTCTGATGTTGAACCCATCTTGCCTGTTGATCTTGGTTTTCATCTTGACCTCAGACACGAACAAGACCCCCAAGGTACTTGAACTCCTTCAGTTGGTGTACTAACTCACTGGAGTGAGCAATCCACAGTTTTCCAGCAGACTACCATAGCCTCAGGCATATGTGTGGACTTACTCTTGCTTTCTCTTTGTCTCTTTTATGATCTATCTATCTTCTTTCCAGAGAGAATGTGTGTGAATGTTCAGTATAGGTAGATAAAACACAACATAGGCAAAGATTAAAAAGACACAGAGAGTCCATGTGTTTTCAGCTGGAGGCTAGAAAGAGACTTGTGGAGTCAATGATGTGAGGGTTATGGGATAATAATGATATAAGTGAGATGATAATGACAGCTATTACGGTCATATACTGTGGCAGCAATTCACCAAAATCGCTTGTGAGATTTAACTATCATACAACATCTCCTCTGTAGGTCAGAATATAGGAGTCATGGTGACGTGTCATTAGAAAAATGACAGGATTGTTACCATTTATCAATTTGGGTCGTCCGTGAGTGCTTACATTGTGGTGCATCATTTGATATATTGCTGTTGAGGCAGTGTGTACTGTCTGTTACAAGATTTTATGACCAAGCATTTTTTTTCCCCCCCGAAGCCACCATCAGCAAAATAAAAGCATCTGCAACATATTTCAACATGCTTTCCTTGCAAACGTCAATTTCTCAACATCACTTTCCTCTGGCATATCATCCAGTGTTATTGCAGTGAATTAAATCTGGGCTTCTTTATGATTATTGTACAGCCACATGTCATAAAAAGCAAATTCACTTGCCATTGGTAATATAAACCTTTTAATTAGATATGGTATTTGCAGTGGAGCGATGCACAATAATACACTTTATTGCTGTGGAGGTTTTCTAATGCAGGAGGCGCAGCCGTTATTCTAAAGCAGACTTTGCAAACATCTTAACACAGAATCTGTCAAAGGCACATTAACATCACACTGCGACTGTGAATAGGAGCTTTTGATGAACCAGTGAGGTCACCCCGCAAAAGACAACCCACCTGAGACAGACAGCTTTGTCGGTGCTGGCGGGCTTCCTTCTGCACCGCGGAACAAACAGCAGCATATGAAAAGAAAAGCCTCACTTCAATTATGCATGTGTTCAAATGAGGGGGCTTGCAGTGTTGGCTCCTTTGCTTGCATAGACAGCAAAGACTTGCTGGTCAAGTTTTTTTTTTTTTTTTTTTTTCTTTCATGTCACATCAAGACAGACATAAAGATGGAAACTCGTCCAAACACTGGAGGCGGTTTGGTTCAATATGGTAGGATGTGAACATGCTATAAAACGGAGCAACACTTAACATCAACACCTGCTCTGTTAAGCAGTCAGTGATAAACAGATTTATCTGTTAAACCTTAAGTTCCCTTTATGGAGATGTTCCATGTTAACATTTAGTTTTGATATATATGGAAGTTAGTGCATAAGGCCAAGATGTGCAATCATCATGTCCCCCTAATTAAATATGAAAATCTGTCCCTCTAATATTTGACAGACATGTCACCATGATTCCTCCAAAAGCTGAAGGAAAGCTCGATATTCTCTGTTAAACCGAGTGTAAAATGCTCTGTGTACTGTTCACTGAACTCCTCCGCCTTCATGTTGGTGTACAAGTCAACCAGCAACAGTGAACACAACAGCTTTGAGCAACTCAGGAGTGCATGTCAGAATTTTCGGTCCATCCTGTAATCCTTCATGCACCATGTAGACACACAGACAAAACATTATCATGTTGAAGCTCACATTTTTCCTTGTTTGATTCCACTCAGTCGTACCACAAAAGAAACAACAGAAGAAGAAGCTCGTATGTGAATACATCAGCAGAGGTAAAAGAGGCTGACAGGAAGTGGACTGACACTCACATAACTATATTTGTATATGTTAGCAGCATTTCGTTTGTTGCATTGAAGTTCATTATTTCAGTTTTGAGCTTTACAGCTTGTTAACGCCACAGGATCAGAACCATGAATGTAGTGTTGAATGAAATCACACTCAGTAGATGCTACCTGCTGATGAATATAATCACATCTACAACATAAGAAGCTTTACAAAAACTAGAAACAAATTCCAAATATTTAAATTAAAGCTAAGGCGGAAGACAAGTGTGACTACCCTCGGCTACAGTTTGTCTTTAATATGCCAGTGAGTACTTTTGCTTTTTTGTTGGATGGTGAACAAGCTGCTCTAAGAATGTGCTGCACATAAAAAGCACATCAACATATCTGTTGGTCTTTATTACTATTAATATGGGACTGTTATGTATTATTATTATTACTTTGCGGATGTGCTTTTAGCTTAGGACATCAAGTCCTCCTGAGTTTACAATTATTTATATTACTATAAACTCGGGAGGACTTGATGTAGGAATGTTGTATCAGTGAACCAGGCACAACCTTGCTGGTGGACACACACCTAAACCTCCCCACATGGTTCTTTTCATTATATGAACTGTGTGTGCTCTGTGTTTTACTTTTTTACTTTTACTGACCAATATCAAGCCTGTAGCTGCTGAATAATACTTCAGTACCCTTTGTAATTAAGAGTTAATACTAAAAATACAGAGAAATGCTTAATGTTTGAGTGTTTGATGTTATATCAATTATATTGTTATTATTATTAAAAAAAAAAAAAAAAAACTATTACTGTTGGCTGAGTAAATCATTTGGCAGACTTTCTCTAATCTAAAATGATGTTACAGCCTCTCACCCTGTGAAATACAGTCATGCTTCAGTTATTTATTCAGTTATTTGTACAGGAGGTCCGCTGAGGCTGTATATATCTGAGGCCCAGATCTTTGTGCTAAGTCACCAATCAAGTTATCATGGATGGCGTCAAGTGCTCTGGCTGTTCTGAGTGTGTCAACAGTCTCAAAAGAAATTGTTTTTCTCTCATTTAGTTTCACTTGTAGTGTTTCAATTTACTCTGTAGTGTTAGAGCAATACTGAAAACTGTAATGCTGTAATTTATTTCGTTAAAATGACGTACAACGTTCATTTTCTTCGTTAAAATGAATGGTTTCAATGATAAAATATTCAAAGTAGATTTTCACTGAAAAACTTCCTCTTCTTTCTTCCTCTTTAATGTTACTCAGTTTAATCAAATCTAATGTACTGTATATAATGCTATATATATCAACTTTATTGAAGTTGGTTTTATTCATTTTCTTGGCTTTTCATATCCTGTGTTTTTATTCGTGTTGACTATTTTACTGAGTTCGCCTGATTCAGAATACTTAGTCAATAAAAAAAAATATTGGAAAACTTCATTCAATTCAAGTAAACTCAAAGTAACTAAGTATTTGAGGTGCATACAGGTTACATTTACAAGATAAAGGTTAAAGTCGTTCCACCATACAGTTTAGTGTAAACATGTTAGAAATGACCTTACATTAGAAAATAAAGCCCTGAGAATATCATCGACTTCAGCCGTTCATCCCCAGAGGTCACGTCTTGTGTAAACACACCCACAGTGTCCTGCACTCCTTTATTTGACGATTGCCAGACATTTGATGTTAAAATCACTCATGCTTGCAGACATAGTCTGGGACTATGAAGAGAGTGTTTTGACAGGCTCATAATATATCTCTCTGTAGTGCTTGGCAGCGCCGATCAACAATAAACATGCCTGGATGCCTGCTGTAAGCTATTTTACAGCTCTTGATTTTGCTAATACATTTCGGGAGGAAAGACACTGGCTGCATGATGTTCAACACTTTGCTGTCTGGCGGCTGAAAATTGGACTTTGTTAATGGACCCTGGTTTGTCCTGTGCTGTGACCTTGTTGTGAAGGAGCTACAGTGCAGCTCAGTCCAGACATGCCATGTGTCCTTAGGCTGGGGGTGAGCTGTATAATGTAATGTTACCATACAATGATGGATAAATAAATTGTCAATTATTTGCTGATGGGAATGTGTTTTTCTACCACAAGAGAATGACATGGAGGAAACAAGAGTAAAAAAAAACACACAGTGGGCTCACAGTAAACAAGGTCAGAGAGGTCAGACACACTGAAGGACTGAAAACTGTAACCCTGACCTTAAAGCACATGTGGAGCGAATTACAACTTTATTTCCATAGCTCAGGCTCTTGGTACCTTTCCTTTTTAATATATTTTACTGGCATACATTTTCTTCAACATGTCCAGTCTGGGTTGGAAACTGTTGTAGGCGTAATATTCAGAACTGAAAACATAAACAATAAATTATTGTAGCACAAAAACAATTAGTCATATCTTATTATAATTATAGTTGTAGTTATCATTATTATCATTGCATCTTTGTCTCTTTGCCTCTCCTAACTCAACTGGTCAGTAATGAAAGTTTTTCCTCGCCACTGTCGCCAAGTGCTTGCTCATGGTTGGAATTGTTGGTCTCTTTGAATAAAATTATGAAGAGTACAGCCTAGACCTGCTTTATATGGAAAGTGTCATGAGATACTGAAAACTCAACTCAAACCTTCTCTCTCTCTCTCTCTCTCTCTCTCTCTCTCTCTCTCTCTCTCTCTCTCTCTCCCATCACCATCTGTAAACATACATGTCTCATTAATGCATGTTAATGCATGTTACTAACTAAACTTCTTCCCCAGAGTTTCTGTGCTCTCTCGTCCAGCAGGTTCTCATGGATCGTGGCTGCTGCTGTGGTCCTGCATGATGTCCACTACATATATTATAACTGTTCCACGTTACCACCCAACAGTAAAGTCAAAGCGTCCTACTGTCATTATTGTTACCATTTACAGTTTATAGTTAGTTAATGTTTTGCTGCTGCTGTGCATCTGTGTCTCTCTATCTCTCTCTGTCTCTCTATTTATCTGTCTATCCTCCCCCTCTCTCTCTCTCTTTCTATCTGCCCCTCTCTCTCTTTAACTCAACCAGTCGTGGTGGATGACCGTCTACCAATGAGCTTGGGTCTGCTCGAGGTTTCTGTCTGTTAAAAGGAAGTTTTTCCTCGCCACCGTCGCCAAGTGCTTGCTCATGGTGGAACTGCTGGGTCTCTGTAAATAATATTATAGAGAGTACGGTCTAGACCTGCTCTGTATGGAAAGTGTCATGAGATAACTTTTGTTATGATATGGAGCGATATAAATAAAATTGAATTGAATTGAATTGAAATTGAACAGATAACTTCTGTTATGATTTGGTGCTACATTATTACAATTTAACTGAATTTAATTAAAAACAGTTGTTATTACTATTATTATAAAAAAGTGTGTTTTATAGATTATATAGATTTCTTGTTTCTGTTTTTGCCTCCAGTATTTTGTAATTACTTTTGAAGTTCTCAAAAGAGTTTTTTCAGTAGTCAAAATAAATATTCATCCTTATTCTCGATTCTTACAGGAGGTATTGCACCTGTTCAGACACATTAAAGCAAATATGGACCTACAGACATTTTCATAATATGTCCTGCATGTCCTTTTTAAAGCAATAAACATTTCAGCAGAATGTGAGTTATAAGTTTCATTTCATCCAGCACTTTGATGATTCTGATGAATCATATTTAGCATTTTTATTTGGGGTAATAAAAAACTGCATCTGTAATTATCCGAGCTCTCCTGCTGTGAAATATTTGTTTGATGTGTTCCAGTACAAAAATCCTCCCACCAATCAGTATCAATCACACTTTCAAATTTTTTGTCCCATTTTGATGCAGAAATCGGGTCATTGCTTCTTTTATTACTGTTTGCCATAATACTGTTTTCACTAAAGTAATTGGAGATCTCTTGAAATTCGGTCCAACGTGGGGAAAGAAACATGAGTTGTCATGATGATGAGACAAATTCAAGAGACCAAAAGTCAGGTCTGAGAACATTCAAACTCAGAACAGAGGAGGTGAAATCTGTATATCTGTATTTTGTAAACATCATCGATGAGGTGAAAAATTATTTCTGCTATATTGCAATTCTCAATTATTCTTAATTATATAATTGGCACCCTTTGTTTCATTTTCATCATAGAATAATTTAATTGAGATTTAATGTGCAACACTGCACAAGCAGCTATAGATAATGGATGGATGGAAATTATAATTTAGTGATCAGCATGAAAACAAGTACTTATATTCAGATCATTAATTAACTACTACTAACAACTAACCTTGTGATTGCAAAAATAAGAAACTTTTTTCTTTTTATCATACAACCACAAAACATTTGTGGTATAAACAAAAAATAGTCTATAACATATAACATATTTCCCATGGCCTCTGGTCCAGTGAAGTTTTCTGTTCCACCTCGTCTGACGAAAGTTAAAAAAAAAGCTCATGAATTGTAATTTTATGATTAAAAATGTACAATGAAATTGGTCATTCCAAACATACAGTAGAATACAGACTACAGTTTTGTGTCAGCAGAGTTCTCTGCAACTAAGAATATTCATATTTTGCTTTGTATATGATTGAGTTATACAATCATTCCATGTTAGCCAATGTTGCTAAAGCAATGTGCTGTGAATCTTTTTCCCAGCTTGCGTGCATGATGGTGTGGCATGACTCAAAGACAGGCTTTATTCCTGGGCACACTGCGCCGTTACTGCCCCTATTTCCGCACGCAAAACTTCATAACAGCTGCATTTGCATGCATGTGAATGAGTGTGTGTACAGTGCTAACATTTCTCTTCCAATAAACCATCTGACTGCGCCTGCAGCTTTCAACTTTTGTGGATTTACATGGCCCGTGGGGGAGGGGGGAGGGGTAAAACTAAGACCCCAGATTATGACGCCATAAATCTGCTAAGTGCCTTTTTTTTTTTCTCAGCCAATGAAAGGGTTGATTTATGCTGACATAATTGCCAACAGCGTAAACTACTTGAAGAACCTGAAGAACACTAAATCTTGCATGGATCCATTAACTATCTCTCAACATTCATGCCTCCGCACTAATTCTGCTGCTTAGTAACAGTAGATAAGAGGAACATGAAACGGTCTGCTATTAGATTTCAGCCTGCAGAGCGTTTGACATGAATCATGCGCGCAGCATTACATGCTATCATTATGCTTTTAAATAAAGCGCCTGGCCTCGGTTGTTTGTTCAGGACACAGTTCAAAACCTGTGAACACCATCATTAGCTGAAGCTTCAAATATCTGCCTCTGCTGAGCTGAGGACGAGCAGATAAATCCCGAGTCAGAGCTTCAAATTGTCCTTGGTAGATAATTCTTTCACACATTCAATGATTCTGTTTCTCCTCTAAAGGGGACAGTTCAACATATTTTGATAAATATGCTTATTCACTTTCCTTACATCAGTGAGATGTGAAGATCAATGCCGCAGTGCCAAGTACAGAGCTGCGGTCAGTATGTTGTTGAACTGGCAGCCAACTGGCGGTGAAAGCAGGACCCCTATGGAGGCCGGTGATGAGGCTGGAGGTCAGGACCAGAGGCCTGCAGCTTGGAGTGTGGAACAGTTTGCTCGAGACAGGGCTGCTGGCCTGTAGGTCGGCCATGGGAGTCTGGCAAGTTAGCCGCTGGAGACTGCTGCGGGCCAGGAACTGAGGACTGCTGAATTGCTGACGGGGAAACAAGAACAGATCCCCAGGTCGGATCCGTGAAGAACAGGGTGGAGGCGTTGGATTAGCTGTCACAGTGTGTTTTTGATGATTCTACAGAGAGGTGTCAAAGTCAGAAATGTGAACAGCTGAACAGAGATATTGAGAGTTCAAGAGAAGCATGTGTTTGGGTGTATTTACGGAGCCTATCACAGACAGTGCAGCTTGCTTATCTCCGCCCTGACTCCATCCTTTTGACCGAATGTACATTTTTCAGATTTGAGTAAGTGACAAAGATGGCAGTAAGTTGTAAACACAAAGAGACTACGAAGCATTCCTTCAGAAACTTGTGTTGATCTCACCGACACTCTCTGTGACTGTGGATGCCTGGAATGTAAATGTTTTTACAGTGATAGATACACATCTGGGATTTCATAAAGATATTAATTGTTTTTCATAATATCAAACCAGCTGATTCATGTCAGAGGCTGGCCTATTTTTCTGATACATTTGCAGCAGTAAAAGGTTAAACAACTTAAAATGCAACAAATAAGTTGAGCCCTTGACATTTTGATATTTACTCTGATACATTTCTTATCATTTTTCTTAAAGTTTGTTGTATTTGCCTCTGAGCTACGCTAACAGCGCATTGTTAACACTGTTTGTCTTCCTTTTTCGAGGAGGCAGACTAATGTTTTTCCCATCCCGTTACAAAGGCCCGCCGAAGAAAAAGTAAATCTAAAATGTCAAAGTATCTCTTTCACAGAGAGAACCTTCAGAGAATACCTGCTTCCTGATGCATCTAAAGCAGGCCAGCATGTCTGCCTGTGTGATTCATCCCTCTACAGTAGACCCCTTTACACAGAGGCCATGTTGGGAGACAGCTCCCCGCTCCCTAAATGTGGATCAGCGAGCTTAATATTTCGCTGATTGCTTTTATTTGGGGAAATAGGCCTGAAAACAGAGCGGTGCGCTTTTTTCGCTCGCAGCACTTTACCACCTACTTGAATCATGCCCATCCATTCCCATCTGTGAGCCCCGTATTATAGGACAAAGCTGCATGTGTGTGTGTGTGACTGCTCCACATGGGTATTTATATACACCAGAGAGAACTGATGGATGAATTTCAGATGTGTTTCCCAAGAGTCTGAGGGGACGTTTCCATTTCTAGACTGGGGGAAAATGCTCCGCTTGGCCCGTGGGAATAAAGTATCTGAGGTGCCGTGCCGCAGTTTCCATTTCGATTACCTCACCTCAAACTGGTGGCGTTTACTCCTTCTGTTCACATTTCGTATGAACCAGAGCAAATGCATTAACATTATACATAATATATACAAGTGAGCGCATGTTTAAAACACATGTGAGTGAGAGGACTCAACAGCTGCAGACAATTATTTTCCTATCACATCATGAGGCTGTAAAGTGCGCTGAGAAGAACTACAGTGTGCGGTTACACCCACTTTGTTCTCCTCCTCCTCCTCCTCCTCCTTCATTTATCCCCGTGACTTAGACTTTGATTTATTTCTACGTCCTGCACGCTTTTAACGGGAAAAAGTGGACCTGAGCCGCTTTATCTGCTATTCCAAGAGTAGCAGTCATTTCACAGCACACTTCGCTTCATCTGGCAACTTTCTCTTGCAGTAATTTCCCAAATGGTCTCATTCTTAACTATGAGTTTCCAAAAATATATTATACATACGTACGTACCACACTCCCAGGCAGGAGAAATCACACAGCGAGGCCATTTCTTTCTATATTGCCTGAAAACCCGAGAGACACCAAATCTAACAAGCTAACGTTGTTCATCTACAAATGGACTATTAAAGGAACAATCTCATTCCTGAAATTAATGTATTTGTTGCCACCGGCTCTGGTGTTCTTAATTGATGTGTAATGCTTTCTATAGGAATGCTATTCCAGCAGTAGCATAACAATGCAATATATGGAAGTGTAATGAAAATAAGTTAAATGCAACAGAAAAGCGGTGAGCTAATTAGCCATGAGCTTAATTTTGCACTCTGTCTGATGATGTGTAATGTTTGTGCAGCGCTTGTAAGCAAAAATAGAATTGTTCCACTGTGAACATTTTGTTCCCCTCATGTACAATAAGAGTACTTCTGTAAACCTGAGCCTACAGGTCTGTGCACCAGAGTGCGTTACATTATTGTGCTCACATCTCTAATGATGTTCCAATAATGCATGAAGAAGAAAAAAAAAACACAGCTCTGTATTTGCCTCTGACTGCATCCTTTTGTTTGTTCCAACAGATTCTGGAGCAGTTTCATAAAGTTTCTCCTGCTCATAAACATATATGTTGTACAAGAATGACCATAAAATGAAAATAATCTATACTATTACTGATATTATACTGTTTTCATATGACAGGAGTGCTATGGTAACTATTTGCAGGCGAGATTATTTGAAAAATAAAAAGTCAAAAGAAAAAAAAGCTAAGTCTTTCCAGACTCTATTATTATTTTTTTTTTATTTTAATGTTTAGTTTTTTTCATGTTGTCTTCTATGTTCAAGAAAAACTGAATAATAAAAAATTACGCTGCATTTTCTCACTCATCTGTCAAGGTTTATCATTTTAGTAACAGTGTTTGTTTTTTATCGTCAGTCTGTGAGATTTTGTTTTTTTGTCAGATGGAAAAAGAATTCCTTCACGTTTTCTGCTTCAGCCACTTGGAACACTAAAATGAACTCACGATGAGGAATTTATTCTGTGTTCAGATTCAAGATGATTTTTCATTTTAATGAGTCATTTTGTTTGTCTTTTTAGTTTTGTTGTTTTGTTTGTTGACTAAATTCTATTTTGTTTTGCAACTGTAACTTTTTACACTGATGTCTTTGCAGAAGAGGAACCTCAACCTACATGGAATTTAGTTGGATAAACAAACATTGAATAAAATTAAAATACATTTTTAATGTAATTTAATTTAAGTGAGGTTGATACTACCAGAGATGTTTACTTTGTTTGTTTCTTTTATTCAGTAGCAGCTCATACTGTTGACCATCTTTTTTCTTTCTCTTGTAAGTCTCCTAAATTTATGGCAGTGTGATGATAACTGCTGAAGAACTGCTTCATATATTTCACAGACTCAACATCAGTGTATGTATGAAACAAATGATGGAAGCTTTATTTACAGAGGGAGCTTGTTGTTTCTGAGGGTTTGGTGTCAGTCTCTAGAGCATTTTACAGTCAGTTCATTGCCTGCTGATAGAGAATAAGAAGTTAGCTTCACTTCAGCTTATGTTGCTGAAGAATATTTTATTCTTAATGTGTACGAAGAAAGCACGATCCTGTGAAACACACGTTTAAACAAACTGAGGTCAATGAAATAATCAAAGGAAAAAGCTCATTACATATGTTATTGCAGATCATTTTTAATCCATTAAAAGTCTATTTCTGTTTATTTTGTCCAATGACTGTTTCATTTCATACATCCTGATGATCATAATGACACATTTCAAAGTCTTTTGTCAGTTTAGACAAACAATACAGAATCGGCTGTGTGATTCAGTTTGCATTTTTTCACATGATTAATATTCCATAATGTCTTATTTATTATATGTTGAACACTCAGAGTGAATGGATGGATGTGTGGTACCTGACATCATGAGGAGGCGTGAGCTCTCTTCACCAATAATTCAATCCTATGGATTGTCGCAGCACACAGATCTGCTGATCTTAGCGATGATACTGAAAGAAAACTTCAGATAAGAAAAGAAATGAAACCATCAAATCTGTAATTTGGTCTAATATTTTCTGATAAGAGCTTAGTGTCTCTGTGTGGACTGAATGTTCAGTAAAGGTTTGTTGACTGACTCTGTTTCGTGCTGCAGTATTTCTAGTGTTTTTAACTTTGCTATGAATGTTAATTCTGATAAGATATATTCATTCAGTGACCTGTCCTGTGTGAGAATTGATTTTTTTTTTTTTTTTTTATCTCTGTACATCGAGTCAAATCTCATATTTAGAATAATCACATGACTGAGCTGTAGTGTAGCTAAGATACAAGCACTGCACAGTTTGCACAGATTTAATGTCTCATACTGCAAACAACATTCATGCAGGCTTTGAATTTCACTGTAGCTGCCTTATGCTGTCTATGTCCCTCTTGATGTTTTCCACTCCAGCAAAAGTGGCTGACAGTTTCAAATCAAACACATTATGTAGCGTAACATTATCTACCCACATCAAGATTTACCAGCTCTGACACCGTGATGGACGGCCGGAAAATGGAAAAGGCAGAGGAGAAGGTAGAGGTAACAGCGACGGAGGTCTGACCGGCTGGACAGGAGCTCTGTTTGATCACAGCTTAAAGACCCACATGACCCATGACAGTCAGCGCTTTTCAAACTCTTCAGAGCCAACCCACACTGACAATTTCAAATAATTAGTTCATATTTTGCTATGGATTTATGGATGTTAAAACTTGAACATTAGAAGTACTGCTGTCATAGATGAGAGTGAGTTCATCTGATAGAGATTTGTTCCATGATGATAATCTAATGTCCAATCTCCTGCTCCTGCTGTGGAAGCCAGACACCCATCATGGAACTGGACGACAGACTGAAATACTCAGTGCAGACTTACTGTGAATGTCTGTCAATCATCCACAAAGCTCTACTCCCTAGAAACAAATGATTGGTTGATGAACCAAGATGTTGACCCTCATGTGGTCAAAATGTGAGGTCCCCTATCAAGGAATAGCTGTGAAATGTGTTTGATGACTGCATGTGTCATTTAAATGAGTTCATATCATATCTAATGTCTAATAAATCTAGTGAAGATAGACATGAGTGCAGCCATGATGTGAATCCTCTCTCTGTACTTTCACCTGGTTTCACAATCAGAGAGCTTAGCAGCACCACTTTGCTATCCACGGGTGATTACCTGTGCAGGCTGACCAGCAGCAGCCTCAGAGTGACAGGGCCCAGGCTCTGTGCTGAAGAGAGGAGGGGGGATCAGGGCTTAGAGGGAGGCTGCAATGCCTCCAGCCTACAGTAATCCTGGATCACAGAGTTAGCTCTGTTAGCTTCTCGCACTCACTGCGGGGATTAGAGACACTGAGCTGACCACTCTGATGAAACACTTGCAATATCAGGGGACTGACAGAGACCTGGCAGGAGGACGGGTTATTCAGGGGTTGAGGGGTGAGAGGAAGGGAAGGGGGGAGGGACGGACCTGATGGAGTCATCTACTGTGGCTTTCTAATGAAACCAGAGATCATGCCAGCCTAATTAACATTATTTCCATGTGGGGATGAGCTAATGAAACTCCATAGTAAGATTATCCTGTGAATATTATCTGCAGTAGTTAAAAAAACTTCCAACACCTCGCTGCTGAAACAAGTTCTTTCAACAAGAACATCTTAATGGATGGAAAAAGTTAGTAAAACCTTCCCTGAACTAAATCTGCAGTTTGCTTGTGTCTCTTTGTGTGTATACAGGGGCATTAACTGATTAACTGAGCAGTGACTTAAGGTCTGTATTATCTGGGTCACATGATGACTTGAACCCCTCAGATGTCCTCAGATGCTCTACCTGGTTTAGTCTGAACCTGGTGCCGTGGCCTATAAAAATCATCTAAACTCCTGCAGATGTCACACAGATGTAGCTGAAGTTCCCATACAGAGCAGGTCTAGACTGCACTTATATTATTTACACAGACCCAACAATTCCAACTATGAGCAAGCACTTGGTGACAGTGGCAAGGAAAAACTTCCTTTAAGAGGTGGAAACCTCAAGCAGAACCGAGCTCATTGGTGGATGGTCATCTGCTGCAGTAACTTTAAGTCAGACTCTATGTACTAGAAAGTATCATTTTACTGAGTGTTTGCACCCGGGCCGGGCCGAGCAGTGTGTGGACAGTATGAAAAATGTACAACTTTATAATAAACAACATTAAACATTGTGCAGCACAGTCTGGTTTATGCGTAGGAATACAGAAGTTCTGCAGTTAGTGCCAAAGAAAAAGGTCATCAAAGGTAAAGCAGTAAAAATATTCTTAATATAGCGTACACTTAAAGGGATATTGATTTTCTTGAGGTGGGTGTTTTTTATGTGTCTAAAATACTTTTTTTTCCTGCTGCCCACAGTAGTGCAGCTCTGCTTCTGTGCTAGTCCTTCTGTCAGCTTCTACAAACTGTGGACACACTGACCGCCGTCTACTGTAGATAAAACACTCACAAGTGACCCAAATCAAACATCCCCGCAACGCTGCATGACCAACAGGTGCATGCTGGGTCTAGCTAATTGCTAAAATGCTAATGGTGGATCTTCCTGCGGTGACTTCACTCAGTAAACTCGTACCTTCAATGAGGTGTTCACAACCTCTCTGCTGTTTTTGACAATAATCCCTGATGTGACTGCAGACACTCATTGATTTCAAAACGTCTGAAAAGTGTTTGACGAGCGCGGTGGGATGGAGAGGTTGGCTGGACAGATTATGTCATGCATAGAGAATGAAAGTTGAACGTAGACAAATATTTCTAGTTGATTCTAGTAAGGCTACAAAGAGGAAGCAGATGTTTGCTTTTAATTTATGATCAGCTGTATGCACAGGCTGCAGCGTGCCTTAGGGCTCACTGTTGTTGCCTTAGACATATGTTCATATGTAATTTATTTATTTATCTAAGCTGTTTTTAATTTAATTGTTCTACTATATAGCAACATTTAATATTATCTTAACCCCCATACAACTGACCTACTTCTTACTGAGTCATTTTACTTTTCTCTTTAGTCTTCTCTCTAAATAACTCTTCTGTCTTTTACCATGTGTGTTATTTTGAAGTGTCGAACAACAAAGCACAATATTGATTAAGTAATAATAATAATAATGCAAATAAATCATAAAACCAGAGTCAAATTCTTTGCGTGTATACAGATCCCTGGCTAATAAAAGTGATACTGATTCTGTTATCGACGTAACAGCTAACAGCAACAAAGCAAAGGAAACAAAGACTATGGAGCCAAATCAGGGACAAACGTTTTGAGAGTTGAAACACTAATATAAATTTAATTTTCATTCAATTCAAGAATTCTTTTAAATAAATAAATCATTTATTTTTATTTTGCATTTGATAATAGCATAAAACTAGTCAAAGTTAATGCTTATTTTCCAGCTTTGTTTGCTTTTCCTTTATGTACAGTATATCTCTGCGTTACATAAATGACCCATCATTATGATAATCAGGATCATTTCCAGACTATATATTTAAACACTGATAGCACTGAGCGCTGGCACCAGCAGGTAGTTCTGGTGGAGTGGACACCATCGCAACAGGATACTGCGATGTTATACTGTGATCAGTGGTGTAAACAGCTCGCTGAACAGAGCTTTGTCACTGGTGTAAGTTTTTTTCACTGCCAATCACTTGAATATGGTGAATACACATTGTTGAATTATATGTCTCGCAGCACCTACGTTTCCTGAAGGCAACTCGATTGAGGAAGGTCCCCAGCCTTCCTTGTTATGCTGTCACTCATGATTCCACAACCCTCTCAGTTGATGCCCCGCCCCCCCACGCCACGTCAGGACCAAAACTCTGAAAGTGGAAAAATGAGATTTGATTTAAAAAATAAAATCTGTAACTGAAAAAACCCTAAAAACCCAAATATCAAAATACCTATGAAAGTGAAAAGTGAAAAATAAATTGTCTAATTATTCTAATAATTATAATATGTATGAAATAAAGAATACTAGAATTTAATCAAAATAAAATTTAAACAATATAAAAAGGTTTGCGTATACTTCTTTTATCTTGAATGCATTGCTGTATTTTTCAGTTCAAGTTCAAAGTTCACTATATGAGTGGGTGGATGTGACTGAACAGTATGAACAGCATACATAGATTATGTATGAGTGATAATATTCACATGTTTTAAAGAACTCAATTTAAACAGTGAAAAAAATGACATAATATATATATATATATATATATATATATATATATATATATATATATATATATATATATATATATATTAAAAATACAAAACAAGATGGAAAAACAGAAGTTAGTATTTTCTCACTTATTAGAACTCAGTGTAGACACAATAACACGGTTCACAGTACAGCAGATGAAATGATGACACACCTCCTCGCAGAGTGCTCTGTGATGTTGAGGTGCTCTAACACACCTGTGGTGTGCAGTTCACACTCATGCAGTTTAGCTGACACAGTTTAGCACACACCTCTACGAGTTCTGGTTCAGCTGGACCCGTTCTAACCACCGCTAAGCTAGTCAAATGCTAAATGACAAAGCAATAGCCCCACAGCTTTCTCCACCTCAGGGCCGTTTCTTGCTATATGCGGACTATGCAGAGGCACAGGGCCTCGCAGCCACCATGGGCCCCCAACCTGCAAATTCAGCCTCAATACATAAAAGAAAAAAAGTATTCTCCTAAATTTTTTGTTGGCACTTGCATGCTATACATAATAGCTTTTGCTGATGTTGATCTTGTGTAGTGGCCTCAAACATCAGACTTGTGGATCTACATACCATAATCACAGAAACAGATCCAAAGTTTTCCAAGTTTACCATAAACATTTTTAAGGAACTTGCTGCATTTGTTGCATTTATTAATGTACTCTAGCCTGTTTTCCCCTTAAAATGTAACAGACTGTTGCATTGCCTCAGATCATCAGTTTCACAAAATAGGGGCCCCCAAATAGCATCTTGCATAGGGCCCCCAAACAGCTAGAAACAGCCCTGCTCCACCTTACACCATGATGTGGCTATGTTATGTGATGGAGGAAGACCAATAGCTGCAGAGTCTGACTTGTGTTTTCCTGACAAGCAGCCTCTTGTGGTCGTTGGTTCTGTTGGATTCCACCAAGGAAGAAAATGATTCATTGTTGTGGTAGTTGTAGTTTGTGAGGCGTTCACACTGGCTTCTTACACAAGAACCAAGAGGTACCTTTCATTGGGCAGTTTTAGTGATGTCATCCTGCATCATCTGTCACAATCCATTCCTCTGCTGTTCTGACAGTAATTTTCAACTCTCCTCCCCTCTGCTTACTCTCCCTGCCGGACACTCCCACCTCATCAGCCAACTCTGTTCACCTGTGCACTCAGGTGCTCCTCATCAGTATCAAGCCACTATTTAAGCCTCTCTGGTTTACACACTCACTGCCAGATTGTTCTGCCTCCATGCAAGACTCGCCAGCATTTTCCCTTGGACTGATCTCCTGTTGCCGACTTTGCCTGACTAACCTGCCATGTCATTCTCCTGGTAAACTCTTCAGCTTTCTGTCTCCGACCACGATCTCCATCTTTACCCTTCCTGGTGTTTGCCTGCCGGTGTGGCGTTCTGCTGCTACACTGCTGGATTGCATCAACTTGCTGGACTTGTACGAGAGGTTAGACATCTCAGCCTCAAGAGACTCTGTGATTAAGCCTGTTTTTGGACTGCATTCATATTGCCTGTTTGCTGTAAAGACTATTCAAGAAGAGATTAAAGGCTCTTTACCAAACAATCCTGTGGTCTGGGTTACTGTAGTTGGGTCCTCACACACCCGTTACAGTACAATCTGGCCAGTCATGGACCCAGAACCGCTTTGAGAAGATTGAGGCCGTCTTCCAGCAGCATGAGGCTCAAATGACTTCTGCTACCACTGAAGCCAGACATTCAGCAGCAGCCCACGAGCCGGCGTTAGCCATGTTAGCTGCACAAGTTCAACAGCTAACAGATGCTTTAACCAACTACTCTTCCAGGACCTCCTCCAGTCCAGCCACCTCAGGCTGCAGCCATCTCTGTCCCAGATCCTGTCCACAAGGTTCAGATAGGAACCCCAGAATGCTACACTGGAGACCCTGATAGCTGTAATCCCTTCCCGATGAACTGTTCAGTTTTATTTGCCCTGCCCACACGTTTTCCTCGGAAGAAGCCAAGGTGGCCTTTGCCATTAACCATCTGACGGGGAGAGCTCGTCTTTGGGGAACTGCTGAGTGGGACAAACACACTCCAGCCTGCGGTTCCTTCCAATCATTCACTGAGGAGCTCCGGAAGGTGTTTGGCATGGGGGGTCCTGGGACTGACGCCGCTCGAGGACTCATGAACATGCGCCAGGGGAAGCAGACGGTGGCAGACTACTCCATTGATTTCCGTGTCCTGGCTCGTCAGAGTGACTGGAACGCCGCAGCCCTCTGATGCTTTTCTGCGGGCTTGCAGATTATATGAAAGATGAACTGGTTTCTTACGAACCCCCTTCCTCGCTGGATGGGTTGATAGATCTAGCCACAAGGATAGATCTACGCATCCAGGCTCGGAGATGGGAGGGACGACGGGGAACGTCAAGACATCAGCAACCAGTCCGACCGCAGGGATGCCACCGCTACCACCAGCTACACCGCTACAACTGGGCTACAGCAAAGAGGATCGGAACCGATGCACCTTGGACGCACCAGACTCTCCCCAGAGGAATGTGAGCGGTGTCGCCAAGCCAACCTTTGTCTTTATTGTGGCCAGGCTGGCCATTTTGTCTCCTGGTGCCCAGCAAAAGACAGGGCTCACCAGTGGATGGGCAGTTACTGGTGAGGCACTCGTCTACCTGGACCTCCCTGGGTCAATGACCCCTGTTCCAGGCCAAGCTCCTCCTTCCTAGAGACTCTCACACCCTTGCCATTTTCATTGACTCTGGGGCAGATGCCAACATAATGGATGAAGAACTTGCTCACCAGTTGGGGATAGGCCAAGTCCTGTTGCCTAGTCCTGTTTCCGCCGGTGCCCTTGACGGTCATCTTCTAGGGACAGTGACACATCAGACCACCCTGGTCCATGTCCTCTTGTCAGGGAATCACCATGAAACCATCCATATTCACATCCTGCAGTCACCACGCATCCCGCTCATCCTGGGCTTTCCCTGGCTTCGTCGTCATGATCCCCATATAGATTAAAGAACAGGGGTCATCCTAGGGTGGAGCTCATCGTGCCACCAGATCTGTCGGAAGCAAGCCACTGCACCACGGCATTCACCTTCTACAAGCATCGTCCCGGATCTGGCAGGGGTCCCGCTCGAGTACCACAACTTCAAGGAGGTGTTCAGCAAGACCAAGGCTACTTCCCTGCCCCCTCACCGTCCATATGACTGTGCCATCAACGTGCAACCCGGCACGTCTCCTCCCAAGGGACGGTTGTATTCCCTGTCTGCCCCTGAGAGAGAGGCCTACATCAATAACTTGTTGGCCGCTGGCATCATCCACCCCTCTTCATCACCTGCAGGGGTGGGGATCTTCATTGCCAAGAAGGACAAGACTCTGAGACCATGTATTGACTACTGGGGTTTAAATGATATCACTATCAAGAACCGCTACCCCCTTCCTCTCATCTCTTCTGCCTTTGAGCTTCTTCAGGGAGCCACCATCTACACCAAGCTTGAACTTTGCAACACCTATCACCTGGTGTGGATCCAAGCGGGTGATGAGTGGAAGACTGCCTTTAACACCCCTACCGGATATTATAAATACCTAGTAATGCCCTTCGGGCTTACCAATGCCCCGGCAGTGTTACAGGCCTTGGTGAACAACGTGCTCCGAGACATGCTGAACCGCTATGTGTTTGTCTACTTGGATGATATACTTATCTTCTCCCAGTCACATGAAGAACACGTTCACCACGTGCAGTCCATCCTGCAGCGACTTCTGGAGAACTCTCTCTTTGTCAAGGCTGAGAAGTGCGAGTTTCATGCCTCCTCTGTCTCTTTCCTGGGGTACTTCCTGGCGCAGGACAGTATCCAGATGGATCCAGCCAAGGTTTCAGCAGTCTTGTCCTGGCCAATCCCTGACACCCGCAAGCAGCTACAGAGGTTCCTGGGCTTCGCCAACTTTTATTGTTGTTTCATCCGCAACTACAGCTCCATCGCAGCCCCTTTTACGGGTCTCACATCCTCCAAGGTGCCCTTCAGGTGGACCACTGCTGCAGATGAGGCCTTCCAGACCCTAAAGGCCCGGTTCACATCAGCTCCCATCCTCCAGGTGCCTGATCCTGGCCAGCAGTTTGTCGTTGAGGTGAGTGCATCAGACGTGGGGGTAGGGGCTGTCCTGTCCCAACGCTCGACCTATGACCAGAAGCTTCACCCCTGTGCCTTCTTTGCACGTCGACTCTCGGCCGCTGAACAAAACTATGACATTGGAAATCGAGAGTTACTCGCTGTCAAGTTGGCCCTGGAGGAGTGGCATCACTGGTTGGAGGGCACCAAGATTCCTTTCTTGGTATGGACTGACCACAGGAATCTGGAGTATGTGTGCACAGCCAAGAGACTCAACTCTCGACAAGCTCGGTGGTCACTCTTTTTCACCCGCTTCAACTTCTCCCTCCCCTACAGACCAGGGTCTCGCAACATCAAACCTGATGCCTTGTCTCGCCAGTTCCAGGAGAAGGAGGATGGAGGACCCCAGGGCACTTTCCCATCCTTTCTGCCCCCTGCATGGTTGCTACCCTCACCTGGGAGATTGAGGAAAGAGTGAGGGGAGGAGGATCAGCCCGGTCCCAGCAATGTTGACGTCCTCCAGTGGGCTCATGACTCCAAGCTTTTTTGTCATCCGGGAATCCAGAGAACCAAAGACGTGGTCCAGCAACGTTTTTGGTGGGCCACTCTCAACAAGGACATCCGGGGTTTTGTCAATGCCTGTCTGGTCTGCAATCAACACAAGCCATCTCGCCTGGCTCCTGCTGGTTTCCTGCAGCCCCTCCCTGTTCCTGATCGTCTTTGGTCTCACATCTATCTGGACTTTGTTACTGGCCTCCCTCCTTCCGAGGGTAATACAGCAATCCTGACTGTAGTGGACCGATTTAGTAAGCTGGCTCATTTTGTGCCCTTACCCAAGCTTCCCTCGGCCAAAGAGATAGCCCAAATGGTCCTGCTCCATGTTTTCCGGCTCCATGGTCTCCCTATAGATGTGGTGTCTGATTGGGGCCCTCAGTTCACTTCAGTTTTTTGAAAGGAATTCTGTGCTCTGCGTGGGCCCGCCATCAGTCTGTCCTCCGGGTTTCACCCCGAGTCTAATGGTCAGACCGAGCGTATGAACCAGGAGATGGAGACAGCCCTCTGCTGCATGGTTTCCCAAAATCCCTTGTCCTGGGCCAAGCAACTCCTGTGGGTAGAATATGACCACAACACCCTGAACAACTCTGCCACGGGCCTGTCCCCATTCCAGTGCGCTTATGGGTTCCAGCCTCCCCTTTTTCCTGCACTAGAGAAGGAGGCTTCCTGTCCGTCAGTCCAAACCTTCATCCGCCGCTGTCGCTGCACCTGGATCCAAGCATGAGCCTCCCTCCTCCGCTCTGCAGATCGTTACTCAGTCTCAGCTAATCGACGGCGCAGCCAGGCTCCTGCCTACCAAGAGGGTCAAATCCAAGAAATCGGCTTCTAAATTCATCAGCCCATTTGCCATCCAGAAAATCATCAATCCTATGGCAGTGAGTTTGACACTCCCACAATCGATGCGGATCCATCCTACATTCCATGTGTCCCGAGTGAAGCCAGTCAAGGAAAGTCCCCTTGTGCCTGCAGCTCCACCTCCTCCACCTCCCCAACTCATTGATGGAGCTCCCGTCGTCAATGTTGAAATACCTCAACATCTACTTGACTGATTGACAAATGTGGCACATAGCATTTATGGTTCCAATGTGATGCATTATTGTGTAATGACAATGTACTCTGATGAGGTTGACATTTGACACGCACATTCATGGTCTCCAGATGATGTGTACGATTGAAACTTTGGTTTATGACCAAATATCTTCATGTCTCTCTGCTAATTAATCAGTCATTTCCATCAGGATGCCAATTAGCATATATCAGCCCCATATGTACAGGTATCTGTGTATTTAATTGCTGATTTTTTTTTTTTTTTTTTTTTTTTTTTTATAAAAATCCTTTTTCTTCCCCTAAAGTTCTGTTGTTTCCGCTCTAACCACATTTATTGACATAAACCATAAAGCTATTAGTATGCCATACCTATCATGTCAACATTACAAGAGGCTTGCACAGATTCAGTTTTCCCACTGAGGTTCTTTTTCTGTGATGTTGAGAAAAGTGCAATAAATATGTCATGAAGACCTCTCGAGGCTTCGAGTCTTAATTGTGTTCACTGTGGAAGAGCATACAAAGTATTTCCAGGGGGGAAGGAGATCAGCACCAAGTATTCATGCGACCAATAAACACTTTACACTGATTAAAACATGAGTAAGTCTGTCATTTAAACAGCAAATTGCTTCTGTCAGTTCTTAAGTGCCACTCATCGCAGTTGTCTGTGTTACCTCAGGCAGCTTGGCCAGCTGCTGGTGATCTGCTAGGAACAGTTGGATTTTTCCATCTTCAGCCCAAAAGATGACTATATATTTAAATAATTAAGAAATGTGTGTGTCTTTTACATGTTCAGGCTCTGACCTCACATTAATGTCTATGCAAGTTTGCCCAAGCTGTTGAATGCCCGGCAGGCTACAGTTCAGTGACGTCTGGTCAAGATGTGTAGATTTGAAGTTATTTCTTTGAAGACAACGATACGTACATTCAGCGTTCGTGTCAATCACTTTGTGTTTTCAGGAGCAAAGTGAGTTGAAACTGCAGAATCTAACTGTTGTTAATGTATAATTCATGACAGCGTGCACGCTGCAGCTTTTTCACCCACAGCTCCTGGCATTATTTATCAACTCTGTACTGACTCATCACACCCAGACAAACTCCCATCCCTCAGTGCAAGTTTCTCCACGTCTGAAATGGAAGAACTTGTATCTTTTTTCACACGTCACTATTAAAGGCTCGCTTTAATGTATCTATTTAAAAAAGTACACTGTCGGAAGCTTGGCAAAATGTGAGCATCAGTTTATCAAGAGGGCACCACAGGAATTAAAATGTCTGCTAATTTTGAGCAATGGTCAATTAAGATGGACATGTCAGGTAGGATTTGTAAATATGTAAAATGATGTGTTTTGGTGCCATACCGCTGTAAAATTATGGCCCATTGATTCAAACCCAGACTCATTCAGCTCCAAAGCAATTGTTTTAAAGGAATAGTTTGAGAAATATGCTTGTTTGCTTCATTGAGGCTAGGTGGCGATTTGTCTAGCTTAGCATAAAGACTGGACAGAGGGGGAAACGTTCTATTCTTGAGAAATGGCAGTGGATCCATCCAGCCAGTACTGCTGTACATTGTCTCTGGCTGCAGCACAGGTACGCAAGTTTGCCAAACCTGGCATCCTCATTTTGAAGACAAGACTACAACACTTTAGTTTTTAGCTAACTTTACTAAGACAGGAGGACATTTTTTTGGGGCCTATTTTCTTTGGTGGACACACAAACATGAATGGTTGAATAGTACGTCAAGAAGAAGTTCCAGCACTCCCTCCGAACACAATTTATTTTATTTGAACCCTAATTTTAATCATCATTTACATAACCAAACTAAAAATAGGTGTATCTGGAACGTTTTTTCTGATCACAGCAGGGGGAAGAGGTCATTATTTTATAGCATAAATACTATACTATACTATACTAAGTCACTACACCTGGCTTTGGCATCAGTTTGAATGACCTCTGTGGTGGAATATGATGACATCATACACCACCACAGAACCATGCAGCAAAGAATACCAATGACTGAACGAGTCCTGTCAGCAGTGCTCTTTCACCACCACGTCACCCTTAATAACCCTCTCTGCCAGCACTGCCAGAGATGTGAGCAACTGTCACTGTGTTGACAACATGCAAAACTGCAGAAAAGTGTCAGGAAACAAATTCAATTTATGCGTCCTGTAGTTCTCATTATGCATGGAGGAGGGATGGCGCCTTGGCTCGCTAAGAGCTTATGCAGCACTGAGACCGATCCAAGCTGTGAGAAGAGCAGCAAAGTTCCCGTGCAGCTTCTGCATGACAACTATATCCCCCTTGGCCATATTCCTATGTTAACATGTCATTGCTAGGCACTGCTGGGATAACAGACTTGGGGATGTATACATATTTAATGACCTCAGAATGGAAGTTCAATGGATGATCAAAGTAAAGACACAGGATTCTGCAGCCCATTACGGGAAGAAATATTAGAAATACAGAAGGGGTAATAGCTCCATGCTTAGGTTTTATTCAGGAATATTACACAATGTATTGATTTAGGCTTTCTGCAGTGCAACAAAGAGCAGTCAGTAAAAAAAATAAAGTCATATCCTTTGTGATAGTGCACTCTCCTGAGCCTCAGGGCCATCACGGTGTTATGACTGTTGCAAATACATTTGACATTTCCACCAGTGTAATAAAAGTGCGCGAAGGATGAAGAGAACTACTGACATTTATGGTAATAAAAAGAGTGGTGGGCAATGCTCTGTATGTGTTTGACCTCATCTCAGGAGGGGAGTTGACTATGCATTGCTTTTTTGAAGTGGCCAGGTAAATGAAAGGCAACTGGTAAAATAATAAGGTAGAGAGGTGCTGTCAGACCGGGACGCGCTGTGTTTGAGGTTCAGGGAGGAGGGTACAAAAGACTGACATTCTGCTCGTCGCAAACAAAGAAAAAAAAAAAAAAGAGAGAGATTTGTAATCCTCGCTATCACCAACAGGATGAAGTATATCAGGGAGCACGCATGACCTGTCTCACAAGGTAGAGGGCTTACAGCATGTCCTTCAGGACTTCAAGGCGCAACACAGCAAAGAGCTCATTTCAGCTTCACTCTTAGAGAAACCCGGCATCCTGACACTGACACACCACCAACTTAAAGTCCCCATGAAACAGAAAGCAGAGTGATATGTGCTCCCTCATTTTTATATGTTTGGTATTGTGCGAGTGTGTGTTTACACCCCCAGCCAATATCAGTGTAATATCATCTAGTGTCAGCGTCTGCCCAACCTCCGCAACTAGTGGTGGCCAGTCTAACAGGGAATACAGTAGCATACTGAGGTGGTTTTCTTGGCAGGCTTGGCTCCTGGCATCCTCGGGCTGAGTCAGTTCAGTTACAGCTGACCAAGTTAACACCAGTTAACGGTTCACTATTTAGCAATCTTTCCATCAGGAAAGTCGTAAATCACCTCTTAATTTGGTGCTTACAATAGCTAATAGCGAGTGTGCGTTATATCTCCACCGCTATGCATTACAACTAGCACTACAAGCTAGTGTCAGCTTCTACCTTCTAGTAAAGACAACTGGAGCCAGGACCGAACATGACCTCCAAAACCAGTGGTGGCCAGTCTGATGGAGGGATACAGTAGCCTACTACCAAGGTGTTTTTCTTGGCAGGTTTGGCTCCCTTAGCTACATCAGGAAAGTCTGTGAATCACCTCAGTAGTGTAAGGCAAGCAGGCAGGCGACGTTAGCAGGTCATTAGGCTAAAGCTATCTGTCCATCAGGAAACTGTTTAAATCACAGAGAATTGAGCAAAGCAGCAAATAAATTGTGTATGAACTGAATAACATTAAAGAGTACTCCCATGTCTTGTAGAGCATCATTCCTGGGGGACTTCAGGCACCACTGATCCCAGCTGTGCATGTGTGTGTGCGTGTGTGTGTGTGTGCGTGTGTGTGTGTGTGTGAAGGCGTTGTTGTAATGGGTGTAACAGTGGTTGCATACAGCTAATGGTTTGTTCAAACACCACAACTCATTGCTTTCATCCCACAGTGAAAACAAAGCTTCACAAAATGTATTTTGTCTTTTTTTTTTACTTTAAATGTATCATATTGGTTTTATATGTTTAGGTTTCGTTCCTAAATCAGACAAATTTTACTTTTAATTCTCTCCATTTCTTACATAATAATCACTGCTGCGATAGAACTGATCATTAGTTCTATCAGAACCGGAGAGTTTTTCTTCTTTGAAAGAAGAACAAACGATGACACTGAAAGTTTTATATGGTTCGTTGATCTGATTAGTTGAAGCTCGCCCATGATAGACAGTGATGGAGAGATGGTTTGTTCAGTCACCAGTATTTTTGAGAGTGCCTGTCCTTTTCCAAATAGTTTCCAATGACAACTTCCCATATGGTTCTGTCTGGTGCAGTCAGGTTAGCATGAAAGCTGAGCACTACATGCCCATCCAGCATCGAGCTTCATAGCCTTACATGCTGCTTCACTACATAAACGGGCACACTGGCAACAAATATGGACTCTATAGTGAATTGAGCACTGCAACTTTATGAACTTATGTCTTACAGCTTCATACAGAGACATTTTTAATGTGTCTGTCTGACAAAACAGCTCATTTTTACACTTCATATTTTCCTGTTTTGCACAAATAACTACAGTTATTGTCTGTTGGGCCCTGACCACTGTCAGAATGCGGGTGACCTACACTCAATACCGTCCCTGAACGCATCCTGTGCAGACACAGATGGAGGACTGAAGTTGCTGCTCTGCTAACGTGCTGCTTTCACTGTGCGGGTGAGTGTCAGGGTTACTGGGCTGGAACGCTACAATATAAAAGAAGTCAGATGAAGCAAGAAACACTTGTTTCATAACCTAAACCAGAGGTAACATCAATATTGGACAAATTCTGCAAACGACAGATTACATTTTATGGTTTTATTTTGTTGGCTGCATTTTACCAGTGTCAGTATCTGCACATGGCAGCTATTGTACGTTTGATTAAGGTTAGGGACTGGACATTTGGTAAACTATATTACGGTTAGACAGCTAAACACTTGTGTAAGGTTAGAGAAACATTGTGGTCATTTAATAAAAAGCCAAACATTAATCTCATCTCCTGCATGAAATTCAGACCTGCTACACAGCCATCCATCCATCACACCAACCTCCACACCCTTTGCTACATGAAGGGCACACTACTTCCTGCACTGGCTCTGAACATTGGTAATGTACATAAATTGTGTCCTGTAGAATCACTCAATATGGAGGTTATCCAGACTGGGTAGCTAGAAATAGAATAGAATAGAATAGAATAGAATAGAATAGAATAGAATAGAATAGATACTTTATTGATCCCTCGAGGGGAAAGTCTTTTTTTTTTTTTTTCAAGCTTTATTGTATAGAGACAGCTGAAGAGTGACAGGAATGTGGGGAGAGAGAGAGATGGGGAATGACATGCGGGAAAGAGCTGCAGGTCGGATTCGAACCCTGGGCACACACGCACACACACACACACACACACACACACACACAAAGGGCTCATAGACATGCAAATGTGGAGAGAGATGGTGGAGTGATGGGCAGCCACCCAGAGCGACACCCTGAGAGCAATTGGGGGATTCAGCACGTTGCTCAAGGGCACCTCGGGTGTGCCCAGGAGGTGAACTGGCACCTTTCCAGCTACCAGTCCACCTTCCATACTCTGGTTCATACTGGACTTGATGCAGCCACCCTCCGGTTCCCTAGCCAAGTCCCTACAGACTGAACTACTGCCTCCCCTACAAAAAAAAAAAAAAAAAAGCTTACACGACTCAAAGTCAGTACACCTAAATCTTCCTTTAAATTCTTGAAATAACAAAAATAAACAGCTCTTACCTGACTGCTGCATGATTTTAATTACTTCCTTCAATCAAACCTTTTCAAGCCTGCTCCTAAATATTTGAAGACGTTCATGTGTATACAGTTGTGCTAACATTTACTGGTACTGAACTGATTATTTGTCCATGTCTGAGAGGAATGGCAGAAAGTGATTGATCTGCAGAGCAGGTGCAAGCCAGAAATGAAGAACCTGTGCACTCTTCAGAAATGTGAGCTTGTTTTACCAAGGCTCAAAATGGTCCAAAATTATCTACTTTTTTTAACACTCACTGTCTTCTCCATCAGTGGGTAATTCAAAGAGGCTATTCTAGAAACATGCAGCAGGAGATGCTCAGTAACTATGCACAGTAAACGACAGAATAAAGGCTGATTCAAATCTAAAAGAAAGCCTGTGTGGGTGGTGGAGCTCTGATTTCTTTCTTATGGGCTCTTAACTGCATTTTATACTAAGAAGATGTACTCAGAGTCGTGTTAGTGCAGCACACACTACTCAAGGTCCTAAAGGAGAAACTGTTATTGCGATATGCACTATGGAATCATCTGATAGACTAGATAAAGAGTGATTTATCCTGCGGGCCCTCCCCTTTCCTTTGACTCCAGCAGAACAATCACAGTAATTCTTCTGGATGTCCAGACTGTCACCTCTGTAATCAGGGCCTGCCACACTCTGAAGTGAGGAGCCCACTCTTTTGGAACATTCCACATTCAAGGTCCATTAGCTCAGAGCAGTTGCGCTGCTTCACTCTCCTATAACATGTCCTTGAAAGAAAACGGCTGGAGAACCATGAAATGTTGGTCACACATTGTGGGGTGGGAGGAGAGGTGGGCGGGGGTTCTAGACTGGACCCTCCTTGAGACAGAAGTAGATATTACCACTGATGACTGATGCCATTAATCTCACAGCCCTGAAATGTGACGTGAGGCCCTCATGAACACTGAAATGAAACGTTCATTTGCTGTTTGAGCAGTAACTAGGTTAAATAGGCCTGGTGGCGTTAATGGAGCCATCACTGCCTCAGTGAGGCATAACTGGGAGCTCTTGCTGAAATTATCTACAAACCCTTGAAAATGAAATGTGGTCTCTGTAGAATGTGGTTTATCTCCACTTGTTAAAAAAAAAAGTTGGATCCAGGTTAATGCCATGCATTACTGACTCTGAGGTGAAAGGAAAAATCCACCTGCGGATACTCTAACACTGTTAGATATCATCAATTTGTGATGTTCAGTGTGTCCCAGGAGTGATGAAGTGTTGTAATTTACTTTTTTTTGGTGGCACCATGTTCCCTCAAGCTGCCTCATCTACTTCTACTTCAAGTAGCGATTTCCTGCATTTCCCCAGGTTGCCTTTTGACGCTCCCCAGAGAAGAGGCTTGTCTGTACCGCATCTGTGTGGGTGGAGAGAAATAGTGCAGTGTGTTTTTTTTTTTAGCTAAACAAAAGTCAGAGTGGAGACTGAAGAAGTCACTGCGTCTGCCATCAAAAGTTAAATACCAAAACCTGACATTCCTTATTGATGTCTGAGTGGAATCAAACTCTGCTGTAGCTGCACTCAAGGTCACGTCTGATCATGTGGTTGTCAGCAGAAGAGAGAAAATACATCAACAAACAAAAACGCACACAACTTTTCTGGTACAATATGTAGTGACATGTTGATATAACATGTAAGAAAATAGAAGAAAGTCCCACAACTAATCAAATAAATGAGGCTGGCATTATTTAGTTTCTATTATCAACAAATCCAAAACTAACAATGTGTCTCGCTTTACTTCCTGACTTTTCAATCCTGTCTGTGTTGTGGTATGTAGCTACAAACCCATTGGTTCCATTTGATGACATGCATTGTTAAAAGTGACTCACACATATATAGTTTCATTTTTATAAAAGGTGTTTAACAGTACTTTTGTTTTTATATTTGAGCGTTATAAGTGTTTATCCTCTTTGAACTTTACAGAGAGCCAGGCTAGCAGTTTTCCCCTGCTTCCAGTCTTTATGCTAAGCTAGGCTAATTGCCTCTTGACAATATAAGAGTAAGGTTTATTGCCCAAAACGTGAAGCATTACTTTAAAAGGCTCAGTAAATTCCTAAAGGTAGTATAGATATGAAAGTCATTGTTCCTGAGCTACAGCCCAACAGACACTATTAACAAAAGCAGTCATTTTACACACAAAAATCCCCAAAACTGTCTTAGTTGGTTTTTCTACAGTTTTTTAATGCTAGTTCCTTCATTCACTGAGTTAGATGTGAAAATGGTGGTGGTGATAGTGCCCATCAAAGTAGTGTTACATCCACTAAAAGTTTGCAGTCACTGACATGACATTCTTATTCTGTGTCTGACAACAATACGAAAAGGATTCCTACAGAGACAGACCTTTTTGTTTAAACAGAAACAGCTGATAACCACCTGTCTTGTCTTTCCACTGTTCCAACAATCATCAACTTTGGTTTGGTCGAAAGACGTAGACGTTTCAGTCATTCTCTTCAGTTGCACATGGAGGGACTCGTGCACACACCCACACACAACCATCCCAGCCATGTTGTAAACACTCAGGTCTTAGCCCAAACCTTGACCCCCATCCAGGGGCATGGTCCCCAGGGAAAATTTGCATTTACAACAGCTATAACAATGTTTTTTTCAGACCATCTGACACAATAAAATGCTTAAATATCTGTACATCATTTTGGAAAACCATGATGGTTGCCCAGAAAAAAAAATAATAAATCCTGTCGAGCCTAAATCTTATTTTTATCTAATTATTCTCCAGCTGTGTTCATCATTATGACACCAGAACACAAAAATGTTAAGGATGACTCATTTTCACTCCTACCACATAAAAGAGGCAGAAATTCTGTGATTTTACTATAATTATGTTACATAACACAGGATACACTGCCTACATAGGGCAGGAATTTGGCCTAAACAGCTTCACTAATCTTAAAACCTAGTTTTGTTAAACTTTGCTGGACTACGGTTCACAGAATGAATGTCAGTTGACAAATGTTACATTTGAATCCATCTGTAAGAATTACATTTGAGTAACATTTGAATGATTTGAAGTAAACCAAGTAAAAATGTGGTCTTTACTACTCTTGAATTGAATGTGAGGCCAACAGAAGATCATTTCTTCAAATTCATGGTAGGATCAACAACATTGCCTATATAATCATCTTTTCTTCTGAACTTCTCTCACACTCAGCTCCACTGAAAGAAGAACATGTAAAACAGGAACATTAAAGAAAAACATTTTCTGAAAGATCATAAGCTGAAGGTGCAAACGATTAAATGCATATCTTATTCTATCCCATCTAATCATGGCACCCCTGTGCTGTTTTCTCTTGCTCCTCCTCCTCTTCAGCTGCTTTCTCCATTCTTTTTCGCTCCTCCATTTTCTCTTTCATCTCTCTTTTTTTCATCAATCCACTCCTCTCTTCTTGGCTCCTCGTCACACATGTATGTAACCAGCCAGCAATCCATATTAGGCCGGTCGCCTCGTCAACTCACTGTGACTAGCGACAAGTGTTACAGCTGCAGATTCACAAACCTGAAACAACATCTGTCTGTGGGTCACTGGCTCATGCTGATGCTGCTAAATCACTGTCTGTCGAAAGTTTACGCCTCGACAAAAAAAAAAAAAAAAAAAAAAAAAAAAACCTTCTTACTAAAAGCTGCTCTTGCATATTTAGTTCACCAAAATATGGTCAACAAGACGGTAAGACACAGACTGGAGAGAGACGTACTGCAAGCCAGCACATGAACTCAATGCTACTGCTATTTGCTGACATCAAACTTGGAGAGAAGAAAACACAAGTTTACCTGATTGCTGTTCCTGCAACATCTTTAATGATCAGACAGACAATACTTCATCCTTTAAGGAAGTTGCTAACATTGACACCTGCTTTGACACAAAGTTGAGGTGATTGCTCTTGCATAATTTGTGGAGCCCTGTGCAACACTATTAATTAAAGCTGCGTATACCAAGCAGCAACCTCTGTGGCTGTAGTGTGAGGCCAACATGGAAATGCCAAAAACTGCAGTTCCTCAAACATCCACTTGAGGCTGGCTCCAAAAGTGAGTCAGTCCCCATGTTAAAATGTCCAACTTCACAGCAGAAATAAACATGTTTACAGTCTGGTACAAAAGGCTGTAAACCCCGTTCATGACAACTGTACTGAGGGTGAATTTTTATACAACTCACCTGTTCAAATTAGGTGGCTTATTTGAGCAACCAGGCCTTATTCAGCTTGAGTATGCCTGTTGTACCCTACAATACTCATTAGGTTGGACCTATATCAGTTGATTTGACAGTCAGAGCAACTCAAAGTTAAAGTTATTCTGAAAACCCAGAAGATTCTGGGCTTTTGGGGACTGAGCTCCCAGAAGTCACCCCCACACTCTGCCCATGCTCAGGACACCATAACTCCACTATATTTTTTCTGCTGTATTAATCTTTTAATACTTATGCATACAGCAGATTAATCCACATTTGGTGCTCTAGTGAGTATTTGGCGCAGCAGGATGGTGTACGTGGGATTGAGTCAGAATAAACAGTGTATGTTTTCATGGCAATGATTGATGTGTTTTTAATGTTTTTGGACAACAATGGAGCTCTATGGCACAGAGGAGGAAGATATATCAGGCTTTGATACACACACACACACACACACACACACATAATACATAGTGGGCAGTTCCTTTTTTTCAGGTAAAATTGTCTATTTTAGCACGTCAAAACAAACTGTATTATCATATTCAGTACTGAGCTTCCGAAACAAATCCTATGCAAATACTAAATTCTCTGCTGCAGCGTATAAAATAATGCAGTACGGCTTTAAATACCAACTAACTCTAGTACTCTTTCACACTCAATTTGATCAGGTGTAACATGTTCAGAGAATAACCTGGTCTCATGTTTGTAAGCCAGCGAAGGGGAAATCATTGAGCACATTAGAAGCCCTGAGCACAGTCAGGACTACAGGGCTCGGTTGGCCTGCTACCCTGCTCACTGTCTGCTGGGTCGAGGTGGAGAGGGGAGGATTGTTCTCAGGTCATGGATGAAAGGATGCTTGAGCCCTAAAAAGCCTGCGGTGTCCACCATCCCATAACTGAGGAGATTGTGTATGTGAACCAAGAGTGAAATTTGCTCAAAACCTCGTCACACATACAAAAAGAAAAACTGTTCACACTTGATGGCTGGCATAAAGTTCTTACAATACAATATAGAATAACCGAACTGGTTTACACTGACACTAAATAATGTGCAAATTGTGTCAATATGACAGACAGTCATGTGACTTTTCTCGTTAATCATCAACATTACCCATATAGTGACATGAAGTCAGGTTTAGTTTGGAGGAATGAGCAGACAAACTCCACTGAGCTCTGACCTCTCTACACAGACAGTCAAACACAAAGGAAGCACAGAATGATGGAATCACTGTTTCTATAATGCATCTATATAGATATGATATAACATATAATGCATCTATATGCATCATTCATGAAGTAATGTCTCACCTACATTTGCTCAGGTGCAATAATGTCAAGTCCTGTCACCACCCTCATGAGGAGTGTGAGGTTACTGTGGCCTCATCCAATGTAAAGCATCATGGGATGGGTATGGCTCAGGTCCTCGTATCCTGCCAATCAGGAGAAAATGTCTCTGCCCCTTAATTTTATGCCAAAACCAGAAGCCAAGAAGAAGAAGAAGAAGAAGAACTTTATTGATCCTTCATTAAGGAAATTGTATTTATTACACATACAGGCCTAAAGTATAATACACACATAAAGGATTTATGCAAATTTAGGACATGCAAGTGTAGAAAGATGAACAGCCACATAGGGGTGCAGTGCCTTGCTCAAGGGCACTACAGCAGTAAAACTGTTTTCCAGCTACCAGTCCACACTGTGCACATGTGTCATCCAAGCTGGACTTAAACCAGCCACACTCTGGTTCCCAAGCCAAGTCCCTATGAGCTAATGCTGCCAACAGGGTGTGATCACACATTCATAGCCATAATGGAAACGGTTGTTTTCATGGCAGGTTTACAACCAAACCACAGCTGGTAAACAAAAGTTACTTGGACACCCACAAAGCTGGTTTACTGGTCAGTGGTCAGACACCTTGTAGAGCCCAAACTTTTTCTCTGCATCATCAGGTTTCTTGTCTTTTGGCTTTGTGAATAAATCTTTAGAGCCTCTCCAGTATTCTTTGTTGTTTTCAGATGAATCATAGTTATTTCTCCCCAGCAGACATTTTGACTTGTCATTGCAGAAAAGCACTGGTGTAACTGACAACATTAACAATGGCAACGCGGCAATGCAGTGGAGCACTTAATGATGTTATTAGTCACACCTGTGTTTGACAAGCCAAAATGTCTTCTGGGAAAAAAAAGGTCTATTAATTGTTGGACTGTGATGGGATGAGAGGTCTGTCACTGTTATTGGTTGAAAGAATAATTCATGAGAAATGTGCTTTGTGCTCTTAAACTTAAACTATAACAATCACATTTTCTTTTTATTTTAACAATAGTGTATATCATTAGAAAAATTAGACAGTTTGAGCTGGTGTAGTCTATGGCTGTGTTCCAAATTGCATCCTAACATACTGCCTATTACATACTCAATCAGTGTGTACTGCATACTGTGTACTAAATGAACGATTTAGTATGCAATTACCAGCCGACTGTTCACGATGAAGTATACTCAAGCAATATGTCTTCTCTGCATCACATCACTGTATCTATCACAGCATTACCAGTCCAAGCTACTGCTGAATGGAAATTCTCTGTCACAAGAATAAAGGATGAAGGTGAATAATGTTAAGAGTTACAGTCGGTATATTTTAAAAGAAGCAGCCACTGCAAGTGGGAAGAGGAAAAGGAAGAGAAAGAGGAGGAGGAGGAAGAAGAGGGTGTAACAAGGATGTCCGTTTGTAGGTCTACAAGTGGAAACCTCTGCGGCTGTGAAGTAAAGCTAATGCAGAAGTGCCAAAAACTGCAACTGCCACGGCCACTTGAGGCTGGTTACAGAAGATTTCAATCTCCATAAGTCCCCATGGTAAAATGTCCAACTTCACAGCAGAAATAAACATGTTTACAGCCTGTTAATTAACAACATGGCCACTTTGATTGACAGGTAGGTGACGCTACAGATGATTTGTTTGAGCAGCCGTCATTCAGCTCACCTCACCTCAGGTCCGCTGATGATCCATGTCTGCCGATTTTTAGATTAACCGGGAGGCTGAAGAAGCAGGACTGCCAAGATGGAATAATAAGAAGTTATTATTCTGAGCTTCAGAACGGCTCTTCAGAAACCTACAGGTGACGTCACACGAACACTGTCCATTCTTTCTACTGTCATGGGTTATCTGACCAATTCTCATCTGCTCTATTGTCTGCAGTGGTTTGTGAACATGACTGGTCAGATGGTCTGCTGGCTGCCTCCACTGGTACTTGGAGCTTTTCAACACAGCACATTATTTTTTCATCAGATTTTGTAAAACTACTTAATATTTGAGCTACACAGTTGATTTCTTGCCTCAAATATTCTCTTCAGTTAATTTAGTGACAGTATTCGGAAAAAAATGGTTAGGACATTTTGCTTCACAGTTCACCATTGAACAGTCTGAAGAGCAGAAATGCATTATAGGGGGGTTAAGTATGTGCATTAAGCTCATGCCACATACATATTGTATGTGATTTCAAACACAGCCTATGAAGTGATGAAGTTTATTTTTGTGGAGCATTGGGCTATTTAACATGTTCTGCACTTACAGTGTATTTTTGTACACTGCCACCTGCTGACAATTGACATAATTTATGAAGGACTCTCCCGTATCAACTCTGTTTAGCAAGTTTGTTTCTGACACTTCAGAGTCTGAGAAAACAAATAATCTGTTATGTTTGTGCAAGCAGGGAAACAAGGAACACAAGAGGAAATGCCCAAATGCAGACGCTAATGCAGTTCACTGATTTATTAACAGAAAGTCAAAGAACAAGGCTTCTGGGACGGTGAGGCAGGCGAAGGGTCAAAACCATGAAAGCAGTCCAAAACAGTCAAACAAATCCAAAGGAGCAGGCAGAATCCACAGAAGAGAAGAAACAGATGTGATGCTGGGGATGAGCTGAACGCTTGACACATGGCACAACAACGAAGTTACACTGAAACAAAGGAACACACAGACTGAATACATGGCAGGCTAACACAAAGGTGAAAGACATCACGATGGAACAGACAATCAAAGCTGGCGAGAAAAACAACAAACGCAGGAACTAACATTACAGACATGAGGAAAGGAGAGAATTACAAAATAAAACAGGAAACACTAAACAAATTATGTTACAAAGAAATTAACTGTCGTCACGCCATAGCTGTCTCTTCAAGTGTCTGTTAAGTTCTACAGGCCTGCATGTAAAGGATGGAATGATTTAATCGCCATGGTGTTGCAGTGCATTGTCATCTCACAGCAAAAAAAAATGTTTCTGGACTTTCTGTGTGGAGTTTGCATGTTCTCCATGCATCCTGTCCGGGTACTCCGGCTTTCTCCCAGAGTCCAAAGACATGCAGGTTAATTGGTGACTCTAAATTGCCCATAGGTGTAAATGTGAACGTGAAAGTTTGTCTCTATCAGCCCTATGATGAAGTAGAGACCTGTCCATGGTGTGCTCTTGCCTAACGTCAGCAGGGATCGGCTCCAGCCCCATGCAACCCCGATAAGGATAGCAGTTATGGAAAACGGATGGATGGACGGATGGAACCGTCACAATCAGCAGATTCCCTTGTGGTGGTGAAGTTACTTTGCACAAATCTTACAACTTTATTGAACTTTCACAGACAGTTACCCCTGCACACAAGGGGAAGGACTTCCCGAGGTTCCCAGTGGGTATGGGCATTTCAGAAAAGCAAAAGCATTGCCAAGTGCAAATGGCAGGGAACCTGATCTGAACATGGTGTGAACAGTATGGCAGCATTTTATGACATGTAGACCTGAACTACATGGGATAAAATACTGTATCTCATTCTGAACTCAGTCTTTCCAGTTGCACTATGATTCCTAATGGACTCTCCCATTGTAAGAAAAAAAAAAAACAAGAAAAAAACAAGCAAGGAAGCTCTCCAGAGTTTATACCAGCCCAATTTGTGTGAGAGCACCCTCAGAAATCTGTGCACACCAGGTGCAACCTCCACTGTCCTCTCATGTTTAGCTGGAAACATCCTGCACACGGTGAACTTGGCTTTAGCGAAATGTGGCGAGAAATGACTCTGTGCAATCAAATCTCCTGTTGATTGAGTGAGCGTGCAGAGCAAACACCATGCCAGTCATGTTGCAGTAATGCTCAGGAGCTCTTCGCTGTGAGTTTGTTCTGCATGCTGACCCAACTCTCTGAAAGAAGACGCCTCTCCTGTGGCACCATGTGGCCAGACAGAACACACTCGTCCTCTCTGACATTCTTGTGTGCCTGTAGCCTGGGGAGAAAGCTTTTCATGCTCCACTGTTTCCACAGAAAGCAGTGCCACTTCAACTCCAAACTACTGGGAAACTGGGACCTGTTCTGTGTTACTGTACTGTGAGTCAGAGAGTACAGCCCACTTTAACCTAAATGAATTTCATCAGGAAAGTATGGGCAGAAACAAGAAGGGTGCTATTTGTGGAAGATATTATTTTGGAAAAATAACAATTTCCTTTGTTACTCCAGATTACAAAAGGTTCTCAATCAGCCCTTAGTTTTTGAGGATATTTTCCTTTGAGGTACATCACAAATCTCCTAGCAACAACAGTCGGCTCCATCATACTGTAGAGTCTGTGGTCCATTAGAGAACTGGCCATGTGAAAATAAACTCTGACTCCAAGAATAGAAAAAGACGGGAAAGAAATTATGATGTGTCTGCGGGTCAGTTATACTGGAAGGAAAATTCAGTCCCGTGTTGTGTTCTTTGTGTTAGCCACAAGACGTATTGGTCATTCTTACTCACCAGTTTAATTTCAACAAGTTGTTTTTCTCAGAAGCAAATGTTGAAGTCTCCTTGTAACTTTCTAGTGTTATTGATTTCATCTGGTGGCGGTGTAAAAAAAGACAGACTGAAACACAACATTTACATCATAATGAATCACTCACTGATCTTGTTAGTGCTGTTTAGTCATTCACAGCCTTACATGCACATATATAATTGAATCGTTCTCAACTTTCAACAGTAACTATATCTGAAACATCGTATAAGAAAACATGAATTATTAGAGGGATTATAAGAAAGCTGCTATGTTCTTAGATTATTGTGCAAAAAAACTGATTAGCTGTCCATGTATGCACTTAATCAGAGTTCTACAGGTTATGTGAGTCTGGTCATGATAAAGACCACGGACAAGGATGAAGTAATGTCACAGTGGCTGCAGCTAAGAAATGTAAAGGCTATAAAGGCTACATCGATGCTAGCGGCTTTGTGAGGCTGTTTGGTCAACAGTTTCATATGTTAGCATGTTAATGCTAACTTAGCAGGTATTTATTCAAAAATAATTACTTATAAATGCAACTGAAATTAAAACTAAACTTAATGTACAATATAGGTCTGTCTCCACAGCTGAGTGTTAGGGTGGAGCTCTCCACCTTCTCTTTTTGCTTTAAATAAGGCATTTCTGCAAAAGATGGACTTTCTCATGCTTTTATTTTGTAGGCAAAACCGCTGAGGAGGAAGTGACCCTTACACTTCCTCTTACATTACTAACATTTCCCATTTTAATGTTTTTGAGACATTTTAAATATTTCATCTAATGGTTTTGCTGGAGGAAAAGTCATTAGGATTTATCATCTGGGGGCCATGAATGTCTAAAGAAATTACATTTCATCCAATTTGCATTTCACTCTGAAACAGAGCAGTGAACTGACCAACACTGACAACTAGTGTGGCAAAAATAGAGGTCAGGCCAAGGGGGGAAAACTTTCAGACTAACAGCATGGAAACTGATCATCATCAGAGAAAACAGATTTCTGCAAGCCAGCGAAAACTGGTCATCTGATTTCCAGCCTTAATCTGATATCTCACAGTAATCTGGTTTTGTGTTTGCCTGCATCATCGAAAGACAGAAATTGTTCTGTTCTCTGCTGCCTTTGCCAGAGCTGAGGGCCTCCACATGGTTATGGTGACGACAGTGTTGTGTGCTCAGAAATAAAACAGTCCAGCTACAATCATGTCATATAACCAAGTGTAATATCTGAGTTGGTATCCTCGTTTAAAGTTTTAATTCAGCAGATCATCAAAGCTGTGAGCTGCTTGAGAAAAATAACAAAATAAAAGTAAGTCTAGACGAAGAAATGAACGTAAATATCAGTTAGATTTCTTCATAAGCGGCTTGAGCTCTGTGAGGTAGAGTGAAAACAGATTCAGGAGAATAGCCATGAAATGAAGAGCTTCATTCCAAAATTAGATATCCACTGTTTGATAAATACGTCATCTGTCCTGATGAAATGTTTGCTGCCACTTCATTTAAACTCCTAATGGAATATAATTTCTTCATTTTCTGATCGTTATGTCAAGACGTTTAAAGCAGTTCCACTTTAGATGTAATAATCACCTTTGGTTTTACCCAACATGGATTTAAAGCTCATATGGAATGAAAAGCATTATAGAGAAGTGTGAATCATAAATGCCATTCATAGAGATTTAGCAGTGGTGTTAAGTATTGAATTAAACCCGTCAATTTGCATTAATCAGCTTTGAAGTGGCTGAAGAGGATGTTAAAAGCTAAGTTTCAATGAGCTTTATTTTCTATATGCTACAGTGGGGGTTCCACAGTGTTAAAGCCTTTAAGCACGAAGGTATGAGTTACTCAGTGTTTTCACTGCTACTTCAGTGTGGCCACCAAACATGGATTTTTGTTTTCCAGTCAGCTACACTGTAAAAAAAGAAACTGACAGCTGTGGTTGCCAGAATTTTACTGTAATAAATATGGGATAACCTTTTCTAATATTACAGTTAAAGGATATTAGTGTTGATTTCTTGTATATGGTTGCTGTTTTATTCCATTTTTTAAATGTCTGTAGATTTTACAATGAAAATCTAGCAATCCATGACAGTAGATTGTAAAATATGGCAAAATTACAGTGTTTTACTGTATAATTAACAGTCTCTAATATAAAATGTCACTTTATTCTTTATTTATAAATTCCCTTAAAATTACGTATAAATAAAGGTTTTGAAATATGACTGTGTTTTACTGTCATATTTTTACGGCCTTTTACTGTTATAATTTGGTAGTTTTTCATCGTAAAATCTACAGAGACTTTTTACAGTGTATTTGAGTTTAAAGAAAGAAAGAAAGAAAGCACAGCCAGATTCCCACCCCTGCAGTATATTGTGCAATAAAATATATTAGGGGGGTGGGTCACATCCCACCCTATATTCAAGTATGAATTATGAAAAAAAAAAAATAAGTTGCTGTGCTAAAACAGGCAACTCTGTCCAAAATAATCATTAGCAAATGCAATCATGATTAAACTTAAATTATTGCATTATCTGTCCTAATATCATGGTGTACTGTAGTTCTGAATGTGGTTTTGCTGTACCACAGCAGTTGGTTCAGTTTGTACTGTCTTTCTATTTCATGACCTTCAAATGTATCAAGAAGTAATATGAATGTTACATCAGATATATTGCTATCCATGTTTCCATGGTTAGTTTAGAGCCAATGATGAGACTGTTAGATGGAAATCAGTTCATACCAGTTCAAAATTTGCTACATCAGAAAAAGTGTTTTCATCTTCTTTGAGCATGGACTTTTTTGAAAGTGGCAAAAACCACCTCACACATGCCTAAAAAACCTTTTTCATATTCCATTGACACGCTAGCTTTACGTAAAGGTAGTATCTGTTAATAGTCCATCATCTGCCATTTTGAGCTGGAACTGTAAATGAGGAACTAAATTATATTTTACTAGAAAGCATTAGCAATTTCATGGAATGAAAAGGAGCCGATTAGTAAGTGCTGATCAATCAACCATGTCTGATAACTACTCTTATAGCAAAGTTACCTGAAAACTTAATAAGCCACAAATTCACCCAGTGAGCAACAAAGGTGCTGACAGGAGTATTCATCCACTGCTAATAACTTTATCACATTATATTTGTCAGAAAGACTGCATGCAGACAGAGAGAGAGAGAGAGAGAGAGAGAGAGAGCAAATGATGTGACAGGGCAGGGTGAGCAGGTGACGTGGAGGTGGAGGTGAGTCAGACAAGGAGCAGTCCATACATGTCAAGAGAGCCAGAATACAACTTGTTCTCCTGTCTTTATTTATGTAGAACCTTTCTTAACAAGGTGCTGCAGAAAGCAGAAAGGAACAAACATTAACAAGACTCAAGACAGAGTCTACAGACAGGCTTGCAGCTGTACACTAAAATTATTACGGTCCAATAGCTGTTAAGACATTTCACTCAAAACAACAAATATCTTTGTCACAGTGGCACCTATGGGAAATCAGTAGATCACCTCAATTAGTAAGATTCATGGTTTAGGAAGGGGAGTGGCTGAATGGCTGTTGACATACTTCTGGACCAAAGTGGACCAAATGACAAGTGGCCCACAAGCTGTTCCTGCAAAGGCACGGTCACCCATGGTGACAAGTTCTATTAAAGGTACTTTACAGCCAGCAAACCAGCTGCTGAAGACCTCTGGTGACAAACAGGTAGTCAAGTCAAGTTAAGTCAAGTCAACTTTATTATCAATGTTGCCATATGTACAGGACATACGTAGAATCGAATAGTGTTTCCCTCTTATCCTTGGTGCAAACAGCAATAAACATGAAATATAAAATATAAAGTATAGAATATAAAATATAAAAAAACATGTACAAGCTAAAAGATATCTAAGAAAAGACAGTGGCAAATCTAAAAGATATAAACAGTATAAATATGGCAAGTGTAGCAGTATAAACAGAATTAACGGTATAAATATGGCAAATATGGCAGTATAAACAGAATTAACAGTATAATACAGGGTCAAGACGTCACTTATAGAACAGTGTTATAAATGCAATCAAAATCAATTCAAAAAGTAAGCAGGGGTCAAAGTAATGCAGCTAAAATATTTGTGATGTGCTCATCTGGTTAAAAGGCGTGCAGCTGTATTCTGTACCAGCTGCATTTTGTACCAGTGTATGCTATTTTAGCTGAGAGTGAAATATAATGCCTTACAATAATCTAGATGAGACAAAAGTAGGGCATTTACAACTTTTGCTAGGTCACCTCATGAAAAAGGAACAACCTTATTTTTGAAATATATCTTAGTTGGGAAGAAGCAGGATACAAACCCTTTCCCTCGCCCAGCTCAGAGTCAAAGCACAAACCCAAATTCGGAGCTGCTGGATTAACATGAGCTGATAGGCCTTCAAGAGTGTCTTGGAATAAAAGCGTGTCTGTGGGAGGAAATAAATCAATCTCCATTTTGTCCTGATTAAGCTGCAAGAAATGTTGAGGCGTCTAACAGCGAATGTCAAGTAAAGGAGGTCAAGAGCGGAGCTGAACAGATAGTTAGTGGTGTTATTAGTTCAATTAGTCTGATTAATTTAATTAAAACATAACTTTATTTAGTGGGTATTTATTCACACACACAGTGAGTATTTGCTGTAGAAGAACAATATTAACAGAGTCTTAAAACTGTATGTCAACAGAGAGCCACTATACAAAAGAAAGCCTCCAGATCAGGACTCCATTTAAATGTTAAAGTACTTTAGTGGTGCAGATCAAGTTATCAAAGGACAATTGACATGCGGTGAACCTGAGGTAGCCTGAGAGTCGGTCTGGGTCCTGGAATAGTCACCCAGTTTTTAATAAGCCGGCTTTGGCTGGCAGCGGTAACTGTCAGAATACCTGCATGGAGGGCAGAAACGTTTATCACACACATCTTTAATATCTTGTTTTACTTTTATGTATTTCATTGAAATAGCTCTTTATCCATTTCCTTACTCCCCTGCCTGTCTGTAATGCTGTAACATGGATTTCCCTTTGGGGATCAATAAACTCGTCTCTTGTCTCATCTATTTATTATTTACAGTATATTACACAGCATTCTTTATATTGAAGCTCCATGTTTGAATTCAAAACAGCAGCAATCATTTGTTCAAATTAATAATTTTTCCCTCTCCCAGGCTTTATCTGCTTGATATTTCCAATCAACAACTTGTCACCTAGAATATTATTCGATGACATGTTGCATTTGGTCATATTTTAGCTGTAAAATATTTTGACAGACAGCAGATAAAGACTTGTCAGTTACAGCCATATTGTTTTCCTACCTTGCTCATAAAAAAAAAAAAAAAAAAAAAACATTTCCTTGCAGACAAAACTGTTTTGTGATTGTGCAAAACGAAGAAATAAGCCCTCTGTCTCAAATGCCACTTGTCAAATGGATTTGACTGACACAGATTGCAGAGGATAAGGTTTCAGACCACAAATTTCCAGCCTGACGTGCTTGGCAAATCTGGCTTACCAGTGAGGCATAAAGAACTGTCGTGTTCTCTCAAAGAGGTTTACTTTGGAGAAAACTTTGTCTTTTGGGCCTTCTGACAACATCTCAGGCGCCGCTTTCCTTTAATTTATGAGCCCGAATGTGCCCCATGTTAAAACCTTGACTTTTCTCATGTAGTCTTTTTGTCTTTTTCTTAAATAGTTGTCACTATTAAATGTGTTTATTTGAACATCTTGAACTACTGTAGAGATAATTACATTTTATGTAAGTGATTGGTGCTTACAACAATTACTATTCTTCCATGTCTTGTTTTTCTCACCTACAACTCAGAAATAGTTTGTGCTACACAGACTCTTCATATATTATTGTGTGCATAATTGTATTTCTTATTTTTTCCATGAATGCACATGTTTAATTAGAGAAGAACGTGTATGATTGCTCTAGCATTGCTGCTAATTGGTGTGATTTCTGGATGACACATGAAATGTCATTGACCTTACTGTCTGTGACTTGTAAACTGTGCATGCCATTATAATGAGATGAAGTAAAAAGTAATAAAACAGCACAGATGTGGAATAACTTAAAGATTCTATCCAGACCACATCCCTAATAGTAAAAAGATGTATGATATTCAAAACAATCACACAGACATCCACTGTATTTACATTTTACCCACTGTATATCATTGATATTTTGGAATTAAGCAAAACTACACAAGAACCTTAACTGTCATTATGAGCATGACAGTGATGCGGTCCTGGAGTGCCAATAATGAGATAAAGCTCACCCTTGAATGTTATATTCTGATTGTACAATTACCAATTAAATAAAATCTAATTAAAATTTCTTCATATTGTGGAGCAGTTCACTCTAAGAATAAACATTCTTTTGCACATGGGGTCTGAATAATAACTGTGAAGTAACCAGTCATATCAGTAGAATCCTATATGTAATGGAACACAGTTTACTACTGTAGCAAGTAGTCTGACCCTTAGTAATGACCTGCAACAGGGACAATTTCTGGTTTCAGCCAACTAACGTTTAATTATCATAACAGTCTATATGGGCCCACTGTGAAGTTATTTTGATGAACAAAAATGTTTCATAATACAACTCCTTATTATTTTATAGTTTGCATTTTATAGTTTAGTTAACAACATATTTGTTTATTGTAGCTGAAGGTTTCTGCACCAGCTCTGGCAGTTATTAGGTCAACATGGAAATGGCAGAGTAATACTTTAAGTGATGAATATGGTGTGCTGTCATGATGATTAGAGAACGTTCTAAATGTCTAGTTGACCAATCATATTGCTTGGTCAGAACTACTTTCAATGTTGTCATTATGATGACATATACTGTTCATGAGTTACTATTAATTATATCACACAGCTTATCGAGGCTCATTCAATCCTGTATAAACACATTATGTTGACGTGTGCAATTTGTGACATATAATTATGAGTTAAATGATGCATCAAAGCCTGTGGAGGCCCATTCATTCCCTTTGTTTCTGTAACTAAATCAATACATTAAGGTCAATGAGTTTTCATGTGATTATAAATCAGCATTAGCGCACGCAGCAATCACATTCATTTTCTTCAGAAATTGCTTCAGTAGTTCGTAAATGTTTCCAAGTAAAAATGAACACACTGTTGCAGCCAGACCCCAAATTGCCAAGTAAGAGTAAACAGAAAATGTATCACAAATAATTCAATTTTCCAACAACAACAATGAAGCAACAGTAAGACAACCAATTGCTTTGATGCCGCAAGTTTGCAGTGAAATTGGTGCCTTCAAAAAGGCCAGAGTACATCTGTATTTTCAGACCGGCTCCTGGTTATAGAATTCAGCTGCTCCTGCTATGATTCCATCTGAAGGCCTTTATTTTGGAGACTGTCACTGTAGCGCCTCAGGTAATTGTGCAATAGATCTCTGCCAGATGGTGACCCTCTGCCAGTGATGCAGTAATGGGGACTGGACTCTTGCAGGTTAATTTTCTCTGGCTCTGCGAGAGATTTTCCAGGAGCCCCTTCACTCTTTGATACAGTTTAAGATCCACATCCTCAGCCCTCGGCTCTGGGCGACTGCTTCCCCCCGCTATTCAGTCAGACCAATTTCCAGACTCAAAGCTTCATAGAATTTGTCATTTTAGCTGCATGTGGTTTCAGCTGCACCCATTGAAATGATGACAAACTGTCATTACAGACAGACTGAACAACTGTTTACTACCTGATCTATATTCTGCAGCCTTGTGTCCTTCCTTTACTTACAGCCCATGGCCCCACTTTCCCCTCCCATATCACCCACGTTGTTATCACCATCATCACCTCAAAAAAGGCAGGAGTATCGAAAGCAGAACATCCTCATATTCTCAGTAAAGTATGGCAATTTTTGCTGAGGGAAATATTTCACCTGTGATGAGCTATAGTGCCACAACACATCCCTCTTCCTGAAGGAGGTAATAACATATGCATGTCTGGTCAAGGTGAAGGTCAGCAACAACATGATTTCAGTGCTGCTCTATTTCAAGTTATCACTAATAAAAGGCAATGGCGGTGGTGGCCACTCACACTCTGCTGTCAGAGCGACACACCTGATCAGCCCTTCTGCTCCTCGGAGGACCGGCGCTTTTCAAGCCGGAAGGTTACGGCTTCCAAACCTTCACAGGCTCAGTGGAAAGGAAAATTGGTCATATCTAGAAAGATGATACTGTTAAAGTGCATGTAGTAGCTACATTATAGCATGGCTGGCATGGTGATGTGGAATAACACAACAAAGGTGGGACGGAAAGTGTGCTATCCTGGAATGCCTGCATACTTTCAGCCCTCTGCACATCTGACCATTCGCTGTATAAGGTGTGTATGATTGTTGGTTTTGGAAAATTACAACAGTCATAGGACACTGTTCGACAATCCGACAGCTCTTTGCTTCAAACACTTAAACCACTTCAAAGTTTTAAGCCCAGCCACACGTTTTGTGGAATTGAACAAAGGGGCTGCATTAGGTCATTACTCAGTGTTCATTGGGAGCATGAAGGTGCTCATTACGGTCCATGGTAATCTGCAGATTAAAGTATATGTTGTGATGTTGTTGACATTTGCTAGCCTGCTTCCTCTGAATCACTGCTCACATCTCTGAAGTTTTCAGCAACTAAATACAAGCCTATTGTGAGCCATACGCATTCTTATGTATGCCACAGTTTTTCTTGGCAAGCCATGCGCCGTGTAGCCATACATTCACCCACGCTTGTGCAAGTCAAATAAGTTAGCTATCAGGTCTTTATGCCAGAAATGCTTTCTAACCTGTGGTAACATTGTGAAAGGGTATATAAATGTATAAATGTAAAATATTAAGGTCCAGTGTGTAGAATTTAGTTGCATCTAGTGGTCTAATTGCTGCATTGCAATCTCCTCACATCACCCTCACCTTCTTAGTGTAAAGAAGAAACAAACATTTTAAGGGCTCTGTCTAGAGTCAGTATTTAGTTTAGTCTGTAGAAACATGGTGTTTCAATATGGCGGCCTCCATGATAGAGGACCCGCTCCTACTGTAGATATAAAAGGAGAATTTTTAAATAATGAAAATAAAAATATTCTTATTTTCAAGTGATTATACATGCAAGAAAACATAATTATGAATATTATATTTCATGTCTGCTTTATCCTGAAAATAAAGGCCCCAAATCTTACACACTGCACCTTTAAGTCAACTAAGTCTAAAAATTGTCTCTTGGGTCAAGTTTCTTTTTAACCCAATAATCCACAACACCTTCCTCTCCAAACATGGACTTTAATGTCACCTGCCTTTGTAAAGGATCTTCTCTGTCAGGAGCAAAACTGGAAGTAGTGTGAAGTTGTTTTAAAGCTTCAGTTAGATGGGTCAACAATTTCCAGTTTACTACCGATAATCAACATTGGTTTCTTTTAACCATGACAACAAACATTCCCTTATCTCAACCATGTGGTTATTGTTATTATCATGGTTACTTTGGTTTACCGAATCCAAACTGTGATGTTTCCCTAACCCTATTTTCATAGTTTCTGAACTTAAACCCAACGACACCCTAACCACTGGTTTGAAATAATTCGTAAAGGTTTTAAAGGATACCTGCTGATCACCAGCATCACAAAATATGAATTTAGATTGTTTAGTTTGCAGGACCTGTTAGAAAGCTTGTGCCTAGAGGTGGAAAACACTTGCTGCTGATTCAAATTATTCGGTCCAGTTCAGCGCAAACATTTGCAGTCACTGACTGTGAGTGATTACATCACCATTCATTGAGGCACACCGGTTTGCCCACCACAGCAACAGATCTGCTGGGGATGCCATCAACTGCGCTTTCTGCAACACCTGGAGGACTTTGACGCCTTAATTCAAGCTCTGCCTTCACACCACATGCCACTGGACCTAGAGCTTCATGTGGGAGAGTAGACAGTGGGTTAGGAGAGATAACTTTTTATCTTGCAAGTTTAACTATCAGCACCAGTGTCTTTTCGCTCAGGCTCTTCTCCTCATACACCAACAGTTTCATAACCAAAAAGCAAGACACAGTCACAGGAAGCAGAGAACCCAAATATCAGTTGGCGCCACAAGAACAACCAGAGCCACACCCAAAGTCCCACACATAGCTCAAGCAAACCCAGAACACATCACAGACTCCTCTAAATTTCTTAGCACACATATAAACAGGAAAATGTAATATTTACTCCACATCACCAAAAGTTCAGAGCAGACAGTGTTCTTCCTCAGACAACTTTAGAAATTCAAAGTGAAGCGCAGAATCCTTCTACAGTTTTACAGTTGAAAAATCACTGAAAGTATCTTCACTTGATCTTTAACAGTTTGGTACAGCAGACTAGATACTCACAAAAAGCTGCAGCACATTGTCAACATATCCTCAAAATCCTATGCTCCCCACTCCCATCAATCGATATATGCAGCTCTTCATTGTCTAGGAATATTGTGATTATGATTAATTGTGTAATATGTTATGAAGTATCATATACAAGGTTAGAACCTAAGCAACCAACAATTAGCAACAGCATTATCACATCATTGTGTGGCTTTTAAAGTCATTAAGTTTTAAGCAGGAAGTAACATATTGTCTACATTTCTACTGACAGGCATTTTCAACAGTGAGGAGAATGACCTGATTTGGTCAGTGACACTAATGATTATCTCAGAGGCTGTGCTCAAACTCGGTCCAGTCCAGGTACTGAGCCTGGTTCAGTTAGCAGCAGTTAACTAGCACTGAGCTACTTTATCCAATTGTTAGGCTAAAGCTACCTGTCCATCAGGAAACTCTGTAAATCACAGACATTTCTAGCTGAGCAGCCAGAGTGAGACCCGGCCATAGATGCATGTAGCTGCCCTCAGAATCACTCATAGACTGTATCAAACAGGAAGCTCTCTGCTCCAGCGGTGTCATAAGCAAGTGTTTCATTGGATGTAAAATTAGTATACATCATGAGTCATCAACAACTTAAACACTCTAAAATACCACAAAGAATACCTGGAAATATGACTTTTTTTCATTGTTGGTCCAGATACTGAGTATAGGTAGCATATGTGATAAAGCCACTTCAATATTAATTGTGACTTTATGTAGTCTTTAAAGGAAAGGTCAGGTGGTCACCAAAGTCTTCAGGAGTAATCCTCTGAGGAGCCTGCATACAAATCTCACACTGAGTAGTTATGATCTTTCTCTTGATTAGAATCTTGCACAAACCAATAATTCAGCAACCGAACAACAACAAACTCAAACCTGCTTCATTAACGAACCTGAAGGTCTGGAACTTGTTTGACATTTGATTTGAAATATACAGCAGACATATTCTGTTGTGTTTGACCGTACATACTGTACGCCTTCAAAGCCCCTGCATCCTGCAGCTGCTGAGCCGAGGTTCCCTGACAAGGTAATCAGTCGCTGGCTCAGCCTCAAATAAGCTTAGTCCTGACTGAGCTGTATTAATAAAGCAAAAGATATGTTCAAGGTTATTACTGCTTATATAGATGGCGCGCTGCTTTTTCGACTGAGAGGGAAAGTCAGTGTAAATTGTTGAGGGAGAGAAATATGAGATTCGAATATTACTTCTCTCATCATCCTCCCCCTTAACCCGGCTGTGTGATATCATGAAACCCGGTGAACTGAGTCTCTCACAGAGCTGCTCAAGAGTTGTTATTTATTCTGATTCTTCACAGCGTGTTCTGATTTCACTCTGCATGTTAAAAATAACAAAGTTCATCAAATTAAAGAAAACCTTAACCTGTAACAAATAAATGTGATTATGATTTCCTATGCATCAATACCTGAATTTGCTCAATGTCTTCCATAATTTTGTAAATAGAATTTGTATATATTGTGTTTTTTTTAATGTCCTGGCAGAGGGATCTCTCGTCTCTTACTTTTATTTCCTTATTAAAGGAGATTTTGGGTGATGTTTTCATTAGCTGAAGAGTAGCTGTACAGATTGTTAAGTTCCTTGAGGCAAATTATGATTTGTGATATTGGGCTTTAAAAATAAAACTGACTTGACGCTTGGTGGGAATTCTGAACCAGAACTCTAAACTAAAAAACAAAACACAGTGTTGTAACACAACCAACAACACAAATGGAACCATTTTTGGATCTGACAAACCCCTGAAAGATGGCTTTTACCAACGCTGTCCAAACGACAAACAAATCACTGTGAGTTTTCTGATCTGTCACTGTGATGGTCAAGGTTTGGTTAGCTTCAGACAAAAAAAGAACATGGTTAGGCTTAGTGAAAGATTGTGGTCATGGTTACAACAAAACAATGTTGACTGTTAGTAGAACATAAGAAGCAAACAGCTGTGTTTGAACATCAGATGTTTGGCTCTATGTTTGGCACTCCTCTTGTTTTTGACTGTCATAATTCCTACAAGAGCTAGAGGGCTTCGTCCCTAACATGTAAACTTTGTTATAATCGAGCATTTGCTGACAGATTTGCTGCTGTTTTGGTGGCTTTGATTTTAAAAATCTACAGTCCAAGACTGTAGTAACTTAATAATTCACTGTTTGACCATTTTGTAGGAATGGCTATTGACAAGGTAGACGGGCAAGGCCATGTAAGGATTTAAAGAAGAGTCTTAAATCAATTTGACTGGTCAAATGTGGGAACTCTATGTGGTTTCTGGGTAGTAGCAGAGCTACATTTGTTGTGCAGGTGTTTATGTTAATACTAATGTTATAAATATGAGTCTTGAAAATGAAATTATTATTAAGAAAAAATCCTTATAATTTGGTTTTAAACACCAAGTGATCGCAGGGCCATAATCATGAGATATCACCATGAATATTGATATTGAACCAAAGCAGCTAATATATTGTAGGGCAGAGGCATATGTCATGATTTATGAAGTGAAGGAATCATCAATAGCCATTAACAGATGAATACATTTTCATTACCATCGCCATTTATTCTTTAATCACATGCATGTTAAAGTACAAGACAGAATCCATGCACACAACAGTAGCAAACAACTGAATGGTTCATTTGCAAAAAGAGATAACTCTGTCTTTATTTTCCTGAATTGTGTGTGTGTGTGTGTGTGTGTGTGTGTGTGTGTGTGTGTGTGTGTGTGTGTGCACTCAAGGGGAGGCAAACTGCTGTTGGTTTAATAAGTAATCTGTTTTTTTAATGAACTCTTCAGAAAGGGCAGCAAACGAGACATGAGTCTGATCAATTTATTGGTATGTATCAATCCTATTGTTGTTAGTCAGTACTAGTATCAGGACGGAAAGCAGACAATACATAGTGTATCAGTCAGACCACCCATAATAGGAATGTTTTACATGAGTCAAAAGAATGGCAGAGGTCCTATGTGCATACTGGGGCAGTGCTTGTGGTTTGGGTTTAGCTTTAGTGAAGGGAAGTCAGAGCTACAGCTCAGACTGATATTTAAGACAACAGTATTCTTTCTCTGTTGGGTCAACACTGTGTGTGTCCTTTTACTATTCTAAAATTACACTGCAATTAAAGCAGCACCGTATTACTTAAACAGATTTAAATCATTGAGATGCTACATTGATTGTGTAATCAGGTGAATTGTGTACCTAACACTTCACAGAAAAGTACACGCCGCCAACTATTTCACTGATTTTAGTAAAACTGGATCATATTTTATGGAAAAAAAAAAAACATTTCTTGAAGGACAGTAAAGTAAACTTTGGTGAACCATAGTTGCTGTTAGCTAAAGTTAGCTCAGTTTGTTAGCCGGGTGAGTTTTCAGGCTCGGAGCGTGGGGTGAAAGCTGGTGAGAGCTTGGTGAAATAAAAGGCTGAAAGACAGACGCCGAGCTGGAACTTCATCAGAACAAATACTTGAGTACAGATGTCCATATTTATCACAGCGGGATTACATTCTGAAACTGCAAATTTCTCACATTGTTGCTTTAGAATGATTTCAGAATATCAGGTGCTAAAGACATAAACGCAGCTCTATATCGTTCAGTGTTCCATTTGACTTAAAAAATAAAATATAAAAAATTATACTGCAGCACATCAACTAAGGGACAGAAATGCACAACCTCACTTAAACTAGTTTTTTCTGGCCAGTGGCTATAATTGACCCGAACGGCTTTTCGAGTCATGAGATATATATGAATTAAGAGATAGTTAATTGCATCACTGAAAACGTGGCCTGGAGCATTGTGGTCTCTGTTGCAGCTTTATCAAGTCTAAAGCACATACTACTGCAAAAAAAAAAAAAACAGCTTCTTTTCATGCACTAATCAACTTTGAAAGTTTATTTCTAAGGAAATATGCACCGTCATCACTGCATGGGCAGGATAGCTGCATACAGCATCCATTAAACCCTCATACATTTTTTAACAAGCAGTGTTCCCAAACAGTGTACTCTTGCAAATACAAACAAAATACACCTTTCACCAGGATGTTGAGTGACTCCTGATATTAAGACTTTAATTAGCAGCCGGCATGCTGAGAGCTTAGAAAGGCTGTGCTGTGTTGTGTTAAGCAGTATCCCCAACTTCCATCTCCGGGTCACTAACTGTATGTTTCAAAGAACATTTGCATTCCCAAGAGGTGTATATTGGTTTCTTTTTAGTTTTTATTATCAATGTCTCCTCATCTCCACCCCTCTAAAGACGGCTGGTGTGTAACAGGAGAATGCATGGATGTGCTGCCCCAGACAGTCGGCTCCTGCTGGTGCTTCTGCGGATTAGCCTTAAGAGACGCTCACTGCCTCCCTAAACAATGCTGCCCCCCGAGCCCTGTGTGGATTATAATGAAGACACAATATCCACGCCGCCATGGACCTGCTGGCCTCTTCTCTCATCAAGCCTGTTGGGTGATGTTCCAGCTGTACGAAACACAGCCAGTTTGGAGGCTGCCTTAATCACCCTCTCCAGAGGCGCCACATGAAGGTGAGAGCGAGTATCAAGAGTTGTTTTTTTTATCACCATGGTACTGTGACACAGACGGCAGCAGTAGTTATCCCTGGGTGCCTCGCAGCTGGCGCTTTTCACAAATCAGCAGAGGAAAAACAAGTGAATTCTAGATTGTTAGGATGTACTCTGATTCAGGTTTGGAGTGAGGGATTTTCTAAAGTATGACACATTCTCATTTTCATAGTTTGGCTATCATAGTAATCACCAATTTATTTTAATAGCTTGGACCATAAAAGTTATGGCAACATTGCAATTATGAATTTACTTCCAACAGGAATAAATTTTGGGAAATTTATCTGCTTTCTTTCCGAGAGTTACTTGAGAAATCCCGTCATGTCAGTTGGCTGAATGTGATGAAGCTTGTGACACGTGAAGGTTAGCTCAGCTCAGTTTAGCATTAAGATTGGATGCAGGGGAAAACAGGCATTAGTTCAATAGCTATACAAATCTAGGCTGTAGCCTCACAGTGACAACAAGCCTAATGTCTAAAGTCTAAGAGTTAAATGTTGAACTGTTCCTTTAAAGTCCCTTTGATGCATATTCCTATGTTTGAAGTTACGTTCATGGGTTTTGCTGTAGCTGATGTGCTCCTCCTCCATAAAATAATGGTGGAACTACATACAACGCGAATACAACGTGAACTGCGTTTAGCTACTTGTGTTTCTGAGGCCAGTGATAGTGAACAACTAATGAAACGATAGCCACAACTACAAAAATCTGATCCAAATTGTAATAAGGTGGAATTTTATGTTATTTCCGTTTGTTCTCATCCTGCTTAAAGCCAGCAAATCTGTATTTGACAAATGAGGTCCAGCAGTAGCTGCTCAGCAGAGGTTATTTGTAATTTATAATGTGTGATTTGCATTGAAGAGTCTGTTTACTGGAGATGTTTTAAAGTTATTTCAGACTGAATTCAAATGTATTCCAAACATATTCACAGTATAAATGAACCCCCTGGTCAATGTGATGATTTTTGAGGGCACAGGTATTGGCTACCATCCATTAGTAGACATCCTGTCCCAGCCTCCAGAGCTTCTCAGAGGCCCTGGCGGGTAATGAGTGAGGTCCTCGGAGTTGCATAGTTAATGTGTTTTTATTGCTGTGATGAAGCTAATAGAGCTGTGATGACTAACTTTTGGTTTGCCCTGCAAATAAAGTGGTTTATATATTCTGAATGAACTGTTGGCTTGTTTCTTGCCTCATCATCATATGTCCCCAGATCTGAGTATAACTTGCTAAAAAAAGATGGCCAGAACTACAAAAATAAAGTGTAATAAACCAGAACTGTTCTTTAAATGAAGGTCATGCTGAGTTCCGGTACAGATGAAGCACAGCGCAAACCTCTTAGATCAGTGTGCTGGACGGACAGTCCTCAACGGGTTCAGCCATCTCCGTCAAGTTTGCGCACTGAACCCCTCAGCTCCCCCAGTTGCTCTTTTTGTGTTAACAAGCAAAATCCCTATTTAGAGCAAAAGGTTGCCAAATGTTGCTCAACTGCCCACTCAGGTGAACATCCAGCTGCAATAATGCATCTGGGATTCATGTGGGTGGAAACACATAGAGTATCTGTTGGATTCATTTTCTCCAACTAACTCACGTTAGGAAGAAATGTCTAAATTAAACTGCTTTGACCTTTAGGTAAAGTGAAATACCACTGGTCTCATTATTCTGAAAGATAGCTGGAGGCAGGAGGAATATATATAACCTGTTATGTTGGTCACACTTTATGGAAGAGTGCTGAGGGCTATTAGGCTTATGTGACGTGCCTTTGTCATGACATACACCATTCGACTTCTATAAAGCTTAAATACTGCAGGCTTTGTGAATGTCTTCCAGGTATTAACAGCTTGGTGTGGGACGCATATAAAATAATGAAATCTCTAAAAACCCAGGTGCCATTTCATAAGTTGTGTTTTAAGGACTCGAGCAAATATTACAAATGACTTTTCCCATAATAGGGCAGCGTGACATACCACAAAAGCCTGGTCACCTTGGTCTACAAATATGTGATACAGGGGATTCATGACGTTACTGCGAGAAGGATTAGTCTTTAACAAGAATATGCAGGACCAAGAAAAGCAAGGCTGCAGCTTGAGTTTTTACACAGGCTCCGCAGTTAAGACAGCCAGCAGAGACTTGACAAAGATTTTCCTGTTATTATTCACTGGCATACATATTCATCGACTGAACACACAGGGGGCAGGCACATGGATCTACCGGGGATGAGGTCATAGTATTATGATAGGAAGAGAGAGGACAGCAGAGGGGGGGTGATGGCCGGGAAATTGGTTGATCCCAGCCTTGTGACTGCAACATCTCCTCAGGGTGAAAGCAGATCGTTTCAGTCCAGGCCGGTAGCCAGGAAGCTGGACCTTAGCACCAAGCACAAAAAACAAGACGGATGGGCTACGATTATTCACAACCTATTATCAATCACATCACACTGCAGATTTGAGCCTCTTGCACTTGCACAAGAAAAACAAATGATTTCATTAAAGTCACATTAACAAAATTTCTTCACAATGAATACACTTCATAAAGAAATTATCTGAATAGAAATGTGCACTGTATGCACCTGAGATTAAAGCACATTCCATCATCAGAGAATGCTAATAATGGATTCAAATGGGTGAATAATGCCTGTGAGCATTATAATGTAGTAGCATTACTGATTAATACATGCTCTGAAGTGCAATATTATTTTAGCAAAAAAAAAGGCTCTGTCTCTTTATCACTGCTTTAGCTAATTGTGCTCCCCTTGTAACATGATTTCCTACAAATGAGAGTGTAAGGAAGAGTGGGGTTATGTGCCAGAAGATGCATTGTCTTCCTTTAAATGCCCCATTAGGCTCGAGCTAAAGGATTATGAGAGTCCTCATTAGTTAGCCTATTCCTCACCCTGACATGCCATCTCTTATGGGTATCCCTACCGTCAAGGCTCTCTGAACTGTGTTTAAACAAGGCGAAGGCCTTGTAGGAGCAAAAAAATGGAATTATGAGCAATGTCTGAAAACTGTTCACTGAAAAAAGGTGCTATAGTATGTTTTTTCAGGTTGTCAAATACAAGCTGCAAGCCTTACCTGAGTTATTTTTCTCTGTTAATCCAAAACAGTTTTGTGTTTCTTGGTTTGTGAAGTCATTTCGTCGCCAAAGCAATGCTCTGTCGAAGAAGCCGACACGGAGGGATAAGATTTAAGTGTGAATGAGTAATGTGCTCCCAATGAAAAAGATGTCTCTGCTTCTATTTTTACCCTTTTAATTGGAAACTGATCTTCACAATGTTCAGCTTTCATGAAGATGTTGCAAAAGAGGATTAGTTTTCAAATGGTATCAAAGGTCGTTAGGCTTAGCGGGATTCCAGGAGTCATCCAGAGTACCAATGTGTCGTCACCGAGGACGCTTGGCTCAAGTCAGACGAGGTGGGAGCGTTAACAGGAACACTGTGCTTTTACTGTGAGAGGCTAAAGCTGTGCGCATTACCTTCCATTAGCTCAAGGTTGAACAGTGGCCACTTTGATCTTGCTTTTTTTGTTGAGCAGTGAAAATTAGGCCCTGTAAAACAGCAGGAAGAGCGGCATCTTTTTATGAGTTCGTGAGCCATTACCGCATCATAATTTCTAGGACAGAAATACAGTAAATCTTCAATCCGGCCATTTTAAAGCCCGACCCTATATTCTCCACTCACAGCACTCATATTTAAACATCCACATCATTTCATGGAATGAGCGGTGTCTCTATTACACCTGTGTAATCTCTGAACCATCAAAGGCACTCATTGATTTCTGTCTTCGATGGAGTCTGAGTAAATCAATCAGCCAGATAGGCTACAGATAGCATAGAACCCCTCAGATCGTCCTGCCATCAATAAAGGAGCAGAGCGGTCGATGTTTCTGAGGACAAACTACTGCAAAGTTGAGAGGTTACAGTGCCAACTTTGTCTGTGGAACCCTGGATACACTCAAAATGATAATTGCCTCTGTCCGTCTTTTGGGGAGCGCTGCAGTAATCAGTAAAGCAGAAATACTTAATGAAATGGGACCACTCACCCCATTCCAGCTCCATCAGTGTTAATATAGCCAAGAGAGTATTAATTCTCATGAAAATAATTTTAAGAAGTCACATGTCTGTAGGGCAGATGCAGTAGACCTTACATTAGTTTGTAGAAGAATGTTGGTGTTTCAGTTTTTAAACTGCATGAACTTTGTAATCCATTTTGTCCATCCATTAAATCGGAGTTTAGAAGTTCTTTACAGAGAGAAGTAAAATTTCTGTCTTATGACTCAAGGTGGGGGAAGCAAGGTGATGTTAAGTGCACCATGTCCAGTGAGTCAAGGGCTTGTCGGTGCACTTTTTGGTCATTTCTTGTACAGATATTAACAGACGTCGCTGGATGACACATGCAAGATCCAATTTGTCTGGAGCATATTGAGACCATTAGCTCTACCATATTTGTTTGATTCTCTTGAAAGCCTAAAATGAATGCAGTTCTGTTCATACTACATTGCATACCAGCATGTTCTCAAAAGTGTTGGCACAGTCAAAGATTTTGGGCTGCACATAGACTCTTTAAGACATTAGCAAATGCCAAGACTGCCCGTCATGGCTATGCAAGACTGGCTCCCAAAGAAAGAAAGAAAAATGATGGAAGCCAGGTGACATTAGAGAGCAACAACAAGTCAACCAACAGTCAACATTTCTTTTAACCCACTATCCTTCCAAAACCGAACAAACCTTCACCACAGCACTGTAACTTCATAAAATGGATTTACTTTTCTAAAGATATTTTTTGGTATTTTTTGCTTTATTGGATAGTGATGGCTGGAGAGATAGACAGGAAATGACTTGCAGCAAAGTACCAAGGTTGGAATGGAAACTGGGTTGCTGTGGTATAGACTTTAGCTCTGATATATGGGACACACGCTGTACCAGGTGAGCTACCGAGGCACTGGACTTACTGTTCAACAGTGATTTATAACAGCTTTGGAAGGGACAGACAAACGGTGACATTGAAAGGTGTTTCTGAGCACAAACAAACAATGGGTTTTGTTGGAATATTTGTTTCATGGTGCAGACGTGGAATTGTATTATTTGGCCTGTACTCTTCCCGCTCCATTTAAGTGTGGGCATTTGGGTCCTCATCCTTATTGCCCCATACCTGAATGCTGACACAGAGGCGTGCAGCGCTGACTGCTCTGTGAGTAGGGATTTTGTCATTTTGGAGAGGTTCATGTAGGTGCACCTCCACCAATTAAAGTGATGAAAGTGTCAGAACATGCATGTGCTGTGCGCATTGTGCTGTTTACCTGCCCTGAGCAGGCGGATAACATGAAGTGCAGCCAGGCTTGACACCAAAATTGCAATGCGCCACTGAATAGTTGAAGGCATACAGAACCCTCAGTAAAAATCACAAACACACAAAATCAGCACAGACGACTAAAGAAAAATACAGTCAGATGTTGAATGATAGATGAATGCACTCAACCCAATTAAGTAAGAGTTGTTTGTTACAAAATTTTAAAATAAGCAGCAGCAGTGACAAAATGCTAAGTTACAAAGTCTTTTAAAGCCCCATTGTGTAACATTTGTACCATAAAACATTTAGATTTTAAATCATGTTGATGCCACACTGACTTGTAATCAGAAAAATGGTGTCTCATTGTGTCATTTGTACGCCTGTTCTTGAACGACGAACTTTGTGCCCCAATTCTGATCACCCATGGAAAGTATGTAATGCCTTATGGCACACAATCAACTATTTGACTGATGTTGGTGAAACTGGATCATATTTTATGGAGAAAATGTTTTCTGGTTCTCCCTCTGATGTCAACTCTCTGTGATTTACAGAGTTTCCTGATGGACGGTGAAGTAAACTGCTGCCAACTATAGCTGCTGTTAGCTAATGTTAGTACAGTTGTTATTGTTATTTTTCAATAATGCTCCATGAAGAATTAAGTGTAGGGAATGCCAGCAGTATGAAGTATTCCTGTGAAATCAGTGGGCTGGTCAGGAGACGCTGCCCTGCTGTCTGTGACTCATGTAAACCTCAACCCCTGTTGGAACTGGCCCTATTCAAGCCATTCGCTCCATTAAGCCCCCACATTCTTCTCATTATGAACATAGTTAGAAACCAATTAATTGAAGTGATTAAAGTGTTTCCTAACTCAAGTGAAGTTAAGAAAATTGAGGTCAAATGGTGTTAATTTCTTTCTGTGAATATTCTACTGCTGCCCCCTCATATACACAAATTATCAAAAGTACCCTGCTGCCTATACACTGATTAATTCCCAACCTTAATTGTTGTGTCTGTAATAGCTCGGGGTGGATGGACATGGCTCTGCTTTTCTTCACTCCAGTGTCTTGAAGTGACGTCTCGCTCGCAGTGGAACAATGTGATGAGGAGGGAACCCTCCGAGCTAATCAGATATCACATTTACCGGCAGAAGCTTGAGAAGCCAGGGGTGCAGCGGGGTTAGATCAGAGAAAGCTATGTTCAGTAACGCCTGCTCAAAGTGTTGGTGAGCAAACATTGAATTCTTACCTGTTTTGTTTTTTTCTTTTCATGTTCTCAGTTTAAGTAAATTATGCTCTCCAATTATTTAATTTGTGTTCTCTAATTACTTCAATCCACAGTTTTTAAATTTGTGTTAGCAGGCTAGCAGCTGTGTTTGGTATGAAGCTGCCTTCATACACTGAGGGCAGCTTAAATTCGTGTGTTCATCGCATTTGTCCTACACGGCACTTAACACTTTTTCTTTCTTTCTGTCCGTTAGCTCCACATCTACCGTCTGTAATCTAATAAACCGTATAAATTTAATGCACAGATACATAAATGTATATAATATATATGCTTAATATGATATAGTATGTATAATATACTATATTATATACATAATATAATTCAAACTTTGATGCTAAGTTATCATGTTTGTTATTCTCATTTAATAAAACCCTGTTTTAATATTATTACAGTATTTCTCATTGGCTAAAACACAATTTCTGAAACCTTGCTCCATTTTCTTAAAACATTAAACACAAAACCTCATCTTCCAGCACTATTTACAAAACCTCTGACTCCTCTTGCAAAATCAAACTTTCGTCTCAAAACAGTTTTACCTGTGCTCAAAACCAAACACTGCTCTCAAATCATAAACGAAGCGATCAAAATGATATACACCATCAAGCAGTCAGTAAACAATACACCAAAAAATAGAAAACACATTGTTCAAAACATATAGTTCTCAGGGAAGTAAAGAAAGAAAGAAGTCAATTTTTAATCTCGAAACAAATTTCATATTTTTCCGTCATTGTCTTTTGATGAACGAAAACATAATAGCTCAAAATTGTTCAGAAATTACTACTCTGCTTTGCTTTTTGCAATTTTTTTGTTCTTCCTCCTCCTTGTATTTTTACAGTACTGTACCCTGCATCTCACAAACTTGTCCTTTGTCTCTGTGATACTGTAATTCTTGTTCTTTGTTGATATGAACCTGCAACCAGTCAAAATCTATCGAGCAGTCAGTACTGTAAACAAATGGAAAGCACAATGTTCAGGGCCAGACAATTTGTTTATTGCAATTCTACAAAAAGTAGATGTTCCAAAAAATATTCATGCAGTACAATACATACAGTGATGAACTTTACAAATGTCTATTGAAACAGCTGCATGTAGTGTAGTACAGTAAATTTGCAGTTACAAAAATACAGTAGTATCCTGTACCTGTTCTCTTCTCTGAATGTCCTTAGTGTGGTGGACACAGAGAATCGGCTCATACTGGGTTGCACTCTAAGTTCTGCTTCCCTCATTGTCAGTCCATGGACAAGAACATGGTCTATGATTGTTGCTTGAATTTCATCGGATATTTCCACTCTTTGTCTTCCTCTTTGTCCTCCTCTTCTTCTTTCTTGTCCTCCTCCTCTTCCTACTCGTCCCCACCTCACATACGCACTCGTCCTCTCACATAGTTTCTTCTGTCCATTCTCAGACTTTCTCATTCCCACCTTCAACGACCTGTTTGCTCTCTGAACTGGCTTATATTGGTTGTGTCACATCATTTGAAACAAGTGAAATCAATTTTGAGTGGTTGTGTTTAATCAATGACGTGTGCTCTCTTTGTATTGAATTGTTGCTTCTTGTGTTTACCAGTATGGATGACATGTGCATTAGAGTGCAGAATGTGTTTTGAGAATGAGAATGAGTTTTGCTGAAAAGTGTAAGTGAGATCTGCAGATTGTGTTTTACCATGTGAGATAGTTTAAGGTGACAACAGAGTGAACAATTAGCTAAATGAGTTCAGGCAACTGAGAACTTTGTTCAGCCAATGGGTTTTAGTGTTTTAGCAATTGAGAAAAACTAACACTAAATCAATTAGAATTGTATTATTTATGTTGATTAGTTAATTAATAACTAAACATAACATAATTAGCACATAATTAATTTGTGAGAACAATTAAATACTCAGCAACATTTATTCATATGTGTACATAAATGATTTTCATTTCTTTTCTTATATATTTATTTCTTATTTTCATTATAATGACATTTCACTCCCGTCTACAGGAACGTATTATTATATTATTCTGACATGTTTGTTACGTTATCAGTCTGCATGAGCCCAAATCTGTGCTTCAGTGTTCACATGAAGGAGCAGAGTAGAAAAGATTCTGCAGGGTTAACAAGCTGTCTCACACACGCGCGCGTGCACACACACACACATACAGTCTAACTCCAAGGCCGTAGTAGAAACAGCTTGTCGTACACTGAGTGTTACAGTGTATTCCCTTATCCAACGCTTGTGTACATGAAAAACAACACTTTCCATGAACCCCGAGCATTAATTATAACATAACAATACGTGTATTTATTTGTTTTGCTCACCGTGCTGCAGTGCCATGCTTTCTGGCTGGCATCTAAGCTTCATTATCCCGACGCTTATGGAGTGCTTTTTGGAAGTGGGTTAGTTGTCAGACGGCTCTGAAAATCCCCGGCTTTTGGCTGCTCTTGACACTCTGGTTGAACCCGTCCTATTAACGCTGGATTACTGCGGAGAGTCCGTGTTTCCTTGACAAGGGAATAGAGCAGAACATTTGAGCGGGGATGATTTCATCTCACAGTTTTTAATTGCTCTAGCATCTATTCATGCACTTTCAAGATGCGCCAAGCAGCTCTGCAGATTCCAGGGGAAAAAAAGTCAAGGTTCAGCAGAAAAGGCTGATACTATAATACAGAAGGTTTACGGCTGGAACATCAAAGTTTTATGGTCTCAGGATAAACGGATCCCTTCCCAGCTATAATGTGTTTGCTACAAACATCTTGCCATTTCAAAGGAGCTTTTGTTGTCTTTGTATTCACCGAGAGTCAGCATGAGCATTATGGAGAATTCAACTCTTTGACTAAATGAGCCTTTTCTATAGTACAGTGATGATCATGATCACCGAGCACACAGAAGAAAGTCAACATTAGCTTCTCTGCTGGTGACAACTTATGGAAAAAAAAGCAATAGGCTGATTTTGCAGATGTTTCCTGCCGTCATGGTGTGAATATTATTCATTATGTAGGATGACATGTTGAAGCGGGTGAAGCAGCTGTAACTTCAGAATTCCTATGTGAGTGTGTGTTTGACGGGGTATGGCATGAAGATCAGGGCCCTGTGCACTGTCTTAGTGGGTCCTCTTTGCCCAGGGTTAGTATTAGGGTTTTTTTTAAGTGTGTGTGTATGAGGTGCTGATCCACAGTCAGTGTGTTACCTACAGTGAGCATCAGTCAGGACGCCCACAGTTTGTGGACAGGGGCAGCAACAAAACGTATTTTAGCCACATAAAGAAGTCCCACATAAAGAAATTAATATCATTCTAAGTGTATGGTATAGTTAGATGATTTTCATGGTTTTACCTCGCCATCAGTCAGACTTTCTGACAGGAAACTGATATGTTTCTATCAAGCTCTGCTCTCTTCGAAGCCACCAGACCAAAATTTTACAACACAGCAACAGAGTTGTTGGTCGACCGCTGCCTCAATCAGTTACTTTTTGTTTGTGTTAATCTGTGACTTTAGTTGCTGCAGATCAAAGTAGACCAGCTGTGAGGTAAAATGACTGTATATGTAAATCTAGCTAACTGATTTTGAGTTATTTAGATGGGCTTTTTTTATGTAGCTAGAATATATTTTGTGTCTGACCGTGTCCACAGCAGTACATTGGTTAACTTCTGTGCTTGTCCGACTACTGTAGGCCACACATTGACTATGGATAAGTACCTCATATAACCACACTTCAAATAACCAACATTACCCTTTAATGCATCCAGTCTCGTTCAGTAACTGAATTAACAGCTAAAGTCGTTCATCGGTCAGGGATATTAGTCTAATATTAGTAATGAACTATTTATACCACAATTTTTAATAATGTTTTACTCGAGACAAATCTGGCACTTACTTTGAGAACACTGTAGACTCCTTCATGGGTGTTCAGGTCTTAGTGCTGTCCAGGGTGCTGAATCTGGAACCAGAATCGGGTTTACTGCATGTAGGTTTTTACATATGAGGCATTTGTCTTGTGCTTTGGTGCAGAATAAATGTGTAATGAAACAAAATAAAATATATATAGTACTACTAAAGTCAAGAAACATCAATAACAAATAGAAAGGTTTATTAAAAATATCATAAATGTCTGTTTGTGAAAAGAGAAAGAGCTGTACAGTTTTATGCAAGAATGTGCAAAACACACCCAGCTGTCCTGGGTGTCCTGCTGGTGGGGGCTGATGGTCTAATTAGTTATCTTTGACTGATCAGCCTCCTCTGCCTCTCCCATCAGGCTCATTATATACCTTGTTGTTCCAGATCCTGGCTGTTGATCGTTGGCGGTGCCAGCACCAAACTTCCTCCAGTCCAGTGTGCTCCCGCTCGCAATAAGGTTCCTGAGAAAGAACAACACACACGATTTTTTTCTGTCACATCTGCTTCGTGGTTCAAGCATTTTAGAGGTGGAGTTTCCTCAAGCAGTCTGTTCTGCAGACACAGACACATTTTTAATTACTGCACAACAACATGATGTCTAATGCTCATGTTCTCTGTAGTGCATATTAGGAGACAGAAAACTCCAGTGTTCTTTATTCTGCTTCACAGACTTCAAAGAAGAAAAAAACAAACAAGGAAATACATAAAGACAGTAGTAACAGGTTAAATACATTGTTTAATGTTATTTGTGTGTGTGAATCGCGGAGTAGAGTAAAGAATCATGTGTGGTTATTGAATGGCTGTGGATCCAGAACATAACGCAGCTACATCCACTGGACATTAAGGGGTAATTTCATTTTTTATTGCCTGAAAGCTCCAATCATCGACATCAGCAGCATTACCACGTCCGGAACCAAACTATTTTTGTCCGACCCTATTGCAGGACCGGACTAAACACAAAAAATTGCTTCTTTGGCCTCCCTCATGTTGAGGACCTTGCACTACTACTCTCCACACTACGATGCAACCCGTTGTGCTGCAGCGATAATCCACTCCTATCCTAACATTTCTCAACACGCTGATGACTCAAAGTATGCTCTTTACCCAGCGAGTCACACATTTTCCAATTTTCTCTTCCAAACTTCTCCACTAACAACCACTGTGGGGCTGCGGTTTGATTATCGCACATCACCAATAACAGTAATGACATAAAGTATGGGAGATTCAATTATGCTCCTCATGATTTATTTGTGGTTTAATGATTAAAAAAACTGCCTGGTTAAAAAACATTAAAGCTCATACCACTAGCAATTATGAGGCGGTGTAATTTACCCCTGACAATTGGCCAAACCGTCATTTCACTTCTGTTGTGCTGAACCTCATGGCGGCAATAATTGACATGAGTCTTGTTGACTCTGGCGTCCTCTGAGCAGCAGTGATTATCTGATGCTTGTTTGCTCAGTCACGTTGTGCAATCGCGTATTCAATAATTTACTTTTTTATATCCCCAGGTGAGCACTGCCTTTGCTTGTTAGCCCACCAGACAGAGGCATGCATCTTTTATTTTCTGCTTCAGTCTGCTGCTGTGGCATTGCAAGTCGCTGCAGTGCTTCAACTTTTCTTTCTTTTTGTTGCAGTCGTTACCTAAAGAAGCAAGGAAGTACGTCTGGTCCAGCAGCAGAGCGTACATCCAATCACTCTGTGGATTTTTTTTTTTTCCTATATTCTGAATCATCATAATTTTAAACAAAGTCCCTGTTTGCTCAGTTCACCTCCGGTGAGGTGAAGCTAAGAGCAGCCCGGCTATTTGTCATTCCACAGCAGATACAATGCAACCTTGGCAAAGTGCAGTATATGAGATTGTCAAGACAGACACTCAAGTTTTACTGAATTCAGTGACATTGACCGGCGCTTTAAGTCGAGGTGTTCACTGAAGTGGAATGATGAGACTCGTAAGTGTTTCATGTGCTCAGACCTTGTAAACAGCGGCTGGACTAAAGAATATTTGATAACAGCGTGGATCACGGGTGTCTGTGGCCCTGAGAGCTCGGTTTTTCTCACCATTATGTCTGATAGACTTCCCTGAGCGCTCAGCACTGACTGTGTTAGTACATTGTTGGAGTTATCATGAGGTTTCCACACCTTTTTTGTCTGTTATTTTCTCTAGCTCTTCTTATTTTTCACTCAGTTAAAGAAAACCACGGATCCAGACATCACTACCTGCATGTCTGTGTGCTGATAGCCAACCTATGTATTCACCGTATGAAGAAGAAATCAATGCCAAGTTAAGGCTTACCTCAACAGTTAGACTTTAATTGTCAGTGTGGACTTCTCTCTGTGTGCAATAATAGGTGGGTGCATAAATAATGCTGAGTATAATACTTGAAGCAGATGCACTGCACTTCATGCTTCAGGGAGGAAGGCTGGAATGTTGCTGGTCCGCTGTATTCACTCATCTCATCAAAACATGTGAATGAATTGTATCTCATGTCGACACAACAGCGTTTAGAGTGCTCTGTGTAGTAAAACTTGGCTTACTATATACAGTATATCCCAATTAGAGTACCTAGCATTAGCCATGAGTCACTAAAAGTTACCAGATGAAACCATATGCTAATTTGCATATTGATTATGTTATGAAACAAACATTTGCATAAAGCTTTGGGTCAGCTGCAGTGAGGAGACGATCACTTTACATCCTTTCACGTATCTCAGCAGGGGGCTGCTGCTCTAATGGCATGACATGACCTGTCCTTAAAAGTGGCGTCATATTTAAACGCCATGAGAGAAATTAAAGGACCGACACCTCTTTATGGCACTGAGTCTGCCTTTTAATCTTTATTGTTTGGATACTCACAGTGTTTAATTGCTCAGAGACATTGACATCTTGTATTTTCTCTGTCGTGAGCTGACAGTTGCCTCCCATGCTGACTGCTGAGCATTTCAGCACAGAATGGAAGGACCTTTGAATTGGCAAGTTTTCAGATCCTAATGGAGCTCTTCAATTAGTGAGTGATTTATTTATTAAACATGATTCACTGGGAAGTTTAAGTTTATCCAGGCCTCTAGGTAATATTTAGTTTGTGCCTCAAAAGTAATTAGAATCAAAAAATAACTATTGACCATGCCAAACGAGAAAAGACAAGTTTAGAGTGAGGAACGAAGGGTTCAATTCTGGCTTTACTGGCAGAGAGATACAGTGAGTGTCAGGTTGTTTCCATCCTTAAATGTTCAAAGAGTGTTGTTCATAAGAACAAGGTGAAGCAGAAGGCATTGGGGACAACAAGTCTGCAGACCGGCAGAGGGTGAAAACAACTCTTCACTAACCAGAATGACCGGCAACTTTGAGTGTCAATCATCAACTAGAACTACAAAAAGAATGGCAAACAGCAGCTGGGGTGGACTGCACAGTGACGACTCTTTGGGGCAGGGCTGAAGTCATGCAAAACTAGAAAAAAAACTTCATCAATGAGAAAAGAAGAGCCAGGCTGAGATTTGAAGAATATTATAATGATAGAGGACTAGAGTAACGACATATTTGATGAGTCCAATTTTTAGCTCTGCAAAACAAGACCTGGAGAAGTCTACAAGCAACAGTGTCTCACAGGAACTGTGAAATTTGTTGGAGGATTGGTGATGATCTGGGGGAATCAGGTAAGAAAACTCTGATAATGTTCCTCAACTCTGAGGACGTCTTGTTCTAGCCAGATAATGATCCGTGCCACACAGCCAGATCAATCAAGTGTGGATGAAGGACCACAGATCAAGACCTTTTCATGGTCAGCCCAATCTCTAGACCTGAACCCCAGTGAAGACCTCTGGAATGTGATCAGGAGGAAGATAGGCGAGCCATCAAACAAAGCTGAGCTGCTTGAATGTTTGCACCAACAGGGATTTGAAATACTGGAGGAGAGAACACCAAGACGTGTGAAAGCTGTGAAAGAAATCTGGGTTATTTCAACAAATATTGATTATTGAACTCTTTATAAGAACGGTATTGTGAACTTTCCGTTTTTCTTTTTATTCAAGGTCTGAAAACATTTTTGGTATTTTGACCATATTTACTTAAAAGCATACCTGTACATAGTAAAACCAAAAAATTGATAATTTTGGGTGAAGCTGAGGCAGGATGAATGATGCCTGAGTGCTCAAACAAGCAATCTGTAATGACACCCACCTGTCAAATCAAAGCAGCCATACTCTAAACTCTGCATAACTTTAAGTCTTAATATCATTTGAACAGGTGAGTTGTATAAAGATTCACCCTCAGTACAGTTGTCATGAACGGGGAAATTAGCTATAGAGACCAAAACTGTTTTTTGTACCAGGCTGTAAACATGTTTATTTCTGCTGTGAAGTTGGACATTTTAACATGGGGACTTACGGAGACTGACTCACTTCTGCAGCCAGCCTCAAGTGGCCGCTTCAACCACTACAGTTTTTGGCACAGCCACAGTGGTTGTTGGGTGGACAGTACTGACATCGATATGTAACGCAAATTCATCCCGACTGGAAAAAACTGATGTAGAGGGGCAGACAAATCAATGACATTTAAACTTCTACCTTTTGGAAATTACAAATCAAATAAGTGAGAGTCAAAACAAACACAGAGGAGATATTTATATATTAACATCATAACAAAGCTGAATTCTATTTATTGTGTCTACACCAACAGTTTGAACAAGAAGCTGTTTCTCTGGCAGGACACATTCCCTCTGTACAACGTGTGTTTAGTCTTATATGCTGAATGACAATGCAATCACATCTAAAGTCAACTGGGCTTGAAACACCTTCACCGACTGAAAACCTTGTTACGAGAGGTATTTCTGCTTCCAAGATTTCAGATGAGTGTTTTCTGCTGCATCAGTGCATACTAATAACGCTGCAGATCAAATAGACAAAGGTTTTATTGTGACAAAAGTGAGCAGGAAATCCGCGACTCTGGCTGATTGTTCCGGCGTTATTGAACAGCTCAGTCGGTGACGCCACCTGCCTGCCACTGTATTGTCTTCTTATGAGAGAAAAGCAAAGTAACCAGCAGAGTATGCACGATTCAAGCTGTCCACGCTTTGACTGATCTGTAACCTGCTTCTGTCCACTTCCTGAACACATTGACAGATGCTAACATTTAATGATTGTTTCATCTACTGGAAACCATAATCCCATAATCTGTGTCTGTCATATCTATGATCTCCCACTGCTCTGTGCGGAGAACAGGGAGGCCACCTTCAGCTGAAGAACAAGAAGTAATCGGCTTATAGTCACATTCCAAATAGAGAATCTGTCATTTTCGGCCCGAAATGGCCAACATCAGGAGGAACTTAAATGAAATGGCAGGAGGTGATTTTTGTTGATGAATCACACAGATGTTTGTGAAAAGGCTTCACAGTGATTTAGCAACACAAAGAGGAGGTTAATTTGACTAAAGATTAATTTAGTCAGGGCATCCTGGGGGCCCAGCAGGTGACACTGCCCACAGTGTCATTGTAATAGTCTTTGCTTTCATCAACCTCTGTCATGTGACATCACTTCTCTCTCCTCTGCATGCCATCTAATATTAAAGAAATGGATCAAGATGGATACATAAACTACACAAATTTCTTCAACTATTTCCCACAGCACAACAGTCTTGAAATTCGAATCAATGACATTTAATTCCTGGTTGTTCTTGTTACTGGTGGTAAAGGCAAACGTGATTTTAAGTGATTTTCAAGTCAAATAAAATTTTTGGCTCAAAAGATGATATTTGGTTTAAACTGTTGAAATGAAGACATTCTAATTTATTTTTCTACAGTGACAGTTATTTTCTCCTGTGGGTGAATTTTTGGTCGGATTGGAATCAAATAGTGCTTGATCACTATGATTTAAAGTACAGGTGTAAAATGTGCAAGATGCATTAAAGACAACAGCTAACATAAAATACATTTTTTTAGTTTTAGGAAGCTAGCTAACTTTAGAATTCTTAAAGAGACAAGAAGCCAAGGACCACAGACCACGGACCACTTCAGACTGACTGTGGTTATCCTTTGAGCGCCTTGTGCTTTCACACATCAAAGACATCACCAACCCCCTCCTGGATCCCCTGCAGTTCGCCTACAGAGCCAATAGGTCTGTAGACGATGCAGTCAACTTGGTCCTCCACTACATCCTCCAGCACCTGGACTCATACCTATGCCAGGATCCTGTTTGTGGATTTCAGCTCTGCTTTTAACACCATCATCCCCGCTCTGCTTCAGGAGAAGCTCTCCCAGCTGAGTGTGCCTGACTCCACCTGCATTTGGATCACTGACTTCCTGTCTGACAGGAAGCAGCATGTGAAGCTGGGAAAACACTTCTCTGACTCACAGACCATCAGCACCGGTTCCCCCCAGGGCTGCGTTCTTTCTCCTCTGCTCTTCTCCCTGTACACGAACAGCTGCACCTCCAGTCACCAGTCCGTCAAGCTTCTGAAGTTCACGGACGACACCACCCTCATCAGACTCATCTCTGATGGTGACGAGTCTGCCTACAGGTGGGAGGTTAACCATCTGGTGACATGGTGCAACCAAAACAACCTAGAGCTCAACACTCTAAAGACAGCGGAGATGGTTGTGGACTTCAGGAAGAGCTCAGCCTCACCTGCCCCCATCACCCTCTGTGACTCCACAATTGACACTGTGGAGTCTTTCCGCTTCCTGGGAACTATCATCTCCCAGGACCTCAAGTGGGAGCTGAACATCAGCTCCCACATTAAGAAAGCACAGCAGAGGATGTACTTCCTGCGGCAGCTGAAGAAATTCAACCTGCCAAGGACAATGATGGTGCACTTCTACTCCTCCATCATTGAGTCCATCCTCACCTCCTCCATCACCATCTGGTACGCTGCTGCCACCGCCAAGGACAAGGGCAGACTGCAGCGTGTCATTCGGTCTGCAGAGAAGGTGATTGGCTGCAATCTTCCATCTTTCCAGGACCTGTACGCCTCCAGGACTCTGAGGCATGCAGGAAAGATTGTGGCTGATCCCTCCCACCCCGGTCACAGACTCTTTGAGACACTCCCCTCTGGCAGGAGGCTGCGGTCCAAAACCTCACGCCACAAGAACAGTATCTTCCCATCCGCTGCTAGCCTTATCAACAAGGCCTGGAGCCCCTCCTTGACAATGACTCTCTCCCTCTCCCCATCCAGACCTACATGCTACATCCACGTTACGTAGCATCTTCAGACCTTCTGAGTTACATTAACGCACAGCCTCTATTTATTTGGGACCACGTCATCCTGTTGTATATGCACATTTATAGTATTTATAGCATTCTGTGAATATAGTATGAACTATACAGTCATATACTGTCCTATACTTGCACATCAGCTTGCACTACAGCTCCCTTGTTTTTAGAAGATACTGTATATATATTTATATTGTTTATATTTTGATACTTGTATACTTTGAAACAACTTGATGTATTACATTTGTCAAATTAATAATTTGCTGCAGTGTTCACAAAGTTTAGAACGTTTCCACTGACTCAACAGCTCATAAAACTGGGATTTTTCAAGGGAGTCTGGGGCCGCCTCCAATTACTCAGGTGCAGGTTTTAGTCTGGAGGACAGAGATCTGATATCACTAAGGATAACAAGAATGCAAAAAATACCAGGTTTAAATGCAAAGACAAGATCAGATCGTTTATTATTCAGATAACATGTCCAGGTGGAGATTGCATTTTAATACCAGGGTTAGGAGGAGGGGTGAGGTGGGAGACCAGGCTACAACCTCTGTGGCCAATGCAGAAGTGCCAAAAACTGCAGTTCCTCAAATGTCCACTTGAGGCTGGCTCCAGAAGGGAGTCAGTCCCCAATAAGGCCATATGTTAAAATGTCCAACTTCACAGCAGAAATAAGCATGGCCTCTATAGCTAATTTCCCCATTCATGACATCCTTCAGAGGGTTCTTCAGAAATCTGTGGGTGACTACGTCCATGTTTTATACAGTCTATGTGAGAGACACATCCAGGATAACTGAGTTGTATCCAGTTATGAGACATCTGAAATGGTTAGAATAACCTGAGACCTCCAGAAGCATTCTGTCTCATCAAGAAGAGAAATGATAATGTAGTGTCGTGATCTTGTAGTGGTTGCAGAACACTTATCACCTGAGGAAAACTGTTGCTCATAAAATCATGATATCACAGTCTTTAGGTTTAATTATATCATTAAGGCAATCAGAGACAAACAAACTTTATAGGACGCAATAAAAAGCACCGAATATACACGAGCCTCATGAACCGGCGGAAAAGGAGAATCAGCAGAACAGAGCAGCAGGTTCAGCAGGTTAGTGTGCAGTGGGTGGAGGTGGAGATGGTGCTGTATCTGATGTTAATACTCAGATCAATGCAACCAGATTCACGCTGTAAATGTCTTACCAAGGGAAAGAAGAGTTCACTCTCAGCTTCAGTTACGCTGCCCCTTCCTTTTCTGTAAAATGATCATAATACTGTGTTCATAATGACTTTTGACCTATTTTCTGCTTTCTCAGAATTGTTTTCAGTTAGTCATTTATTTTTATTCTCCCACTCAAAGGCTCCAGGCTTAGACACATAGACCATATACAGCACATCTTAAAAAAAAAACATCTACAATAGCTGTAGTATCAATGTTGGTTTTTGCACAAAATGTAAGGGGAAATTCATATTTCCGCTTTAGCAAAGTAAGTCGTACACAGATCAGTGGAGAGGGAGTATAAACTTTAGACCCGACACATGAAAAGAAACTCCACCACTGACAATGGCACCATTCAATAAAGAGGCAATTATAGAATTCAAACATGATGAATGCAAAGTGTTTCAGGGTTTGATGAGAACCTGAATTTTAACTTCAAGTATGAATAAAAGTGTAATAAGCCAGAGCCTTTTTTCACTGTTCCCTTCTACAAAATGAAGATTTGGAGCGTGCAATATTTTATCCGCCATTTGTCATTATTTTTGAATATTTTGTGTCACCATGGTGTAGCTCGATAGAATGTGACCAGAGAGCCATGAAGTAACAGAGTGCTGTTTAAACATCACAGCTCTCCCTCTCAAGGTCAGATTCGAGGTCATTTGGCAAAGAGAAAATAGATGTACAGCCACATGCAAACCCAATCATGTGATACATATACAATCAGAACCATCTACATGAATACAAATACATTCAAATGCATGCATTAAAAATGCATAAAAAAATAAATGTGCCATGCAGAGGTGTTGAATAAGAAATGTTATTCCATTTGAAAGAGAGAAACGGCTCTTTAGGTTTGGCATTCAGGTTGTTACAATACCCATACCATCAATGAATACTTGTACTCACACCACATCTACCTACACATGTATCTGAGTCAGTATAAAAGCGCCTGCAGGCTATAATAATACCCTAACCCTAACCCTACACACAGTAAGCAGATGTAAATGCATGCAGAACATATTGTAGTTGGAATGCTGGATGTGGTTGAAGGCTCCGTTAAGCCGACAAGGTCTTCTTGCTGTTAGAAGCAAAGAATGAAGTAGTGTGAAGTTGCTATAGAGCCACAAAACCTTGTAGGAAAGGTGGAGTTTAGGGTGGATGGGTCAACAAAGCGTCACTTTGACCCTGAAGGGCGCTCGTTGTTTCTTGTTTTTTGTTTTTTTTTTTTATCAGCAGTCAGTTTCCTTGATGCTAGACCGTCTTTCTTTCTATTTTTAACCACAATGCCATTCTCTAACCTTACAATGTCACGGTTAGTTTCACCTTTTTAAAGAGAGACATTATTATCATGACTACAACATCACACTTGTAAGAAAAACATCAGCAGAAGTTGTTGAAAGATAGTTGCCTTTGACTTGCCACAAACTTCACAAAGATGTTTTTTTCTAGTCTAGGAGTCTCAGTGAGGTATTCTTGTTTTTATTACAGCTTGGACTGGCTATGGTTCTATTGGTTCTGATAACATTAGTATACATAGTTAATTGCTAAGATCTTTGGACACAGCAACATCACTAAAAACAAGTCACAATAGTCAAGAAGCACAAGCAAATGATAACCAATGCTGGACTGCTTGTTGTAATCATCCACAGGTTGCAGACCCAGTTCAGTTGTGGCCTAAACTTAATGTAGTGGTGCACACTCATGATTTTGCTGTTGCTAATATGAAGAAGCGGCAAATGTAGTTAATCTGCTCACTTGATCACAAAAATACACCTCTAGTTTTCCTTTAAAAGTCCAGTGTGTCATATTTACAGAAAATGGCAGAAATGAAATATAATATTTATAACTATGTTTTCATTAGTCTATAATCACCTGAAAATATGATTTATGTCTCTGTTATCTTAGAAAGATACTTTTCTATCTTTTCTTATCTCCAGATGCTGTGGGCCCTCTTCAACAGTCCACCATGTTGAACCACCATGTTTCTACAGCTGCTCAGCAAGTACAAACTGAACACTGGCCTTAAGATTGGATTTTTGAAGGTTTCTGCAAGAGGTCTTCACACTTCACTTAGTGGTTTCATTCCCAGATCGGTGTTCAGTTGGTTGCAATCGCCAACTTCATTGCTAGATGGCAACTAATTCTTACACATTGCTTCTTTAACTCTCAACCAGTTACTACCTACCACAAAACCAATAAATTATATTATAATTATGAGTATATACAGACTGTATATTATCCATCAAGAAGTAAGAGTTAAGGGGGACAGCAGAAAGATATAGAAAGAACATTTAAAATCTGTTATTTTAACGTAAAATAGTTACATAATGTTGATTTAAGTAAAGAGCACTGTCCTACCCAAGTGACAGGTAGCTATCTGAATATGTTATACTCTGCTGCCTCCAATATATTTTATATTATGCTAATGTTCAGATCTAATTGTTCACACAGGGGTTAGTGGATGTGACTTTGACTCCGAGCTGACCTTTCAGTTAGCCAATAAGCCATTTTGCTCTGCCGTATTAATATACGAGATTTATACTCTCATAATGGAGGGCCTCCACAGCGGTATTACTCACAGTGATTAGTGACTAATGAATGACTGCCATCCTGTGTTGTGGTAATGCATTCCTCTGACTGATTGTGGTCAACCCTGTTTGGGAAGGCAGCCAAAGAGAAAAGTTTATTAGTAAAGCCATATTAATTAACAAGTTACAGGAAATTAATCTAGGGAGGGGAGTCCATTACTCTGCTTAGCATGATTTCATTTTTATCAAATCAACCCTGATGACAAAAAAAAAGTAATATTGCAGCAGGCGTGTTGCTGGCTGTTTTACAATAACACATGAGGGAGTTTCAGATCCCCAAACAGATATTGCTGTAAAATGTCATTGGTGAGCTATGGTTGGCTTGTACAGTAGGTAAGTGAGGTAGCAAGTTTGAGCTAAGGGAAGGACGGAGTGGCTATAACCGGCTGCTTCTCTCCCCTCGGACCAGCACACGTTATTACCTTTCTTTTCTGGCTGGATGTGGTGAACGTGAGAGCTCTCAGGATGAAGAAAGTCTCCAATTTTGAAGAATAATTGTGTGTCCAGCTCAGTTTGAAGGCACTCAGACATTGGATACTTGTTGATGGAAAGAATCCAGGCGAATAGAAGCTGAGGGTTATCAGTGAAGTCACTTAAGGCCGTCACTTAACTAGGAGTGAATCATCAGCCAATCTAGATGTTAGCTGAAACAGACTGAAGGAGAAGTGCAGGCTTTTGCAGGGGGCTTATATGTAGCTTTCTTCCTTAGATAGATCTGTGCTACCTCCACTTTAATAAAAATGTTCATTCCTGCAGAGAAAAACATTAAGCATCACTCGTCCGCTGATGCTTCTTTCTCGTCTATGACGGTGTCCTCTGGCTTCCCGCATTTATGAATCTGTCACTGATGGTGCTGGCTTTATAAACCTGCACAGCTCTATGCAAATTATACAGCCACACAGTGACAAAAGAAAGATTTTGAAACACTTACAATGTGAGAATGATAAGTTCTTCTGTCAATGTGAAGGCTCACTGTATTAAGCCAACAATATAAGAGACAATTTGCTCTGTCACACTGTTCAAAATTGCTCCAATCATGACTTCTAACTCTTAAAAGAGCAATAAGGAGGATTTTTATTACTCTATAACACAAAATGACTGCAATATATCTGCAGGAGTTTGATAGGATTTTAGATTAATTCCAATGACTCTGTGATCACTGGGTCACATTCTGAAATCCCTGGCTTGTGTAAAACATGTTCTATATTTCTTTTGAAAAAGAAACAATTGGATTTTTTGTTACTTATTTGTGATTATTAGATGCTCATTATACATTTATGTTCAGTCTCTGCTATTTTAACTACCATGTTACTGTTCATGTCAGTTAATGTCAATGTTGTTTAAAGTCCCCGCAACCTTTTGGCTCATGGCCCCTTGTGGACATGAATTTTATGTAGTTTTACTTTTCTGACTATTTAATAATAATTTTTAGAGGCCGCAGTGAAAGTATCCAGTAGTTGACCAAAGAAAGGATGAGGGAAAAAAATACACTTTAAAATAAAATGTTGAGGTTTGCTTTCATTTATCTTTGATCAATGAATCACGTTATTGCTATTGATAATTAAAGCCTGTTTGAGATTTATGGAGCTCTATCTGCAGAATATGACAGACTCACCTGAAATAAAAATCAGTATGTTTTTGTTACCTTACAATGAACCTTTTATATTTATGTTGTCCACCATCTTGGTCCACTATGTTTCTACACTGGTCCAGAATGGAGAAACCAAATACTCTGGCTCCAGGCAGGATCTGTTGTGTTTTCCACAAGTTTTGTAGCTACCTTCTCTTTCACACTTCACTGCCCATTTTCATTCCCAGGTTGTCAAATACTAATTCGAGTGGTATTCAGTTGGTTGGAATCTGCAACCTCACCACTAGATGTCACTAAATCCTACATACTGGTCCTTTGAGGACTGTAGTTGAAACTTTAGTATGTAACATTTTACTGAAAAAAGAAAGAGTAACAGTTGACTTTCACAGTGTTGGCATCCAAAGTCAGACCACAGCATGGCTCCTCTGAGGTGTGTTCCACATTTTAATTGTATTAATCTCTGCACTTTTTCTCTTAAATGGACATTCACACACACATTGAACATTAAACAATTCAACTATCAGGGCTTCCCACAGTTTATCATGGTGACACCCACACAGCAAATTCAGAAGAGTTAAATTTTTGGTGTTAGTGAAATTTGAGCAAGAGTAGAGTTAATTATACTCTCATAGAGTCAAATCCATTATACTTTAAAAGTAGTTGGTGTCAAAATCAAGTGTAATAACAAAGTGTCACTAAATCAAACCTGTAGGTGTGATTGTATTAATATTAACTCTGAAGTTCTTACTCTGAACTCTGATACTCGCTTTTACACTGGAAGTGTTCGTGTCAGCAGAAGAAGATTTCCCAGCACGCCATGAGACACTGTGTTATGGACAAAGTTGAAGTAAATTGTTCCAAATTACTACAGATGTTGTTTGTTTACAGTTATGAGGGTAACTGTTCTGATTCTACAATGTTCTAGTAGCTTAAAGTTGCTGTTATGAAACAAGGCATTTTGCACCATGAGTGAAGTTACGTGCACGGTTAGTAAGCCCCCTCAGACGCGCAGTGTCACATATATTCCATGGCAGGTCCTGAGGCACAGGTGATGTGATTTAAACAGAACTCATCTCATTGCTGGAGTAATTGTTGCAACCTCCAGCCTTCTATGAGACACTGTCCTGTGCTGTTACTCTTTGTAAAGCAACGTCAAAGTCTTTACATTGCAGATGTCAAAATAAATGTTCAAATATACCAAATGTGACCACCTTCATTTTAGCAGTCCTTATTACTATTATTATTGTTTAATGTTATAGGTCTAACACTTGTGTAGTTAACACATGATCCTCTGAGAGAGTTAATGTCCAACACTACATAGAAGTGTTGAGAGAAACTCTAGTTTTTGTTAATAAGTGTTAAATTTGAACTCCAAAAAGAGTGAAAAATGACACCAAATTAGTGTTAAGGTACCAACACTGCAAAAAGAGTTCAATTAACACTCGTGGCGTGGACCCATATAGACACTTTAAAAGTGCTGGAATCAACTCAGTGGGTTAATTTGGGTATGATGATTTTGCTGTGCACCTGAATAAAAGGACAGTCCCCTGTTAACATCAGTAGACATTTTAATGCAAATCATACACATTTAATGGACGGAGCATGAAGTACTCTACCACACAGCAAGGTGTATATATGTCTAATAATTGACTGATTATTCACATACATTGACTTTAGCTGGGCTGCAAAAGAAATTTTCAAATTGTTCAGTCAGTCATAGTTGGATGGGAAGGAAAAGTCAATGCGTGAAACAGAATCACAAGTAGTACTGGTAGCCAAACACCAGGCTGAAGTTACCAGCTGGACATACGTTTGACACAACAGAGTCTCCTTAAGCCCCATCATATGTTCTTGTCTTTTCCATTGTATCTGTAGCATTTGGAGTAACCAGTGTTGGTTTATTATCTTCTTTCATTTAAGTCAGTGTCATGTCCCAAATTCCATGACATACAAGCAAGATCTGTTGCCCCTCACAGCAGGGTGTAATCTTTTGTTGTTGCCTTCCAAAATCACGCAAATCAGAGTAGCAAAATCAAACCTGTTTTTTGATCCGACAATGACATGATTAAGATTTGGTTAGGTTTAGCCAAAAAATGACTCAGAAAATGACTTCTGGGTTTTATTGGGGTTAAGGAAAGGTGATGGTTTGGCTCAAATCACTTGTTAAGGTGTGGAAAAGACCATAGGAAACTCATGGACATATTAGGAGTGCTGATACGGCACCGTCACTCAACCTTTCTGACAATTTGTCCCAGTGGAAATGAAATGAAAAAATTCCCTGTGGCTCAAAAATCATAGACCACTTTTATAAGAGAGACGCCTGTAAAACTGTTGACAGGACACCTCTGACTGCAAAGAAAGTCAATTATTACTCTTTGTATGGATTTTCAAACCATGGGCATTTTATAATTGTATTTCGCAGAGCCTAGAAAAGCACATTTTGAGTGAAATCTATGGGCTGAGCAAGGAACGCACACAAAACCAGCAGGAGAAACGTGACAGTGGGCCGCAGAAGCAATGCTTGGAAGCTAGAAATGTTTTTAACGTATGCACCCAGCAAGCAATTTTCACTCAAATGAATGGGCATTTGTTTGGGGTGTGGTATCCAGTTCTTATGACACATATGGTCCAAACCCAAAACTTTGTTGATGTTTTAATCCACAAAGAAGTCCTTCCTCTGCGGCTACATAACAACATTAATTTTCTCCTGCTTCGGGGCAGCGATTAGCTCAGTTGGTAGAGCATCTGCCCCATGTACGAAGGCTTCGTAGCGGCCCGGGTTCTTTGCTTCATGTCATTCCCCGTCTCTCTCTCCCCACATTCCTGTCTCTCTTCAGCTGTCTCTATCCAATAAAAAAAAAAAAAGGCCAAAAGAAAAATATTTAAAAAAAAAAAAAAAAAAAAATCTCCTGCTTCTTACAGAAAGTACTTCCCACCCCTCAAACCAAAATTAGGGAAGCACTGTATACCCAAAGAGTCAACTCAGATCCCAGAATGCTGTAAAGGCATAAAACTGAGAAAGAAAAGTTCTGGGTGGTGAACAGACAAATCTCTAGTTTAGACAAACTTATTTAGTGAAGACGAATGGTTGAGTTATTAACAAAACATCTGTGCACACAGTTTTCTTGTGAACTGAGGGATTATTACCAACATTTTAGTGTTTAATAAAGTTTAGAAAATCTGGATAAATGTTTTTTAACCTGTTTGGCCCTGAGATATGACTCAGTTTTCCCTGAAAAACACATTTCAGAGACGAAGCAGTATTTTAAGAAACCCTCTCTCAACAGTTCTCAGGGTTCGTTCCCAAGCATTATGCCACCGCAGGAAACAGGCAGTCTTCTCAGCTTATTGACAGCTAATTTAATAAAGTGAGACAATAAAGACCTGGCCAGACACTGAATCAGCCGGAGCCGTCCTACCCAAATGCATGAACGGTGTCCTCACAAGGACAGAGGTGCCTGTCAAGATGGCCAGAGTCACTGTCAAAGTCTGCAAACTTTTTTTTTTTTTTTCATCTTGAAAAAAAACTAAGTATCAGCAGCCGTCACAGTCTGTCAGGGATGAGACACAGCTCCATTAGCACCTCAGGCAACCTCTGATTCTGAGACAAAAACACCAGCGTCTGAGAGCTTTGGCATCCAAGTGTTTTAGTCTCAGTCATGGACATTAAAAGTGATGGGAGTGTGCCTTATAGATAAGTGATATCTGACGGACAGGAGTGTTTTGATGATCGGACCAGAGACATAAATCTCCCCTATCCTATGTTTTTAGGTTCCTGTAGTGGAGAGTCCCTCTCATACTGTATATGGTGTTATTTGTCTGTATTCTCTAGTGATTTATATTGTGGACGTTTGTATCAATTTGTGCCTCCTCAAAAATTTTGGCTGTACTACGCCCTTGTCAGTATCAGTTTGTTGTGATGTGTTGGTTCATGGATCTCATACATCATCCTAGTCGCCAACAACCACAATAGTCTGTGTGTGTGTGTGTGTGTGTGTGTGTGTGTGTGTGTGTGTTTGTGTGTGTGTCCAGACTGGTGTTTTAGTTACACAACATTTCTTGGAGGCAGAACTTTCTGCCTCCAAAGAGAGAAATAATCTCACTGTTGAGTTCAACCACAACTTTGTGAAAGTTTGCACTTTGTCACAAGCTTTCACAAATGAAAGGCAGAGAAGGAACCCTGATTGAAATACTAATTACAACATTACAACAATATGACAGTGACATTCATTTGAGCTGTCAAAAAAGGCAATATTGCTAAAATGTATTTTTAACATTTTAGATTTTCATCTGGCCATTAGCAACAGTACTAACTCCTTGTGTTCACTAGATGCAGAAAACAGTACTTCTGCTTTGTGCTGCATTTCCAACTGCAGACGTTTGCAGTGTCACTTTGACATCATCTCGTATGACTTCCTGTCCCTTTCCTGCCCGTGTGCAACAAGAACACAGCCACCGATGTCAGAAAAAGATGTCTGACTGTGACTGCAACTGTAACCAGTTTTCAAATGTTCAAAACTTCGTGATGTCACCTATTTATTTGCTGTCTAGCGCTTTGAAGCCTCGAATTTTGCAAGGCCGTTGCCCTTTTTGGAGTTTTTTTTGGAGCCAGAAGTGACCATGCATCATCAGGCACTGCCACATCTTCCCCCCCACTAAATGCTGACTGCACCACTGTACAAGCAGCCAAACTGGAATGAACTTCTGAGGAAGAGGCACCTGCACAATCAGACTTAGTTTTAGACGAATCACGCACATAATATGGTTTCAACAAATTTATGTGGCAAAGCTGCTTTCTTTTCCTGCGGTCTGGAGTAGCAATGACATAGTTTAGTTCAGACTGCTGACGCACAAAAGTATATGGACCAACAAACTTTGCCTGAAATGGTGACCCCACAATCGGCAACAAAGCCAGTACTTGATCTCCCTCACTAAGGGTTAGGGGTTATACCACTGCTTCATCCTAGCCTGAGACTTTTCTAGTTTTTTCTTTGCCAACTGGCCAGCCATATAAAGCCTGTGTCGGAATCCATTCACGTACTCTCTCAAGTTTGGTGGAGGTTCCTCTGCAATCCACTCATCCCGCAGCACTGCCAGCGGTCCACGTACCTTGTGACCAAAAACAAGATCATTAGGACTGAACCCAGTACTCTCCTGACACACTTCCCTGGCCGCTAAAAGTAACCATGGTAACCCTTCCTCCCAGTCCCTATCCATTTCGGTGCAGTATGCTCGCAGTAATGACTTTAGCGTTTGGTGAAAGCGTTCTAGAGCACCTTGACTCTGTGCATGGTATGCTGATGCTTGATTATGTTTAATATTTAACTGCTTCAAAATCTGTGAAAACAAATTTGATGAAAAGTTCGACCCCTGATCAGACTGAATGATCCTTGGTATTCCAAATATAGCAATAAACTGTGTTAAAGCCTTAACTACAGACTTGGCTGTGATGGTACGCAAAGGATAGGCAGCTGGATAACGTGTGACTTGACACATCACAGCCAACAAATACTCAGACCCAGACTTTGACTTGGGCAAGGGCCCCACACAATCAATGATTAAATGTTCAAATGGCTTGTCCACTGCAGGTATTGGACAAAGTGGGGCAGGCTTAATAGCCTGGTTAGGCTTACCTGTTACCTGACATATATGGCAAGTCTTAATATAAGCTGCCACATCACGCTTGAGGCGGGGCCAAAAAAAATAACGCAAGATGTGACATACGTTTTCCCAACTCCCAAATGCCCTGTCTGATCATGAAAACATTTCATCACTTCATTTCGATACTTAGTTGGTACCACGACTTGGACAACTGCCTCACCCACACCATCAAAATCCTGGGGAACCCACTTACGGACCAATACCTTGTTCTTCAGGAAATAGCCCAAGGTTGCACTTTTAGCTTCATTGCTAGGCCACACCTGATCAAACAGCCCACTTAATGCAGCATCAGCTCGCTGTTCACTGGCAAGCTCCTCTTGAGAGACGGAAAAAGAATCCAGTATGTGAAAATCTGCTTTCAAATCACAATCATTCATCTGAACCGAAGCATCTGCCCCAGCTCTAGTCACTGCCCGGGTCACAGCACACGCTGTGAACACTTCTGGGAACTCCTGTTCACAATCCTCTGTTTCCTCCAGCACTGGTTTAGGTTTAATAGGTGGAAAACCATCAGCCCAAACACGATTGCCTGCCAAATCATTCCCCAAAATCACATCTATCCCATCTATAGGCAAGGCAGGGCGCACCCCAAGGTGGACATCACCAACCACAAGGCTACAGGACAGATTGACTTTGTGCAGAGGAACACAGAGAGTGGTCAAACCCATTCCCTGTACCAGTACACACCCCCCAGTATCTGTGTCTGGGGAGAAGTCCAACACAGAATCCAACACAAATGAATCCTTTGCTCCTGTATCTCGCAAAATTTTCACCGACACCTTAGTATTACTACCAGGAAGAGATACAAACCCATCTGACACAAAAGCTTCAAAACCATCGTAATCTCTAGTTTCATGCTTAATTGACTCAACCAATTCCTCAGAAACCACTGGAGCTTTCCTAACTGGAGCACTGAGAGCAGCTGGTTTTACATGTCTTCCCCCTGTGCGTTTTCCCCTGTTTCTCAGAACAGGACACTCTGCTTTCCAATGTCCCCTTTCATTGCAATAGTTACACATTTTACCAAAGCCGACTGACCGTGGACCACAATTCATTTTTGCCAACTCAGACCAAGATAACTTAGTAGACTGACCACCCACTCTAGCAGAAGCACGATCCAATCCACAGCTTTCCCCAAACTTGCCTTTGTGTGTCTGCACATACTCATCTGCCAGGGTAGCCGCTTTCGAAGCAGTTCTTACTCCACGCTCAGCAATATGAGTTACAACCTCAGGTTGGATGCAATCTTTAAACTGTTCCAGCACCATGAGGTCACACAGATTTTTAAAAGTAGTAACCTCCACTGCCGAACACCACCTGTTGAAATGTTTAATTAAGTCCCTTGCAAACTCCACATGTGACTGTTTTTCAGACTTCCTCCAAGACCTAAAACATTGCCGATAGGCCTCTGGTACCAGCTCATAAGCTTTCAGAACTGCCTCTTTCACAGTAGCATATTTAAGGCTGTCACTTGCACTAAGGGCTGAATACGCTTCTTGAGCTTTTCCTGTCAATACAGCCTGCAACATCACCACACGGTCGGCCTCAGGCCACCCTCTCACATTAGCCACACGTTCAAAAAGGGAAAAAAATGTGTCTGGATCTTTCTCATCAAATTTAGGTACTAGGCGCAGGTTACTCACCACATCAAAAGTTTTCCAACTTTGTGAACCAGATGCTACAAACTCCTCTGAAAACGCCACATCACCTGACAACTTACCTGCCCTAATGAGATCTAGACGGTGCTGCTGAAACTGCAACTTTTCTTTTTCAAAAGACTGTCTCAGCCGTTCCTTTTCTATGCCTAGTTTATCCTTTTCCATTTGCAACAACAACAGTTCTTTTTGTTGCTCAAAGGTCAAAGCTACTATAGGAGACACCACAGACTCTCCACCACTGGCACTTGGACCCTGCATTGTAGCTGACAAAACACCCTTCCCTATTAAAGCATCCCTCAATGACTCTTTAATTTCCTTTTTTAACTGTTTTTGCCCAACATCAACCTCAAAATGCTCAACGAGCTTCAAAAGTATTCAACAATTCCTCAGATAGAGACTGAAGAAAACTAGCCACAGTAGCCATGAGAGGACAGGGGTGATATCTGAGGTGCCAAGTAACCTTCTTCATGCAGTAAGTCTTCATGCAGTTACTTACAGTGGGTATTTATGCACTGCAAACCACTGGAACGAGAAAGGCAACTGCACAAACAGCGACCCCCTCGAGTCCAGGGATGTGCCCCCGAGACCACTGCTCTATCCGCTTTCACTGCAACACTACAAAGATTTACGAACGAATCCCAAAGGAGAAACGTTTCTTCATCCTACCAGGGAAAACTCCAAGTCTAACATGTGCACCCCAAACAATCCCCTCTGTCACAATGGCCTCTAATTTCCAAAACCTTCTCCAGTCCCACACAAGACAGTACTAAAGCTCTCCCCTAGCCTTTACACAACTGACCAGAACAAAATAATTCCAACACAGAAACTCAACCAACCAACTCAGTCACCACCACTAGTCAAATGGTAGACTATTAGGCCTCCCAACACTAGTACTTAGCTGATTTAATATACTACAAACTCAAGGCATACAATCCTGACCCTAACCTCATTCTTTACTTCTTCTACAGGCAAGCCCCAAACTTTTACTAGTGCAGCTTAGTGAAAGAGAGTAAAGAGATGACAAAAATAGTACTAGTTCCAAACTAAATATACCTAGACCACTCAAACAGATCCCGGACGAGCCCCCATTTGTCACAACCCGGCTCAAACGGCAGTGACAAAGAAGGGAAGCCACACAAAGTCTACTAATAATAATATGAATTTAATTAAACACACAGGTAAATAGTGATGTGTGTATGAAAGTGAAACACCAAATACAAACAAAAGAGCTGTCAGGTGGGCAGCCAGGTGAGAGAGCGAGAAGTGAGCCAAGGCCTGCTTTATGGCCTTCCACTGCAGCTTCCTCAGGTGTGCTGCATCCGATGATGAGGCTGTAGCTCCACCTCCCAGGCTCCTGCAACACACAATGACATCCTCCCAGCCCACAGTCCTAAGGCCAGCCCTGGAGGCCGTCACACCATCTATAGATGATAGACTAAGAACCTGAGGACATGCCACAACTACCTAATGCATGGGCTACCCTACTTTATTGGATATTTTACTGTATATGGGACCATGATTTACAAAATGAGCATCATGCTAGAGGGTTGAAACTAAACATTAGGAAACTTTACATTACTGAGGCTTCGCTTTTCATCCCTGGAGGCTCCGTCCACTATTTAATGCACAGTCTATATTGCTTTCCAGCATTACTGTGGTATTAGCAAGCCAAAAGAGTCCCTGCTAGCTCCCTAATTTGTTTGCTAGCCAATTAGCTAGCTAGATAACTAACTATCAAGCTAAATGAACTAGTTAGCTTGCTTGCTAAATAAAAGCTAGAAACAAAAAAAGAACGAGACAAAGCCTCTCCAGGCTGGGGTGTCGTTTAGCTCAGTGGGTAAAGCATCCGCCCCATGTACAAAGGCTCAGTCCTTGCTGCAGCAGCAGGGTTCGCATCCGACCTGTGGCCCTTTGCTGCATGTCATTCTCCATCTCTCTCTCTCTCTCTCTCCACATTTCTGTCACTCGTCAGCTGTCTCTATACAATAAAGCTTGAAAAGGCCAAAAAAAATATCTTTAAAAAGAAAAAAAAAAAACTCTCAAGGCACACTATTGGTGCTTTGAGTCTGTAATGGTTATTGAAAAGAAAACCAGTCAATTATGTAATGTTATATAAACCAAAGTCCTGCCAAATTAAGGTTTGACCTGATGATGATTGGTTTATCAAAGTCATTAGGATTCATTTCTTGGGCCTATCTTCCTTAGGTGAATATTTCACTCTGCTGGAGTGTGTAAGGAAATCACCAAAATTTGAAATTAAGCCTCATCCTCTGGGTGCCATGAAAGTGTTCTTTCAGAAGTGCGGCACCATACAAATGAAATCCATATTATTCTTTATGCAACAGGAACGATGATGTCAAACGCATTCAAACAGTTAACCCTATTTCACACAGGCAGCTGCCACTTGAGCACAAACACTTTTTGTAATACAGCACGGCAGGGTAGTCAATCACACTGATCACCACTGTGGAAGTAATACAAGAGCCATGTAAAAGCACATGGACCACTGCATGAAAGCGTTCAACCATGCAGTGAAACAGAGAGAACTAAAATATAGCAAGTTTAAACCCATGAATTCAAACTTTGGAAAGTGGCGGAACAAATCACAGGCATTACCAGAGTGCAAAAGCTATCATATAGAACTTTTCCAAAACATGGTATTGGCTTGACTTGATTCTACATGCTCATTTGCTATTTGTACTTTTTTTGGTATCACCTTGGCCGAAGTTCCAAGTTAACTGAGTTAAGCTACTAAAAGGTGATTTGAGAACATTTCAAATCTACTAGGGAATCATCACTGGAATCATCATGCACAACATGCAGGACTTCCTGCACAAACTCCAGCATTTTTAAATAGTGAAGCTACCATCAATAGCTATCACAAAGTTTTTAATTCAGTAAAAAATGGCAGCCTGCAAAACCTTTCCGTGGTCAATTAAAGAGGTGCAGATGTTTGAAGAACACCATCCCTTCATATCTTCTTAGAAGAGTAGTGTTGTGAGTGGTTGAGTGGTAAAGAGAGTGCAGTTGACAATCCGGCAGTAAATCTACAATGTAGGTTACAGTTCATGAGTGAATTAAGGCTGCAGCTTATCAAGACCAAAGTAAAGCTCCCATGTGTTTTTTTTTTCCAGCTGCAGGAATAGTGTCACTATGACAATCAGCTCTGCCTACATTGAGGGGTTATAGTTTAAGGTTGGAAAGATGGTTGGCCATTTGGGCTTCAGTATGTTGCTCAGGGATACTTACAAAAAGAGGAATCAGACCACCAATCATCTGATTAGTCGACGACCCGCTCTACCTCTTGAACCACTGCCGCCCCTATTTCTCTGAATATACTTTATTCCTCTAACTTGACCAAAGGCATGCACCTTTTAGTGCCTGTAGCCACCAGCTCATCCTGCAAGAAAACACTTCACAGCCAAGCCCTGTGTCATGTCCAAGAAAAAGTGTTAAGTTAATTTATTCTGTATGTCTCGTGTCTATGTTGTCTTGTGATTTCCTGTTTTATTTTGGTTCCACTTCCTGTCTGTGTCCATTGTTATTAGTTTTACTTTCCCTCTTTGTCTGTTTTCCCGCCTTTAGAATTACCTGTCTCCGCCCTGATTGTTTCCACCTGTGCCCTTACCTTGTGTGTATATATAGTCCATGTCTCCCTTTGTCCTGTGCCAGTTCGTCTTGTCTCATGTCAGAGAACCAGCGCTTTGTCCATTGTCAGGTCTTTGTTTGGCTTCACTTTGTTTTGATACTTTGTCCTAGAGTGATTTTCTGTTTGTTTCCTTTTCATAGTATAGCCTCGCAAGAGTGATTTTCTGTTTGTTTCCTTTTCATAGTATAGCCTCACAAGAGTGATTTTCTGTTTGTTTCTTTTTCATAGTATAGCCTCACAAGAGTGATTTTCTGTTTGTTTATCTTGTTTTTCTTAGTCTAGCCTTAGTTTTGTGATGTCTTGTTTTCTGAGATTAGTGTAGAGTTTTTTCCTCTGTTAAGAGTGATTTTTGGTTTTGTTTTGTTAAATAAACCTTTATTTTGAAACTTTGGTCTCTGGAGTTGTGCATTTGGGTTCGGGTCCATAGTTCGGTCGTGACAGAACGAACTGGCCAGCATGAATCCAGCCAACTCAGACCACCTGACGGCAGCCATTCGCTCCCAAGGCGTCCGCCTTAACCAGCAGGAGGACCAGATGTCCGCCCTGCAACAGGGAGTGAAAGTGCTGGCAGACAGTCAAGAGGAGTTCAGGTCTGACATGACAGCTCAAGTGACTCTCTTGACCACCCAGATTCATCAGATGCTTGCTCACCTGACCAAAGACACCTCAGCCACGCCTTCCCCGGCGACCGCCGTAGCCCCACCAGCCCCGGGTGCCCATGCCCTGGCTCCCCGTCTCGCTCCACCTGAAAGATTCTCCGGTGAGTCTGGAGAATGCCGGTCGTTCATTGTGGACTGTGAAATGCACTATAAACAATTGCCATCGGCCTTCCCCACAGAAAGATCCAGGGTGGCATTCATGATCTCCCATCTAACTGGGAGAGCACGGGCCTGGGCTACAGCGGAATGGTCCCGTGGGTCGCCGATCTGTCAATCCGTGGATCGGTTCACAGAGGCGTTAAGGAGAGTTTTCGATCCTACCACGTCAGGCAGAGAGACAGCACGCAAGTTGAGCAGCATCAGGCAAGGCATGGACTCTGTCTCTGATTATGCCATCCGCTTCCGCACCTTAGCCACTGATAGCGGATGGAATTCCACGGCACTGTATGACGCATTTATCAAAGGACTGTCTGATCCTATTCAGGATTTATTGGTTCCCCTCGATCTGCCTGAAGATCTTGACTCTGTGATCGCGCTAGCGGTCAGAACTGACCACCGCTTGGCTGAGCGGAGAAGGGACAAGTCACAAGCTACAGTTTCCCGGGACTACGCCAGAGGTCGTCCTTCGTCTGCTTCCCACGGTTGGAGGGATCCTCTCCGTCCGTCATCACCAGCTCCTAGGACAGCAGAGCCCCCCAGCGGCACGGAGGAGTCCATGCAGCTAGGAAGGGCTAAATTGTCCGCAGAGGAGCGACGACGACGCCTACAGGAAGGGAGGTGCTTCTATTGTGGGAAACAGGGACATCTGCTGGTAGCATGCCCAGTTAAGGAGAAAGCTCACCAGCTGAAGGAGGGGTTCCGGGTGAGTCACACCTCCACCACTGACAGCCCCTCACGCTCTTTAACCGACATTCAGGTAAAACACAAAGACATCACAGTTTCTCTGGGGGTATTAATTGACTCTGGGGCTGATGAAAGTTTCATGGATTGGAGTTTTGCTCACAAACTGAATGTTAAGACTGAATCTCTACCTCAGCCCTTGGAGGCTAGTGCCCTAGATGGCAGCTTCATTTTTAAGGTAACCCATGTAACTGAACCAGTAGAAGTAGCAATCGAGGATCATCATGAACTCATGTCATTCCACCTGATTAACTCTGCCCAACACCCTCTGATCCTGGGATTCCCCTGGCTCAAGAAACATAACCCCCACATTGACTGGTGTTCAGGGAAGGTTATGAGATGGGGAGGACCCGGGGTAGAAACAGGGCTTGAACCGAACAAGAAGGTGGAAATTGGGGTGGTTGCTGACCTTAATTCTGTTTCTGTTCCATCCCTCACAGACTTAAAGGCCGACTGGCCTGACCTGACCTCCATTCCCAGGTGCTACCATGATCTCGGGGAGGTATTCAGTAAAAGTAAGGCCACGTCACTACCACCCCATCGACCTTATGACTGTCCTATTGACCTCATCCCAGGGGCACCGATCCCCAAGGGGAGGTTATATTCCATTTCTGGTCCAGAAAAGATTGCCATGACTGAGTACATTGAGGCATCCTTAAAAGCAGGACTCATCCGCCCCTCATCCTCCCCTGCAGGGGCAGGGTTTTTCTTTGTAGGGAAAAAAGATGGTTCCCTGAGACCCTGTATTGACTATGGACCACTAAATGACATTACCATTAAGAATCGATACCCTCTCCCTCTCATGTCATCTGCTTTCGAACAACTGCAACAGGCCAAGATTTTTACAAAGCTTGACCTGAGAAACGCATACCACCTGGTCCGCATTCGAGAGGGAGATGAGTGGAAGACTGGGTTTAACACTCCTTCTGGGCATTACGAATACCTGGTGATGCCATTTGGACTGACCAATGCCCCTGCAGTCTTTCAGGCACTAATCAATGACGTACTGAGGGAATTCCTCAACCAGTTTGTGTTTGTCTATTTGGATGATATCCTGATCTTCTCCCCAGATCAAGACTCTCATGTTGGTCATGTCCGCCAGGTTCTCCAGCGCCTACTGGAGAACCAGCTTTACGTGAAAGCAGAAAAAAGTGAATTTCATGCCGAATCTGTGTCATTCCTGGGCTTCATCATAGCCCCTGGGCAGATACAAATGGACCCGGCTAAAGTTAGCGCTGTGGCTCAGTGGCCTACACCTGATAACCGCAAGAAGGTCCAGCAATTTCTGGGCTTTGCTAACTTCTACAGGCGGTTTATCAGAAACTTCAGCGCAATAGCTTCTCCTCTCCATGCTCTCACCTCTCCTCAGGCTCCGTTCCTGTGGTCTCCTCAAGCCGAGGAGGCCTTCACCCGGCTCAAGGGGATGTTCACCACTGCTCCCATTCTCACGGTTCCTGACCCCAGTCGGCAGTTTGTGGTGGAGGTGGATGCCTCCAACGAAGGAGTAGGGGCTGTTCTCTCACAGCGCTCTGCCAAGGATCACAAGCTGCATCCTTGTGCCTTCCTGTCCAGGAAGCTTTCACCAGCAGAACGGAACTACGATGTCGGTAATCGTGAACTGCTTGCCGTTAAGATAGCATTGGAAGAGTGGAGACATTGGTTAGAGGGGGCTCAACATCCATTTGTGGTCTGGACCGATCATAAGAACCTTGAGTATATCCGCAAGGCCAAGCGTTTGAACTCCCGCCAAGCCAGATGGACTCTGTTTTTTAACCGTTTTGACTTTGTTTTGTCTTACAGGCCGGGGTCCCGGAACACCAAGCCTGACGCCTTGTCTCGTCTGTTTGACCCCAGGCCTGCTGCCAAAGAACCTGAACCCATCCTGCCACTGCACCGTGTGGTAGGAGCGGTGACATGGCAGATAGAAGCAGAGGTGAAGCGGGCTAATGGTGAGAACCCTACACCTAGTGGTTGTCCGGCAAATCGCCTGTTTGTTCCTGTCACTATACGTCCACAGGTGATTCACTGGGCTCACACCTCTAAGCTCACCTGCCATCCGGGAATCAATAGAACCATGTATGCCATACGGCAAAGGTTCTGGTGGCCCTCCATGGAACATGAGGTCCGAGAGTATGTGGAGGCATGCCCTGTCTGTGCCCGAAACAAGACCTCCTCCCATGCTCGGATGGGGCTGCTGCAACCTCTCCCGGTTCCCAGTCGACCATGGGCTGAGATTTCATTGGACTTTGTCACGGGGCTCCCGGTCTCCCAAGGTAACACCACTGTTCTTACAGTGGTGGACAGATTCTCTAAGATGACTCATTTTATTGCCTTGCCTAAACTGCCGTCTGCCAAAGAGACGGCAGAAATTATGATGAATAATGTGTTTCGTATCCATGGTTTTCCTAAAGACATTGTGTCAGACCGGGGGCCCCAATTCATCTCGCGGTTCTGGAAGGAATTCTGCAGTTTAATCGGCGCCACCGTCAGCCTCACGTCCGGATACCACCCTGAGTCCAATGGACAAACAGAGCGGCTCAACCAGGAACTAGAGACTTGTCTCCGGTGCCTGGTATCCCAGAATCCATCGTCATGGAGCAAGCACCTGACTTGGGTGGAATACGCCCACAATTCTCTTCCAACTGCAGCCACCGGGCTGACTCCCTTCCAGTGTGTCTTTGGCTACCAACCTCCCTTGTTCTCAGAGACAGAGAAGGAGGTCACCGTTCCGTCTGCCCATGCCATGGTCCGGCGTTGCCACCGCATCTGGGCAGCTGCTCGGAGGGCCCTCCTGCGTAATGTGGATCGCATGAAGAAGGCTGCAGATCGGAGACGCCGACCAGCTCCGGCATACCAGCCGGGCCAGAAAGTCTGGCTCTCTACCAAAGACTTGCCACTCCATGTCATCTCCCGGAAGTTGGCTCCCAGGTTTGTGGGTCCATTTCCAGTGTCCAAAGTGGTTAATCCTGTCTCTGTCCGTCTGCGCCTTCCCAGGTCCCTGAGGGTGCATCCTACTTTTCACGTTGGCAAGCTCAAACCTGTTAAGGAGAGTCCCATGGTTCCCGCAGCCGCACCCCCTCCACCCCCCCGAATGGTTGATGGTGGTCCGGTCTTTTCAGTTAAAAGACTCTTAGCAGTTCGCAGCCGGGGAAGAGGACGCCAGTATCTGGTGGACTGGGAAGGCTATGGTCCAGAAGAACGCTCGTGGGTACGCGCAAGTTTTATTATGGACCCAGCCCTCATCAGAGACTTCCACGATCGTCATCCTCAGGTTCCTGGTCCGTCAGGAGCCGTCCCTAGAGGGGGGGGTACTGTCATGTCCAAGAAAAAGTGTTAAGTTAATTTATTCTGTATGTCTCGTGTCTATGTTGTCTTGTGATTTCCTGTTTTATTTTGGTTCCACTTCCTGTCTGTGTCCATTGTTATTAGTTTTACTTTCCCTCTTTGTCTGTTTTCCCGCCTTTAGAATTACCTGTCTCCGCCCTGATTGTTTCCACCTGTGCCCTTACCTTGTGTGTATATATAGTCCATGTCTCCCTTTGTCCTGTGCCAGTTCGTCTTGTCTCATGTCAGAGAACCAGCGCTTTGTCCATTGTCAGGTCTTTGTTTGGCTTCACTTTGTTTTGATACTTTGTCCTAGAGTGATTTTCTGTTTGTTTCCTTTTCATAGTATAGCCTCGCAAGAGTGATTTTCTGTTTGTTTCCTTTTCATAGTATAGCCTCACAAGAGTGATTTTCTGTTTGTTTCCTTTTCATAGTATAGCCTCACAAGAGTGATTTTCTGTTTGTTTCTTTTTCATAGTATAGCCTCACAAGAGTGATTTTCTGTTTGTTTATCTTGTTTTTCTTAGTCTAGCCTTAGTTTTGTGATGTCTTGTTTTCTGAGATTAGTGTAGAGTTTTTTCCTCTGTTAAGAGTGATTTTTGGTTTTGTTTTGTTAAATAAACCTTTATTTTGAAACTTTGGTCTCTGGAGTTGTGCATTTGGGTTCGGGTCCATAGTTCGGTCGTGACACCCTGCTGTTGATGAGCTGGTGGAAGTTGTCTGTTATGGCATCCATAACCACAATCTTTGTCCAGTGCAAATTGTGATTTGTGGTGTTGTGATGTTAGAGCTGTATAAATAAAATGAACTTGACTCACTCTTACACACACACACACACACACACATTTAGACTGTGCTGGCAAGGCATGTTGATTTGAGGAACACTACCTCTGTCAACCAAATAAGCTGTGAGCGGATGGACAATCAATAAACTTGTTCTAATACCTTCCTGAAAAGTAAAGTACCTGTTTACCACAAGGACGGTCCAAATGAAAAGCTGTCAGTCCAACACACTGATGGAAGTCAAAGCTGTGGTGTGTAAATGTGTGTGTGTGTGTGTGTGTGTGTGTGTGTGTGTGTGTGTGTGTGTGTGTGTGTGTGTGTGTGTGTGTGTGTGTGTGTGTGTGTGTGTGTGTGTGTGTGTGTGTGTGTGTGTTTGGAGAAAAGTTGGGGTGATGCTCCAATAAGTTGCAGTTTCTGTGAACAGGCAGATACTATAAAGTGCTGTAGATAGCTGATCAGAAATAGCAAACAAATGTATATTTATGTAGCATACAAACAATGCTGTTGGCCTGCTGACTCTATTGGCCCTGAAAAAAACAAACAGCCCAACAGAGAGCCGATGTCTATTTCCTGTCTTTTCCCCCCGAGCTGCATTTAATTTGTTCTGTGGCGCTGCACCCACATCAAGGGCCATGGGGCCAAGACCTGCTCATTTACTGGAGTGTGAAATGTCAATATAGACTCACAACAAAAGGTATGCCACTGCACGTCCAGCTCTGCCCGCACTCTTATTTGAACCGAAGCCCCCTCTCTCTCTCTGAACACACAGGTGGTCTCTGGACCCAGTTTCGCAGTACCACTACCAAAAATCCATTCAGGGATAAGAAAGTCGAGGATGTGGTGCTCACATGTGATTTTTGGTTATCCTCTTTGTGGTTCCTCAACCTGTATACTTCTTTATAATTATAGGTGTACAGATAGGGTTTGTTAAAAGGAAATAGCCCGTCACAAATTTCCTTTCCCTTCTTCTGTCAAATGTTAATCTCTTATAAAAATGAATGATCATTGTAGCTCAGGGGTCACATTGTCTGCCTCCTGAGTCACAAAAGGCACCTATTAGCCATCACCCCTTTTGAATCCTGTATTGTTAATGTTTTGTATTAGAGGTTTAATGGTATTTTAATGGGGAAAGGTAACGTGGAATCAGACAATTTTCAAAGCTACACTGGCGGCAAAGGTTATGGGCTTCAAGTGAATCGACTCGTGACAGCAAAAAATGAAAGTCAAAATAAAGGGCAGCACTTGAGAGCTGCTTTTATCTGTGCGCAGAGTGAATCATCATCCTGTTTATTCATGCACAAAGAGCCATGTTAAGTTTCCTTATATCCCCTTTGATGCCGCTGGGCTGGCAAGGCGCTATCCCTCTTTTTATGATTACTGCAGTGAATCTGATTTAGCTGATCTCTTGTGGGATTCTCCTCCAAACCTCTCCAAACTAATAGGTTTGCCATGTTTAATGATGCAGGAAATTTTCCTGAATAGAAGTTATTTATCTTTATCAGCATCCTCAGAAGTGGTCTGTCAGTTGGAAAAGTGTTGCAACTGTCATGGACTCCAGGTCAAAGCAATACAAAAGCCAATCACCACTGCAGAGGGATTTGAGCCAAGCCAATAGTACGGATGAATCTTAAATCATAATAAAATGTTGACATGTCATCACTGTAATATACATGATGTTCCTTTCCATACAGGCTACAATACTATAGTCCACGATGATAGATGGACTAGTGACCTCAACACAAGAAATAAAATGGCTGCATTTTACTGCTTTTTCAACAAGTCGTCCAAACCAAATGACACTGTCATCACTTTGGGGAGTAACAGCAGCAAAAGTTACAATACAGTAACAATACTATATATACATATATAAAATCATAACCATTATAACCAAACTGACAGATTTTGTTGTGTAAAATTAATGCTTGCCTACAAAGTAGTCTCCGGTACTACACCTATCTACTTGAACGCCCTTATACAGACATATGTTACCTCTTGACTGTTGAGCTCCTCCAATGATCGACGCCTGGCTCTGCCACCCGTTCACTCAAGGCAATCCAAACTCTTCTCGTCTGTTGTTCCCCGTTGGTGGAACGTCCTGCCAGTTCCTACCAGATCAGGGGCGTCCCTCTCTACCTTTAAAAACCTCCTGAAGACCTCCAGCTCTTCAGAGAGGACCTCCTCTCCAACACTACCAACAACTGGACATGATAAATCTATCCCCCTCTACAGCTGTCACAGTACTTGTCCTTGTCACACTGTACCTAACACGTCCTTGTCACACTGTACCTTGATTGTTTTCTGTTTTGTAAGTCACTTTGGATAAAAGCATCAGCTAAGTGACTAAATGTGAATGTGAGGCTCGATACAGATACACACAACAGAATAAGAGCTATAAGGAAATCCTTCAGGGCCGCTAACATAATTAAGATAGGTTTCTCATTTCATGTCGTACTTACGTGATCATCAGGGGAAAGGATACATTTTCATACGTGGTGTCTCTGGGGATATGTTGATAAGGACATACACTGACTCTATTATTTTATGAACAATCTCCTGCCAAGCAGAATTGCCTATTGAACCCATTCACAAAGCATCCAACGTGTTTTATTTCTGAGTGAAAAGATCTCCTAGCACAAACTTAACATGGACAATAGAGAACATCCTGATCAACAGTTACCTGAATAGAGAACAAGTCAATTCAGCAAACTGTGATCTGATGCCCTTACCATCATAGTTTAAAATGATTAATGTCTGCCAGGGCTATGGTTAAGGTTTGTTTATGTTAAGGCAATAATAATAATAATAATAATAATAACAATAATAATAATACAAAAATAAAAACTAGTTGTTTTAGGTTAAAAAGATTGTGGTTACTTGGTTCAAGCTGCAGTAATTAATATTTGTATATAGACGATGGATTAAATGACTGCATGTAATGTGAAAGCATTTTTCATCCACCTTATTTATGCACATTTTCAATTTGCACATAAAAAAGCATGAAAATGATACAATAAATAAATAAAAAAGCAAGCTCGGCTGAAGTGGAAATGTGTGCGTGAGAAAAGTGCATTGTTAACAGACTTAACAAATAAATGATTTACATCAGAACTTTTCAAAGTGGTGGGCCTCCTCGGGGGCTCCAAACAGTTTTAGAGGAGGTTCAGTGAGTGGAAGTGAAAATATTACATCAGTTATCAAAAGGAGATCACACAGAACTGCACAACTGTGTGATTTGGTTAAAGAGAGTTCAGGGATACAATAGTTTTGGGGAATTTTACTCTTTTTCCTGAGTCTAATAAATACTTTAATACCAGAGCTTTTTTCTGTATTTGGTGAAGTCTGATAAACCAAAATATGAGGCTATCTTGGCTCAATTGTTGAGTGTCTATGGGATTAAATAATATAATCTTGATCCCATAAGGCATCCAGGAATAGAGCGAAAATAAGCGTGTAAACCAGGGGTCAGCATTTGTCCAAGGGCCAGAATTTTTCTCTGCACTGTGAGGGCCATTAATATTGTATCCTAAGTAATATATTATTATTTGATATATTAATATTCCTTTGACATTGATGTTATTTTTTTGTCAGTGTTAATAGACTCATAATACCTGTACGGCAGCAACCACTAGGGGGCAAAAGCGATATTTCCTGCTTGTGAGGCTGTCAAGCTGTCCATCACTGTCACATGTCACATGTCGTAGTTTGCAGGAGAAAGGCCTTCTGAATATATTTCAAGCATGACAAATGGAACTCTTGAAGAGCCTTAAACAGAAAGTTGATGAAGAAAACCGCAGCTTTAATGAAGAATGGACTGATAAGAATGTATAGTGCCATCCTTTAAAAATGCTCTACCTGCGTCACCACAACACAAAGCATGCAAGCTTCAAGGAGTCATCCTGAACAGGCAGAGGCCCGTCAGACAAAAACTGCTGCTTTGAAATCTCAATACTGCCATGACAGTGGAATTATTAACCGAACTTCAACTGAACAAGAGAGGACAACAAGTGTGTCTCTGCAGGCTACCTGGGTACTTTCCAAGTATAACAAGCCATGTACCGATGCTGAGGTTTTTAAGGAGTGCATGGTGGCTGTTCTGGAGGAACTTGCTACTGACAAATCTACTGACAGGTTAAACAGATACCTCTGTCTGCTAAAACCGTTGTTCAGGCGTTGTTCATTGGAGGAGCTCAACAGTCAGGAGGTAAGATATGCCTTTATGAGGGCGTTCAAGTATGTGGGTGCAAAATTGGAGACTATACTTTGTAGTCAGCATTAACAATTTGAATTTAATGAGGGCTGCCACAGGTAGCCAGTGGAGCTCGATGACTAGCAGGGTAACGTGTCCTTTTGGGTTGATTGACAACCAGGCGCGTTGCCATGTTCTGGATCATCTAAAGGGTTTCACTGTGCAGGCTGGGGGGCCCGTCAGGAGGACGTTACAGTAATCGAGTCGTGAGATGTCCACAGCCTGTATCAGGAGTTGGGTAGCATGTTGAGTCAGGTAAGGCCTGATTTTTCTTATGTTGTAAAGTGCAAAGTGGCACAACTGGGCAACAGAGGCAACGTGAACAGAGAATAGGAAATGGAAATACTCTCTTTTTTTCTTTTGGGTAAATTACTTTTCAAAAGTTATTTATTACTTTATATAAATTATTATTATCACATTACTTATTGCTTTGTCTAAAATTTGATATAGAAAAAGAAAACCCTTTACAATTAGAAATGTCACCACAACAATAATTTCTACAAACACCCACAAGTTAGTCATTTGGTTCAACATATATCAGACATTAGTTTAAGCTACCTGTACTTCAGGCTCACAAAGAAGGTTTAAAGGTGTTCAAACTGTCCCTTTGTTACATTTAAAGGTCACATAGTGCAAAGTGTTAATTTAAAGAACCAGTAATCAGAACTCCAAGGAACGTTTAAAGGGGGAAAAAAAATACATTACTAAACATACAAACATTCTTCAAAACACTAAAAGTGCTGCAACTAAGGAGATTCAGTTCCCCAAAGAACCTTAAACAGCAAAAGAATAAATAAATAAACAAATAAATAAGCATAACTCAGAGAAAAGTGAATATTGGGCGTACATGCATCAGGTGGTCACAAATACTTTCAAATGAATGATTATCCTTCTTTGTGTCTGCAGGGTGTGAAAATAGGCTACTGTACTGAAACACATTTGCCAAAAGGCCAAAATATGTCAAATGTTTGTGAGGTTTGGTAAACTTAAACTTTTTTAGAGTTACACAAGTTGTTCGCTGTAAGGATAGATCATTTGGGGATGGTGCATTTACACAAAAAAAAACAAACAAAAAAACTTTCTTCTACAAATGTTAATTCTTTTCTTGTAACAACAAAAAACTTAAAGGGAAATTGATCTGAAATATCTAGCCGACGGCTTTTCCTGTTAAAACATGGTTTGAGTACAGGCCGTCCACTCCATGGTACTACAAGATTTGAAGACAGAATACAAGATTTGGTAAGATGGAAGTTTTGGGACTGAAGAAAGCAAAGGCGTTGGATATTGCCGTTGGAAAAATGTTTTGAGATAGTCTGCAGCAGAGGAAGAGACATTCGAATACGAACGGTTGTTCGTTTCTGTCAAACCACCAAATAACCTTCACTTTGAAACCCAAAAAAACATTGCCTTGAAGCTGCATGGATACCAATATTTATGTTCAAGAAAGCTATGTGGTAGGTTCATATCAGACATTGTTCCAAGTTTTGGATTTGAACTTTGAACATTATTTTGCAGTCAGCACGGATCCCCTCCAGCATCAGGGTGTTTTGGATTTTCTTCAAGTGAAACCATCAGAGAAATGTTACTGGAGCATGCAGTGGGAATATCTACTGTTCACCACTGTCTTCAACTAAACAGCAGTGGTGAACACAGACATGGAGGCCAGGGGGAAGTAATTATCTGTTTGCTTTCTCCTTTTACCCCCTTCACACCACCAACAGCAGCCCCAGCTTCTCCATTAGCATGTAGCTATTGATATTAGCTACAGAGTAACATCAGCTCTGATACTTGATTCTCATTCTAACTTTCCTGCAACAGAGTTTAGAGTTAACGTTGAAGATTGCTGTGGGAGCTTGAAACATCCTTAAAGTGGTGGTAAATGGTATGTTACTGTTGTTTCAGTCAGTTCTGGTGTGTTGCTGCTGATCGAACACACCATGAACTCCTAATGAACAAAATGTCAGAGAACATACAGTACACTGCCAGACAGGAGCCATTTCATATTAGCAAATTCCCAGTCATGCCTGATTAACTAAGAATAAGATGAGTCACTGAAATGAAACATATAGTTGGTTTCATGTGAGTAAAAAGCTGGAGACACACTCATACTCTCCTGCAGTGTGTATTTAAACCTAATTAATGTAATGTTTGCAAGTCGTTAAAGTAAAGTTAGTCTTATAATTTTTTCTGTTTTCAGTCAACCACAGCACGACCCCCTGTGCCATACAGTCACTCCAACAACATCTTCTGTGGGTGCACTGCTGTGCATGGATAGATTGTGTCAGAGGTGAAGACATGTTAATAATATGGATATTGTGTGTTAGTGTTTTTGCTGGAAGTCATACATCAGTTTGTATATCTGTTGTACTATAATTATCAGTTTACTAAAGGGGGCAGTTGCACATTAACATAGAAAATATACAGCTGCCTGTTTTGTAGCATAAGTAAATATTTTCAGCTGCTTGCTAGCTCAGAGTTTGTTGTTGTTTCACCTGTTAGAAACATGTAGATATCAGAGGACGACGACTGAAACAGCCGGCCAGTGGCAGGCTCGTACCAACAGCCTACTTCCTGATAGCAAGCCATAGGATGATACTTACACAGTGTGACACACTCTTCTATTCAAAATAACTCCAAACATAACAATACAGCACCCCTAGGCTAATGAATTTAACAGAAATCGTCTACGTGCATAATCAGTAAATCTACCACTAACTAAACCCTGCCCCAGTCCCAGAAACAAACAGAACAAACCTCCACAATCAAAGATCGAGTTAACCACTGTTAACATATACTATTTACAACAACGAGGCGAGCTCACACACAAAACACAAGCCGCCTTGATGGTACGGCGCTCCCATCCCTCTGATTGGCGGTACGTAGAGAGATGCTCCGCCAGTCCCGGCCCTGCACATCCCTGTGTGGTGTCTCCGACGTGACCCCGCCTTTAGCAGTTGGGGCCAACCAGGAACCGGCACCCGCACACCTGTATTTACATGGCAACAACACCACACACACAAATATACGGGGGCGAGACGGCGGCGGCCGTAACAACAACTAACACTGAAACTCAACAATCATGAGGTTGAGGAGAAATCAGAAGTACCCAGGTTACTACCAGTGGTGGAAAGAAAATCTGTACTCAAGTAGAAGTACTGGTAAATTACTGGAATATTACTCAACTACAAGTAAACAACTGGTGTTAAAAAATACTTCAACAAAAGTAGAAAGTATTATTCTCAATATTCAAAATATTAGTTACTTTTTTAACTTTTGATGTTTATTGCATTATTAACAGCAGGCAGTCAATCAAAAGGTCAGCCCATGTAGAAAATATCTACTTTCAGCAAAACACACTCTGATAAATGATAAAAGGTATGAAAGGATCAATCTGAGAAATAAACAGATAAAGCTGAATTTTGTTTTAAAATTTTAAATTACTAAATATTTTTTGGAACCTGCAAAGAACTCAGTTAATTAATAATTAATGACACTACAAACAAACAGCCAGGCCAGGATCTGATCTGTCTCCATTTGGTTTCCATTTCTTCAAATCTTCAGTTCTTTAATTATTGCAGACTCCTGCTGTTCCGGTCAGTGTGGTCAGCTCTTCAGGCCTGTGCTCATGTTGTTGCTGCTGCACTGTGTTTTTATGGTTTTTTATCGACCTGCAGTATGTTTCATTGCCTGAAGGCTCCATCTGAAGAGTCCAAATGGTTAACATGGGTGCCGAAAGGAAGTGGGCAGCGCCTGCTGTGTCTCGCTGGCTATGTATATGCAGATGAAAGGTTTAAATATAATTCAAATTGTAGACCTACTCAGGACTGAATTATTATTTTAAAAGTAGAGCGGGATTGCACAGTGTAATGCATAAGTTAAATTATAGTCTTGAAAAAACACTGAATTACATTACTGTGAGTAGTTTGTTACTTCCCCTTCTGATTATTGCAACCTTTCTTGTGTGCATGTGAACATACTGAATATGTTCCATGTGGTTTCCTCCCTCGGTTGCTGTCATTGACACTTGAGTTTGAGTGTCTGACTGACCTGCATTTACCGGAATGAACCCAAATTCTCATAATAACCTTGTAAAATGTTCGACCACACAGCTTCCCTCAGCCATGCAGCTCTCCAACATGCACAGAATACATTGGGAGCGTCTTTATTGTTCAGCTTTGTGTTCTGTCTGTGTGAAGAAATGTATAAACCATGTTACATGCCAATGAAAGAGTTCCCCTGCTGGGTCGCCCTCACACTTGCCACATAACAAGTTGTCGGAGAGTTGCTGCTGTCACACTCGACATGAGCGCGCACACAAAACCAATGAATTCCTCCAGCTATAGCTGCACACGAAAAACAACCCACTTACTGTCTGTCGACATCACACTCTGGATGAAATCGTGTTCTTAGACGTTTATCTGTTACACAGAGAGACACGATGAGTTGTGGCTAAATATTCATTGTTCCTCTTTCAAAATGCACATCTGACTCCAAATGAAACCTAGATACGGCGTGAAGTTCTCATTTGTCACGCAAAAGATGTCATCTGTTTGCAGCAGCCGGGTCTACAAGAGAAGACAGCTGTGAGATTAAAATTCTCACACGCTCTCGCAGTCGAAAATACTTTGGGGCAGACGGCTTATTATGGCATTCCCTTTCATGTCTCTGGAATAAACTTATCACAGTAATACTCTTCCCCAGATCTCACATTGATTCACATCCCCTTCGGCATGTCAGGAAACTTCAGATGGAGATGAAACGAGAAGGGGAATAAATAGTCTTTCAGATATGCAAGTTTCTCTAATCAGCTGTGGGACAAACAGTGAGGGTTCACAGAGAGGTCATTCATCAGCAGAGCTGGGCTCCACTAATCTAGACTGCTGCTTCCCCATCACATGATGTATCCTAGAAACCACCAGTCATGTTCCAAGTGTGTGAAACTGGATGTTATTTTAACCCTATTCAAGGGTTCCAGCTTGGACCCAGGGCTGCTGCTGCTCTACCCAGCCTGCTTCTGCTTAATGTCCGGGAAATGGAATGAACAAATTGGGGCTCAGGCTCACCCAGTGACGGGAAATCAGAGACTGTTGTGCCCACAGCCTACAGACACCAGGCTCCATCATAAGATCCTGGAATATGTTATTGCACTCGGCAGGGCGGGCTGTGTTGCACGCCAACAGAATGCAAGACTCCAGCAAGATGAAGGGAGGCGGACACTATGTTTACATCACTGATGCTGCTTGGTGCTAAAATGTAGTCAGTGTTGATGGGAAACGTTTCCTAGACGTGAAGTTTTTAATGTGAACCCTCGAGACCCCAAAGCACCCAGGAGCACCCTGTCACCTTAGACTATCTATTTAAGTTGTCATCAGTGACTGCAACTAGAAATATACACCATTACACTGATATTGATGGGGTTTTTTTTTTTCTTCCATTGGTTTCCACTCTAAATCTAAAAATGTCTCCACTGACAATGCATGCCGAGATTTACAATCTTATGGAAGCTGTAAGATTGTGTTGAGAAGGAGATCCTGACCCACCGTGCAGAGTGGAAAAGAATGTCACAGTGTCTTTTGAAAAAGACTTGAGTTTATGTGCTCTGCTCACATCACATCATCACCATCAGCAAACAGAGGGACTTACCCGGCTCTCACTGCCCAGACGGAGGCTGTTTTCTGGGGATAGTTCACTGAAGAGTCGGCATGGAGGACTGACCGGGTCAGGCTGACTTTTTTTTCTCCTGTAGCTGTATTGTTGATGTTCTTATAAAATAAATATATACAGTATTTAAAACAGTTTTACTGCTATTTGATTTAGTGTTGAATCAAACTCAATCAAAGCTACAGATGCCACACATTTGGTATGAAATTAAAGTTGTGTTTTTTATGATGAAAACAACTTGTGATTGTCAATTTCTTTCAGATTTTCAGATAGAGCTGTTTGTTGATTGAGGATTAGAGTGACAGTTCTCAGTGATCAACATTCTAGAATTCTACTGGGGTCTAGAGGGTTAAAATGTTGATCATGCCATATTTTAAAATCAAATATTTGTATATTCTGTGTGTGTGTGTGTGTGTGTGTGTGTGTGTGTGAGGGGGCTACAACTTTCATTTCAGTGAAAATGACAAATAAATTGAGTGATTGGTTCCTTTCAGCTATTTCAGTCATTTATTCATTACACGAACAGCTAACTGTTTACACCTCTTTGCTTACTTGCTTTTGTTTTTTTCTCTGCACTCTCAACCGTCATATTTTAATTTACATTTCATTCGTTTTTTTAGATTAGTTGATTCCCCCCGCAAACTTTGCACGTACCGACCACAGAAGAATCCCCTGAGGTACGAGGACCTTGGTTGGGAATCACTGCTGTAGACTGTGTTTGTGCAGCTTCTTAGCAAGTAGGATCTTACAGTGTACCCTGTGAGTGGTCCACTCCATGTGGAAAACCCCAGACAAGCTGCCCTAAACCCTAGAAAGAGTGCGGGCTTACAATGGGAAGTGACAAGTGAAGGACGATAAAAAAAAAAAAAAAAAAATCCATCACCTCTTTGGAAAAGTGCATTTGAATAACTGGTGTCCATTTACTTGTCAGCATGTGGTTGGTTTCATGGTAAGAGCGGGTTTCTGTGAAGTCAAGTCCCGTACATAAGACGCCGAGCAGCAACCTGCTTTGATCTCTTTACCTGCTGTGTATATTTGATCTCATCCTCGCTTTGTTCAAGTCTGACTGCTGTCTGGCTCACAACGAGGCAAAGAATGGCCTCACACTGAAATAAACGTGGAGGATGATTGACATGGAAAACAAGATTGCTGCACTTTTCCAGGTTTTTCCATTCATGCAGTGTAATGTCATGAAAACATCCAGCGTTAAGGTGATCTCTGGTGGGGCGTCATGCACTTGTGATAGTTCCTGTTCTGCTACATCAAGACCTGCCATTGCCAATTCCCTTCTATGCAGTTGCAGCAATGCTAATTCCAGGTGAGAAACAGCATGCTTCCCATTAATCCTCGCAATGGGACCCACAGTGGCCCTCTAGTCGGCCCCCTGATCAGCACCTGACGCTGCATCAAGTCACCTCCAAAGGCACAGCAATGCTCTGGTTACCTTCGAACTGGGAATTAACAGGAACACACGTGTCCGGGGAAAAATGGGCCCAATTAGTCACTTGAACCACCTCCAGAATGTGAAAGGAAAGGTCTCTGTTAGTAGAGCAAGACAGTGAATCCATGTACTGCAAAAAGTACGACATAAGTATCAAGGACAGCTCCCCAGCCCTACTTTTTTTTGGGGTTATTACTCAGTACTATACCTGCCTATCAGTATAATTACCACTGGGGTCAGTGTACACCCGCTGGTTCTCACTGGCCCTCAGCAGTAATAAATGTTATATTCCAGGCATGTTGGAATGTAGGAAACTCCCACTTGATTGAAGGAAAAATGCAATGGAACGGTTCCCTGGAAATATTTCACAACCCTTGGCTCCCTGAAATGTAGTTATGTGGTGTCAAGTGAACATTGCAGCTTCCAGTGTGCATTAAATGACACAGCACTACACCAAACACAGTTATAATCCTTCAAATTCACTACAGGTACAACAGTGAGTGTCTTAGGGTGCAGCTTTGGTTTCCTGCATGTCCTGTTTATATTCACCAAGCACATATTATGATGAAATTGGTTACTTTGCTGTATTATTAAAGCACTGACCCTTTTCTAAATCACCATCATGACAGATGTTGGTTTGTTCACAGCTTCCCTCTTCTGTCTTATTTGTAACAATCAATATGCCGACTTCTTTTAAGGAATATATTTTATATTTACTGAAAGTGAACCAGACTATATAGATTTTTTCTTCCAAAAACAGCCAATAGTGAGGTGCAGTGTCTGCAGATCCTCCTCTCAGGCTGCATATTACCAAAACAAGCTCCAATGATCAAACTGTATGTAACCTGAGAGACCAAATCCAGGGAATAAAAGGTTACCAAGCCCTTGTAGATGATTTTTCTTATGATAACAATGATTTACTGTTATGTATTCAAATTAATATATTTATATCTAATTTTTATTGAAATTTTAAAAGATTACTATACTATATGATGTTGATGTTGTTATTTATTTATCTCAAAATAACAACTGTTGTTATCCTGAGATAACAGGATCATTTTCGTGAGATCTCAAGATAACGAAAATTGTTTTCCCGAGACAACAACATAATTAATTGATCTGGAGAAAACAAAAGGATAGTCCAGTATATTAAATCACTGCAGGAAACATCGTTCAGTGCAGCCTTTCAGAGGAGCAGGAGAACGCTGCAAAGGCAGTGACTCAAGATCTCGAGAAAACAAAGGAAATTAACTCATTATCACGAGAAAAGGGGGACATGAAATATATGAATGTATGACCGCTTATGGCTTCTATACAAATCAGCTGATTTTTTTGCATCACAGGCACTGTATGTCTGTGTGTAGTTAGAAATATATGGTGTGTTAGCAGACAAATATTGTGATGCTTTTCCCATGAAAAAAACATTACTGAGTTGCCTTAAGGGAAATGTAGGATTCAATGTTTTTGGAGCTTTTATTTATTTATTTATTTTTCCATCTACATCTAATGCACCTTCATGATAATCATTAATACATATTGCTTTAAATGTAATTGAAAAAAACACTGGCCGTAGTCTGGAGAGTCTGGAGTGTTATATGAGTTAATGTAGTCTTACAAACCTTTATGTTTCACTTCTGTAATGAACTCAGGTTATAATTATCACCCACCAGCTGTGAATATCCAACCTCTGACTTTGAAATTGAATGGAGAGTAAAATTAATAGCCACCTCCACTCCACACTACCAGCTATGGATACTGTATATCAGACATTAGACATAACAGTACCAGTTCACATTAAATCATAATATTATAATATTTTATGAGCTCAAATGTCCTCATTTGATAAGTGCAGCAGTCGTGTTAAATAGTATTTCTCTTTGCAATATAGCTTCTTCACCTCCTAAGCAGGCCAGCCAGAGGCAAATCAATATTCACAGTTTATACACTGGGGTAGAAATAAGGTGATGTGGTGCTCATCGCTTCCTGAAATGTATTTGTTATTGTCAAATTGAGGGCTGAGACCCAGTTTTGTCAGAAAGGCAATATTTACCTGCAAAGAAATGATTGTTTTCTATAATAGTCATCAATTTTAAGGGTTAGGTTAAAGTTTCAGACACATTTGTCTTTGTGATATTATTAATTTGCAGCTCTGGGCGAAGTCATGTCTAGAAAATCACTACAGCGCACACAGGTTACAATTAGGTGGAAATTAATCAGCGCCACAGGCTTGTTCACCCTGTAAATAATCAAGGGACAAATCCTGCTACCGCCTGGAAACCAAACAGGAGTAAAATGCCAGAGTCTGGCGCAATTCGAGGATCAATCAAAAGGCTTTTATGGAAATGGTTGGAAAAGAGAAAGATTCTGAAATCGAGCTGTGATGAATACGCTAGTGGAGGAGAGTGTGCAGAAATCAATAGCAGATGATTCATTTCTGGCGGCGTAATGGTAGCAAGCTGAGTCCCCCAGGAAGTCTGAGCCATTTTCAACACTGTGTGTGTCTGTGCGTGTGTGTGCTCATGTATGAGTAGATGGGTGTGTGCATTGAGAGCTTGTGTGTTCCTCTCTGTGTACAATATTTGTGTTTGGATTTAGGCATTTCTGCATGTAAGCCATCCGAATATCAAGATAACGTGCACTGAATAGATGTTCCCAACAAAAGATGGGAGTGCACTAATGACATTATACCATCAGGTAATACTCAACATGTGACCAAGATGGTCCTTACAAAGACACCCCCTAATATAACCAGGGGTTTAACCCAGATAGAGGCCTACCATCTTTAAAATGTGCATGTCTGAAAAAAAAAAAAAAAACACAACAACTAAAAAATATTTACCACCTAAAACCCTATATCAATAACATATCAATCAGCCCGTACAAACCAGACTGCACACCCTTAAAATAATTAAGGTTAGAGTGAGAACCTAAAGTGGTTCTTCATGGTGAAGCCACAGGGGAACTTTTTTCAGTTCTGCAAGGAACCTTTTACCCACTGATTCTCCAGTTTGTTGGCTTAAAGAACCAGTAATCAGTATTCCAAAGAACCGATAAACAGAAAAAAAAGGATTATTAAACATAAAAAGATTCTTCAAAGCACCAAAAGTGCTGCAATTGTGACTTAAAGAACTCTTTTTTTGCATTCAGTTACCCAAAGAACAGCAAAGATGTGGTTCTTAGGGATAAAAAAGGTTTTCCAGAGGACTAAAAGAACCAGTTTTTCTTCATGCACACCTTTGTGGCTGTGAAGTCAAATCCACCTGGACATGCCAAAAACTGCAGTTCCTCAAATGTCCACTTGAGGCTGGCTCCAGAAGTAAGTCAGTCTCCATAAGTCCCCATGTTAAAATGTCCAACTTCACAGCAGAAATAAACATGTTTACAGCCTGGTACAAAAAACAGTTTTGGTCTCTATAGCTAATTTCCCCGTTCATGATAACTGTACTGAGGGTGAATTTTTATAGGACTCATCTGTTCAGATTACATTCGTGCTTAAAGTTATGCAGAAGTGTGTTCTGAAATTTTCAGGTAAGCATTGATTGATAGGTGGGTGCCATCCCAGGTGGCTTGTTTGAACCAGACTTCATTCAGCCTTTTATTAAAATAAATCGAACCAAACTGTGACTGTGACTTATGGTCCAGTGCGCCTTTAGCTGGTACTGTCCTCCAGTCATATATCATTGTGGGAGTCAGTGGTAATTGAGGTATTCTGTTATTTAGGCACGAGGACATGTTTCAGTCAATAAGGTGTCATCAAACCCTAAAAATCCTGACAGCACGATTATATCACTGTAACAAACATTAATGCTGTAAATTACCTGCAAAATGCTAAATTGTGAACGTATGGTGTGCCAAGTATGTTAGTAGGCTACAGCTGTTCAGTGTGACAGATACATATTTAATGAGCAGTTCATATGTTCTGCTGCTCATCCTTCTTTGAGGTAATAAATACACATTTTTATAAGCATTTCCAACATGTTTGAATGACTGTTCCCCTATTCAGAAATGTAAATACATTTTAGGACACAAAGTTTACAGCAGACAGGAAATTCTGTGTAAAAGATTCATGTTATAAATTAATCAATATTATTTCTTATTCTTTTTGCCTTTTTGCTTATGTTTCTGTTAGAATACTGGAATGTACACACACTATTTTGTGGTTGTGTAAGCCCTACCTATCCTTTTTCTCATCACAGTCACCCCTCCTCACAGAAAAACCCACATTCCAGACGGTGACACACACCCAAACACACCGCTGCTGCCAGGGACAACCTCGCCTTTCAACTTGCTTTCATTGAATCAATATGGCCAAAAGGTAAAAGATGTGCATTGTAAAGGTTTCAAACTGCTGCATCATAGCTGAGTCGAGTGTTGAGAGGTAATCTTTAGGTCAGGCTACAGACCGCAGGGCTTCACAGGGCCAAAGACAAATAGAGAGGGGAATAGCAGATCTGTTCATTCTGCAGAGATTCATTGCTGCTGCCATGCCATAATTATCTCCACTCTGGGGCTTGTCGACCAACCATTCTGCAAAGCACTCATTATACACTGTATATTGTGGACGCTCTTTGTCTTTGTCGCTTTCCTTCTCACCCCTTTCCTGCTCTCTGTTCCTGTCTCCTCCTCCTCCCCCCTCTTCCTCCCAGTCTTCCCCGTCTCTGCAGGCTTGCGTGAGTGTCGGATGTGGTGTCACTTCTCTCCTGGTGGGCCCGAGCTGTGTAATTGAGCGGCGCTGCTTCTCGACTTCATTTCTATCACGGTGAAATGAGGCCGGCCTCCCAGGATATCTTCAAAAAAACGAGACAGGGGTGGCATCGTGACGGACCCACTACAGTAGGGGTGTGCAGCACTGGTGAAAAATTCGGGTGAGACGTGTCTATTCATTTTGTTTCTTTAAGCAGCTCAGGGTGTCAGTGTGAATTTGTTCTTTCTTTTTTTTTTTAGAAGCACTGTGAAACAAGTAAATAGTAGCCTTTATTTATCTGAACTGCAGAGAGAAGCTGCTGCACCAGCTGTTTGTACGTTCACTCTTTAATTCACACAATATCAATGTACACAATTAAGTCAGTTATGTAATCATCACATCATTAGGTGGAACTGAGATGTTAGACTGTATCTGTAAAGGCTGAAACATGCTTCTCCAGAGATGTTTGTGTGGCTGTACTTGCACAAACAGCTCGTATAACCTTCGTTTAGAACCAACCTCCCAACAGCCTGCAGGTCCCCGTGACTCATGGTTGAGATTTGGAAGGTCGGTTCCTCTGTGAGCCTCTGCAGCCTATGATTACTCATAACACTTTTTTAGACATTTATGTCTATCTTCAAAGCATAATTCTAGTTTAAGTCAGTTTATAACAACTGGTACAGATTGATGATGTCCCCATTCGTAATCCCACCTGCAAAACTCAGACTGGTTGATGAGCTGGGGTAAACAAATTGGAAATTTGGGTGCCAATTCAGAGGTCTGAACCCAAGTTAAGTTGCTGGCAGTGTAAACAGTTCCTCCATATTTACTATATGTCTTTATAAATTCACAGAAACATGGTATACTCAACACTCTGCTGCTCTCAGTTTCTCTTTTTCACAATATTCTTCTCATTCACTTGTTTATTTAAGCATGTCCTAATTTTGGCCGACACTTCCTGCACAGGAAAGTAAAAGCCTTTCAGCAGCTTATATTGCATAATTTTACACCTTCTGTGCTGAGTTCATTAACAGTTATTCTTTGAATGTTTTGATCACTTAATTGAAAATCAGTCCTATTTCACATATTATGGTCTTGTAAAAGGTGATATGGCCAGCTTGTTGGCAAAAACTTAGCAATACTTAGCATTAGTCATGTTTCTGCTGACCTGAGTGCATCCACTGAATTCCACCAGGCAGCCGTGTCATGGGAGTGACCCCACCAGGAGCACTTCAGAACCATTTTACCTGCCAGACTTAACCTGCTCAGATTTGGTCATTTGTCCTTGGTTCATGTGCTTCTACCAGGAGTAAGAAGGCTATATAGTTAAATTGTTTCCTTTTTGTCTGTTTTTACGATCAGGAATCTGCACAGGGTGTTTTATTTTGTAAACTGACCAGATTTTCTGTGCCGGTGCGACTTCCGGTCAGCTTGATCTGATATGTGTGCTCCTCTGGGATGCTTCTGAAATGCACTGCTGTGCTTCTGGTGGAATTACATCATTGTCTAGAATGTGTGCAATCCACTCCAGCAGCCGGAACACATTGCAGCCTTGCCCAGTTGAATTTAGGGGATATCTAATGATCACTCTGCTTCTAGCTTTGTTTTGGTCTCCACCAACTGATCTGGATTGTGACCCGCTCTATTCAGGCCACTAGTATACAGTGTATTCATCGCTTCCTGATGCTGCTGGAAACAAGGTTGAGTCTGAACCAAAAGTTGCAGGTTGTAAAAAACAAAAGAATTAGTTAAAAATGTTTAAAACCTTTCGCATTACACAATGTTATGTAAAAAAAGAAAACGTGGTTTAGTGCAGCTTTAAAACTGAACAAAATAAACTAAATAAACGAAGTGGAAGTAATTGGAATTTATAATACATTATAGTACAGGTAATTTCATTCCCCTTTATTACGGCCTTTATTAGGGAGCAGTTTTATTTGTTTGTGCTGGCCATAAACTTACAGAAGATGCAGATGATAAGATTTTATATCTCATTACACTGAGATTTAGACTGTGAGATGGAGCAGACATTCTATATATTGTAATATTGCTGCGTTGAAATCTCATTCAAAGTGCCAGATGCCTTCTGCCCTTGTTTGTGAGCACTGAAATTGGGGTTTAAATGGTTTTCTGTGCCCAAGGAGGTCCAATGGAATTCTATATCCTGACAAAACATTTGTCCTTTCTCCTGTGCCAAAGCTGATCTGACAGGCTTTACTGTAGCTCTCCGAACACCTGAGCAGGGCCCTGTGAATACAAATACATTGCTACACCTCGTCTGTTTCATCCCAGTTTAGCCTGCCTGCAAACCTATATCTGCTTAATCTGGGGAGCCTGAAGTTGTAAATTCAATAAAGTAACCTGTCCTCAAAACGCGTACGGCTGTCTGACTGTTATTATGACATTTGTGCCTTGAAAATATGGAAGTATGAGAAAAAGTAGGGCCCCGTCAAACTTTTTCCATGTAAATCTGATCAGCCCAAAGAAAACAGGACTGATTGTTGCTCTTCATGTATCTGCAGAGTAAAAGCACGGTTAGATTTCTGTGCAAGTATTGAATTTTTCTTCATTCAGTTTGTACCCCATTTTACTCCTTTGTCAAAAAGCCACCATGAGGGTCCTGTTTCTGCTCTCCTGTTGTATTCTCACTTTATCCGACTGAAGCAGCAACTGTACATTACAATTACAGAGCATGAATTTATCTATGACCACTGTAAAAACTGTGTTGTATTGTAAAAGAAAAAAAAAAAAAAGAAAATTTACTGTAATAAATACGGTAAAACTTTTTCTTATTTTATGTTGATTTAAGGTTGGTTTATTCCATATTTTACTGTTTAAATACAAGCTTTTAACAATAAAAAAAACACTGTCAACATGTAAATACCATATGAATGCCATATGAAATTATGTCTTTGATATGCTTTGATATGAAATATGACTGTTCAGCAGGGTTTGAGCTAAAGTGCACCATTGCGTCAATGAGCCCCTGAAAACACAAATTGTTTCATCAAACATCCTCATCGTGGCCACACGTGAACAGTAGGTTCAATTCTGCTAGCAGGTTAATCATTTTTAGATTTTATCATCCATAAACATTTTCTTTGTCAGTTTTAACACAAGATCACTTTAGATATCTGATGTCTTCAGCTTTATTTGCCCTGAAAAAATCGGGTGAAAATGAAACAAATATGTTCCATGTCTAATGTAATATATTTAATATCTGCTCTCATATTATAATATTAAAGCAGTATCACAAGAGGTGAAGTGCTGTTAGTATTAGTTTCTTTCATACAACAGTTCTACACGCTCCATTTATTAGCTGACATTAATAAGTGGCAACAGATTATGATTTGTTTGTTTATTTTATCATTTATTTGGCTCCACTAACATAAACGTTTCCACAACTGGACTGGGACTGCAATGTTGCCGAGCAACATATAAGCATTTCCTGAAAACTAGCTTGTTAGCTACTTTGTGTAGGTCTGCACGTTACCACAGGCCAACTGCTTTGTATCATGTATGCAACCAGTGGAATGTTGCTTTGGTGGAAATCATCTTGACGTTCTGATAAAAATCAAACATGTTTCGTGTTATCAAAAGGTTGGTGTGCTCTCAGCACCAAACCAGAAGAAGGAAACAAGGGAGTTCAAACGGTTGGAAGAACTCCTGAAAAACAATTTGTACAGAAACACGTATGACGTCCTTTATCTCGTGTTTCTAGGGTTATATTTTTCATGGACATGAAAGGAATTGTTCAAATATCAGATTTCTTAAAGGGAGTTTGTTGTCATATTTTCCCCGGACAGGGCAGCGAGCTTTAGTTTGATTCAATCTGCTAATATGTTTATTTTTAATGTTTTGTCAATGCTACAGAAACACTAGGTAACTGGTCGTCTGACATTGACTGCTGTTAGTTATTGGTTTGATCAATGGTTGTGTATTGATTACTGATATGGTGGCTGATCAGCCTGATATATTTCACCAGTATGTAGTAAATGGCTGCCTCTTGTGTGTTTTTAAACTACTTGTAGAATTATGTTCATCTTTGTGGTTCAAAATTTGTTACAGTCTGATAGATGACGAGCATTCATGTAACGTTAGAGTGATACATGTCCCTGTGCTGTTATGCTCTATATCAGCACGTATGGAATGACTTTTGTCCAATCAGATTACTTGGAACTAACTGTTGTGTAATACTTTTAACACCTAGCAGATGTACAGTTTTCAGACTACTGTTTATTGTCTGGCTTTGGTAAAACACTGACCCCCCCACCAGAAAAGAACTAAGGAGTCATAAAAACCTTTTTGACCCGAACATTGATATATTTCTACTGCTGCATTCACCTCTTTAGTATTTGTCACCACCGTCTAGACTCTTAATAGCTGATATGAGGCGAGCCTGATGGCCCTCACTGGAGGGGAGGTCTCTCTGTTCTGCACTGGTGACACACACTTATCCCAGTTGCTCCTGGCTAGCAGCTTGTCACCCTAAGCCACATTTCAACAGCAGGAAAGAGACTTCCCCCCGCAGAGGACGCACATTCCCACCAGCGACGGAGCGACAGCCGGCGCCTACAGAGGTACAGCACTGCCAGCTTGTCGAGCTGCTGAATCACAGCCCCTTGATGTTGGACTTGATTGGCACAGTGCTCCAAGTGAACAAAGAGCGAGCAGAGATCATAAAAATTTTGGAAACAAAGCGCTTGCGCTTTTGAAGGGGAGATGTTTACTCCACATGCATGAGCCGGTGGGGTTTATTTGATGCAGGGGCAGGCTAATTGCGGAGACAACGCTTAAATCTGTGATAATTACAAGTGATCTGGGGTGAAATATAATAACTAGGAATTGTGCCCCAGAGGAAAGAGGATGAAGCTGTATTTCACGAGCAAACCCAATGTGGTTGTCGGTCGGCCGCTGCGCCGCAGCATCACAACGGTGATCTTAATAAGGGAGCATTAAGCAAATTACCTGTGAAAATGGACAGTCATTTTCCTGCCCCAGGCAGCCCTTTTTTCATCTGATTAGACCATTGCAGTCATTAATCTGAAAGGAGGCTATTCTTCAGCGGCCGCACAGCCAGTGTGGCTTTTCAGGAATGAGATTGTTTATTCATAATGTCGTGTTCTAAAGTGACAGGGTTATGAGCCCAGGTCAGACGCAGATGTATATCATAATCGACCTCGAGTGGCTGAGCTCTTCCCTCCGTTACTCACACCGTTCCCACACACACACACACACACACATACACACACACACACACACGCACACACACACACACACAGAGCAAAACATGCAAATGCACACATATCTGCAAACCATGAAAATACTGGAAACCTGAAAGTGCTCATGCATATAATAAATACATATGCATGAATACAGATGCATAAACAAACAACAGTGCCTATACAGTACATGTATATATTTTATAGGGTTATCTGTATATGCAGACATAACAATAAACCAAGCAGCAAACTGCAGTGGTGGTAGAGTGAAGCCAACACAGAAGTGCCAAAAACTGCAGTTCTTCTTGAGACTGGCTCTAGAAGTCAGTCAGTCTCCATAAGTCCCCATGTTAAAATGTCCAACTTCACAGCAGAAATAAACATGTTTACAGCCTGGTACAAAAAACAGTTTTGGTCTCTATAGCTAATTTCCCCCAGATTTGGATTTGGATTAACAGGGTGGAGGCAGATCTGCTAAAAAGCCAGCGACCAGAGCCACCACCCTCTAAGGCTACGTCCATGTTTTATACAGTCTATGCACTAAACCCAAGTGACACACATACAGACGTATAAAAGGTAAATACACACAGTATCTATACAGTATGCACATATATCATTTACACTAGATTGGCAAAAGTATGTGGACAACATGTCATTTTATAATTATTGTAAATTATATTAAAATTTCTGCAACAAGGTGTCAGAACTTATTAGGATAACCTACAGAACTAAAAATCAAGAGGACATTGTTAGAATTTAACAGTCTAGAATGGTTATTATGAGAATAATTAAGTCATTAGACTTGACCAAATATAAAAATGACATAATGCAGGTACACCCTTGAAAAGTAGCAGGTGTAATGGACTAAATATTTAACTGAAGGGATAAATGATGAGTATGAACAATCAATCAAATTGACAGGTCGATCACTTTTTTCATTCATCATTTGCAAATAATCTTTTTGTAATACCTTGGCATAGATACTATGTGTTTTAATATGCATTGGTGTGTTTTATTTTTCTCTCTTTGTTTGAAAAAATCATTTTAAACTAACCTGGGCAGTAAAGCATAAAAAAGATTTTGGAACGTACGGCTGCAGGGATGAGTTCCTACAAGATCATACTGATACTGTGATAAGGTCTGGATCGGCCAGTCAAGTTCTTCCACAGCATTTCTTTATGGAGCTGGCTTTGTGCACGCAGACACAATGTTGAAACAGGAACTACCGTTTACCAAACAGCTGGAGAGCATACTCTTATAAAATGTTTTATAAATGTTACTGAATGCTGGAGCATTAAGCTTTATCTTGATTTAAACTCAGCCCAAGCCGGGAGAATCAACCCCAGAGCAAAGGTACTGACAAAACAGACAGAAATACAATACCAGCTAGCAGCTGCTAGTGCCATCCATTTTACCTCCTCTGACAAATCATAATGGGACGTGTCCCGGTCCTGGTCTACAGACTGATACCTGCTACTCACTGTCACCACTGCATCTGTGCATGTGAGCATGAAACCACAGAGAGGTGAGTGTGAACATACGAGGCTGAGGCAGAGTTACACTTGCATGTACTGTAGTCCTCTTTTATCTCCCAGCTCTGGAAGTTACCCTCTCCTAATCTTGCTTGTTCACATTGTGCCCCCCATTGGAAAGCTGCAGAACTGCAGTCACCAGTGTGCAGCAACTTAAATCACTACACAAGGGTATAAATTATTTATTATATATTATATATATTATTTCAAAACATTGTCGGAGCATTTTGATTTGGGACATGTCTCAGGTTTAGAGGCAATGAAGTACTTCAAAGAGGACGGATCCTTTTTTTTTTTTTTTGAAGTACAGTCTTGAGATCAGTTATTAAAATATGTAATATCTGACAGTGAATGCCTCATATTGTGCTGCTGATGGATTTGTGGGAGAAGCATCAAAGTGGAACAATGATTCCATCAGATTGCAGGACTACAGACAAACACCTAAACAATGCAAACGCTGTCACTTATGAGTCGGGTCACATTTTCCTCTGCACGTCTCACTGAAGGAAAATGGAGTGTGTCTCCTGTCCCTCAGCTCAACTAAAGAACTGCAAAGAATTTCTGCTTACCCAGCAAGGACTTGAACAGTTGACAATATAATTTCTTTATTCATTATTTATTTATTTGACTTTTTTTTTGCCACGGTGGAAATAACGAGACATGCCCTGAGAAAATCGTCCCAGCTCTCTCTCTCTCTCTCCCCGGTGTAATTGGTGCTGCCTTCATTCTGATGTGTCACTCACCCACTGCAGTAGATTTACAACTTCATCTGGTGTGGGTGAAACCCCGTAAGAGCACTTTCCCCCTGACAGCCTCTGTTTCACAGCATTACAGTATAGTCGCCAGCAAGCGATGGAGGAACTGTGCCTTCATTTACATCTTAAAAAGGTCTTCATTTTTAATTAAAATAAAAATCCAGTGGTACTTTTGTGCCATTTCCTAGATTTCAGTGTATTTTTACCCCTTAAACCCTCTTAATATTTCAAGATTATCCATTCAAAACTCTTAATATATTATAATCCATTCATTTATGAATTAACCCCAAATTTGCACCTTAATTGGAAAATTAAAGTCCCTTTTAATTAAAGTCTAAATGAAGGGATACATACAGTATAATTTTATTTTGTTAATTTCAAGGCAGTTTAAAATCACCTAAAACGGTGCAGAAATCTCATTAAAACCACTTAATATATAATTATTCATCTATCCATTAATTTAGCCTAATCTGCTCTGGCTTAAATTTATTAGATACCTGAATACTGAATAAGAAGAATGACTTCAGACACCTCAACACACAGTAAAACCCTGACCTTGACACTTTTAATTGATAATTTAATCAATGTCTTTGTTGAATACTCCCAATTAAAGACCTCTTTAAATCTATATTTGTTTGAAAATGTGTTTTTAGAGGAGTTGCAGACTACCAAACACCTTTTTCAGACTAAGACGTTTGATGTGTTTTTAAGGACAAATTAAAGATTAATGAAGCGTATTTTGATCTTAAAGCTCGTTTAAACAAGAAATGTTCACAAATGGCCAAAAGGTAAGTGAGCTAAACCTTTAAATATCAGTAAAGTGTTATTAATCTGGAGTGCTGAAGAAAAAAGTAGGTTATATAACAAACTTAGTATGAACTAGTAGCTTTGAAGTTGTCCTTTAGTCAAGCATCAGTTCTCTTAGGTATCGTGTTGTTGTCCCAGTTTAACACTTCATTTTGTTGACCATCTAAAGGCGACTTCCTTGGTGATAAACAAGGTTTGAGTGAAATGAACCTGAACTCAGTGTTCATTTTGGTCTGTCTAAAACTAAACCATCTTATGTGGGGAGAAGATGCCGGTTCAGGGCCTCTGAATCAAGCACAAGTGATAGGACTGTGTCCTGTTTCAAAGCAGGAGATGACTTATTCTCTTTCACCACCCAAAGGCCATATCTTCCTTTTTCAGATCACATAAATTATCAAAATCTGACGAGTAGATTATCATCAAGTGAACTAAACACTATACTGTCCAGTAGATAGGGCACCCAGACAGGTTTTGGCCATTGCATGGCTTTTCCTGTAGGGTTATATTAATGCAGTTAGTGTTGGCCATAATCTGCTGTAGAGTCCTGCAGTGTAGCGTTTTTATTACCAAGAACATGTTTCGCTATTAACAATCAGAAGCTTGTAGAAGAGAACACAAGCGGTCCAAGCACACCACTCACAGTTCTTGTGGTCCCCACATGTGGTGTCTGCGTAGGCCAAAGCCCCACGTCAGCTATAAGCTTCACACAGTTTAATGACATTCATGTTCCAGAAGAATCTTTTTCAGTACAGTAGGCATGTAGATTTACTCAAGTACCAGTGTGAAGGATTTAGTGACATCTAGCAGTGCAGCTGCTGACTGCAACCCCCTCACTTCCTTCCAAGCTTAAAGGAGAAACTACTTAGGCCACGAAAAGTGAAAAACAAACCAGTTTAGATCATTGTTTAGTTTGTCTGTTCTGGGCTACTGTAGAAACATGGCAGTCAACATGGTGGACTGTTGAAGGACCTGCAGCATCTAAAAAGTTTATTCTAAGGTAACAAAAACATGATGATTCTTATTTTCATTCATTTTCAGGTGATTATATACTAATGAAAACATGACTGTTTTTATTTAACTTCTGCCATATTCCATAAATAAAACCTTAAAAATCATCTTTTATTTTCTTGCTGCTTTGTACTTCTACTCCACCATATTTTAACATGCATACAAACATGAAGAGAGTTCTGATGATTATTTAAGCAAAAACATTTACATTTTTAATTTGTATAGATAAATTATATATATAATATTATATATTAACAAGCATTTTACTTTGACTTTTATTTAAACATTTTCAATGAAAGACTTGTGAGTCTTTTTAAAGTGCGCTATTAGTACTTTTATTTTATTAAAGAATCTGAAGATTTCCTCCACCACTGGGCATATAATGATAATACAACCTGAGACTTCAGCCCACCTCTATCATAATTTCATTAAGTTTAATGTACTTCTGTCTCAGCTGTTGCAGTGGAGCTGGTCAGAGGAAGAACGAGGTGGATCTGAGGATTGTGGGGGCAGATTCACTTTCTCATCCAGATGTCCCTGAACAGGATTTAAATCTGCAACCTTTCAGTTCCAATTCTGCCTCTCTCACCATTAGACCGCTGCTGCCTGATGGGCCCTGTGGTCATTAGTTCAAGAGATTATGCACTTTGTCAAGTGTACAAAACTACTTCCAGATTCAGCAGATTTTTTGATGTTGTATAAGATACTTGGTGTCCTCCAGATGACTGATCATCACAAGGTGTTGTGTCAGACCACAGACAAACACTAATGTCCCTGTAACAGTAACATGCAGGATTAGTTATGAAAGCAGTGAGCTGATTGGATGAATGTTGTGACGAAATGATTTCGAGGTGTCTCACTTTATGTAACAGGAAAATTCTTCACAGAAGGCTGCCCATATGTAGCTCTCTACAGTGCCTATATCTATATGATTAAAGTCATTGACACGCCTTTCCAAATCCCAAATCCATCACCGAGTCCATTTAAACATACATTAGTAGCATGCAGAGTCCCCACATTCAAAAATGTCCTTAATCTGACAGACCCATGGTTCACAAAGTAATAACTGCTGGGAGCGTTGAGAAGGAAACATCCCAAATATTATACTATATAATGTCTTTGGGTGCTCCTGAAGAGCTGTAGATGAAATTGAGCTCAGCAGCTTGAGGATTCTTGGCTTCGGGCCCTTGTTGAGATAAAATAGGTAATATACATAAAAGAGTATATGCAGCTACATGAGATCCCCCTCTCTCTCTCTCTCTCTCTCTCTTTTTAAAATAATCGCTTCTGTCAGTTTCATTTTCTGGGCAACTAGTGTGCCCCCATGCAGTCAAGATTCCCCTTTCAATTATTTCCAGTATGAAGAAACAGTGGTTTAAATAACCTGAACTGTTCAGAATAGCCACAGCAGGCTCTCTAAGATTCTAGCTTCCAAATGAGAGCCACTTGTCAAGGTCACGCCACAATTCGTTATTAATTTGTTGGCCGACAATAACTTCCTGGGGTCTATCCCACCATATTTCATTAGAGCAACTCAATCTCTTGCCATCCGTGTTTACAGAAATCAGCAGCATCAGTCGCCTGCAGACAGCCAATTGAATATTTCACCCCCTGCATCCTTTCAAATGACCATGTAATGCCACCACTGTTGCTTGGATCAGATCAGGAAGATATTTCTTAGAGACAGTTAATGGGGACGATGACGGCTGCAGATGAGATTGCCTCATCACATTTGGGCTCCAGTCTGCAGTACTTTGTATTAAACAAAAGCCACAAAAGCTTAACTGTCACTGAGTTTGTAATGACATTGCAAAGCATTAAACTGAGGGTGTAAAAATGTTTACTGTGTCCTTCAGTTTTCTATATCACATGCCAGATTCAACCAAAACACTGAGGCTGTCAAAAAACAAAAAAAAACAAGCAGCCTCTAGAGGCTGCAACGCTCATTACAGCCTGCAACACAAATGACATAAAGCCTGACTGAACAGTCGCTGTCAAACTTTGTTGAAATTGATGTCGAAAGTAGCAGCATGGTGCATCCAAATATGCAAACAACCCCTAAAGTACTGCCACTTGTGACATTGTCTTATCTGTACATGTCTGCACATATGTCCGAAATGTGTGATAAGACTGACAAGAAACAGACTAAATGTGTGTCTGCTGTCTGTGTCCAGGCTACAAGTCTGTTTTCACACTGCTGATATCAGGGCCTGTGCACAGATACTGTTTATTTTCCCTGTTAGCATGTTACCATTCGTTAAAAAGATTTAGAGAGCCCTACTTACAGAATATGGAAGAAATGGAATATAATTATGTTTTAATAACTGTATAATCATGTGAAAATAAGGTTTTCTTCCATCCTGATCGCCTCGCTTTGGACGGGCACGTCCCAACTGGGAGGAGACCCTGGGGCAGACCCGGAACCTGCTGCCACCACGACCCGACCCCGGTTAAGCAGAAGAAAACAAATGGAATGGATGGATGGATCAAAACATACGCTGTAGATGGGACGTTTCACATTTTATGCAGTCATTGTAGTTTCTCTTTCAGACTTGGGAGTGGAAGTAGGGGCGGTTGCAATCTGCAACTACCCCACTAGACGCCACTACATTCTGCACACTGATCCTTTAATGACTGCCTTGGTGATTTGCAGTACAAAACATTTCCAGATGGCTTGGTTGAAATTTGGACTAAATTTGTTTGAAAAGAGAATTTTTAGGCATCTAAGTTGAAGTTCAAAATCTAGTTAGGACCTGTTAGAAATAAAATAATGTCACTGAAATGTTGTCACCGTGGACAGACAGAGCTTCAGTGCTGACTGACTGACATCCAAAAACCAGAGAACAATCAGCAGTAATTAGTGACATAATGATTTGTCCTCTACTTGTAGTCTCCCTTACAATCACTACAGGAATCCCTTCTGACTGTCACAACCAATACAGACACTTTGCACACTAATCCGGCCTGACATCCTAGAGAACCTCACCATGAAATGCTGAGGTCCAGCTTTGGCTGCTGGAGTACAGCCAGAGGCAAGAAAGCGAGAGAGAGGGGAGGGACGAGAGAAAAGTTCTTCAGTGTGTGTGTGTGAGGGTGTGGGAGTGTGTGTGTCTGCACAAAACGAGTGAGATTCTCCCTTCACTTCAGAGGAGGTGTATAAAGCTCTTTTGGGAAGCTGATTTCAGGTGAAGACATTGAACAGGCAGGGGGAGTTCATAAACTCCACAGTGCTGTGTTGATGTGAATTATGCAGGCAGTGCTCAGGCATTAGGGCTGAAATATTCACCCTGGTCCAGGGAAGCCTATAGAGACCCACAGCAGACAGTCCAGACTAACAGAGGGCCTGTTTTCCCTCATTTCCTACAGAGGAATTATCTGACAGGAATTATCTGAGCAGCTCCTTTTTAACAATATCCATACCCACATGTTTCAAGGTGGTATGAACATCTCACTGCTGTATGAAGCCGTTTCTACTGATATTTATGCCTAGGGAACACTACACTATATTTCACTCACTGGTCAAACTGCAGGTGTTTTATCTGTTTAATCTCAAAGTTTAGCCTCGTTAAATATTTAATGTTGGAAAACATATCCAGCTCTAGCGAGGATAAATGTTTTGTTTCAGAACTTTTCATAACAATGGGAGTACAACAAAAGATGATAACCTCTCTTTGTTAATGAACCACTAAATCAGATTCATCTCTGGACCTATGAACAAAGCATGGGTGAAGTGTCCCACAGGTTTTTAGATTTTGGGTTGACAAATTACTTCTGAATATTTGTTTTAGATTGACTGTTATTGTTCTTGCACAGAGTACAAACACTGAGACAACAAAATGCTGTTTAGCATCTAACCAGAAGCACAAAAGCCAGTAAACAACAAAGGGTAGCTATAAATACACTAAGATAAAGTATGTACATAAACATACAGTGCAAGTTTAAGTAGACATTATGTACATTATCATTAAAGCAACATTTTGTAACTTTTCTCCCTTAAAACAAGAAATAGCAAGATATTTGCAAAGCTTTACACTGATGACTTACAACTCTTTCACTGGATGAAACTGTATCATATTTTATGGTTTTCCCTCTGATGTCCTCACTTCAACTCTCTGTGTAAAGTTTTAAGGTTTTAGGGAAAAAAAAGTTTGTCAGACATTTATGCATTGTGTTGCAGACACAGAGCTTCACAGTCTGTGAAGTGAAGCCAACACAAAGCATCTCAAACCTGCATTCTTTCTAAAGACCAGCAGGGTCAGATTGTATTGAGCTTTATGTAAAAATGATGATACTTCTCACTTAATTTATGACCTCAGTAAACCATTTTCTCAAGAGTTTATGGTCTCAATCTCTGCTTTGAAGTATTTTTCAATACAGCATAATGTTCATTTAGTAAATGATGGTTCCATTAAAAGTAAAATAAATGATAAAGCAGGGTATGCTTTAGGGCGTCGTCACCTTGTGATTGACATGTCATTCTCAGTGAGTCCGTTACCCGATTCTGTTTTGCGCATTGACTATTTCTCTCCTCAAATGTTTTTGCGAACATATTTTAGTTACTATTAAGCTGTTATATGAAAATGGAGTCAAAACCTGGCCAGCCCAACTTCAGTACATCACCCACCAGTTCCACTCTCGTCTGTATATGGTCATTTCCGGCTCTGCAAAAAAAAAAAAAAAAAAAAAATTGTTAATGAGTGATATCACAGTGGGTTTAGACTTGGTTGCAGATCTACTGAGGTTAGCATGTTAACCAGCTCCTGTCAATACCACTACCAGGCGGTAGTATTGCTCAGGCCTCCACCCCTTTCACCAGGCTGGGAGATGTTTGCAAGCAGCAAGTTCCAGTCTAATAAATAAAGAAAATAAACTCACAAAACTCCGTGCCTTCATCATCCCCAGAGTCAGAGTACAGATCGGTGCCACTGTAAATCACCGTGGTATTGTACTGCCATGTTGACTGGGATTGGCGGTTAAATGGAGAGCGTGTAGTCCTGCACACGCTTCATTCCCACCTGTAAGAAAGAGGGAAAAATCATCACACCAAACTCCATTCACAAATATCTGAATTTAAAGTTCTCCTGCACAAATTCTTTTGTCAGTCAAGAATCTGTGTAGATCCACGTCTAAAACTACGTACACACAAAGACAGAACTATGCATTCATATTCTTTTTGTCAGATTTACACCAGGTTCTGGTTAATAAATCTCAATTGCTGTGTACAAGATTCATTTCCACTCACACAATTATCAATAAATGGAAGGAGAAAAGGTCTTAAACATTTTGCATATCGTTAACTTGGGCCAATCAACCTCTCATTAGACCTGCCCCCTTTCAATGAGACGAACAGCAAATCAGAAAATGAACAACTCATTGTGACGCATTAATGAGGTTTTCCAAATACTGTCATCCTGCATGCCCGTTAGTGTGTGATTCTGGTACATGAGTGATTCTGGTCAGCCCTGAAGCCCCCCGGTGGTTTCTTGTGTATTTTTTGGTTAGCAGGTTGCAGTTCAGTCCGTACACAGAGTGTTGAGTGCAGTGAGTCTGCACAAGATTCTGTATCAGCAGCAGTCGAGCCGGGTCATCTCCAGTATACACGTTTAGTTTGGTTTGTAGTGCTGAACAAGCCCAGAGGGGAAAACATGTATCAGTCCATCACCACCCACACTGCTAAAAGCTAAACTTTGTCTCACAGCACTGAGTGGGTTTGTGACACTGTTTAAGGCTGTAATGCTTTTATTTTGATGGCTAGCAGTTAGTCAGGAACATAAAAACAGAGTAGGCAGGTGAAGGTGAGAGTCTTTGTCTGCGTCAGACTTTAGAATATGAGCATATGGTCATGTCCTGGAGCCAGTGTGGACCAGCACAGACTCGCTACATAAACTTAAAAAGTATCATTAGAAAAGAGGACATTTTGTGCTCCACTCCACAGTTGAACATTCCCTGTTTGATTTAACTGATTCAGCCTGCTGAGACCTCACAGTATACATTTTTACACAGTTTGAGGATTTTGTCCCCCATCACTTGCACTAAAATTGGAAGCAATCTTTTCAAGACCAGCTTTTACAGAAGGAACTATTACAGTAACTAAAACTTGTTTATATCGACACAGGAATATTGTTTAAAGAAAGACTTGTAAAGGGTGAACCAATCCTGTAAGAGCTAAATGAAACCAGAAACAAAATATAGATGATAGTAAGACTGTCACTGATTGTAGATGGACCACGGTGGAAGAGGAGTTATATACTTGCAAATGGTCATCCAGACACACATTATTCCTCTGTATCATTGTGGCGAGTGCGCACACCACAACAAATCACCATAAATCCACAATCACACCTGTACACACATTCATTGCAGGGATATGGTATGTTGGCGAAATAAAGATACTGTCACTGTTTAGTGAGCATGGATCAGTTTATTCATACTCATCTTATATCATGTATCATCACAGTTTGATGTTCCTCCTCTCCACAGTCTTAAATACAAAGGCTACAGTTACTCACGTGTGCTGATGGTGGAAGATACCATATTTAACTGGATTAGAGGTTATGTTACCTTGTTGATAAAACCGTATCAAAGTTTTGGTGTATTTGTCTGGGAAGATTGGTTGATTAATGTAAGTTATATTTGTTTAATGTAAGAAATGGCAGTAAAATTGCAGACTCACAAATATGGATTGTCGAATGTCTCGAATGTCCTATCCCCACCAAAATGCATTGCAGCTGGCGCTATGATCTAGTGTTAGCACCTGAACACAACCAGCTAAACACAACCTCTGACACCAGTGGTGGTCAGACAGGCAGTGGATACAGAATCCTACTGAGGTGTTTTTTTGTTTTCTTTTGCTTTGTTGGGTTTGACTCCTGGCATCCTGAGGCTGAGCAAACTGATAACTGTCATTAGCTCGGTCAGCCGTGTAGCTAACCAAGCTAATGACAGTTTGCTACTTGGTTATTCTTTCCATCAGGAAAATCATCTCAGCTGTTCATTGCTCTCAGAACCTGGTCCAGTCCAGCTCACTGAGCCCAGTTCTGTTGACTGCTAATGGCAGATTCAGTTAATTAGCTAATTTAGCAAGTAGTCAGACTAAAGCTATCAGGAAACTCTGTAAATCACAGAGAGTTGAAGCTCAGCAGCTGGAGGAAATCAGAGGGAGAACAGCAAATATATTGTGTATAAAATCTGATCCAGTTTCACCCAAATCACTGAATAAAGTTATGAAGTCATGCTTTTGGCTTTTGTACAGTGATCAATAAGGCCCGGTCAGATGCAGTCAAAGAGACATAGTGTTTCATTGGATATAAAATTAGTATACGTATATATATATATATATATATATATATATATATATATATATATAACTTTTTAATCAGGAAATAACTTTAATAAATAAAATAAATAACTTTTTTATCAGGAAATGACAAACTCTACAATACCATGAAGAATACCTGAAAATACTGAAAACATGGCCCTATTAATTATATATATTTTTTTTTACTATTGAGAATTTTTTATTGTGGGTTTTTACAACATAAAACAACATACAACCAGATCCCACACACAAACAGGACAAAAACACACTCCAAGGAGAAAAAAAAAAAAAAAAAGGGTGGGGGCAGGGGGGTTTGCAAGAGTGCCATACAAATCAGTTCATGAGGCTGTTGTAGACAGTGTCCCAGTGGTCACCTGTCAGCTCACGTGACTTCATGGCCCTATTAATTGCTTTTGCAACCACAGCTGATTGCTTTCACACAGAGGTATGTTAGTCACTGGGCAGTCGACATAAACTTTAAAATGTTTAGAAACCAGTGCAATAGCGTACTTCAAGCGTTCAATGTGATGAGTGTGATTTGACTTCTGGGATGTGACGATAACGCGAGTCATAACATGCAGTTTTCCATGAAGAAGGAAATAGAGTTCTAACTATAAATAAAGAAGTGCAAGAGGAGTTAATTAATCTAAATAAACTGATCGGTATTTCTGAAGTGTGCTGTTGAAAGATTCACCCAGACAAGTGAGCAGTGTAAACACTAGTTTGTTTTGTCCATTGATTACCATTTGGACCCTCCGGCTAGAACCAAACCTGATACAAATCTGCCACTGTGTTTGTCTCCTCTGATGTGTGCTGCTGATACACAACGGAAGCCATGAAAGGCTGGACCTGAATATAACAATAATGATAGTAATAATAATAATTATTATTATTATTATTATAATAATAACTTTGTTTTTTAAATGTGCCTTAAAAATAGAGTTTTACAAAGTGCTTTCCAGAGCAGTAGACCCAACAAATTCACAGAATCAAAGAAAATAAAATAAAAGGACAATTAATAAACATAGAAAATGAATAGATCAAAATTTAAAAAATAGAGTAAAGAGATAAAAAAAATAAAATAAATAAATAAAAAATAAATAAATAAAAATAAACGACATCACAAAAAGGCCAGTCTGTAAAAATGAGTTATAAGAAGTGATTTAGAAGAATTCACTGATTCACTGATTTATGAAATATCAGTTTAAACAGTTCAAGTTTATATCACATCACACAGCTCTGATATAGATATGAACTATACTACAAAAGGTGATCCCCAAGCATCTTACATACCATGCCAACATTCCCGTTTGTCCTGGGTTCCTCCCCAATTTCAAGGCCATCTCTCAGCGCCCTCTGGTTTTATTTTGTTTTCCCAGGAAACTCCTGTAATTTGCATGGCCCTCAATCTTTATCAATAATCGCATACATGGAGTTGAGGGAACATCTATGAAACATGGTCCACACACTACATACAATTCAACCCATCTGTCACCACAACATGGCAACCCATAACTTGAATCATGCGTCATATGTCAGGCAGACAGGCCAGATACAGTAACTTAAGCTCCTGTCAAAATGGTGGCGTCCCACCTAAAACACCAAAATACACCTGCAATCTTTGTAAGTTTTACACATCTCAAACTGTTCAAGTGCTGCTCTTCACATGAGAAACAAAACAGTCCATGAAAGCAGCATGAGACCTTTCAAGTTCAAACTGCCCTATCAGGTCAGAGCTCTAGGATGAAGAGTTGACAGGTTAACAAGAAATATACATTATTTTCTTAATTCTCCCAAACCCGAACCACATTCATTCTTCAACAAGTAAAGAAAAATACTGTACATTCAAAATAAACTTTGTTTCATAAAATTTGTACATTATTCAGTATCTTAATTAGTCATTTCATCACACATCCAGTATCCAGTCAGACCTGAGAACCCGCCTACTCATACACCACATAAAAGACTGTTGAGGTGTGCTTCCTTTTCAAGCAGCAGCACAGGCTTCCACAAAGGACTCAGACTGTGACAGGTAATGGTTTTGATTACATCATGTCATGATTTTAACTGAGAATGAATGACTGTGAATATGAGTAGAAGTGTCAACATAATATAAAACCTTTTCTTGGATCATGAAGCCTGATGTTACTCTACAGTTCTGTGGTTTATCAGCCTGGAGTCTCTGTTCACAGTGATGAACAGAGATAGATCTACCTGACATGCATTTGTCCCCTCTATGATACGTCATATGATGCGTACTAAACAAAAACAGTTAACCCGCGAGTTGTAAAAACCAAAACAACGAGCTAAAAGGCTTAAAGGCTCTGAGGGTAATGATCGAGTTGTTAGAACTTCTCTGTGGCTTTGTCTCTATGGACAGAAATATATTAGTGCAGCTTTAACATTAACACAACAGGCCCAATATTTAAACGCTAAGGAAGCTCATTTGTCTGCAAACAGGAATTGTGAGCAGTGAAACTCTTTAGTTGTGATGCAGTTTGAAAAACATGTAAGATAAATAACATTATCAGAAAGAATCGTGCATGTGTTTTTGTATTTTCAGTCCATTAATTATAAGTCATATACTTCATATACATATAAAGGTATACTCTACATATTTACATTACTGTTTTCCAAAGCATGTGCATGTCTGATGATGATTCCACCTTCCAGGCAGCCACCATGTTTTCTGTTGAGATGAATGAGATGAACATGAATTTGTAGAGACTTGAACTTGCTTCTGTGGTGACCCTGAGGTCGTATAGTGATGTAGTGTTTTGTATATTTGTATATTGATTACTGTTAAGGCTCTTCATGGCCTCTCTCCCTGAGCAGAAGTAGTAGTAGTAGAGTAACATCAGGCTTCATGATCCAAGAAAAGGTTTTCAAGAAAGATCTGCCTGAGGAAATCAGGTCAGCTGAGTGACCTCCCTTCTTTGTCAGAGAGTCTTTCTGCTTTTACATGAGTTTAATTTTTGCTCAACTGTCTTTCATTGTTCTTTTCCTATTCTTCCCTTTTCCTACACTGAATTGATTTTTAGTACACCAAACTGTTTTCTTTTAAAAACTGAAATATTTCATGACTTTTGTAATGTGGATTTTAAAAAGTGCTCTAAAAGTAAATGCCATTACTAGTGCTAAATGATCTCTCCTTTTCTCTCTGGACGACCTGCTGTGGAGGTTCTGGTTCTGTGTGTGAAGTGCCTCTCTGATTGACTTACTAAATGCTTAACTGTACTAGTGTACAGAAGCTGATTGTTGCTTGTCTGACAGCCATGTTTAAAGGCTTAGGCATGTTCAATCTGAAAACGATGTTCCCACGGTTTCCAGGCTGACCAGTTCTGTTTACCCCGAAACATTTTCATGGCTTCTCCTCACTGTTCACTGTACAAACAAACAACTTCATTACTTTATTCAGTGATTTTGGTGAAACTGGATCAGATTTTATACACAATATATTTGCTGCTTTTCCCTCTGATGTCCTCCAGCTGCTCCACTTCAACTCTCTGATTTACAGAGTTTCCTGATGGACAGATAGCTTTAGCCTGACTACTTGCTAAAGAAGCTAACTGCTAATTAACTGCTGCCAGACCAGGTTCATGCACAGCCATAGAGACAGACAGGGAATAACCTTACACTACTAAGGAATGACAGGAGCCAAACCTGGCACACACAAAAACACTTCCTGACTGTATTTCCTGGCAGACTGGCCACTGCTGATGGTCGTGTTTGGTCCTGGGTCAGGCCGTGCTCACTGGAAGGTTGACGCTGGCACTAGCTTGTAGGTCTAACTGCAGTGTCCTTCACTATCTGATTTTTTACAGGAAATGAAGCAAATAACACACTTTTTGTTTCATGAGGACTTTGAGTGCAGTTTTTGGGGTGGCTTTTTAACTGATGGAAGTTTTATTGACCAAATGATCAAACTGATTAGCCCTTACAATAATAGTTAGAACCACTGATAGCAAAAATAATTATCAGTTGCAGCTTTTCCACTAACCCCCAAAATCCACTGGGCCAGTCCGCGGCACATCGCGTGAGCGTGAGCGTGGCTGAGCGTCGAGACGCGTCCGGGACGCGTCTGAGACGGAGCACTACGGAGCCGGTGGAGGTTGATACATTGACTTTAATGGCCGCGTATTACTCGCGATGACGCGACGCTCACCGGACGGACACGGTGGATTTTGGGGGTAAGCTTTACCCGCTGTTTACACTTCCTGCTTCTTAATTCTGTTGTGTAGTGTGTCGTTTCAACCTTCACGTTTGGAACTCACGCGGGGTCACTTGATTGACAAGGTCATTATAATGGAATGGCATTAGTCAGACACTTGTCATTTAAAACAGATTTAAATAGGTCAGAATTTCCATGTAATGTGGTGGAGCTCTCTTAAATACAAACAGAGTCACAGAGCTGGAAAAGGTTGAGAATGCTAAAACATCCCCAACAAATGTTCAAAATTTAAGTGTTAATATGAATGTGAATTCTTCAAGATGAGTGTTACTTTAATAAAATATATGTTAACAGTCATCAGAGAATAAATAAATAAAGAAAAGAATAGGAGCAGCAGCTGAGCAGGGAGGCCTGTGGTGTGAACACACAGCCCCCAATCAACATGTTTCCTATTTGCTGTTTGATAGCTGCAGTAGTTCAACAGGTTCTTTTCAGCATATGGCGTGACTGTGTGATTCCCAGCAGGTGGTAAATCCTGCAGTGAGAATACATCTACAGTACGCAGTACAGCATCTGTGGACACGAGAACTGTTTTTCCATTTCACCGCGAAGCTCGACACTTGTGACATTTCCTATCTCCTTTTCAAAAGGTGACCGTTGTTAGTCAATCACTCCCCTCAAAGAAAACATTCCTATCCTCTCCTGTCGTTTGAAAAACAGCCACGCTGGCACTGACTCGCCCGTTAAAACCTCCCTGTCATCACTGACAATTTTACAAGCCATCTCGAGTGTGCTCATCCTGACAGGTAAACAAAGTGCTTGAGATGATGACGGATTGCTGTTTTGAACAGTTTGACTGACGTTCCCTTTCAAACACTCATCATCGCTGTGTAACCTGCGCGCCCCGGGGGGGGGGGGGGATTGCCAAGTCACCATCATCATTGCCCGATATTTCTGCAAAGTGAGGAAACATTAGCGTCAAAGAGCAGCTCATTTTGTTGTGATCTGTGACGCGTCTTCCATGGAAGCCTCGTATTTTACAGAGCACATTACGGCCCATACGTACAGACCTAACAGAGGTAAAACTGCCCTCCAGAGAGAGACGCACTGCGGTGGTTGATGGCCCGTTCTCTGCATACGGCACTTCTTTTATTGGAGGTGACTCCTAAATGGCAGCCTGTCTTTCTCACACGAATCTGAAAACTCAGTCTTCCTGTCAGCCAGCACTACAGGCGCTGCCTACCCAGCGATGTATTAGACCTCCTCGGAATTAATAAGCTGCCTGGCCAGACAAGTCCACATCCTCTACGGATGTAGTTTAGTGATAAAACATAGAAGCCAAATGATAAAGACGATAACGGCTCAAAAAGAGGAGAAACAAATACATTTGTCCAGGTGTGATAAAGTACCCCAAGGGGCTTTTAAAAACATTTCAGAGCAAGCTAAATAAAGAAGCGCTTCACTATCTATTATCTAATACTACGCTGTGCAGCGAGGTGAAATGCAGCACGGTGGAATCTGGGTCACACTCGATTTGAATAGTCCAATGCTGATACTCAATTTATTAGCCAGCGAGATTGAAAGAGATTGAGTTCCAGGTGAGACAGAAGTGGGAAAAGTAAAAGTAGAAGATAATAGGTGGTTGGATAAGAGTTCATATTCCGGTCAGAGTGGGGGTTGAACCGTGGGGTGTTTTTTGAATCTGAATATGATACTCAGCAAAGCACAAACTTTTTACCCAAACTTTTACCCCTTCCTTTTCCAATGTTCACTGCCATTCAGAATGTTAAAAAAAAACACAGAACAGAACAGCTCTGCTTTGCTTTCGTGTAAAGGACCAGTGTAAAAGACTTCAGATAATCTGTTGGCAGGAATGTAATATTCATAACCCTGTTTTCATTCATGTAGAATCACTTGAAAATAAGTTTTTTTTTTTCTTTCTGGGTCACATGATGGCAAATCACATTCATGAACCTGTTAGCAAACAGCTTCATATTAACACATCTAGCATTTATGCAGCGACATAAGCATTTATTTGGAGTTATGTTTGTGTCCATCTCATAAATTCAATTCTAATATTCACTTTTTTTTTTTTACCTCTTTTGACTTCTACTAACACCTGAGGGAAATATCTGATTGGGCAGTGTGTTATCAGAGCTTGTTCTCTGAAGAGAGCTGCCTGCTGTAGCCACTGACAGTATAAAGAACAGGCATTTTGTCATTCATGTGTGACGTCGTCCACAGGGTTCTGAAGAGCCGTTTTGAAGCTCAAAATCTGGGGCTCTCTGGGCCATGTTCGTAGCCCTGTCTCTTCTGATCTAAAAACTGGCAAAGACCCAGATTATCAGCAGACCTAAGGCTCATTATAGTTGTCATGAACAGGGAAATTAGTTGGCTGTAAACATGTTTATTTCTGCTGTGAAGTTGGACATTTTAACATTGGGGCTTATGGAGACTGACTCACTTCTGTAGCCAGCCTCAAGTGGACGTTTGAGGAACTGCAGTTTTGCGTCTTAGCTGTTGCCCTAAGCTGTGCTATGAAAGAGTGAACCAAAAGTTATACTAAACAGATATTTCGAGTATTAACTCATGCTATTTAATTCATTCTTTAATTCAATTTTATTTATATCGTGCTAAATCACAATCAAAGTTATCTCTATGAGTATTTAGATCATACTCATTTTTTTCCAGTCTAAACAGTTTAGTGGCTAGCTCCTGTTGTATTGCTGTATGCTAAATTGTTATGCAATTCTTAACAGTGACTGATTAATTATGGACTCAACAACTTGTGCACATACTACAAATAACAAATTAAAACTTGCCCACTTCCGGTTTTATCAAATAAAATTGTAAATGTAGTTGATTTTTCTGATCAAACAAATCTAGATGCAATGATTGAGGACGTCAGGGGTCCAAATTTCTCAAAACATTCTGAAACTGACCTTTTAAAAACCTCTAGAATCTAAAGTGCATATATTTATATAGATTTTTAAAATGTAATAAAAAAAGAAACAATTGGAAAACAATTCCACCAGAATTACATCCATGTTGGATAATTCACATGCAGGGCAGATGTGGCTCAAGAGTAGAGCAGGTCGTCCACTAATCAGATGATCGGGGGTTCGATCCCCAGCTCCTCCAGTCTGCATGTCGAAGTGTCCTTGGGCAAGATACTGAACCCCAAATGGCTCCTGAAGGCTGTGCCATCGGTGTGTGAATGTGTTTGAAAAGTTAGCTCCTCAAACTGATGAGCAGCCTATGCCATCAGTGTATGAATGTGTGTGAATGGGTGAATGAGATATGTAGTGTAAAAGCACTCTGAGTGCTTGGAAGGCTAGAAAGGTGCTATATAAGTACAGTCCATTTACCATTCATGCTTTACTTGGGAGGCTCTTATAGATCTGTTATGACACGCAAGGTGAGTGCCACATTACCAACAGACGCACAGCCACTTTTGCTAGTGAGCTAATCTGCGAGCTCTGTTGGCTGTGCAAACTAATATTATATTGCAATGTTTTCATCTACAGAGATCTAAGGCTGAGTCTGATGTGGCATCACGATTTGATTTAAAAATCTTACAATGAAACATTTTAGGAGGAGTTGGGTGGAGGAAGGTGAAGGTGCTGTCTGCATCTGTGTGTTTGCAGTGGATGTTTGTTATGTAACATTGATTTTGCCTGTATATGTATTGTGTATTGTGTTTATAGGAACTCTTTGAAAATGAGATGCTACATCTCAAAGGACTATCTTTTCAATAAAGTCAAATAGACGGCAGGTCGATTAACAATTAAACTTTATCTGTCTGCTGTTAACAGATTTTGTTGGATTAAGTCCTCCATCACTTTTTACAGCACAAAACAAACTAGTCTGGCTACCGAAAAGTGACCTACTGACGCCTTCGGCTGTCTCCATCATTTACTTGACCCTCGTCTCGCAGGTTACAGCGGTCCCTTGAGAGACTCCCAATTTACGTCCACTGCCAACATTTACGACCAATGCAGGAAGTAGTGCATCCTTTAGCGAGATGGAGAATGCAGAGCGTCTAACTTTATATCACAGATTTATGCAAGATACAGTTTGTGTTTGTGTGAACCATAATTAAATAAATGAACATCATTAGCTTTCTATGTGTCCTTAACAATTAAATTCATTTTCTGTGATTTCAATGTGGTGTTAAAAATTCATGACACTTTAAATCTTCCATAGAGATTTGTAACTAGGATTCTAGACTTTGACAAACGGTGACACTGAAAGTAAAAATAAAAAATGTTTTGATGAATTTGAATGGATGAAAATAAATTTCAGTGTCGTCTGGGATTTTGCAGAATTGTCCAACTCGATCCACAAAGTGACACTATTTCCTGCTGCTAAGTCGAGAATCATCACAGCTCTACCCAAAATGAGCCCGGCCTCTGTCACACACAGCGTGATGTAAATCGAGGTTGTTAAGGCTGATAAGGAATCCATGTAAAAGCCAATGTGGCATTAATGGGGCTGCCATTGCTGTTATTGAGTTTGATTTAATAAGGGAATTGCGATGGTGATTGAGGTCATCTTCCTCGTCTGCTTCTTTCAAAAAATAGTCTAACATCTGGGCTCTTGAGACCGCTCACACTTCCACTTCCACACACCGCGGCTGACATCTTAATTTGCTTCTGCCGGGCAGGTTTACTCCCCTGCAATCCTTTCAGAGAGGATTATACACTGTGCCTATTTTATTCACCTCCAATTCCAATAGAAATATTTTAGCTGGTGGCAAAAAAAATCTTATTTGATTCAGTTTACTTGCCACATAAGGCTGTGTGCTCATCCAGGAAAATAGAGAGCACTCACAGGTGAAACCTGCTTGATAATTGCTATTTTTCCACATTCATTTTCTCCTGCCGTATTTACATACAGGCTGCAGGAAAGAGAAAAGGCTCCACAATTGAAGTTATTACACAGGGGTCACAGCCGCTGACTTCCAACCATGACAGGAAGTCTGTCTCATCATTCCTTTTCATACGGCCGCATGCCGCTCAGCCTTTCTGCAGACGCATTCAGCCGGCAAGTGACTGCTGCAGCAGTGCATTCATAAGGTGAAGTACCTGACTGCTCTCCCAGGGGTGGGCTATGATTGAGCAACTTTCCGAGTTCTCCAGAAACAACAGCACTCCGGCAGAGGGAGCGGGGATGGTGCCGGACTCCTGCTCCTGTCGAAACCACAAAGAGATGCTGCTCATAAAGTGATGAGCGAGCATTCCTGGCTCATTATTTTTTCAGCCAGACACAGGTTGTCACTTTGGCTCTGCAGAGTCAAAAATAAAATTCCAGACTTTTTTCCTCCAGACTCCCATAGTTTGAGCTCTCACTAGACGTCTTTATTACCTTGCCAGTGGAGGCTTTGCCGCACACAGTGTTCCTGTTTTTGACAGTAGAAAGACATCTTTGTTCTTCTGTGTGGATTTGAAAAACAGAAAAGAGATGCAACTAGTAATCTGAGCAAAAAAAATAACCCCAACATTTCAAATGAGAGATTGTTAACTCTAGCTGATGATACATCTTGCAGCAGATTCTTGTGTCAGGTCATCTATGACACCAAGGTCATCAGTGTTATCGAGCCACAGAATGTGTCAATTAGTGGCCTTCAGTTATTACGAGTGCAGAGAGGACTTTACTTGAAACAAACTTTTATTTCTAATTATCTTTCCTTTAAGTATACTTTATGACCTCTGTGTTTCTGATCTTTTCCTGTTCCAATTTGTTGTTAACACAAAGTCAAACTTGCTGCTGTCTTAATCAGTTCATTATAATGTACATTTCCACACCACTAAGTCTGTCACTACAACACAGTCTGAGTTTCTCCTCTCCGGCAGGAATACCCGTCTTCATTGACTAACTCATTCCTGTCACGTCCAAATGACATATTTCTTTCCATCCCCTTTTTACCCCCTGAGGTCTGAACAAGTGCCCACGATTGCAAAAGCAATGGATAGGGCCGTTGATAGAACCCCACAGGGTTAGACTACCAGCAATGGAACTGAGTAGTTCCTGCAGATGTTTCACATTCAAAGCTTTCCAACAGCTAACAGGCATAATGCCTAATAATCCTTTGACAAACTTGAGTCAGGATCACATGTGGGGCCGCCTGATGGAAGAAAACTGCCAAAAATAGAACTAGTTATGACTAAATATAAATGAACTAAATTATATTAAGACTTGTGACATCTAGTTGCATAGTTGGTGATTGTAACACCCTTCCCTCACCCTCCAAGAAACTACAGTGGCTGTGAAACATGCATAAAAACATGGAATTCCCTATCTAGAGCCAGCAGTCTGTAAATAGACTTATTCTAAGGTAACAACATAATGATTCTTATTTTCAGCTGAGTATATAGTGATGAAAGCATAGTTTTGAATATTATATTCTAAATAGAGCCCCCTATATCTGACACACTGGACCTTTAAAGTTTATTTTTAAAGGTTCATTTAATCCACATGTGTTAAATAATTGCATTACAATTATGTGATGATTAAATTTAAAGGTGCAGTCATTGATTCTAACCCAACACACTCTCCTCACGTTCCACTCGCTGTCCATTCTGTATGCATGCTGAAAAAAAAGTGGTGTTTGCATGCAGCCCTGGATCTGCACATGGGAAACAAACAAAGTGGCTTTGACAAAACCAACAGACATTTTCTGCCTCAGGAGATAAAGCTCACAGAATCATTGACTCCTTTTAAAGGTACAGTGTGTAACATTTTAGGGTGATTTATTGGCATTAACGGAATATAATATACATAACTATGTTTTCAGTGCTATATTATCACCTTATGAAATGAGTCGTTGTGTTTTTATTACCTTAGATTTAGCCTTTCAATCTATACTGCCAGCCAAACAACACATTTGTTACAGTAGCCGAGAAACAGAAAACAGGCAAACACGTTTTGCCACTACGTTGCCAACAGAAGAAGAAGGCAGGTGTGAGGTAGAGGAGGACGAAATGTTTGCTAGCTGCTAACGGCTAACTGTTTTGTGTTTTGTTTGTAGTTTGAGAAGTTAAATAGAGAAATGGAGGATCACACATTAAGCACAAGAAGAGCCAGCAAAAAAATCGTATCTTATAAACATATAAGATTTAATCCATCATGAGTTTAATGCAGCCAAAAAACTTTTCACAATAAAAGTATGCCACAGCTGAACCAGCTGGAGGTAGGGATAATGCACCTGGCAATGAAGTGGTTTGTTTTGGGCACAAAAGATTTCAGACCTATAGTTGGGGTCCTGAATTATAACAGGTAAACGTCAGTCAAAATGTCTGCTAGGCTTTAATTTTGAAACATTAACTGAAAATGAACATTAGCTTAACAGTCCTTGAAAAACAGCATATGTGTAAAATAATAAAATTAATTAGAAAAATAAAAATAAACTCAGAATGGTGAGTATTTAATGACCATAGTTGTTCTGATCGAATTGGTGCTGTGTACATTGTACTGAATTTATCATGTTAATTATTAAAGTACAGCTAATTTAACACCTGCTCAGCATTTTTCTCTGCCCTATTAGCAAGTGCTCCTTAATTGTTGAAGATTCTGCCATTATTTGGCTATAAACCAACTTCTATTTAAGAATTTACAGTATTTCACATTCGTGTGAAACAAAAAAAAAAAAACCCTATCGTCAGCACAAAGTGTACGAAGCTCTGTTCTTCTAAATAGCTCCTAAATGGGACTCGTTCATGTTTATCTAGTGGAATTAATGCTTTTTTCAGGTGAGCAAAGCAGAGGGAGGATCTGCACCAGGTCCCCTGACAGAAGAGAAATTTTAATTAGCATTGCTTGCAGTTTGGGTCACCAACATAGACATCCATCTGAGACTGTTCAATATTTAATTAAATGGCTCTTGCTTTACACCTTTGTTCACCTCAGAACACAATTCCCCGCAACACCTTTTATTCAGCATCCCAATTAATCAGCGCAAAACACTTAATGAGAAACAGCTGTCAAAGCAAATACTCGTTAAATCCCAAAAGCATCAGTTTGTTGTTGTCTTAAGTGATATTGGCTATTAAAGTGCAACACAGAGGCTTAAGAGCACCAGATAGATGAGAATATAGCACGACTGTGAAATGTTGAAATATCTTTTGCAGATGTCTTATGGAGGGGTTGTTAAACTCATCTCTACCATGTGATGCAGGTCGGCTGTTTATCTTCATCACATATCATATTCTGCATTCCCCTCTTTTCAGGGGAAAGAATGCATCATCTCTTCAACTCAAGTGCACCGCAAACAAAGACATTGATTTCCACAGCGTACTCTGTGCATCATGTCCTGTGTCCTGCACATTCTACCCATGCGGTAACCTATGTGGCTGGGAAATGAAGCCATTGCAGGAGTGCAAAAAAACTGTAATTCCTCAAGCGGCCAACTCTCCATAAGTCCCCATGTTAAAAAAGTAAATAGCTTCTTTTAGCTGATCAGGAGGACTGTGGCGCTTCAATTTTCAGACATTCCAGCTCTGCTTGGTCATGTAAACTCGACTCTTCTCTCTGATATTTCCTACGTGACATGAAGGCAGCACAAGACACGGACAGCAGGTTATTTTTACAGCAAACATTTTGACTTCGTCATCGCAGGGAGCCACAGGTGTAATGAATTAATGAACACCGCCATCGTCATGGTAATGTTCATAGTAACACCTGTGTCCTCCCTTCAACACGAGGCGAGGTAAAACGTCTGAATGAATTTAAAAGAAGAAATAACACAGTCCTCATCATGCAAATCAAAAGTTGAATTCATAAACAATAAACACACCATGACTCAATCTTTCTACACACACACGTCCACGGGGATTTGTTGCTATGGCCTCCCCTAGTCAAAAATGACTCATAGCTTATGTTGGCTAATGGTAGTTAATGATAGTGGATAGTTATTTGATAGTTATTTGAAAGAAGCTGACACTGGGTCAGTTAATGACTCTTCTCTGTATGTGAAGCTGTCACACAGCAGCACATCACAGATGCATGTCACAGATACATTTTTAATTGTTCGTAGAGTTTTACTGTCACACATACAATCATATACAGTACAATGTACAGACAAATGCAGTAGGCCAATGGTGGCAAGTGACACAGTGATCACTGGTAAAAATACTGATGCATTACTGAAATATTAGTCATTATCAATCAGTCAGTCAAAAGTGGAGGTCCATGTAGAAAATATCTACTTTGAACAAAACACATTTCTCTGATAAGGTAAGAATCGATCAAACTGAGGCAACAAATATACAAATAAAGCAGAAATGTTCCAGTTAAAACTTCTAAATCTCATTTAATTATTAAAAATGACACTGCAGCAGACAAACAGGTCAGGATCTGATCTGCCTCAGTTTGGTTTTGGTTTCTCCAAATAAATCTTCACTTCTTAAATTTCTCCTCACTCCTGAAGTGTGGTCGTCTCTCCAAACTGACAAACTCAGAACACATATTTATTCTAACTTTACACAGACTTTAAATAAAAACGCATAAAAGCACAAAAAAAAGAAAAAAAGCTGCATTTGATTTAATTTGTAATTTTAACTTCCTCCCCTGACACATGTACATACAGTGCAATGAATGAAGCACACAGCAACTGCTCACAACTGGGAAGAAAACAATCAAATTTGGCATTTCACTGTATAACAACATGAGATTGCTCGTTTTCTTTTTTTTTTTTTTTTTTTTTTGGATGTAGATATTTTTTTGGCCTTTTGACCTTTATTTGACAGAGACAGCTTGAAGAGTGACAGAAATGTTGGGAGAGAGAGATGGGGAACGACATGCGGGAAAGAGCCACAGGTCGGATTTTGAACCCTGGGCTGCCGCGGCAAGGACTGAGCCTTTGTACATGGGGCGGATGCTCTACCAACTGAGCTAAACAACACCCCGGATTGCTCATTTTCTTTAAAGAAATATGTACTCATAGTTTATACAATACTTAAAATACAAAACAGTTTTTAGTGAAATACTCAGAAATGAAATGAATCAAAGAGAATTAAATGTAGCATATCTGTTAACAGATAATTACCAGTGAGTGCTTGTGGCTTCATTAGCTGCTAAACATAACTGGCCACAGTAAATTAGTGGCACAGAATATAAGTAAAATATCAGATGTCTTCACTTTGAATAGTCCAAAACCAGCTCAGACACAATATATTTAAGTGAAGTGAGAGTGAGGCTGCATGTTATCTGTACATCCACGGGCACATTTAGAAATGTACACTGGTTCTGGAAGATCTTTGCCTGAAGATCCAGTGTTTTCTTGTTTTGTTGAAACAGACTCTGGGAGTTCTCTGGTGCGTGCAGAGCAGTGACTTGTTGAGGTGCAGAGGAAGTCAGCTGAGGACAGATCGGACACTCATCTACAGGATCTGAAAAATGACGCGTCATTAATAGCACGTCAAATAAAACACTGGCTTGTGCATATGAATGGGACGCGTGGCTGCCACTACATCAAATTTCGGAGACATTCTTCACTCTAAGATGAAACTACTAGTGTCAGAAAACTGACGGCATCTCGCCTGCCAGTCATTTGAAATGTTTTGTGTGTGTGCCTCTTTGTTTAGTGTGTCTCCAGTGGGTCCTCTCTCCTGTTTGATCACAGGGATTATTTGGAGGTTTAGTCTTTTAAGTCCTGTTTTCTTTGGCCCATCTAGCTTGTTAGCATTTAAATGACTTTTTGTAATTGCCGAGGCGAATCTTGAAATAACACGAGGCCAATAGCTTTTTTTTTTTTTTTTTTCCACTCCTCCTCTTGTGCTCCCTCCTCGTTGTTAACCTCCTCGTTCAGTCTCAATAACAAACAAACAGAAAATCCTCGGGATCCCTGTCAGGAATTTGGTTCACTTCAGATGATTCATGTCTGGCTTTGATGCTCGTCACTTTGACTTTTTCTAGCCCCCTTACACGGAGGAAATATTCACCAATTATTTGAACAAACCCGTGAGAATGAACCATGAGAAACACTAAAGTGCAAGATGTGGCTGGTGAGCCCAGAGAGCAGTCATAAGAGCTTCTTTGAATGTGTGTGTGTGTGTGCGCGTGTGCAAGTGTTCATGTTTGTGAGGGCATGTATAAAGATGGTTGAGACGTCCTGCGGTGAAAGTCCTTATCTTGTATTTACACATAAGGACTTTAGGCAGGGAATGACTTCATATTTAATCTTTAAGCCTCCATCCCAATATGATTAAGTCCAAAATAGCAATCTATAGAAGGAAGTGTGGCCAGAACATCCAGCAGCACTAAACCGAGTCTGTCCACAGCTGCAGCTAACACCAGAGAACAGATCAAGACCACGAGAGTCGGAGCTACAGGATAAACGCCTCGAGGCGTCTCAAAATCCACTGGACCGACAGCCATGAAATTTCTTCATGGTCTCCTGAGGATGTTACTTCATGATGACCTCTGACCTCTTATCAGGCTTAAGTTCATCTGTGTGACAGACTTGTGACTCAATCCACATACTTCCATAGTTACACTTCACACTGGTGTAATGCAGTGTACTGTGAGTACTCGGATGGTGCACTCATAATGGTCAAAAAGTTGAGTGTCGGACACCTTTATTGGTCGCCATATTGCGTATGTAGCAAAAGGGGAGGGACCACCGGCATTGGGAAAATGCTAAAGCACTTGCATTGAATACCGCAATATACACATCTTAGTTATACATAAGGTTTATATTTTTATTTTAGCAGTCAAATGTCTGTGTTATGCTCCGCGCGGTTGCGATTCAGCGAAGAGAAAAAGAAGAAGCATTAAAATGTTCCGATCCTCATGTCTGGTGAGTGCAGCTTACAAGCAACAGCTGCACTCGAATTGAGACAACACTACCCTGCTGAAATGAATGCATTACAACAGGCAGTACACAGTGTACGACAAAGAAGTATCCAGAATGAGATGTACCAGGAATAAATGAGTCACACATGTGTGATGGAATACACAATGCCACATTCTGCAAAACCTGTCCATTAAGCCGCTATCTTTTATTTAATAATTATTTATATAACATATTATATTATTTATATAACATTCACATTTAAAACATTTAAAATGCACAATAGATGAACAGTGATGGTAAATCTTGCACACTTGGCTCGTCCTACACAAGCATCCACATTATACTATATATATATATATATATATATATATATATATATATATATATATATATATATATATATATATAACATACATTCAATACTGATAAGAATAAAGTTTTGTTCAGCAGTTATTGACTATTTGTGAACAGTAATAATATTCAGTACAGAAATCATCATGAACAAAACATAAAGACAAAAAATAATTAAAAAAAATACATACAGTATATACAATGAACATTTTCTTCTATAACCTCAACCTGTGTGCCACCATGGTGCCCATGTGGGCTTAAATTTATTTTTTATTGAATTTATAGATTACAATAATCCACCTATCCCCTGAAAATCTTCACCTTCACAGGTGTACTTCTGGACACTGTGACATCACTGTTGGGTGTGGTCACAGGTGCAACAGAGCACACTTCTGACCAAACCCAGACACACCCATGAGTAATGCTGGCCAGAGGTGAAATAGGTTTGAATCGATTGGGCGGGGAATGCCGAAAAATTTCACACCTTCATTTAGTTTGTTCCTTTTAAAGTGGACCAAACAGCGCTGATGTAAAAGGGCCCTAATATGTTTGACATTGTTTTTGTTTTGCTTTATTTTACCTCCAAGTCACCAAAAAAATCGACATCTACACGTCATCACAAAACAGGATCAAAATTGACTTCCCAATAATTGTACTTTTTGATCCATTAAACATACTCCAGGGAGCTTTTAACTGGTTTTAATACTGACCTACATAAGCAAACAAGACCATCAGCGAGATGAGTGGCTAGTTATTCTCAGTGCTATAATAGCTGCCACCAGAATTAATTCAGTCAGATCTCCCTTCAAATCAGACAAAACGAGGTGGTGGAAGTGCTACAGCTTTTGTTCAGCGCCATCAAAATGAAAATTCCTCGTGGCTGCTTTAAATATTATTGACTAAAAATAGGAATCTACAGACTGTACTTCTTCAGACTATTACATGCCTGTGGCCACATTTTACCTTAAGCAGGAACTTTCCTTTCAACGTGGAAGATATTTTTATTGCACTGTCCCACGGTCGAGATAAGTCAGTGGATTAATGTGAATCAAGCACCTTTAAAAATGTGTCTGCATCACACTGATAAGCAGGCGTATGTAAATAAAGTTAATATCAGCAATGCAGCATCCACCATTGGAAGGAAACAGCTTTGTAAGAGAAATGATAAACCTCTTAGGGTGAGGAAATTTGTGGAAACACGTGGCTCAGATCGCTGAGAGACAGACGACATGTAATGGGATCTGGGATCACATGGTATAGCTGCTGTAAGTATGATTAACAACACGAGATAACAGGTTAGAGATTACATATTAAAGCATTTGACATGAGAGGAACATTTAAAAGATATGAAACATGAACCGAACAACAATAAATGAGTGGAAATACTTAAGAAATCAAGTAGAAGGCGGGTGACTGAATGCAAATGCTCAGTTCACTCAAGCAAAATCGTTAATGCACACATCTGCCTTGTTTATTTGATTACAATCTTTAAAAAAAAATCCAGATGTTTAATTGCAATTGTTATCTGTGATTACATGCAAATGTAGAAGCAGTAGGCTCCACACTGCAGTCTGCCTAACATATGGATCTGAATCTGATTTTACACGCAGTAAAGTAACACCAGCAGCTGTCAGAATACATTTTGGCCTAACCATGTTGATTCTACTCATTTATCTGTTTGGCTTGACAAACTCTTTGGTTAACGTCAAACAAAGCATCCTTCAGCTACAGAATGTCATGAATTACTCTGCATCCAGGTGCTCGGATAAAAGGAGGTGGACGTCATGGGACTCTTCAATGATGGCTCCCACGTCATCCAATAGACAAGAACTATGATTACCAGGAAGCTTTTACATTTCTTTGCGAAAATGAGGAAAAACTCTGTAGTTGGCTCTCACAGCAGGTGTTTAAAACAAAGCACAAAGCTGTACACCTGAGACGTGGACTCAAGTCACATAGACTTGATTCTTACGTCAGATCTTGAGGTAAGTCGGACTTGACTTTGACTTGAACACAATAAGTCTCAAGTTTTGACTTCATACATCTAAGAAACACAGTGAGGGACAGGCCTTGTGCAGCCATACAGATCAAATACAGTACTGCCATGAACATCGGTCTCAGCTATATGAAAACTCTAATAATGGAGATTTTAAAATTTGAATGGTGAGCACTCAAAGAGACCTGGACTCAAAGATTTGTGACTTGACTTGAACTTGCTGTGAAGGACTTCAGACTTGACATTAACTTGTCTCAGTTTGACTTGAGAATTGACTTGAAATCACCACAACCAACATGACCTTTCTTTATTAACATGAGATTTGGACTTTTATTAATGCAAGTTGTAGTTCTTTTATGGTACACAAGAGAAACTATTTTTATGATGAAGTTTGGTGAAAGTGTTGAGGAGTCTTTCCCTTTGGCTACATTGAACATGTAACGTATGTACTGTTCTCGGAGTGGCTGCTGTTTTCTGTTTCCATTGTAATCAATAAAACCATGATGATCACCATGTCGGCATTGTAGCCTACCAGCTGGCGGGTGCTTATTAACTTTATCCCTAGCCTAGTGTAGTCTCTAGATGTTAACTTACCCATATTACACAAAGTCTGTGAAAAAGCTGAACTTTCACAGCGCTGTGCTGCATCCGAAAACCAAAAAAACATAATCCCAAAACAAAAGTTCAACATTTTATTTTGCCTGTGAATCACACATCCTTACGCCTATATGTACACTGCAGGTGTAGCCAGTAAAGCTACATTCCACGGAACCATCTGCTACTCGAACGGTCCACATTCATTATGTGTTGCAAAAGTCTAGCCAAAGATAGCCTGAGGGAGGAAGCTGCCATGTAGTCTGGTGGTACAGCAGCAGATACTTGCTGTGGCTGGGGTGGATATTATCTTTTAGTATCCTTTGGGCTCTGCAAAAGCACAAAAGCAGCAGTAGATGGCAGGAGATGACTTGAATCATGACTTAAATTCCCCTCAATTGACGAGTCTTTACTTGACCTTGTCTCGACTTGAGACAATCAATAGACACAAAATCTATCTTGAACTTGATTTGACGGATTTGAGGCTTAATTAGGACTTGCCTCAATTGATTCAAGACCTGTCTTGTGGTCACGATGTTTTACTGCAATGCACACCTGTTTGGTCACTCTAATTGGGAATACTCCAGCTGGTCCCCACCATGATACTGTCACAATTCAGTCATTGTATAACTGGATCATGACTTGATAATGATTTTGCTTCATGAAATGAAGAAATATACATTTGTGCAAGTGTAGAGATTCTTAGTTCATTAGCACTCGTATCATCTTTACTTTGAGACTTGATAAAACTGTAGGCCTCAGTGGATTTAATCAATCCAGTGCCTACATCTTGTACAGCTATTACCGTCAAATTACTCCAGCCTGTCCTCATTTGCTGATTCCCCTAGTGATTCACTGTGGCTTCACTATATGTTGGCTGTCTACAGTATTGTCTGTCTCCAACGTCTTCCCTTGTTCTCCTGAGCAGTTCACTCACCTCCCCGTGAATTAAATAGTTTCAAATGAAGAGCTGCCAGCAGCTATTCACTGTGAGTGCCTCCCCTCCCCCCAACCTCCCTTTTTTTTTCAACATCTCTCACAAAACACAAAGGTGACCTCAGAGACGTGTATATAGCTCAAATCAAAAAAGAGAAGAGCTGCAAGAGAAAAAAACTGTCAAGGACTTCCACAGATGTTTCAAGTACCCCACGTTTGGCTTTAAAAAAAGGAACTCCAGACGTATTCTGCACTTTTGCTCTCGAGCTCTTTATGAGGACTCCCTTGAAAAAGAGATGTTTAATCTCAATGGGACCTTTCCTGGTTAAATAAAGGTTTAAATAAAAATAATAATAATAATAATAATAATAATAATAATTCAGTAGTTCAAAGAGTTCAACATGTGGTGCGCTTAAACAAGGTTTTGACCCATATGGAGGCTGCTAATTACAAACAGTGTTACTGAAATACTGGATTTACTCAAGATTTACCAGTAGTTTAAAACTTTGCAAAATGAAAACAATTTTTAAAAAACAAAAAAAGGCTTTTTGAAGGGTTTTTATAAAAAAATGGGTCTGATGGGAAAATGATAGAGACTGAACTTTGTTATAACATTATTGTTCAGTCCAATGGGGATTTTTGACGTTGTAACAAGTTAATGACGATGTAACAATTTTTTTGTTTATTTGGTTTAAAGACATTATATTTTACATATCCACTTTAAACTGTCACATTGAATGATTACAGCTTATATATGTTATATATTTTGTTGAGTTGTGTACCTGCAGTATCCCAGATGTTTCCAACAATGCTCAAACCCATTGTAATTTTATTGCATTTCATTTGTTCACATAAGGGGACTTAAACACAAGCTCCTGAGTCTGTCTCCTGCTTTGGCACACTCTGGCAGCAACTAAAAATGATTTGATGATATTGATGATATTGTTCCTCAGGAGATTTTCTTTAGTTATTGACAATGGTGTATCCAATGAACATAATGTCTATATATTCATAATATATCTACTACTTTATCTGAGATGAAGATACTTTCAAATGTTATGCCTCTCCATACTCCAGTACGTTTCAGAAATATTGTTTTGTAGTATGTGTAAACAGTTAATTATTTGCTATCACATTGGTCATAATAGGTTTTAAAAAATGTTTTTGACTCGCTATGCTGCCTCTAAGTGGTCAAAAAAATCAATGAATCTCATGTTTATGTGATAATTATGTGAAAATTTAATAATGATAATAACAGCTGTCTATGTTATGGCATGTGGAACTGATGAGCAAGGTGAAACATTAATTTAGCACTTCAAAGACAATATTAGAACAACATTTCACCAACACGTTTAAAGGTCCAAACACTTCATCGCTACACGTCTACTGCCAGGGTCTTGGTCACTTGTGAGTGATGCAGCTGGTCGTACAGCGGGACATAGCCCTTCAGCTCTCTCCTCTGCGATGATGTCCTTCACTATTTGCAGTGGAAGCCTCCCAGACTGAGCTGGATGGTGCAAGGAAGGGCAATAAGGAGTGACAGTGACAAGGAGAGGAATGCTGTCGCCTCGTACTCAATCACTGTGAATTCATTTGGGGGAGATGGAGGAAGTCTAATCAGTCTCGCAGGATCACCCGTGGATCCTGTTCTATTCACAACAGCGGCATCTGCTCCAGCTGCATGAAGCATGGCACTCTCTACAGCGTCGCTCCCTGCTCTCACGGCGGAACGACGAACACTATCTGTGCCCGCTTTTCCTCTCGTTCCTGTCAAAACACTATGTAATTATGTTGAAAGTTCCAATTTCAGAGAAGAGGCCCATGTTTGTTTCTGTCTTTCAAGTCCCAGCTGCTCTGCTAATGCCTTGTAAAACTCACGAATTACAACCATAAATAATCCTTTAAATGACGCTTAAAGTACACAAGACTCAACTGTAGAAAATGGCTCAATGTTGCAGACTCGAGTCCATTTTAGGTCTCAAATCTGAGTATGTACACTTTGTTAGATACAGCTTAATGCATCTTTCTTCATACAAAGCAAAAAAAGAAAGCATTCTCTCCATGTGGTCTTTGCATAAGCAGTGGAGGTGGAATTATTTACAAAAAAAATAAAAATAGCAATGTAAGAAATAATTCCAGTAAAAGTCTTATAATTCAAAATTTTATGATGCACTAATCAATATTTTTATTTTACTGTGTGACATGAAAGGTGTCACTCAGCGATGAACCCACAGAGAATTATTACAAACTCTGCAGCTCCACTTAAACAAACCCATCGTGCATCGTACCTGCACAGCACCAAACAGCACACAGCAAAGTGCCAACCAAACTACATTCTTTGTCTGCTGGATAAATTACTAATGCAACAAATTTATGTGGTGATAATATGTCAGTGTTTTATTTCACAGAGGCCAAAAATAATTTAATTAATGCATCAGCAAAATGAGGCTTAAAGTATCAGAAACAAATGTACTCATTATGTAAAAAGACTTCAGATCAATTTTATTTCTCGTGTATTCATTATGTGTTATTATTCTTGTATATGTTATATATAGAAGCCAAAAACGGCCATGCCTGTAATTGTTTTTTTAATGCCATGTTTTCATATATATCATTACATTTTATGATACAATTATTTTGTTATCTTGATATAACAAAGCTGTTTTTTTTTTTTTGTATGTTTTTACTGATAATGGGTTAATTTATCTTGTTATCTCGAGAAAACAAAGGGCCGTTTTCTCGAGATAACGAGATAATTTGTCACGAGAAAACGATCTCAGCAGGATCACGGCGCGCGCTCGTCTGTGAAGCTGCAGCCAGGCTCGTCCTCTCCTATGACAAAGTCTGATCTGCATGTTATCTCGAACAGAGAGACACAATGCAATCTCTATTAGACCTTCACTGATAGACCTGATGACTTGTACATAATGGTTACTTGGTCAATGATCTGACCATTTTCATTCTGAGTCACTTGCTGGTGTTGTCAAGAAGCTGAGATACTGAAAAAAAACTGATGGCATTAAAAAAAAATAATTGCACAGCCGTTTTCAGCTTCCATAGTTTTCAGCACTGGCTAACAATGCGTCACATAATGTTATGTCCACTAATAGCAACATATCTGGCTCTTTAGCCCCACTTTGTTTTATTTTAACTTTGTCTCTGTTGTTTTGTGCTGGACAGGTAGGACAGCGGTCTGCCTGCTGCTGCTGGAGACAACATTGATAAGAGCAGTCATTTCGGCACAAAGCTTTGTACACATCATTTATTAGAAACATGATAAAATAAATCTTTAAATCAAACTCATATCGCCAAAAGTATTTCCTTCACTAAGATCCGTACTGCAGCACTGGAAAGCTTTCCTTTGAGCATCTTATCTAAAAAACAACTTCTTTCCAGTTGTTTGCTGGAAAATGGATGTGAGGAGAAACTTTGTCAGAGTCGGCCGCTACCACCCAAGTTGGGTGAGTAGATTTCCCCTAGAAAAAAAAGTGGGCAATCATCTGGTGTGTGCCCATGTTATTTTTCACAGAGATAGTGTTTTGATTGCCTTGGGGGGAGGAAATGGTATTATTTACTCCAAATTGCCTCCCTTGATCCGCGTTGGGTGAACTAGCAAGCTGAGACTAAACATTTCTTTTCTCCTCTGCCTCTCATATCCTCAACACAAGCTCTCTTTTTTTTTACCAGCAGCGCTGAGGAGTGAGAAGGCCGTCTTTACAGCTCAAGAAGTGGAAGTCTGCCAGCTCTCGGCTAGATGCTGTGTCAAAGGGCTTAGTGGGAATACTTAAACACAGCGTGGCCTGAGCAACATGTCTCCTCAAATGAGTTCTTCATATCAGGATGAGCTGGTTTTCAGTGGTTCTCTCATGACTGACACCAATAAGGTAAAAAAAAAAATCTATTTTGAAATGCAGCCTCCACTTTGAGAGAAAAAAACTTGTAAACTTTCTTTTCTGATGTAGTTTTTTTCTCAAACTTCTGTGGTCATCTCTGGCACCAATAAGCGGCTGCGGCTGTGACTTGTGTGGGCAAAGTGTTGAAAAAATGAAGCAGTTGGATAGCAGGTGTGAGATGAATCACGCCAGCTTGTAAAGGCAATTGAGGGAAGATAAAATTAACGCATCACACATTTCCTGGAATACATACTTGGGCATATGCAGCAGTTTGGATGGAAAAACCAAACACAGAAGAGACCTTGAGGCAAATTCTGGTGTGTGAAGCACGTCTCGCCATCGCAGCAACCACGGCCAATACATCCAAAGAATGGATTTGACATGGTGTATTGTTTTTGAATTTCAGCTAAAGCTCATGTAAAATGTCAGAGCTGGGAAACATCGCTATAATCAAACAGCAAAACATGCTCGATAAAAGCCGTGCAGACGGAGGTTGAGCCTTCTCTATGAGCTAATTCACTGTAATCAATGCCAATAAGCTGGGGGCATCCCTCCTCCTTAACACTCTACCCTTACATATCAAATGGCAATTAATTCCTAATATGTGTTAGAAATTGCCTAATTACCCACATATGCCCGCTACTCTGTGTCGCCATTTGGTTTAAACAGGGGATGAGTGAGCTGTTAATGATGCTCAGTCCAGTGCAGCACACTGCCACAGTCTGGCACGACCCAGACAATGTTCCTTAATTACAAGCCTGCATACTGTATACACCATCATCATTACCGCTGAGAGTGAAGACTCCAACTGCAGCTCCGCCATCATCACAAGCTGAACTGGCCTTTTGGTATTTCATGAAAAGAAAAAAGAAAAGATTATTGCAGACAGTTTTTGTGTTACAAAGTAAGTAAGTAACACCATTTGTCCACAGTTCTACCATCAATGCTGCATCGTGTTCTAATTTAACTCATTTAATCACAGACACAGACTGTGCTGGGTTTGTTGGTGTTTTGCATAATTCTGTTATTGGTTCATTTCTGGGTTTCATAAGTTAATTATTCTTTCTTTTATTATTTATTATTTCTTACTTAAAAAATTACTTAAATAAACCGTATGTGTTATACCTGGACAAAGTTTCTCATGTCTGCTTCCTACTACAGCCACTCTGGTCAGACATTCCCCACATTTTGTAATTTCTTCCAGTATTTCTTATGATACCATGATACATGCATCATGTTTAGAATTCGACTATTTTGGCTTATAGCAGACTTATCAGGATTGGCATATATGTTATTATATATGTGTGTTTTTTCCTGTATTTGACACAGAGAGAAATACATTTAATATAATAAATAAGTTTAATCAGTTGTGGCAGCACAAACAAAAAGCAGCTCTCAGCAAGGTCAACTTGACAGTGTATGTTAAATTATTTAACATGTTAAAGAATAATGTATAATAAATAATAATAATAATAATGTAATAAAGTTATTTGTTCAAGAAAGTAGCCTTCTGTGTACCTTTGCATATCTCTAGTTATGTCATATTGACCAGATTAATCACTGTTTGTTCTATTTAGAAATATCTATTTATAATTATTTATAACAGTTTTAGTGCTATTTGTTTTTTATTTTGTTTTTGTTTTTTGTTTTTGTTTTTTGAATCAAACTCAGTTATAAATGTCACATATTTGGTATCAAATTAAAGAGGAAATGTTTGTTGTTGTTGTTGTTGTTGTTGTTGTTGTTGTTGTTGTTGTTGGTTTGTTTCTTTAATTAAAATAACTTGTGATTGTTAATGTCTTTCTTTAGATAGACCTGTTTATTGATTGAGGAAGAAAAAATGCTCATTTGATTTGAGTGAGGATCCTCAGTGAACTGCAGAAACAGAGTCTAGAGGGTTAACTTGCTGCAAAGCCCCTAACTCTAACCCCTGATCCAAGTCTCTGATACATTCATGGTAAAAATCAGACTTGGTGTTCAGATCCACAATCATCCATCATAAGGGCCAAATATGATATTATTCATGAGGATTTGCCGCCCTGCGATCATTTTAACTCGTCATTTATGAGTAAAAAGTGATATTCATCCTAGATTGTCCTCATATGACCAAAATCTTTCCCTAAAACATGGAACTACAGGATGATCTCCTCAGACCTGTCACTCACATGGTGTTCTCATTTCAATGAAAATGGATTTTGAGCATGACATTGTATGCAGGTCGCATCTTAGGGCCGTTTCAAGTGAATGTAAGGTCATGTTTGTGTTCCTTTCATGTCCTGATACCAGAGGAGCGGATAGGACACTCTGTCTCCATCTCCGCTGCTCTCCTTTCAGCTGCCTTTGTAGCTGCATAATGAAAAGTCTCTTCACACTGTGAAATTTGAAACGTTACAAACAAAGTCGCCCCATCTCCTTTCTTGGTACTGTTCCCGCCGGCTGAGAGGCAAAACAAAAGGTTGGATTACCTTCTATTTTTTTTTGTTTTACAACAATTTAACCATCAGTGCTCTCAGTTATTTTATCCAATCCTTCGTTTGAGTTTCCGTCCCAGCCACAAGAAAGCGATTCAGTCCATACAAACAGGAAGATGCTCTCATTTTATCTCACCTCCTGGCTCATCTCAGCTCCCACTAATGTGCTTTTTTCCTGTTCAAAAGCAGGTTAGGGTTGTTAGCTTTTGATAGAATGTCAGAAGTGGTTAAAATCCTAATAACAGCATATGTCATTTTGCAAATGCACCTAACCATCACAGAGAATGATTGCATATTTAGAATGAGTGTCTTCAATGACAGTGGCAATGACAATCAGTTCCCTGCGAGTCAGTCGGTGCTCGTTACACGCTCTGTGCATTTATCCATGTGGGACCGCACAGTTAAATACAATCTGAAGACATGGGAAATCACAAGGAGAGCTTGATTTAGTTTAACCTGTGAGAAATACATTCACAGTGTGAAGCGGCAAGATAAATGAAGTGAATCTGAGGTTCAAAGTCTTCGCTCAGGTTTGCGGCATGCAAAGGCACCAGTGGGAGATCCCTGCTATTGCTTATCAGTGAAGGCATCACAATTCTTTTCCAGTGATATGGTATTTTTTTATAGTCATACGCAGCAGAGATAGGACTGGCTGTGGGTATGGCATATTTCGCAAAGAGATAAGCACTTGTTGGTCATACCTATCTGCACTTATGATCACGTTATCAAATAAATGCGCACGCCGACACGATATGCTAACTTCCATTCTCGGCACTGGCAGCAGAAGGCCCATTGAGACCCTGTCATTTTAATAGACAAATGGAAACCCGTCCATGCAAACACAGGCGGCGAGGCAACTGCATGTCAGCTCACACACTCGATGTTGTGGCATTCAGGGAAATTGCCAAACACTGATTTATGCACTCCTCGACACAAGGCCTGGAACAATTAGAGGAAATATTTCCTGTGTACGCCCACACGCTCGGCTCTGTGGTGTGTCTCCAGCCCGATGACAGGGAGGAAGTCTATAAAAACACAGGCTGGTGATGAGGGTGCTGCAACCCGCCAAACGCACATGCAGGAGGAATAATTGGACCCAGCTAGCTGTGAATTGGGCTTTAACAAACTATGTGCAAGTGTGTTGGATTCTGAATGACAGGTGATTGATAGATATACTGTGTGCCGTGGGCCCTTGAATAAATTACGTATATATATATATATATATATATATATATATATATATATATATGTATATGTATATGTATGTGTGTGTGTGTGTGTGTGTGTGTGTGTGTGTGTATATACATATATATATGTACACATATATATACATATACATATATACACACATACATATATACATATATATATATATATATATATATATATATATATATATATATATATATATATATATATATATATATATATATACACACATACATATACATATACATATATAACACAACCATACATAGAAATGCCACAGTTGAGTCGTTGGGTACTGGTGTGATGGTCCAATGAAAATCATGTGTCAGCAGGAAAATGTTGCTTGTTCCAGAGCCTCTCTTTTGTTTAAAAGGTTTTACATTTAGATCAAAATAATAGTTCAACATTTTATAAATTATTCACTTTATTTCCAAGAGAAACAATGAAAAGATCATTCCTGGGAACCGGACAAATCTGCAAGCTCATATTTTACTCGCTCTGGCGGATGCGTCAGGCCATCCTCCCATTCTGACAGATTTCCACCCATCCTGGGTCCATCCATCAGTTTTCCAACCCAGTTTAGATGAAGACATTCTCACTTCCATATTACAAAAGCTTTTATTTCTGCATTCTTATGAAAGGTCCCTCCAGAGCTGTAATGAACTACGTGCTGTCTGAAGAACTGAGTCAAGCGTAGAGGATGTATTGTCTGGTTGTTTCCATGGTGTTCTTGCGGTTGATTTGTGTGGCATTCGCTGTTGCCACTGCAGGTTCTTTCGACACAGACGACGTACAGACAGATGACTTTGGTTTGACCGTTTTTATTATCACCAGTACAGACACAGGGTAGAGAAACGTTCACCGGCTTTCCTGGCGTATGAGACCTCCCGTCCTCTGTTACACTCCTTGCCAGCTCCTGTCTTTCTCTGCTCTGACTCCTCTCTTTTGGTCCAGCACGCTACTGTGTTAAAAAGGGAGAGTGATTAGCTAACTGGATGCAGGTGAGCCAATCACTCTCACCTGGCACTGCTCTCCTGAGCCCTCCCGACACCTCTCCCCTGCAGGTGATGCACCACAACCCTTCCACAGTTTGTAAAACTGTTAAGCTTGCGCTCACGGCAGAACATGCAGACCCACGATGCAGACCACAGACAGGAATTGCTTTGAAGATTTTATTTACAAGATGCGACACGATAAGACACAACAGGTGAGGTCTAGAGGGGGATCTTCAGGGCAGGTTGGTGAGGACTGGTGAACAGACAAGGGCAGGCTGAGCGTTGCAAGCAGAGTAGATCATTGTGGCAGGGCTGGAGGACAAAACAGACAGACAGTCGTCAAAACAGGCATCCAAAAATACAATGACAAAAGATATTCCAACAAGTAGGTTTCTCTGAGCTGATAAGTTGAGCCATTACTAAGAAAGGTACAACAATAAACTGGCGGAGTCTGGGAGGATGAACCGGAGTTAAATACTGCAGGAGCTGATGAGATGATGAGAAGCAGGTGTGAGAGCAGAGCAGGTGAGGATCAACGGGGGAGTGGTCGGAGAAATAGGTCAGCCACACCCAGCCTGCACAGACAGAGGAGACTAGACAGAACAGACAACGAACACGAAGGGCAGGGAAACACCAGGAAAACACAGGGAAATAGACAAACCTCCAATCCTAACACTAACAACCAGCGGTGGTGGTGGTACGTCGGGAGGTGATCTGTCATTTTCCCGATAAATACACCAAGCATTCATTCACCTCATTCTCCAGTGAGCTGTACCTTCTTCCAGAAGCTCTGACTAGTCTACCATTCAGCAAACCTTGCAGTCGCCATCTTACCCAGTCAGTCCCCTCTTAAAACAAACCCCATACTACAATTGATGAAATCAGGTAGTCCTGGCTGCCTCTATCGTTTTTTCAAACTAAGTGTGTGCAGATACTCCAGCAGTGAAAAGCAGCTTCAGCAGCAGCAGGTTGGGAAAGAGGCACTACAACAGCTGGGTTAACTAGGTTGTAAAAATCTGGTCAGCCCAGTCACAACTGTTTACCTAATATGTAGCAGGTTTGCTACACATGATGACGGTACAGAGGAGTACAACCTTATTAGCCACTGAGGCATTTTAGTAAACAACCAAGATGGCTGCCTCTGATGTGGAACTGTTTCTGCTGAATCCACTATCATGCCAGTTTTAAACAAATGACCGTATATTTTCTCTAACAGAAACAACAACTGCACTTAAAGCTTTTGCTAACAATAAAAACTTATGACAGAACTATGCAACATCACGTTTGCTGCTCTGATTGGTTGTAGGTCTATCCATTCGCAGGCTCTGCGACAGCACTGTAGTGCCCCATGCATTGCTTGACGTCATTGAAAATAATGAGTTTCAGAGCGCAATCCTGCCATTATCGCGTTGTGTCTGAAAGGGCTATTAAGTACCAAGGTGGAGCCAAGCAGTGGTTAGTCTTGGAAGCATGGGTAAACAGTTAAACAGAGATGTAAAATAGACATTTAGAGGTTTTAGAGAGTTGCATGCTGAAAGTGTCTTTGACAGATTCATTTATTTATCAGTCCAGCACTTCTGTACTCCGTCTATGGCTACAATGTGGGTTCCAAGATGTTTTTACATTTCTATTTGTGTATAGCTTAAGCAACATTTAACTCCAGAGCACTAGAGGTGTTGTATTTTTGAAGCGAGATAGCCAGGCTAATTTTCCCTCTGCATTCAATCTTTATGCTAAGCTAACCATATTTTGAATCCAGCACCATAAACTAAACACACAGTATAATGTAGTTTTGTCACATTTTATTAGTGGTGGGCCGTTATCGGCGTTAATGTGCTGTGTTAACGCGAGACTCTTATCGGGCGATAAAAAAAATATCGCCGTTAATCTATTCTCAAAGTTGGGTTGGGAGCTGGGTCTATACTAAGCAAGCTATGATGACTTTCACCTTGATATTTTAGCGCGGATGTATACCTGGCCGAATTGCACTGTAGGGGGCGAGAACGAGTCAGACTTCGAACCTGTGTATGCCAACTGTGAAATTACCACATCAAACGTGACGTGCTGACATGGATGCAGCTATGAAGCCACCGGGTTTGCTTCAGGGAAAATTTATTTTTAAGAAGCTTCCCAATGGAAACCTCAACAAGACTAAGGTTGTTTGCACCTTGTGCAATGCGGAATTAGTTTACTGTAGGAGTTCTTCCAGTCTCAAGTACCACCTAAACACAAAGCATCCCTTAGCTAATGCGAAAGATGCCGGGCCAAGCACTGATGTAGCGCAGGGGAAGAGTCGTGTTCGTCAAACTACTATGTTTGAGTGCAACCGAGGCAACCCCGTCAGCACAGCTCTATCAGCCAAGCTAACTAATCTCCTCGCTCAGTGGATTGCCACCAGCTGCCGGCCCATCAGCGTGGTTGAAGATGATGGGCTTGAGCTTGTTCTCCAGGCGGCCACAGGTGACCCATCTTACAAACTACCTGCGAGGCGAACTATCATGAGGAGAATACATGACCAGCACGCCGCAGAGAAAGCCGCAAAAGATGAGAAGATAGTAGAGGCGACATGTGTAGCACTGACTGGGGACCATTGGACATCTGTCAACAACGATAACTACCTCGGCGTTACTGTACACTTCATCGATGCCAGCTGGGAACTTCTCTCCTTCGCTTTAGGTAGGCTACGTTATGTAATTTTAACAGTGTTGGGCAAGCTACTTGGAAATTGTAGTGAGCTAAGCTATCAGTTACTCTACCATAAATAAAGCTTCACTACACAAAAGCTACCACCCAGTCAAATGTAGGCTAACAAGCTAAGTTACACAAACACAGCAAAAGTAGTTCACTACAAAGGAAGCTACTTTAAGTTGCACTAATTTCAACATACATGTTTAAGTTGAACCAAATTTCAAGCAAATGTGTTAAAATTTGGATTGAATCTGTGATTAATAAGAAGTCTCAAAATTCCAAAGATAGGCCTACAAGTTCAAGTATGTTGCAGGGATATTTTCTATACTACAAATGGCTGCGCTGTGTTTAGCCACAAAAATACCCCAGAAATAGTGGCCAAGCTACTTGATCAACCAAGAAGTTAAGCTACTGAAAAGTTACTTGATTCAAGAAATAGTGAAGCTACCACCAAGCTACTGAGAATTGTAGTTAGTTACTAGCTTAGCTGCAAGTAGTGAAGCTACTGCCCAACACTGAATTTTAAATTACATAATTTAATTTAATTACTTATTAATTACCATGACACCACGAATTACCACCACAACATTATGTTTGTTTCTTGATGATTGCTAGTTGTTTACTACTAGTAGTGAACTTATTCTGATCTACTTTGTCTGTCTGTTAGGTGTGATGAAAACAGAGGAGCGTCACTTTGCAGAAGCGTGTGCCAGGCAGTTTCTCAACGTCGCTAATCAGTGGAGGATAACTGACAAAATCAGCACTATTGGAACAGACAGCGCTCCTAATATGGTGGCAGCAGGGAGGATACTGCCATTCGAGCATTTGCCCTGTGTTGCGCATGTTGTACAGAGAGCTATTGTAATGTAACTTCGGGAAGGTGGTTTTGATGGTACACTGGCCAAGTGCCGTAAAGTGGTCGGACATTTCAAACATAGTCCGGCCAACTCAGATGAGCTGAATGCCCAGCAAGCCTCCCTTGGACAAGATCAGGAGCAACTCGTGCAAGATGTTCCAACACGGTGGAATTCCACCCTTGAGATGATCAAGTGCGTGAGGCGCAACAGAGACGCACTGCACACAACGCTGTCTCAGCAGAAGCACAGTCTGGCCCTCCCAACAAATGCTGAATATGAGAAGTTGGCAAAGCTAGAGAAACTGCTGGAGCCATGCAGGTATGGTCTACAAAGATAGCGTGTTCATGAATTGGCATACAAGTTCTTTTAAATGTCACTTTGTATTTAAGAAACACGTGCCCTTAAATGTAATGTGATTAAGAACTTTAAAAATGTGTAATCTGAGTTAAATGAATTAGTCATTAATTATTTATTGCTCTGTTTCTCTCTGTCTGTGTGTGTGTCTCTGTCTGTCTGTCTGTTTGTCTGTCTCTGTGTGTGTGTGTGTGTCTGTCTGTCTGTCTGTCTGTCTGTGTAGGTACATCACTGAGCTCCTTGGTGGGGATAAGTATGTATCCTGCTCTGTGGTTCTACCTGCCTTGTGCCACCTCCAGCAAGCAATGAAGATCTCAGATGATGATCCTGCCTATATTGTGCGATTCAAGGCTGCCTTCACCAAGGACCTCAACCAGCAGAGGGAGAAAATAAACCTGGAATGGCTTAAGGTATGTCAGACTGACCAGAAGATAACTGCATTGTTTGACCATTATAAACTGTTAAGCCAGTAGATCGGTCAATGAATAGATGAATGAGGCATTAAGAAATATGGAGGTTGGATTAGGAAAGTGAAATTTTCATCAATCAATAATTATTATTTTTTATTCATCAAAGGTGGCGACTGCTCTAGATCCACGATTTAAGGGCCTCAAGTGCTTGCCCAGAGCAGAGAGGGAGCTAGTGTGGGCAAAGCTAAGTGAGTTGGTGAAGGGAGAAGAACCTGCTCTGCAGCCACTCGGGGAGGAGAACCCTGAGCCACCGAAGAAGAAAACAGCCCTGCTACTGATGGGATCAGACTCAGAATCAGATGAGGAGACACCAGAAGACAATACTGTGGAGAGGTACAAGGTAGAGCCCAGTGCCAGCTTAGATCAGTGTCCACTGAAGTGGTGGTCGGAGCACACTGCTTTCTATGGTAAGATGGCCCACATTGCCTGAAATACTTGGGGACTCCTGCCACAACTGTCCCATGCGAGAGACTTTTTTCTTTAGCAGGCCATATTGTGCAGAAGAGGAGATCTAGTTTGTCACCAGAAAATGTGAACAAGCTGGTCTGCCTGAGTGACTGGTGGAAGAAGGAGAAATAGAGCTTGGACTGATTGACACAAAGCTACTGACTGTAAACAGTTCATCATGACCTCTTATGTAGGCCTACAGTTCAAAATTCATGTTTAACTGAATAAACAGTTAGTAAACACAAGTACATCTTATTGAACATTATTTATTTTCATCACCAATTATCATAGTAGAACAGCTTTCTCAAGCAGTTTGTGGTGCATTTTGGAAACAGGAGATGAGCCCCTGGTCTAATGCGCCACCTGGCTTGAGAAACCCGTTCTCAAAGACTTACTTTTAGTCATTATTTAGGTAGCACACACATATTATGAATGCCTTCGGCAGAATTCAAATGAGCCATTTTAATCTAGATTAATCTAGATTAATTCCAAGATTACAGTGAGAATAATCTAGATTTAAAAAATTAATCTATGCCCACCACTACATTTTATTCATTTAGACATTTTAGTGTAGTCTCTTTTGCATTTCAAACTTTTTGTCTCCTAATGTGCACAAGCTGTATTCATTCAATTTTTCACTAAAATAGTATCCACTGCTTGAGTTTAATTTAAGATTAGACAGCTAAAACATTGGACATTAAAGCAAATATTCTCTTTGTTGATAGCCTACATCATTCCATACTCATCTAAAATCCATTGATTTTAATTGGCAAGATGTTATGTTAGCTTAGCCTTTTTTAATCTCAGGGCGCTGTCCTGCCTGTTTTCAAGGTTGTCACAACTGTTTTGTCTTATTAGATTTTGTGTTGAGTTATAGATAAGGTTAGTCCATATCATGTTTTCCTTTCAAGAACAGATGTTAGCTAACATGACAGGCAGAGAGATGCTATCATTGCAACCACTTAGGTAAGTAGCTAATTAAATTCTGGAAGGTTTTGTAAGGCAGAGGATAGTGTTTACCAAGGAGGCGTATGATACAGCAGATGCAGAGTGCTGGAAATGGACTTCGCACCAAGTGGAAACCCCCGTGTCCGTGAAGTGAAGCCAACGTGGAAGTGCCAAAAATCGTAGCCACTTGAACAGCCACTTGAGGCTGGCTATGTCGCCATAAGCCCCCATGTTAAAACTTCACAGCAGAAATAAACATGTTTACAGCCTGGTACAAAAAACAGTTTTAGTTAATTTTTATAGACTTCACCTGTTCAAATTATATTAGGACTTGGTGGGTGTCGTCACAGGTGTCTGGTTTCAGCAACCAGGCTTCAGTCAGCCCACTTCAACTCCAGCCGGGCTAATCCAAAAATGGGCACAGATGATGCCACATCTGTGCCCATTTTTAGATTAGCTCAGAGGCAGCAGGGGCAGGACTGCCTAGATGGTGACAGCCAGAGCCACCACACTGAGCTCAACGGCTCTTCAGGAACCTGTGGGTGACATCATATATACTATGTTCAGGTTTTCTCAGTCTATGCTTTGCGTTACTTTGTAGTTTGATCTTGTGTTCATCATGGTACAGGGTCGTCAACATATATATTTTAAAAATAGATGAGTGAGAAGGAGTTTGGTGGCATTCATGATGTCTGTAACTGCTGACACCAAATCTAGGTCCAAAGAGAGATGTCACTTCAACAAAGACTTTACTGTCAGTCAGTGTTGAGATAACCCAGCTCAGATGACGTGTTTGGATTTTCAGTAAGCACACAAATTGAATGAGGCAGGACTTCTGAAATCATGGGGCACCACTTCACATGCTGATCATTCAAATTTCACAGCAATGATTGTGACAGATCTTCTTACACAGAGGTCAGATCAGACCTCACAAGAAGCAACACCGCTAAAATAATCTGTTTGAGTGAAGATCTGCACCATAATGTTTACCTTGCAAACCAGGTTATGTTTTTGTACAGCTCTCTGCAACTCCTGTTGTAGATTAATAGTTTTAATAATGCAATAAAATAGCTTTTTCTGAGAAGCGTATTCAACTTATGAAAACAAGAGTATTTTTGATATATGCTGTTGGCCACGTTCGTTCTCCAGATCACTTTAAAGTTGCCCACCAGCTTCAGTTACGTGATTGAATCTGATGAAATGAGAAATTCGATTAAAGCTCTGCTGAATTCAGGAAAAGTAAAGCAAAAGTTTTCATTTCATTTTTCATAGCACAGTGAGACATGCAGGAAATGAAAAAGGAGAATGAAAATGCTGACTCCAACATTGGAGGGAAAATACAAAGGAGAACTGTAACTCAGTTATGTTCTTCTTGAGGAGTATAAAATATACATTGACTCAGGCTGAAGGGGTTCGATGTTTAATCCGTGTAATCACAAGAGGCTGACTGTGGCACCAAACTGAGGTGTGGAGAAGAAACAATGATAGTTGTGTCCAATGACCCAAGAGGGAGCCACTCTGAAGAGGAAATTAAGCCTCTTTCTGCTCATCAGGGAGGAAAGCATGGACTGTTGGTGTTTGAAATCACTTCAAAACCTGTACTTTACCAAATGACTTCACCAGGGAAAAAAATGTAATGACATTGTTACTCTTCTCAGTGCTGTGTATTTGTCACAATAACACTGATTTAAAAAGCTAATCCAGTGAGTACATGGCTGGGACTGGGTCAGGGTTGTTATATGGTCATGTTGTGTATGGTATAGTAGCTTTGACCTTCATTTAGTAAAGTGAAAAGTAAGGTCCTGGACACTGATAATGGATCCGAGGCGTTCTGCAGCGTGCTAAACACAATGACTGTAAGCATACAGGGTGTATATATTCTGTACTTGACAGGGACCTTGTGTTTGGAGGAGATGTGGCCTTGATTAACAATAGATTCACTGAATTGATATAAGTATGAAAGTGACCAGAGATAGAAAAGTAGACACATTGACTGGATCAGGAAAAACCCTGGGTAGAATGAAGTCAGTGAATAAAAGACCACTGAGGAGCTACAGGCCTTCTACATCGACCGTTATTATCTCCACAGATCAACATTTCTACCTGTATGTATGACCATCAGAATCAGAATCACTATTGTTGGCCAGGTATGCGTATAAATACAAGAAATTTGATTAATAAGTGATTAAGATTAAACCTTTCTCTAACAGATCTTAACCATACTGGAGTTGCTTTTAACAAATACTGTTCGAAATAGCAAATGAAAAACATTTTTTGATGCATGTATGCAATTTGAATATTCTGCCATTAAATTCAATTATCTCGTGATAATAAAGCTTAGCTTCTCATGATGATGAGATCATTCATCTCCTTATCTTAAGAAAACAAGCACTGGACCTGCAAATGTAGCCCCGAATTTAGCCTCATCATCAGCACGAATGTCCATCTGCTGACAGTAATCCAGGACCAGACACCAAGCTGTTGTTCATCAAGAAATAGTTCTAGCACGTACCACCTCCTAAAACCACAGATTGTTATTTGTATATTTCTGTGCCCTATGTGTGCTTGTTAAACAAAAAAGATACAGTGCGTTGATTAGTGAAGTGTTGTTGCTTTCAGACTTAATGCTAAGCTAGGCTAATTCTCATTCTAGTTCTGTACTGGTGTAAAATATTTTATCTCGCATAAACAAAGTAAAAAAAAATAATATCCCCCAAATCCCAAATCTTAAAATGACTCTGTTGTTAATGAAATTCTGTATGTGTTGGACCAGAATTCATCTGTGGTGGCGCCAAGGGGGGAAAGGGGGGTGGCATGACCACCTTGATACAACAGTATACAATGAGTCACATATCCTAATATGCTTCTATATGACATTTCATACTAAGCCTTCATAATTTGAATCCATAATTGTTCATAAAAGTTAATGTGAAAGAAAATTCAAATGCATTTTCAGTCGCCCCACCTGGCCACCCTATGAAGAATTTGCAGGGGTGCACTGCAGTTAATAATGAGTGAAAACAAACAACGAGCAGTGAAAGCACATTTTAAAAACCTTACAGTGAACTGAGGATAAATTACACAGAGGGATAAAAAAAAATAGTAATTAATACGTATACTAATGCTTATAATCTATATATTATAATCTTATAGTCTTTAACTGAAGCTATAGGAGAATAGAACATCTTGTGTAGTTCTTTAAAAAGACCTTTGCTGCCTCTCATCAGTTCTAAACACAAGCAGGGGTTGAATTAAATGTACATTAATTACACCTCAACAGTGCATTTCTGTGAGAAACAACACATTTTTTTAGCTTGCATAGCAGAGCGATGTTTGATTGATGTCCTGAGCACTATCAGAGTGATGTTTCTATGTTTGGCTGTAGCACATCAGCTCTTTCACTAAACTCCAAAGAAGCAAGCCCTGACAAGCTCTGTTAAAAGCGCTGATCTATTGCTTTTACATAGGAATAGATGTTTGCTGCTGGCCACAGAGAATACTACATCCTGTTGGAACTGGAAAATAAGCAATTTTCTACTTGGCTTAGGGCCTCCTCCATAGGAAGCAGGGATATACAGTATGTGACCTCAGCTTGACAGTTTTGCTGATGTGCCTGCTGAGGCCGGCATGTATAAATGAATCTCAATTTCCTTTATTAATTTCAAACGTCACTATAAATTTGCCTCTAAGTGCACCTGACCCGACGTTTCAGCTCACTACCACACAAGAAAAGGTGACTTCCGTCACAATCACACACACTAAATGTGTACAACATTTTACTGATGATGGTGCACGTGCAGACATTACCTTTGACTCCTTACAGTGAAAGAAAAGGTGGTTTTAAAACATGCAGTTGAACTGTACAGATTAGGCTGCTCTGACGGGCTCTCCGGGCAGCAGTGGAGTAAAGGTTAAACAAGTCAGTTTTTTGGCTTAGAGGCACAGGATTTCTTTTCTTATTCATAAAGCACATTTCATGCACAGGGGAAAACACAATGTGCTTTATGTGAAAATTTAAAAGGAAAGAGAGAGAATGATGTATAGGGGAAACACTGCAGAGCCAGTCACTACTGTTCTTTAACAACACACACACAGGAACACACACACACACAATTCAGTGATTTACATATTTATTCACTGAAATACACTAAAGTAAAGAAAAGAAAGTGTGTTTTCAGGCTGTATGAGCCAAGCAAGAACCTCTATAGCTGTGAAGCCAATGTAGAAGTGCCATAAACTGCAGTTCCTCAAACAGCCACTCGAGGCTACAGAATGAGTCAATCTCCATAAGATCCCATGTTAAAGTACAGAAATAAACATGTTTACAGCCTGGTACAAAAAACAGTTTTGGTCTCTATAGCTAATTTCCCCGTTCATGACAACTGTACTGAGGGTGAACTCAGATGTTCAGATTATATTAAGGCTTAAAGTTATGCAAAATTAAGAGCGTGGCCACTTTGAAGGTAGGTGGGTGTCATCATAGGTGGTTTGCTTGAGAAACCAGGCCCCTTCAGCAACACCCACACTCCACGTCTTTGCCCATTTTTAGGTTAGCTGGGAGCAGGAAGAGGCAGGACTGCCAGAGCCACCCAAGCAGTAACTTCTGTGGCTAGAAAATGAAGCCCATGTGAAAGTGCCTAAAACAGCAGTTCCTCGAGCGGCCACTTGAGGCTGACTACAGAATGAGTCAGTTTCCATAAGTCCCCATGTTCAAATGTCCAACTTCACAGCAGAAATAAACATGTTTACAGAAACCTAGGTGACATCACAAATACGCTGTCCATTCTTTATACTGTAATTGGAGCCACCACACACTGAGCTTCACAACGGCTCTTCAGAAACCTGTGTGTGACATCATAGTTACTACATCCATGTTTTCTACAGTCCATGATAAGAGCATCAAGTCCTCAGGAAAGCAGCTTCACCTCATCCTGAAATGAGCTGGATGAGAGGTCTGGTTTCTTCAGTGCATTGTGATACAAGGTCCTTCTGTGCAAGGAAGACCTGAAGTGTGATGTTTATGATATGATGTGCTTTCTTTTCAAGGTTCATTTATTTATCATTCTACAACACAGGGTTGTACAACAAAATGCAAGCTGTAGTCCCTTTATGCTCCACACAAAACAAAAAACTATTATTTGTGGTGCAGTGCAGAGGATGAAGTGAGCCTGAGGAAAGAAGTCGCTGTGTAGTCTGGTGGTATGGCAGCAGATACTTCTGTATCATTTGTGGCAGAGGTATGGGATTCTATGGCAGAATGTGTGGGTCACTGTTAGTTTGTGGTGGTAGTACTTCATTACGAGTAAGCCCTGCATTCAAAAGTACAGTGCAGCAAAATGTACTAATGAATGAATTAATAAATTAATATGAAGTGACAATACTAGATTGCTAATATTAATGCATCAGTGCATAAACGACATCCTATGTAGAATGTAGAGTTCAAGATTTAACAACTTTGTATACAGTTATGTAGTTTATTCTGAAACTGGTATTCATAAATTTGGATTTCTTTCTCAAACCTTTGCATTTTGTGATTTATTTTTGCCTCTTCTGTGAAGTTTAGAGCACAAAGTTAAAGGTCAGACATAACAAAGGATGCCGCACCATTTTTTTGAGGTTCACAAGCCACAGACACTTGGAACCAAAGTTACTATTAACTACAGCTGACAAATAAATCTAGTGCAGTAAAAATTTCTTTCCCTCTGAAATGTAGTTGGGTGGAAATAGCATAAAATAGCAAGTACAAGTGCCTCAACATTGAGCTCAAGCACAGGACTTCTGTAAGTGTGCGTGGTTACTTTTCACCACTAATGATAGGACAACATTTATGAGAGAAGGAACTGGAATATTCTGAACAATAATTTTGTCATTGTGAAAAAGTCATAGCATAAGGAGAAAATGGAAAATTGCAAATGGAATGCCTGTCAGAGTGTATGTAGTTAGTCAGATTGCAACCAACGGAATACCCCTCGTCTCATTCTAATGTAATGAAAACATACATGATTCTTATTTTAAGGTGATTATTCACTAATGAAATGTTAGGCACTGGACATTTAATTCAATATATTACAACATTGGGGGAAGTGGAGTTTGAAATACATGGCTTTTTTTTTTTTTTAACAAAAGACACTGTTGAATTGCATTATGGATGTTGTAGGAGCCAGAATTTTTAGAGCTTGGCCCTACAACTGGGATATTTCAGCGTCTGCTGCATAAATTCTCATTTTACTCTGTCACTTATGAGTTCCCCAACTTTATAGAAGCGCAATACTAAATAGGTGGCGTATCCCTTTAAGGACATCAATATGGTCCTTTAATCTGCACCACTGACAGTCTGTTATGGAGTGTTGTTCAGAAGCTTGTTGTTTGAATCGACCATTGCAAAATTTGGAACATGTTCAGATGACTGTGATACAACTGAAGTGTATGCTTATGCAAGAGTATGGAGAGCATCTCCAACCACAGTAAAGTTTCTTATTTGTGAGTTTTATTCAGATGGATGTATTAACAATGTACTAATTAAAAACATTAGTCGTACAACCTTTAACTGAGCTGAGTCACCTTTTAACCAGTGGGAAATGTAGCTTTTCAATTAGGACTCCAAATAGGCCGACAACTGCAGCCAAGATTGATTCTCATTGTTGTTGAAATCAGCACAGTGTGGCTTTGAATCTAGCTTTGGCCTGGCTTAGCGTAGCTGGCCAGGACTGAAGGCCAGATTCTGCATTTTCTATGAAGCTATATGTGTAGAAGTCACATTTTCACATGTGTAGGTATGGCCAAGATATTTGCTTCCCCCCACCACCACCAACACCACCAGCACCACTCAGATAAACAAACAGACAGTGATCTCAGAATAACCCACCACGTGACAGCCACCGGCACATTGAGCCTGCCAGAGCTAGTACAGCCCCAGCAGAGCTGGGGAATAACTTTATCTGAAATATGATGGCATCTGTCTCTCAAGCAGCAGACTCCTCATTACAGGCACTTTCTTTGACTGGTTGTTCAGACATCAGCTGTCACAGTTCATCAGCCATGCCGAGGTAGGGGCAAACTAAGCAGCTGCCACAAGTCTCCTCAGCTGCAAAGGAGCCATGTGGAGATAAATGCTGGGCCACAGAGCTCTGGAAACACTCCAACCCCCTCAGTCACTCTGACGTCTGTGCAGTGTAACCCCACATTTCATTTGAATTCACATCAGAAACTGAGATGCTAATTGTTATTTAGGAAGTTGAGAGAACTAATGCACATGAAGTGTTTGGTGTTAATGTATAAATGGACAGCTCTTGCAGTAGATAGCCATTCTTACCTTGATTACAAGCTCAATCTTAGTACAGTGCATATTCATTGTGATAAGAAATTATTTAGGACATGTTACTCTACGAGAATCAAGACAGTGGAAATGGTTCAGTGGTAAATTTTAACATTAACATTAATTACATTTTCTAAACACTGTACAGATGCAGACTCCATCCAATTAAAAGCATCAAAGCCAGAACCAGGCTTAACTTTAGCTGCCACACAACAAAACACTGTGTTGCCTGATCACATAAGTGTGCATACTTTGTAGCACGAGTACCATATTTCTACTGTTTGCTTTGTGATCATAGTGATGAAAGATGAAATAATTGCTGCAGTGAATCCTGAGTATTATAAAGCACTGAACAGTGTTTTGGCTTCTGATAAGCCTTTAAACACATTCATCTTTTGCTCCAGCTGGCTGTCCTGGATTGCATTATCTTACTGTTAGCTTGAACAACACACACCAACCATTCCAGCCCCCCTGTGCTGTTTTTGGTCTAATATCCCACTTAGACTCGGATGACATGTTGCTGTTTTTGTTGTGAATAAACAAAGTCTATCTTTGCATTCGCTCTTACTCACCAAAAACACACGGTGTGTATCCTTGAGTTCTAACAAATGTGTGAAATGCATTGTCTTTCTCGTGAAACATTTGCAAAGCTGATTTTTTAAATTTGATCCAGCATTGTTTACATCCATGTTCATACCTACAGTAGCAGTTTTCATCTTCCTTGGCTTTGCTGAAGTGTTGAGTCTTTGTGCACATGCACAAGATAAACTCAACAGGGACCCTCTCGTAGAAAAACTGTTCTATAGCACTACAGGAGGTCAAAAACTCTAAAGGGATCCTTTAACCTGAAAAGTCTAACCTGTTGATGTTGTCAGATTCAATAATATTCAGGAAAATGTTGATATAAAATCGTACTCCACAGCTTAAAAAAATAATAGTATGATAACATATTTCAAATTCTTATTCCTAAAATTTTGTAGAACACAGATGACCAAAATTGGAATGGTTATTCAGTTTTGATTTGTTCAAGTTAGCTTTGTCTCAAAAGCTTGTAAAGAGCCAAGTATGAATGACATTAGTGTTTGATTTCAAGTTAAAGAACATTATGTATGATTTGGTATTCGCAAAGGTGAAAATTTAGTAAGTTGGCAACTTTCTCACAGTGAGCGAAGCTAACTAGCTAACAGCAGCTACAGTTGGCAGCAGTTTACTTTACTGTCATCTGTTTCACCAAAATCAGTCAAATAGTTGGTGGTGTGTTATTTTAAACTGTTATTTAAAGGTGGAAAAGTTATACTTCTTTCCCTTGTTAATAATTTATTAATTTACTTATCGACATAAAGGTCTAAAAATCTGATTATCTAAGTTCTATGAATTGATATTTATTGTTTTGGGTGTCTATCATTTGAAAAAGTCTTTGCTGCATTTTGGTTTCTATTCATCTGTAGTGTCTTTGAAATCCATGGGCTTCACATACAATAGATGAATAACATGATTCTCTCTGAGAGATTTAACTGTTCAATGTTATGAGACCTTTCATAAGTACCTGAGTTCAAGTTCAAGTTTATTGTTATGTGTACAAGTACAGTGAAATGGTTGGCCACAGCTCTCTCATCCTTTGGGTACATGGATGAATACATATCCAAACATTTAAAGCCCACAACAACTCTCAAAATCCACATAATAGTTATGCTAACCTACATAACTATATACCCAATGCATTCACATGTAACATGGCATATGTACTGTTTATGAAAAAGTAATCAGGGGGTGTCGTTTAGCTCAGTTGGTAGAGCATCCGCCCCATGTACAAAGGCTCAGTCCTTGCTGCAGCAGTTGCACAGTTCGAATCCGACCTGTGGCTCTTTCCCGCATGTCATTCCCCATCTGTCTCTCCCAACATTCCTGTCACTCTTCAGCTGTCCCTATCAAATAAAAAGGCCGAAAATATATATATATAAAAATAAAAAAGTAATCAGTGCATGCGAGGGCATTAGATATTCAGCAGCTTGGTTGCATGTTGGAAAATAAATTGTTCCTAGGACAGGTGGTATGAGATCTGATGCCCCAGGACGTTTTTTAGAGGAGCAAGGACAGTCCATGAGTGGTATGACTGGTGCTCCAAACTATGTTCTAGGCTTTATCTTTATAGAGTGTGTGTTGTAAATGTTCTTGCTGCTGTCTTTACAGTCCTCTTTAGTTTTTTTTCAGCCTACTAGCACACTCTCTGTAGCACATTGGTAAAAGTTCACGAGAGCTTCAGTTCCAAATAGTGGCGCTCTAGAGGTGTCTTCGGGAGGCACAGCCTCTGCTGTGCCTTCTTAAGGATGCTCTTGGTGTTGAGGGACCATGTGAGTGTGTGTGTGCCCTGAAACTGAAACTGCCAACAATTTCCGCAGATTCTCTCTGGTCTTCCTGAATTCAACAATGATGATTTATTTGATCTTTTTGAACCCAGCATCAAACTGGTAAGTTTGTCTGGGAGAGAGGCAAATGTGTTGGTAGCCACACTGGTTTTTGATCCATAATTGCCTGCAGTCCCTTCCACCATGAGTTACAGCCCATGTAGTCACTTCCCAGTTTGTCCATGTATTGTCTCTTACTGGCCATGATAGCTCTCCATAAATCATTCCTGCATTTCATGCCTTGTCCTCCATTCTCAAAGCAGTCTTGCACTCCCTAAATCTCAGGCGAACCTCACTGTTAATCCAGGGCTTCTGTTTGCGAAAGAAAGTGAGTAATCCTTATACAGTCATTCATCTTACTACAATACAATTTTACACACCCAAACTCAAGGTGGAATCCTGGAAGATTGCCCAGTCTGTCAGCTCCAAACATCTTTGGACTTTGGAATCGTGTTCTGTAGTCAGACACTGTACTGTCCTCCAAGTGGCTTGTGTACATAACTTTCTATTCAGACATGGGAAGCAGTTATTATTAATGGGTGATCAGATTTCCCAAAATTGAAGTTGTGGGCTAAACCTTTAAGCTCCTCTTATCATGGAGTGTCGATCAAGTGATCAACACACTTTTGACATGTTGGTAGTATTTTGGTAGCACCATTTTCAAGTTACAATAATAAAAACCTTGTCATGACATCTGGGTGCAAGGTCTGTGCCACAACAGCAGTAGCTTGTGGCTGCATATAAACAGCATTTAACACAGTGGAGCCTCCTTGGTAGATGTCCTCACGTTGGTGAGAAGGACTTAGAGAGTGTTACCTCATCAGTGCACAATGAATTGTTGATGAGAAAGCATACACCACCTCTATTTACCCAGCAGTTCCTTAGCAAGGGTCCATATGGTGCACAGAAAAGCAGTCCAGCTGTATAGCCAGTCAGGTGTGTTTGGGCCTGGCCAGATCAATGGCAAAGCCATTAACAGTATATAATTAGTGGATAGAATTTCCAGGCCTGTGAAACAAAGCAAACGCTGAACTCATTATAATGGCCAGTAGGGGGCAGCTTCTCTGGCTGCAACACTAATCTGATCTGGTTGTATTGAGCCTTATGATGAAATAACTCTACTTCCCCCACTGATTTCATACCTCAGTAAACAGTTTCTCATGAGTTTATGGTCTCATTGACTCGTTTCATGCCTTCCTCCACAAAGCATGATGTTCCCTTAGTAAATTACGGTCCCATTTGGAGTAAAATAGATGATAAGGCACACAACAGTTCTTCATGTCCCTCTGAGAGCTGATTCAGCATAGAAGTTCATCCAGCTTGTTCCAGTAGCATGCTGGGAATACTCTTAGAACTGATATTAATTCAGAAAATGCTCTTTTTAACTACTGATTTTACCTTTTATATGTTTATGTTTTACAAATTATAATGGAGAGCATGTTTCGACAAGAATATAACTTGAGCCAATAGAATTGTGGAGTGAATTATGTTTTGTTTTGTTTTTTACCAAAAAGAACCTTGAGAATGATAGAGACTTCTCTCCATGCATTTTTATGTACAGTCTTGTACCTTTGCTGTTTTTATCTAAAAACCAGACACAGCTGTTCATCATTTGTACTCATTCATACTCTCCTGATTCGATCAGGCCTTGAAAGTCCTCCAACAGACAGTCACCTAACATTTTCTCTGCAGAAAATGAACATGACTCCCAAAATAACTCTCACTTTACAACTCCATGTCAGGATTCAGAGTCACATGCATAATGGACTTTCTCCTCCACACTCGTGTTGCACAGGTGCTGCAGTGAAAGTCTGTGGTCAGGCAGAGAGATGCTGGTAAGGGGTGGCCATAATCCCTCTAAATCCATGAAAGGTTGTACACCTGACCCAATGGCACTGAAAAGAAATTAGCTCCTCGCACTGTAACGATTTCTTATGGAGGCTTGTGAGTTGAGAAGCAGCAGCTCAAAAAAAAAACTTCTGCTTTCTTGCTGTGTCTTATCACCTCCAAAAGCAGTCCTGGAGATACCAGGAGGAAAAATCACAAATAACAAGAATGCCCTTGATCCCCTGTCTGACCCCCTCTGGAGAATGCCACACTCTACTCCTCTGTGTTCTCGCCTTGATACGTCTGCTTGCTCAAGGGTACGGACATTACCTTATCCCACTCCTCCAGGCGTTTTGATGCTCAACACTGATGTGCTGCTGCACTGGCTGCATCCTTGGCAAAAGGGCTCTGTCTTCATCACAGCTGCAGACTCTTGACTGGGTGAGCGGACAGAGTACCAAAGGAGAAGATGCCAGGAATAACCAATTGTATTAAGTCGTTCTCTGATGGGGAAAGCAGCTGTATGTGTAAAATCTTATCTTTCAACACGCCCTTTTGGATACACTGTCGAGGACACAGCCAGGTAAAATAGGTTTGATGAATGAGTCTTTATCAGGAACTCTGTGGGAGCAGTCGTAACTTCATTTCAAGACTTGGCTACCAGACATTCTTTGGGGTGATGTCATGGGCTATATGAGCCCTGTGATAACCTCTTGTGTTTCCAATAAAAACACCAAGCTTTTAAATGAGTGTAAAACCGCTTCAGCTTTGAACCACTGTGTACCAGTGATTTGTTTCCATAATCATATACTCCAAAGCCAAAACAAATCCGCAGACAGGCCTGTCAAGCTGGTGGCTCCAGATGAAATGTAGTGTTTACCAAGATGGATCTCATGGGAGCTCTTTGGAGAACTAATCTACAACTCCTGATACTATCCAACAGTTTTGCAATTTGTTTAAATATGATTGATTTCCTTGGAAAAACCTATACTGGAGCTAAATGCAAAAAAATATAAAAAAGAAAAACAAACAAAGCCTTTCAAGGAAGAATTGGCTGATACTGGTTATACTCAATGTGGTCGTGTTTTCTCAGCTTCAGACACAAATAAAGCTGAATGGTGGCCATTCAAGCTACGTTTGAGCAGTATTCAAAACCCTCTGTTAATTATCTAGGATGTTTGTTAGATAGAAGTCTGGGTGGAGACAGCATTGAATTAAAGACCCTAGGGAAAGTCACTAACAGAACCACACTGTTTGGCTTGAAAAGCTAATAGAATTGTTGAGGGGAAGTTAAAGATTTCTGGCCAACTGTTTTTGTTTTGTGAGCTACTAAAATTGTACGTAAGTTGGTAGATCTGGGGGAAATTATTAAGAGAAATGCCAGCTGTCAGTCAGAGAGTTTTGTTGGGTTTGAATCAAACCTATTGGCAGACAAAAGTGACAAAATAGACATTATGTAGAATTTTTTTAATTTTAGTTTGGTGGCTTCTTGCCCGGTCACTCTCTCATTTTCTCTTCTTGGGTTCCTCCAATAATGTCCTCTTAGGCCTCTATGTCTTTGCCATTATTTTCCGCACTGATGAGCCTGGTTACCTTGCTCGCCTGCCCAGCTCTGGTTTTGGTACATCTTTGCTCCCCGTCTGCATTTCCCACTCTCCGGGCCCGAAAACCTCCTCTTCCCAGTGGCCCAAAACGCCTGTGGTACAAACACTAACATTCCCCCGCTGCTTTGAGCTCACAGTCCCAACTAACAAACTGAGCTAACATTAAGCTAACAGCAGCTACAGTTGTCAGTAGTTTACTTCCCCGTCCATCAGGAAACTCTGTAAATCACAGAGAGTTGAGGCGGAGCAGCCGGAGTAAATCAGAGGGAAAAGCAGAAAACATTTTCTCTATAAAATATGGAGTTATTGGGTGCAGAGTGGGAATAATAGGGGCGTCATTATGCTCTGATTATACATCAGCATCAAAATGATTTAAAATCTGTTATTTAATGGTAGAAAAGTTGCACAATGAAGGTTTAATGTTTGGCAAAGTCTGTGATTTTGGCAATAAACCGCACAACTCAGTTCTAAAAATTACCCAAAAGGCAGAATTTGTGTTCAAAGCAAAATATATTTTATGTTTTCTGTTTGAATTAATGAAGTTCAATCAGGATTATTTTGCATGCTATGCCTGTAGTCATTCACTCCTCTCACCATTTTTTCTTTGCTGTCATTAACTGAGGCCGTCATTCATCTTATCAGCTGCTCTCATCAGCTGATCATGTCTATCCAATAGCACAGCGGCACACCTGCATTGTTAGCCTATCACCTTGCTGCTATCTTTAAGAATATGATTCTCTCTGTTTGCATTCATGCTGTCGTTATGCGCACTCCTCCACCTCGCCATGTCCACCCAGTCTTCACAGATTCATCATCTTCATCATTTCTTCATCTGCCATCAGCCTGAGCAGAGTCATGAACCCACCACCACCACCACCACCACCAGTGTCTGGACTCCACGGGGGGATTTATGTTGCTGCAGCTCAGGGCCGACGCCCTTCGATCACAAAAATCTCCCCGTAGAGTCTAAACACATTTATCAAGATTTAATCATCACAACTCATCTGTTATACTAAACACTCATCTTTACTTCATTTGCTTGTCTGTCCTGATTGGAAAAATAATTGTTCACAGTTAGTGATGCTGCATAGTTTTCTGGAGTACATCTTTACTCTCTTTACGTCAATATAAATGGGTCTCCCTCGTATTAACTAAACTAAGCTAAGCCTTCAACACTAAAAATAATTTACCCACATTAAAAAACAAAATCAAAGAGTGTCTCCATAATCTCTTGGGAGGATAAATTCAGCCTCAACCTGTTTTAAAAGGTGTGCAGCATTTAGAGAAAAACATGAAATATATAACACCTGTTACATCAAAAAATTGGTGTAATTTGCTTCATGACTTTTTAACTTTCTTTTAATAAAAGCAAATTCTGTCGTAGACAATAATGAAAGTGGAGGGCAGCTGAGAGCAATATTTTCAGCTCATTAAATATGAGCTAAAAATATTAAACACCCAGCTTGTCGTAGGATAATCCACCGGGCAGGTATCTTGTCCCACACACCTACTCATGCTCTAAAAATCACCCAAAAGATAGCATTAGTGTTCAAAATGAAAAGGTCAGCCACTCCCTTCAGATAAGCCTGAGTGGATAAATTATCCCACCAGAGAAACAAGGGAAGGTTCATCGCACAGGCGGGTAGAGAAGGGGGGCGGGGGGGTTAGGATAGGAGGGTAAGGCTGCGTGTAAAGGCAGCATGGGCCCCCGCACTCTCCCCTTTCAACCACTTATCAAGTCTGATGCATCCGTGTCTTGGTGGAACAATGCAGAAAGGTCACTCTCAGTCGGTAGCCGAGCAGTCAGCCTGTTCGCTGGTACAGCCACCACCAACTGTGCTGGGCTGGAGCTGCTTTGTCACCTGCTGAACAGGAGGAGAAGGGGGCTGGGGGTGGCAATCTGATTCAAATCAGCTCTTGAAGTGAGAACAGAGAGAAGGCAAATAATGCATTCATTTCTACCTGGGCTTTGAACATGCCTTGGCTGTAATAGTCCCATTGCTCCAGTCTTTAGAGAGCCCTCCATAGGATTTAAGCCACTCTTTCAGGTGCAGCTCTTTGATTCACACTGTGACTCCATTGGGTACTCAGCCGTGTGCAGAAACAGCCTCTCAGACTAATACTAATTAGCCTCTGAGATTATTTTTCTAGTGATGTATTTCATCTGTCAAATAAACTCAGCATAAGTGAGCGGAGCATTTAGATAAAGTTAAAATGATTTTGCAGAATGACTTTGCAGTGGTCCCCAGTGGCTACAATGTTTACTTGTCGGGGGGAGGTGCAGCGGTGGGAGTTGCTCCACTTATAGAAAATGATTTTGGTGAATATTTGCAAACAGTGGTCTTTTTTTCCTCCACTCTAATTAAACAATGTAAGTCTTATCGGGGACAGAGATATCCATAATGCCAACCTGAAGCGCTCGTGGCACTTAAAAGCCATAAACACAAGACAAATGTTCATCAGCTGCACGAGTGAACTGTAATCAATCATGTGACTTAGCGGAGGAAATAGATTATTTCCCATGTAGGAGAGTGCTGATGCTGACATATAGAATACAAATGAATGCATTCTAATTGTGAGAAATCTCTGTGTATAGTGGTGCACAAACAGATGAAATGCACTGGCCTTATATAAGTGAGAGGGAGGGGGAGAGGGAACTGCGATTGAAGGAGAGGCCAGCTGTTGGAAGTGCAACAGCAACACACTGTGGCCATGAGAGCACATGACACACTGATTCCCAGAAACACCAGAGCACACTGATTTACACTAAGTTATGGCGTCCGTCTAGGGTGGTGTACACACCCCTTTTGGTTACTAATTACTGTTTTGCTTCTCCTGTTTATAGCTGTTGTAGTTTATAGTAGTACAATTGTTTTTATCCTCTGCTGTTTTTGTCTTTTTGCGACCATGTAAACCATGTAAAGTGCCTGTGAATATCTTTAAAGTGCTATATAAAATAAATGTATTATTATTATTATTATGGCATCACAAAGTGGTTTAGAATTAAGTTAATAAATTAGACAAATTATAGTCATGAGAACAGTAATAAAGGTATATTGGCAAGTCTGAAAAGGTAGACCATGAGCAGCTTTTTAAATGGATCCAGAGCTCTTAAGTCCAAGATCTTGAGAGAGTTCCAAAGTAGTTTAGTTCAGTCTCCTTAAAGTCTAGACCAACAAATCCTGATCAGAAGACATCAGAAATCTGCTGGTGATTTCGGGCTGTAGTAGTTCTCTCAGGAACGCAGGTGACTGACTGCAGAGCTCCAGAAGTGCTCACAAGAATCTTAATTTGATTTCAACCAGTGAAAGATAATCAATATCTGCAGCACATGAGACTTTTTGTGGACCTGGTGTGGCAGCGTGGTAAATGGTAAATGGACCGTACTTATATATCTCCTTTCTAGTCTTCTGACCTCTCAAGGTGCTTTTACACTACATATCTCATTCACACATTCACACACATTCATACACTGATGGCATTAGCTGCCATGCAAGGTGCCAACTGCTCATCAGTTTGAGGAGCTAACCATTCATACACATTCACACACCGATGGTGCAGCCTTCAGGAGCAATTTGGGGTCCAGTATCTTGCCCAAGGACACTTCAATATACAGTCTGGAAGAGCTGGGGATCGAACCCACGACCATCTGATTAGTGGGGCAGCTTTCTGGATCTGGCCCAAGGGAGTTATGGTAGTTTGTGTGGGGTGAAATTAAACCATGAATGTTCATCTAACTGTGAGACACGATGTATTCTAAGATTAGCGAAGTTCCTGTGGAACAGGAAGTGAAACAACGGGATTGAATCGATGACCAAGAGTCAATGTGGCACTTCCCATCACCATGCCATACTTTCATAGAGACATTGATAATTGAATATCATCTGCATAGCAGGCAGTCATAAAAGACTTACTGTCTACTAAACTACTACTGTCCAAGAGGAAGCACATAAACAGAATTATGACCCAGACAGAATCTTTTGGACACATCACATTACCCAGAATTGCATATGAAGAAGCATGGAGAGAAACTTCACAAAGGCCGGCCCAGAAATCTCAGAGATACTGATCCATGTGACTCAAACTGCCTGTCGGATGACCAGATTTGTAAAATCCAGTATAGACTACTCATTGTGAGCCTTTATTGTCTCCAACAGATCCAACATATAATATTGTGCTGCATTGCCATGCATGTGATGTAAAGAATGTCATTAGAACACCTGAGGAGAGCTGTTTCTGTGCAGAAGTCAGACTGAAACTGTAGACTCCTTGGCAACCACGTTTTGCCATAAAAGGCCTATCAGTATAATCCTTGTGCATTCAGTGTCAGCATCTCCTGAAAGCATTGTACAGCAGTATTTTGTCCTCTCACATATCACATTAAACTCCATCCCCAGCTGGTAAACGTCACTTTGGTTTAGCAGGATATCACTCAACATCATCACTTCCATCACATCGGTGCATGATGATGCCACACGGCTGCAAGGACGCCTCCTTCGCAGGTCACCCGTCCAGGAGAACAGTTCATCAGGTCTGACTCTTCAAAGAATTTAGGAAGGTGAGGGTGTAAACAAACAAACAACTTCCTGTTGACCGCAGGTTCCAAACCATATGCCGATACAGGTAGACCCAGAAAAACTGCCAGGTGAGAGCATTTTAATCACCTTTGAAATGAGCGATTAGAATAATTATTTCAGGGGAGAGGGATGGCTCCTGCTATTAACAACCCTCTGTTCAATATCACAACAAATTAGTTCATGCTCATTAGTATGAGTTGTGCTTGCCTAGTGGTTTGGAAAGCCTCCATTGGGAACTTGCTTTATTACTCCCTGTGAGCGGAACATGTAATTAGCATTCATCAAGTGCTGTGTTTATATAACCTCTCTCCTCACAAATGTAATTTTGACATTACATAAGTTTTACTTGCATGATCAAGGAGGGTCTTGCGTCAGCAGATCTTCCTCCTGGCTCAAAGTTGGTAGAGACAGAGACTGAACCAACTAGTTGCATTTCACACAAAGTGTTAAGTCAAAAGTCAAGTCACGTTTATTAGCCTTTATTGCATGTTTACAGGCCCAGTGAGACATGCAACAATTGAGGATGAGCCAACCTAAGCCCTCTGAGGAAATCTACCAAAATAAAATAAAGAAATCTTTGCACATAAGGAAAACAAAATGAGAAAAACCGTGGTAGGGGAAATTCAGATTGTTCCCAGGGGTTAGGAGCAGTAAAATGGCAATTACCAAAAATGAACAGGAAGTTGTACCAATTAGCAAAAAGTATAACAAATGAAAAATAATCAAAGAATGGCAAAAAAAAAATCTTTATAACATTTAATGAAATTACATTATTATGAGCAAAACTTCAATCAGTCAGTCAGTGTTATGTTGTGTTGGATAGTAATACATTTAAGGAGCATTAAAGCGTTTTTCTCCTTACATTCCTGATGGAACTATATTGTTTTGAACTCCATCGGTCAGGTTTCCAGGAGCTCCACTGTCATATGAGGGGATTAACTTGTGGAGCACCAACCAGCTGACTCTTTTCCTAATATTGTGTTTGAATAAATTGTAGAAGAAACTGTTTTCTTACCTTGTCTTTACTTTTCTAACATTCTGAACTTTCGGTAAATTAAAGACGTGGACGTGGCAGTGGTAGAAAATAACTGCTATTAAATATAACTAATAATAAAATGACTCAAATACTGCAGGCTTCTTAAGCACAATATTAAGGTTCATATACAGGAGCTACTTTATTCGAGAATGTTACTTTACACAAGATTAGCCTACATTTCAGAATAAGACTTTCATACAAAAAAAAATAAAATTGTAAAATATGATGCTTTGTCATAGTTTAAAATATATAACGCATAAGAAGGTTTCCAGCATTAAGGTGAGCGTGTTCCTTTGCAGAGGCTGGAATAAGAGCTCTGTTCAGTGTGCAGGGGACTGAATTGCAGTACGCACACACTTCCTGATGGAGCTGCTCCTGCGGAGAATAAAAATACACTCGTAGCCAGCCAGCTAGACGAGTTGTGAAAAAGTTATGTCTGGCTGTCAAGTGGATGTAGAAAGACTCTCTTTTTTAAAAATGGACGTTATTCCTCGGTTTTTCCGTACATGAATAACAGAAAATATCCCCATGTCCAGTGCAGAGAGCCGGCGCTGGTGACGAGTCAACTGCGAACGGTCTGTTTGTTGAAGCTACGTCCCGGCAGGTAGCGTTAGCAACAAGGCCAGCTAGCTGAAACATTGTAGGCCTTGAGCAGCTTGTTTTTATTTGAGAATGCGGAATGGTAGTGTTAAATTATCGTCAGCACCGGTTTACAGCGCTGTTATACGTGTGTAACTTAGCTTTACTTATGTTTAAGCTTAAGTTTAAGCACCCTTAAATTAATGGACAGGGGTTTTCTAGGGTAGCTACAGTTAGCTCTGCTAGTCCAGGTACGCGGTTAGCCAGCTGGTAGACTGCATCACACTAGCTGACAGAAGGCTAATGCTAAGCCCTGTCTAGTTTGACAGCTCGAGACACAATGTAGAATTAGCCGTGCTGCTATTCTTTTAAGTACATAATCTATTTATTACGCTAATAACGTTGTGTTGTTCGTCCTCTGCACGTTAACTATACAAGTGTGACTTGAAGCAAGTCTGCGCATCCCTGTGCTCAATTTATCTGTAGTAATTCTACATTATTATTATTTACGTTCATTTTTTTTTTTTTTTTTTTTGCCTTGTTTTCAGTAAGTTACTAGCTGACGTTAGCTAGTAATGTCTCTAACGTTACCATCCGCCGATATACTTGAAACACCTCCTGGATATCCATTCGAAGAAATCAACTATGAGGATATTGAAGTGGAGGAGGTAGGTGGTTTATGCCAGTTCATTGATGATGTGTTAATGATCTTCATGAATGGTGCAGAGGGTTCTAAAGTGGTGATTTCCATGTTAACTGTCCATTCTCAGGTGGTGGGGAGAGGAGCTTTTGGGGTTGTTTGCAAAGCCAAATGGAAAGGCAAAGATGTCGCAATCAAGACCATCGAGAGTGAATCAGAGAGGAAGGCCTTTATTGTTGAGGTATTGGTCTATTTGTCTTTACTCACTACAACAACACACACACAGTCAAGATCTAATGTCAGAGTTTAATGCGTTTCATTTCATATCGATGCCATCAGCATTAACAGGGCAGAGAAATTAGTACTTTTGAGATTTTGCACCCTCAGTTTCAGAGTACAATACAGACAGCTGTAAACATGTATTTGTTAAAAAATAGCAGGTCAAAAACGTTGCTGCCAAACATCAACAATGTCAAAAACACAAGACATAGCAGCCAGCTAATATTACTGACTAGTCCAACAGCAGTCAGCCCAGCTCGGCGTCTGTCTTTCAGCCTTTTATTTCACCAAGCTCTCACCAACCACTAAAAGTCAGTCCCACATTTACTCTTGTCTGGCGGCTTCTTGCTCGCTCATTCTCTTTTACTCTTCTTAACTTCCACTGCCAATGTCCTCTTCAGTCGCTTTAGCATTAGCTATGTCAATAGAAGCTCTTAAACCTTGTTATGTCACCCAGCTCTGGTTCTGGCATGATACCGCCTCCACTCCCCTTCAGGATTCCCCCATGTCTGGGCCTGAAAACATCCTCTTCCCTGGTGGTCCAAAAGGCCTGTGGTACAAACACTAACACTCCCTCGGTCATCTGACCCTTACAGTCCGGGCAGCCCGGCTAACAAACTGTGCTAACATTAGCTAACAGCAGCTACAGTTGGCAGAAGTGTACTTCACTGTCCATCAGGAAACTCTGTAAATCACAGAGAGTTGACATCAGAGGGAAAACCAGAAAACATTTTCTCCATAAAATATGATCCAGTTTCACCAAAATCAAATGGAGGAAGCGTGTGATTAGGGGCTGTAAAGCATTACATTACGGTGGAGTGTGGAAATTACATCATCAGTGGAGAATCTAAATGATTTCAGCTCGGTTATTTGTCAAAGAAAAGTTACACAGTGCAGCTTTCAGGTGTACATGTAGATGGAATTGTGCATCATATTTCCTCTTTGTCTCCAGCTCCGTCAGCTTTCACGTGTGAATCACCCCAATATCGTGAAGCTGTATGGCTCATGTCACACTCCAGTAAGTTCACTGTTACTATACGTTTACTCTCTTAACTCCACAGCCACGTTAATTGTGATTGATCCAGCTCTGTGGGTTTCTCATCATGTTCTTTCCCTCTCAGGTCTGCCTTGTGATGGAATATGCTGAAGGCGGGTCACTGTACAATGGTGAGTCTACATGCCGTACTAGAGAACAGTACTGTTGTATGACAGATGACAGCATTTGTTCCACTTTGCTAGTGAAGTGAACACAGCCTGGCACAGACATGAGAAGCAGCCCTGTCCAGTTGACCCTCCCACTGTTTGCATGTTTGGTCACTTGTGCAGTTCCTTTATAAACTAGTGTTTACACAGCAACATGCAGTACAGCCTCCATTAAATATTCACATGGACCTGGGAAATAATGAGGTGTAACAAACAACATTCAGTATCACATGCTGCGTGTGTCAGTGGATTACCACGAAATAATAAAATGTATTACTCAGAGTTCTTCAAAAATAGTGTTCTTCAGGAAAGGATCATTCTGTTTGTTGCAATTTGGCTCCTATTTTCTTAGTTTTGACCATCGCTACTCTGTAATAATTAGATTCTATTTCCAAAGTCAGTTGTTGTGATCTGAGAATGCTGCAACATCGCTAAAAACACACAGAGTCAAGAAACACAGGCGATCAGATGATCAACCCCAGGTTACTTGAAGGTGAAGGTAGACGATGAAATGAATTCCCAAACTGTTTGGAGTCAACATCTTCCACAGCTAACAGACAGACTTCCTGCTTTAGCTTTGATCTACTGTACTCACTGTAGATGGGCCAAACATTTTCAGCAGCTTCTTTAAACGCTGTGCAAAATCTTTTTTAACATTTGCACAGCTGTGCTGTAAATTAATTGCTAAAAACATGACATGCTGCAACCCTGCGGTGTCAGACATTGTGGATGAAGATCCAAGATACATGAAGTGAAGCTGCTTTAGCTCTCGCTTGGTCCGTGCATGATGTACCAGGGTCATATGGCTCTGACTGGATGATGAAATCAAAATCCACACTTTAGCATCGATCTTTGGTGATCTCTCAGTAGTGCCTCAGAATATTATATTCTTTAACAGAGTCATTACAAATGAAACACTCTGGTTTTGCATTTGGAAGTGGCGATAACATTAAAATAAACAGGCAGGATTAAACTGACTGTAAAATGACTAACTGTAGATTTTCATTTCAGGGTTGACAGACCCCAGATGTTACATGAGCACTTCCCTTACCTGTGACAATAGCTCGATGTGTTGAAAAGCCACTGAGCGTGAGAACGCTGAATGCTGATTTGTAAAAGATATGACTGGCGCTGTGCTACATCAGGAAACTTCAGATTTATGTATGATGGACCACATAAGGTAGCTTCTGGGCAGGATGTGGTCCACACCTCGCCATTCGACTGTGCTGGTTGTAGTTGCATGCAAACAGTTTGAGCATTACAGGTTGTTTACTCCAAACAGAGGGATTGTAGATCATCTGGATAAACTGTTGGCTTGTTTACAACCTGTGTGAGTGTCCAACTGCTTGTTTCTCTCACCACGTTGGACTGTGATGCAGCGATGTTCCCACATCTCAGCAGTTACTCTGGTGAGGACAGTATAGTCATAACTGATTGAAATGATGGTTAAAACTTCTAGCATGAGGCCCAGGTTTGTAAAGAATCATTGCAGGTAATTAATGTATGCACAAGTGTTTCGTACTGTGAACAGGCTGAATCTGTTTTCCCAACACGTCAGAGGTTGGACCAGCTTTCATTCCCACCAGATTCAGATTTGCAAATTTGAGTTTTTCCAGGATGTGACTCCCACAGTGTGAGACTCTCTGCTGTGTTTTACATGTTACAATTATCTCCCCTCCCTAGTTATTGAATCTCTATCAAAGTGACTCGTGGGAGCTACACGATGGTGCCATAACTTTGATGTGATTCACTTGAGTTGTGAATACTGTTTTTGAAAGATGTCTTCTCAGTTTTCATGCCTGGAATTAATTTGTTAAAGAAGCTCTAAGAAAAGGCAGCCCTGTGTGTGTGTGTGACTGGTTCCTCTGGGGGTTTATTGTCTGTGGTGGTGGTGGTTGTGACTGTGCTCTCTTGTCCACAGTGCTGCATGGTGCTGAACCCCTCCCCTATTACACTGCTTCCCATGCCATGAGCTGGTGTTTTCAGTGTTCCCAGGGCGTGGCCTATCTCCATGGCATGAAACCAAAGGCTCTCATTCACAGGGACCTCAAGCCACCCAAGTATGCTCCTCCTCACCTCACACACTGTCTCCTCTTTCACTGTCCCAACAAAGTGCCTTATGGTTTTCCTTTACATTCTGTCGACCAACAAAAAGCCAAAACTCTATACGTTTTTCTTATTGCATAGTATTGTAAGCCACTCAATTAAAAACTATGTATTATGTGTTGTCATGCAAGATCTTTACATACAGTATATTATATGTTGTTGTGTTTAGAGTATGGAAAGTTCCAAATTGTCCAATCCATTGTAGTCGTATGCCTCCAAGCTCTATTCCTCTTATCAATAGCAACAGTTTTGCATTGCAAATCAGTGACGTCAAACTCATCGTCTGCATCTACACTGCTGGAAACTTGTAACAAGAAGAGAGAAAGAGGACAACATTGCTGGTTATAATATCAAGTCAGAGTGTAAACCGTAGCAATATACTGAAACATCTTTTTCCACAACATGGACTTAAATTCCAGTAATGTCATGTATTTGACAGACAGCGTCCCAAACGAGCAGCGCGTCCATTAGCAAGGGTAAACATCTTACGATGTAATAACATTAGCAGCACACTGGCAGGATATGTTCTCCACTGGAGCTGTGATATACCTGAGTCACATACACACCTTTTTTTCTGCTCAGAGATGATAAACGAGAGCTTTTACATCTTTATTTTTAACCTTTTAATGTGTTTAAAACTGGAGCAACCGCTTTTCCCGTGTTTGAGTCCAAGAGCAGTTTAGCAAGACTACTTCATTTTTCTTTGGTCGTATGTTTATGCAGAATCAGCAGCGTATAGCACTTTGTATATTCAAAACATTATTTTAAACAGATTTCTTTCACAATTTAAACTTCCACAACCATTAAACTGTTTATAGAATTGACAAAATGTTAAAAGAACACACTCGACTATGAAAAGATCTAACAGATCAGACATGGCATCAGAAAGTAAAGTAAACTATGAAAACACAAACAAGATGATCTGGTTTGATCTGATTTGTGCGCAAAAACTGTGAAAATGTTGAAAACATTGCATGAAAAACTCATATGAGAAAGGGTTTTGATAACACAGCAGTCCTTTTTAGTGACGCTACAGTGACTCTCTTTTCAGATGAAAAACATGCCTGACATTAGCACTGTGTCATAAACACTCACTACAGCCCCTTCATTCACTGTCATGAGATCACTATGGCGGTGTTAAGTGCACTGCATTGACAAACAAAATCCTGGTAGAGTCTTGAAAGTCTTTACTGCTCCAACAGAGAGGAAAATAATTGTCATGACAATTCCAAATTTATGAGAGTCCTTTTAAATTTAAGATATTTATTATAAACTGCTGTACAGTGCAGTTATGTCAGAAGCCCCTAAAGCAGCCACCAACACAGCCATTCATATTTCTTTAAATCTCTGCTGTGTTATCAGTCTGAACACCCAGACACAGCGTTACTGGAGGATGTTCAGATCCCAGAGGTTGTGTTCTCTGGTGGAAAGAAGGCTCCTGGCAGGACTCTCTGGGAATGAGCAGCTGCTCTGTTTCCTAGAGAACTGTTGTGGAGTTTCTAGGAATAACAAGGTCATGCATTGTGACAAATTGACAACTCTGGGTTATTGTACAGGAATTCATTTCCACTCCGTTTAATGATTCTTCTGACAGTTACTTTTGTGTCTGAAATCTAACTTTATATTTCTAAGACATATCCTCAGTGTGTTATCTCAATGGTTTCCAACCTGGGGATCGGGACCATCAGGGTCCCAAGTTAAATCTGTGGATTCACAAGATGAACAGAAATCATATATTTCTGTTAAACTTTTGTTTTTCTAGTTTTTTTGTCAATGATTCATTCACAGAAGAACTGAGAGAAAAAATTTCAAAAAGTCAAAACCCAAAAATTTGAAACCTGGCTGCCGGCAATGTACCTGTAGCTGTGTTTATTTATTCATTAATTTATTTTTTTTGTACTTCTACTTCTTTCAAGTTCAAAGCATTGTCTTTCTTGGTTTCAGTCTGCTTCTAGTGGCAGGCGGCACTGTGCTGAAGATATGTGACTTTGGAACAGCATGCGACATTCAGACCCACATGACCAACAACAAAGGAAGTGCAGCGTGGATGGCCCCAGAGGTATTCGAAGGCAAGTATGAGTGGCATTCCAAGTAGTTTAAAAGCTTTGGATACCTGCCCTGTCTCTTGTTTTTTTTACTTAAAAGTCTTCATATCTATCCAGTAACTGTCTGAATCAGTACAGTCAAATGAATGAACGTACCCTCTTTCTTGCACCCAACTTTGTGTAGTCACCTTTCACCTTAATGCCAGCGCAGCGCTCCCAGCATGGCTGCATTAATCCTTGATTCATCATCAGCAGCCGTACTCTCCTGCTTTATTGATGGTAGTCTCCCAAGCGCAGTGAGAAGATGAATGGAGTGATGCTGGTGGCTTTATTTCCCCCGGGAGACGACGGTGTGGAATTTGTGTTCTCATTCAGCCACGAGCTTAATGTATTTCCACATGATGAGACATGTTCTTGGCAAGGAGGTCAGGAGGAAAGATGAATTAAGCCCTCGTCATTATCTTGTTTTTGGAGGCGAGTTACAAGACTCCAGTGCAATTAAACAACTCACTTTTGCCCTCTCTGTGAACTCTTTACAACTAATTTGCATCATGCTATCAGAGCGCCTCGACGCAGCAACTATCAAATAGGTGTGTGATGTGCACTTTAATTCTGCAATAATAGGCAGAGTAATTAAGCAACCCAGGAGCTGTTCCTTGGTAAAAATGACTCCCTTATTTTCATCCCCCTCCCCCCTCTGAAAGCAGAGATGAGATAAAAGCTGTTGTGCTCTCCTCAGACACATCCTCGCTCTCATCTCAAACGTGCCACAGAGAATTAGCTTTACTAGTCATTCAGCGATGTCAAGCGGAGCCTTTTTTCCCCTGTTTGAAAAGGACCTAAATGTTACCGTGCCTTCTTTTATACTCGCAGGCAGCAATTACAGCGAGAAGTGTGACGTGTTCAGCTGGGGGATCATTCTCTGGGAGGTGATCACTCGCAGGAAGCCCTTTGATGAAATTGGAGGACCAGCTTTTCGCATCATGTGGGCTGTGCACAACGGTAAGTCACTGACTCTGTGTGTGTGTGTGTGTGTGGGTGGGGGAGTTTGAGCTGGAGGATGCAAAAGGCCGTGTCCAGCTGTCAGCCATTGTGAGTCCTCAGACGTGCCTTCTACGTGCTAAGCCTGCTGGGAGACTGTAAAAGTTAAGAGGCTGACAGAGGAGAGCAGCTAAAAGGCATGTTCACCTGTGCAGCGCTCCCTGCAGTTTATTCTGATCCAGAGATGGATGGAGGAGAATACTAATGGGACACTAATAATACCTGGGGACAAGTTTCATATTTTTCACCGCTGAATCTGCCTGCCTGAGTCATTACTGGCTCGAGCAGCTGGAGACAGGGGATTAAGCATAAATTTGCAATATTTCTTTGCTTGTCGGGTGTGATGCCAGCGCATATTTGTTCATTTGACTCTGCGTGAGCAATTACTTCATACTCATTTCTTTTTCTTTTTTTTTTACATTCAGGCACAAGACCCCCTTTAATCAAAAATCTGCCCAAGCCCATTGAGAGTCTGATGACTCGCTGCTGGTCTAAAGACCCCTCTCAGCGGCCTTCCATGGAGGAGATCGTGAAGATCATGACTCATCTAATGAAGGTAATCACACACTGTTGATGCTCTGTGTAAGGCTTTCAGTGAACTGGAGTGAATGAATCAATAAACCGGACGAGATCACAGAGCAGAGTGTAACATGAATTGGTCTTTATGGAAACAGAGAGTTACTTTATTAATCCCAAAGTGGCTAATTCATTTTTATCACTCTATTATACTGTTTACACAGACATGCAGTTCAGGGGAGAGATGTTAGACTGAGGGTTCGGTGCATTCCTCAAGGACACCATGGCATTGTCCAGGATGTGGACTGGCCTCCTCAGCTATCAGTTTACAGCCCCAACTTATCTCTATGAACAGATATCTGCATATGAATGTAGAATCTGTAAGCGAGAGACTGGAAGTTTGCAGTTGGAGTTGTATTGACCTGTCCATGTCACCTGCATTCATATGCAGATATCTGTTTATAGAGATAAACAGAAATGTGTATTTCGTGTTGTTCGTGTTCCAGATGAAAGCTCAGAAACATCGACTGGCCCCAGAGGCTAAGTTGCTATCAGATGATAGCCCATGAGTTCAGAGATTCAGTCTCACCAGACTAAGCTACTGTCGCTCACCTATGAATGCCGTCGGTACTTTTAATGCCACATACAGTTCATACAGAGTGTCCGGTTTATTAGGAACACGTAGCCAAAGCTAATGCAGTGTAATCCAACAGTCCCGCAACAAATCTTCTTCCACTGTGGTGCTGTGTGCTGTAGGTTTATTTCATCATACAGACAAATATTTAGTCTTGCCTCAATGATATTAATGGGCTAGACAAAATAACAGGAATGTGTCCGTCTATAATACAGTTTAATTCAAGAGCAAGTCATTAGACAATTTAAACAAGAACACTTTCACTGATCCAGTTTCTGCTCTATTACTTGGGCCAAACCACAACAACCCACTTTTTAATACACAGTGAGCTTTGGAAGAAAGATGTGGGTTTGGTGTCACTTTAAGACAAGCAGGAATGAAAATCCTAATTGTAGCTGTGCTTGGTGACATAACTTACCACTCCTTCTTCTTGTTGCAGTACTTCCCAGGATCTGACGAACCCCTGCAATATCCATACCAGTATTCAGATGAGGGACAGAGCAACTCTGCAACTAGTACAGGTACAAGAGTCATCTTCAGACTCAGTCCTTCAAAACTTCAAACCAGTACAAGACGTTTATGTTAAAGTAGACATCATTTAATGTACAGGTGTCCAAGATCCAATATCAGTGCTCAGTGTTTATAAGCAGAATACCCTCTGTCTGGATGAATGAGTTTGAATCATGACATGTCTATGACTTTCTGTCCACTGTAAAAGGAGTAAGTAGCTTTAATATCCTGATTTATACTTGTCCATATAACCAGTTGAAGGAGGTCACACTTAGTGTGTTTGGAAAGTGCATCATTTTAACTGCAATGTTTTTAAGATCAGAATATTATCAAATATACTTCTTGGGAAATGATCTGGTGTTTCAAACATCCTTAAATGTTGAATGAAATGGAACAATCTCATCATCACATTTCTTTGTTGTCTCCTGACGTGTTGACTTATTAATAGCTACACAAATCCTCAGTTGATCTCTCACTCTGGAAATCAGCAAGCATTAAATAATGATGTTCAAAACAAATAGTCAGAGTTAATAAAGGAACTGGTGAAATAAACTCTGGTATAAAAGAGATTTTATAAACTTTATTTGTTTGGAGTGGCAATTATGTTAAGAAGTTAAATGCGATGATAAAAGCTTCAAGGGCCTGGAAATGTTTGGTTTCGATACCTTGAAAGTGCTTAAATTTTGAAAAACTGTGTGAACCCTTCTTTTCCTCTGTGTGTGTGTGTCAGGTTCATATGTGGACTATACCGGCACCAGCACAAGCAACAAAAGCGATCCAAACATGGAACACAGTGACTCTCAAGGGAGCAACGACACTATCAAGATAACGCCTCAGTTTGCTCACTTTAAGCCAAAGGTAAATCAATCCTTTATTTTCATCCAATAAAGAAACAATGTCATCAAAACAGACTTCTGTAGTGAGCGTTTTCTGTTTGTTCTTTCAGGGAGACCCATTGAGGACTCTGCCTCTGTCCAGGGGGGGCAGTGTTGAGAGTCTGCCAGCACGAACACAGTGTCTGGCATCATCTGACAGCAAAAGAATGAGCGCTGACCTGTCAGAGCTGGAGCCCAAGATGCCATTTGCACCCGCAGGTAATGCCAGACATGACACGGCACAAAACAACACATGACAGCAGAGCAGAAGAGGAGAGGAGCTAATCAAGGCAACCTGGCATGCTCTTATGTTTTATTTTGTACTGAATACGAAAAGTTGCACAGGAAAGGCATGCAGTGTTATTGCCAAGGCGAGTCTGGTTGGAATGAGGCCTTTCCAAGTCCACAAGAAGCCCCTCCCCCGACACCAGTCAGGTTCTTTTTGTGCTTTATCACTTTGAGGTGAAGACCCATCCATATTCCCCTGAATGCAGAGGCGCGTCAGACCCGGCTGTCAACCATCCCCCCTCCTTTAAAAGCTCTGACAGAAAGCAGCAGACTCACCAGAGCTGTCTTGTTGAAATGAAACTCCCCACGTAGTTTTGATTTGAGTGCAGACTGTTTGTCAGTGTTTTTGTTGTTGCTCTTTGTGTTTTCAGACTTTAATGAATAGACTTCCTGCAATCGGAGCATCAGCACCGTCTGTTCTTAGACTGCCTTGTTGAACTCTTTATCCAAACATCATAGGAGCTGAATGCCTGCTGTTGTCTGCTCTGAGAAATGTAGCGCAGTCGCTGCCGACACTCCCCGCAGTGTCGCCTCACAGCGTCTGGGATGACGAGGTGCATGCTGCCCTTGCACGTACACTGAATGCTCTGCATGTGTGGCCCACATTTCCAGTTTGTGGGTCCAAGCTGTGGGTCCCCCACCTGTCCCCCCCCCTAAACCCCAAGTCTGTGTTAGTCTGCATGCTTGTTGTGTTCGCAGCTGTACGTGTGTGTGTGTGTGTGTTTTCGCAGCACGCCCCCAGTATAAACGAGGCCACCGTAAAACGGCATCATTCGGCACCATTCTGGATGTCCCCAAGATCGTCGTCACAGGTATCACTGGACCACTGGGCTTCCTGGTGACCGGGTGGAGCTGGCTTGGCTGAGCCCGTGGGTTGCTGTGCTCTAATGTGGCCCTCTCCTGTGTGTTACTCCATATGATACCAACTGCAGAATGCTCATTCATAGTACATTTGTTGCATGACTTAAGGTAAAAAGAAAAGGACTGCGCTGGTGTTGGAATAACACACATCAGAGCTGGCCTGTGTCTTTCTGTCTTCTGTGATTTTTAGTTGGCAGAAGCAGAACATGAGTTAATATTCTCATCTGCTGTCACCCCAAATCTAGATCCAACTAATTACGTTTCATCAGGTGAGTCATTCTGTCACCAGTAACACCAAATCTTTAGCTGACTTCAAGAAATCCAATTGGTATATTGCATCAGGCTGGGTGACACAGATGAGATGAGCTTCCTAACTCATGGCCCTGTCCACTCTGCCACGTCTCTGGCTTGGCTTCAGCAGATGGGTAGCAGGAGTAAATCAGTGCACCAGTTCTCTGCATTTGAGCTCGTCCTTGCCTTTCATGCATAGAGGACATAGAGAAAGCATGGCTATTTTTTTTCTCCCCCTCTTGCTCTCTTTACATCCATTAACTTTGAAAAAGTCATTTTGATTAATTTCTCTCACATTGAGGGTCAGAGCTATTATTACAAGCAGAGATACGGATGAAAGGAATGGGGACAGCTCTGGATGTCAGAAAAGGCTTCTATTTTGGAGCCGTGTGAGACGTGTTGAATGAGTGGCTAATTTAATCCGGTGACAAACGGAGTCAAGCTGGTGCATGTTGTTAAAGGTAGGGCACTTATCATCTGCACTCCTGGACACCAGGCCTTTCCCCCAGCACAGAAATCCCCCTCTGCTATTTACTGTATCTTTAAGCTTTTCATTTTAACCGTTAACAGTGCAGACTGTGCATAATGAACCCGACAATCAAAGCTCGGTTCAATAATAGTCTGTTCCACTTTGTCCAGTGTCACACAGAGAAATCATAATGCTTCCAGATAAGTCTTAATGACAATGAAGGCATTGGAGCTCTGGTTTCTCATCTGCATTCACTCTTACAATATGTGAGCCTTGTATCCATGGACTAATCACACTAGGATGCTTTAGCCAGCAGACAAATAATCAATTTACACCAAACTACTTTATTTGACCATTAAGGAGCAATTTGAGGCAAGCAAGATTTCAAATGCAAAAACACCTGTATTCAGTTCATTTACACATAAAACTGCAAAATGCATCTAAATATTTGACAATGTTAGAAAGAGCAACAACACCACACATTGTTATAGAACACATTATGTCGGAAAGTCTCAGTGAAAGTCATCTAATGTACATAATACAAGTGTCCTGTCCCCCTGCCAGAGCTTCCAGGTAGGTTTCACACTTAAGAATTTCTGTTCATCACATGCCAGACACAGACTAAAGTAAAGTGCATCAGAGCAAATGGACAGGCTAATTGAAGTAAATAGCATACGGAACAAAAGATCCCGTACTGAATGGTTATGTATGGGTGACATGTACCGTTACACTCCTGCCATCAAGCAGCCGTTGAGAAATCGTGGCTGTAAGCCCAGAATAGTCATCCAGTCGTGCTGCTTATTTATACAGCACACTAGCGTTATTATCACTGCATGATTTCAGTCGTAAAAGCATAAATCCAGAAAATGTTGAAATTCAACTCTCTGACAACAGTTTTACAACAAGAGAGTTCCACTCAGATAGACAAAATGAAGATCCAACCAGTTCTTTGTGTTCTCATTCGAGTGTGTGTTTTTGTTTATGTGTGTGTTTCCTTCTGTGCTGTGTCTTCCTTGTGCCACAAACAAAGCTTGTAGTCAGACTAGACCAGAAAATCCTGATGTTTGTTGTGTTCGTTCTGAGGTGTGAAACAATCAACTTGATCAGTTAAAGGTGATGTAAAGTTTGGGAAGTACACACACACTTCAATCAGAATCACTTTGATTGGCCAGATATGTGAACACACACAAGGAATTTGATGGAACATATGGAACCATGTAATAAACAAAAAAAGTGCAAACAAAGCAAAGTCTGTTTTATATTTTACAGTCAAATTAGCCACCTCCTCCTCTCCTGTGTAGACAGCAGTCAGTCAGTGTGCGTCTTATAGAACACATCAGCATATTCAAATGTGACGACATTTGGGTCTAAAAATGCACAAAAAATAAGTCGTACTTTTGGAAAATGAATTTACCATGAGCCTGCTCAGAAAAAGGACTGAGACTGCTACATATTATTGGGATCAATCCCTGAAGTCACACTTACTCATGGTTTAGTGAGATAGATACTAAAAACCTGTCAAGCCCTGTAAAGATGTGACTGATGTGACTCTGTTCACATATTTTAGAGCAGGTCATATTTTTGGATTGCATTGTCTCTACAGGTGAGACCATAGGCATTCTGGTGTTAATGTGTGCAACAGATGAACCAGTGATGGCTAAGGAGTGTAATACCTGCCTGTCTGCCCTCACTGCCCCTAACCCAAACCAGCCAGCCAGCCAAACGTTCACAGGAGTAGGCTCAGCTGTTGTTGTGGATAGGTTTGGTCTACAGTCATGTGTGTCTGTGTGTATGTTTGTTGGGCACTGTCAGTGGGTCAGTCACGTTCCAGCACACGTTGACAGGCCAGGACATAAATGGTTAAATCAGTGCAGCTGTCCTCATGTGGCTCTGTGGCTCTGGATATCCCTCATGTAAACATGGGCACCAATCTCCCGCCCATTCACTATCCACAAAGTCTTCTGGGTCTCATTCTTTCCCCTCTCTGTCCATCCTGTCCACAGCCACATGTGAGCCACAGAGACGTCGGTCTGTGCAGGATCTGCCAGGCATCGGCACGGAGTCCAGCCAGGTAAGACACACAGACACTACACCTGTGGAGATTGATTCTGTCGTTGACTGACCGTGACACAGACCAAGGGATTTCTAGTTTTCAATAAGAGGTTACAGCAAAGCTTTATACATGACTGCTGTAGCTACAGTGTAGCTCACAGGTTCCCAGCCTGAGGGTTCTGACCCCACTAGGTGTCGCCAAAGCTTTACAGGGGAACATGAAGCCTTCTCGATTTTAGGAGGTGTAAAAAAACTTTCAGAATATATATACATGACCTTTATCTTGGCATTTCATTCATTTGTGTGAAGAAAACTAGATGAAATTATTAATTTGATTTTTTAAGACATAAAGTAAATACATTCCAGTCTAGGCTTCTGGGAACGTAACATAAATAGTCCACACAGTCAAAAAGCAAGCAGTCTGTTGCTGCTATGAACACACAAACAGTACACACACAACTAAAAAAGAAGCTTCGCTTCAGAGTGGACACAGGCCAACACAATAAACAAAATGAACCTGAACCCTGTTCCAAAATAAATAACAAGAAGACCTTCCTAAACTAACAGAACCGGAGAAAACAAGTCAAAAGAAAAGGCTGTTCACTCCCACTGCTTCAATACTGACAGTGACTATTTACAAGTGTGGCAAAAGATGACTATATACACAAAGGTGACTAGTGAAACTAGTTTTAGCAAGGGAATTCTCAATCAGCAGAACGAACCAGATCACAAACCAAGCACAGGGAAGTCATTCAAAGAGCTGCACTCCAGCCGAGCCCCGCTGTCTCTGGCAGGAACCGGATGTTAAATAGGCATACCATGATCAGCTAAAGCTCTGCGCCTATACAAAGATCCTCACAACACAGACAGGTGATCATACTCAGGAAAAACAGGAACAGAAACATGAACACAAACACAAACAGCTGGCTGTAACAGTAAAAAAAAGTGACAGGGTAAGGACACAGTAAAGACCTGAACACAATCTTCACAGATCCTCCAATCTGCTAAACGGTCTCATCCAGCATTAGAAAAGTTAAAACAGGGTGTTGTTTATCTCAGCTGGTAAAGGCCACGTACAAAGGCTCAGTCCTTGTCGCAGCGGCCCATGGTTCGAATCCAACCGGCGGCCCTTTGCTGCATGTCATTCCCCATCTCTCTCTCTCTCCCCACATTCCTGTCACTCTTCAGCTGTCTCTATGCAATAAAGCTTCAAAAGGCCAAAAAATATCTTTAAAAAAAGAAAAGAAAAGTTAAAACAACCAAAGAGCTCAAAGAACAATGAGAAACAAACCTTGTGCTCACTGCAGTCACGCTGTCTGTTACAATAAACATGGTGATTACAGCAGTGTCGTATTCACTACTGACAGAAGATGAAATAGAACCAGGATGTAACTCCAGTTCTGTGAGTAACTCTAGTCACTGTGGGAAATATAGGTCAGCTGTAATGTGACCTGATCACATATGGTACGTATTTTGTTGTGGTACATCTATCAGTGTGTAAAATCCATCGCTGAGCGATAACTCAAAACCTGCACAGGCAGCTGTCAGTCAAACATGTAGGGGGTCCGCCCACTGCACAGACCCTGTTTTCTTTGATAAAGAATCAATCTGACAGTAAAAGTGAATGCATATTATTTACATCCATGATTCAAAGCTGGCTAATGTTTTCTGTTTTAATGTGACTGATTAATCAAGCAATCAGACAACATATATTAAATAATTCAAATAAAAAGTTGAACTCCACAGGAACTCCCCAGAGGCGTTTATTTCTGCTCTCCTAATGCACTTTATATTTGTGTCTGCTGCTCTCATCATTCTTTCCCTCTGAAGCCTTGTAGATGTTTGACTGGTGCTATCTTTCAAAAGCATTGCATGTCTTCTTTGTCAGTCCCCGGGGAGAAAGTGTGACAGAATATGACGTCTGTATGTATGTATGTATGTGTGTGTGTGTGTGTTTGATATGTCATCTCCAAGAAGATGAAGACGTTAGTGTAGGAACAGCCCGGTGCTCCCTCCTCAAACACACACTGCTTCAAAATAGGCTCCTTGGCTCAGAGAGTCTCCCCTGTTCTCCCAAACATTTGTCTCCGTTTGTTTAGCAGTAAACTCACAGCTCTGTGCAGTCACAAGTTCATTTGGAGTTCGCCATAAAGACTTGGCACAAATATACTGTTGCTAAAGAAGATAAATCATCGTGTGCTGCCTGTGGGATGAAGCCGCCCTCCAGAGTCGCACTGATGTGACAGTGCTATTGATCATGGAGTTGTGTTTGCGTGAGTTTGCTTTGTTACCACTCTGATTCCCAGACTGCGATCTAGAGACGCTCTGAAACACTGCGTGCTGGTAACATTGGATTAACCTCAGATTTGATTCTTACAGAATAATCTGTTGCTTTTTAGACTGATATTCATATTTTGCGTCCTTGTTGTTTTAACTGTATTTTTAGCTTGTTTGCTGTTAAATTTGGCTCAATATAATTCAAAGAAAAGCATGTGAGACAATGTGACAAGTCCTATGTTCAGTCATTGAGAACTAGAGACTACTTTGTAGGCAAACCTTAGTGAAGTTATTTCCTCTCGTTTCTGCTCCTACTGCACGTCCAAATTCATCCTGCCTTTACGTACAGTTTAATACTGCAGACTAAGAGCTGTGCAGTCAGACCTGCTTACCAAAAATGAATCCACTCCTGCTGGCCAATCAGTATCGATCATTCTCACTGACCGTGGTATCATTTATCCAATAAATAGCATCCTGAAGCCAACAGAACAGGAAATGGATGATGAAGGAACAGGAAATGTAAACGTGTCGTCTGACAGAGAGCTGTTTAAAAGTGGAGGTGCTGTTTAGGTCAGGCTCAGGACCAGGTTAGCGCATGTAAAACCACATTGGTCCAGTTTTCAGTGCTGTGCTCTGATGAGACACTGTTGCTGTCATGAAGATATTTTGCCCTCTTGAACCTGACAAAACCAGAAATCACACCAGTCAAACTTTGTTCAGCGAGCTTCATGTGGATGTGCCTCCACATTTTGCCTCCTCCTCAGCTGCGTGTGGCTTCCCAGCTGAATGAGTTGTTTGCGTCCTCTTACAGGGGAGCAGGAACAGCAGCCGGTCCTCCAGCCCCAGTGTGAGGATGATGCCACCAGATAAGACGAGCAGCAGAGGTTACTTCTCCCCTGATGACCCCACAGGTACTCATGACAACTTTTCACTACACAGAACTGAAGTCAGCAACCACAACACAATAAGACCATATGACAGTTTGATGTGTCTATAGTACCTTTTCTACATGAGATCATTAAAGTATTAAAATAAAAGTATTAAAATAATGAGCTATAACATTCTAGTGACGTCATTGTGAAATGCACTGATTATAGATTATTGATTTATCGTTACATATGTATAAAATCACATGATCATTGTTTGTTTTGTAGTTTTAGTAAAAATGAGATGCATGCAGGCATTTGTCTTTGAGTGAATCACGTGTCGTTTTAATGAGCCTGACATTTAATAAATTCTATGAACCAATCATGAAAAATCCACATCAGGTGATCCAGAAAATAAAAGCTCTCTGCTCTCACTCAGTCTGCCTCAAAGCCAGCTGAAGCCGATAGAAACTGACTTTACTACATTTAGTGATAAATAAACTGTGAAGAGAGGAAATATTCTTACACATTTTTTCCTTATTAAACAGAAAAATTCAACTGTACATCTTCTGAATTCAAGTTTGTCTATTTTACTGAACTGAGATCAGCTTAACTGCCTCGATAACCCAACGTGAAACACACTTCATTCAAACACGAAAGAACCACATTAAAACTCTTAGTTAGTCTGACGCTGTTCCAACAATCACTAACTTTGGTTTGATCGATATAAACCGTCAGTTCACCGAGCGACGTGGAAATATTCAGGTAAAACTCCTGTTTCTGGAGGCTTTGAAGAGAGCGTATAGATAACTGCTTCAGTCCTGTCAGAAGACAAAGTAAAGTGGTAAAAGTCCATTGTTTAGCCTCCTATAGATTCCTGAGGGAGCTGTCAATCAAAACATAATCTGTCGTGTGTGTTCTTAAAGATGGTCTGAGGAGCACAATGAGCTGTTTATGAAGCAGCTTTTTTAACAGACATAATCATGAACATTTCTATTCACTCACATATTTGTGGACACTTAATGAGATGCTCCACCTCAAAATTATATCTGCATTTTTACTATTTCAGCACATTTCCAGAAGCTGAAAGAATACCAGCATTGTGTGAGATGCAACGAAAAATCATGTCTGGAATAGTCCATGTGTTCATTTCACTCACTTTAGATAAAAGACTGTACGTGACTTGACTTTGCACCTTCTCAGGTGCTCTTGTTCTGGTTGTGGGCTCCTCACCACAGTGCCTAAATAAACTGAGCCAAACTCATCAGAGTTTTAAACTGGACCAAACGGATCAGGCGCTGAAGCCTCAAGTGTTACCACAGAGGAAAGGTAGACGTCATGCTTAAGAGAAATATGTGAAGGTTGAATTTTACAGCTCGTTGATTGATTGACTCAGACTCTCCTGTTAGTCACCCTTTAAACACGCTGCCTGTAACGGCATCAGGCTTACTGTGGAGAGACGTCACATGTAAATCTGTCAGGCTGCACTGGAGACATTAAGTGTGGAGTTAATGAGTGATTTACAGCGCTGGTCTGTGGTCAGCTCTGAGCTGAGGGGACAGTCGGCACTCTTCCCATGCTGTCATAGGAAAAAAAAAACTTTCTTCTCTTTTCTCAGACACCAACGGCTCAGACAACTCCATTCCCATGGCCTATCTGACCCTGGATCACCAGCTGCAGGTACACCATCCACCCAACAACACTGTTTTTTTCATTGAGTCAGACGAACTGCTCGGTGATGTTTCACTGAACCTCCTTCCTCTCAAAGATGAATTGAAGGACGTTGTAAATTGCTACTACCAACCTCATTATGAAGGGATTATCCCTGACAACATGATGCTATCTAAAGACTGGAATGTGCTTATAAATACACATTGGCAGCACCACTGAGGTATCTGGTGTATTATTATCTGCTCAGACTATACTCACAGCTGATATAAATACGTTCTGCAGAGATGCACGAGCACATCGTTTTGAAGACGGCTAACATGCGCCTTTTATTTCCAGCCTCTCGCTCCCTGTCCCAACTCCAAAGAGTCCATGGCCGTGTTTGAGCAGCACTGCAAGATGGCCCAGGAATACCTGAAAGTGCAAACGGAGATCGCCCTGCTGATCCAGAGAAAGTAAGTCGAGCTGCACCGAGCTGCTCATTTTCACCTGCTCGGGTTTGTTTTGTGCTTACAAATTGTTTGTTTTGGTGTCAGCCAGTGTGATCTGCAGAAGACGAGCACGTCGAAGTGCTCATCTCATATTTATAGAACGTGGAGGATTCAGCATCGCACTGCTCCACTGCTTCTTTACTCAAAACAGCTATTTCAGTGTTTCAAAGATGAACAACCATCCTCATCACTCTTTTTAACTTGAGTCACATTAACTGATTTTCTTCAGTATCAAATGGATGATGATGATGTTTAACTGAAAGGTTAATGGATAGTTTTGTTTTTTGAAGCTGGGCTGTATGAAGTACTGATCCACAGTCAGTGTGCTTCCAGTTTGAAGCAGACAGACAGTAGTCCACTGCCATGTTCAGGGTCAGCAGGAAAATGTGCTTTAGTCACATAAAAAAGGCAAACTGTAAAAATAAACTCAGTATCTGTTTCAGTGTACGCTGTAGTGAGCAGATTGTTACCTCGCTGCCAGACAGCCTTTCCCTCAGTGCTGCACTGTCTCAGCTGTAGAACTTACATATTCCTACAAGCCCAACTGTGCTGTATACTGTGTATCATGCCACAGATCAGACAGCGAGGTAAAGCGGTGAGAAAATGCTCACTACAGCTGCTTATGTTTGTGATTGTTTCATGAGGCACAAAAGTCACAACTTCACAAGATAAAATCATGTTAGAATGAAACTCATTTTTATTATGAACAGAGCTGCTGGTGGTCCTCACTACACGCTGCGCTGACCATCAGTAAACTGAGCTAAGAAATAAAAATGAAGACAGTGAAGATGTGTGTGGAAGTGTTCTGGGTTCCACAGTGTACGTGGAACTAGATTTATTGGTGTCAACTGTACATCTCATCTGACTGCTTACTTTACAGCACACACACTCAGGAGCCACAAGCTCTTAAAAAGGCCCTGACCAATATGATGGCAAGATTTCTCCCCAACAACATGCAGCATTGCTTTTAAATTGAAATGAGCTGCATGTTATTTGAATTCTTTCCAACTTGACTTTTTGAAAAAGTCATTCACTGATTCTGCTTCATGTCCTCTGTGTGCAGAAAGGAGCTCATCGCTGAACTTGACCAAGATGAGAAGGACCAGCAGAACACATCCCGTCTGGTGCAGGAGCACAAAAAGCTGCTGGAGGAGAACAAGAGTCTGTCCACGTACTACCAGAAGTGCAAAAAACAGCTGGAGCTGATCCGGGTCCAGCAACAGAAGAGACAGGGCACATCGTGATGAGACAGAGACACATGAACTGCTACCATCCCCTCCCCTGCCCACCCTGTCCTCAGCACCCCTCCAGCACTATAACACTACCCACTCTCATGCTCTGCACACACACAAACAGACACACACAGTTCCCAGTCCAGCTTTGTAAAGAGACCTGCATTCTACTGTGTCCTGCATGTTGCATTGTAGACCCCGACTTGTGTCCAGCAGGAACATGACGTCCTCTGTACATACCTTTGCACATCCTCACAGTGTATTCTGTGACTGCAGACCAAACAATCACTGCACCCCCACCCCTCTCACCCCCATCACCCCTGACCCGGCCGCTGCACTCCGGGATGGACGTCTTCTTCAGCGGTGGTGGCGGCGCGTCCTCTTGGGTCGTGTGTTCCTCCATGTTTGCTCTCAGGGCCTCTGGGCTGCCTGGTCAGTGTGTGTCCACCCCCTCAGCGGCCGACAGCCACAACGTCCTCCAGAATGTGAAAAACCAACACAAAAGGCTTTTTTCAGCAAAAACGTGTGAATCATATGCAGAATTTTTGAGAGCAGTGAGGATGTTTGAAAGCTGTTCTTTACAAGGGTGCGCGTGGAATCCCTGTTATGCAAAACACACACCCCTTAAATCAACGCATTTATCTCTAACCTGTCCCTCCTCTCATCGAGAGCATGAGCCCCTCTACAGACCACCGTACCTGTTTACTCCTTCGAGGTGTTCAATGTATTCAGTTCACAGAGGGATGGACTGCATATCAGAATCACAGTAAAAGGAAGCGCTCGGGACTGTGTGAACCTGATCTGCTCCTCATGCTCTTAAAAAACAAAACAAGCACGACGAGCTTACAGAGCTACGGAAGACCATTAGGGCCAAGTGTGAAAAATGAACCTGAGAATTTATTTAAAGTTTATTTTTTGTTTAAAGTCAGAATTCTTTGTACTTTAAACTCAGATCTTGGACACATTTTCCGCACTTGGCCCTGGTCGTCCTCCGTGCAGAGCAGATTCAGGAGCTGTGGATTCCCTTTTCATTTTGACTTCAGTATTGTTTTTTTTTGCGTGTAGATGTTTCTGTCTTTTCTATTCAGTAGTTTACTTTGTATGATAGCTCTCGTGTCATTTTCGCATTAGGACATATGTTATCTGGTCTGGGAATGCCCTTACGGACAAAATAGCGGAGCCTGTAGCTCCCTAAACAGTATCTAGTTTGTTTTTAGTTCACATGTTGCCTTAGAAGTTGCCTGCATTTTAAGTGCTTGTTTTATGTGAAATTTAGTGGGGATAAAAGTACAAAAAGAGAAAAAAAAGATATTTTTAATGTAATGGACATTGAATGAAACTCTTTCTGAAGGGGAGTGAGAAGGATGTGTCAGTAAGCTGTAATAATGTAAATTTCGCCCACCAGCTTTACATCCAAAACTGATGACGTGTACTCTAAAAGAAGGAATGGATGTGATTTCTGTTTTTGTTTAGTTTTTTTTCTTTTTGTTTGTTTTTTTGGGTCTCATATCCCTCGAGTAATTTTGCACAATCACTTTTGTTTTTTTGTCCGGTCATGTACAAATTTTCTTTTAAGCAATTCTGTTTTTAAAAGTGAAAGACTTGACGAGTCTTCCTTTTAAAATGTGTTACTGTACAGGAGTGAAGCTCCGCTCAGTTTTCTGTTCACTAAGAATTCATTTAGCAAACACACATCACGCTGTTTATTAAGTGTTTCCTAGTCAGTAATTAGGAACTAAGGTACAGTATATGACAGTGAGCAAGGCATTATGAAATAAACTGAATGGTGAAAAAATGTTTTCATGTGTGTGTGTCGGATGTGTCAGCACAATCCCTGTGTCTGTTTTCATTTGTTTAACCAGATTATCCAAAATCCTGTGATTTACTGAAGATCTAAGACCTGCTTGTGATGAGATGATGCCACAGAGAGTGTCAGATGACTGTCATCAAGTTTATTTAATGTTCATTGGAACAGGGATGGGCGGCACGGTGGAGCAGTGGTTACCACTGTTGTCTCAGGTTTGAACCTCAGCTGGGCCTTTCTTGTGTGAAGTCTGCATGTTCTCCCCGTGTCTGTGTGGGTTCTCTCCGGGTACTCCTATTCCTCCCACAGTCCAAAGACATGAACCTTAACAGGTTAACTGGTGACTCTAAATTGCCCGTAGGTGTCAATGTGAATGTGAATGTTTGTCTCTGTATGACCTGTGATGAACTGGTGACTTGTCCAGGGTGGACCCCGCCTCTCACCAAAAGTCAGCTGGGATAGGCTCCAACCCCACCGTGACCCTGATGAGGATAAGAGGTTACAGATGGATGGATGGATGGTACATCCAAGAGTAGTAGTAGTGGTTGATCCAGTAGACCTGAAGCAGAGTACCAAGACCAGGCACATGTGAAACCATGGCTTTCATTGGCTGTGTACAGTGTGGGCGGGGCTAAAGTGGAGGGTAGCTTCACTGGTTGCAGTTCTGTTAAAGGTCAACTTACTACTTCGTTCTAGATTTTTCAACTGCATCTGATGGTCTTCATTGTCAATGTGATCCAATTCACATTTATTTATTTTATATGATATCACATGACATTTTTCATACAGAGCAGGTCTAATCCGTATTCTTTATAATATTATTTACAGACCCAACAATGACCACCATGAGCAAGCACTTGGTGACAGTGGTAAGGAAAAACATCCTTTAAGAGGCAGAAACCTCGAGCAGAACCAAGCTCGTGGTGGACAGACGTCTGCCGCGACCGGTTGTATGAACATTGCATAGTTTGATAAACTGTCCTGTAGATTGCTAAGTTGTCTCCATTTGGTGATGAAGTCTGTGAGACACAGTTTAAAGTTCTGGACAGATTTAATGAGTGGACCATGGGTTGAGATTGAGTTTTGTGGCTGAACTAAAACCATGTTACCTCCAGGTCCCCTTCCTCTCCTTTTCTTGAGCTTTCAGCTGCATCTTTTACAGTTTTCTGCCGTGGGTGGAGGTTACTCAGTTGTCATGGCGACATGTCAGCTCAGGAACAATAAATATAGTTTGGAGATGAAAGTAAAGAGAAGTGGAACACTGTGGTTTATGTTTTCCTTGGGGATCTTCTGCCTGTGTTCCCACAGAGAACAAACAGTGTTTCATCATCTCTCTGGAAACATAAAGAACGCGATTAATACCAAATTCCCTTTATAGAATTTAACACTGTGTATAAAAGAAGCAGTGTCTATATTATCTGGAAACAGTCATACTGTATTTTAGCATACATTTTACATGTTGGGGTTCCGGTCATTACAAATTGTTTATTGTGTCCACATAGTTCCAACAAAGGGACATTTTAATGTTATTTTAGATGATTTGTGTGTGACAATATCAACACTTTTTGTTTGACCAGGTCCACAAAGCCAGGTCTCACAAGCAGCAGCTTTTTACTCGGCCTTGTCTTGGTCTCAGACAAACAGGATTCTGGATTAAGGCCAGTCAAGACCACGACTACAGACATATCACTAATCATACCTTTGATTAGTTGTAAAGTTTCAATGGCAACCAACAGCTTTTAAGAAAAACTCATTTCTAGTTACAAATTTGTGTTGCTGTTAACAGCTGTCACCCCACCTCCAGCCTTTCACATGCACTCCAAACATGTGAATGATGGAGACAGGAGAGGACGCTGTGGCTGTCAGATGTCAGAAAAAATTCTGTAATAAAATTTGACTTTCTACAAAGACTTTCACAAAGAGTTGATCTGCAAAACAGCGTCCAAAGAAACACACAGCAGTCTGTAAATCCTGTAATGCAACACTTGTCCCTAAGCTAAGCAAGGCTAGCTAATGTTAGCCATCTGCTACGATGAAAACTCTTCAGAAATGTGTTCACCGCTCACCCAGAATGATTTCACAAATCTTAGCTATACAAATAAGATACCTATGTGTAAACTTCCGGGTCTCAATCCCTCAAAGACTTGTCTTGGTCGCGATGGTCTGGTCTCAGTTTTGTTCTCTTTTTATCTCTTTTCTTTTTTCTTCATTTCTAAGATTTGTATTTTATTTAACCTTATGTTTGAATGATGAGACAACAGGAAAGTTTTTTATCTGCTCTGTGGTTCTAATATGAAAAAAAATAAAAGTAATACAATCAATCAGGTAATACAATCAGTTAATATATAACCAAACCACACTCAGCTCAGTGGATCACTGCATAGTTTTGGACTGTTAAAACGTGTTGTTACTGTCAAAACAGTACATTTTGTAGACTAACTGTTCTGGTGTCCACATACTTTTGACTGCTTAGCATATTTCCTTTAATTACTTTTAAATAAAAACGTAATTTTGCATGTACTAAACAGTTCATGTGCTCCACTGATCATTGATTTTCATGTTGTTTCATGCCTACAAGGTTAAAGACTGTGTTGTTTTCAGTCCACACAGGTTCATGTCATCATCGTGACGTACACTCCGTGCTCTCAGAAAACACAGTGAACCTTCATGTGCAAAGGACAGTGTCCCTGCCGCAGTGTCTCCGCTCAGTCGGCAGGTGGTGCTAAACATCCAGTCTTGGTCGTTAACATGGAGCCATGGAGGCTGTTTTTCACAGACAAAGAACCATACATCCTCAGTGTATCAGTGGCCGGGATCAAAGTGAATCCTGATTATGTCACGCTCCAAGGCCCGGCCCGACCTACTTTATTGATTGTGTGAACAGACTCTCTTTTGAATTGAGCTGATTTGTCTAATATAGAAATAGATTCAGTTACATAAGCCGTGTCTGGCCTTTGATAGTGAGGACCCCCGAATATGACCCGTTTGTCTGTTGGCAGTAAAAGAAGCTCCTGGTTTACATTTCAGCTCCAAATTGTCTTAGCATTCTGCTGACAAAGGCTTCTGTTTTGTGACTGTCTTGTGTTTGAAGTTGACATCTAAATGGGGAACAATGAGTCATTTGAGTGTGGAGAAATGATGTCACCTTCCTTCTCCAGCCAGGTATTGTGTTATGTGCTCCTGCTTGCCCTCAATGAACTGGTGGAAATAAGGAAGACAGCGTATCGTTGCCAGCTTTGTCCTGTGCTCTTTTGTTCTCAGAAGGACATGTAGTGTTTGGCCCGCTGTGGTCTGATAGGAAATCAAGGGCGATGTTCTGTTTGTGTGTGTGAGTGAGGAAGGAAGGCTACTGTCCATTTGTGCTGGGTTTGATCGTGTGTGTGTATGTGTGTGTGTGTGTTATTTTCACAAGGACAGACGACACCCCAGTGACTGCTGAGGTTCTTGTTTCTTTAAATGCCTGAGTGTCGAGTAGAGTCAGGTAATTCTTCGAATGTGTCTGTGCCTCTGTCGAAACGCTACCTGAGCCAAAGACAAGACTGACCACGTGATCGGTGTCTGAATAAAATATAGTCTAAAATGTGGAAATATCTGATCAAAGAATAAGCAAGCATGATGATGTTTTGTGACACTTGACAGTTTTTGAGGTTCAAGAGTTCAGCAGCACCAAAACCTGGTTAAGAGTGTTTGCTAGGACTTCTTGGGACTTTCTTCCCAAAGGTCAGTGTGTAAAGTAGGTCTGCGTAATCCTACGAATAAAATACAGTCTAAAATGATCAGAATGTTCAATGAAATCTGGAACTGTGTGACCAAAGAATGAGTAAACAAGATCTGACGAAGAATTCCAGGTCAGACTTTGATACCAAAACAGCTCTGAGGTTCAGTACTCTGCTTTCCTCAAAGGCACATCAGCAGCATTGTCACACTGATAAACTCATGTTTGACTCCCTTTTTAAACCTTTAAATGTGTTTTCCTGTTTTAATACTCGAATGATTAGATGTTGCACGATAACATCCCCGTCTTCCTTTGTTCCGGTGCACCGATGAATGTGACGCTGTAATGCCATCCCTCTTCTCTCCTCTGTGAGGGAAAGTTGATGTTACACTTGAAAACCCGTGTGTGCTTTAGATTTTATCTATGGCATGGTAGCCATGGAAACTGGGTGACATAAATAGGCTAGCAGTGGCAGAGAGAGATGTTGCAATTTTTAATAATGGACAGAATTTGGGTCATAATATCTTGCATGTTGGTCTATAAATTGCACCGTGTGCCAGTTAGGATTCCATTAATCTGCATGAATCCCCGGTCGGTCCTCAAAGTGGCTGCGGGCGATTGTTTAAGAGCTCGACGAGGTCTCCTCTGCAGAGTCAAAGAGCCTCGCGTCCTCGCACCAAATTCTTTGTTTACTCTACTTCATACATTATGTAATTACACAGTGCATTTAGCTACAGTAACAGCATAAGTATGCTAATTGGGATCATGAATTAATTTGTTATTTGGAACAGCACTCAACTCCATCATCCTCCATTCATAATTTCACTGCGGGTCTATTTAGAGGGGCACTAATGAGGGTGAGGGGAGGGAGAGTGTGAGCAGCTGCTGCTTTTCTGATGCAAAATTGGGAGCAAACGCTTTGACAAATGTATTTTTCTTTGATTTCTTTTTTTTACCAGTAGCCTGCTTCTGTTGATTTGATTGAGTCATGGAAGAGAGGCTGGGTTAACCCTTCTGTGATCTGATGACATGGGGTGAGAAAGGTCAGAGCTTTCTGGGAGACACCAGGTAAGATTCACACACACTGTGGAGGGTGGAGGGTCACCCACTCACAGAGACACAGTCAAAACCAGCCCTCGTACTGTAAGTGGGTGTCAGAACTTGAAATGGCTTTCCCACTTAAAGGTGCAGTGCGTGATTCTGGAGAAAGATAGTTGATTGTTGAGTCTAGATTTTCTAAAGGCTGGAAACAGAGCCAATATGAGGTGCAGAAGTACAATACAGCTGAAAGGTTACCATGTTATTGTGCCCAGTGAAAAATAAACTGAGCGGTGCCTCTCTCCCCTCTCTTAGTGGACATTTTAACACAGTGATGTCATGGTGTACTGACACGCCCTGGAGTACATGACTACATCACTGCAGCAAGGCGGGTGAGGTCATAAAAAACAAGATTATTAGCTTGTGTTAGGTTGAAGAGAAAGTGCTGAAAGGAGTCGAAGTGTCACTTTATTGATGTTATTTATTTGTTATTTGCTGTCACATAATAACCGTTCTTCTTGGTGTCAACAGGAAAATAACTGACTACACAGAAAAACATACAACAGGTAAATGAATAAAATAAAACAAGCTGCAGTACCAGGTCACAAGAACACATCTCACTGGAACTCTGTTAGGTCACAGTGTGCTGCTGTATGTTAGTGAATGAGTGAAGTTTGTGGCTTAAAGGAGCAGTGTGTAGGATTTAGTGGCATCTAGCCGTGTAGTTGCTGATTGCAACCCTCCTAGCCTCACCCTTTCCTTCAGTGTTTAGTTTGTGTGTTTAGTGTTTTTTAGTTCAACATGGCAGGCTCCGGCATGGAAGTGAATCTGTGGATATAAAAGTCTCATTCTAAGGTAATGAAAACATAACCATGATTATTATCAGGTTATTATACACTAATGGAAACAAATTTGTGAATATTATATTCAGTTTCTGCCATGTTCACGTCTTACACACTGGACCTTTAAAGTATGCAAATTTGAACAGGTTTGACACTTTGTTTGAACATCATGCTGTCAGAGGAAGCACACAGGAGGAAATCCTGTGGAAGCTGAATTTGGATGAAACAAATAATGAGAATACCAAGTAAATGTGTACAATGAGTGCACAGCTAAAGTTAGCTCACTAATTACCTGCAGATGAGTTGTAGTACAGTATTGGTCAGCAGCGCTCAGTTAATGTGTTGAGTGTTGAACAGCTGACCACAGCAGACAGACAGACAGACAGACAGGCAGCCTGCTGCTGTCTCATGCTGGAAAACACTGCATGAGTAAGAGGTGAGACATCTGTGTGTTACGGTAAGATGAACATCTTCCCAGATGCCCTCAGGTTCAGGATAGAATGAGTGGGAAGTGATGAGAGCAGCACTATAAAGGAAAATGAAATGCCCATTGCACACAGCATCAGCAGTCCCTCACACACCTCTTTCTCTCTGTTAGACTCACTCACTCGACCAAATTTGACATTTTATAAGCGATGCGTGCAATGAGTGTGTGTCAACTGTATTTTTGTTCAAGCCTCTGATGCTGTTGGATGCTGTGATATTACTATAATTCTCCACTGAGGCCTTGACTTAATGACATTGCTGTGCAGTTTAAACCACAGCATCTCTTCAGCAGCAGGTGGAACTGACTGTGGGAGGCAGTCTGTGGAGTTCAAACCGACAACAAGCCGGTTTCTTGCCGTGTAAACGAGAAGCCTGCATCAACCCGCACAGTTTTCCACAAGTAAAGGTCCTGGGAGGAGAAGCACAAACAAACAGTCAAATGTCACCATTTACTTGCTGGTTTGGCTCAGAGGTTTGCAAAGTCTGGAGGTGTCATTTGTGCAACTCAGAATGGAAGTTGATGATAAGAGGCTCCGTTCACACTGCAAGTCTGAATGCCTGCACACAGCGATTCTGATCAACCAGCACTGACTGTTTTTTGTTTGTTTTGTTTTTGTGAGTTGACAGTTCAACACAGCAGCACATACATCACATCCAGGATGCTAATATACAGAGATAGAGATGAGTTTAATTGAAATATTAAGTTAAAGTTAAAGGTCCAGTGTGTAGAATTTAGTTGCATTTAGTGGTCCAATCACTGCATTGCAATCTCCTCACATCACCCTCACCTTCCTAATGTAAAGGAGAAACAACACTTTAAGGACCCTGTTTAGAGTCAGTATTTAGTTTGTCTGTTCTGGACTACTGTATAAATAAGGTGTTTCAACATGGCGGCCTCCATGAAAGGGGACCCTCTCCCACTGTAGATATAAAAGGATATTTTTTAAGTAACAAACATAAAAAGATTCTTATTTTCAGGTGATTATACATGCATGAAAACATAGTTATGAATATTATATTCCATGTTTGCCTTATTCTGGAAATATAGGCACCAAATCTTACACACTGGACCTTTAAGTGTGAATTCTGATATGTTTGTCACACTCCCACAAATCAATATCATATATATTATCATATATACTCAGTATCTGAAACAGATTACACCCATTCAGACATCAGATTTAACAGCACATATGAAAGAGGCCCAGAATCAGAGCTGTAAAATGTCAGTGTATCATTATATAAAATATGATAATATAATCATATTTTGTATGAAAACAGTAAAGCTCTGAAAGTAACGTTAAGCATCTTGTCTAAAGTCAGCTGGGATCGGCTCTGGCCCCCCTTCGACCCTGCTAAGGACAGACAATTACAGAAAATGGATAGATGGATGGAAGTAAAGTTAATATAGACGAATATCACTTATAATAACTTTTTCATTGTGGTTCATGTTTGACAAAGAAACAAGAACTTGAATTGGGAAAATATGATTTGCAGCTTGGGAAGCAGGTTAAAAATCTTTTTCAATGTGCAGTGGACTGATTATTTTTTGATCCAGATGGATGAAATCAGCAACTTTACACTTCTCTTTTCAAATCTACTGCATTTAATCACTAATTGTTTTTGTTTTTTGGCCACTTGAGGGCAGTGCAGCATACTGTGAACACAACACTGACATATTACCACCTTATAAATGTGTTAGCAAACAGCTGCTTATTTACACATCCAGCAGACACAGAGCAACTTTCATTTTGACTCATGTTGGTGTCCACAAACATGAGTCCAATATTTACTTGCCATTTAGCTGCTAAAGGCTCCACTGTGTTCACCGGCTAGTCTCTTACTGTGTCTGTCTGCGGTTTGCTGCTGAGCGGCTCGTTTTCACAGTTTTTAGAGCTTTTTCACTAAAAACAGCCGCCTGCTGTTTCTGCTGCTGGAAACCAGGTTGGTGAGAGCAGAGTTTGCTAACCTGAAAAACAGTGACCTAAAAGAGAATGTTGCTGCAGTTTACTGAGAACTCTAATGAGCATTTCTCCTCCTCAAACAGCTCTTTGTACAAACAGAAAGAAATCATGTTTTTTCATTTTAAAAAGCACAACTTCCTCTTTAATTTGGCACCAAATGTGTGGCATTTTTCAACACTTAGACAACATTTGATGCTTACACCAAGACCAAACAACAGTACAGCCACAAGAGAAAAAAATCATCCAGTTTATTTGTGGAAAAGTCACTGTGACCGGGTCGGCCCTCCCTGCAGACTCTTTGGTGAATTGTCCCCCAGGAAACAGCCTCTGTCTGGGCAGTGAGAGCCGGGTAAGTCCCTCTGATTTACTGATGATGACTGTGTGATGTGATGTGAGTTAAACACTTGAACTCACAATGTCTTCATCTCTTTCCACTCTGCACGGTGGGTCAGGATCTGCCTCAGAACACAGTCTGACAGCTTTGTTGGTGGAGACATGGATGGAAACCTGCCAAAATGAAATGAAATGATATCGATGAGGTATCAATAAGATGATACCAATGTAATGATTAATATTTCTGGTTCCAATTATTGGCACAGTTATTGGTGACGACTTAAACTATCTATAATACAAAGATCAGGACTATTTTCTGCTTTTGATTCACTGGGAATAATTTTAAAACGACAGGCGCTATAGTAAAATATAGAACAGGCGCTCTAGACGGTTAAACAGCTTCATAAAGTTGATGGTAATTCTCTGCATTTGTCTTCACAAGGGACACATTACACAGAGTCATTATTGCAGCTTTAAATCGTTCACGTACAAACATTTCAATCATTGTCCATAGCTCTGTGATGAACTGGTGACCTGTCCAGGGTATACCCCGCCTCTCACCTAATGTGAGCTGGGTTTGGCTCCATCCCCCCGTGACCCTGATAAGCAGTTATGGAAAATGAATGAATGATGAATCATTGTTGATGTATTTACTGGGGGAAAATGTTACTCTATATTGTCAGTAATGGAAGACACAGCCTGAAAATCTGTTGAATAATCAGCAATAAAAACATCACCATGTGTAGCCTCTGTAATCAGATTCAGGATGTGCAGATTAGTGTGTGTGTGTGTGTGTGTGTGTGTGTGTGTGTGTGTGTGTGTGTGTGTGTGTGTGTGTGTGTGTGGAAAAGAGCTGTAGAGTGCTAGCGAGTGAGTTTGGAGTGGGACAGTGCGACAGCCTGTTATTACGGCCCATGTGACTGACAGCGTGTGGGCGAGAAGGTAATTGCTGAAGTATGCCTGCGGTGACGAGGGCCTTCAGGGGAGCGGATGTTCAGCAGACTGAGGCACGCAGAGCAACACACACACACACACACACACACACACACACAGAGGCACAGCAAGCCCAGAACTGATGACTCATCTCTCACACCCCATTCACTCCTGTTTGTTTACTCCGCTCATCATCTCCAGCCTGAGCCAGAGTGGTGACAGACAGGGAACTGTCACCCAATGATCGGGACGTCTTAAAGGATTTCACCTGTTTAGACTTCAACACAAGCAGCTTAGTTAGATCCAGGTTCCACTTCCCGTGTAAACAGCTTCTAGAGCTGGCAGACTGTAATCTTGTGTTTACTGGGCTGAGAAGGAGAGTCAGACAGAGGTCTAAATTTACTACATGCACTCTGAGCAATGCAGGCGCTGCACTGATTGGGATTAGACCGCGACTGTAGACTGTATTTTACTACATGTGTTTGTTTGAATGTTTTTATTTCAGTTAGAGTTTGGGGAGGTGTGTGTAAAATGATGCATTTAAAATATTTCCATTGTTTGATGGAATGGAACAAACATGTAGCTTCATTGAAGAGCTGGAACATGCTGCGTGCAGCGGTAAGCGAAGGGAGGCTAAACACCCTGCAGAGCTGAGAGAAAGCAGAGCGTGGTGATAATTGTCTGTTGGTTTCTCACTGCCAGTGATTCTTTTCACTCCATACATCGTCGTTTGATCATTAAATTCATACAAAAATACTGATGAGTGCAACTTTAAAAAGGAAGATGGAGATCTGACTCATATTTGACAGAAGAAGAATTCACAATTATGAAAAACGTGCTGTCACTTTTTGTCAGTTATGACACAAAAACTTTGTGGTATTTGCAGGATATGTGTGAGCCGGATTTAACGGGCGTGGTGAGAACACACATGCTGCCTGTCGACAAGCTCCAGGCTGAAAAACATCACATCAGCGTCTGCCTTGAAAACGCCTTGAATTTCATGACAGAATCTTCACTTTTAGATGATATATTTGTTTGTTCACATTTGCTCAGATTCTCTCCGGAGGTTCGAACTGCAACCTAAGATTTACAGAGCGTTTTCCAAACCACCAGAACAGTAGCCAGCACACAAAGCCCTCCTCTCTGGAATGTTGTATTTCTGGTTTGTAAGCCCAATTTGCTTGTGGGGGGAGAAGAAAAAAAAGAAGATGGTTGTGTTTATGTGCCAACAAACTGGCTTTCCGCCAATCTGCAACTCTCCAACGAACCGCCCACATACATGCATGCCATGCACACACTTGTACACACCTGACAAACACACAGTGACAACCTGTCATCTGTGGAGGGTTCGAGCTTTTACCTTTTAATCTCTGAGGTATGAAGAGAGAGCTGCAAACTAGCTCCATCCGTCAGATGGATAAGCCGGAGGCAGAGATTGACCCCACAGTTCCTTCCACTCAGCCAGCCAAACAGAAGTTCCTCAGAGAACACACACCGGGAGGTGGGTTCCTGCACCTGGGTTCATCTGCAACATTCCAATATTTTCTGTCTGTTACCCTCTCTGACCCCGACAAACTCAGCAGTGGGTTCATTATTACAAATGTGCAGTTTGTTGTACACTCAGAACGTTAGTTCAAGATTGGCTCAAGTTTCCAAAAGATACCAAATATGTATTGAACAATGCATAAAACACGGAATAATTCCACTGTGGTGACTGATGCAGCCAAAAACATTCAAGATTTTAATGTCATATACACATAGAACAATGTTTGCCAAAAAACACATGAAAGGGTTAATCTCTTCAACCTCACCAACACGCTGTGTGATGAGTCATAACAATAAGTTCGTTCAAACCTACAGAGGTTGATTTGAAATTCTCGTGGCGATCCAAAAGTTTCCAAAGATACTAAATATTTCCATTTAATGGAGTGATGCAGCCAAAAAAAGCACCTGCTTTTGAATACATGTAAAGAAGAAGAGAACAAAAGTCTAAATAAAAACAAATTCATAATAAAATGTAAATAACATTAAAGGGATGATTAATTAGCCTATTGTTTCACATTGGAATCTAATCAAAAATATCAAAAACATTGCTTCATGTAGACAGCATCCACACTCTTAATTCTGCATAACTTTAATTTTTAATATAATCTGAACAGGTGAGTTGTATAAAAATTCACCCTCAGTACAGTTGTCATGAACGGGGAAATTAGCTATAGAGACCAAAACTGTTTTTTGTACCAGGCTGTAAACATGTTTATTTCTGCTGTGAAGCTGGACATTTTAACATGGGGACTTATGGAGACTGACTCACCTCTGGAGCCAGCCTCAAGTGGACGTTTGAGGAACTGCAGTTTTTTGGCACTTCAGTGTTGGCTTCACTTCACAGCCACGGAGGTTGCTCCTTGATATTTACTTGCACATTTATGGAGTCATCAAATATACTCTGTGACAGAAACTAAACAAACACAGTTCTAATGTTTTGACAGGAAACAACGGAGATGTATTGTGATGTTGGTTAGCATTAGCCTTCAGTATGAGCATCGTATCATTTCAGAGACATGTTGGAACAGGCCCAGAAATGTCTTCAACACGATAAACTGTATGTTATAACATAGCTGCTGCAGAGAGGAAAAGGTTAATCAGGGTTCACAAGGTTAAATACCTGAATGTGTGTGTGTGTGTGTGTGTGTGGGTGGGTGTGTGTGTGTTCATGCATGTGTGAATCTGTTGACACACTAATACACATGTGGGTTTAAAAAGTGCATTTCTTGTGTGCTTTCTTGTGTGTGTGTGTGTGTGTGCTTTCGATGAGTTGTCCTGAAGGTAACCTGAGCCTGATAGGTCGGTCTGTGGCAGCCGCTGTTATGAATGGCGGTTAGATCGTTCCCTGAGGCACCGTCAGACTCACAGTAATTGATGTAATCAAAGGCATTTGGCTTTGGGTCACATGCCGCCTCACAACAGCGCTGCATTTACGTCTTTGTGCCTCTGCCTGGACTTGTCGCTCTCCTTAGCCAGCAAATTCATGGAAATTCGTTTTTGGCTGCCGATCCTATCTGGGTGACCGCAAACCCCGATGAATCACTTGGAAATGAGTCATCCTCGCTCTCGAAGCGATGACTCTTCGACCAACGTGTCTCTCTTCTGAGCAGGGCTTTTTTTTATCATGCTTTTGGATTTGCTTTGAACACTTTTCCTATGAGTCATTGCTTTGAGCATATGCAGGATTATACATGTGCCTGTTTTGCTCACAGTGCAAATTCACTGAGCTGCTCTGGATACAGACTGTGCTGCTGTTATTGACTGAAAAGTCTCATGAAATCTCCAAACTGTCGAATAAAGAAAAACAGAGTTATTCAAATCTTTCATACATTGTAGTTCCACAATATGCAAATAGCTCTCATGGGTACTTTAATCATGCAGCTTCCTGTGTGCTGACAGGCTCCTGGAGAAACTGGATACAGACGCTGTTTTATGTGTGTGTGTGTTTGGGTGCAAATGAACCAAAAAACTGATGTTGTAGATATCACGTTTCATCTAATCCCTCCTAAAGAGCAGTGTGTGTTTACTAATCTGACTTTGTCACTTTGTGCGTCCCACATCGCTGCTTCCAAGAGTTGTCTGTCTGCATGGGAAAGTCTGTGGGAAAGAAAATCTGCATGTTATTGAGTGCTAACAGTCTGATTGTGTAATAATCGAGTACAAATGACTCATATATGATTGTTTTCTGCATGCATTCATGATAGTGACACACATTTGTAATAATAAATAAAAATGTTGAAACTTGAAAGTCAATTTGTATCAGAACCAAGTAAAAAAATACTTGTTTAAAGATATAATAATGTAACATTTCCACATTAAAATAACTGTTAACACAACATCTGTGTTATGTATTTTGTTGGGTTGTGTACTTTGATTATATTATCCGTAATGTTCAACGTTCAAACACAGAAATCTGAATGTTCAGGTAACATTGTGTTTCCCTGCTTGGGCTCTAGCTGCTCTAACTTCCAGGTAAACCTCTGTGTACGTCACAGCGTCGGTGAACGTAACTAAATATGACGTGAATAAAACTTAGATTTCTGCTTGAGTTAGTCAGATAGATTTTCAGCAGTGGTGGTTATTTAACAATGAAGACTCCCATGATCCCACGCTACTTCACTACATCATCAAACCACGTTTTGATGAGAGAGTTCCCGAGCGGCAGAAATTATGTACATGAAGGAGACAGATAAGATAAAGATAAACAGATATAGAATAAAGTGACTTGAACTGATTATTTCTACACAGTTTGGAGAAATCAGCAGAACAGCTAAAGTTGAACAGAAAACATGTAGAAGAATGTGGATCTAGGATGATGTTCAGAAACCTGCAGGTGCTGCTAAAACAAGTCAGACCTGGACCACAGACCACATGCTCATGCAGGAGGCTGAACATGTACTGCATGTGAAATAACATGTGAATAAAAGTGCAGGACAACAGTTCTAATGATAGAAATGACAAGCAATGAAAGAAACACAGTTATCTTACAATATGACACTGAAAGAGTTACATGCAGAGAAATATTGAGTATAAATACAAAAACACTGTATGAACTGTATTAAACATTAGAATATTTTGAGACCAGCAACCTCCATCTGTCCATGCTGGACGCACTGTGTCTGCGAGCAGGAGGCACGGCGCTGGTTAAAAAGCAGAGACATGCCACATGTATCGTTTGCTTCTCAGAAATGCATACATGACAGGACGCATTTTCTTCTGACACATCTCAACCAAACAATAACATTCCACGCGTGTTGCACAATCGCCAGCACTGCCTCGTCCTCAACGCTGAGGGTTTTAGAAATTCCACATGGAGCGAACCCTTCCACCCGTCCCTCCACCCCCCTCTGCATGGAGCTTCCTCTCTCTGTCATGGCGGAATGGTAGACGTTTCACATGCTGCTTTTATTAAGTCTAATTAGACTTCCTGACATAAGAACACAGTGTTTGTCCACAGTGTGAGCGCTGGGTGGGAAGGCTAGGCCAATTCCATTGCTCTGTAGACTCTTTCACCTCCCACCACCACCCCATTCATCCCTCCATGCCTTCCCCCTCTTTCCGCCACCCAACTTAACTTCAGTCAGCCGCCTTTTCTTGAAAAGGCCTCGAGGAGAGGTCATTGAGTGCAGGAATGCCACTGTTCACTGTGTGTGTGTGTGTGGGGGGGGGGGGGGGGGGGGGGGGGGGTCTATACTCTGTAATTAAATTCTCCTCGTGCATTTAGTGCATTGGGAGCATGAGCGACATGTTGCCTGTGAATGCACCGCATGGAGACAAAGGGGGGCTGAGGCTCATCTCACAGCCCCGTTCAGACACGGGGGGCGCTCCTGCCTGCTGAACGCCCCCCCAGCCCAGATTTGAAGCTTCACCACTTCAGGTTTCTGAATTAAAAAGCCCTCACATGTCCCGAAGGTTTCTGAGCGGATGAATATGAATATGGATACCTTCACTAATCTGGAGGATTAGCTGCTGGATTGTCAAACTGTGTCTCTGGACCCCCAAAATCATCCCCCCTCGACGGATGGCAGTTCTCTCTACTTCTTATTTGGCATTTAGCTCCTTATTTCAAGGCACCTCTGATTCCCCTCTGTCACATTTGACTTTTAAATTATGAGTCATGCATATTAATTTCAAGTTACAGTATGTGCAAGCACATCTGTGCCTGTCATCTGAGTTCTTAGAAGCAAAAGTAAAAAAAAAGTACTCTTTGAATTAAGCAAATGGCTCCACTATCTGTTATCAAAGTGGCATGTTTAAAGTCAAACTGTCCTCGCTTTGTAAATGTAACGATAACACAGATATTGTGTCGATTTTTGGATTTTCAGAAGAGGAGACAGTTTCAGTACATATTTGTTTCACTCTCAGATTCATACTGTAAAGTATAAAATATTGATTACAGTACAGTATAGTAGGCACAGTGACAAGACAATAGGCATTGTGCAAATGTATTTATGGCTATTATTGCATTATGATATTATGACATCTAGTCAAGACATCTTTAGGTTTATGGCTCTTTCAGACAACACAGCGACAGCAGATATGTGCTCTTACAGTTTTTGGTTACTTCGAGCAAAGTGTGGCGTGCAGCACACAGCACTGTGCTCCACCAGCGAACCAGTTCAACCAGACTGAACTTTGGGTGCTGTCGAATACTCGCATGGCCAATGTAAACAAGGCAGCAAGCCAAACACAGACGGCAAAATGGAGGAAAAACTAATATGATGTGATTTGAACTATAAAATACAAGTTTGTGTTTGTATCGTGACCTCCGGAGGAAAGTCCTGACTTGGAAACACATTTCAGGCATCAGGTGTGTTTTAACAGGTGGCCTGTAGGTAGGCAATTTTTTGAAGCCTATATGAAGCCTATATGACACAACAACATTCAATATGTTGTAGGAGCCACTGTGCTGTTAAATTTGTAGTCTATAGATGGAAGTAGAAGCTAGTTAGCCTAGCTTACTATGACATCAGCACTGATTTCCACCAGATGTTACTTTGTGTTGATGTTATTTCAACACTGTCACGTCATTGGCTCGTGCACATTTAATGTTGTGATCATCCTGCATTATACAACGGAGGCAGGGCGCCCACATGGTGTTAGCTGTCTGCAAAAATTCACAGCTATCTGGAGTAACGATACAGAGTAATAACGTGCAGATTATCTTATTAGGTTAAGCAGTATTTGCATTCTTAAGTGTTGTTAGGCCATTCACATGGATGCCAACATAGGTGGTGCGCTACAGCAGAAACTAAATAAAATTCAATTTTCTTATATTTTAAGTAAATAAATAGTCAGAACAAACACTGATATCTGAATCTCAGTTAGATTTCATATCAAAACAACCTTTCAGTGAGATAACTATAGTGCATTTCTTCATTCTCTTCAGGTTCATTTACGTTTGAGGATTACAGAAGAATGAGTTGTGTTCGTTGGTGCTTATTTGATCAAGAATTCATGTGTGTTGAGATAGGAATTCAATTATAATCACATGAAATGATTTTTTTTTCATTGTATTTCATAAGTTGCCCCACTCATCCTCATAAAATGGCATCATCACCTGCCCCTTGCATGCACAATCCTCTGAATATTCTGAATCTCACTCACTTTGATGCTTTCTCCACGCCGATAACAAACGCCTGTTGGTGGTGTTGTTTTGATGTCAGCAGCAGCACCATCTCAAATCAGCAGTTTAATGCGTGCAGCAGAACTGGGATCTGCTCTTTGAATGCCACTCATGGAATATCCAGTGAAAAGTGACGGCTGCTGTGAAGAAGGGGCTGTCTGCTGTACTGTGATAATTCATAATTACATGCAAACTCCCCGGGGGTAGTTTTTACATTAGGAATTAAAACATCTCCTGTGAGTGTTTCGCTTGTCCAAATAGGATGTGAGCTCCTTCCAGAACAAAAACCCTGTCTCCCTCCCTCACATGGCTGATGTTTAAGCTGAACAACGTTCTTCAGCTTACCTCCCTCCTACCACCTCGCTCTGCTCATTTAGCAAGCGTCATGCATTTGCATTTGTTTGTTTGGTCTGTTTTCACTTCTGAAAACTTAGACATGAGCCCCCACGTAACTGGTTTTCTTAGTCTGGCCCTCCATCTTACAATATTATAACATTATATGACGTTCCTGGATTGTATGCACAATGTCCTTCCAAAATGTACTGTACCATACAGTTCCCCATTGGTATCACATCTTTTTCACATGAAGAAATGTGTCCACTTGTCACCAAGTTTGAATTACCTACCAAGCAATCTCGAAACTCATTGGCTATCGGCGGACGACGATTTAGCCTTTGGGGCCAATGATATTTGGAAAACAGATAACGGCTATCTGGGCTAAGACTTCCTCTGCAGTCCGATTAGCACCACAGAAAACAGAACACTTCTAGTGACAAAATCTTGGTCCCTTTGCCTGTAGATATCCGTTTATAGAGATTATCAACCGGCCAAAACAGGTCACTGCCCTGCAGCACTAGTCCCCATGGCTCCAAAGGTCCGAGGTTTCCTGTATGTCAGGTGGGTTTGTTCATTTGAATAATTGCAAATTATCAACTGGTACAACTAAAATGTAACATCAACTTCAGTCAAAACCTTGTTTATGTTGGTGTATGTGGTACTCACATGGTGCTTATTCCTGAACAAAGTTTGATTGAGTTTAATCAGATTATTACAAGATAATTAAGATAGAAAAGCTGCAGCCAGGTGGTGTTATTTCAGCATACAAAGGAAGAAGGCAACTCATCTCTGGGCAAATAATGAAGTTGTCATGTATTATACAATGTTTACACTGTACACAAGCAAATCCTGGAAGCAATGGGATACAGTATGCACATTGCACATGGTGGGTTAATGGGATTTTTGACCCTAGAAGCCCTTTGCAGGTGAATCCAGCCCTGCTCATCACACATTACTATGTCTATAAACTGTCAGCAGGTCAACCCGGCATATGATGATGATGAAGTAAGACAGGTCAGTATCTCATAAGAAAAATGGTTTGTAGTAGCAACCTTTTCTTCATCATCTCGCCACCCCTCTGATTTGTTTTGCAGCTCCGAGGTTGGAATCATTTCTTTAATTTTATTCTGTTGCCAGGAAACAGCTTGGCTGTACCTCTGTTTCCTGTCAGTTTTTAAAATCCAAAAATGTTATGTGAGCAAACACAGAGATCTTCACTGTATACCAAATCAATTTAAAATATTTAGACAGAAACAAACTCATCACACGGTCATCTGCAAGATTAATGAATTATCCAGACATGGACCAATCACAGCAGCACTGGATGACATTGATACTTCCCATAGTCGCACAGTTCCTTAATGAAAACACAAAAAAACATATATACAGTACATTTATAAGCCACTAGTTATCCAAAAAGGAATTGTCATAAAAACTGCAACAAAAGAAAAGGGCAGCATGTTATAATAATAATAATAATAATAACAATAATAATAGTACTAATAATAAAAATAATAATAATAATAATAATAATAATAATAATAATAATAATAATAACGTCTGTAGATTGCATATATTCTTTATTTCAATATTTTGCACATCCATGCACAAACTGCATCTCAATCTATCTTTCATATTTTAAATGTATATTTTTCTATTTAGTTACAAAACCTTCTTTTTATTTTCTTATTTTCTCTTAATATGTTTATTGTCCTACACCGAGATACTGAGACATATTTTTTATATGGGAAAAATAACTTGACAATAAACCTGATTCTGAACAAGTGAATATTTATTAAACTGAACATAATGCTGCTGTTAGAGGAACACAAACATTTTCTGTCGGAGCTGGGACTGTATGTGATGCCAGTTATCTTTAATAAAATATTTAGACAAAAACAAACAAAAAAAACTGTTTTGGTAAACCGTAGAGATTTAATTTGGTTTAACTTAAAAAATTAAGTTGGACTAAATTTGTTTCTGTCTGTAGCTTGTGAAAAAAAATACCGTGTGTCATCTTTCACCGTCATATTCCCGCTGTGTGCACCGGGAGGGAGGAGGGGGGGGGGGGGGGGGGGGGGGGGGGGGGGGGGGGGGAATGGATGAGGAGAGAGGGGGTGGGGGTGACTAGGCCGCCGAACCAGCGAGCGCGAGGGGAGGGCTCTTAAGCTAGCAGCCAGTTTAGTGCGATTCTCCAAACTCCGCTGCGCACAATCGAGAGAGTACGCGCGCGCTTCCCGCCATCCCCAACGCAAAAAGCCGCCTCGCGCTGACGATGTTGTGAATGAGGGGATAGAGTGACGTCAGCGGCCGAATGTCAACAATGTAGCGACTGAGAGTAGGCGTTCCAGTCGAGTGTAACAAACAGCGGAGACGGAGCGGCACGCCGCGCGCTGGATCACCACGCACACACACACACACGCGCGCGCTGTCGTAAGCACAGCGGCAACAACAGACCGTAGAATCACAGACGCTGTGTGTTTGTGTTGTTTTTCTCTGCAAGTGAGAAATAACCGAGCTGCAGCTCCGGGAGAAGGAGAAGGAGAAGTGACGGTGCTGCTGCCGGGAGGCTTTGAGGAAACGACAAAGCGAGTCATCATGTGAGAGAACTTATGAGGGAGACGGACAAAGCGCTGGAATACGAGCGGAATAGAAAGTAAAAGGTGAGCGGACATGCACGCTTCTTCTTCTTCTCACCGTCTTTTCTCTCCCTGTCTCTCTGCCCAACATCTCTGAACGCCACCACCACCGTTTGTCAATCTCAGCCTATTGTTGATGCTCTCGGAGCCGAGTTGTAAACTTGGAGAAGTGAGTCCTCATTGTGATATATGGAAAAGTCACTCAGAGAAAAAATCATAAACCGCACGCACGAATCTTGAAAGCTTGGCGGTGGTGTGAATATTGAAAAAGGGTGTAATGTGTTGGGGTGTGAACGCGGGTTTCTGGAGTGAAACTCAACTCTGTACCACATCCTGTTATGCTTTGAGTCAAATACGCCGTGTGCGCTCCCCCTTTTCTGAGTGTGTGTGTGTTTGTGTGTTTGTGTGTGTGTGTTTGTGTGTGTGTGTTTGTGTGTGTGTTTTTAAAGTAGGTGCGTGTTGGTGATCCCAGAGGAGGGTCAGGCATGCTGCTGCTGCTTCTACGAGGGGGCAGAAAAAACAAAAGCTCCATAAAACAAGAAGCTGTCACATGCAGCGTCATTAAACACCTCCTTCACTGTGAGTCACAATCCCTATCATTAATATTGTAATTGTTCTCATTATTATTATTGTTCTGCAGTGTGCTGCAGAGTTTTTTCCGATCTGAAATAAGTATAGTTTATATATATAGTTTATTACACCTCCTCATAACTAAAAAATCATCACAATATTTGCTGTGTAAGGACGAGCCTTATTCGCTCCGACAGCCAATGGAATCATCTCAAATCGCTCGACAGTGTCGTTTAAAGAACCCATATTTTCACCAACATTAACCCTTTGTGTGATAGACACCGGGAGCATGTCTGATTCCATCATTTTTTATTTTCAGGACAACAAAAGAACATATTTTTATTTATTTATTTATTATTTGGTCCTGTGAGTGTTTGGAAACAGCTGCTGCGTCTTTACGCGCGGTCTTTGCATTGTCATGCGAATCGGGAAGCGCTGCAGCGGTGGCTTAGTCAGTCCCTGTCAGTCTTATTCTGAAGGAGTCAGTACTGAATTGTGCTGTGATGCAAGTGAGGCGGTGAGTGCATGTGGGAAATGAATAAAAAGACGTTTATGAACGTTTATGAATGTTTTTTGATCGTTAGAAATGAATCAACAGAGCAGTTTAATGCCACATGCTGTCACGCACGCGATGCACTGACATCTTAAAGACACATATTAGATATTGATTGTGCCTCGTGCGTTTTTGGAGTTCACAGTGAGATTAAAGCCGTTCACTGGCTTCACCTCACCTCTCGGCGGAGTAAAACAGAAGCATGTGTGCACAGTTTTGCACGCAGCCAGCTCTCTGTGTTGTTGCGTCTAAAAGCAGATCAAATGTTTTATTTGTGGACATTGTTGTACTGATGAGCACGTGTTTGATTTGGGATCATGAGGGAGTGCAGTGATGCTGCCATTAATGCGGTGATACAGCATTTTGAGGAGCAGTGACATCCGCGGCATCACAGCCTCTTTGTCTGTTTGTGCTGATGCAACGCGATGATGGCACTGGGGGGGGGGGTCGTAGCATCATCCTCCATCCTCAACCATTCCTCACATGACGGGTCGCACTTTTATAATAATCTAATGATGCGATGTTCTTAGATCCGAGCTGCAGATGATTTTGACTGACAACACAGGGTGACATCGCCATTGTCATTTTAAAGGGGGGGGCGGACACACACACACACACACACACAAACACACGTTCACTGACATCGCTCTGCTTTCACAACACGTGCATGGCGGCAGCACTCATGCGCAGTTTTACGCACGGAGCCTTTTGTTCTGTACAGTAGCCCTCGCTGCCCATGCATGGCAATCCACTGCTTATTGTGTTAGAGGAAGGGAGGGGGTCCAAAACTGTAAACCCCACAGTGACTCAGTCAGGCTTAAATGCCACTTCATCCTGTCTGATATCACACTGTCAGCTCAGACAGAATTCCACTGATGTCTCTGCAGTCCTTCTTTGTCCATCAGAGTAAAGACACAAACAGTGAATGACACATTTAGAACACATTTTAACATCAAGCTTTAGTCAGGTTATTCAATGTTAACATCAGTCATAGCTTGATGTTTCCAGCTTAGTGTGTGTTTAAAATCATTATATTATCACAATATGATTCCTCTGAATGTCAATAAACAGCCATGTTGAATTATTGCTAAGTTATTGCATCATGTTTTGCATCTCTCATCTGCCCCTTCCATTATTATAAAAGCTACAACTTGACAGACACACATCTATGACAAGAACAAGATATTAAAAAAAGCATTAATAATTATTGGTTCAAACACAGAGCAGTTGGTCCGTCATCAGGACAGAAACAGATTTAATAAACCAGAAATAAACAGAACTGCATCATATGATGGAATGACCAACAACTCCCTTTTTAGAGGAACAAAAAATATTATTTTATTGTGTTTTTTAATTTTATTTGCTTAAAAGTAGCCCAATTTTTAGAATTTAATAAGTCTAAAAATAATGCAAACCACCATATAAACACTCAACATGATTGGTTTTGCTGCTAATATCCCCATATTCCCTACAAACTAGCTGTATTTGGAGGTACACCTGTCTAACAAAAGACATTTTTGGTTAAAGCATCCAAAATATAGAACATTTGGAACATTTCTAAACTTGGACATTCTGTCGAACAGGTGCATCTAAATGACCCCGCTGAAGCCCTTTAAAAAAGGACAAAATGACTGTTATTATATAACACCGTGAGTTGGGCTTAGAAACGTCTCTCAGTCTGTGCGAGCCTGTTTTGGGGATCTCGACATAATGAGTCCCTCAGGGTTCCCAACCACAGCTGAAATCCCACACGGCAACAGGATCCCTTCATGTGACCCTACTGGTCCCCCCTCCCTCCCTCTCCTCCCTCCTTCGTGCTTTCCATTCTGAACTGTACCATGCAGGGTGAGCTCATGCAGGTTTCCTCTCAGCCTGTATACTAATCATGTTTTTGTGCTGCTGAAGATTCAAGCTAATTAAAATCCCGATGACAGAAGAAGCTGCTCGTGCTCAAAAGTAACCATGCACTTTATGGGTTAATGATTCATGAAATTGCAGTTGGAGTAGGATGTGATGGAGTGATCTCTTTGTGTGATTGTAGATGGATCCCAGCAGCAGCAGCAGCAGCAGCAGCAGCACCCTTAAGGTGCTAAAGCGGCATCATTTCTGATTCTTATGAAACAATGCAGGGGGTTGGTTTACAGGAAAAGCGGATCATCTATAAAGAAATTAACAAAAAGCTGCAAATCACACCCCCCACAACACCACCAACACTAACATCACCACCACTCTTTTTCTTCTCTCTCTCTGCATCATTAAAGGATCGTTTGCATCACTGAGGATATTTGAGTAACCCCCACCAGCTCAGCTCAACATCCAAAGCTAGTGTCTTGGCCAGGAAAAAAAGAAGAAAACATGTTCCCATAGCTCTCCCACGTCAGCACAAAGGCATGTTTGACTGGGCTGCTGCCAGTGTGAGGCGTAGATGGAACAGCACTGCTGGGAGAAATCTAAGATCCTGCACTTTACACCAAGGGCTATTGTTTCCCCTCTCTCTCTCTCTCTCTCTCTCTCTCTCTCTCTCTCTCTCTCTCTCTCTCTCTCCCTTCCCTCCGTCATATTATGGCTGCTCGTTCTTCTTCTTCTTCTCCCGCCGTTCACGGCAGCGATGTGTACCAGCTTTATCACTCACCATGTGAAATCAGATTGCATTATCCCAGCAGACCCAGCTCCCATCAGTCTGCGGTTGCAGAGTCAGTGCCTGTCTGTGCGACACTTGCCAAGAAGCTATCAAATCTAAAAACACCACAGGCATATTTCTGATTGTTCTGTTTTGCTAAGGGTTTTTTCTTTTCTGATGTTGCCTGTAAGATATTATCGAGACGCGTAAATCATCCTGATAGTTGCGTCAAACCTATTTGATGATCTCACAGACTTTGTCACACTGCCTCGAGCGGAGAGCTTCACCGTCTGAACTCTGAGTTAATGCTGATCGTTTTCCTCCTGTGGTCATTCATAAGGGTACACAAGTGAACAACATATTGAGCTAATGAAATGATGCACATCTGGTCCTAATAGCTTTGGAATTAAAACAGTGGAAGAGTGGAAGAGGGGAGCACAAGGTTTAGTAGTCATTGAAGCAGTTTAGAAGAATGAGCTGTGTGTAAAGTGGCGTTCAGTGAATGAAAAGAAAAACATTTAGCACAGTGTAATGACCTGTTTGTATTGGATTAGTGCAGCACTACTACTACTACTACTACTAATACTACTACTACTACTACTACTACTAGTACTGGCAATGGACTGGAGAGCATTGCACAGTTCTGTTTGAACAAGACGTCCTCCCTGAAAACACGGCTGTACAAGTTGTTTGTGCAAGCAGCTTATTACAACGAACCCACAACCTCCGTGGCTGTGAAGTGAAGCCAACACAGAAGTGCCAAAAACTGCAGTTCTTCTTGTCATCCACTTGAGGCTGGCTCCAGAAGTGAGTCAGTCTCCATAAGTCCCCATGTTAAAATGTCCAACTTCACAGCAGAAATAAACATGTTTACAGCCTGGTACAAAAAACAGTTTTGGTCTCTATAGCTAATTTCCCCGTTCATGACAACTGTACTGAGGGTGAATTTTTATACAACTCACCTGTTCAGATGATATTAAGGCTTAAAGTTATGAAGAATTAAGAGTGTGGAAACTTTGATTCACAGGTGAGTGCCATCTCATGTGGCTAGTTTGAGCAACCAGGCTTCATTCAAGTTGTTTGTGGGTCCACCCACCGCTGCACCTCCACGTCACGGAGCCTACTTCCGTGTTTTATACAGTCTAAAATCCTGATATTGATGCAATGCATCGATTGCAATGATCCCTCAAACATAGTTATCAAAAACATCTGACAATAGGAATTTATTATACTTAATAGATCTAAGTTACCCATAGCATGTTTTTATATTGGACAACTCGTACGCTGATACCTATCTGTGATAGGCCAATACCGACAGATAAAACTGGCGCACAGACTGTCGGTTGGGCTCTGCAAACATGTTATTCAGTCGTGTAGGTATGAGAACGTGTTGGTTTGAACTTGGACTCACTGAGCTGGAGAGAACTCAGTGCAGATGCTGCTGTAACATCTGGCTTCCTTACATTCAGTGAGCTAAACCTGGCACCGCTGCTGTTTTTGACAAAGTTAACTCCTCGGTCAAAAGGAGCCAGGCTTTAAACAATCCTATGGAAGACAGTTAGAGCCAATTCATCAAAAATTATTTGATTAATTGAGTCTGATTAGAGGAATCAAATAGGTATGGTTAAACCTTGAATTATAAGCTGTGTAAAAATTATGACTCCTGGGACAAAAGTCAGTTCTGTTCAGTTATTGACAAAATTTAGATTCTGTCAATAAAGTCAGTGTCAAGTGTTAGATTTTTTTTTCTCAATTTCAGCAAAATTCTCAGTTTATTCTTGCCATTTAAAAAAAAAATGTTTAAATATCTTTAGAGATTTTTTTCAGATCTTTTTCTCATCTTAAATGTGAGAATTCTGAAATTAAATTCAGTATTCTCACTATTGTCTTCATAGCATGAATTACTTTCAGAATTAATTTTTATTGTTCTTCAGATGGCTTTCTTCCTCTACTAAAATCAGACAATAAATTCAGCATTTAAAAAAATGTGACCTCAGAATTTTAATGTCCCTCTTGTTCTCAGAATGAGAACTGACCTAAACTAAGATTTATACTAACTTTATTCTTGGAATTTAGTGAAATTCATAATTGAATAAAAGTTTTATTTCTGAATTTGTGTTTTCTGAAGTCATTCTGGGGGTTCTGAATTAAAAATGTTTCTTTTTTAAAATGTATTAATTTGAGAAACTGTTTCATTTATGCACATAGATCTGATATTCCACATTTGTCCTTGAACTCATTTCAGATTGAATTTGTTGTTAAAATTTGCACTTATTTTTGGTTCTGAATTAATTCATTAATTATTAATTAATCTTTCAATTGATTAAATTCAGATTCTTTTTCTTCTTCTTTTTTTAATTCAACTAATTCTAAATTAGAGAATGAGAATAAAATGTGACTTCTTTATTAGAAGTCACATTTTATTCTCATTCTCTAATTTCAATTTAGCCTAAATTTTAAAGATAAATCCAGAATAAAAGACAAACAAATTTGACTGATTGGCAAAATTATTAAGACGTTTTGTCAGACATTGATCTCAATTTCAATTTCAGAATGTTGAGAATTTACTTAAATCTGGAATTTCTTTGTTCTCATCATGATTTTTCATGAGATTTCTGAGATAATTCAGAGAATTCTGACATTCAAATCTTTAATATTAATTGATCAAATATAGTCATAACTTCAGAGCATCGTCAGAGCAAGATAAATTTAGAATTCTGAGAAAAAGAAAAAATGATCATGGTGTCTGAAATGTGTCATTCACTGCCCTTTATATAATAGATACTTAGTAACTTACTAATCATCATCATTTTGTGTCATCACTGACAGATGTAAAGCTGCTCAATGGGAAGTTTGGCATCTGTAAAATGTGGAGCATTGCATTGTGGGATAGTGAGTTGAAAGTAGGGTACATGGCATGGGCACTACTTTTTCATGCTTTTTGGAGTTCTTTTTTGTCTTGATGCTGAGAATTGAATCTGAGTTGAATCTCATATTTCTCATTTTGAATGCAGAAATTGAATTTGGAATTCTCATTTTGTTCTCAGAATTAATTTCAGAACTCAAATTGTATCTTTTTATTCATGTGGCTCTTGTTGTCTGCCATACGAGTCATTTTTTTCTGCTGCCAGTTGGACAGTTGAGTTGTCACTGGGACACCAACCTCGATAAAAATAGCTCTGAAACTTTAGCATGTGTTCTGCTTGTTTCCGAGCGCGCTCCTGAGCAGCCAGCGCTGTGTGAAACACACACCTCCATATTTAAGCAAGAGCTTTGAAGCGTTTGCATCCTGTTCTAAATTCCACTGACTTGGAACCTGGACTTGGTGTGTGTTTTTTTCTTTTATTAATACCAGCGTCACAGTAAATGACAATGTGTGTTTCTCCCACAGAGCCCACTGGGAAAATGGCAGCCAAAGAGCTGTATCAAGTGTTTTCACTGTGTCTAGATATTCGCCTTGGTAATAGTAACAGAGCAATTATCAGAGCATCAAGCTAGGCCAGCTTCTCCATATATTCATGTTGGATTTTCTAAGGGTTGCTGAGGTTATTCATAGTAAACACTGTTGTCTGTGTGGTCCCCTGAGCCCACCCCCCTGCTGCCACCATAGAAATGATATGCATACCATATCAAATTAGAGCAGTTTGCTGTGAAAACGAGGCGGTGTAAACAGAGTGTGTCTCCAGGGTTAGGCCTCCTCTGGTGTTTGCAGCTCCTCTCCTCTCTGTGTCCTCCTGGGGAACACTGAAGCGTATAGTAGTCCTAGATCCAATTTAAAGTCCTCCTCTTGTCTGTCAGCAGTTTTCTCTTTGCAGCTGCTGAGTCACATAAAGTGGGAGCTCTCACTGACCAGAGAACAGCCGCTGCTGCACAAATACACAAAGTCTGTTTTTACCTTTTCATGTATGAGAATTATCCCATTAGAGTGGTATATATCAAATGTATTTATGTATTTATTGAATATTTATGCGACATCTGTATGATGACCATTATGTGATATGACTGAGAGCTACAGAACTGAATGAGCTTTGAAACTTAACTCCATTTTTTCAATATAAGCATGACACATACAGTAGATAGATGTATGAAGGTATGGTTTTTCTTAATGATAATATGAATTCATTTTTAACAGAAATAAGTGGCAGTTTGATTGCCATAAAAAATATGAATATTAAATGTCACAATAAATATAAATTAGGAAGCCCTAAAAGAGTGTCTATGTGCACCAAAGTTGCATATACACTGTTGCCCATAAAGTTGGAATAATATTGTTTTCAGACACGTTCCTCTTTTTATTTCTATTTATACACATCAGGTTAATTGTGGTTTAATTTTCACTGTGATATGTTTGGAAGAGATTAATCAATAAAGTTTTTAGATCATCTATCTTTGATCTTTTCTGCTGATAATAAAAACAAACAGCCAAAAATGCCCAACAAATTAATTGGAGGAAATATTAAAATGAAATGAATTTACCAAACAAGCAGCATAAATAACATAAACTTTTTGCCGTTATAAAGACTTAAAAATGAATTCATTTGCACATTACACATAGTAAGAATGAATTAAAATAAAAGTTAATATATATAAGTTTGTTGATTTGTTCATTTCCAGAGGGGAAATTCAGGTTACAGCAGCTCAAAGACAGAAATAAGTACAGACAAAAAATAAAGTAAAGTAAATAAAATATATAAAATAAAAATACAAATAAAAAATAGAAATTATACAAACCTGAACACTAATAAATAATTAAATAATAAATATATAATAAATAAATAATAAATAATCTCAACCAGTTACACCAGAACTAAAACACAGCAGTCGTGTGAAAAGGTGTAGACAGACAAAAACAAAGAATCGTACAGAGAGAAGCTTCAACAGGCAGCCACGAGTCAACTGATGGATTTCATCATTTACATGGACTGAAAAAAGTAAAATGTTTCAGTTTCAGTCAGATAACATACAGACCTTACTTCATCTACTTTTAGACAAATAAACACGTGTGCTGCAGGGTTTTGGTTGTTGGTCACAGGCGTTTTATGTTTCCAAATATAAAGACGTGTGTGTAAATGCCGTTCAATAAAAAGTGTTCGTTTCGACACGGATCTCCCCCCTCGTGCACAAGCAGACAATGTGCTTCTTCCTCTGAAGTTTGAGGTCATATCCTTATATGTGACACCCTTTTGTTCTTGTTCTCTGACACTGAAGCGCACACTGCAACAGTGAAAAGCTCAGTGTGGCTGCAGCCATCACCGTTCTCTCACTCTCTCTGAGTTATTACAGTAATAGTTAAACAGTCTGTGTGGCTGAGGAGAAGGATTTTTGTCTGTGAAACAAGTGATTATTTATGGTTTCTGTTTGTAGCCATAACCCCGACAGACTCCTGTAGGCAGCAGGAAGGGTTGGGTGTCATAGTCACTCTGATAAATGAAATATCAAAGTACATTTAAGGCCATTTGTGAGCTGAGCTCAATGGAATTTTGTCATCTAAACACATGCTGGAGTGATACACTGATGTTGTCTCATCTCTCTTTTCCTCGAAGAACAGATACAGATCAGTCCAGGTATTTTTCTGTAGAGCTCGATTACAGCACAGCGATAAGCTCAAAGTTTTTACTGATAATGGATTATATCAGATATATCAGTAATGGTATCTATGTTGGCAGATACTCAACAAATTTTGCAAGGCGGTAAACTGTCCTGAAAAAGAGAGAAAGCAGAGCTTTAGTGGAGATTGTTGCGTCAAACTCAAGCTGTTCCAAAGGTCAAGAATGAACGGTCAACCTCAAGTTTGTTAACGTGTGTTTATTACAGCTGGGATTTATTTGACATTTTTAGATTTGTATTTGTTCATTTATCGCAATTCGCAATTCTTACTTGGAGAAATATGTATGTTTTTTATAATAGCCTTTTTTATCATATAACAAAGAAAATGTCTAAAAACAAGAAAAACACACACATACACACACACACACACACACACATAATAAGGAGTTATCATGAGTCTGAGCAGAATTTTGATGGCAGCCTCTGTTACTTGAATAATACTGATAACATGGACAAATTCGTCTGTCCCAAAAAAACAGTCTTCCTTTTTATATATAAGTCAAAATGATTCACTCAAGATGTACTGTCATCTTATATCTGCTGTTACTGCCATCTTTGATTCTTTAAAAAGTTTGTTGTATCTCTATTACAAAATGTTTACAGGATGACTTTCTGAAAAACAAAAGAATATTATTTAATATATTGTTTGGGAATTTTTTTTATTCTTCACAACTATTAATACTGACCTCAATTATATTGTCTTCACTTCACTGCCAAAAGTCACCCTCAGAGTGTTACTCAGTTAAGATAGTTTTGTAGTCTGTAATTGACTGACTGTAATTGAAAGCATTCGTTGTAAGGGTCCAGATGAAGGCAGTTCCCATCTTGCTAGAGGAATTGACATTTCCTGCCAAGGTCATTTTGTTTTCCCCCTCTCTCTCTTTCTCTCTCTCTCCGTGCTCCGGGTCGATGGGAAAAAGAAGCGGCGCTTAGTCAAGCATAGTGGAAGGTATTTCAAACAATCAGCGGATTCCTGGTACAGGGAATGAGATCATCGTTTTACTGAAGGAGGGCGGGGTGGGTCGGCTGGGATGACCCCTGTGGCAGGACGTTGTTGTCCGTCCACCAGAGCCCAGCTCAGTGATCACTGTGCACTTGGAGGTGAAAGCGGCCGTGGCAGAGGTCAGAACTCGTCCTTCCTAGATGGATTTATTTGTACTGCTTCATACATCAGAGACAACCTGCAAAAACACTAAACACTCCCATTGTGTGTGTGTGTGTGAGGCACGTTGACATGGAGCTAAGACTTTTGTGGCTGATGAACGCAGCATTAATAGAAAATAATAAGCATGCTTACGGTCAGAATAAATAATGTCAGGGAAGAAGTATTGATCATTCAATACACGCAACAATTTGATCTCCTGTTTGTTTGTGAGCTCACATATCAGAGATGACGATGATGAGAAATGCTGTTGGTTCATGTATCATCATAGCTGATGATCATAAACATGACAATAACACGAGATCAACTTGACTGCATTGTTAAAGTGACAGTTTCTTCACTTCACCCTCATGCTATCTAGCAGATAGTGTAGTTCTGGTTTGGAGGCATGTGTCTCTAAAGTTTTCTGCCTAAACCTCAATACAATAAATAATAGTGGATCGATTCATTGTTTTTATATCGAAATCACAATTGAAATCACACGAGACACAGACTGAATGAAGTGATAACTGTTGTGGTTACTAATTATGCAACAGTTAGTTCAGACCAAGTTGTCTGATTGGACAGTTAAACCTGTCAGTTAAACCTTTGAGCACATCATATTATTAACCGCATGACACTTAATTGCTTTGAATTAAGACCTCCAGTACTTGGGGCTGTGAAGCATTTCTCTTGCGAAGCTAAAAGAAGAGAGATGTAGGACTGGAACTTTAAACTATCAGATCTTATTTAACTGCAGTTTGTCATTATTATCATAGATAATAATTTTAAGAGGACAGTGGAGCTGTTATGAATAGGCCACTAACGTAACATGTTAATAAATGCGAGCCAATTTTCCTGTAAGGTCCCTTAGAATTTGTTCCAACAGTGGGATAAAATATATATATATATTTAAACTTTTTACTTTTTAATTTTTTTGTTTTTGTCACAGAAGTGAACAATAACTTTCAACAGCAGCGTCTTTCCAGAAACAGTGCTGTTATTATTATGAATAATCAACAGACCATAAACCTTTGCACGGAGTCATTCCGATGAAAATGTTGACTGCTCGTGGTTAAATAAAACCAAAACTATCTACATGACTTGATACCAGCAGAGACTTTTTTTTCTCTCTTCCTGGTGATCCGACCTCTTAATGTCTGCGTGCGTTGTGAGGCAGTTTACAGTAAACCGAATCATATCTTCATTGACGTTGTCGAAGCAGTGGAGTGTAAAACAACAAAGTGTATTCAGTGTGCGGTTTGGTAAAGAGGCGCAGCTGTAAAGGAGTTTGTGTGAAGGAGGAGAGAAGGGTTGTGGAGGTGGTGGAGGGGGGGGCATCCTGTGAGACCAGCACAGGTGGTTGGGAGGAGGTTGGTGTACTGGTGGGAGGGGAGGTTGTGGGCGTGGAAGTGCAAGTAATGTGCCCACTTCCTGCACCGAGCCCCCGTGCTGTACTCTAAACCAGTAAGCCTACAACGAGATCAGCAGGATTTGCTGGCGGTGGCTTCCTGCCATTTCACAGCAGGCAGCCATAGGTGGAGATCCTGTCTGTGCGCCCCAGTGGCCCACAGTGCCTCGTTCTTTTCCTCGTGGTCATGGCACAGAAAAAAAGCAGCAAGAGAAGGATCATTAATTCTACAGAAAGTAAAAGCTGTGGATTGAAAGCATAAAACGTGAGAGTATGACGTTTGCCCCGATCGCTTTTTCATTTGTTGCACGCAGATGTGGAATGGAAAACATGAAAGTCAGTGTGTTGGGTTGAATCCATGTATACAGGCCTTCCTGTGGGGGAGTAATCTGTACGTGGATACTTCTCAACCAAGTTCATTTCATGTGAATGAACCTATAAAAACATAATGCTCGCAAGTCCTCTCAGGGCATGTTCACATCATACTTTGGTTTGGCTCCACTGGTGAGATGAGAACGATGACGTTTGAACCTGCGGCACCAAAGAAACCCCGTCATCTTCCATATCAACCTCATTTTGTGTTGTTACATACGTCAATAGACTAGTTATTGTTTTACTGATGTTTTAATTATCAGAAAGTTCTGCAGATTCTGTCAGTGATGATTGCTTCAGTAATAATCAAGATCAAAAATTCAACGCTTCTTTACTTTTCTACTTAAAACACCAGACCAACTCAAGCAAAGAAATCTTTCATATCTTTGATAATGTGAAATTTGAGATGACATTATACTATATTAAGTAGTGTGGAATGGCTGAAGGTGGGTATAATATGAAATGGACTCACACCTGCTTCTGTTTATACTACATTTGGTGCCCACATGCATCAATGTTTTCACACATTTGTCAGCACATACCGTCTGTGCCTACAGTCGCCTTCGTAAAAATGGGCAGATGACGCAATTTATGTCATGCGGATACGCGGACGTGGAAAGTACCATTTGGATTTTAGGCTGGAATTATGGTTCACCAGAGACAAATACAACAATGCATCACGCAAGTCAAAATCGTGGAAGTATAAAAGAAGCACACTCCACCCTTTAGTGTGAAACTAATTTCAGACTGAGTTAAGTTTACATCAGTTTGTGTTGGACGGCACCAGTTTGAACAGTTACAAGCTGATAACAAGCTACAAGAAACTGAAAATCTGACAGAGACAGCAAGGTTTACAGCACTCTACTATATACTACACTACATACATTTTACTATATATAGTTTATAGTATAATGTATGAGTAGTGGTATTATAAAAAATGAGTAGTCCTTCACAAAAATGACAAGTAAAGAACAAAGAACAAAAAAAAAACAAACTAACAAAAACATTAACAGACATTAAAAGGAGACAACCTGTCAAAAACAAAGAACAAAACATTTTTCAGTTGTTCACTCTTTTTTTTCTTCATTGCTTGTTCGTTTTTATGAAAGCGATAGATATCGGACATATGAACTTCCAGATCCCATCATTCTAGCCCTAGTTAGGGCAGAGAATGTAACTCGAGGAAATGACCCGGGAGCACTGAGTTTTATGGGCGTAAGAAGACGGATGTTGACATCCGATAGCCGGCAGTTACTCATTCTTGCAAAACCTCAAGTAATAAAAGGTGTTTTTAATGGTGTGACATCCAGAAAAGGTAAATTATGGCAAAAAAAAAAAACAACAAAAAAAAAAAAACACAGCCCTGGTGAGTTGGTAGTCAGGAAGTGTGAACCTAAATGACCCAAATAAAGTGTAAAGCAGCACAGGAAGAAGGAGTAGGTGTGTGAGTTCATGGTCAGTTCAGTTGGTGTCCACCTGTGTCTCTTTGTCCTGCAGTGAATAAGCAGGCTCGGTTTGCATACCTGCAGCAGTCACATGCCGCACATGTGCAGTCCACCACTGCCGGGCCGTGTCATTAAGGACAGATGGTGAGAGTGATCCACTGTTGATACTGAGTCACAAGACCTGCGTTAGTGAAGCATGTTAAAACAATGCAGTGAGGGAGGGCGCCTGTGAACCTGCTACCTGCCTCTGACCTGTCAACCACTCACTCACTTTTTACTTTATTTTCTTCGCTATGTGGACAGATGATGTTGGTTTCAGTTTTTAGATGCCACATCAAGTTGTCTTCATTTTGATTGGTCCCTTGCATTTAAAGCGCGTACTTATCAGCATCTGTGTGTGTGTGTGTGTGTGTGTGTGTGTGTGTGTGTGTGTAACTCTCTTTTTACTTACTCTGTTAGTTCATTTGCCTTCTACTTTGTCACTCTGTCACATGAAGCATTTTGTACATTGTTTCATTAAGAGCTTTTATTACATATTTGTTATTTATCAATTACAATTGTTTGGGTTAGTTTCTATGGATGTGTGCGATTGGTCTTTCCTGAGCGCTGTCGTAGTTAGACTCGTTAGTCATCAGGAACACCCTTACTAGTTACAGCTTTAACATCCGTCTTCAGCCTCATGTAATGCTTAACACTACTCTTATCCTGAACCAATTAGTGCTAAGTCAAATAATTAATTAGCGGAGTTGCAGAAAAATTACAATTCTCATAATCGATTAATCATGTGAGTCATTTATTAATTAACACAAACAAATATTTAGCAACTGCCAGTGAGTACTGAAATACCTCCTAATAGATAATGGATGTAGTTCTGTTATGTGAAGCATTTTGTGTCTACTTTGTAAAGGTTTTGAATAAATTGATATTTTTAATATATCAGAGAGAGATGGTATTATCAGCTTCAATTTATTGTAAAATACTGTGTTTGATCACAAATTAGATGAACTTTAATTAATTACAAAACAGGGGTGTCACAATATTAGTTTCACTACACGGCTATCGTGGCCAAAATAATTCATAATGGTATCATCATATCTATCAAATATGGAAACAAATGCAACGAGTGAAATTCATCTTTATGTTTTGGGTTTTTCCGAGTGCAGTTACAATTAGTAAGTGTGAGCCACAAAGAGAGAACAGAAACAGAAATGATTTATGAGCAGCTGGATTATGTAAACGATATTATCATGTTGAATATTAACATGATATCATTATTTCTTTTTATAAATACCACGGTCGTCATCAATATCGGTATATTGCGACACCACTTTTATTGAACAAAACCAACACTTTTTTTATCGACTATAGTAGTCGATCCTTTTTATTATTATTATACTATAGTATTATTACTATTCTACTTTTTTTGGCTTTTGAGTCTAAAATCTACAAAATCTTTTCAATTAACAACGTTTCATGTTGCCTAAATAAAAACAGCAATGCGCAAAGGTTGACTTTATAAAAGTCTGAAACAGTCAAAAGCAGGAAACATCTGATGAAAGAATAAGTCAGCAAGATTACAAATCTAGCTTTTGCTTTTAAAGGTGCAGAGGTGTATTATTTAGCGACATCTAGTGGGGTAGTTGCACATTCTTTCATCCTCTCCCTCTGGGTGTGAAGGAGAAACTAAAAATCTGAAAAATGTGAATCACCTTATCTAGATCCAGAGTTCAGTTTGTCTCTTCTGGGCTACTGTAGAAACATGGCTGCTCAAAATGGTGGACACCTTGGAAGAGGAAGTGGTGCATCTCTAGATATAAAGACTCATTCTAAGGCACAAAAACATAAAGATTCTTATTTTCAGTGGATTATACACAAATGAAAACATAGTTATGCATATTATATTCTATTTCTAACGTATTCTGTATATAGAGTCTCCTAAATGTGACACACTGGACCTTTAAGACTTTTCTACAGAAGGCAGAGAAGAAGAAAGACTGAAAGACAAAGGCAGACACAGGCAGACAGAGTTAGTGAGAGCGAGGATCAATAGTGGTGGATGCATTGAAGGCTATTCAGATGAATTACAGTGGCACAGCTTCCCTTTCATCTCACTCAAGGAGTGTGTCTGGAGGGGAGGAAGCAAACTGCTTCTCATCATGGTTAACAAGTGCTGCTCAGTCTCATTCTGATAGGCAAGACTCTTTGAATGGCGTAATGCATAATCCTTCAGGAAGAGGAACATTTATGCTGCACTTCACGCCAACTATCACTGCCATCTTCTCCTCCAAGAGCACAGTGACAGACCACAAACAGGCTAATCTATCATACCCTGCTCATCAACAACGCTCCAACCATCATGATGCCTCTGTCACAAACACGCAGCTGTGAGCACACGTTCAGGTCGAGCTGTCTGATTGTTATCGGTTGACGCCGGTGGCAGAGTGAGATGAGGAGGGAAAGAGAAGGAGATGTCACAGCTGATTTGAATCTGAACGTGAACGATTTCTTTAACCAGCAGCACAAACAGAGACACTGTGTTCTGAGACAGCCTGAACTGCTCCATGAGAGCTGTGAAGTGACTCTGGTTAGTCTGTACTGTACATGTAGTAAAGACATATCAAGCATCTGGTCTTCAACAGTAATTGCACTTGTTCCTAGAGACTTTTTTCAGCAGTAACTGTTGAATGAATGGACGAGACAGATTGCCACATTATTATTTGATTGATTTTTATGAGAAAATGAGATAATTTTATATTGTGAGAAAATACCATTTTAGAAATCAAAATAAACAATGTGACCTCATATCTGTGGCTGCAGTTCATAATATTCTTTTAATTATTGATTCATCTTTTTTAAATGAATACATTAGTTGACTTTAGAAACAGCTGTTTCAATCTCAACCCAAGGCCCATCTACAAGCTTTTTTCAGAGCTTTCAACCATAGCTCCTCTCATCTTCATCAGTGGATAAAGTTGTCATGACAACAAAGCAAACTCTTTTCATTGTCAAGATAAAACTGACTATGAGATGCAATTAAAACCTCTTTTTGCCTTATGTAGCTCTTTGAAAAATGGTCATATACATGTAAACAGACTTCATTTTGTCCAACAACTGTATAAAAACTCTGATGTTCTGATGTGTGACTGAAACTAAGCAGCAAATCCTCATTTTTCAGAACTTAAATGTGAATAATTCATTATCAAATTAGTTTACTGGATACTGTGATGTTCTCAGCACCCATTTTTTGAATGTCTTGAAGAGCAAACACAGCCGTAACTACAGTGTTGGGAAGGGTTTAGGTAAAGCAGCAGGAAATAAAGTGGGTAGAGTTTGGTCACTATGGAGATTTGATATAGTGATATGGTTTTGGACTGAATCACAAATTATATATGTAAAATATGAAAAATCAGGAAATGAAAATACCAAAATAGAATTTGTCATTTGATCAATTTGATCGATTTATCATGCATTTAGTCTTCAGGGAAGCCCGTGAGATACAGCTGAAAGTTAAGTGAGGAACTACTGAGTGGATCTTGAATTATGTTTTTTTCTTTTTAGAATAATAGCTGCATGTCTTCTGTCATATCATAACTTTAACGTCTCAGTAAAATCTAAATACTGTTTCCTCTCTATAAGTAGATCCATCTTCCTTTTTCCATTTTTCTGATTTCTTCTGTTTCCAATTTTCTTTTTCTGTTTCTTGATTTTTTTAACTGCTGCTGTTACTGAGACAAGTAAAGAAAAGGAGCATATTGTCACTGAAGTACTGTCTTTACAGGCATTTTTCATTTGTTCTTTTAAACCTGAATTCACACAAACATTTTGAGTGTGTTCTTAAAACGTTCACATTATGTTCTCGTGTATGCCCTGCATGTATTTTATTTGAAACCTGCAGACGTTTTCTTGAAAAGAACATGTCATCTCACAGATTCCATCCTAATGATCTCGGACTCGTCTTGAGTTCTAGTCACAAAGTCTTTCCATGTAAAGGTGCATGAATCCACTGCTACAGTATGTGCACAGCATGTGTTTGAGATTGAGACTGAGATTGGATGAGTAATTGTGGATGATAGGAGGGTTTGTCTTCACGCTACAGGGACGCCCTCCCCGCTCACCACCGACCTGCCAATCATGACCTCTTTCTGACTGATAGTGATGTAGATGTGTGACCGTGCGCTGCTCGTGGATAAATGATCACTAATCACCACCAGAAGATGAAGGACAAGTCTGTAAGTAGCACTAATCCTCTTCATACTCCATCTTTTGTTTTTATGTGTCAAATCGTTATTTTCTGTTGGCAGGAAGGCTGTTTCTGTTTGTATTTTTTCCTGTTGTGGTTAGACTGCGTGAAGGCGAGGCAAACATTTATCACAGTGACACACAAACAAAAATTCAGACGCTGCTGCAGTCTGATACTTTTCATTTATAATCTATGTTTATCTAGATTTGATATATGATTTATAATCCCAGCAGCAAGCAAACTTATTTATTTACTTTGCTGTAAAATAATTCATGGATTCTCTTTTTTCTGTTTTGAAGTTAAAAAACGTCTAAAAGTGAAATTTCTCCATGAAAACGAATGAAAAAGAAAAAGATCGTTGGAAGCCTCTTGGAGAGTGAAAATATCGCTCTGTGTTCTCAAACAAGAGAAAAACCACACGCTTCGAAACTAATAAATTCTTGACAAAGTGAGCATTTCCATTTATAACTAAGTGTTGCAAAGGAAATAAAGCTTCCTTCTCTGACTTCCTTTGCAGGTGCTAGAATAGCGGCAGTAGTAGACTTAATATTCAATGATAATTAATCCAGCTGCAACAGTTCTTTCCTATGCTAGTGTAAATCTTTTAACAAGCCTCTTAACTATTAACAACCCCAGTGATTGACTCACAAAATAAATAAAGGAAACTGACATTTTTAACCCCTTCCTCTCCAATAATAGACTTTTTCCCCATCCAATATGTGCTTTAGAAAAGGGAAACTGTAACTCAAAAAGTGACAGGCTGCCCACAAATCTCTTTATGGCAGCTCTCACGTGTATAAAGTCAGAACTCTTATCCCTGCTTTTCTCTGTAATCTACGAGCAAACACAAGGCGTTCTTTGTCCTGGAGCTGTTAGTCTCATAGTCAGAGTTTGTGGCGTAGTGTATGTAGTGGAGTTAAAGCTGCTGTAGTAGGAGTACAAGATGTCAGACTACTTAGCCCCAGACCACGTGGAGTGCTGGCATCTGTGTGTCGCGCCCTGAGACCAGCTCAGCGTTGATACTTTTACTTCTGGTGGATGTGGCATGCTGCTCTGCCCTTGTACGAGTCCTGGACCTCCCACTCTAAAATATATACTAGTTATAGATCTGAAAGCTCTTTTGCTGAGGGGTCAATACATTTATATGCTATATCTTTGGTTTTGGTTTTTACTTGTGAACTCTTTTGGTTAACATTGTAATTACCAAAAAGAAGACATTTAATTATCATTTATTTCTCAGGGACACCACCCTCTTACTGTTCTTCAGATGGCATGAAAGTTTGGCCCCGGCTGGTGATGTTGGTACTGTAATCTGATTTGTGTAGAATCTGTCTGGGTGAGCACAAAAAATATACATTAGTTGAATCTCAACAGCTTAATAGTCCAGTCAGACTCCTTACTCCATGACATACTGAGTGCTGAGGTCAGAGGACTACTTTTTGATGTGAGCAACATCTGGATCCATGAAAGAGCGACAGCTAACACTACCCCCTCCTGTCTACAATGCCGGAAAACACAGTTCTTACCCAGCAGGTGTCTGAATCTAAGTTCCATTATCTATAATCAGTTCCCACTCTGAGTGGAATACAAACATAACAGCACAATGGCTCTTTCCAAAAGTTGAAGCTTGTAAATGGACAGATTTCAGTGATGGTAGGTGGAAAAGAGGGAAAAGCTCTTTGTGTCACATCCAGTATGATGCTGACAGCTGATATTTCCACAAATATGTATTTTTCCAAATATGTCCAATCATAGTTGTTGTATCAGCATAGTTTATATTTCAAATCATTCAAATCAACTGAAATAAGTCTTTTCTTTTATCAGTGAGATTAACTGGAACATCTTTGCAGAATTGCATAAACATTTTAAATATTTCAGTTGTTTAACATTTCTTAATTATGCTGCCCAGAGGTATCAAAAAATATATCTCAAACAGGAAGCTAAAAATCCTGAATGACTTCCTGTTTCCTGTTCCTGCTCAGGTCAATTGAATCGCGTGGTTATTAAAACAATGTCTGGCAAAAAAAAAAAAAAAACTGGAGAAAACGGAAGAAAACTGTAAAGAGGAGGGGGAATAAAAAAAGGTAAATTTCCAGTCAAAGCAATTAAGAATATCAGGATACGAACAGCATCCTCAACATGCTTTTATTTTGTTTTTCAGGAAATGATTCACTTTTTCTTTATTTTGTTGTTGAGGATGTTGCACGATAGAAATGACTTCAGTTACATTTCTACAGGTCTCTTTTTCTAAAGACATTTTAAGAGAAGTAGGAAGACATTCTTCAAATGCTTTAAAATGCTTCATGTGCCTGAGCAATGTTTGGCTATGACATACATGAAAACTATGAGTTCATTTAACTTGTTGTGAAACATTTGGCAGTATCTAGAAATCAGGAGGAATGTGTAAAAATGTCCATCCATCAAACATCAGAAACAGACGAAAACATCCCATCTTTATTTTTCCTTACATAAAATCAGGAGCTGTACGAGGCGTGTGAACAGCGTGCCCTCGAATGCACGCCGAGCGTCTCGGCGGCGAGCGTTTTTACAAAGCATGAGTAATCCGAGCACATAATTCACACATGGCCCATATCTGGAAGTTTAAGTGCCATTGCTTGTTGCCTGGGTTGTGCGAGGCCTCCCTGAAGTATCCGTGCTCAACTGTATGAGACTGTCTGCCTGTCTGCTTCCCATGATGCACCTCCCCATCTCCAGCCTGGCGAAGGCAGTGAAAGAGGCCATTGTTCCTGTCACTCTGAGGCATGTTGCATGCACTTATGACAAAGAGTGGGAGAAATGATTCCCATTATACCTCTGGAATGTCTTTGAATCAATCAGTTCTGTGTGAATAAATGCTGTCTTTTAGTCACAAATGTGCTTGTTTACATGTTTTGGAAGAGAGCGAAACAGAGTGTACAGTACAAAACATTTAATAAAGGTTAAAGGAGAAAAAAGACAGGATTATAAATTTTCAGATCAAAGGCAACACCTTGTTTTATGCTAATCTCCTTCCTTATTGAGGCATTTTTCATTTTTTAGCCTGACCTGCAGTAAAGACCACCTCCAGAGCCCGATTCAGATGTCTGATCCTCTGAATCGAGCGGTCTGTTAACACTTTTCAGGAAAACAAGTGGCTTTCAGGACTTCTCTCCCCCTAATTCCTTTCTTTTCTCACTGAGCTTTGATTGATGTGCAGCAAGCCACAGTTGGAAAAGCTTGCAGCTCCTCTCATGGATTTTTCCTGCATGATGTAATGTTTTGATGATCCTCTATGTAGTATGCCATGTGCAGTGACATCAAAACAAAAGAAATATCCTCCCCCTGAAAAGGTGGACTTCTCTGTCTTCTCAGGCAGATCATTTATGCTTCACATACCATAAGACCCTTTGAATCTCCCTAAACAGGACGTTCTTTGCTTTGACATGCGTGAGAACGTTTGATTCTCTCTTTTCTCAAGTTCCAGGCCACATAAAATCCTAACAGAAGCGAACACAATCCCATTTCTGCATCTGTAAGTGAAAAAAAAAAAAAAGCCTATCCTTGTTGGGTTTGTTTTTAAATCCTGAGCTGAGTCTCAGCCACAGCTAGTCAGGGTGTAAACCAAGAGCGCTATGCAGAGGTCACGAAACACTGCCCTATCCGTCAGCACTGAGTCTATTTTTAACCCTGCTGTATCACGTATCACCTCTTGCCATATTGTTGTTCTTTTGTTTCGCCGTGGAGGGATATTTCGGGACACTCTCGGGTAGCGTGAGAGGCGGGGCGAAGCGGAACCTCTCCCCGACAATTGATCTTCCCTTCTGCTTCGTGCGTGTGTGAGGTGAGGTGAAGCCCACGCCTGCCACTGACCTGTTGCAAAGGGGGTTGAAAATGTGCTCTTCCCATTCATTAGACTGGGCGGCCCGCGCTGCTACCAAGCGCTTTCACTACATCTGTATGTGGTCTCTGATAGGATCCAGATGGCAGTCTGGAACACCCGTGCAGACCTCGTACGAGCTTCACATATGGTGAACAGTAAAGGAATATTTAAAGGAGCCCTGCTCCAGAGGACTCTGGTCCGTGCATTAGCAGTTCATTTAAAATCTACAGCATCCCACGAGCGGGATTTAGATTCTGGATGGGATTACTAACTCATACAAAGTGTCATCAGGACACATCTGAGGCTAAAGTGACTTTATCTGAATGGCTGCAAAATGAAAGTGAAGTGAAAATCCAGCCATCATAGCCAGCTGGACGGTGAACACAGTCTCATTCATGGAGTTGTGTTGGGTTGTACACCCAGAAAAACTTCTTATCTGTTCACACTTTGCCAATTACCATCCATTGTTGGGTTGTCATTTTTGGTAAATCATAAAACTTACTAATTCTGACAGCAGAAAGGTGTGACAGATCAGGTTTCAGTTGCTGTTTGACAATCTGACGAGCATTTATTTGAAAGCATAGTCAAAACTCATCATTGTAATCTGTTTCAAAAAACTCATTCTTCTTAGAGTTATAGCTCAGTTAAATTGCAGCAGAAAGACATCATGCACGTACTGCTGGAATCAGTCAAAAGGTCTTTGTAGTGATGACAGTATCTAGATGTCAATTGGTGATTAACCTATTCTATAAAAAAGCATCAGACCTCATCATCAAATTCAGACTTTTCATCGTGAAGTAAACCAGGTCTGTACATCAAGGTTGCAGAGCAAACAGGAGCTACTACTATTACTTTTCATAAGGCAGATTCCACCCCCAGAAACAGCTATGGACATACTGTACTAGCAGAAAATCCCAACAAATTGTTTAAATCTGTTCTAGTATTTTAGGTGGCTTAACTTATTCTTTAAATAATGATATACGACATGTCTAGCTGGCTGTACTGTGAGCCAATAAATATCGAGTGTTCAAAGGGTTAAAGGGTGAAAGATAAAAAGCTGCCAAATGATGCAGCATTCAAGCAGACATTTGGAAAGTGCCAATGTTATTGAGTTCAGAGGTTTAGTGAATGTTCAAGACAGGACTTAATCTCCTTGAGAGAAGGCTCGTCTGTTGCTGTATTTGTTTGGGTTGGGTTATGTCCTTTCCAGTCGGCTGCTGCTGCTCTGTTTTGCTCTGGTTTCTTGCTGCTATGAATGTGGCGGGGGAATGTGTGTGGGGTGGGGTTGCAGAGAGGGGGGGGGGATGCAGCGCAGGAATTCCCACTCACTTGGCTCATCTTGCATTTGCTCTACCCCTTCGTCGAATCTCCCCCACCGCACATGGAAAAGGGGATGTTTTGTTTGTGAAACAGTGCTCTCAGGGCCGTGCACGCCATCCTTGTCTTTCAGGCATCAGGGACCCAGAGACGGCTGCACGATGTGGCGGCTCGGTTAGCAGGAGGAGCACCACTGAGTTCATTCATCCGCCTGTCAAGGGCCCCTTTTTGCTTTTATTTTTAGCCAAAATCCATCAGGTCTGACAAGTGGGGCAATTTGAGCCAAGTCGAGGGCAACGCTCCAGGTCCCTTCCACAAAGTCAATCTTCTCCTCCCCTCTTGGGAAAAAGCTCCGGACAGCCCTACTCCAGGCCCGGGGTTTTGTTGAGTCATGTGAGATCATGTACACAGAAACACAGGAGAGGTGGGGGGCTGAAGGTGGCGTGGGCTGTGGGGTAAATGAGGCGGGTGGGGTTAAGGCCAGGGGCAGCGGGTCAGCTAAAATCTGCTCACAGGCCAACAGACAGCAGAAGCGTGCTGGTGCTAGCCTTGTATAAGGTAATGTCTAGTGAGCATGTTGGGGTGGGACGTGTGCACAGATTTATTTTAATACACTGCGGGTCTTGCCAGTGGGGGGAGGGATGTCGAGCCTGCCAGCTCGTCCCAGGACCACTGTCACACTTCGGACAGGACAGGACTTTTTAGTAGACAAACCCTCTACAGGCGAATAAAAAAACACTGAAAAGAGGCAAGTTTCAGTCCACATTTGACCTTTTAACATGCATGATCGGACTGGATTGTTTTTCCATCCCCTGAATGCTGTTTGAACTGGTTGTTTTCCTCATGCTGTATTCACACGGCTGGACGAGCTCCTCTCACAGATGCATGTTTCCAGTTAATTGCCCTGCAGGGAGGTCTGGATTTGGCATGCCAGTCTTGTATTTAGCATTGCAGTGATAAGGTATGAGTAGTTGCGTAAAGATAATTATGTTACACAGAGGTGGGGGGTCTGCTGTAGCTTCATACCTGCAAGAATACGTCAATGCGTCTCACACGTCTCATCTCAGAGAATGATAGATTTCTAATTATGGCTGCAACTAATGATTTATTTTTATCAAACTATTAATCATTTTTTCAATTATCTAAACAATTCAGTTTATAAAATGTTGGAAAATAGTCAAAAAAAAATCACAATAATGGAAAATAGAAATGCAACAAATCCTGCAAATATTTTGCTTGTTTGCTTGAAAAATGATAATTAGTGGATTAGTAAAGTATTATTGAATGAATGTGAAAACATTCTTGCAGTTGAAAGTCCAGTTTTTGTCAAACAAAAATAGGTTTTGATTGTTTTTCTGTCTATGACTGTTGTTGCAGCACTATACTGTAATTAGACAGCTGCTTTACCTACAAAACCAATAAAAAACTGTGAGCATAAAGAGTTGAGCATCAGCACAGAGAAGAATTTTATGGATGGTTGAGGATGGTTTTGTGGTGCCAGTGTCGATTTACTTTTGACTTTTTTTTCCCCTTTTGGTTTAGCCACGCTGGCAGCGCGTGGCTCGAGTCATAGCAGTGTCGGTCGGTCCGTCCACAGCTTCGGTCCTGACTGAAATATCTCAGCAACTATTGGAAGGAATTGACATGAATGGTAAAGACATTCATGGTGCCCACAGGATGAATTATAATCATTTTGGTAAACCACTGACTTTTTATTGTGCACCATGATCGGGGTCAAATTTTTGATTTATGACTCAGTACCTGCAACACATTCCAGTCAGCCTCAGCTGTGCTTTATTTATTGCTAATTAATAAATGTTAGCATGCTAACATGCAAACTAAGATGATAAACATTATCCACTAAACATCACTGCGTTAGCATTGTCGTTGTGATGTTAGCATGTTAGCATACAGATATTATTATAATACGCACAACTCTGTGTATGTTACAGCCCCTCAGAGGTGTTCGTGTGGTTGTAGACTCTCAGCCTTGTTGCGCAACTAAAGACAGAGAGAGAAAGCATGTCTATCTACCATCAATAATTGAATCTGAGCTAATTTTGGAGTTGGACAGACATGGGATGCTACTATCAGGTTCAGTGTTGACTTGATGGCTGGTGGCCAGTGGTGGTGATGCCTAATGAGTGCTGCTTATTTATTCTTTTCATTTCCTGAACTTTCTTTAGCAATATTAGCTTTGCGGGGAGAGGCGTCTGCCTTTTTTTTTACGTGGCAGACGGTTTCCGTTGAGGAATTAAAGTGTTTAGAGGACATTCAGCGGGTTAATAATGTTTATAGCCTATAAAAAGCGCCGACACTCTCACAGGACATAAATCAGCACAGTCTGTCTTTGCACGGTGTTCTTAAGCGTGTTGGAAACAAGGCTGTACACTGCAGTGGCAACCCCTTCAACCCCACCTTGAGTGATGAAGGTCACACAAGAGGAGAGTTAATGACCAAGCACACAGGGCAACTTTAATGAGCCGGCACAAGTGTTATTTAGATTCCATTATAGCTTGTCTTCCCACTCCAGTTAGAGCTGTCAAGAGGTTGTATATCCTCCATCTGTGCATGTGTGACTAAAGTTTCTGCGCTTCTATGCTGTCATGTATGTTCATGGGGGGATGGGAGGTGATGCTCCATATGACGATTTATACAAAGGTAATCTGTATGTATGAAAAAAAAACATCAAAACCACAACCGTGATGTAATTATTCATGTCTTGTATTGTACAGTAGAGCTTGTGTGTACTGTGAAAGTGTTCATTGTGTCAGCTGAGTCCAAAAAAACGAATATGATCGCAGTTAGGGGGCAGTCATCAGCCGAGTTCAAGATTTAATCAGCTAGCAAGTGAACAGTTATGGGACAAGTGCTAGCATGCTACCAGCTGGCTAGTGTGTTACGAGCCATTCACGCGTTTAGACCAAGCAGCAACCCCCATGGCCGTGAAGTGAAGCCAATGCAGTGCCAAAAACTGCAGGTTCTTGAACAGCCACTTGAGGCTGGCTCAAGAACAAGTTAGTCTCCAAAAGACCCCATGTTAAGGCTGAATTTTTGTAGAACTCACCTGTTCAAATTATATTAAGGCTTAACGTTATGCATAATCAAGAGTGTGGCTGCTTTGATTGACAGGTTGGTGGCTTGTTTGAGCAACCAGGCTTCATTCAGCTCCACCCACGCACCACCTCTTTGCCCATTTTTTAGATTAATGGGGTGAAGGCAAGACCAGAGCCACCACACTTTCAGCTTCAAAATGGCTCTTTGGAAACCTGTAGCATACTATGTCCGTGTTTTGTACTGTCTACAGTTCAGATACAAAAACTGGCTGCTGTTTATTGTAAATGGAATTGCAGCCCTGCTCGCTCACTCAACTACAGAGATTCCAAAGGTGCCCAGCGAAGCACAGAGGACCGCAATTCCAATCTTGACTAAGACCATTTGGCTGTTTAAACTGCATCAAAACTGCTTAAACAACATCGCCCAAGGTTGCAAAAGCAATTGATAGGGCCATTGATAGCAAACAAAGCTATTCTGTACTCTGGAACTGTGCAACAGGAGGTGAACAGCTTCCTTGTTGTTCAGTATGGCGGCTTCATCAGAAGAATCAGAGTATGTAAATTACCTGCCCAACCCAGCACACCCACAGAACTACAGCTCTCCAAGAGGCCAGAGACTGACAACTATTTTCTATGTGTGTGTGCAGGAGTGGTTAGCTCTTCAGCTACAATAGTTTCCCAAGTAGCCTTGCAAGTAGTCCTAACCTCACCTGGGTCCCAGCACCATCCATGACGAATTTTTGACAAATTAGTAAGAGACAGGAAGCGGCTCTAAACAATTTGATTTTTGCAATTACTACAACAAGTAATTACAGGCAGCACTTCCTGTATCCGTTTCAAATTAAAAGCCAGTGGTCAGTGGCTTTTATTGTAAAACATTTACATCTACATACTGTGAAAAATCTGCATACTGGTCTGGTCTTTGGCTTAATATCGAAACAAAATGTTTACATCAGACCAACCCTGATGCTATCCCATCATCAGTGGTCACCGTTTCCACAAGCTGAGTCGTACCAACCTCGATGAATAATCCTCATGTGCAAATTTGGTTTCAAACCTACTCATTTAGTGTCAGTGTCATCTTTTCCTCCTGATTGATGTGTCATTTTAACCAAACTCTTGAGCCATGACTCAGTTTATTGTCCTCTCAGTATGTGATGTTGTGTGGCATCTCGCCTTTGTCGCCCATGACCAGGGGGGGTCTGTAAGTGGGATACCACCCCCAGCTGTCAGCACTATATAGAGCCTTCATCCAAGGAAGGAATGAAATGTGGGTGCCAAAGCTATGCCTTTGTATGGCACATGTCAGTATGGCGCTCAGAACTTACCCATGTTTCCCTCCTTCAGTGTGACATCACACACTTGCTAGACATCCACCAGCCTCCAGCTAGCTTTTCTCCAAAGAATGCTTTCCTCTGTTCTCTTTCTGTTGTACTACGCTGTGGATCGTTGAGTTTCACATTAATTACATTCAATTAATTTAAAATTGCAGATTGATGAAAAGGCTTCATAAATAGGTTGTAGAGTAGGTAGAGTGCTGCTCAATTATTTTACTCCTGCTGAAATCTAAATGACCCTTCTAAAGGCTTGTGGTTCTGTATTCTGTTAAGGATGCTGTTTTCTTCCAAGCTATTGATGCATGTAAATTCCTACTGTGTTGTCAAGAGCATAGGCTGAAAGGATGCCCCTGGAAAAAAAAAGCTTTAGGAAGTTTCGGGCTGTAGCCATGGATCATGGGAACAGCAGAGATGGAAACGGAACACGGACAAAGGCGGATTTTCTTTTCTGTAAATCGTAGTTTATTTACCTTCTGACACAGAACGGAAAAAGGAGCCCGCTGAAAAATGTTCCGTAACGTGGTGGAAGTTGGGGTCATTGTTCTGCCGGTTCATTGCTGTACTGCAGCCCTGGATCCGAGGACCCATCACCATGGAAACCATTATGTGGGGCAATTGGCGTCGGAGCACTTTAGAAATCTCCTAGGAATATATTAGTAGCTGCAAAGGCCCCACTCTCCTCACCTTCAACCTCTTGCCATTGTCTCTGAGCTAGTTTACTTCAGGCGCTGTTCTCAGGATTTCAGGCCTCGGCTCAGGAATGTTCGACCTATAGCCCGTCTCCGCACAGAGACGTAAAAACAACCCAGCTGCTGTCGGCCGAGGTTTGAAATCTCAAATAAACAGGCTGAAACCCGCAAACCTGCCACCAATGAAGCTCCCAACTCTCACCTCGTCTGCTTTAATGGGGGAGAAATCCAATGAAAAAGATTCATTTCATTGGCTCATCCCGGCCGTAGCAGTGCAGAACTTCAATTTCGACTTTAATCAGAGTAATGAAACGATTTGCAGCGCAGAGCTAAATATCCACACGCTGTTTTTTCCTGATGTGGCAAAAACCCAAAGACTTCATATGGAGCAGATGTGCTGAGACTCAGATTTCACTGAGAAAGTGCCGCTGATTCAGAATGCTCATTGAATTGTCAAGCTGTGTGCGTATGTGGTCATTAACTCAGCCCTACCTACTGAACAGACTGTGTACCGCTCTGAATATGAATTTTTTTCCGCCCTTTCACAGCGATATTACCTTTTTGCCCTTCACAGACATTTCCCTGTGGTATTTTGTCGGCAGGTATATATTCTTAAACCTGAAACGCTCAGCATTCTCGTAGCCCGTCGCCTGGGACTACTCAAAGGCAAAAATTAGAGTGACCACTTTTCCTTTTCAAAAACAACACAGTGGTGATTTCTGTGTTCCAGCCCTATGTGAAACATTTTTATTGAGCAGGAAAACAAGCTTCCTAAAAGATCTGCTAACCCATCTGGCTGAGGTGATTAGCAAAAGCCGAGGCAGATGGTGCCACGGCCAGATTCTGCACTGCTTCAGGGGTGTATTAATCTGCATATACAAGTGACAGCCATGTTTGGCTGTGAGAAATATTTTTGTGTTTTTACATGACTGAATGGTGAGTGTGAAAGTCAGTCTTTTCCAGCAGTGTGTGGGGTTTCTGGTGGAACAGGCTCATTTACCACGGCGAGCCGATTGACTGGGACCCTCGGGATGTTTTTGTTGGGGGAATAGGGGGTGGGGACGGGCGGTATGCGGACCTTCCCCTCTTCATCTGCAAACACGTTAAAAGCGAATGAGCCACGCAGCAGCCCCCCCTTTTCCTTTCAGTGCTGGCATCGTGGTCTGGAAATGTTGACACACGGAGCGGAGAGCAGCCCCAGAAACCCCAGGAATCCCCCCGAGAAGACGCTGGGCGGGAGGGTGAGGTGGAGCCTTGGAACGCACTCAGTGGAGTCAGTCACTTATTTACTAGCTGAACTCGGTGAACCCTGCCTGAGTCAGCCACTTCCACCGCGGCCAGTCTGTCCCACCTCTCCCTCCCACTTTCCTTTCTGTTTTTGTTCTTTAACCTACCCTAATGCTGCTCGTTTGCTCGCCCCTCCCCTCATCTCCTTACTTACAGACACTCAGCTCCTTGCCTTCTCATTGGCCCCGCCGTCTTCGCTCATGCACCAGAGCGACCTAATCCAACCCCCTCCTGACCCCTGTCACCCTGTTGCTCACCCTGAAGCTGCAAACGTTGGAGTCATAAGCTCATGATGAGTGCAAAACAAATGTCAGTGGGAATGTGAGTCAAGCTGGGCAGTGTGTGGCGTGCAGCCAGGGTACAGGAAGTACCACACACATTTTGGCTCCTGTGATAAATACTCATTAGTTTGTGGAGTGAATCTGACCTGACCCTTCCTGCAGGCCCACTTCAAACAGGTTAATCTGCTGGTTGACCTTTTCAGCAGCACATATCTATTCTAAGGCGGAGCTTCAAGATGAATGGCTATTGTGATCACAGACAAACTATAATAATGATGATGAAAACGTCTCCATCATACAGTACTTTCCTGCGTGTGTGAATGAGCCATGAGCCTTATTATGTCATTTTATGATTAAGTCATATTTTAATGGAGACAGAGATGAAGTGAATCCAGAGTTTTACAGTAGTTCACTGCATTTGTCTACACAAGGGTTATAAATATGTTTTAAAAGTATACATTTTTTTTAATATTTCTATTTTTAGCAGCCTTTAACAAACATCATTTCCCACAATCTGCTGTGTTTATAAAACACCATGCAGGCTGTCTTCTATTTGTTTGTTAGTTATACATTATTTAAAGCAGCTTCTTTCTGTGTTGATTCTGGCGGCCCCTGTGGACAAAAGTGGTAGTGTTTCCAGCGCCTTGTTTCGTGTGTTTCAAGGGGAGCAAATCTGACCCGCAGATATTAAGAATAACGTCATGGAAATAGCCAGTCTTCTCTCTGATGGTCTTGTTTGTTTTTGTAGGTCATACAGAGGCATCAGTTAAAAACTCCTTGGGGCACCCTGGTAGAGCGTGCTCCCTGTGCACTAAGGCAGCCTGGGTTTAGATTCCAACCCACGGCCCTTTGCTTTCTCTTTCTCCCGAGTCTTCTGTCGATCTCTGGCTGTCACTGTCTAAATAAAGGCATAAAAAACATTAGCTGTTATCCAAAATCCTTGTAGTACATTTAAATTTCATTGACATTTCAAGTCACAGAATTTAGAAGCTGGTGGAGCAGCGGGTAACTCAGGTGTGAATTCAGGACTTTAGGTCATAGACTCTTTTCCATAACATTTCCAGTGTTCTGAATTGAATGACATAATTTTAGCAAAAAGAACAGAGCACACAGTTGTTAAGGAGTTCTTTCACTCTTATCAGCATGTCATGTGTCATGTATTTCCACCCCTAGCAGGACGTGCAAATAGAACTTTAAAAAAAAACAACTGAGAAAACCACATTAACTGAAAGATAAATACATCTTAAATTTCCATTCATGCTTACAGCGTGAATATGCTATAGTGTAGCAGCATTTTGTCTTATTTTTAACTATCACACTGAATACAATTTATTCTAGCAGAGTTAATTTGTGGTAACTAGTGAGGAGTGTGCCTCATCACTTAAAATCCATCCACTCACAGCTGCTCTCACCTGCGAGGTTCCAAACTTTGTTTTTTTTCACAATCCTGAACATTCACGTAGCGGACACCCTTGAATATTTAGAGAAAGGAGCAGTATACATGTTCCTTGTGTGGACATGAAAGTCAGTGAGTCGTCACAGAAGCACCATGAGACGAGGTGTAATGATTAATAGCTGTCTCAGTCTTTCTCTCTGACCACTGATCTGATGAGAGAACAATAATCCATGACTCTGTGGGAATCCAGTCAGTGATACTCTCTGCATGTCAATTACTACCGCTGGGAAATGTCAATGGACTTCATCTGAATGCAGCGCTGCAGACGCTGGAGCTTTGACAGCTAAACGACTCATTTATTCTCATTAAAAGATAAAAAGTGCAAAAGTAATATTTAATGAAGGTAGAGAAATGAATGGCGGTTTTTAAGCTGTGTGTTCTGGCCTTTGTCTGCTTTTGTGCTCTGTTGGTTTGTGTGTGTGTGTGTGTGGTCTACGGGAGGATCACCTGACTGTGGATATTGAATGATTCAGTCAGAAGACAGCGACGAACAAGCTGTTCTCACGTCAGCAGCAGCCAGCACGGATGTGTTCAGTGGGGTGCCATTCCTGCTCACTTTATCACCTTCATCTTGTGCTGGACTGATCCGTGTCACCGGCTGACACATTATAGCGGTAGCCTCTGTACGCTTACATGAGCCTCGTCTGTGTTTCGCTGCCTCCAGAGAGGACAACACATTTGTTTGTGCGTTCATTAGCAGGACACGTCAAACGTTTTTAGAGAAATGGGATTGGTATTTGGGGGTAAAACTGGATCCAAGTGCACCTGTGGGATTTTTAAAAATAATTAACAGCCCAATTTCTCATTAATTTAATATACAGTATGTATCCAATGACTGCCTATGTATCACTTTTTTGACCCAAATCCAGAAACAGATCGTGCAGCCTTGGTAACGTGCAGTTTTGTCCTGTTGAACGACCCAATTGAGTTAAAATGATTTGTTTTGGTCTTTTGTACATCACTGGTTCTCAAACTGTAGTGGTACTTAGAGGAACCTATGAACTCATTTGTGAAAATTAAATTAACTTAATTATTAATTTAAGAATACAATACTATCAAAATACTGTGCTGGAATGAAATTTAAGAAGTTTAAGAAGTGTTTTTCATTTCTTGTAATCTTTTCTGTCATTATCAGCCTGACATGTAGTCACATTCAGGCAGGTAGCGTGTAGCGAACATCCATCCATGATTAGTTACAAGCTAAAATGTGACAGATAATAGAGGTAATAGAAGATAATAAGTGGAGGTCAAATGAATGGTTCAAAAACACGACAATTTTAGCTCCAAGCAGAAAATATTAGAATGCCTTTTCCACCTAATGAGCTAAAAATTAAATAAATGATCTCTGCTTCGTGAACCGGTTCTGTTCAACAATATTGACAATGAGTAATCTTCTTATTAGGAGTAAATGTGACTCCTGTGTGAACTGTCTGTAGTTGGACTACAGTGCTGTCTAACTTCTGTCATAATGGTGATATTTGGAGAGATGAATATTTTCTGAGGTGGAAAATGTTTGAGACAAATGATGACACGGGGTAACCAACAACAAGCATGGTTTTGGAGATGCTCCTTTTGTTGTTCTTCACACACCTCAATTGTTGTTTTACTATCAGTTTTCCTCTTGATCATTTACCTGATTTAATTTTTATTTATTTATTAATATTTATTATGAGTCCAAATAATGTCAAAAATATAGGCTCCAGCCCCACCGTCACCCTGAGAGAGAGGAGTAGAAGCAAATGTTTGGTAGAATAACATATGAATAACATAAACGATTGTCATTTAGTCAGCCAACTGACTCATCAATAAATTCAGATTCTTTCAGCACTAACTACATTTTTATTGTCGGGCAGATTTGAGTTGGATCATTAATATTCACTGAAATAAATCTCTCTTTGAACAACAGTAGTCTTACATATGCGTGCATCTTGAATTTACAGCAGATTTTTCTGCATCTCCAGTGAGACAATGAAAAACAATCAGACAGATTTTGAATCCACCCTGCAGCTCGTCTTATCTGCACAGCGTACAGTAATATTTGTTTTTAGTGTTTTTGCACCCGTCAGTCAAACAGTGTGTCTTTCCCCTTGCACTTTCTGTTTGTGCAGGTGGAACTCTTTTCTCTTTTTGTTCATTCATGGTGGCTGATTCACTGTTCTCTTCCTAGAGTGAAAAGTTACTCCTGTTGCTCGCGCTCAAGTGAAAGCAGCACCATGTCCTGTGGTGTGTAGTAAAATGTGGAAATAGTTTGGTAGTAAATGGCAGAAATAAGTTGTGAGCAGGTGTGTCCAGGTTGTGTGTCTCTCAGCCAGATGTTTAATGCCCCGGAGAAAGTGGCTTTAAGGCCGGCTGTGACACTGACCCTGCCTCAGGCACAGGCAAGGTATCAGTCAGAACAAGATGACAGAGTTGGGCCTCAATTCCAGGGGTTGATGGGAAAGGTGTGTGTACACATGAAACAGACCGATACTAGTCTTTGAAATAGTGACTTAGATCTGGGTTCAAATCAAACTGTTTGCTTAAAAAAGATCATTTTGTGTACTGTTCCACTCATCACTTTCATTCTGGATCTGGTTTCTGTTCCCAGATATCCTAAGCTAATGTCAAACTAAAACTTTTTTCCTCCTTCTTCCTGTTTTTATTAGCTGACTGCACCATATGACATCTGAACTCAGTCTATGTTTTGAGGAGCGCTCCCCCAAGACATTCGACAAAGCCTTCTTTCCAAATCCACCAGCGACTGAGTGCGCCTTTTGTTTTTGCACTTTTTGTTTTGACTCTCCACATCCCAGCAGAAAGTAGGTCACAGGCTGACCGAGGTAAAGTATGAGGCAGCAGTTTGCTGGCCCAGGCCCCCGACGAGGCAGATCGTGTCTCCAGGAAGCTTGTTGCGGAGAGAGACGTTAAACACACAAGTTCCTGTTTGACATCTGTTTCCAGCGAGCCTCGCAGACCGGCCTCTCCCTCGCGCTCAGAGGCCTCGTTCACCTAGCCGCTCCATCAGCCAGGTTTGTCGGTTTAACTGCTCTGTGACCCCTTCCTCCCCTCCCTTCCTAGTAACCAAAAAAATGTATGATGACGCGCCTATCATTGACTCTGTGCCCAGAATAACGAAATCTTGAGAGATAAAATCAGGAAAGACAGGTCCTTACGCAGGCAGCTACCCTGCTAGACTGCAGACCCTCAGGGCTGTGAATAATTAACCAGGTGTATATTTAAGGAGACAAGGCAACACTGTGTGTGTAGGTACTCGTGTGTGTGTGTGGAGTACATTTGCTTGATGTCAATGATCACATCCTGCCATTTTACACTCAGAAATCTTCAAGTTGCAGCTTAAACCAAGGCGTGATCTGAAAGAGAAAACCGCTCAAGGAATTCTCCAAGTGAGCCGTCAAAGTGACAGCTCCACTGGCACACTTTGGGGTTTGTTGTTTCCCCAGGCTGCTCCGAGATGGCTCTAATTTGTTTTTCCGTCATCAATAAACCGGTTGTAATCCTCCGCCGGCCCTCCGCGGGCTTCCCTCCCCAACGTATGAAGGCGGACACACGAGGGGTGTATTTATAGCTCCAGGAGATACTGTGACCCGTCAGACATCAGAGGACAAATTATCCTTCTACTACACCTTGCTTCACGTGAAACCCAAGATAGGCTGAACAGGAGTTAGACAGCGACCCGGCCTCCGCGAGCAGCGCTGATGTCAAAGGCGAGGCTGAAAGGCAACACGAGTGAGTGACAGAGTCCAGGCAGAGGGCCAGTAGAGGACAGGAAGAGCCAGCGCACAGGTTCCAGTGTCACACAGTGAAAGGTGTCACTGCTGCTCCCACCTGGACTCTGTTCTCCTCTGAGCTCCAGCTCCCGTTGTCATCGACGGCTGCCAAGAAATCACTTTCTTAACAAGTCACAGAGGCTACCATCAATCCAAAAATGACTTTTTATTAAAAGAAGCTTCCCAAAGAACATCTGCTCTGTTTCTGACACAAATCAACGTTTCAGGAACTTCAAAGAATCAAGCAGTTGGTAGGAGAATTCAGACACTGACTATGAGAAATGAAGCAATGTAAAAATGCTCCTTTAGATGTAAAACTCCTGCATTTGAATGTTTATTAAAGTATTACTACACTAGTACTATCATCATCAAATGCAAACTGGAGAAAACAGCAGAGCTCATCCTTTAAAATCAACCGCAGCTGCTACGTGGACCACAGAAGCTTTGTGCATCTGTGCGGGCACCATGCAGCTCTTAAAATGGGCCGGGATGATCGGGGTGATCGGGGGTTCGATCCCCGGCTCCTCCAGTCCGCATGTCAAAGTGTCCTTGGGCAAGTTACAGTTGATGTAGCCTGTACTTAACCCTGCAGAACCATTTTTATCATTAAGCAAAACTCAATATGCACATGTGAAGCTGCACATGCACCAATCTAATCAATGACTCTGGTGGTTTTAGTGTTATCCAGAGCATTAACATTAATTAGTGTTGCCTCAAAGTCTCATAATGTATCAAAAGATGCATTCACTAAATGACACACAGTTACTCATCAGGCATCAAAATAGTGTCTGCCCACTTCTCTCCTCAGTGGAGGTTGATTTCTGCAGTCAGGGATGTGATAGTCTGATTTTATGAATATGTTAAAACCTCTGTACATTTTCCTGTGTGGAAACAATGAGGGTAGTGGGTGGAACCTACATTTCCACTTTTTTTTTTTTTGGAGGTTGAATGTTACAGTGGGTGATTCACTTTTTCCACTTACTGTAAAGCTCCTGGCAGCTGAGGGTTCACTGTGAGTAATTTGTTAGCTGTTAGCATGATGTGACAGCTTTGCACAGAGTAACATCTCTGTAATAAGTGACGTAAGTTGAGTCAGTTTAGACGCTGTCATATAGAAACATAAGAACACAGATAAACACTGTGTTCTCATCAAGGTTTATTCTGCTTTCACTAAACAGATCTCAGTGCAGGGCAGCTGCTTTATGAGCACCACACCGTGTCTTCTTAATGATCGCTTTGCTGCAAACCCAATTTAGCCACAAGGGATGAAAAGGTTCTACTCATCCTGTGTGATTGCACACTTCAGGACTTCAGTATCACATCAATGCAGTGCTGATCGATAAACCATGAATGGAGGGTGCAGGGGACCCAGGGTGGAGGCTGGAAAAAAAAAAAAAAAAAAAAGAATCGGCTCGGTTTCTCTCAGAGTATGTGGGAGTCAGTGGGATGAGACGGGGAAAAGAGAAAAGAGAAAAAAGAGCTCTGTTTGTTGTTGCTCCCCAGCGCTCCAGGCTGAGATCAGACTAATCAATAGCAGGGATAATGTGGAGATGAGTAGTATGACATCAATATTAGGCGCAGAGGCCCAGCAACACCATTGTGCTGCTGTCCAGCGCGCCCTGTGCTGAGTAAACAGTGGCTCCCCAGGGAGAAAGGAACTCATTGATGGGTCGCTTCTGTGCATTGTTGGGCCTCCCACACAGAGTCACCTCATCAACAGGGGGGACTCTACCTACTGGCCTACAGAGGAAAAGGAGACCTGGTCGATCAGCGGTTAAATACGACGATGCCTTAGTGGTTTGCGACATTGATGGACGTCCTCCCCAACTCCTCCACTCTTGCGGCCAGCATTTTTATTGGATTGTGAAATAAATCACTGAGGTTCAGTTCGATTCATGTGGGTGATTGAGTGGTCTTCCTTGTGGACGGTTAGGGTTTCATTGAGGCCTGATGATTTTACAACAAGCTTTCATTTTCCCACTGAGGAAGTGTGCAAAGAGTTTGGTTACAAGATGAAATATGCACAGTTTGATGAAGGAAAAAGGTAACACCTGTTCTTAGAAACACATCACAATTTTATTGCACATGTTGTCATGGATTCCATAAACTGTGTGCTGTGTGGTGTTCATAGTATAATCTGTATGAACAGAAGATTTTTGCAGGAGCAGATTCCCATTTGTAGTCTGAGTAGTACTGATCAACCATGGTTCAGCAGGATTTGGCAGCGTTGCAGGTAAACCGTCTGGGAGCGGAGAACAAAAGAGACATCTCAGAACCAATTGCTAACATCTGACAAGCTCGTATCTGCATTCATATGTAGACATCTGTCGACTAGCATATCAACATTTCCATTTCAGGCATATTAGCAATCTGATAGCTCAAACCACTGCTATGCCACAGTATAGCAGCACAGAGCATGTCTATAGACTCTTAGTCTTGATGAAAATATTCTTTATACTGCTGATATGTAATGAAATAAAGCGCAAATAAATGCTCTTTCATATCAACATCATTTTTAATATGAGCTTCTGCCAGTGAACGGAGAAACCTCAACAGACCCAAACATCTGGCGTTAAAAGCATTCGAGCCATGCATTTGCTGTTTAGTTTGGATTACCTAAAGAATATCTGCTGTGCAGAGATCTGTCTTTCCAAATAGCGGCCATAAAATTCCTGATTCCATATGAGGCAGATGCAATGCATCTCTTTTACTTTTCCATGTTTTTTTTTGTTTTTTTTCTCCCCGCGCTCACTGCACATTCATTGACGGGTAAATAGCCTGACCAAGTTGGCTCTGCTTCAAACGGTGGGGCTCTTCCAAGAGCTGCCCAGAAGTTTGATGAATAGCTACAATTCCCCTGTGGTTCACACAGCAGCACAATTCTTAGAAATGTTAGGAATCATCCTCCTTCTCTCTGTAAGGAAATGAAACAGGAGGCATGAGTGAGCGAGGCCACTGCCATCGTCTAGTTGCCGGTCATCTCTATAGATGAACATGTGAGCTGACGCCCTCTGGGCAATGCTTCAAACTGTTTCATCTCAGGAGAAAGAGAACAGGCAGTTTTAATATCACCACTGCAATTAAAACACTTAGTGAGTGATCTGCTGACGAAGCCTCTTATGTCTCTGAAGAACTTCAGTTTTGCACTGATGAGCACATTTTTCTGAGTTGCACAGAGTTCGAGGACATTCTTTTGAGCCCTGTTTCTTTCTTTGTTTTGATAGCTGTGATGTGGTAATTCATTATGTGTCATCTGCTAGCAAGCCGGTGTTTTGACAGTAAACAGAATACCTGTCACTTTGAATTAGGCACCAGGATTATGGATAAACCAACGTAACAATTTACATCCAGCTCTCATGTTCCGTGCAGATGTAGCAAAGGGGAAAATGTGTACGACGGTCGTGTGGTCCAAATCTGACTTTCACTTTTCACTTTCCGTGTTCTGTCACAATCCAGCAGTTAATATTTACCTCTTTGAAACTGTAACCACAGTATTTATAAAGTGTTTTAGTTAGATGCACATATATTGTGTCCAAAAAGAAGCTTCTATACTGTAATCTGAATATGCAGTTCAGTTGAAAATCTTAGTGACGGTGTAAATGACTCACGTTTTCTCATGTGTAAGGTGGAGTGCAAGTGGGTGCGGGCTGAGCTTGAACTGATAACTACTCAGGATCCTCCCCTCCACCTTCCATCCCCCTACACCCGACGAGCCTCACTCCTTTTGAATGGAGCGGGGATACCCGACCAGTAATTGGTGGAGCTTTGATGTGACGCTGCTCCGCTAAGCCTCTCAATTCCGCACTTAGCACTTAACAATGCACGTCTCCTTCATCTGCAAAGCCAATTAATTTGTGGCGTGGAGTAGAATTTCAAAGAGCAGCCATAGAGAGTGGCTGTATATATATTCTACAGATTTTTCAGTGTTGCTCTTCGCATTTGAAGTCTGTGCACAAATGAGTTACACTGTCAGCGGTGGTGACACAGACAGAGAAAACCAGTTGACGTTCCCTCACTGCAGTATACTGCGAGGTCAGTGTTTATCCGTAGTAGTTTTTAATGGACAAAGATGTGCCACCAGACGGCGAGTTCAGTCTCATCACTGAGGTTATTTATTGTGTAAAGAGACAAACAGCCCCTCAGAGTCATTCATGCAGCACTGAGATGTACTATTAGCCTTGTGGAACATTTTCTGACTCATTCCTGGCTTCCTCCTTCATATTATGACTCAGAGACACAGAGTGAAAAAAAGTTTCAGACTTCAGAGCATTCTTCTGCGTGTGTGTGTAGGTGTGTGTGTGTGTGTGTGTGTGTATGTGTGTGCAGGAGTGAGAGACACAGAGCTAATGTAAGCAGTCAGTGCTTGTATTTATAAAATTATGTAATCAGATTACAAATGTAAAAGTAGTTTTTTGTGGCTTTTCCAAGAAATCACTGTACATGTGCACTGAAAAAAATTTGGAGTGTTATTTACTTGGGAAAACCTAGGAAAGTTTTTGCAGTTTTTTGCAGAAACTTATGTCTGCAAGTAAAGTGACTTGAAGATCGCCCCTGTAGAATGTACTTACAATTTCTAAGTGCAAGAACTTTCCTAGGTTTTCCCGAGTAAATAACACTCCAAATTTTTTTCAGTGTGGATCATGTAATTTATTCATTTGAACGTTTGGCGATTAAATTCATGAAATACAGATTTTTTTATTATTAATGCTAATAACGATGACTTAAATTCATATAGTACTTTATCTTAGATATTCAAAGCTTACAGTGAGGGTGGAAGCTCACCTCTAACGTGTAGCACCCACCTGTTTGTAGATCCATGACAAGTCATGCATTTATAAAAGCATTAACCCTGTCACCACCACCCAGCACTCATCAGTGTCATGGGGTTTTACTCGAAGCTTTAAAGGAGGCTCAGAAAGTTTAAAATGCAAATCTTTGGTTCTATCTTGTCTCCTTTAGTCTGACTGATCTTATTTCAGCTTTGTGCTGCTACCTACAGTTTGTGAGTCCTGAACGTGTTGTGAAGAATCTGTTAGAATGGTGAAATGAAGATATGGAGGCACTCCTGTTATTTAACAGACCTTTTTCACAGTAGACATTCTGACTTGTCATAGCAGGAAAAACACAGGTGCAGCTCCTAACATTAATGATAGACTCTGTGCCAGTAAGTTATGCCCCTGAGCAAACCTGCATGAGAGCTGAGAGCATCCATCGTTAATGTTATTAACTATGATAAGCCAACATGTTTATGATGAGAAAAGTCATAAAGCAGGATTACACTTACTAGTGCTGTCTTAAAGCTCGTAATAGCCATATGCTCATGCAGGTGCACATGGGAAATGAAGTTCATAATTGTACTTCCCAAGGTCATAATTCATGTAAATCAACATATCAAATCAATGCAGGAAGAAAGTAGAGATTCAGAATATTACAAATACATGGCAGAGGTGATAATACAGGCAGAAATATTGCCCTCATAAAGTGAAGTGCATCTATAACATAATGCTCATCAAGATTTGAAGTATTTTGGAGATTCTGTTCAAATGTAACAGTTTTTCTGCAATTCGTGTGCCTGGCAACTAAATTGTGGTTATGAAATATGAACTCTGGTGTTTCGGGTTAAGCAACTAAAACACTTAGGGGAAGAGTGTGGTTAGAGTTAACCCTCATCTTACCAACATGTTCAACACACTACTGACATAGATGACATACACTGCTGCCTGAAGGCTTATTTTCTCTCCAAACATCTGTCTTTAACGTCATCTGAAAAAACAAAACAAAGCAAACTGAATGCAGTCTTTTATAATAGAACATAAACATTTGATATGATGAAACATTTCATTATGAAGTGACGTGTTTTATTTCTGACTTTGAATGTCATCTCACGTCAGGAGGAGCAGTATTTAGAGAATGAGGCTATCTGTGTCAGTCTCCTTCAAAATGACTGCAGACAGAGTTACACCACTCTGACCTCCACACCCTTACTGTCTTCCTCACCCTGCATTCCAATAGGGACATAATTCCTCAGATGCAGGGCTGAGTTCCAAGCTCTGCTGATACAACATATCGCACAAACTGAGGTTAATTCAGCACTGAAGCAGGAAGTCAAAACAGTGGAAGGAGATAGCAGACGTAATGAATGGGCACCTCCACAAAGTGCAGTATACCTACTAGTCTTAAATACATTAGTAAACATCATTCATAGAATTTAGCTCATTGTTGGACTCAGTTTGAGATTTTTGCAGTTATTGATTTGAAATTTTGAGGAAGTGAAACACAAACATGTCTGACGGGCCTCTTCAGTGCCAAACAGACCTGTTCACTCACACTGAGTAATCCTCCCAACAAAGTATGGACATTTCACATGGCTGCATAAACGTGTGTGGCCCTGCACTGCTCTATATCTGTGAGAATGGGGAAGTGAAACAGAGTGTAAATGCCCCCACCACCTCCACCTCCATCAGTGCAATTTGTGTGTGTGTGTGTGAATGTCTGTGAAGAATGGGAGGGGATGCATGTCCTGCGGCAACCCTGGTGCTTTGTGAGCTGTTTACAAGCCCTTTCCACCGCCTCAGCTCCACCCCCCGCCCACCCCTCCGCCCCCGTCACCCCGCCATACAGGGTTTGTTGTGACGAGCCGGAGCTACTGTCAGAAACAAGATTAGGACAGTCACACAGGATGTGAAAGAGTTCAGAATAAGTCAGCTTGTTGCACATACCATCAAATAATATCTTGTCGGCCATGTTTACATTACCCAGCGTGACTGTGATTGTCAATTCCTAGAACACAAGCAAAGAGGCCACACAACTGTCAGAGGCTCAACATAACTCAGCACTAGTTCAGATGACGTCAGCTATTCCGTCAAGTAACCTTCAGTCAGCAGGAGGAGGGCTTGATGGATGGATCATTACTCACTGTGAGCTGTTGCCCTGACAGGTGAAGTCTGGGCTGGGACTTTTTAACAAGTTTTGCGAGCTGAAAAAAGTTCCAGGACCAGAGGCACTGCTGAGCCACGCTAGTAAACTGTGCTCATGCTGAAGCTTGTGTGCAAGGGAGTGAGACACCTGAGAGACTGCCTCAAAACACAATGCAGAGGTGTCACACTTTCACTTCTACTCCATAACCAATGCATTATAAGTCAGAACAAGTACTGATGGAGCGCAGTTTAAAGACATTTGCATGATGGTTACAGTTACAGGTCAGCTGTGGAACTTGTTGTGGCGGTATTGCATTAAGTTAACATTCAGTATATAGACATATGTAACCAAGCTACTGCAGTGGCTTTGCATGTAAAGGATTTCACTTTTACAGTTTTTACAAAGAGCTATGTCTAGGATATCTAGATGTTGAAATATACAATGGAAAAGATTTATCTTAATCTTTTTTTAACACAAATTTTCCCAGTTCTTCCTAACCCTAACCCTAACTAAAAAAACAGAGAAGATCTACAAGACTACTTGGTCTATAACTTATCAAACTCCACTTTTACAATTTCCTGTTTTTAGTAGTTTACAAGTTATCTGGTTATAAAACAATAAAAAGTGAAGTTTTTTTTTCAATTCACAATCATGTAATTTCTGAAAAGTAGTTACATAATTACCAAAGATTTCAACACCCATCCAGAAGAGAATGTTTTTAAGACTTCTGGACCGAGTCCAAGTGAAGTATGACGTCTCTAAGGGCAAGTCCAAACAAATCTTAGTCTTGAGTCAAGTCTCAAAGTCTCACAACTCAAGTCCAATTCTCACATCTAAAGTCCTCCTCTGCATTAAATCATTTTTTTACTCCAAAGCTTACGTCACACACAAACAGGCTACAGTTTTTGAGACAATGAAATGTGTGAGGTGGGGGGGGCACTGTTGAATGTGATCAGTCAGTGAACTGTGTTCAGTTTGACTTTAACACTACTCAGCAGCAGAGAATATGGCAGCATCCACGTGTAAATCAGTCCACCTTGCCTTGAGTTGGATACAGTTCCAGTCTAGTTTGCCAGTTTGCTGCCAGGAGCCAAATGTGGAAATGTTTTGCTCACCACGCTGAGGAAAACAGACAAACCAAAAACCCCAAAACCAATACAAGATGTTCCAAGTCAGGCTGTGGTCACACATGATTGCATGATTGATGAATTTTCCTGTTTGCTTTAGTAACCAGCACTACCCTCATTTAAGGTGTTAAACATATAAAATGTTTCAAATTCAGAAGAAGTAAGGTGAGACTTGGATCCTAGAATTTCAGACCAGATCCTGATGGACGATCCTGATCAATGCCTCTGCCAGGATGAGAAGTAAAGGGGTTAAACTAGATCACATCCACAGTCTATGCTGTGGCAGAGGCAGCCGTGTGTGTCCACACAGTTATTGAGCTCACGTATGCTGCTAGTCGATGGCCGGCTTTACATTAGAACATATCGAGCAGCAGAGCTGGGCTCTGCACATGAAATTGGGACATGAGTTTGGACTTCACTGTGGACAGAGGACAGAGAGAACAGCTGGTTAGGGTTGAATGCCTACCTCTGACATGCAGAACAGCACCCATTCATCAACTGGTGGAAAATAAATCACCTGCTATCACATCATCCCAGAGTGCATGCTCTTATCTCAGTGTAGTGTGGAGAGTTCAGCTCTGCATCACTTAAACATTCTATTTCTTCTGTTTGCCTCCTCCTGTGCTGTACACAGGTCTGCCCGTTCATCTGCAGAGACTTAGCCATTATTGTCAGAGTCGTACACCCCCTGGTTTTCCCTTTAGGTGACGGTGCTTGTGTGAAGCTTCTTTGCGTCTTCTGTTACATTAAACAGACTCAGAAATGTCAAATCATTATGACTCAGCACGTTAACCACTGAGATCAACATTAAAAACAGAATTTCTGCCTCAACTTTGACTCACTGTGTTTGTGTGCACACAGTTTTCTTGTGCAGTGAAGGCCCATTACTGCATTTTTAGTTTGTGTTCCAAATAAAGTGGTTTAGACAAACTGAGCTTAAAGCAACATTGTGTAGAAATTAGTATTTTTGTGATTTAGCCCCCCGAGTTTCAGAATGTAACCCCACTGAGGTAACATGGACAGCTGTATATATATATATAGCTGTAGCTGTATATATATATATTTCTCATGATCAAAAAATAGCAAGTCGGCCTTTTCCTATCCACCAAACAAGAAGCAAGGTCACCAACACAAGACTAAAAGTCAGTCCCAGATTTATAGCTCCTGTTCTGGCATGACACCTGGCTTGCTCCCCTTCTCCTGAAACCTCCTCTTGCCAATGGAAGTCAGTGTAGCATGAAAAAGTTTTCAAATCTGTTATTTTACGGTAGAAAAGAAGCAGAAAAACTTTGACTGTTGGCTTGTTTACAATCTTGTGTTTCTTGACTTAGCAATGTTGCCATTCCCAGGTCTCAAAAAATCACTATATTGTCTAAAGTCCTGCTTTCTCCTATAGCATTAATGCCAGCATGATTTAGCTGTGGAGCTGTGGTGGTCGTACAGATGAACTTATACGCTGAGAAAACCACTGTGTGTAAATGTTCAAAACAACAACATGCATCATGTGTTTTTGTTGTGGATTTTTTGGAGTTCCCATTTGGCCCGCGGTGCAGCAGTGCACCCAGCCAAGCAAGATGGAATCATGGATAATGATGGGAAACGGGGCCCAGGTCCCAGTGTGATGCTTTAAAGCTATTACAGGGCGAGAGGTCAAGGCCCAGCCCAGCCTCTTTATGTAAATGTCTGCAGGATCCTAGTTAGAAGAGTTTGTTCCTGATAAAAAAAAAAGCCTGAGACGGGAGTTCATGCAGCCTGTGTGTGGTCATGTCTGTCCCCACCCACCTCAGAGATTAGCTGCACGGTTAATGCTTAGCCGAGCAGAATGTCCCGGCTCTGTGTGAGACATGTCCAGCAGTTGTGAAAGAAATTAATCAGATGGTCTCCATGAAGAACCTGCTGAACCTCTGCAGGCTCTGATTCATCATACATAATCATCATGGTAACTGTCCCAGAAATGCTCTCATGTTCCATAATAAAGCTAACATATACAGTATGTAAATCATATAGTATACATATATATCACTTTTCATAACCATGACTGCATGATGCACGATTTCATAATGGAAATTTAAAGGGCAAAACTAATGACAGATCAGACATAAACCCAGTATACTCTATAACATGATGCTTATGTTTATTTTTGTCATCTGGCCAGTCTGGGCCATTATGAATCCATTGAAGGATTAGGCAGCTAAAAATAGCCTCTTACGACAGGGGACTTAGTGCAGTCTGAACCATAAACAAACAAATGGCAATTTCTCCACGGCCCTGTCTGCCAGCGTTTCAGGGAGTAATTTGTGGTGTGCAGAATGGTTGACCTCGGTCAGGAAACAGCGGCAGGATAAAGAAGGGCCATTTAGCCCTGTTTGGAGCTTAAGAGTGGCCTTCTCGCAGGCCGCGTCCACTGTGTGGCAGCTGCACGGCCACAGACGAGCTAAAATGCTTCGGACACTCGAGCGGAGATGTGCATCAATCATGCCTTCCAAGAACTGTGTGCCACTAGAAAAGCCAACGTCCTCCCGCAGACTGTCGTCCAACGTGTCATTTCAGCCAACGCCGTGTCTCATCTGCAAATAGCTGCAGCTTGCGTCTGCGTTTTTTTTTTTTTTTTTCTCTTTTTCCCCAGCGGTTTCCACAGGGCTGATCTGAGAGGACGGCTGGCCTCCTTCGTCAGTCAGTGTAATGTTTGCTCTGCACTTGACTTTAGGTTGAGTGAGAGCGGCAGAGGAGGCTGACCTTTGAGACACAGTGCAGGGCAGCAGGACTCTGAGTCCATTCGCTACCGGTTCAACTGAAAAGTGTGAAGTAGTATTAAAGTACCATCATGTAGACAGCACGTAGACGTTGATGTGTTTCAGTAGCAGTTGGCAGATGATTATTTTCATTATCAGTTGATCTGATTCTTTTTAGTAATTGGCTAATCATTTAACTTGAGTTAACCAAAGGCCAACAGCAGCACAGAGAACATACAAAATCAATGTAGATGTATAATAAAACTAATAAAATCATCAAAATAATCAAAAATCATGAAAACTGTAGGGCTGGAGTCAGTTTTATGTCTGAAGTATGTCTGAAGTATTTCCCTATCAGAAGAAGCCACAAACAAGACTATGAAGTCAGGTAACATAAAAAGACTTCCAGCTAACAGCTAAAAAAACACCAAAATATATAAAAAATAAAAATATTTGGTAATTTTTGCTTGTTAAACTACTGAAAACCTAAACGTCTGTAACTACTTCACTGCATCACATCAATCCAACTCCAGATTTAAGAGGGAATAACTAGCATTAGCATTCGTACTAAACACTGAATATTACGAACAAACAGAAACCTGATTTTATCGACCAGAAATTCAAGGAAAATGATCTGTGACGTGCTAAAAATCTATCACTAAAATGGAAAAAGAGAGAATGCTAACTTTAAAATAACCTCTTTAAAGCTGTAAAGTCAGTGTCCACTGTGTAGCTTAGTTCAACATTCAGTCCTCTTTTAGCTCTGGTTTGGTCTCCACCAAAATGTGGTGGGCCAAATGCTAAATGTTTCACTGTTCACCACTTAGTCGCTAACTTTCTCTTACGACAGGGGAGAGAGGTGCCAGTTCACCTCCTGGGCACTGCCAAGGCGCCCTTGAGCAAGGCACCAAACCCTCCCCAACTGCTCTCAGGGCGCTGCTCTGGGTGGCTGCCCATCACTCCACCATCTCTCTCCACATTTGCATGTCTATGAGCCCTTTGTGTGTGTGTGTGTGTGTGTGTGTGTGTGTGTGTGTGTGTGTGTGTGTGTGTGTGTGGTTGTATTTTGGGTAAAGATGCATGTAAAAAAAACTTGAAAAATAGAATTTCCCCTCGAGGGATCAATTAAGTATCTCTTCTATTCCACACCTCTGGTGATAATGAACAGTAAAGACCCTATCATTCCGTTTTGGGAGTGTTCAAGTATTGTTTAAAATATATGATTTACATCATTTAATTTAAAAACTAAACCAGACATGCCACATTACTCCCCTTAAATTAGCCAAATTGATTGCTTGAGTGTTAAGTTTGAATTCTGTTTTGCTCTGACTGCCACTCATTTTGCCATGTTGTCATCTGGGAGACAGTGCAGCTCTCGGATATTCTAGAAATCTCCGACTCAGGTTTTTCCCACTCGACTGCTCATAATTACAGTCTGAACGATATGACATGCATGCGGCGCAATTACGTGTAGGTTCATCTCTGAGGGTAACCCTTTTTACATTACACAGAGACATTTGATCCAGTGATAAAATGAAAACATATTTATAAGCGCAGCTTTAAAGGAAAAACAGAACAGCCTTCTGACCCTGGCTTCAACAGTGACTGGTGGGAAACGATGTTCCAAATCTGAACCACTTGCACTTAAAATAAATCATTTGCATATGAGTAAGATTAATTCCCCTTTGATTGACTGGTGAATAAAACAGAGCATGAAAAATTCCCTCAGTCACTCTTTTCATGTTTGCTCTGAAAGGGAAATTTACCACGTGAAAAGGACTTTTAGCAGGTGAATACTAAACAGCCTCTGTCATATCAAGATACTGCTCTTTTGATATAGATTTATGTATTTATCTTTATAAGCTTTGATATTCATCAGTCAGCCTTGCTGTTCTCTCTCAGCCATAATGACACTAACAAATGGCAGAACAGGCTTCTCTGCATTCACGAGCTGTAGTCATTGAAAAGGTCAGACTGCAGTGGAGGATGAATGACTATTTTTATCATAAATCAGATATTTAAGACAGCATCGACCGTTTCCGTTGAAGTCATCGCTCTGAATAATCTCTTGATTTGAGGCTTCTTTTTTTAAATGAGAGAAAAAAAATCAGAAGAGGATCGATACATGAAAACAAATAGTCCAGCTCTGACTTACAGTGTGTCGCCTATAGATACGGTGCTTTCAACTGATTATTGGATTAGTCATTTCCAGCCGTGATGGAAAAATCAATCATGCATCGCTCAGAAAAATGTCATCCACACCACAGTATATACCATCAGTGTCTGTACTGTGCTGGACCGAGGTCAGTGTGAACTCAGGTTTCTGCGCGGAGTGACTTATCCAAAAAAAATACCCGTCTGCTTTTGCACTCAGCTCTGTTTCTCCTTGAACTTGTTACAATTCAGTGTTTTAATCAAGAAGAAATCAATACCCCCAGAGATAAATATTGATCTCTCAAGAGCCAAGACTGTAACTGAGTTATTTGAACGGTGGTAGCACCTTTGGAGCTGCACACAATGCCTTTGTGTAAGGTGTCCATGCTGTCAGGGTGTAAATGGATATGGCGTACTGTAAAGCGTTTCAGTTTTTCTGGCAACAATTTACAACACAGCTCACACAATTTTGAATATTTACTAAGGAACCAGTACGAAAGCACATCCCGAACCAACTAATTATTAATGTAGCACTTTCTTAATAAATCCTTAAAGGTATTTCCAAACCGAGTCGCACCAAGCCAAGTAGTGGAGTTCAATCCTTGTTACTTGCACGCCAAAAATGTAATTTTGTCTGGGGACATGTTTCTTCTGAAATTACATCGGTTTGAAATATTTAATTACAAGATTGAGACAGAGGCAACGCGGAGGTGGTAACAAACATTTTTGTCATACGTTTTTGCGAAAATGAGACTCCGTGTTTGAGTAGTGCATGTTAGAGGTGATAGTAGGTATTTTGAACTTTGGATAGAGGCAAGCTAGCTGTTTCCCTCTGCTTCCATTCTTTATGCTAAGCTAGGCTAACATCCTGCCATTCCAGCAATGTATTTAATACACAAACATGTGACATGTCATATCTTTTTGCCTCGCTCTCAAAAAGCAAAAGTCCTCAATCATTACTTTAAAATACCAACAAGTACATTCACAAATATCTAATAACTAAGCATCACATGATGTTTCATTGAGATCTGTTATTTTTACTCGTGAATAAATACTTAAAATATTGCGCACCATATTGTAAAGATTTACAGATTTATGTGTGTTTGTACATGTCACGGTGCAGACTGTGTGCTGTCATCATGTGAAAGTGCACAGCAGACATTAATAGTTAGATTGCGACACTGCATTTCACAGATTGCTCTAATGGCTGCATGACACAGCTGGCCCACCCATGTGTAAATAAATCATCGCTTAGATTCAAACACAATAATTACTCAGGGAGAGCTTTATGACAGAGGCTGCCGCTTTGTTTTCTCCGTCAGCCTCTGACAAAAAAATGTTGATGTCACAGGTTATGAATTGAATGGCAGCCAGACAGCATCACTGCAGACTGGCACACCTTGAATACATTTAGAAATGCATTTATGACCCAGTTTATGGTGTGTTTTATTCACAGTCGGAACCAAAACCAAACGCCTCAAACATTTGACTCACTGTTCACTGGTGATACAGTCCCTCCTCACTCACTGTGAATATTTCCACTGTGATTGCGATGCTTGGGCGTGCAGAGAGGTCCAATCAATAAGCACAGCTTTCTCTTCTCAGGTTGAGTCATCAAGACTTTTGCCCAAAAGCCACTAACCGCACTGTGTCACTTCTGCGCACACTTGAAACTATAACCTTTCATTCTGTGCCCTCGCACTTGATTTGAGGCAGTCAGAGTTTGTGTTGACGTACTTTTGACAGCTCTGAGTGACCTATGATACATGACGCTGATGCTTTACAGTGCATAATGTGATACATATCTATATTACCTATTCTGTCTGTTAGAGAGCTGCAATTCTTACAGTTTACATGACATGCATGACACAATGCTGTTCTCCTTTTGTTATGTTGCTTTGTGCTTCTCAGTCGTGTCAGGCCAAGATGTACCTTTCAAAGGTACCTGCATTCAATCACCTAAAATCAGCTGACTAATGAATGCTTCGTATGAAACCTGCAAACTCTTGCACATGATTCAGACGTCTGTGCTGTAAAATGAGCACAGTGGTTACAGAAACCACTGAGATTAGAGAGATTACAGAGAGACATATAGAAGCAGCTACAGAGGTTGCATGCACTAGGGTCACTGATACTGCAATATATCACAGTACATTACCGGTCAGCGCCTGGACTCTGGCAGATGAGTCTGGTGCCAGCTTTTGGCTGAGAGTAATTTTGCAATTTTGAGGCTGTGTTGCACAAATATGATGAGGGATGAAATAAAAATCAAGGTCAAGTGTGAATTTTTGAGCTCAGTCTGCAAAGTATTGCATAATTTCACCAATATTGTGTTTCTATCATTATTAGACCTCGATATTCTTTCATTTTTCTGATGCAGGTGTAGAGTTACTGCCTGAGTTTTGGTACTAATGTGATTCATAATCTTATGATGAAGAATGTAAACATGTGTTTCATAACTTCCATAACTTCCAAGCTCACAGCACATGTTTAGACTTAAAGATAAGGAAATATTTGATCAAAGATTAAAGAAACAAGAGTTTCGAACAACAGTAATACAATCAATACTCAATTCTGCAGACATATTTCAATAATTGATGTGCAACATATCATGCGTCAGCCCTCTCTGCTCGTAAATACATTCATCTTGTACTAAATTTCTTTCCTGAAGGGGTCGTTGGGTGAAACCTGTATTCCATTCACTTGCAGTCTGAAACTTGTGACATTCCTCGGCTGTAGAGAATTCATAGGGGGAGGATGGAGTGGATGGTGCTGGTGGTGTGCATGCAAAAACACACCAGAGACTGAGCTTCCTGTCCTGCATCGCATACGTCATTATGTTTAGGCTAGTAATTCACTTGGTCTAGATGAATGAGAGACTGTGGTTTTGGTTAAGTAGTGAAGGTCTTTTCACTATTGTTGTAACCAAGTTGACAAAGATGATCCTGCACACATTAATCATGCTTCAGCTGCTCTTTTATATGAATTGTAGGAGAAAGGGTGCATGGTTTAAGTTTCTCTAACCCAGAGTTCCCGTGTGTGTGTGTTGTGCATGTGTGTATATTTATATTTTCACCCTCACATCACTTCCCAGATTAGCTCCCCCACACTGGGTGGCTGCTGCTGCCAGGGGGTCATCTAACCCGGTATGGCCATTCTCTGGCTGGGTAATGTGAGTGAGCTTCTAGCTCAGCTTCAAGTGTTGGAACATGTGAATGTGTCCTCCTCTTCCTCTTCCTCCTCCTCCTCCTCCCTCGTGCCCCTCTCACCCTGGCATCGGGTAAACTGACAGCGACGCCTGTTCAGCAGATCCCTAACCGTGCACTGACTGAGGATTTTACGTGACCTGTCTGATTACCTAGAGCAGGCAAGCCAACGAGGTGAGAGTCAGCAAGATAGTTAGACACTCTTTAGACTGTGATGGATCACTCTGTTAACACTCAGAGGCACGAGGTGGAGATCATAAGCACAGATTCATTTGGAGGTTAGAGATGGAGATTAGATGTTTCCATGAAACAACAGCCTCCATTTTTTTTTCAATTTTGGCAAACATTAGGTCTTGGGTATTGCCTCAGGTCTCTGGTCTGTGTATCAGTACCTGAATGGATCCAAGCACATTCAGTCTCTTATAGTCTTTTTTTTTAATTTTTTTTTTACCCCAGCTGCTCTTTCAGTTTTGCCGCATCACGCTGCAGCCAGATGTGGTCTTCAGGTGGAGCACACTTTGGATCAGGTCCTTAAGGCTGTGTCTTGGGTGACTTTTCCACAGGTCCATTTCAGATCAAGTGCAAAGTTTCGTCAGCTCAGAGCACAACCAGAACTCAAGAACAAAAAAATAACATTTTTAAAAGAAAATAGATGAGATTACATGAATAACATGAATAAAATGACTGAACAGTGGATAAATAGCTTTGTGCTTCATCATGCAGACACTGTGCATGGCCTTTCCATTTAGAACAACTGAACAACATTGATGAATTCAAGCCTAAGAAGTTGGAAAACAGCCCTCTTAGTCACTGGTCATGTATTTAAATTTCAATGTGTCTATGTATATCTTAACTGGAGATTGTAGCTTTTGTGCAGTGTGTGTGTCAGCTCGTCTGGACACATCTGTATTATATCTGTTGTTGCAACTAAGGTGCTTCTCTTCCAAGAGCCTCATTCACTGAGTGCCACATGTTCCACATATTAGATTTTGAGGAACTGCTGGTGTCATCGTCAAACATCCAGTATGAATGACAGCCACGTGCGCCTTTTTTTTTTTTTTTTTTTTTTTTTTGACTTCATGACGGAAGAAAACAAGAACTGCATAGCACACTGTTAAACAATCGTGTTTGTGAATGGTTTGGAAGGGAACCACAAATACGGCCCGCTGGTCTCGCGTGTGTGGTCTCTCACGGCAGCTAGAGCTGCATGTCGAGTCGTGACAACAGCACACAAACAGAAAACTGGGAAGAATTGGATGTGAAAAAAGCAGCGGTGTGGCGTCCATGCTGGACGTCCCATTGTGCTCGTTAAGGGTGTATTACAATAAGTCACACCAGTAGATGTTGTCTTTCATCTCCCTCGCAGCCTGGCTCCATGGCCCTTTGATCTCAGCTGGATACGTACACCATTGCTCCGGTTTTGCACATTTATGCATGTTGCTACAACAACAGGCAGCATTTGTATGTATTCTTAAAACTTGAGATGTCGCACATGAGAGAGTAATGTGTGAAAAAGTGCTTTTCTTTGCCTCGTCAACAGACTTGTACCTCCCAGCCCACTCACACATGATCACACGCGCGTGCACACTTTTGGCTTTGCACACACACACACACCCACACACACACTTACACGCGTACAGACGTGGCTTTTGAAGGTTTTGACGTGGGCGATGCCTCTGTGTCAACTCTTTCCTGTGGGGAGACTTTCCACTTGCCTTTTTTCCATGAGTGCTCTGAGTTTTTTTTTTGTCAAAATTGACGGTTGAATTCTTCTCCACTTCATGCACGCGATGAATTTATTGTTTCAAATAAAGGTTTACACCTCAACCCCCCCCCCCCCCCCCCCCCCCCCCACTCCATCCGCTTCCACAGGGCCTCATTAATAATGCAGCACATAATCCAGTCTTGGGCACACTCATGCTAGCAGCCCCTCAGCCTGCCAATCACCAGCCTTAATTAGCTCCTTCTCTGGCTGCTGCAGGAAAACACTCCACGTATCCTAATCTAATCCCTCAAAGGCCGTTCTCCCTCTGGGTGCTGATGGTTTTGGGGTGCTTTCGCTTCCGTCGTGAGGTGGCTTTCTGTACTTGCAGATGGAGGTTTTCTGCGAACACCGAGCTTGTTTCCTTGTTGATTCAGCCAATTGCACAGGAAGAGGTTTAGACAAACAGATTATTGTGTGTGCAGGTGTACCTTGTCATTGTCAGTGTGAGTATCAAGCATGAGGTAAGAAATGCAAAACTCTCTCTTCAGATTCTCAAAGACTGTTTTTTATTTGTCCTCTTGTGTGTTGTGTACGGTGATGTATGGCTGCTGTGAAATTCACACCCGAGTCTGAAGCTGTCAAATGAAAAACCAAAATGGGGTTGAGTCGTGTTGAGTCAGGCGAATCAAATTCACAAACGCTATTTGTTGTCAGACATATCAGAGATGAGATTAAACAAAAGACAAATGAGATCTAACATCGTCTAAAGACCAAGACGGAGCTGAGACACAGCAGCAGCGAGACCGGTCTATAGATAACCCCAGTGTTTCTATCACATGTGCAGTGTGTTACCATATAAGACAGCAATATGACTCACCCTGCTCACTGACCTACTATGTGGGAAGTCATGATTCATGCAAGCTGCATTTAAGCAGGCAGGGCCCAAAAATACTCTGGCATGCCATCACACAAACACATACACACACACATACACACACACACACACACACACTCACACACATACCTCACTTGCTCAGTCATACTCACCACCCACTGACACTGATAGGCTCAGATGCTGTCGGTAACATACAGTGAGAGACATTAGAAAGTTGTCAGAGCAAAGACTGGAATAACAAGATGACTGGATCCGCGCTGTTGATGCCTTTTTGAGGTAATGCCAACGTCCACTAGCAGCTTACGCTTTCAAGGCTGCTCTGTTTTTGTTTTTTGTTTTTTTTAGATATCTGTGACTTTGAATAGATGGAAAAGATGATTCTTGAGGTATAAAATTCAAGTCTGGTCCTATGCAACAGGTGGCTTGAGTGGCACTGATTTCATTGCATTCAGTGGTGCAAAGAAATTCCTTGATAGCATGCGTGTCTTTGTTTAAGTAAAGCTGATAGTGAACTGTATCTTGACATTGTTCTTCGATGTGCGCAGGTATTTCAAGAGCGATTAGTCAGCAAGACACCGCTATTAATATCTTCTTGAGTGTTGTTGTTGTGATAGATTGCATACACAATAGTGTCACACTGATTCTTTGAAACCTGCCTATCTATCTGTTTAGACATTCTGCTAAATTTAGTTGTTTTCCTGATGTCAGACATAAGCCTCAAAGCATTTTAATACAGATAATAATGACTTCCTTTGTGTTTAATCCAGCTGCCTTTGATGCTTTCCATGCAGCTAATTGTTTCTTTTAAAAGGTAAACCTCTGCAGTGGTTTGAGTATTGATTCACATGGTTGAGGTCACTGCATGGACCTTTCCATCGCAGGGAAATGAAGTAGCTCTGGTGTTAATTAGGCCGATTGCAGATAGATGGGGGTTTGCGCGGCACTCCAAATGCATTCTGGGGGCCATGCAGCCGGATGCACGCTCTCTCTCTCACAGCCAGTCCCATTCATCAGTGTCAGCAGCAGGAGCACCGCAGGATGGTCCGCAGCTCAGCGACACCCCGGGGCTGCCTCAACCTAACCTGAGGTACCCCTAGTCACCTGACCACATTAGACGTGGTGGTTGCAACATGACGGGACCCCAGAGAAGGTCCTTCCGCAGGCCGGACATTAAAATTAGATCAAGGACAACATTTGTAGAGTCTAGTTCAACCTTGTGCATGAATATGGTATCAAGCTTTCTTGCTCAGGAATTGATGTTGTGCTGTCATCGCTCAGTCCCTCCGATCGAAGTGCAGGGAGACAGTATTGATTTCTATCTGGAGTGAAAAGCACTTGATCCATTTCTAGATGGCCTGTAGCCTGAGGTGACTCTGTGTCCTCCATGTTAGGTTTACCTTGAACTTGCTTGAACGTCTACTGTAAAAACTGTCACATCTTGCATACGCAGATTGTGAGTTACCTCGTCTTTTGCTTTTATTCAATCGATTTCATGTGTGTTTCATGAGAACACCTATGTTTTGGATTTACTGCACATGAGAAATGACTCACACGTCTACGTCAGTGTGATCAAACATGGCAAAGAAACACTCTCATTATGCTTCCACATTCCTCAGTATGTAATCAGCAGCAGCCTGGCTAGCATCAGCAGTCTGCGTCAGACGTGGCTGTCTTGCATATATTATCTCAGGATCAATATCAGCAACCCAGTGACCTTCTGAAAGGCTGTTTACCTTATCAGCAGTGTGGAGAATAAGGAGCTTTAGCCATGGATGTCAGTGAACTTTCTGTGTGGTTGGACTGGAAAGCCCCCAAAAAACTGCTCGCCTTCAATCTTGTCTTGCAATCTTAAGCAGAGGAATTTACTTCAGGGATGGTGTTATGTTGTTTGTTTTGATACAACATACCGCAGACATTCTGTATTTAGATGTACACTCACCACTCTGTTCTTCAAGGTGTGAATTAAGGCTGACGATTATTATAAAATTCACAGATTTAGTTACTTTTTTCTGTTTCAAGCCACTTCAGATTTTGAATTCATTACTCGGTTACTTCCTAAGTTACCATTTGCTTTTTGCTATTCAGAGATGAGTCAGCCTTCCTTCCACTTACTAAGAATGGATTTATTTGGCTGAATACTGGCAGCAAGATGGAAGCATTTCTGCTGAATTGAGCATGCTTTCTGTCTGCAATACCGTCTGTTGCAGATGAAAAACACATTGAGTAATAATAAAATGTCTTTTTGGGAACTAACAAACTCAGCCTCGTTTTTAGCCTTGATGACAGTGCACATTTAATGGTATTCAATGGGTTTTGCAATGGTGTCATAAGCCACAGAGGTCGGAGAGTTGTTTCGACACGTAGACTACCATGTAATCCTACTGAAGATACAACACAGATATGAGAAACATCATTAGTAAATGTTGCAGCAAGTTTTTCCGTGACCAATTCTGGACAATAACTGACCTGCTACCCGATGGGTCTGGGTCTCTTCTAGAGACTAAAAGTCAGCAGATATCGATAACCCCGTCATGGATTTAAGTAAATTAACCTTCTAACATTTAGAGCAGAGTCTTCAGCAATGAGAGTGAAGTAAGGAAACAGAGGGGGGGGGTATGTCAGGGAGCCATTTGAAAAGTCCATCCTCATTAACATTTTCTATTACAGCCCAGATAAAGCGATCCCTGTTTAATCAATCCCCGTGCCTGATGTCCATTTCTGATGCTCCTAATGAACAATCAACACATTTCTGATGATCTCTGCAGTTTGTCCTGTAGAGAAGCACCATCCTGGGTATGATTAGCACCACCTTTATATGAATATTAAAGGAGGCCGCCTGTGGTGCATTAAATGTATGATGTACCATATGTCTAGATATGCACATGTTTCAAGATCCTGGTACCATCTTAAGTATGAACTGAAATGTTGTTTCAACCTTGTAAACTGGAAATCTCATGAATTTAAATGGATTTCATCCATTTTGCAGCAGGTCAGAGGGTTCCCTCAGCCTGGAGACTACACAGAACAGATGCAGGCAGTGAAGCTTTCAAGAAAATATGCTGCTAGTTGCACTATGGGAAATGCAGGGTCCGATGTTTCTAGAGCTTGACCTGTAGACTGCAACCCAATCAACCCCAATTCTGTGCTGCCAAGTTTGAGACGTAAGCCAAAACCCACGCTATGTATTTGCTTTATTTCATCATTACTGACTATTAGCTGAATAAACTAGTGCAAGACTCTGTTTATTTGATGCAATCTTTTGCTCTTGCTGTACTTGCAACACACAACACTGACGGACGCTGATGATTGGAATTATCTGTAAGAAAAAGAGAGGCATTTCTTAGCTCTCAACATTTTAAAATGACCAAACCCAATCTAAGCTTGTAATCTAATAACTGAGCTGTTATCGGGTAGAAGATCTCTACTAGAGACTAAAAGTCAGTAGATGTCGATGTTCTTGTCACGGATGTAAAAGGAGAAGTTCTGTTTTGATAAAAAGAGAAAGGAGTCACCAAAGTTATTAAGGATCATCTTCTGGGGAACATGTCTTGCTGTTGACCAAAGGCGGTACAAACTGTCAGGCAGACTGATGGATAGATGTACTACAACACTGACCAAAACTGCCACAAAAACTAATCTGAGGGTATGAGGAAGCAGATAGTTTCACTTGAGGAAATGAAACCTCTCCAAAAATACAATCTGCACGTTACATTCAAAGTATATTCATACATTATTTTGTGGCATTTATGTGGCGTGCGGACACTTTCATGAAGCTTACCTTTATGCAATTCTTATTTGAACTTCACGTAGCCAAGATTAAGGCTTCCATTTACCTACCCATCATCATCATCACCATCCATGTTGACATTTGCCGCCTTGTACAGCTCCAAGGGCATTTGTTGCCGTGGCCTAATTTGATAATTCCAATTAAAACCATGTTCATCCTCAGTGTAATTACAGTCATCTGGCAGTCCTGCCCCCTAATTGTGCACAGTGACACAGTGTTCATGTTAGTCTCACTCTGACTGTACCGGCTCAGTGGATAATGTTATTAGACTGTGGCAGCAGCAGTTGAGACTAACCTTGTTTATTACAAGGAGCCACAGGGTGCATTTGTATTTTGTCCCAATCATGCCATGTATATTTTCCATTGGATAAAATCATCCCAATAACTCATGAGATTTTTAAATTACAGAGTAGGTCTTGCTTTAGACCTCCTGTGTGTGACTTTATTTGTAACAACTCATCACTTGCAGCAGGTGTTCATGAATATGCCCATGGGCCTCATTCTGCTATGCTAATTTATTGTTCCAGGCACTAATCTGTCAAGAAATGATGGAAAACATGATCAAATATGTTAAACGTACTACAAGGAGAGTCTCAGTTTAATACTGATGCCTCTATGTGCCCTACATAAACAAACAAGACCATCAGAGAGAAGACTGGCTATTTCTATAAAGTGTAGTGCCAATGCCTGCCATCAGGTTGGATTTGGTAGGTGCTGAACCAATACATTTGTCCACAGGGACCACCAGAATCACCGCAAAGCAAAGGTTCCTTGTAATATATTGAGAAGAAATCTAATGAAAATGCAATCTGTTCATTTACATAAAAATGTAGCTGTTTCTACATTACAACTTGGTTGTTATTTTTGTAGTCTCGATCACTGTGTCGATTGGTACTAATGTGTATGCCAGGTTAATTCCTGAGATCCGAGAATATGGCAATATTGCTACAAGAAAGTCCAGAGGGCCAAGAAACATGAACGATCAGACTTTCAAACTGAACCAAAGTTGAACAGTAAAGTGATTACCCTAAGTGTTGTAATCATCCATCACAGTCGACAGGTAGCTGCGCACTAAGTTTTCCTGTGTAATAAGAGATTATGTTTAATAATGATATGATTGTTGTCCCTTCAGGCTTCTTTTTAATGTCTCTGCATTCCAAGATCTCTGCATTGACAGTTGGGAGTACAGTGTTATCATGGCTGATGGAAATGAGGGTACAAATTATGAAACTAAGACCCAAGTCATTCTCCACTCATGGTCCACTGATTCACTTGCTCTGGAGCATTTCAGCAGATGAAAATGGAACCGTAGATGATGATAAGTGAGATTTGAACCGTGAAAACTGAACAAGACTTTATACTAAGGTCGAAAGCCCCTTGACAAGTCAGTAAGTGAATCTCGATTGAAGATTGTCAGCTGCTGCTCCCAAGGTCAAGAATGAACAGTCAAGCTCAAGCTGTAATAAACTGTCATCATCGTTTAGTGCATTGCTTTTTTTCCATCATTGTGCTGTAGATGTACATTGGATAAGCGCTGAAGAGCAATCCAAGAAGCATTTGAATGTCCGCCCTCCTTCATGTATGTCATCCCTTCATGAGCCAGCCCCGCCTCTTCCTTCCACACACCCTGCACATCATTCTGCAGAGATCCAGAGACAGCGAGGACACACATCACAGAGCACATTATGACACACTGTCACACTTTACCACCCCACCCTCCCACCCCTCCTACTTAAAAGTCCCCAACCTAAAACAACGTCAAACGATACAGTCAGCCAAAGCTGACTCAGACATCAGATCACTGATTTACTACGAAAATCTCTTCTTTTTTTTGCCCTCTCTAAATACTAGTGTTTTCTTCGTTTGAGGTAGTCCGGCCTTAGCTTTTCTCTTCTTATGAAGTGATGCATAAAAATAAAGTATCACAGCTGTGTTTCCATGGCGATAATCGGAGACACCTGTGACCTGCTGATAATCGACAAAGAAAAGGAGAAACTGTTTCACGTGTGCTTCTGTTACATTCTGAATCGTCTCCTTGAGCTTGTTAAACTCTTCCAGCAGTTCTCTTCATAGCTTGAAGTAACATTAATTAATTAACAACATTTCAGATAATGAAAGTCATTTATCAAGCAAAAGAGCCAAATTAGCTTATCCCGGCTTTTCTAATGTGATTAGGATTTTCTGTTTGAGATGTTACAGAATTATATTTATGATTAATATAATTAGAATTACAGTTATCGAGACGCAGAGTAGTTTGTGCTGTGGGGGGTTATGATGGGCATTTTTCACGTTCTTTTTAGTATTGCAAGAATCTTTAATTTACCAAAAATGCAAATGTGTTTATGTGCTTGCTTGTCAAGAGCGAGGTGAGAAGACTGATATCAGTCTCAAGTGTGTGTGTGTTTAATAGGGAGCTGGAGTCAGGATGTGGTTAGCCTAGCTTAGCATAAAAAACCCACAAATTGTTGCTATACTGTTTGTGTAGAGATGAAAACAAATGACATGACATGTTCATCAGTGAGCTTTAGAGGTGTTAGCAGGTGCATTTTTTTTTTTTTTTAACTTTGGCCAGAGCCAGACGAGCTGTTTCTACCTGCTTCCCATCTTTATACTAAGCCAGGCTAACCACATCCTAACACGGAGACATGAGACTGGTATTGATCGTCTCATCTCTCACAGAAAGAGTAAGATTTGGACAGTTTTGTGTCAGCAGTAGATTGAATAGATGGAATAGATCTGAGTGTGTCTGTTTGACTCCAGAGAGAGAGAACTTTTCTGTAGTGTGACTGAATCCAAAAAAGCAAAAGAGTACATCAGCCGTGTGGCTGTATGGTGGTAAAACCTTGTGTTAGCAAGCAATAAATCTGACCGAGGACAATGGTCAGGCAGGTCTGAAGGCAGTGACAGGTGAACATAATGAAAGCATTGTTTAGTACAGTACAGTACAGAATGTTACCTACAGCTCCTTTCTTATTCACCTTGACCACAGTATGGCAGTGTGTGGGCTGCTCTGCACGTATGCTTTAAGCAGCACACTGTGGCTCCAGGAGCATAATTGCTGTAATGCGTAGTGCAGAGCTAACGGGTCTCCAGCCACATTAGTCTTCATCAGCCTCCCCTCAGATGTGCAGGCTCGCTCCAGGAGCAGCCAGCGGGTATGCCCTGAAGTCAGCTCTGACCGCTGCTGGAGCCTACTCATCACCATCCCGCTGTGCTTTTAATCTACGGGGTAATGTTAGCAACTCACAGGAGAACGGTGGCACATCTGTATTAGTGTGGCGGAAAGAGCTGCCGTCAACAACTGACCCTGGAACTCAAAAAAAAAAGAAATGAAAAGGAAATCTTTTGCATCCATCAGCACTTCTAATCAGAATTCTGCCACAACCTGCTATTTTGTGGTGTGTGTGTGTGTGTGTGTGTCTGGGTATGTGTCTGTCTGTACGAGTATGTGCGTTTGTGAATATGCTTGCACTGTATTTGTGTGTGTGGATGTGTGTATGTGTGTGTGTGCCTTGTGTTTGTGTCATCCTTGCATTTTCCTCCCACTGCAACAAACCATCTGAAGTCCAAGTGAAGCGAATGTGCATTCCAGGGTAGAAATAGAATGTTTGGATTGTTGTGAACCTCGCAACCGCATCTGGAAACATTATTCTTGGAAGACCAGAGGAAGCCAACTGAGAAATGTTTTGGTGGAAATAAGCAAACTATACAACAGTTGGACCAGCCAGAACCACAGGAGAGTCTGCACTGACAGAGTTGTTCCACAACAGCGCCCACACTGGACTGTTTGTTGTTGCAAAAGATTGTTCCAGTCTGATCTATGACTAGGACTCTGTCACAGGTAAACAACTGAACCTACAAGTGGCCTGATATTTAAAGACTTAAATGCAATTCATGGCTCAGTGAAAGCCTCACAAAGCCAGCCCACATTTTTCACTTCCCCGTCATTTCTAGTGGGCTGTACAGCAGATATTAAATGATTGACAGGGCGAGACATCAACACGATCCCTTCTTGCACCTGACTGAGCAAAAGCACCACTCACTGGGCTGTGATAAGTCTTTGCTTCTGTTTTTCAAAGATGCTGATTGTGCGAACTGCTGTCAACTGCCTGAATCAGTTTCTTCATAAACTTGAGGTCAAAAATGGGTCAGTGCATTTGCTGAGTCATGTGCATATTTCATGTGCAATACCTGGCCTATATATTGAATTTTAAACGGTGACAAGTTCACTAAATCGCTAACTAAAGCACTTTACAGTGTGCTCAGTTGTTTGTCATTGGGTGTTGTCCAGATGTTTTCCAGACTCTCACTGCAAACTTGAGCTTTAGCTAGATTTAAACCAGTTATGTGAGGCTAGGATTCCTGCACGTCTCAGGTAGAATGATTTCACCAATAAAGGGATGCCATAACCTCTAGAAGCAGATCTCCGGAGATGAATGCATAATTTGTTGGGGAAAGGACCACCAGAAGAATTCTGGTTTCTGTCTGTAGTCCAAGTAGCATTGACCAATCACGTTTGAGCTGGCATTGGTTGCAACTAGGCATGGGCCGGTTACCGGTTTCAAGGTATACCACGGTATGAAAAAGTCAAGGTTTCAAAACCACTAAAATTTTCTGTCATACCGTCCCTGCGGTATGAGCGTTTTTTTTTTTTTTTTTTTTTTTTTTCAATGTGACGTCTCGTCAGAGACAAAGTGGAGGTCCCTCACGCCATGTGCAGTTGCAGCGTAGTGCCCCTCCCCCCGCGCACCTCCGTTTGCTGTGAGTGACAAGCAGGCAGCTCTGCAGGCTGTATGATGGCTGAAGGAGGCGAGCCCCTCGAACTTTTTCCCCTGTCCTAAAGGACCAAGTCGGCTGTATGGGAATACTTCGGCTACCGTAAAAAGACAGACGGCCACGGCTTAGAGGAAGAAGGTCGCCCAACATGCAAAACGTGCATGAGGACGGTGGCAGCCCGAGGAGGCAATACATCAAACATGATAGCACATCTAAGGGAGCACCACCCATCGCTATATGCTAAATTCAAGCTCCTGCCTGCATTTATTTTTATTTATTTTTTTATCTTAGAAGTGTTTTTACTTTTTTCAATTATTTATGCTTTGATCTTGAGCCACAGGTTAAGTGCTTGTATTTATTTGCATTTTTTGTTTTTTTTCCACTAAAAATAATTCATAAACTTGAGATGCAGGTTTAGCTTCAGTTAAAGGACTGACTGCATTTATTTATTTATTTTATTTTATTTTTTATTTAGAAAGAATTCAGTCATTTTTTTTATTATTTATTTTAAATACATATTTACTAATGTCCAACATGTTCTATTGTTTAAAAATAAAAGACTGTTCAATGGAAAAGTTTTTTATTTTTCTTGTTTTTAAATACAGACATTCAAAATACACATTTTAGAACTGTAATCATAATACCGTGAAACCGTGAAACCGTGATATTTTTGCCTAAGGTTATCATACCGTCAAAATCTCATACCGGCCCATGCCTAGTTGCAACAGTCCATGTGGAGAGCAAAAAGAGGAGGAACGCATGGAATATTATCTGACAACGATTTAACTTTTATTAGCTCTTTTAAAGTTATCTGCATTCATATGTAGGAATCTGTTGATAGAGGTGAGCAGAAATGTGTCTCTCTCGTCATTCTCACGTATCGAGTTGCTAATTGGACCGCAGAGGAAGTCTTGGCCCAGATATCCATTATCCGTTTTCCGGATATCCACTGGTTACACTGGAAGCCCAGAAAGCTGTTGCCCTCAGAGGCTAAATCGTCATCACGATAGCTGATGTGTTATTATGGATTTCATATCTTTCCAACATTGTTCAGTTTAGCATTTAGTCCAATAATCTGTTTTCCTGTAAAATTAAGAACTGAGATATTAAAATTAGCACATGCCATACATACACTGATGAAATGGTCGGTGATGTTCTTCCACATTCTGGTGATCTCCCTGCCTTTACCTGCAGCCTTTTTATTCCACATTTAAACTTTTCACAATCTATTTTATGGATTAAAAAAAAAGCTTTCATGTAAATGCTTCTACCAGCTAATTTATATTCTTTATCTCAGACTCCCATTCTGTACAGTGGCTCTCTCTCTGTGCTGGTGAAATTGTTGCTTCAGGACAAAAGAACAGCAGTGCGATGATAGCAGCAAAAGCTTTTCAAAGGCTGCACTGCTGTTCGGCTGCTCGCCTCATCCAATGATTTTATTCAGCGCTCCGATATGTTTTTTGTGGGAACTGTCAAATGGATCGATTGCCTTCAGAGGGAAAAAGCATTTGTCCATGTAAACACAGTCAGTGATCAGAGTCTCAGCTGATCAGCTGCAGTGTTGAGAGCGCTCCTTCACTGCATTTCCACGCCGTCTCTTTCCATTTACACGGTGAGGGGCTCCTGTTTTCACAAGATGGGAGCTAGTTCTATTTGCAAGGTGAAGACGCCTCAGTCTCCATTTTCACACTTGGAGTAGTAGCGACACTCACACCATTCCACGCAAACACACCATCTTTCCTGGAGTGTGTGTGTGTGTGTGTGTGTGTGTGTGTGAGAGAGAGGGGGATAGCAGATCCGCTGGCTCTGAGAATCCTGGATGATGGGAGGAATTATTGTGTTATAGTGATGGCACTCATCAATGCATAGAACTCTGTACTCTCTGTACTTAAAGGATGTTAGCTGTGCTTCCTCATTTTCAGTGACACTTCTCCTCTTGCTAAGCGTTTTTCAGACACAAGATCATGAGTCAGTGAGAGCTTCCTTTGCTCAACCTGGTTATGTGTGCTAACATTAGGAAGTTATGGTGAAATGTGTTTTCTCTTTATTCACACAAAACATGGATTAAAAAAGACATCAGGTTCCATATATCCAGATATCATATATACTGTACCTCGCTGAAATGCTGCCAGCTCTACACTGAGTTGGTATTTGAGTTTCATTTATGAATGTCATTTATATTTAGACAGAAAAGTGTTTGAGAGATGTGCTTAATTAAAATAAATTGTATTTTGTTCATGTCTGTCACGTATTCTACAGATACAGACATTATAACCATAGTGAAGGTGTAATGTTGCTGTTATGATGTCGATGTAACAGATCATTTTCACCGTATATCGCTGGCGAGAACCGCACGTGTTGCTCGTGAAAACTAGGTGACATCCAATCTGCTGATTATGTGCCACTGCAGCCGCCCTGAGCCTGTGTCTTCTCTAACCTGTTAACATGGGCGCCGACATGACGGCGAGAAGAGGGACCGAGATGCACGCGTGCTGCTCTGGTAGGCGGTGTGTGTCCCGAGGAGCCCCTGTGACCCATGAGCTGTCAGTCTAATGCAGCACAAGTTGAACATCCAGCATTTCATTTTCTCTCCTATTCACAGGAAGCATTTAATTAGAACCATTCAGAATGAGGGCATTGCTGAGTGTAATCATATTTACTAGACGTCAACTTTTGTCTCATAGCTTCCTCACCAACTAAAAAATACTGAAGGGAACTTGTCTGATGAAATTTAATTTGCAGCAGTGTGTAAAAGTAGGGCAAAAGGACAAAGTCACCTCATGTCAAAGCACTGATTCTGACAGAAAATGTAATCCTCTTCAATGAAATAGAACACATTAACTCAAGTCCAGAATTCTCCTCTTATTGAGGGTCCTTTAACTCATATTCAGCCAAGACCTCCACCAGACACCGAGGGCAGCACATGTAACAAATATCTGCCAGATTGTATAAATGATTGCGTTGTTGTGTCAGCGGATGACAGAGAATAGCAGAGTTAATTTCAGTCAGTAATGTTATGGAAAGTTATGTTAAGTTATGTAAAAGTAAAACTGCGTGCGCGTGTATGTATCTGTGTCTGGTGGCTTCTCTGAGGGAAGATAGCTCTGCGTCTGTCATCACAGGGTGAGCAGGACGGAACGTTTGGCAGGAAAATCAGGGGCCCGTGCTGTTAATGTTCCCTTCGTGGGGTTTGTGTTTTGATGGAAGTGTGGAGTTATGCTGACTTACTGTGACTCCAGCCAGGCAATAAAAACAAACCAGAGTAGGTCAGGACACCTTTTTTTATAAATTCGACATTATTTATTGTGATACACCGGAGAATGTAAAGGCAGTGGGTAGATGCTCGGTCACCAAGCTGTGTTCCTGCAAATCTGTGGGTTGGATCATGAACTGGGCTCAGTGGGCGGCTGTCCTGATGCAACCTGATGGTCTGGGGTTATAGGGACAGATGCCCACTCTGCCTTCAGGTTGTCTGTGTGGTCATTTGATTACATGCAAAACGAAAACACAATAAAAGCTCAAATCTTAAGCTAGTTCCTGCATCCTCACCTATCTTGTCGCCCTGTCTCATCTATTAATACCTTTAAAGGAATAGTTTGAAATTTTGAGCTGTATGCAAAGTCACTTTTTGAAGCTGCAGGCACGCGCCTGTATTAATCATCTTTAAGTGTTTCCATTGTCGTGGCTCACTCGCCCGCTCCGCTGTCCTTTAAGTTGTTTTCCTGTGAAGAAGCTGCTGCTGTACTTATATTCTCAGCCGTCTGCAGCTGATGTTCTCTTGCTGAGTGCGTCCAAGCAGCTCAGCATACCTTTACAGTGAGTCCTTCTTAGATTACAAACACATGTGGACCTCTAAAGCAAAAAAAAGTGCAGCACGCTTTACCCTGGACTCTCATGTCTACCGTTAATTTAAATGTAATCAGCTTTTAAATAAAGGCTGCTCTACGTGTTTTGTTCATGTAATTACCTGGAGGTGTTTTTTTTGTGCATGTGATGTGAATGTGCAGTGTGTACATGGAAATGTGTGCGCTGCTCTCTTTGTGATTCATGTATGGATGTTTTTGTGTGGCTCCACACTTAACAGGGCCATGCACAACAACATTTCGGTGGCTTTTAAATGTTAAAGTGGTGGTGATCATGTGAAGGGAGCAGCAGTCAGTCAGTATGTGTTGAATCATGAGGCTGGCTGCAGCAGACCGCCGGGGGCTGATGTCAGCCCTGCGGTATGCGCCCGCTGGGTTCGGCTGTAAGCTGACCCCCCTCTGTTGTTGCTTCTATTTCCAGGGCGTGAGCGGAATGTCCGTGGATGAGAAGCCTGAAGCCCCCATGTATGTGTATGAGTCGACGGTGCATTGTACCAATATCCTCCTCTGCCTCAACGACCAGCGGAAGCAGGATATCCTGTGCGATGTGACTGTCCTGGTGGAGGGCAAGGAGTTCCGCGGGCACCGGGCCGTGCTGGCCGCCTGCAGCGAGTATTTCCTCCAGGCACTGGTGGGCCAGGCGGAGAATGGCTTGGTCGTTAGCCTTCCGGAAGAGGTACGTCCATCAAACACGCTGTTTCCATGACAATTTTCTCTTGCAGGGGTGGAAGTGCTATAGACTTTCAGACAATGCAACATTGAAACTCCCCACTGACACCAGTACAAAAGCAAGAGTAACCGGGCTCTCTGCACCTTCCCCTAGCATTCATAACCACACACACACACACACACCCACACACTGACCTTCACCCTCCACCTCAAGCAAAAAGCTTAGAATGCAACCTTTGTCCAGCAGTAAAGGGTTATGATATTGACTGTAGCATGACTGACCAGTGGTTCTGGTTGCATAATCCAGGTCCCACTTGCAAAGTAACATTAACATCTGTCAGACGAAGTGCGATCACATGAATCATCACACTCTCAGTCTGATGATACCTGGTGTCCCCGACAGCTGCGGCTCACAGGAGGCGAGATGAATTCTAATGAAGCTGCATCGTCAGAGCAGTGTTTCAGTAACAACCGATGATTGTCATATTTATTTTCATGGAAGAATCTTTCAAATCTCTAAAGGGCTCTGTCTCAGCTGTAGTTCAGATTATTTGGTCCAGACCAAATCACTTTTAGTTCTGGTCTGGTTTGTGTTCAAGAGGAATAAACATGAAGTTATGTGGACTGACAGGAAACTCATCCACCAGACGTTTTTTGGTGATTGTCATCTTGCATCATCAGCGTTACATGGACCCACAGGCCAAATCAAATTCTAGTGACTGACAGCTCATGCTGCACTTCATGAGAATATCGATCTACCCTGGTGTCAGAAAAAGTGACGCATCATGAGCATTTGTTATTAGTTGGGTGACTGTGATGGACCGAGTATATCATTAATACAGACAACAAAGCTGCATGTTGTGCTGTGATATTACACTGTGGTTGCTACGTTTCACTTCTGATTGATCAGGGAAAATCCCTGCACTCGTGCTTTGCTAGAAAAACACTTTAATACACTTGAAGAGTCAGATTTGTGTGAAAATGAGCTTCATGTGCTGCCTGAACACACACAGCAGTCAAACATGACTGTCACTACAGAGTGTAGTGTGGATTTTTTGTATTAGAGCCATCTTAAAACATTTTTTGAGCTAATAACTTGACATGGTACGCTCATCAGGGCATTTTGTGTTTGAGAGAATTTCAGGGGTGTCAGGAAGTTTTCTTTTGATTTAGAACATTTAATTTTATAAACAGACATTTTGAGACTCACAGTCAGAATTGGGTTTATTGCAAATACTGTAGTCATTGTTTCAAATACAAGGAATTTGCTGTATTATATTGGTGCTTAACAAATAGAAAAATATCCATAAAGATGAAAGCAAGTCCTGCAAGAAGCATAAATTAACAATAACACATGAAACCCATAAAAAGAGACCATGTATGACATTAGTTATTTAAAGAGCTGTACAGTTTGTGCAGGAATGTGCATATGTTCACATATATACATATTAAGTTTGAAGAATATTGAAGTAATAAGTATATATAATTTCATTTAGGCCCACTCTGGGGGTCTAGAGGACCCTGCAGGTTTCCCACTGGCACCACATCATTCTTAAAACTCTCACCTTAACTCCATCTGCTCCCTTTTATATATATCCCAATATATTACCACCTCTCAGCTTTAACTTCACAGCTGACTTTTTTATTTTTCTTTTCTTTTCTCCATGCAGTGCCTTTTTTTTTCCCCCGCCATGAGAGTGGATGGTAGCAAAACAGTGTTTTAATTTGATCTGTTGTTCGCTGGAGGATAAAGCCTCAGTGAAAGGTGTGAGAAAGTGTATTATTGAGCCTATAGGGCTGTGATTGCCAATTAGCACCTGTCAGATGTCGCCGTAGCATTTCGCGGCGAGATTAACGCCACCTCGGGCTCGTAGCGCTCATCAGGTTTAGCAACACTCTGCTCACTTGCTCACCTCAGCTCTCACACTGTCACTTTCGACTGATCCCCGTCAGAGCGCCTCCACTGAACACATGATGAAAGCAGCCCTCTGACGTATTGATGTCACACACCCACACTCACACATAATGCGTACATACACATACATGTGCTGCTGTGAAAACTGGGGCACATCTCACATGTGCTGTGGAGTTGCAGCCCCTCGCTGGGGCCAGCGCGCATTAATAAAGTAACGGCTGTCAAATGACTTTGTCGTCGCGCTCATTGAAAAAGAAGTGAAAGTCAGACTGTCTTCTAATGTAAAATGAGCATCATGCTTTTTTTTTTTTCTCCTTAACTCAAAGAATGACTGCAGGGAACGGCTGCCTGGATGCTCAAAGCAGCATCCCTTTCATTCACTCACTGCACACATGAATAATGTATGAGCTGCTGTGTGTTTCAGGTGTGAGATGGAGTGTGGAAGGCAACATCTTTCGCTGACTGTCTCTTTAATGCGCCAGAGAGAGAGTTACTCCAATGAGGTTTTCACCGAGCCTTCCTCCCTTTGTCCATCTACATTCATCGTTTTATCTAAATGGCAAAACAACATGAATATTTTGGCTTTATTCTGTCACATGGACACATGAGATGAGCTACAGCACATGCTAATGTGATCATGTGCTGTTTTTAAATGCAAAAATTCAGCTTTTTGCATTTAAAAACAGTTATTTTCATTCTAATCTAATCTAATCAATGTCAGTGTCATTGTCAGAAAATAGTGAATAATGCACTTTGACAGGATCCAAGGTACACAAAAGTACTGTAAGTATTATCAGAAGAATGTGCTTTAACTAAAAGTAAAAGTAATCATTATGCAGAATGTGTTATATAGAGAGAGTTATACAGTATATATATACTTTGGATTATTATTACGGATACATTCACATGTAAAAGGAATTTAAATGTTGTAGCCAGTGGAGATGAGATCGATTTAACTCGTGTTTACTATTTCATATATCTATATATTCCATCCATTATCTGTAACCGCTCATCCTCATCAGGGTCACGGAGGGCTGGAGTCTATCCCAGCTGACTTAGGGTGAGAGGTGGGGTGCACCCTGGACATGTCACCAGTTCATAACAGGGCACACAGAGACAAACAACCATTCACACTCACATTCACACCTACGGACAATTTAGAGTCACCAGTAAACCTAAGCCGGTGAGAACCCAAGCAGACACGGCAAGAACATGCAAACTCAACACAGGTTCGAACCAGGAACCTTCTTGCTGTGAGGCATCAGGGCTAACCACTGCACCCCTGTACCACCTCCAATCTATATATTATGGGTATAAAATCTCATATTTTATCTTGAACATGTCAAAGAAAAAGATTATGCAAAAAAAAGGAAAGAAAATAACAATAAAAATGAAATGAATTCTAAACCTATATACAAGCTCAACGATTAAGTTCTTGCAGCGCAAATTAATTCCTACATGTTTGAAAAGGAGTAGGGGGAAGTGCACAATTATTTATTCCTTCCCCTTCAAAGTAAATAGTATATATAGCTGTGAAATAAATGTGGTCTATAGTGGAGTAAAATGGCACAATATTTGCATGTGAGGTGTAGTGGAGTAGAAGTATACAGGCATAAAAAGGAAATACTCAGGTTCAGAGGTAACAACATAGAAACATAAGTTACTGAGCTCTTTTTTTTACCATGTTTTTCTATTTAAGGTGGAATTTTCCAGGTAGTACATCTCTCTCTGTGACTGTCTAGACAAGTCACAGCCGCCTCATGGAGGAATGTCGGATCACTGATGTGGCCAGTTTTTAAGGTCCCCTGTCACCCTTTGCTTTTACGGTCAGTGACTGCAGCATGCTGACGCATCCCTGCCTCGTGTCTGAACGCTGTCTTCTCTCCGGGTCTGCTCAGCCCCCGCTGGTCTGTGTCAGCTCAGAGTAGCAGCCTTAAGCTGCGCTAGGTTAGCAACACTTCACTGACTCTCGTGTGTCTGCCTCTGCTCGTGGACAGTATTCCTTCAGCAGTTACTGAAGACTGCCACCTATGTGAAACAAAGGGCAAGTTAGGCTGCTTAGTCGAGGAGGAAAAGAGGGGGAGGTTGGTGCAGATGAAATGTGAAACAAAAGACCACCTCCCCCACCACCTTCATCACTCCTCTCTCATGGCCTCGCTGCCCTTGGAGTAGCCGGGGCTGGCGCGGGTGAGTGACATCATCTATATCTAATGTGATTGTGGGCTTGCAGAGGGGCAGCCAGTTTCATCAAGGGGCTTTGTTGGCCATAACATCATGGGAACAAAAACAATCCCGCTTTATCTTCAGCGATGCTGTCCTCCGGGCCAGCCGGCAGGGGGAAGGAACAGAAGAGCACCACGTCCACGTTGGGACGATGGAGGCTTCACACATACACACAGTGTTTTCTCTACATCATATTTCTTGTGAGCATCAGAACAAAGGGGGATTCATAAGAATCAGCGTGCCACAAGTACGAGCCGGAAAGAGGAATTTCAAAGTGAGCCCTCCACTGGAGAGGAGCAGTCATCACTGTGACAAACAGAATGACCTCCATATTGTGGAACTGTGTGCAAAGATGTGCTTCAGTCCTCACTGCCGTGATCACAGCAGAGTGCTGACAGCTAGTTACTAGTGCAGCATGTTGCCTCAGTACAAGAGGCTGAAATGTAGAATCAGATGATCCTCACTACTGTACATTAGAATGTTGCAGCAGAAACCTCATTTATTGAAGTAATTAGATCGATTGGATTCAATTTCGTTGATTTGACTGAATCAAATAATCATTCACAGAGTCTCTCCAATGATTGACTACTGCATCGTCTGCTTGTTTGCACATCCAACATCCAGCGTGGGAATGCTCTGACAGGCTGAATGATGGCGGTGGATCATCAATCTTACCGTTTTTTTTGCCCTCTCTTGATTTTTATTCTGGAAAAACTGAGAGGGCAGCACTGTGATTCAGCAGAGTGCTGCTTCACAGACCTCAAACCACCTCCTGTTTGTCAGTTCTTTCCTTACTCGTGAGCCAGGGAACACTGCACATTTTTCATCTCCAAAAGAAAACACACACACACACACACACACACAAATGTGCACCCTGTTTTTTAAAAGAAGAGCGTATCCACCTGCGGTGTTGTAAAAGTTGATTTCATTTAACAAGACAAGTCTAGAATGTTGCTTGTGGCCCTTAAAATTCACACCACACACCCAGAATCTGAAAATGTTGAATGGAAGACTCGAGAGTTTGTTATCAGTAGTAACAAGTAACGTAAGGTTAGGCCGTATTCAGACCAAATCCAGTGTTATTGTGAAAAAGTTAGTCCTGCATTCATTTGAGTGAGAGTTGAAACAGAACCAACATTTGGAGAAATGTGGCTGAGTGAGATAGAGAATGAAGTGGGAGAGGGAGCACTGAGAAAGAATCAGATAATCAGAGAAATAAACTTTCTTTCCTGATTGTTTTACAGCAGTTACACACTGCTGCATAACCCTGCACTAATCTCTGCAAAGCTTAATTTGTTGTGAATACCACCATTAGGTTTTAGATGGGGGGTTAGTGTTTTTGAGTTAAAGATTAGAGGAATGACAGCACTGTTTGCCATTTCAAGTGACATATGTCAACATTTACCCAACTATCGACCTCATGTGGCTGCATGAATAACGACTGTACTCTCGTGGAAGCAAAGGTAAAAGTAGCGGGACATTGTTACACCATCCAAAAACCTTTGGGTGGATGGTTGAGTCAGCATAGAATCAGACGTTGACATTGATGTCACAATGGGTTTATTTTAACAATGACCATGATCTTGTCTTAAAGGTCCAGTGTGTAAAATTGGAGGCCCTTATTTTCAGAATATGGCAGAAATTAAATATAATATTCATAACTATGTTTTCATACATGTATAATCACCTGAAAATAAGAATCTTTTTGTTTTTGTTGTTGCCTGTCTTTTTTTAATTCTCCTTTTATATCTACAGTGGGAGCGGGTCCTCTTTCAAGGAGGCTGCCATGTTGAAACACCGTGTTTCTACAGTAGCCCAAAACAGACAAACTAAATACTGACTCTGGACAGGGCCTTTCATGTGTTGTTTCTCCTTTACACTAGGAAGGTGAGGGTGATGTGAGGAGATTGCAATGCAGCGATGACAACATGAGATGCAACTAAATTCAACACACTGGACCTTTAACTATAACCTAGTAGTTCAAGTGACCTACATTTAACTTTGACCATAGAGGTGGCAGATGAGAAAACACTCACATGGGTCAGTTGGAAGCCAAAAGACCTATTTTGAACTGGTGAACTAAAAGCTTTCACTGCTTTGAGATAGACCAGAGAGAGAGTAAGGCTTGTGATGGTTCAGGAGGGTTGATGAGTGACATCCATCCACCACCTCATGGTCAAACAGCCGATCAGGGCTCAACCTGCACAGTGCTGGCTAATCTGAGGGGGCGTCAGTGCCTGGCCAGGACACTATCACACAAATACAGCCTATTAGACAGATGGTGGGAGCCAGGAGACAGGACAGAGCCCTGCCTTCTTTAAAGATGGGGGTTGGGTGATAGAAGATGAGAGTAAGCGGTATGGAGACGAGTGATGCACCACGGTGGGAGTACTGGCACTAATACCCAACCCCCTTGGTCCAGCAGGGGGTCTCTCTTTCGCTGCCAACACAAGGACGCAGCTCATGTCATAAGCTGACAGAGAAGATACAGGCTCTTTGTCTGAGTGTAAGAGGCTGGGTGGAGGAGCACCTTGAGCAGCCGGCCTGCAGGGTGATCCCCGTGTTTATGCTCTTCGTATTTAACCTCCAAACCCGGCACGGTTAAGCAGTGAACATCCACCTTAATGAAAGGAACACACAGACTTTCATCAGTCTGGGCTGAAGAACCTGTCGTGTACGCATGGTGAACAAAGAAATGCTGGACACAGCAACATTCTTAGTCCTGGCACATTAATTAATTAATTAATATACTTGGATAAATTCAATGATTTCAGATTTTATAGTCTGAAACAAACACAGTGTTGAATCTTTAGCTTGCTGTTTAGGTGGGGTCATGTCCTCCCCACTGTCTGGCTTGTACAGTAAGCTGCACTGGGAGAGGATTAGGACATACACTATCTGATTTAATCCACGTTCAGGGGGAGGTTTACTTACCCACAGCTCAACACCAGAACCGTCTGAGCTTCTGCTGTCAATGAGGACGACACTTTCCTTACTTTACCTATTCTGTCAGCATCAATGTGAAGATGTATTCACTCTGCTTAGTACTTTTCACTGTTAGCTGTTGAGCCTGATACTAGAACCTGACTGATACAGCAGCAGGCCCATATTGGCTAGTTTTTACAGGCTGCATTATATTTGGAACATTTGCAATTCAATGTATATGTGTTAGGTTGAGCAGTTAGGGATATTTCTTAAACTTCATTATTATATATTTTCTATTAATCTTTTTAATGACTAAACTCAAAATACGCCATCATTTTAGTTAACAATTCAGCTGTACATTTTCCTGCCTCAATACACATTTTTCAACAAAAACATGTTTGTCATATATTCAGTTCAGTTCTGTTTAATTCATTTTTATTCATGGCACCAAATTATAACAGCATCAGTGTCAGTGGTTAGTGTTTGGGGTTAGTGTTAGTGTTAGCTCAGTTCAAGATCATTAAAGTTATACATTACAGGCACGGTTCTGAATTCATTCAGTTCTTACTACAATTTAAAGTTTTCCTTCCCTCAGGCAGCCATTTACTTCATTTCATACCACAGCTTGCAGATACTTGAAGTATGGATGGGCAATCTATCACAGCGAGCAACGAGCCTGATTTCATGTTTGTAAAAGTTACGTTGTTGCTTGGTAACGCAGTGCAGACCCTTCAAACAAGTCTGACGACACAGCTGCATTAACACACAACGGTAATAAAACTTTGAGCAAAAGTGCCCGTGATTTATAATTTTGACTCGTTGACAGTTAATTTGTATACCAGACAGACAGAAAGAATGGTTGGAAGGTAACCAAGGAAACCAGACGAAGAATCTTAAATACCACTGTATGTTTTGAAAATCATTGCAAAAATTGGATTGGTAAATGAAGTGACTTTTACTACTTTTTATAGCCAGATAATGACACAGTGTGTCACCTGTTTCTCAGTATGATGTACAGTATTTCTGCTTGTAGGACAGATAGAAGCTGACTGGTTCGTAAGTCACTGTATGTCTGCTCCAGCTGCCTTTCAAAAAGATTTTCCTTTGGCCCGAGAGCTTTTCTGCTCTGCGGCAGGCCTTTGTCCCTGCACATTTCCTGTCATCTCCTCCAGCATAACAGCTTAACCCACAATGGCGTCATGACAGCGTACAGTACAGTGCAGCGCCTGTTTCATTTCCATTAGCGCTGTGACTCAGGCTCCTTATTGTTTGTCTGCGAGCGCAGAGGTTAATGTCAGGTTACTCAGCAGATCTGATGTTAAAGCATCCACTGCTCCCTCCAATGGAGATGGAGTGTTTTCTCCTGCGTGGGTAAGCACTCCATTGTCATGCCATGCCATGTCCTCATTAGCATGCATGACATGCAGGAATTCACTGGAGAACATTTGCATAAATTAGCCTTCTCTTCTACGGAGGCGAAAGGGCGATGTAAGAGAGAAGTACTGGGCGAGAGAGAAGAGGGAGTGATTTAGGAAGGAGAGGGGAGGATGGTGTAGCATTGCCCAGCCTGTTTATGAAAGGATATTTGGCAGGCTTCCTAAAAATGTCATGCGAATTGTGTGTGTGTGTGATTTGCCACTGCCTGTGATTTCCTGCCCTGTAATGGTATCGTCTGTCCAGTCCAGACGCAGAGCAGGGCTGTGTTCGCCCAAAATGGCCCCAATCTGTCACGTTGATGAATTTGTCTCTTTGTCTTAACTCATACACTTAGAGCTGCTAACAGCTGAAAAGCTTCAAACATCATGGCAGTCGGCTAATGACCAGGAAACACTCTGTGTATCCTCCCTGGCCTCCTCTCCTTCCTTTAACAGTTTGTTTCCTACATTGTGACCGTCTCCCTTCCTCTCTCATTTTCCTCTGCACTCCGTCCGTCCTCCCTCAGTATTTACCCCCCCCCCTCCATCCTGTGTTGCTCCCTTAACGCTTTCCTTCATTAGGCTGCTGTGCTGGTTGTAACAGTGGAGTAATCACATATGGTGCAGGGCACATATAAAGATGCGCTCCCGCAGGCAGCATCTGCTGATACTAGCTGAAAATAGATCCCTGGTACGCTCAGCACTTTTCCTCCAGCAGCTTTGCTGTTTATCAGCAGCCCTGGATGCAGCCGGCCGCCCGCCCAGCCTCATTTAGGCTACCACTGCCTCACCATTACAGTCGGCATGGCTCGATGTACAGCTAACTGTGTGTGTGTGTGTGTGTGTGCGTGTGCTTGAAAAGAGGCCAGTGGCAGTTATTTGACTGTTCACTTGCTCAGGTTGCTAGGAGGTTTGTGTTTTGTTCTTTTTGTGTTTGCTCTGCACATCTACATGTACAACAACACACTTCAAATACAGAAGTCACGTTGATTAAAGGACAATGAGTGCTGAGTTTCTTTCAGTCCGTGTTCTTCATTTCAACACAGCTGTAAAACTGTTTGACCTCATAAATACAGAATAAAAATCTCCAGTGTTGTCCAAACAGCAAACAACATCAATTACAAGTTAATTACAGGTCACGATTGGTCCATATAAGATATTTCACACTGGATATATACCTATATATAGACCTTCTTCTCGTTAGTAAATAATACAAATGTACCTCTGTTGGTTTTTATTGTTCCTGCTGTAATGAAGCATGGAAATAAATAAACATTTTGGCGTGATGCAGGTGTGTTCAGACAGACCTTGAAGCTTTTTCACCTCGTGTTATTTGCATAAACTGACTGCTGGTCTGTGTGCGTGCGACAGCTCTGACTCTGACAGATCTGAGGACTCACCAGGAGACTCACTTTCTACCTTCCTTTCTTCTTTTCCTTCATGTCTCCACATAAATTATGAAAATATGATATTATGAATGTCATAAAGCCTCATGATGAGAACTGAAGTCTCATGCTGAAATGTTCTCATTTGACTCACGCATATTCACCTGAGTTTGCACCTCCTAGAGCAAATTTTTACGCATTTGCATATCGCATCTTTTCATTGACTTTGTATGCACTGTGAAGGCGCCTTACCTTATTGTTTGATTATTTTACTATTTATTTCTATTAAATGCTCAAAAGAAATGAGAAAAATAAACAAAAAAACATTTCTATAACTTGGCAAAGGATTAAAACAGCTGCAGGTTTGGCCTTGCAATGTAAAGTAAATACATATTCACAGTGAAGGTCAGGCATTAATCACTTTGTATACTTTAAATTGCCTTTTTTGACACACAGCTTAGGCATTGAAACAGAGAACCTACATCACAAACTGGAGGCATGGCATGGCAAATGATCTAATGAAAAGGTTCTATTGGTTGCATTATAGGAAATGTCCCATCACTGACCCTTCATTTAAGGACTAATAGTCAGGATATCACTGCCTGTGCTGCACAGATTTTGAGCATTTTTTTCCTAATCTATGTCTCAGAAGTGTCCCAGTTTTACAGACGTGTAAGACTAAATCTCTGGGGTTCCCCTTTAATGCAGAAATGAAAATGTCATCACGATCGTTGAACTAGCTGCATGATTTGGAAGATAAAAGACCCGTCAGCAGCCTGGATGTCATCACACAATGTATAGTGAAGAAGAGATTCAGATTCAGTGGCTTCATTATCGCCTACAGAAATGTGTGTGTGTGTGTGTGTGTGTGTGTGTGTGTGTGTGTGTGTGTGTGTGTGTGTGTGTGTGTGTGTGTGTGTTCTGAGCAGTGCTGCAGCAGTAGTGGATGTGCTGCGCTCATCAGAAGAGCGGATAGTCCAGTCAAAGCCTCTACCCTCCCCCCAATCTGTCACACTCAGACTCATACACACTCCCACCCACCCACTGGCTCTGGCATAGGCACATACACACACACACATACACACACGCACGCACACCATCCCCCTTCACAGATATGGAGTCAGCAGCTTCCTCTAACAATGACTGATATGCCCGTTGCTGTTGCACTGTCTGTTAGTTCTAGACCAGAGGCATGCTGGGAGGTTGCAGCCTGTGGATGCACTAGATTAACACAGGAAGGATGAAGCTTCAACAGCCCGAACCAGGTGGAGCGACCACGCAGAAATACCTTGAATATAGTGTTTGTAGTCGCTCCATCACACATGGTATTACCTTACAACTATGCAAACATATGTGTATTTCACACATCTGTTAAGACTGATGCTGCTGTGTTTTACATTGGCTGTCTGTATCCTTTCACAGCAACAAAGGAATTCAGCAGATTAACATGAGCAAACACATCTAATTGTGTTTTTTATAGCACGGTTGATCAAATGTGGTCACTGCTGCATTGGCAGTGCAGGTAACATGAGCACAAATGCTGTCTTATGAATCCATCTGGGAAATATTTCCACTGAAAGAAATATTGAAATATTTGACAGCCTCACTTCACAGTGCTGCAGTTACAATATAAAGTCAGAAAGGAAGGATTTATTTATAGCTTTTTAAGAGAGACTCACTGATATATGTGACCCCCTTGAAAACACAATGATAAATCTCGAGGTTTATCCTGACATGATACATTTAGATGATCATGCGCTGTGGCCTTCATGCTCATCATCTCCTCACCGCTGTCATTAAAACACCAAATGACAGAGTACTGTTCAAGAATGCTCAGCTCCAGAGAGTCTGTCTATCTTGACAGCCACATTCAAAATCAAACCAAACCAAATTAAAACAGCTTTAATGGATCAGAAAAATACACACAAGGTTGGAAATTAGCAATATCAATCCCAATCAAGTCTCCATAGTAACCTGTTTCAATCCAATTTATCTAACTGAAATTTTCTTTTATTGACTTTCTTTATTGGAAGCAGTTTCACAGGCAACAACATGACAGTACAATGTGACAGAGAGGACTTCCATTCTTTCATTTTTTCTCAGTCTTTTTATCCCTCCCACAATCCCACCCCACCCAAAAGAGAACAATTCTCAATGTAAATCCAATATTGACATGTGAACAGTACAGTATACATACAACAAATACATAAATAAGGAAAATATTGAAATAAATAAATAAATGAAATGAAAAATATTTGAAAATAATTTAAAAAAATAATTTTAAAAAAAAGTGGGGGGGGCTCAGTCGTCACAATCAGGCAGAGATGTCAAAGATTCAATATAATTTAAGAGAGGTCTCTAAGTTTTTTCAAATGAGTTTAAAGAGCCATTGAGGAAAAATCTAAGCTTTTCCAGTCTAGTGGACAGTAACACATGGAGGTTGAGGGTATCTAACTGAACTTTAGTGTTTCCTGAAGTCACGAGCACAAGGCTGCAGCTACCACTGAGGACACTGGGGTCATTTCCTCTGTATATTTTAAGAGAATCTGTTGGCCAGACTAAATTTGAATACTTTAGGCCAATCAATAAATTAAGAAGTGAAGAAAGATGTGGAATTTAGTGGAAAGATTCAGAAAGTTTAAAATATTTATGCCCATAAGAGTAAAAAAAATCTGAATATCTCCATCAGAATATTTTTCCTAGCAGCATAACACAATTAAAGAATTACCTTCATATGAAAACTCTAAATAATTCAACACACCATTTGTTTTGCCTGTTATTTATATCAGAGAAGAGCTCAGTGTGACACTGCACAAGCGCCGATAACATGCACACTGTAAAAATCACCGTAAACAATTGCAGTACGTCAGCGCGTGCTCCAGGCACTCGCAGATAGCATCATCGGAGCACATTTTAAATCCAGATTCCGTTTGGTACAGTTGTTCTGACACATAATCTTGCAGATCATTCAGTTTAGCTGAAAGTCAAGTTGGGTACTTTACAATTTAAATCTCTAATTCACATATCTGTTCTTTAATCACATAATCCCCGTCTGTATTTGGGGGTCATGTTCCATTCAAATTGGCACAGACACATCCTCCATTGTGCTGTTGAGTTTGGAGCCTCAAGCATGTATTATCTCTAATTTCATGCAGAATTTTTCTAAAGTGAATAAGGAAGAAGTCAATAAAGTATTGGCCCTACTGGATTTAACTTCTAAAAAACAAAAAAAGAGCAACTTAATGCACATGTTTATTCATCTTCCTGAAAATCCACAAAGCCAGACATTCTTAGACTGACTCAGATGACCTCAAGCGATTTTTTCACTGACATATTTGCATTACATGTTTCCTCATGCATACTGCTTAGTTGTTTTTCCAGGCGGAAAAATCCACAGAGTAAATTCTGTGGTTTTGGAAGCTTGATTACTTAGGAGGGAAAATCCTGTTTTACAAGTAGGGTGTCTGGCAGAGACCACTGGACCTCTGGAAGCTGCCGCAGTGCTCACACAGTGGATACAGTTCCACCAAGGGTAATTCATCTTCTTGTTTCTCCCAACAGAGGCAGCAAAACAATCAGTAAACAGTGGGCTCATTAAAACCACATTGTGCTGCTCATCCCCTACATCTGCAAGTCTCTGTTAAGTCTTGTAAGAAAGACTTTACATCACTCAGCCTCTGAAAAGGTGCTTTGTAGAGCAAACATTACCATCCAAGATTCAAAGTGAACCCTTTGTAATTGCATTTGTGAGCGCACCTTTTCTCCATGTGGGGTTTGCTTGCATTCCCCAAGTACAGTAATTTGTTTGTCACCAGAGAATGAACCACAATAAAGCTGCAGGGATTGGGTGCCAGAGTCTGAGTAAAGTGATGAACGCAACCTAGTGTGAACCTCACGCTGATTTCCAAACGGCAGACAAGCTTCGTATTAAAGCCGGCTGCTCTGGCTCCTTTCTCTGGTCTGTGTGCTCAGTGACAACAACAGCAGAGGGCGGCCTGGACTTCTGCAGGCTCAGGAGTTTACCTAATTATCTGGCATTAAGTCTAAATGGAAGGCTTCCCTCTATCATCCCGCGCCACATGGCCACAACGGGGATAAGCTGTGGTCTTACAAACCATTAGGCTTTACAGGCACTTGACCTGGGGATGCAGGGCGCTGACACAGAAAGTGAGGCTGTGCGGCTGTGCCCATCGGAGAACTAACAGTACAGATCACTGCTAGACACGTTCAAGTTGTGAATGTTACAAAGGCAAAAAAGGGTTAGCAAAGCAGTTTTTTAACCCTCTGGGGTCCAATCAATGGAAACTATCAATTGCTTTTGGAATCGTGGGCAATTGCTTGGACCCCAGATGTTTAACTGAAGGTCTCGGGTATAACAGGGGCTGAGTATCAACCCAAATATTTTGCTCACACCACCCAGAGTTTACTGTCAAGTGCCAAAAGCTGACGTCAAATGGTCGGATTTGTGATCTTGTTTTCTCATGCTTTGATCAAATAGTTCCTGATTTAAATCACAGATCATTTTATTTAGACTTCTTGTGTTTAAACAAGTAAGAACTTTTTTTTAAAATGAAGTGTTTCTCATGTAAGTTATCAAAAAATTAGAGTTAGCTTGGTATCAGTGTCAAAGCTCTTGGAACTGAGATCAAATCTCAGTAGAGAAAGGCTCATACTCAACACCAGGCCTTAGGTTTAACTCACTGAACACGTCACAGAGAGCTTTGTTGATTGCCATCATTATACCCCTACAGCGAAGCACTTGATGCAACATTTGCAAAATAGATTCCAGCTGCCAAAAATGAATATGTCTAACTGAATGAATATGAAGCAGCACTTCTTCGTCTTACCTCAAGTAAATAAGGGTTTTACAAATACAAAACAGTGACAGCAGTGGGTGAAGGCAAAAGCAACGATATGACCACAAAGCAGACAGTGGTAGACTGCTGGAATGTCCCACAGGTTGTTATTATGAGCACGAGGCTGGACACACAACCTGCCAACATCCCCAGAGCACCAGTTCTTATTTATTGCTGTGTAGAATGTTCAGTGCTGACCTGATAAAAAGATTAACTGGTACTTTACAGTGTTTGTTTATGGTCGTTGGAGCTGTCGGGTTGTCTCACCACACTCCAAGTGTTCTGAACAATGGCTGTGCTGATGGTAATGCTGGCAATTTCCCTGTTTTTTCGCAGGTCACTGCCAGGGGATTTGCCCCATTGTTGCAGTTTGCCTACACTGCTAAGCTGTTACTCAGCAGAGAAAACATCCAGGAGGTCATCCGCTGTGCCGAATTCCTGCGCATGCACAACCTGGAGGACTCATGCTTTCGCTTCCTGGAAGCTCAACTGCGCAGCGAGGAGGACGGCTTGCTGCTCTGCGACAAGGTGGCGGCAGAGGTGAACAACTCAGAGGATGAGAGCATGCAGTCAGAGGTGGAAAGGCCCACCTCCCCCAGGGCGCGGCGATGTGCCGACGCCATCACCTCCTTTCGCCACCCTGACGATGATCGGTTAGCAATGGCTGTGCCCAGTAACTTCATGGATGGCCGGCTGGACTTTGATCGGCATGGAGACCTACCAAGATGCCCCAAGTACAGGAAATACCAGTGGGCTTGCAACAAGCACAATAATGACACCTCCTCAGACACCAGTACCTCAGGTTTTCCAAGCACATTAAAGGAGAGCAGCGTTAGTGGGGCCGTGCCGGGTCAGGGCAGGCTGCCTTTGGCCCAGATCAAAGTTGAACCACAGGCAGAGGAAGAGGCCATCTCATTGTGCCTGTCAGGGGACGAGCAAGACGTCAGGGATAAGGACAGTGTGACAGCCATGGAGATGGATAACCCAGTGTCTGTGGAAAGAACCAAGAGAACCAAGTCCCCTTCCTGCCTCCGAGCCTTCTTCAAGAAAGGGGTGGACCACCCCAGTCTGCCCAACACATCACAGCAGCTATACGCCAACAGACTTGTCTGCCCCCAGGACAAAGGAAACTCTCAGGGAGATCATAAAAAAGACTTCAGGCCTTTCACTGGGGAGCTAAGTCTGTCTGTTACATCCCCAAAGGACATGGACGGTTTCCCTGCAGGGTTGTCCCTCAAGTCCACTTCCTGCGATGGGGTCTGCAAACAGGAAGTTGAGCTAGACCGCCGTAGTGTCATATTTTCCTCAGGGGCCTGCAACCGCCTGGGAACCCCAGCGCATTCCTACCCGGGTGGGAACTCTTTGGATGTGGAGCTCACTGAGCACATGCCAAAGGATGTGTGGGCTGGAGCCAGCCAGTCCCTCCCCACCTCCCAGACCTTTTCTCCCAGCACCACTTCCTCTGAGCCCCCAATTCTGTGCCGCCCACGACCTAACACCAGCTGCCCAGTGCCAATCAAAGTGTGCCCACGCTCGCCGCCTTGTGAGACACGTACCAGAACTTCCAGCTCCTGCTCCTCATACTCTTATGCTGAGGACGGCAGCGGAGGCTCTCCCTGCAGCCTGCCCCAGTTTGAGTTCTCCTCCTCGCCATGCTCCAACGTGGCACGCTGCCTCAATGTGGACCAGCAGGATTCAAGTGTGGGAGGGGATGCCCTTTTTAACCAGGTGCGGCCCAAGATCAAATGTGAGCAGTCCTATGGCACCAACTCCAGTGACGAGTCGGGATCCTTCTCAGAGGGAGACAGCGAGTCCTGCCATGTACAGGAGCAAGGGCCAGAGGTGAGTGTAAAACAATGTCCTTCCCATGTAACACACAATGTAGCCATCACACTCAATTCCACCATGGCTAATTATATCGCAGTGGCCTGCTCTCCAGGTCTGCATTAGCAGTCATTAAATCATCATGTAATTGAAGCCGGAGTGTTCAGTACAAGATTTACAGCACCACCAAGGGGCGCAGATGTGCTTTGATATTATTAATCTGCTTTATGCACTGCTGGAGATCAGTGTAATGAGTCTGAATATGTGAGCCCAAATGCACTACGACAGTCCAAATGTGGAAGGCTGCGATGCTGTTCTAACTGTGACTAGTCATCTTAGCTGAGAGTAGTGTGTGTGAGAGAAGCACTGCAGGCGATAAGGGTCAGGATTCTCTCAGGGTAGAACTGCCCCCTCAAGTGATTCCCTCTGGCTCTATCTTCCTGCCAACTAATCTAACTAGCTCATTTCATCCCAGCAGAAACACCGACTTCCATAGCCCCCCTGTAAATATGCATATATGCTAATACTCGGTGTAGCCTAGCCGACTTCTGACATTTCTGATCTATCGGCAATTAGCTGTGATGCTCAGCCGCGGTGAAGGTGTGCAATGGGTCACAAAGGGATTACAACCAATATATTACAGCAGCAATGCACTGTGGCCATAAAGTTTTAATTGAGCGGCGGCTGCAGCAAGCGAGCAAATGCGAGTGGGCGAGAGGTTCAGCTCGGTCTCATGGCGGGACTGTAATGCAGCTCGACAGTGCTGACAAGGATGAATAGCCAATCCTCTAATCATCCTCCCCTAATCCACCCGGGCAGACGTCCTCCAAGCTGCAGACTAGACGACTGTTGTTGTTTATCAAGTAAAGATCAGTGAGGGACCCTCCAATTCACAGATGGAGCACAGTGCAGGTGTAATAAGCGTCGGAATGAGCAGATTCCCCCGCCTGAGGGAAAGTGAAAGACAGTAAAATCAATTCACAAAGAACAGCTTTGCTTCCTTGTAGCGCTGCAGTTTGCTCACGTTAATGATTAGAAATTCCATCTGCATCTCAGGCCTTTCACTGACGTAAGCTGTCCTGACAGCTCAAAACCTTGTATCTTCAAAATCCTCAAAAACCGTTAGGAGCTTGGAAAAGCAGCTCTCCCTGGCTGGGGTTTGCAATGCTTTTACAATAAATTATACATCACTACAGTCAGTTATGAGGTTTTCACATGACACTAACGCTGTCATGTCTTTCTCTACCCCAGCATACATTGTCTGTTGTAGAGCTTGAACTTACGACCTTTTGGCTCCAGGAGGCTCTGTGTTAGCACCAGGCCGTCTTGACTCCTGTGATATTACATTCAGCGATGTTTGCTCGAGGTGTAGGCAGAATTATTTTTGATGAGCTCAGTGGAGAGGGCTGCTCTAAGTGCACAGAGGGAGCAGGAAGAAGAGAGATAGAGAAAGTGGTGCGTTGCCATGGTGATGGGATTCACAGAGCAAGTCAGTGTGTTGAAAGGGTTGGAGCTACATGACAGGACTGTGCTTTTTTTTTTTTTTTTTCTTTCTGTATAAAGAATTCAGCTCAGCAGCACAAACAGAGCTGCAAGATAAAGAGGCTCAGCAGTAATGTGTAATTATTACCTTGGTAGCGTAGCGCACAACACCCATCGCATTAGATTTATGGGCCTTCAAAGGACCTGCTGAATGTGCTGCTGTAAATTATGTGGGATTGATTTACAGTGCTGAGCTATCAACTGGGAGAGCAGCCCAAAAATGACTAGGAGACATTTCAGTTCCCTTTGTCATTTCTTTGTGTGGGTATGACTGTGTTTATATATGTATGTGTCAGCCATTGTAGGCGCTCCATTACTCCACACAATATCCTCTGTCAAATCTCTTACACAGGGCCATCTGCCAGCTTTCCACTCACTATCACAGGCTGTTGATAAGACTCTTCATGAATGAATGTTTCCCAGATATGCCTGCTCTACACTTTATTGCACTAGTGGAGGTCACAGAGAGGTACTCACAAAATGAAGCTCAGTGTTAGGTTACTCCCCCCTGGCCTTTATGTGGTAAAGAAATGCTACCTCATGCTTCCTGGGCCACTCTTTTTTCCTACCAGCCTTCTCTATAATTCGTCCGTACAAACAAACAGAGGCCGGCCTCACTGTGTTTGCAGAGCAAATGGCAGAGGGGGAAAAGCAGCTTTGGTAAAAATAGCTGCAGCCCAGGACTGTGGACTAAACACAATGAATCTCGATGAGGAAGGAAGTTGTTAAAGTGCAGCCCAGTCTGACCAAAGCCTAGTCATTCAAGGTATTCAGAGTCACTTGAGGTCTCTGGGCAGCTCCTGCTCTGTGGTTATGGCTTGTTGCGTTCACATGAGCCACATCTGTGTAGAGAACTATCAGCAGCTTCATGTAGCAGACAGTAGACCTTAAGAGAGAGACTAAACAACAGTTTAGCACACTCATGTTTTGTCTCATGTACAGTCAGTCTGGTATGACCACTATGCTAATGTAGGCTAATGATTAGCGAGGTTTTCTGTACTTGTGGTACTGTTACATTGTGTTGTAGCATTTAGCATTATCTCATAATTGTCAAATTAAAGTTGAATCCAGTAGCGACAGAACGTATTTCTACATTCAATACTGTGACCTCGTGACCTGTGTGGCTAATGTTACCTAACTTAGCAAACTTTAGATAATAGTGTTGCGTAACTGACATTCTTGACACACTGACTTCATGACTCCTCAGTGTCCGCTTTTTAGCAAACATTAGTTTTGCAGTGGCTTCCATGCAGAACCATGACAGGTCTGAAGTCAGTGAGATGAGATCACACAGGTCAAAGCTAATGTTGTGTAGTCTGTCACAATCCCAGCTGGACTGTGCTGCTCTGAAGGAGAATTTGAGTGCTGAAATCTTGCTCCAGCATCTCATTTATGTATCGTGCATGTATCTGTGCACAGCCCTGCTCTGTCTCCTCTCTGTGCAGCTCTCAGAGGAGCTCCAGCTCCTGGCTGCAAGTGTAGGTGTTGAGCTCATTCTAGCGTAGCGTCTGGCCACAGCGTTGCGATTATTGATCTCAGAGCGAGTGGGAGGAATGAGGAAGTAGTCCTGATACATCAGCACATTGTTTGTTTGTTTTTTGATCAGGCGAAACATGAAAAAGAATGAACGTGTGACAGGAAACTCACAGGCCTTAATATCAGTTCTGCTACCCTTGCACAATACCAGAGAACCTTTGCTCTACTCTAGATATGATGTGGCTGTGGTCTGAGTCTTGATTTGCCATTCATAATGTTAGCTGTGGAGATGTTTACTTGTTTTAGTCATATCCAAAAGTGATAACAGTAATATACATAAGCTATCAGATGAAAAACTCTTGTTACCCTTTCATGTGATCGCGTGTAATTTATTAAAGCAGCGTCTAACGGTGTTAGCTGGAAAAGAAATACAGTGTTCTTTGAAATGATGCGGTGGAATCCAAACACGGCTTGACATCAAAAATGTAATGATAGCTGAATGGGAATAGATTTAGCTGTTAAAGACAAGCAATGAAAGAGCTCGAGGCTCTTGTTTGCACACTGTATGATACATAGAAGGAGATCTATTGAAGTTTCAAATTAGGGGCATTGCTGCCCATTGATTTTTCTCCAAAAATCTATATTTAACAAGGGCGTAACATATAAAAAATGTACTTACAGTAACACAGGGAGTATTATTTCGTAGCCTTCAGAGTATGTAGAGGGAAATGTGTTCACATTGAGCAAGACAAGTGCTGTTTACCCAAGCTTTTACTTTGAAATCTATATTTATCTACCTTGATGCATGTACAAAAATTTGTAGTAACAAGGTAATAAGATACAGTGCCTCTTCATTACCCCCCAAATCGCCCCTGGAGTATTCGCTGCATCGCTCTGGAGCTCTGAATGGATTGGGACAAATATAGAGACCAAACAGCAGAGATATGTTTGCCCTCTCTTTGTCAGAGACGTGGATATTGTGTTGTGTGTGATCAGGATGGAGTGGAGATCCCCAGGATGTTGCTACAGCTGGGCTACTGCAAACAGTGCAATACGACGTGGCTCCTCAGGGTCAGCTGGAGCACAGAAATGACTCTATTCCTCTGCAGGGCCTTACATCCTGTGGTATAGTCCTGAGTCCTGAGGAAGCACTGAGACATTTAGCATCCAGCTACCTTGCAGTGGTAATCTGCGAGATTCTTGTCGTGTTGATTTTGGCTACGTCGCTGCAGCTTGGCGGCCAGCGCTGCGGTGTTTTTGCACGCACATTCCCAGAAATAACTTGGCAATCAAACACTGTGTCCACTACTGCAAGTTTTGTTTATTGGTGTTGTTTTTGGGATTTTCTGTTGATGAAGTTTGACACATTCTTCCTAGTTAATTAGCCATTTCTTCTTCTGTTTTTCACAAATAAACTGCACTTGATTTTTCCATGGAAATATCTACATGACTTCTTACATAAATAAAGCTTTTTCTAAACAGATTGATATTTTTCACGATAAGGCTACATCGTTCAGCAACAGAGCAACAAAACAGTAATTTATTTATGTGGGAATGTTGCACATTATTACTTTAACCCTCAGGACAGAACAGTTACTGCTGAACCTCTCAATATTATCATCATTAAGATCTGACTCGGGACATGCATGTGTGCTGCTGCTTTATAATCCCATTCCCAAGCATGTAAGATAGCGGGGTTAATTACAGAGAAACACAAACATGCAGAATTCTAACTCTCACCTTACAAGATAAGATCTCATTTTTAGTTTGGATTAGATAAGGGACAAGCATTACACAGACCTGGACCAGAGGTGTCAGGCAGCAATCATTTTTTAGAAAATTGCTTCAGCTTTTGACACAAACGGCCCGTTGATAGCCTCGGGGCCTTTGTGTGGAAGTGCTGCCAATAGAGAAAGTGTTTTTGTGGGAATGAGGTGAATGTTAAAGCTTCGGAGTGGGTCAGGAGACTGCAGGTGAGCGCAGAGCACAGTGACCCCTCCGAGTCAGGGTCATCCACCGAGCCGTCCCACCCCGCTACTCAGCTCAACTCAGGTCTCCACCTGCTGCAAGCTGCCAGCTGCCCCAGCCTCGCACGCACTGCAAAAATATCCTACTTAACCAGTCCTCACATCGCCTGTTGTAATAAATCATGCAGCAAGAATTTCACCAAATTATGTGTCATTTTAAAGCATGTTTGGCCTTTATTCAATAGTGAAGTTTGAATCAAACCTGGGCCACTGCGGTAAGGACTCAGGCTTGGGTAGCACACACTACCAGGTGAGCTACCAGAGTGCTACCCCTGGGAGGTAGCGTTATTTGATTTCTCTCTGAGAGTGAAATGAAAAGGTCGGTATCAGTCTTATGTCTGTATGTCTGATAGAGGCAGGCTGTGGTTAGCCTAGCTTAGCATAAAGGTGTGGCTCAATAAATAACAGTGCTCAGTGCTTTTTGCGCAGTGCCTCCAGCTACATTGTGGGTTACCAGATGCAGACCAAACCTGGTGACCTCACGGTGACAGCGAGGAAGCTGCTCATCAAGGAACACTTTTAGCATGTTAGCTCCTCCTAAAACTGCAAATACCTGTTTTTACATTTCTGTTTGTCTGCGGGTTCAACAAAGTCAGCCATAATTCAGCATGTTAATGAGTGAGCCTTAGACATGTTGATGTGCTTTTTTCCTCTTTAAACGGAGCCAGGCTCGCTGTTTTACTGTCTTTAAGTGATTTCCCAAAATGTTGACTCATAGTGGTGGAGCAGTATTTTTAAGCTTTGTTTTAAAGGAACGGTTCAACATTTTTGCATAACAAGTTGGTGTCAACATATCCCAGAACTCTCTATGGAAGCACAGAGATAGGTTTGCTATGAATCTTCACATCAGACTATGATATTGACATTGTACATGACACGACCAAGAAAAAGAAAAACATGAGCAGTCAGAAGATCTGACTGATTTTATACACAGTTTATGAAAATAAAAAATCAGGCTGTAATACACCAGAACGATAATTTCAGCTCTTTGTCTGAATTGGTCACATAAATAGTATTGGGACCCTGAATTGATTTAGATTTTTTAACAGTGCACAGTGTCAGGGGCTGAGGCCCGGCACAGCACTGGTCGTGATAACAGATGAGCCCTACTTTTCAGGAGGAATGAAGAGAATTGAGAAAGAAATGTAAATCCAGAACAGTTGGGTGTGAATTTATGAACACCGTTGAAGTGTACTCTGTCATCCCAGCCTTGCTGCTGAACTGGTTCTCGTGGTGGAGCCGCTAAATTTAGCCGTTCCCCTGCGTACCAGTGACTGGTGGATGAGGGGAGGGGGAGAAAGAAACCATCACAAGGTCGCAGCGTCTCCTTCCCCCTTCTTTTTCTAACCTGGTTTGGCCAAAGAGCCCGTCAGATCCTGTGGTGTGAAAGCTCACACTTCTGCGCACAATGGTACCCAAGCTATCTAATCACAAACATTTAAGCTTTAGATAAAGGTGGCAATTCCTACTGATGTTTCATAGCTTTTAGTTGTCATGCCCTGGCAAAGTAGGGAGAGCCTTGTGTGGCCTTGAAAGCTCGGGGCATTATTTATTCATGTGTCTGCATGCAGATGTCGAGCTGAGATGAGAAATAGGGCTCCTGGCGGCTCAGAGGGCTGCACTTCTAATGAGGAAACTCAAGCCATTTTCTCTCTCAGGGATAGATTGACATCTAGATTTGCTCTTCAGTGAGGAGTAATTTCAATTCTGTCATGAGTAGGCACCTTGCTTTATCCCCCCGAGTGCACCGCTTAAACCAGGTGACGCCTCAGCCACCACTGTGTACCGTCTGGTGGAGAAACAGAGGCAAGCTGCCTCTGCTGCAGCCTGTGCCTGCAGTCGTCTGAGCTGTTAAGGGTCTCTGGGGAGCATCTGGCCCCCGACTTGAGCAGCCAGGTACAGTGGCAGCGTGGAGTCGCATCCTTTTGCCCCTCTTCCTCCTCTCTTCCTCCTTTGTTTGACTTTGTTCTTCCTGCGCTCCGCAGAGGCAGCCACGGGGAGGGAAAGGGGAAAAAGAGAGGAGAAAGAGAGCTGTAGCTCCTCTCATCTCTGCCAAGCTCTCCGGCTGTCTTCCTCTGGCTCTTTGTTATGCCTGCACTGCTTCACCCGCTGCCTAAAGCTACAGCTCCCTGGTGCACACAGATACCGCTGGGGTGGATCTGCCTATGATGTGCTTATCATAAGGTTTGCCATCACCTGAGGGAGAGAAGGCTGACTTATTGTTGCTCTCCAAACTGAGAAAAAGGAGAATAAACACATAAAACCTTGATATGTTCTCATATCAGGGAAACAATACGACGCAGCTTTCTGATTTTAGGTTTCCACTGCCAAATCACTGCTGCATTTACACCACTCATTCTTTTGTTCTGCAGCCTGTGAAGACTCATGCCCCCAGAAATCACCTGACACTGATTTGGATCAGGTTGACATGTCACTACCCCCCCTCCCTCCCTCAATCTGTCATGCTGGCACCTTTCCAGGTGCTAAGGGACAGATGGAGAAGGACTCCTTCTCTTGCATCACCTTTTCCCCTCTGCTTGAGAACGTGCTACATGTTTAATATGAGCTGAAGGCTCACCAGCTCTGAGAGGTGTGTGGAGCAGTGCTCTATTGCCATCTTGTGGTCAAATGTAGGAACAAGTACTGACCTGGTAAACTGCGCTCCGTGTACCTTGTGAATTTAGCCTCTGTCTGCCATTAATCCCTGCAGTGAATCACACAGGAGATGAATATTAAGAGAGCAGACAAGCTGAAGATGTTTTTTTTGTTCATGCAAAAGTGACTGCACAGCCCAAATAAACTAAAGTGTTTAATTATAATCAATTAGTGTAATCAACAGTAAGTGTTGTAAAAAGCAAGTCTAAGATGATTAAAGAGCAACTTAATACTAAACCCATAAAGAAAAACACAACAGAAAGAAGTTGAAGGCAGCGTCACGTCACGTTCCCTCCCACCCCTTCGAGACACATAAAAAAGGAAATCAACTGTCAGCAACGTGTAGATTTCTATTCTCTTCTCTCTGATCGCCACAGACGGTGGAAATCCAGGTACTCCATACGTCCACTGGGAGATACTCGTGGGTGAAACTTGAGCTGTTATGCTGTCGGTGCAGACAGCAGTATCGATTTAAGCTAAGAAGACAGGAGGAGGAGGAGGAACGTTGAATGCATTCAGAGCCCTCACAAAAGATTGTAGAAATACTGAGGTCATGGTTCTCCCCAAAAGAAGTCAGGAAAATGTATTCATGAGCTGCTTCAAAGCCGCCTCCACACTGCCAGTTATACAACGCACTCTGCAGAAATAAGATCATGTGTATTTTAATGATAGTTATATATTATAATAATTTTATTCACATAGCACCTTAAAAAACTGTCTATACTAAGTGCTTTGACAGACAAGCACAAAATAACAACAAAGACTCAGACACTGAGGCCAAACAAAGGCAAGAGAAAATTAAGATTTAAGAATATGGTCATCCTGGGCTTTTTTATGCTTTAATTGAATATTAGTAAAGAGACAGGCATGCAGTCTTTGAAATGACATGCAGCAAAGGGCCACAGACTGCAAGTGAACCCACCACAACTCTGTTTAAGAAGAGTCCGATAAGCAGTCACTGAAAATGAATGAATGAACATGGTCAGGGAAAGACAATGAAAGGTAAGGACTGTGAGAGCAGTAGCCATGAAGAAACGTGACAATATAAATAAGACAAGATCACATACAAATGAGTTTTAAGTGATGTCACTGATTCTGCAGGCCTGATGTTCTCAGTCAGGTCGCTCCAAGGTCGAGGAGTCCAGATCACGAAAGCACGGTTACCTTTAGATTTAAGCCTTGACTTTGGAACAGCCAGAAGGGCTGTAGACTGTTTCATATGAGGTCAACATGTCTGTTATGTAACCTGGAGCCAGACCCAGACATGCTTTAAATGTGATTAGTAAAATCTTAAAATCAAATCTAAAGCAAACAGGAAATCAGTGGAGAGAACCAGGATAGGAGAAAGGAGTTACAGCAGTCTTGTCTGGAGAAAATGAGTTCATGAATTATTTTTTCCATGCCAAGTCATCTGGAGACAGTTAAAGATATTGGGTTAGAATCGCTTTTGGAAAACCCTCCATGAAAAACCTTCTGTGGGTTTGTATAGTGTAACCCACAGATGATTTCACTTCTTTCAGCTGATTGAAGCTTTTCTCAGGTCTGTGTGGGCGTGTTCAGAGTTTGATTGACATCTCCTTCACTCTCCTGTTGGCTTTGTGGCACCTGTTACATCTCACATCTTCATCATTCAGCTGTGTGTGTGTGTGTGTGTGTGTGTGTGTGTGTGTGTGTGAAGGGCCTTGTCTTGCCAAATGTGTTCATGGATTAAACACTGTCAACCTCCACCCACCTCAGTTAATGCTCAGTAATTACATCTGTCTGCTCTTTTTCTTCCTCTCCCAGGTGAAGCTGCCTTTCCCTGTAGATCAGATCACAAATCTTCCACGGAACGACTTCCAAATGTTGGTGAAAATGCACAAACTAACCTCGGAACAGCTCGAGTTCATCCATGATGTGAGGAGGCGGAGTAAGAACCGCATCGCAGCGCAGCGCTGCCGCAAGAGGAAGCTCGACTGCATCCTGAACCTGGAGTGTGAGATCAGAAAACTGGTGAGTCAACTGTTTCCAGCTGTCCATGAGACTCTCCTGTCTTCACGAGACACCTTGTGATCAAGGATAACAATGAGCTCAGTGACCAGCTGAGCAAAGCTGCTGCTGCTGATGATGAAACGCTTGTCACACCATCAGAGCAGCCTCTGGGTGTGTGGAGCGGTGAACCTCTAATGGATGTGATGGGGGACGAAATCCTAAAACCTTGTTCTAGAAATCAGATCAAAGCTTCTAAAGTTACAGTCTCATATTGACTTTAGATCACTAACAATGGAAGTGTTCTTTTAATGGCTGGTATGAACAGGAGGAATGATTACAGCAAGAAAACTGTTCATATAAGCACGTGACTGTTGTTTTGAGACGGAACATGTCCTATAAGAACACGGGCTTTGTCTGCCTCTGCTGGTGTTTAGTAGGAACTGCAATACATTTCATACATTTCTGTCCTTCAGTTTTAATTTACAGCAGCCTGTCAATCACAAATAATCACACAGTCACATTTTTACATTACAGATAAGTCAACATCTAACCACTGACTGAGCAATATTCTATCATGTGATCACTACAATCATAATATTGATTTTATTTGCATCTTTGTTTCAAATCAGATTTGTTTTGGCACCGACTGATCACATTGTCCTCTATCATGCTGTGAATCTAAAGATATAACCTGGAACATTTCCTGTTTTAGCTCTGGTTCTATTTCCACTGAATCAAAAGAGCTGTCAAAATTAGGAAGTAATAAACATCCTCAAAGACTGTGAATGTAAATCTGTCCATAAAGGCTTTCATCAGAGTAGAAGAAACTTCAGTTTCAGAATATGGCCGGATTACACAGCTTTAGCTTCTTCAGCTCAACACAGTGCATTCTGTTCAGGTAAACTTTGTTCACTGACATAGAACTTTAAATTCAGATCCCAGAGTGTCTGAAGAATCCAAACCCTGGACGAATACATTGAAATCAAATTCAAAATGTATGATTCATTCCATAGTTTGATACTAAAGGTTGGAAAACACCACAGTGCAATGTTATGCCTACTGTAGATATGAACACACAGTTATTCAACTGTACGATTCACTATGACTGTCTGTGAGGGTTTGAAGTGACAATGAGTCAGAGCTGACTCAGTTATGAGAGATGTTTATTATACAGTGAATGAGTGAAAGAACACATGACAAAATGTTTGTGTGTGAACTGTCAGTCACATTAGTCATTTGTTTTGACACTGGAAACTTCCTCAGAAACCCTTTTCTTTTAAGAGGAACTCATGCCAGGTAAAAACTGTGAACCAAACCTTAACCATACGAGGAAGACAGCACACAACAGGACAAATCACAGACATGACATTAGATTACATTACAATATGGCAAACAATACCTAAAAAAGAGAACGGCATACATGAAAGATGGGCGTTGATATGACACAGATGCCATATCATGTTTGGATGTCATGCATGTGTGGGTTCATTAGGAGAGGATATGATGGGTAGATTTACTTTTATAGAGAGCAAAGCGTGTATGTAGAATAAGACTAAATGTTGTCAATACTTACAGTCATTTCTAAAGCACTAACAAACAATGACATCCAGACCATCAGAAGGACTGACAAAATGTTTTGGCACTGAGGATGGAGGAATTGTTGAAGATGATTTCAGATCAAGTCTAAAGACTGGTTTCATAGCTGTGAGGAGATGATCACAACACTTACATAGTGCCAAAACATGACTTCATTTAATGTAAGGACTAGTGTTTTATTAAATGAACTGAATATCACAGTTCAGTACACAGTTGCTGTGTTTCTATTAATATATTTTGATGCATTTTGAAGTGCTGATTTTCACAAAAAAAACGTTTACATTCCTTCAAGTGTTTTTTTTTTCCTTTTTAATGTGAGTCCTTACTCTTTAGTCACATGACTGATCAGCTGCCTCCTCATTGGCTCCATAATCCATCCATGATGGCTCCACACAGATCTGATGTAACCTTCCTCACATTAATGCATGAAACAGACACACATGATGATTTCTTTCTTGTGTTACATTCTTTAGTTACATTGTCTTGTTGCGCTCTCTTCTTCTGGAGAATTGGCACCACCTAGAGCTAAACTCATGAACAAACTCCTAATATTCATGTAATACAAGCATTTATTCACATTTTCTTTTGACATACTACCGAGAGAAACAATTAAACAAAACAATTATAAATTTGACGAAACAACAGCCTTTTATGCTGTTTACAGTCAAAATCTGCCTTAGTTATATCTGTGTGTGTGTGTGTGTGTGTGTGTGTGTGTGCAGGTGTGTGAGAAGGAGAAGTTGCTGACGGAGAGGAACCAGCTGAAGGCGTGTATGGGCGAGCTGTGGGAGAACTTCTCCTGCCTGTCACAGGAGGTGTGCAGGGACGTCCAGCTGAGCCCCGAGCAGGTCCAGTCTTTACACCACTACTGCCCCGTGCTGCGGCCCGCCAACTCCACTGCCAGCAACAACGCCGCCCACCAGCCCAAATCTGCCCCCAGCCCCGCCACCACCAACACCACCAGCATCGACCTCACCACCCACTCGGGCTCGGCCACGCCGGAGCCCAGCTTCCACGGGTCACCGGGCCCCTCAGAGAGCGAGCCCGACTCGGCCGTCAGGAACGGGGCGGACAGAGATATGGACGGTCAAGACGCCAGCTTGTACACAAAGTCAGGGCTGTCCGTGGAAAAATCCAACCAGGCGGTAACAGTGGATTTTTGCCAGGAAATGACTGAGAAATGTACAACTGACGAGCAGCCAAGGAAGGACTGTACTAAGTAGTGGTGGTTCTCTGTGTTGTTGTTTTTGATGGGTTTTTTTTATTATTTAATTTTACTCTTCTGACAAACCCTCTCTCGGGGTTGTTGAGATGGTCAGCCTCCGCCAGTGTTCACTGAAAAACAAGCTTTGTTTGTATTTATGTCTTTTTGTGCTGTTTTTTTTTTTTCTCTTGTTTTGGAACGGTTGACACTAAAGTTGTCTTAACAGCAGCAATACTGTTCTCCAGGTATTCTCCTCTTACCATGACAGAGTGGGAACTTCTCACCAAACCCCTTACAATGGTGCTATACTCGCCCCGGCAGCAACCTCCTCAGCGGAGACTCTGTTCTTCATGTGTCACTCATCACAACTCAAAAAGTTGAACCTCATCGGACCTAAAACAGCAGCTCTCTTTCTATTTCGCTCTCTGTACCAACAGTATCTCTGTTCCTGCCTTTCTCTCTCACATTTTGCTCTCCTCTTTTCCCCACTCTGTCTCTATCAATCTTCTCTACCTCTCGTCTGTCTTTCTCTTCTCTTTTTCTCCCTCTCTCTCTGTCTGTGGTTCTTCTTCTCGCTATATATCTCAGTGGCCCTTTTCGTCACAGCAATTCAAACTCAGGAAAAGGAAAAAAAATCCTCTGAATGTTCAACCTAATTCATGAAAAATGAGAATACGGCTTCTGTACACGAGGAAGTTACGATGCAGTTAGACTGTAAAATGTTCATATGCAAAAATGTCTTCAAGCGTCTCGCATTTGTATTTCTGTACAGGAGAACTTTGTACAGGCTGTAAACCGAAAACATTCCTCCTTTGCCTTCCTCAGCACTGAACTGAAAGGAAAAAAAAAAGTCTTTGCAGGCGGTTAAATGGCTATTTTTATTTCCCACTCATCAGCAATACCATTGTATTTGGATGTTGTAATGGTGACTTTCAAGTGCTCGTTTGGCAGACATGTATATAGTATGGCGCATGATGACTGTAACAGTGATTTTTGTACAGGTAGAGGCTTAGATGTTTCTTTTTCACCGGGGTTATATCAAGCACCTTTTTGCTAAGGGAAAAATCTTTTGCTTTGCTGTTTCCTGTCCTGCCTAACGAATACTCCCCATCGCCGGCGGGTGTTCTTATACTCAGGAAATCAGCTCGATACACATGTAGACACACACATACAGTACATACAGACAAATGCATCAACACACACACACACACAGAAATTTTGAGCCCCGTGCATGTATAAAAGTTAAACATTCAAGACGCGGCTCAGGCCAGCTCCTCTCCACCTTTGACTCCTCTTTAAATGTGAAAAAAAGAGTTCTGCCTTGTGTTGTTTGGAGGAAATTTTACTTCTTATCAGTATTTAAAGATGCTATTTGTGTACATTCTTGCAGACATGCTTTTGGGTTCCTTCAGTGTTGCTGTTTGATGTTCAGAGAGAGAACAAAGAGCGTAGCCAACATCTAAGTGACAGATTTTTTTTTTTTTTTCAAACTGATCCTGAATAAAACAAAACACCTTTAGACAAAAAGAATAAAAAAAGAAAAGAAATTGACTTAAATCAGGCACTTTGTTTCTGGCCCCAGGCACTCAGAGCCATTTAGCACTTCAGTGAGGGTCTGTCTTTGTTTCAGACCCCTTAAAAGTCTGAGACGGGAGCACTTAAATTGGCACTTCAAAAGGAAACATCTTAATATGATGATATAAAATATATTATTCAAAATATCTCTATGAAGAAGACGTATCAGAAACCTAAACACAAAAGGAAGCTAATGGTTTAGTATAAGATTGTTCACACCTTATATTTGTATTTCTTTAGGAATTGAATAAGCTAATTCAGATTTCATTTGACGTGAAAACAGTGTATGTGTTGTCCAAATGATTAAGTAACAATCATATAAGATAGTAATGCGTTTGCCCTAATTGTGCATTTGTTTGAACATCCTACTTTGTGATGTGCATGCATGCTGCCTATAGCTATAAGCCTAGTTAGTTTGTCTAGCTTCTGTTTGCCTCGTTAATCCTCTCTGGAGCAGTCTGCTTTTAAAATGATCTTTTTTCAATTTCTATGTATAAACAAGCTGAATTATCTCAACCCTCACTAGAGGCCGGCTCTATGCACAAGCAGGGCCGTACTGTAGTACAAAGGTTGAATTCAATTGGAATGTCAAGCTTTATTCAACACCCTTTAAAGCCCCAATCCAAAATAACACCTCCCAGTTAGCTTAATACAGAGCTGAAGCTAATGTTACCCCGAGGCTAGCTAGCTGGTGTTCACCAGCCTCTGTACCTCAGTGTAATCACTCATTGAGCAATTCCTCCACACTCTTTCTGAAAAAAAGAAATGTGTTTACTATCCCTACTCTAAGACAAATGAGCATACAGGACTTACTAAATACAAAAATACAAACCCTGTGATTTTAAAAAAGCTAAACCATGAGTTCGTTAGCAGACAAAAAAACAAACCTACAGCTTCTGTGAAGTTTAACCAACCAAAACACGTCATCGTAACTGTTTCTCCCCAATTATGATATCCTCTCACACTCTTCTCTAATGTTGATAACTTTTAGGAGAAAGCTGCTGTCTAAAAACATTGTGTATCTTTTGAATTTTTTGCAAATTTAGAGGCGAGGGATATTCATTTGGCTGCAATCTGCAACTTCCCCGCTAGTTAAAGGCCACTTAAATGTACCATTTCCTTAGATATACTTATGTGAACCACGCAGCATACTGTTACAGTATACAGACAGCAATTCAAATAAAACTTAAGTTTGTCACCCTTTTGGAAATGTAACCACTGCTACAATCCTAGCTATCCCTTTTTGGTGACACTGTACTCGAGATTTCAAGGTAGTCTGACATAAGAGAACACAAAATGTTTGTACCCTGAACCAATTAAAAGCTGGTTCTGCTCTCACAGTGAAATCTTAACTCTTGGATTCTGTTAAAAAGGTAAGAAAAGTCAAAACCGCACTGACATTTGTAATATTACTAAAAAAGCAGACCCACAGCATGATGTTGCTAAACAGTATGTTGTGTGGTTTGTGCACAGCCTTGAGCTCACTTTGTTAAAATCACAGAGGGTTCAACTTTTTATAGAAAGTGGTAGTAAATTCAGATTTACCCGAGAATATGGATAGTAAACCTCTCTCTCTCTCTCTCTCTATATATATATATATATATATATATATATATATATATATATATATATATATATATATATATATATATATATATACATAAACTATAGCATAAACTCAGCTAGCCTCATGATTAGTCACCTCAAGACACACCTGCACCACCACCATTTTTCAAATGTGTGTATTACGCAGGACACAGTGGCTCATTAACCTTATTATTATTATTATTTTGATGCTAAAAAATGAATTCCTATACATCGGTGTGAGTATTTCTTTGGATTGTGGCTTTAAAGTTTGGATAATATGTTTTGAAGTTCTCCCCCAGACTTTGTCTGATGTAAATTTTAGATGTAGTTTAAAAAGTTTCTGTTCCACAGCTGAACAGAGTTAAGTGTATTTTATAAACCTGTCTTTAAATTGTTAAAAGACGGGTCCCTACTTCGTAGACTACATAGACCCATACACACACAAACACATGAACACACACACACACACACCCATTTATTCAAACAATACACACACAGTACATACATTGAGGCACAGCCTGAGTGCGGAGCAGTGGTGGTTCAGCCCTTTTTCTTATTTGTGCTCTTTTCATACTTGTACACATTTTTACTGAAGCAAAACAGTATTTCCCCACGTGGACGTCCTAGCAGGTTTAAGCCAGCAAACTAAAGTGGAAACATCTTCATTACAGAGGCTTATTTTCTGCAAACATTATGCAACTCATTTTCTATCCATGTACGTTTTCATTTGCTTGATGTTAAATTGGGGACGCCTGGTGTTGCATTGGAGAGCACCGACTCTGACTTTCTGTTTTTCTGTGTGGAGAAAATGATTTCATGACATTTGTGTTGTAGCAAAGTTATTGTAACAAAAGGCCCCTGGGTGTCTTCAGATGTCCTAATAATATGATATGTCCATAATTCAACTTAACAAACCTTTAAATTCCCCTAAGATAAAGAGATGATACAGCAAACAGAGGCCCCTGAAGCACTCTCTCCAGTCAGAAAAGCTTTTGTCCAGACCTCTAAGCTCTTTGAGTCTTGCTGCATGTTCCAACACTGACTGTTGTGGTGCAGTAATATGCATCCACCGCTCCATGCTGAGATGAGCTCATGTCAGCATCTACAACAGGCAGCTGTTCTTTAAGGACTCAGTTCACTCAGATTACAAAAAATGAATAAATAACTTACTTTTCAGGGTCTAGTCATGCAGATAGTTTTGGTTGTATTGGTTATAAACTGTCAAGGCTTGAGATTTCTGCCTACACTCTAATACAACAGAGGAATTGGACTTGTGGTGCTGACATCAGTGAAACGTGACAAAATTTAACATCTCTTTGCAGAAGTAGCTTCTTGTTGCTCTGGATAATCACATTGCTGTGAACAGTATTTTTTGAGTAGTTCCAATGAAAACTGAAATGAAATCATAATTCCATTCGTCTCTGTTCTGTTGAGGTGGTGGCAGAAATCTCAGACAATCTCAAAGCTTTGCCAAATAAAGCCAAAACTATATGTGTGGCTAGATACCAGTCGAGGTATGTGAGAAAATATGTTCTTGTCATTTTGGTGAACTGAACCCTTTTTTTGTGTCTCAGGGTGCCAAACATTTGAATCTGCTCTCTACATCACTCTTTTTTTTTTTTTTTTTTTTTACTTGATTTGTTTGAGAGTTGAATAAAACATCCCTTAAAATTATAATATTACTTAAAGCTGCATTAATTGATTTTTCTGGCCACTTGGGGGCAGCAGGTCCTTTTGTCATCTTACAAATTCTTTAATGGCAAACAGTTGGTAACATTAGCATTGTTTTGGAGTGGACTTTCTGTCCACCTGATGAATCCAACACTTCACTCGTCTTTCAGCCCATCAGAAAAGAACAATATCTGTCTTGAGGTGCTAAATGCTCCACCATGTTCACCAACTAGTAGCTAACTAATTTACTGGTTGCAAAACCCAAAATCAAAATAATTCCCTGCTGGTTCATCAATGCAAGCAACAACTTCCACAGTCATGTGACACAATGTTCATAAGAAAGTATTGATTAGTGCAGCTTTAAAAATGATGTAACAGTAATACTTCTATGCATCGAAAACACCTCAAATGAACTGAAGAATTTGATACTTCATATGAGGAATCCTCCAGGTCAACACTTTTTTTTTTTTTGGCTGGCCATTACAGCAGATCGATTTAAGTGAACAATTTAGCCTTGTGCTGTAACTCTGTAATTGAATGCTCGTACCTTTTTGCTGTGGATTTGTCTTGTTTAGTTAAAACTTTTTTTTTTGTTGCTGCTTCTCTGAAACAAACACTGGCTTTTCAACTCCAAAGGTTGTTCTATACAAGAATATGAACAAAAACATGCCTTTCTCACAGATTCCTCAACTTTATTGAAAAAAAAAAAAAAAAAAATTTGGTATCCTGGTTGAAAGCGAGCGCAGGCTGAGATCATCGAGTAAAATATACAAATGGAAAATGTTTACAAATAGGTGTCATGTCATGTTTGATCAGTTTTTTGCCATGTAAAATTGATGCTCTGTTCAATTGGATGGTTCTTGGTGTTGCGTAAAGAGACAAAGAATGAGTTTCCTCACCTTGTCTTTAATCCAACTTTTGGGATGGGTCAGCATTACATGGATACAAGTGCACCTCCGATATTTGCCTTAGAACTTGCAGAGGCCATAGTTCACATTCAAGTGAAGTGAGTGTATGCAGGGGCCTGGGCCCCCATCCCTGAGTCACCAGTGCGACTTTCTCACACTTATCTACCTGTGAAATCCTTCATACCTCTCATAACTGGTCAATGACTGTATCAGCAAACTGCATCAGGTGTTTTTTCTACATGCTTTTTACACAGATTATATGGATTATTGTATTAGTAGATTTTGGTGCATCATTTTTAATGTAATAGCTCTTAAGCTTGTAGTTCAAGTTGTTGTTTTTTTTCTTTCATTTTTTCTAGATGATTGTTTTGTGTTAATATTGTCAATTTGAAATAGCTGTTATTTGCTTATTCTCTACTAAGAGTTCTTACCTTTATAATTTTTAAATGCTACATGACCCTAATTAATTAAAATGACTTTGTAAATACGGTATTGTGCAAACCCCATTTTCATTCATTTCAATTGCTAGTGTTCTATAAATTACTTTTTTGTCTAGACACCATTTCTCTTTATGAAATAAAGAAACGTGCATATCATGTTCTGTGTTTTGTGGATGTTTTTTTGCAAAAATATGACAAGATGTTGGTCAGTTTTAGCACTTTTTGGCCACTTGGGGGCAGACACTACACTGACATAAAACCTTATAGAGTTTGAAATGCTGATGTGGTGACGGGTCCAGTATTCACTCTCCTTTAGCTCTGTTTCTTTTGTCAGAATGAAAACAATAAGGCTGTAGGCTTATCATTACACATTAAGTTATTAGACTCACTGTTCATAAGAAAATATTGATTATTGCAGCTTTAAAGTCTCTCTCAAAATCTTGACGGCAAAGTCAAAAGTTTTGGCTTGATCATTTCAGTTAATATGATGCATATTCTTAAATAATCTTGCATTTAATCAAATAAGAAATGGACACTCATTAGAATGGGAGTACTGGTTGCTTTCTGGGACTCTTCCATAATGAAGCTAACATTTGGTCTGCTGTGTCCACTGTAACTGAAGAGTACCTAAAGGTAACAAAATACACACTGAAATGAATGAATGAAATAAGAATGTCTACCACTGAATTCATAGTGTTCAGCCCATTTTTTATTTCATGTACAAAATTAAAGGTGGAGAAGTTCATAACCTGCTTTTTACTTTTTTTGTGCAACAGTGTTGTACTGTAATGTAAGATGGGATAGTAATAAGAATAGAAAACATACATCATAATGGTTATTATAGAAGTAATGTGAGTAAGTAGGTTAAAAGTAATGTTAATGGAACTAAACATGTAATGGGGTCTGCTGTTAGCATTCACGCCTCATACACTTTATATTTATTACTCTACTGTGTTTTATTACCATGTTACTGTAGCGTTTGATCTCTGGCACATGAACTTCCTTTGGGATGAATAAAATTCTATGTTATTATTTGACTCAGTATATCACCGTCAGCTCAGTGAATATCCACAGGAAACCCTACAATAATCTAAACAGAATGGCTGTTGACATTTCTTCTTCACTTTTGGACAGACCGGCTCACGTCACCAGACTAAACAATACACCACTCAGACAAAACAGTTTGCTGCTGAGGAGGGAAAATGTTTAATAGAAAAAAAAAAAACAACAACAGAACAGCAACATTCATATTAACAGCTTCTCAGACTTCTCAGATATATTCATAAACAATATTAGGCTACTCAGTCAACCGAAATTGAAGAGCCCTTTTTTCTCTCCAGCTCATTCTGTATGATAAATCATAAACACTGGTCCATTCATCTTTTTTGTGGTTGCCAATTCCACAATTACACTTAATTACAATCTTCAGTCAAACATCATTGCAACAGGCTGCTGCTCTCATTTTATGAGCTGTCACATATGCTTTCAGCCAAATATAATTATTCAGATTTGATCTATGTTCTCTAAAAACTACCCATCACCAAAAGAAAGTGATCATATGCTGAAGATATCATTTGCGCAGAACATGAAGCAAATTATTACGTTTATTTTGTCAGTGGAATGTCATGTTAACATATTTGAACTGAAGTTCTTGTACATGCACTATACATACTGTATAAACATATTGTGAGAACATAAAGTTAAAGTTGAGAGACAGGATGAGATTCGCTTTGCGATCAGGATCCCTGTGCCTTTAGAACTCCCACGTGTCTCTAGCTTAGTCTCAAAGACGTCACTTTCAGTTTACTTTTTCATGATTGAAGACAGCTCCAGAATCATGCTCTGAAAGACAGACAGAAGTGTGGACAATGAATGTTCAAATCACAGACACAAACCCATTTCTCTAAACAGCAGCTGAAAATCTTGTTTTCTGTGACCACCAGTGTTTTAACTCCTACCCTTACTGCAGCGATGTACAAGTGCACTCCAAGGTGTGTTGGTACACTGTGACATCACTGGTGGGTGTGGTTACAGGTGCAATAGAGTACACTTTTGACCACACCCAGCTGAGTGGTTTAAAAGTGCAACAGACTAAAAACTTTCAACCAGAGTGGGCAGTGAATCTGAAGCTTTAAAATGCCAAAATAAAAATACATCAAAGAAAGAAAGAAGTGAAATACAATTCATGTGTATTTAGTTTTTATGTATGAACTTTAATGAGTTATAATTAAATGAAAAACATATTTAAAGAAGAACAATCCCTTTTGGGGAAACAAACAGGGCCTGTATACATGTATTAATATAGTGAGGGTGTCCGAGTGAGGGGGCTGCCACATACCATATTTCATATAGTTTAACTCCTTTATTTGATGCAAGCTCATATGGAAGGTCTTTCTAATTCCCTCTGTTAGGTAAGTATATTTGGTCATATTTTAGAACAAACCCTGCTGGTTTTCTGATCTGCTTTCACTTGATCTGTTAATTTTTGGTTATTGCATTATGCTGTTAAAGGTCCAGTGTGTCAGATTTAGCTCTATTTACAGAATACAACAAAAAACTGAATATAATACACGTAACAATGTTTTCACAAGTGTACAACCAACTGTAAATAAGAATTGTTATGCATTTGAACATGAACCTTTTATATCTACAGAGGGAGTCGGTCCTTTTGTACAGAGTCCACGTCGAACTGCCATGTTTCTACAGTAGCTCAGAATGAACAAACTAAACACTTCACAGCCACCATAGTTTTCCTTCCTTCTTCTTCAGTTAATTTGGCCTAAGAGGTTAAGGTGACTGTGTTTGCCATCCTCCAAATCCCAATCCAAGTTCCCACAGACTGAACTACAGCTGTTGATTAAGGACAGTCATTTAACTCATGTCTTTTATTACCAAATGCAGTTTTTTCATTGTGACATGAATTATCTGTGCCCTATTAAATCAATTTAAAGCACACAAAAAGAGTAAAGAGTCATTACATTTGATTGATGCAGAAATGAGCAGCATCGACCAACCAGTCCATGGGGAATTGGCTTGGGAGCCAGAGTGTGGCCAGTTAAAGTCCAGCACAGACCACAGTATGTAACATGGACTGTTAGCTGGAGAGGTGCCACTTGAGCAAGGCAACAAACACCTATGAATCTTCCATAAGTGATACTACTTTTCAGCCTAGCGTTAAGTACCCTGTAAATGGACTGTACTAGTTCATCATTATAGTCATCAGATAGCCAAGTAGTGACATTTGTTGCATTAGAGGCTCCAGATTAAATATGACGGATGATCATTTTCTGTACTCACCATGGACATCCTCCGCCCACTGGCTGGGGGCGGTGGGGTCACAATTGGACTCTCTCCCTGGTTGAGGTGCTGGGCCTCGAGGTCTGTTCCACTCTGAGAATCAGTGCTGTCAGACGGAGTGGCCAGCTTGCCCTCTGACATACCTCGGGACATGAAACTGCACTTTCTGGCTGTGGGGTAGTGGTCGCTCTCTGGAGAATCGCTCATGTCACTGAGCTCCTTACAACCACTCACTCTGCTCTGCTTCCTCTGCGGGTTCCTCAGGGCTGCTGGGATCTCCATGGAACTGGCCATCTGTGGGGGTCGAGCTCCTGCGTACTGCGGCTGGGCCGAGCAGCGAGGACCATTTGACTCATCACTGCTGCCCGAGGGCTTGCTGTTGTCCAGTGTGTAGCGCCGCTCCACTGCTCCCAAATGCTGTAGACCCTGGATGTCAGCTTGGCTTGGCAGGTACGTCCGTGGAGGCTGCTGGTTGGGCCCCTCCTGATTCTGAGGGACCGCTGGGGCCACACTCAAAGGCAGAGTCTCTCCACGAGCATCAGGCGCAACAGAGCAGCTCATCTGTGTGAGCTGCATCAACCTCTGTGGTGAGGAGTTAGTAAGCACACAAACCTGCTGCACCATGGAGTTTTTCTTTGACCTGTACACGCTTTCATCGTCACCATATTTGTATCCATACAAGCTTTCTTTGATCTCCTTCACCCCAAGATGGAAAATCTCCAGGAGGTTGAGGAATAAAGAAACTCCAGCAATTACCAGCATGAAAACCATGAAAATGTTCTTCTCTGTTGGCCGTGACACAAAACAATCAACGCTGTTGGGGCAAGGCAACCTCTCACACTTGTACAGAGGAGACAGTCCAATGCCGTACAGAGCACACTGACCTATAATGAAACCCACCTCCACCACAGATCTTGTTAAGATATGGAAAACATATGTGCGCAGCAAGGAGCCTCTAAGGGGAGCTTTCCTCACTTTCTTCTGTTCATCTAGTTTCCTGAGCTCTCGCTCAATTCTCTTATGGTCCTCCTGGATGTCTGTCCCCTCCAGCTCAGCTTTCAGACAGGCTTTCTTCCTGTGCCTCTCCTTCTCAAGGGTCCTCAAACGGTACAACGCATGTCCCATGTAGACCAGAGATGGAGAGGACACAAAGATGATCTGCAGGACCCAGTAGCGGATTAGGGAGATGGGGAAAGCCTGGTCGTAGCAGACGTTCTTGCAGCCGGGCTGCTCTGTGTTGCAAACAAACTCACTCTGCTCGTCATCCCAGACGTCCTCAGCCGCAACACCGAGCACAAGCATGCGGAAAATGAAGAGGATGGTGAGCCAGATCTTCCCCACAATGGTGGAATGAATGTGGACTTCTTCTAAAATACCCCCTAATAAGTTCCAATCCCCCATTTTCTGTCACATTATTAGAATCTGTCAGTGAACAAAGAAACACATGAGTAGTTTGTAGGTTTTTCATCAAATGGAAAGTCAAACATGCAATAATAATTCTACTTACATGTTGTCTAGGGTCCTTGTCTCATGTGCTTCAGCATAAAGACATTAACAAAGAGCAGATTAACTATAGAGACATCAGGGCTCATTTTTCATCCCTTGAAGAGAGACGAGACCCCCTGTGCAGAGTAGCTGACACTATTTCAATGCTGTTGCAAACTAGGACTCTAGTTTGAAGTCATTGATCCACCAAATGGTCCTATAATGCCCTGAGGGTAGTTCACCCTGCCTCTTTTGAAAGGACACTACACTACACTGGAAATAGCATCAACTGAGATGTCAATACACAGCCATGCACATTGTGTTGGGTTCTTGCTTATGAAATACAATAGTGTGGAATAGCGTGCTTTTGTCCTCATGGCAAGGGTTTGTTTGTTCCTTTCCTGGTTCACCACGACAATATCTCCATAAGCAGCCCATGGTTTTGGAACCACAGTCAGCTATCACACATGTTTACAATGCACTTTAATTTGAGGTCATTTAATTGAGTATTTACATGTTGTAATTTTATAGTTCATTGCAGAGGGAAATGTTGGCATTTGACTCCACATTTATCTGACAGCTGTAGTTACCTTTTACATTCCAGATTAAAAATGCAAATTGGGATCACTTGTCATTAGTGCTACTTTACATCTCTATGTGGAATATGCATTATGTTCCTGTAAGTTCCCGCCCCTCCCTTCCCCTCTATTCTATCAGACAGGATCAGGCGCTGTGGTGAATTGGGTTGGGACTGCATTGGGTTCTCTCTAAACCCAACCAGTCACAGCACATGGCTGCCCACCCAGACCTGGATTCTATTCAAGGTTTCTGCCTGTTGAAAGGAAGTTTTTCCCTGCCCCACTCGTAAAGTGCTTGCTCATGGTGGAATTGTTCATTCTAGATAATATAAGGAGTACAGTCTAGACCTGTTCTATATGAAAAGAGTCTTGAAATAACTGTTCGAATTTGCCACTATATCAATAGAATTGAACTCGCCACGTTTCAGATGTTGAGTAGATCTTTTCTACCAAGTTATTTCCCTCTAAATTCCTGACATTTGTTTGATTTAAATAAAAGCCCAAAATAAGAATGCACATTCATGCAACAGAACTTTGTTTTTTCTTCTCTCCACTCCTACAAATCATCTCATGATCCCTCAGATTTATGTGGTGACCCCTTGGAGGTTCCCTGACACCAAGGTTGGGAAGCTCTGGCCTAAAGTGGCTGTCTGGATGTAAAGTAGTTCAAACTAGCTCCACCTCCTCAAGCAGCTCCAACAGTAAAATGCTGCTTATGCTCAGCATTAACAACCTATTGTCACATAGAATCATGTATCAGTCAATATGGAGACAGTTAACTGCAGAGTACTCCATTCCTCGTCAAAGCGATGAGCTTTAACTTAGATTTAGAATGAGTCTGATTTGACTGCCTGACATTTACTCAATAATTCACACAGCATTGCATTGTTGAGTATGATAGTATATTTAGTACAACAGTGAATCCATCTGAGTTTGCTTCTGTCCTCAATGTCATGTCACTGGCTGGTTGGCGACTGAGTTACAAATGGCACCCCTAGGCACTGGCCTCCATTCCCCTACTTTGTGGCCCACTTTATGAATATTTGTGTCATGGTGTGTACAGTACACGGTGCTACCTCACAGATTATTGTCCAGTACCAACCAGCATAGATATTTTATTCCCAAATTTGCCACACTATCAATGATTTGATTTTTTTTTAAATGCAACTAGACAGCAGCATAAATAAATAAAACTTTATTTTCAGTAAAGAATTCTGCACAGTATTCACAATATTGCATTCCATGCAGTTCATAAGCAATAGGATGAGTCAAACAAAAAGCTGTTTAGGCCCACAGATAAAAGGTTTCGTTTCTATTAACAGAGATAAATGTCCTGTCCTGTACATGACTCAGACATGTAAACATATTAACAACCTTCAAAAATATCAATCCCCCCCCCCCCCCACACACACACTCCCCAATACACAAATACATCCATTAAAACTAAATCCCAGATATCACATACAAAACTAGAATAAAAAGAGAGAAATTGATCAGAACTCCAGATCTACCAACAGGTGATGCATCAAGTCGTTCCAGTCAGCGTCCACTCATTTAAGGAACTAAAAATGTCACTTCATTCAGGAGGATCTGAGCACACTCACACTGGAACCTGGAATTATCCAAGTCTGAAGGCAGTTTGTTCTCATTGCTGTGAGAAAAACAAGTTTAGAACTAGACGTAAGACGAAGCTGAGGACTTGCTGAGAAACATTTTTGTAATGTAATATTTATCTGCAAAGGCTGAGAGAAGACAGCATGTAGAGGAGCAGAAATCAGAACACATCCAGCACCGCGTAGTGACTGCAGCGTGGATTCTTCCAAACCAAAAAGTGCATCAAATAACACTGATATTAACTGTATTATTACTAAGTGGATATTTCACCATTCACATCAATCAATCTTATCAGTTGTGCTGAGGAAAAGCCGTTGAATTCTTTTTCACACGTTGAACTCTTCGAACAGGCACAGTTCAACATCCAGAACAGAATCCCTTTACAGACAGTGACTGGATGTCCGACCTTCCTTTGAAAAACAGTTTGGCTAAAACTGCTCCAGATCTTGATGGATAGCGTAGCCTGTGTGGGGATCGATCCTGTGACCCACGAGGACTTGTAATGACTCAGCCCCCCCTGCGGTCACGTCTTCGTGCACCATGTCACATGAACAGCACAGTATGTGTGTGTGTGTGTGTGTGTGTGTGTGTGTGGAAATGTTCTAGTACAAGAACTATTCAGCAGAAAACAAAGCACACACAGTCACAGAGATCAAGTGTCCATCTTCTCCTGCTTCTTGAAAAGCTTCATGAGCTGGTAGAATCTGTGAGCGATCTGAGAAAAGAAGAGTTAACAGTTATTACCTGCTCCTTCACTGCAGCCTGTACACTCACATCACACAGCTGCAACAATAAAAGATGAACGTACCTGCCCTGATGGTTTATTAAGTTTCTCTGCCAAGGCAGAGAAAGTCTCACGTGAAGCTCCTTTCGTCTTCAGCTCGATCAGAATAGCTCGATCTTCATCTCTGGAAGAAGCAGAATAGAGACAATCAGATTGCGTCTCCAGTGACCATTAGCATTAGCACGACCTGACCCCACATGAGATTTAAAATCCATCCTCTCATGTCACTCTTGGACATAAAAAAAAGAAGCATATATTCCACATAGCATATCGATGTCATTTGGTCAAAGGTGTCTAGTAATGTTTTGTGGACTTGAAATCAAAGTGAAGCACTTTACCGGACCTGACTTGGCTTTGGACATTATTGCATGTGAACTGCAAAGTCATTATCTTACCTCTGGGTAATTACGCATTAGGACAGAGATGGTTATGAGTTAGATGTAGAGAAAATATAGTTTTTAGATCTGAATCGATGCATTCAGGAAAAATAAAGTCCCTCAGGCGTCAACATACAGCATTTAAAAACAGGAAAAAAAAAACAGGTCATGGTCTAATCTGATTTGACCTGAGCTTGTAATGGTAACAGTGGAAGTACCTTCTGTAGCTTCAGCTAAATGTACTGCTAATGAGGAATTATCAATGTTCAGAACATGTATTAAAAATGCTGATGCATCCCAATTAAAGGTTTCTGTTTTAGTACTGAGACTGTAGCACATAAAGGGGTACAAACTACAGGTTTCAGTTGAAGGTATAAGAGAGATGAGAAAAAATGAACATAATAAAGATAACATGTATTGATATATACAATACAGAACCAACTACTGACCTGCTCCATGACATCACCACCTCGCCCTTCTTCCGGATGACATTCTTGGCATAGAGGCTGCTGGGGGACAGAGATGATGGGGATGATCTGGAGTCACCGTCGTCTTTCTTGCAGTTAAAGAACATTTCCTCCGCGCTGTCCTCTTCCTCCACTCTGGATCTCTTGGCTTTTGATTTCTCTTGGTGCTTCTTGCGTTTATTACTACCACTAGTACCTTTCTCTGGGGTGCTGTTTGTAAAGGTGAGGCCTCCCTCTGAGTCTGACACCTCCATGTCACCTCTCGCTGAGGCTGACAGATGTGACGCCAACACTTGGCTGCTTTGATTTGTTCCGGCGCTTTCGGCGGGTTGGTGTGGACTGTTATCTGACTCGGACAAAAGAGCTTTTGATGGACTTTGTTGAGTTGTGATGTCTTCTTCTGTGTGGCATGTTTGACTTGCGCTCTTGTCAGTAGTGTCTGTCATGTTTTCTCTGCTGACTGAGTGATCCGAGCTTTTAGCACTGCCGTGCAAACGATTATCTGAAGTAATTTCAGGTAGACTTTTCGGAGACTCTGACAGCTTCCGTGAATCTTTTGAGGTATTTCGTTGAGATGATTGAACTTCTTTTCTGCTGGGTGGACCTTTTGTTAGTGTTAAGCTCTCTTCTTGCGTGAGATCTGACCCAGTGGCAGCCTGACAGATCCCAGAGCTTTCCTCATGGTTAGACAGACAGTTCTCTGAGGGTACAGCGTTTAAAGGAGTACCATTCTGTGATCTGTCAGACGGAACAGTTTTTGCTTGACCTTCTTGAATTGTTTCACTGTCTTCTCCATGCTGCTGGTCTTCTTCTGTTAGTGTTCGACTTAAGCTGTCGTCAGCAGTGAGCGTGGTATCTGTGCCTGTTGCTGCCTGACGAATCTTTACGATGAAATGGTCGTTGGACCTCTCCATCACTAGCGCCTGCATGGGCAAATCAGGTTTGAACACAAACGGCGTGGCAAGTGGCTCCGAGTCCACGCTGCTGCTGGAGCCACAGCTCGAGTTGTCGGTGTCAAGAGCCAGGTGAATGTCCTGCTCGGTAGCATCTTCCCCGTCCATCAGAGCGTCCTCACTTATGTGAGCACTGATGACACTGTCTGGAGTGGACATGATGTGCATGCTTGATGGCTGAAGGAAACTGAGATGGCTGTCTGACTTGAGAGGCGATGGAATGGTGAGAGAGACTGCCAGATCATCAGCTAAAATGGAATATGTCCTCTGTGAAGCCAAGCTGGACTGCAACATCGCTCTGTTCTCTGACGGCACTTCTAACAAGCAACTTTCATCAAATAAAGCCGGATTCAGGATCTGATCTTTGGATCGCGGAGAGGACATCTTGCGAGGTGAAATGCTAGACCATGTCGCAATGAGTTTGGAGGGGGTCTCGAATTTTGTTGGGGAAAGCAGTTTAGATGGAGAGTCAAATTTACTTGGAGTGGTGATGCTGATAAGTCTCTCGCCATCCTTCCTCGGTGTACCGAGCGACCAGGTTGTGTTGTCTCCAGTGATGCCACTGGACTCCAGTAAGTCAGAACCTTGCAGGAGACACTTGAAGATTTCTCCCATTTGAGTGTCTCTCACCAGGTTGAAGGTTAAACTGGAGGCTTGCTGCTCTGTGAGCAGTTCGAAGTCAGTTCTGTCAAGCAAAGAGCCATTTTGAGAGACGACCAAAGACGGTACGTTCGTTTTCTCTGGAGTTGAAGAAACAGTTTTAGGAGGCAGGAAGTCGTCCACAGTTTGTGGATTTGGGACATTTGCTGGATGAGGGTCAAGATTCCTGTCTTTGTCCATGTGTGTTATTCGGATATCTTTGCCTCTGCTTCCGAGGCCTGTTTTGTAAGGTGCCACAGCACGAGGTTTGATTCGATTCAGGTTGGTCGGAGCGGATTGTGCAGTCTTTTGTTGACATTGTGGCTTCTTTGCAGTAGGCTGTCTAGATACCGTCTCATTTCCACTGGGCTTACTGTTCTCGGCTGGAGCTTTTGTTGGCTTGCAAAGGCTCTTCAGTGCTGTGCAAACATCCTTTAGCAAGTAGTCAACTTGGACATCTACAAAGTCCCACAACTTTTGCTTCAGATCGACTGCTTGCTGTTCAAAGATGCGTTTCACAATACCATTATTTAATACTTTGCTAAACACAGATACAATCAGTTTCTTCAGCTTGGACTTCAGCTCCACTTCCTGACTGCATATTTGACCAAAATGAGCACCATCCACAAATTCTAAAAAAGACTCCTGGAAATTGTCCATCACACCATAGAAGCTCTTCTTGGGAAAGGTTTTATGAAGCTTCATGTACTTTTTTCGGATCTCGGTACGAACCAGCTTGAATGTCTCCATCACTTCCTCTATAGTGGAAAAAGAGGCTTTGGTTGCTGCAGGACAAACTGTTTTAAAACGACTCTTTGGACTTCGTGTTGACACACCAGTCATTTCAACAGGCTTTTCTGTAGAGGTCTTGTTCAACAAGGTCTTAGGACTTGGTTTGTTTCTGACCGGTCGTGCCAGCTTGGCCCTCTTGGTTGCGGTAGCAGGACAACCTGCAGCCGTCTCGTCACTTTCACTTAAAATCTCCCCCTCTTCCAGTTCAGTGTCAGAGAGGCTTGAAGGCAGCTCGGATACTTTGTCCACCAAGTTTTGCGCATCATTGTTTGCTGGAGAACCCGGATATTTGTTTTCTTTGTTCACATCTAACTTCTTTGAGTTGGCATCAACAGCTGGGCTGGTGAATTCTGCAAAGAGAACACGTTTATAGAGACATTTAGTAGAAATTATGGCATTTCATAACTATGATTAGTCTCATTATTATGAGGTCCCTATCTTGTAAGGATCTATATCCTGTGTTTATGAGACACAGTACTCTTTACTTTTTATGATTATTACATTTAACAATGAACCTCGCATGACGAACGCTTTAAAAAAAAAAAAAAGAATCAAAATTTCTGCAGCAGAAAATGCCTTTTTATTCCATGCAAAAACTCAACCAAGTGCTTGCTCCTGGTGTAATTGTTGGGTCTCTGTAAATAATATCGTAAAGAACGATCTAAACCTGCTTTATATGGAAAGATGTCATGAGAAAACTTTTGTTTTGATTTGGCAGTATATAAATAAAATTTAATTGAAAAACCTAGTGCCTACATTACCCACAATGCACAGTTCTGACAGTTCATTTGCACATTCTTGTTTGCTATGCTAGTAGCGGCTGATGTAGCTGGGAGCTTACAGCCTGCAGCGGGCAGAGGCAGCGGGCTACAGAGCTGTGGTGAGCTCCACACTCCACACTCAGATTTAATACAGATACAGACAAGTAACAGACATAAAACATTACTACAGCCACTCAATCACTAACACAATATTCTGGATGTTAAAGAAAGATTTAACATGGCACGACTAAAGCAGCTTTACCTTTCTGAAGGCTCTTAACATGACCTGGCTTGCCGTGAACATGGAGATGACTTCTCTTGGTGATCCGGATCGGGCTCCTCAGAGGGCTGATGGCAGCAGGGATTCTCTTCAGATTGCTAAGCGTGCGCATCATGGAGTCCTCATCGTGGAGTAATGGCACAGAGCTGGAAGGCTCAAAGTTATTCTCATGACTCTTTCCAGGAAAGATGTTCTTCTTCGGTGTGACAGTGAGGTCGCTGTACTTCTCTGGCAGCGCGCTCTCCTCTGTCGTACTGCTGACTTTGGACACTGCGATACAGCCGGTGGAGGAACTCGGCTCGGCCATGATGCTGCTGCTGTCGTCTGCGTCTTCTCTGGTCTGAGTTAAAACGTAAATAGCCTCTGAAAGGCTCAGCCCCTCTTGTGGAAGTGATTCCAGGCTTATTGTACTGGACACAGCGTCTGCATCTTTAGGACCATCTTGCAAAGGACGAGCATCTTTCTCATGAATGGAACTGGAAGCAGGGGGACACTGTCCTTGCTGACAGTCCTGAGGTAGGATAGTGGGTGACGTTTGCTTGTTTTGGGGTCTGGTCTTGTCAGATACATCTCCAGTTACAGTACTTTCCCTTGGTGGTGAAGCAGCTGCAACTTCTTTGACTGAATCCGGGCTTTTCTGTGCTGCAGTTTTAAGAGTCCTACACTTCAGTTCTACGCTTGAATCAAGCACAACGGGTTTGGTCACAGCAGCAGACAGGTCAGTATTACTTCCAGGGTTCACTTTCTGTAAAGAGTTGCCTGTTTGTTGCTCAGAATTGCTTTCAGAGGTGTCACTGGCACCATCTGTAGCCTGCAGAGGTCCACATCCATCTTCTTGGCTGTCTGAAACCAGTTTGGGTTTGTCTGCATCTGTTGCTTTTAGAGAACTTCTCTCTGGTGATTCTTGTGTGGTCTGCACAGTGGGCTGATTCTCTGCAGTATCTAGGGGTCGGCTATGAGCTGAGGTAGTTTGGACTGAGTGGTCTTCAAGTTGCTCATCAGCTGCAGGAGCTTCACTCTCATTTTTGTCCATCTCTTGGACATCTTTCACATCTTCACACCTCTTCTGTGTCTTCTCTGATTGTGGAGTTTTGGATGTATCTGGTGATTGCTCTGCAACATCTTCCAACCCTGCTTCTAGTTCACTGCTGTTTACTTCATCGATCACACACATGTCCTCAACGTTAGGTTGTGAACGCTCATCGTCAGGACTGCTTTCAACCTGCTTGTCTGCTAGTTTGAGGTCATCCTGGCTCGCATCGATGGGCAAAGCTGGCTTCTTAATGGGTGAAAGGGTTAGATTTAACGTTTCCATGAAGCACAGCTTCCTGTTTGGACTGTTTTCCTCCGCAGAGCTTTTCTCTGTGACGTTTGGTTCTTCGGATGACTTTTTTAAGGCCTCTTGTGTCTTTTCTTTTCTTTCCTTACCACAGACATCAACTTTAGATTGGTCTGATTCTTTTAATCTCTGTTTCTCATGTTCTCTGCTCGTCTCTGACAAACTGCTCCTCTTATGTTTTCTGTTGGTTTCATCTTCACGTCGTCTGTCCTCCTTTCTTTGATAGTCCTTTGACAGTCTGTCCCCTTCCCTCTCTTTGGAGGAGTCCCTGTATCCTTCAGTGTGTTTGTTTGAAGAGGACTTTTTGCGGTCCTTTGAGTCTGATCTTCTGATGTGTCCATCACTAGTCTTGTTTCTTCTATGATCTCGGCTGTAACCGTCTTTAGAGCTGTGAGCTGTGCCGTGTTCAGAGTCTGGTGTGGATGTTTTGCCTTTGTCTTGTCTCTGTTCTCGATTTCTCCCTTTCTTGTCATCAGAGGAGGCTGCACTGTGTAAAATCTCTGGTGGAGGGCTTTTGGTCCTCTCTGATCTATGGTGCCCCTCAGCATTTAGGTAGCTCCTGCTCTTAGATGACTTGGAGTCATGTCTCCGCCCCGTGTCTCGGTCTGCTTTGTGCGACCTGTTTTTCTCAGGATCTGAACCAGTTCTATGTCTCCGATCTGTTGATTCAGATACTTTCTGACATTTTTCCTCTCTGTGCTTGGACTTGTGTTTGTCTGACTCACTGTGACGCGTTGATGAACAGCTGCTGGATTTGCTGCTGGAGTGCTCTGTCTGTTTGTCGGGTACATCACAATCTCCTCTCGAGGAACTTTTTGAATTACTGTGATACGACACTTTTGAAGCTCTCGTCTCAACAGAAGATCCGCTGCCCTGACAGGAGGAACTATTGCTCTCCTTCCTGGAAGGTTGAGGAGGTTCCCGTGGAGGATGATCCCCCCTGGGAGGTGAAGCTAGTAGAGGAGGAAGAGGGGGAGGAAGGCCAGATGGTAGAGGAGGAGGAAGAGGAGGCAAAGCACTGGATGGTGGAGGAGGAGGAGGAGGAGGAGGAGGAGGAGGCAGAGCACTGGATGGTGGTAGAGGAGGAAGTGGCCTACTCTTGGAGCTGCCCACGAAGGTCCGGCTGGATGAATTATGATCCCGCCGATTATTGTTGTGAGATTGATGATGATGACCTTTCTGTGACCTGAGGACAACAATGAATCATCGTTCATCATACACCCAATCAGCAGAGGCAGCTTCTACTAACCACGTCAGCTACTGTAGGTAATCAACAAGCTGTTTTTCTTAATATAACGGACAAATCCTACTTGGAGTTGTTACATTAGTTTATTATGGAGGATTTCATACATCATATGTTAAAACAACACTTACCACTGGTTCAGTCTCTGAATCTCAGCATCTTTTCGTGTCACTTCCTGTCTAGCTGTTCGTAAGAGTGCAGAGATGTTCTTTTTCAGACGGTGGTTCTCGGTGTTCAGCCCTGTGTTCTGTTTTAAGAGAAAGAGACAGAGAGAGCACACCATGTTATCATCAAACTGTTCCAGGAAAAGTTCAAGTGGCTGCCCGAGCGTGATTTCAAAGGAATTCCACAACAAAACTTTTTGTATTCAAATCTATACACTCATACCTGAGTGTATAGATTTGAAGACACATTTTTACACTGAAGCAACATATTTAAACTCGGTGTGCTGTTTTGAGGGTGTGAGGAAATGCTGGGTAACTGGTCATGTTAGATAAAGCAGTGAAGCTCCAGAAATGTGTTAATGAATCCTGTGTTTGCACAGGTACTGCTGTATGAAGGTGAATGGCAGATTATATTAAATAAAATGATAAACAACACAGTAAATGAGACATGAAAAACACAAAAATCACTGTACAGCTGAGGATAAGAACTCTTCAAACTAATCAGTGAAAAACTATATGGAATCATTTATTCATTTCATTTTCAGACTTATGTATGAAGCATAATAATAATAATAATAATATTATGTGAACAATAAGATCACCTTTTACAGCTTTTTTCTGTAAATTTTATTTTATACATATTTTGTATTTGTTTGTTTGTTTGTTTTTGTTTTTTTCTTTTAAATTTTGTCTTGTACTTTATTATATGTCGGACCCCAGGAAGAATAGCTGCAGTTCTGCTGCAGCTAATGGGGATCCAAATAAAACAATAAACAATAAACAGCTGAAAAATAAATAAAAATCAAACAAACCTGCATCTCCATCTGCTCCAGTCTCCTGCGGAGCTCTTTAATTTGGTTCTGAGCTGCTTGGAATCTGGACTTCAACTGCAAACAAACAAAGATAAAGGAAAGGATTATGAGATAGTTGGCCAACTGGCAGCGGCATTCTACGTCTTACCAGATAATCCTTTATCACACAAATGTGGTGTATGACGCTGAATAATGGACCAAGGTTCCACCCGTACTCATTCATAACCATCCTGCTGGTGAGAGGGAAGTCTATTGTAGCTGCCTGCCATTCCTGTCCTAAGTTATGGGTTACTACTAAACCAAACAACTCTGACAGAACTTGAACGGAAGTTTTGCATTTACAAAACAAAACCCCTCAAGTGTCGACTGAGCGGGGGTCTTTACAAAATTGAACACTGACACCCTTACTTTTGTTAACAGAGGACTGTTTCCAGCCTGAATCTCACCTAAACAATGCCTCCCTCATATACATATACGACCACTTGTGACCTACGTGTGAAGACACCTGAGCTTGCTGATGAAGGTGGTGAGATACAGTGCAGTGCAGAGCTCGTACAAAGCTACGAAGAAGAGCCAGTGTTAAGATTCTTTCGTGTACAACCTGCGTTAAACCCGGTCCTGTTCAAGCACCTTTGACACCTGAAATGCCACCAACATGAACAGCTCCTGCAGTACTTTAAAGCAGAGGTGAGCCTATAATAAAGAAAGCTAACATCCTAAAATGGTATACAATTATAAAAAAATAACCTATCAGCCTTCAGAGCAGAGCAGACGTCAGTATATGGCTTTAGTTCAGACCACTGTCTACTAACTGATCTGATTCATGACATGAAACATCTCAGTCTGAGTGACTCCCCACCCTGATCATGTACTATACTTTACTGACATAATACAGTAGCAACCCTACACTCACGATAATAAACCATGTTTGCATGTTTGTACCACATCATCCAACCTGCAAAACATCCCGGTTGAAAACGAGGCTGCGGAGTAAAAACGACCTTGTCGCACATAAGAGGTCAGCAGAGAGAAAGGAGGCGTGGCGTGCATGGCAGCTCACCTCGAGGTACGTTGACTCTCTGCTCTGCTGTTCCTCCGTGACGATTTCTTCATAAAGGTCCATCGACTCTTTCAGCTGAGAGGCATTCGGAGGAGACTTCTCTGTGATAAACAAGACAAAACGTGAGATAACTCATTATAGACATTATAAAGCATCAACCTTGGACAAAGAAACCTGCCCTGGGTGGTTTTCCCTGCACGCAAATACAATTAGATTATTATTATTATGTGGTGTTACAGCAGCCCAAAGTGAAACTACTGCAAAAAGGACTTTTACCTGCAGTGCTGCTCGAACAGACATCCAGACCGTCGTAGATATCCAAAGAATCTTCATTGGCATCAGGTACCAAGACTGTGGACATTATTAGAAATAAATCTCAGCATTTATGTTCCTCTATAATGCCCTCTGTTTTCCACACAAGTCTGAACCATAAATTGTCCAGAATCACTCCCACGTGCTCTGGACACGGCTACATTTTTTGTTCCTTTTGGGTTGTGTATACAGCACATTAGGGCATTTACACTATATATCATATGCTAAAATCACCATATTACAGACCAGAATTCACCAGAATACCAATTAATAAATACCACTAAATAAAGAAAAGTATATTTAAATGTAATAGCCTTATACTTACGGCCAGAAGCATCGTTCATGTCAATGTTCTCCATTATTCCGAGTATCTGTGGCTCAGTTTCTAAAGGACCACCTGAAAACAACCAGTAGTTATTACCAGTCTACAAAATACCAAAACACACTTCACACAGGCTGAAGATGAACCGTTAACACTGAAAACACGGCAAGAGCACATACACATTTTAACAGAGAGGTCAGGTTACAAACTGAACGATGTCAGGTAGAAAAGGACACTGAGGATCGCTTCACATCACTGAGTACACCTCTACCTTCACACCACTGTAATGAAGGACCACATCGTGGATGTGTCAAAAATATATTTCTGTGTTGTTCTTTTATTCAACTTCTCAACAGAATATAGTGATGTAAAACAGCATATTCTGTGATAAACAATGGATCCATGTAGCTCACTCCCACAGATGATGTACGATCATACATACACTGAGGTTAACACACCGTGGGTGTTATTAGCATTAGTGGACAGACTGAGGCTAATCAGGCTGTTAGCATTAATATGGTGGTCGAGCTTGACCTCTTTTGTTCACATCTGTCCAAACAAAGAAGACAGCAAAGAAACAGAGCCACTAACAGAGCAGGGCAGACAGACACGGAGACATCTTCACTGAGACACAGTTCAAACTGTGGAGCTTTTAGATGAGCTGTGGCTGCTTCATTTCAAACTTTCTGCCTGGTTTTTATCTGATGTTTGACTCTCTGAGCTCAGACCGAGGCTAACGTTAACTACTGTGAGTTAGCTTCGGTTGTCCTGTCCTAAAACTCTCCTCAGGTTCTCCTGACATGTAGCAGGTGATCCGGAATAAAGGGCAAACCGAACTTCACTCTGTTCACCAACATTTATTATCTGATGGACGCTATCAGAAGCTAACGGTACACTTTGACGCTTAAACTAACCTACACCCGTCACTAAGACACTCACACAAGTTTAACAGCCGAGAAACACATCAGTGACTGTTTCTGTCGTCAAATGTCGTATTTTGTCCTCGCTAGTTATTTCATTATTTTTAATAATCAGGTTTGGATCAGTTAAATCACTGCAGACTCAATGCAACTGCCAAGTTACTGTTTCACACTGACCCATGAGGAAGATGTGCTCATTAGCTGAGTTATGGATGCTAATATGAACGCTAAGCAGCGAGCAGACATTCATAAAAAGTATATTAGAGTGAGCCAACTATGAATTATCGGACTTACGTGTTGTCGTGTTGTTCCGTGTCCTCTCTCTGTTGTTTACAACCGTAATGTCGCGCCAAGACTTCACTGCACAGGAAGTAACGACATTTTCCCGCGGTCTGTCAGTGAGGGCGTGCTCTCGTAGCTGCTCGGTTTCAAAAGACAAATATTCACAAACAGGAGTCAGACCCCGAAACGAGCGCGGCTGTTCGGCCACTCACGGTCTCCTCCTGCGGTTCATATTCCTCCACGGCCAGCTGACATGAATAAAGGCGTTAAACGGCGGGAGATGTGGCGGCTAGCTGGAGCCAAAGTTGCTCCACTCGCGCAGAGAGAGAGCTGCACTGAGCCGGCGTCACCGTCCGCGCGCGTCATCACCACGGGACGCCTAGTGTAAGGGAGGGAGGGGGGATGCCGACCCGGAAGGACTTGTGCCTCACTCACATGTGGACAGGATTTTAACAGCAGTGACGGGAACGTGCTTGTGTGTTGTGATACAGCCTGAGACAGGCGGGCGCGTGATGAACCTTATAGTTTGTTTTAATTACAGAAAGATATCGTACGTGTTCGGAGAGCGCGCGGGCTTGTTTTCGTCGTAGATCGCTCCTCCAGAGGCGACAAATGATACGATGGAAAATTTAGAACTGAGCCTGTCATCACTGGGCACCATATCCAGACATGTTGACAAAAGTCACAACGAACTGAGCCAGTATCTGTCCAAACAGGTAAGATCTGCTCGGTCCTGACACGTGTGGAGTCAAATCACGTGTCTGGACTGTTTTTTGACTCAAAGCGTGTCCTGTGTGCAGCATGCAGTAACAAGCCCTTCACATGTCAGTGATCACTGTACACATGACATGATTTCAGCGCACGTTGTGTCATTAAAACTATCCTGCTGCCTTGGTGACGTCTATGATGAGAATATTTTCATGAATTATTGATTTATGTGCGGCTTTTTTAACCAATCAATATTTCAATTGCCACCTTCCTGCCATACGATCTCTCCTCAGATATGGAGCCAGCAGGACAGGCAGTGTATTCTGGAGTGTTTGGCTCAGCTGCTGCTGGAGAAGGACTACACTCTGCTGATTGCTCGACACCTTCGGCCGCTGGTCCTGGACCTGTTGGAGCGGAACGCAGAGAGGGTCAAAGCCGGTGGAAGGATCAACCATGACCTCCACGAGCGCCTGTGTGTGGCCCTCAGCAAACTGCTCGGCGTCAGTCCTGATGCACAGGCGTAAGTGGGCTCTGTTCTCTTCACAGCGGGCATTGGAACGGTCCCCTCTCTGCACATGAGCCTGTAAAGGTGCTGGAGCTGACCTGGGGTGCTGCATCAGGGCTCAGGGTGGATTCACTTGGGTGGGGGGGCCCTCAGGCAAAGATGTGGCGTTCGATCTGATTCAAAGTAATAAATATATAATATAGGTATTACAGCTAGTGTTTAGCACAGAGTAAAGGTATAGTTCAACATTTTTCATCCGTAGTTCCCACAGGTCCTTGAAATCCTGAATTTGAGGGGAGAAGATCAAAGCCTTGAAAGTTTCTGAAATCAAACAGAAATAGACACGGGTCATTGAAACTACTTGAATTTATACGTTTCATTAATTATAGCACAACTGATAATTGTTCACACATCCAAGTCTCTAGTTCTGATTACAATAATTCTCAGTGTTGTAACAGTAATGAACCTTATAGTGTTGTGTGCTTGAAATTGAAGAATTTGGGCCTTTGAAAATCTCTTGAATCTGCTATTTAAGAAGGTGTGATTTCCAAAATAACATTATTCAGTTCATTTGCCAGAGTGTGAAGAGAACTTGAAGAACAATTTCATTTTTGTGTGCTACAGATGTGGAGTCAACACACGGTCGGACTAGCTTAGCGTAAAAATGTAAAAAAATCATCAGAAGTTTCAACTTGTTGTTTTTACATCTCTGTGCATGCAAGAATTCAACCAATGGGATCCAGCATGAGCGTTGGAGGTGTGGATAAACACCCACCAACTTGAACCATGGGCAGAGCCTGGCTGGATGTTAGCCCCATCCCTCCAGTGACTATGAGTCCTGCTCTGTACTGAACACATGAATGAGTGTTGAACTTCTCCTTTAACCGATAATGCAGCACTCTTCACTGTTCAGATGATGTCATGGTTCTATGGTACAAACAGTGAACCTAGGGTTCCTCATGGTTGCCCGCTTTGATGCAGTCATGGACTTGCGAGACACAAAAAAAATGTCTAGATTGGTGAAAAAGAGCATGCAGTCCTGACTTTTTGTACCAAATAAAGTCCAGAACAGCAGCTTGTCCTGCTCTCAGACAGACACTGATGCAGGAACCAAAGCTGACATTGTTCCAGGCCACATTCCACCACGACTCATTTTCTACTTTTGTCTCATAAGGTTTGCCGCGAGGTACTTCGACGATGCCCCCCCAGTGTTTCAGAGGCTCTTCTTCACCAGTGAGGAGTCATCAGCTGTTCAGTACGGCCCCAGGAGGATGAAGCTACGTGACCTCATGGGTGCCACCCTACGTTTCCTTCAGAGTGACTGTGCCAAGTTTCGGATTCTCTGGGACTGGAGTCCCTGCGTATCGCAGCTGCTCACCAGCGACATCATGGTTCGAGGGTACGTACCTGCTTCCTCGTTAGACCCCAAACAGGTGTTATGTGCCATTAGGATAACGATAACACAGCTGGTTTCACTGGCGGAAATCCAAATAGAGTATTATTGATCCATATATGATACTGCACCTGTGTGTGGTATCAGCCCATTTACTGCAAATATTACTGCTGATCACTTTCCAAAGCATACCATCTTTGTATGTTCTAATGTCATTTTATAACCATTATTATTTTTATTTTATTAACTTCTGAAATTCAAAAGCTGCAGAAATGTGATACTAGCTTTTAAAAAGCGATCTGCAACATCAAGTGCTCATTGTTTTTTTGCCTGTAATGTTTATTTTTTTAAATCAGTCATGTACACAATGATAATGTAGCTCTGACATGTTCACTGTGATAATAAACCCTTTTTACAGAAGACATTTTGACATATACTACAATATGCACAGGTGTAAATAATAAAAGTCATAATGGCTCAGTTCCATTTAACTGCTTCAGTTTCCAGGTCCTGCTGTAAATGCTGGCTCTGTCATTCCTTACTCTGACGCTCGAATAGAAAGGGGCCATTGTTAATGTTATTAGTTACACCTGGGCTTTTCCTACTATGACAAGTCAAAATGAGACTTATTGTATTTTTAATGAAATCTATGTGCACTAGTAATGTTAATATTTACTAGATTATCTGGCAATGTACAGCTAACATGATGAATAGGGAAGTTGAAGTATCCCACTAATGTCATTTAATATTAATGTTAGCAGTGTCTGTCAGCTACTTGCAATGCTAGTTTTCACTAGTTATAGTAATTTGGCAGTGCACAGCTAAGTTGGAAGTTAGCAAAGTTGTGTAGCATGCTAATTTAATTTAATATTAATGTTAAAAGTATATATTAGCTATTAGTAATGCTACTTTTCACTAGTTTAGTTTGTAGTACAGCTAAGTTGAAGGTTAGTTAAGTAAATGTGTAGCATGCTAATTTAATATTTCTGTTAAATATTAGAAGTATTGATGTTAAAAATGTCTACGAGCGATTAGCAATACTAGTTTTTTTTTTTGCTAGTTCAGTTTGGCAGTATACAGCTCAGGGTAGCCAAGTTAACGTGTAGCACGCTAATTTAATATTAATGTTTAAAGTGTCTGCTACCTATCAGCAATGCTAGTTTTCACTAGCTGACTTTGTAGTGTACAGCTCAGTTGGTGGGAAGGTAGTGAAGTTAATGCGTAGCATGCTAATTTAATATTTCTGTTAAATGTTAAAAGTGTCTACTGGCTAGCTTTCGCTAGCATTGCTAATAGCTTAGCATTGCTAACCAGATAGCATTGTTAGCTAACAAGCTGAAATTACTAATAAATTATAATAATAAATAAATATTTCTGCTTGCCTGCCCTCCCAATTAAACACACTGCTGTTTCTCATTGTCTGCGACAGGTACACTGCTCATTGTTTAGCGCTAGTCTCTCATATGACTGATAATCAGAAAAGCATCTTTCTGAGAAAGGTGCTCTCAAGTGATGAGATCCTGCTCATGAAAATTAAGTAAGTGCATGTTGTTTCTCTTTTATCTATTGTTATATCTAGGACTGAATATTATAAATTTTATTTTAATTTTAATGCTACTCTTGAAATATATTAGTAATGCCACTTTTTCAGTACAGTTCATTATACATTCATGTACATATTTCATATTTCTGTGTGTGGAATGAATGGGTAAAACTTGAAATTGGTCTAGTGCTAACTTGTCTTTTTCTCTGTTCTTTTAGAGCTTTGGAAGAAACTCAGCAGCTGGAGATAGAAAAAGCTCTGGTGTTAACCAATCAGGGCTCTGTGATGTGGCGCCAGGAGAAAGCTAATAAGTTTACCAGGGGCCAGGTGGTATCAGAGGACCTGTCCCAGAATGTTGTAGCAGTCTGTGGTGTCGTCCTGCCCAGGATAGTTCCTAGACAGGCTGAAAATGTACGTACCCTTTTGGTTTGTCACATGAAACAGTCGCTGCTGCTGATGATCTTTTTGGTCATAATGTTGATCTCTCTTTGCAGATGAACCAAAAAGACCTGGTGCTGGTGGACTCAACCTGCCGTAATCTGAGAAGACTGGCATTGGCTGTGGCTTCCCAGAAGCCTGTGCTGCTTGAGGGCCCTATTGGGTGTGGTAAAACTGCCCTGGTAGAGTTCATGGCTGCTGTAACGGGACATACAAAAGCCACGGAGATCCTCAAGGTCCAGCTTGGGGATCAAACTGATAGCAAGGTGAGAGAGCATGGACTCCACTGAAACATTTTTATGCAGCAAAGGACTGTGGGTTGGAGTTGAATGCAGGGTGCTGTGTGTTTTTTTTTTTTTTTTTTTTAAAAAAGAATAACCCTGATGATGTCACAGTGATGCCACCCGGGTTATGTATGCTCAGCTGTAAAAAAATGAAAGCCTGCGTTACAAACTGGAGTCAAAAAGAAATGAGCATTTAGGAGGGAGGCTGAAAGTTTGTGAATAAGTTTGGTTTGTTTCACAGATGCTGCTTGGGATGTACCGCTGCACTGACATACCAGGGAAGTTTGTGTGGCAGCCGGGAACGCTGACACAAGCTGTGTCTAAAGGCCAGTGGATCCTTTTGGAAGACATCGACCATGCACCTCTGGATGTGGTGAGTTCAGACAGTCTAGGATCAGGCCTAGACCAGCCAGGGCTTGCACCAACACATTTTCTGAATACATCCTTACTATAGAGATGATTATTAGTACTAAACCTTCTTAATGTTAGACCTGTTTGTTGTGAATATACCATGACAAACCACGACTGGACCGAGATGTTCTTTTTTTTAGATATCTGTGCTCCTCCCTTTGATGGAGAATAAAAAGCTGATGATCCCAGGACGGGAGGATTGCATCGATGTCGCTCCTGGATTTCAGTTCTTTGCAACAAGAAGGTAAAAACATCATCAGATTCTAGGTGTACTTCTTCAACAGCAGACTGACTGTCCTAGTTTACAGTCACAGTGTTTATATGAACAGTATGGATGTGATTATTACAGACTTTTGACAGGAACCTGATTATCTTTGAGTCCGAACATGTCATGATTGTATAGAAGTCATTCTCTTGATCAATGAAGCAAAGAGAACATCAGAAGTTCCTCCAGCCATTCACTGCATGAAGTGGTCATGACATGTTGTCAGACATACGTGTGCTTGTGTATCACAGGATGTACTACAGTGGTGGTAGTTGGCACAAACCACAGAATTCTCATGCGGCGCTGCTGGACAAATACTGGACCAAGCTGCAGATGGGCAACATGACACGAGAAGAGCTGAAGAAGGTGAGTGTTGTTCCTCATTAGATCACCTCCTCTCATGGTTTTGTTTAGCCGGTCAGGGGCGGAACAGCTACAAAACGTTCGTCTTTGTTTTCATTCTTTTTAATCCATAGAGTTTGGTGATCTGTCTCTGTTACCCTCTGTCTCTGTCAATAGGTGCTCATCAGCAGGTATCCTCGGCTGACGGTGGTGTCAGATCGTCTCCTGGATATCTACTGCCAGCTCACCGGGGAGAGACACTCTGACCTGGACACGAGCAGCGTCCAAACGCCTGATGGCAGCCAGCAGCACAAGTCTGAGGACAACGGCACACCGCTGGAGGGGAGAGCCCTGTCACTGAGGTGAGGCCCAGCTCGCTGCTCTCTGCACTCTTCCTTTACCTCTGTCTGCTAGTTTAACCAAATAAACCAATGTTTTGTTTGCAGAGCATGATTTCAGGACATTATCTATCTATCTATCTATCTATCTATCTATCTGTCTATCTGTCTGTCTATCTGTCTATCTGTCTATCAAACTTTATTTAAATAGCACTTTTAAAATGCGATTCAAAGTGCTTTACAACAACTGACAAAACATGGGATGTTAAAGGATTTAGAGACTAATGCAAACCAAACAAACAAAGGTAAACCGAAAAGACAACAACAAAAATAATACAAGCAATGCAAATAACAAGATCACTGAATCACAGTGAAAAAGTGAATTAGAATAAATCAAATAGTAATGATGATAATAAATATCTCTAAATAATAAAATGATAGAATACTACGTGAAGGCCAGACTGAATAGAAGCTAGAAGGCCATGACGGCCATGCCTCACAGGCTGGAGCCAATCAGGAACAAGGAACAACACACGTCTGGAGTTGTAGTGTGTGTTCTGGGGCTCGTTGGACCGTATTGGCTTCTTTTGGGTGATTCCAGCTTTATGCGTTAGTTAATGTTACATTTCTTAACATCAGTGTTACAAACATTAGACTTCAGGCTGTAATACTCTATAGACATGTACCACTCCTTAGACCACTGGGTCAGATACTGTAAGTCAACACAGTATCTGTCTTTTATTTCGTTGCCAGGTCAACCTTCTCTTCTTATCAGCATCACGATAAGTTTGATTCAGTGTAGATTTTCCCAAACTATTGTCATAAATAGCCCGGTTCATACCAGGCTCAAAATCGAACCCACCGCTGGTTACGTGTTTCACTTGACGCCCAATAAAAATTCAGAATCTCAGCGAAAGACACTGGTGTGTAAAAACTGTATTGATAGGCAAGAGGCGGAGGAGAGCATCAGCGGAGGCAGTGTGGCCACAGGGCGTATCATCTTTTGAGGGGCATAAGGTCAGACTGAGGGGGCACCGTGGCCATGGCCGCGATGATGTTCCAGGCCTCTCTGCACGGTAACACTCACACAGCAGCCCGTCGTCCTGACAGTCATCATCAGCGGGGCAAACATAGAAAGCTTTACCCCCTTTCGGTTGTACATCTGTCAAGTTTCCCCCCAATCAAAACTACCAGCCTGTCTGTCGTGGCAGCCTCCGCGACATTAATTAGCTTTCCACTAGCTGCTGCAGTTCGATAGATTATTGATTGGACTGTCCTCTGACGAGGGACTGGAATCACAGAAGCGACAGGTCCTGCTGGGACATTTCACATTAGATAACAGTTTAAAAACACCTCCTCACTTAGTGCCCCGGTGCTTTTTGATGTTTCCGTACACTTTCATTGTGGTCCATAAAGTGTGCTGGTGAGGATTCAGCTATGGATCAATGTGTTGGTAGTTTCCATGCTCTGCACTTCAGTATTACATATGCTATTCATGGATCAATGTAATTAACTTTATAGCTCCGCCTGTGATGCTCATGTGTTTGTGTAGGTCATCAGGTTTCATGTTGTTGAAGGAGAAGAAGAAGATTAAATTCATTTCTCATTCATGCTTATTTATGTTTCACCTGTCACTATTTCATATCATATATTCTGGGGATCATTACATGTTTGTTCAATTCGACTCTTCCACATCTGATAGGCCTGTTCCCAATATGGCCCTATTTGTACTTTATGACATCACCCACGTTTCTGAAAAGTCACTATGACACTCAGAGTGTGGTGACTCGGGCCGTCGCCATCTTGGCGAGTCCGATTCCGTCTAATAACCGCCCATCATTATGATTCCACAGGGACCTGCTGAAATGGTGTGAGCGGATCAGCGTTAACTTTGATAGCACCTCATCAGCCACAGCACAACACGTCTTCCAAGAGGTCAGTAACCAAACCAGACATACAGTATGTACTGTATCTTTGCCACATGTTTAGTTGTGTTTAGTTTCGTGCTGCTCAGTCATACTGGACTGGAATGTCCTCTCCTGAATTTGAAAATAAAAATATGTTTTTGATTTGAGCTGGTGTGTAACTCTCTAATTAGACAAATTGTGGTGACTCAGCATGTGTAGTTTTTACTGATGGATCCTTTTTCCTGCTGTTTTCTTTGTCAGGCTCTCGACTGCTTCACAGCCATGCTGTCTCGTCCTGAAAGTCGACTGCGAATGGCCGAGATCATTGGAAGCAAACTCAACATCTCTAAAGAGAAGGTAACTGACAAACATTTAAGGTTTTGTTTGATTTAAAAATAAGAAAATAGTGTTTCTGCATTGCTGCAGTTTCTGCATCTACATTTTATACAAAATAGCATGTTGTAATCTTGATTCCTGGCCTCTGTTTGTCTCCAGGCCCAGCACTTCTGTCAGATGTATCAGCCCGGCATCATGCTGAGCGAGCTGGAGGTGGCGGTGGGCAGAGTGACTCTGGGTCGAAAGCAGACTGAAGCGGTGCAGCTGAGTGTGTAAGTGGGACATCCTGCCCACCCGCCCCCTTTGACCTCTCTTTACACCATATATGCATCAGCTAGTTGCTGTGCCAATATGCACCTACTGATAGAAACAAAAGACCCCCCCCCCCCCGGTATTGAAATTGAATAAACATCGAATTGATTTCAAACTACATTACGGTAAACAAACCCATCTGATGGCTCGACTGTGAGGACGTGCCAAAATATTCACATTGATTCTTTCACAAAGCTAATATGAACGGGTGTCAAACTTTAGACTGAAAACAAGGAAGGCATGCAAAAACTGAGATTAGTGTGTGCAGTATGTCGTGGTAACCTGAGTAAGATGGTGCTATTTTGGTGGACAATAACAAGGCACATTGATTTTTGATATGTTTAAAACTGTTAGAGCTCACAGTGTCAGGTAGTAAAGTAAGTGAGACTTTTGAAAGAAGAATACATCTGTCTCTTAAAAATCAAAAGTTTCATTATAAGAAATAAAACAGACAGACTCGGTTTTTGCTGCTACCGCCTCATTTGGTCTTGTTTGTAGCTTCTGGTGACTAAAGTCAGGTCATTTTGGACAATGGTATATAAATATTGCTCATCAACTTGTTTAGCTCGACCCTACTTGTGCAACTGTTACACTATTTAAAACATGTACCAATTTACATTATTATATATTAGTTGATTTGCCACTTTTGATTATAGTCCGTGCTGTTCAACAAAAGTTAATTATGGAACTATATTAATTATAGTTTTGAGATATCTGCCTCCACCCTAGTAACAATTCTTTTGGCAATTTAGAAACTTGCTGTGCCTTCAAGTTTCACTGACAACAATTCTGAACTGTAAAATGTTGAAATGCTCAGATCTAATATTTTGACATAAATGTTATGCCAAAGATCTTTTTGTTTTCTTGAGAAAACTAAAATGTTCTAATAATATACTGTTATATATTTTAATGGTAAATATTTAATGTGTGATCTTGGGATTAAAACAATTTGTTGAAATGTGCATAAGATTGACATGACATTATCATCACCATAACATGACAAATTGTAAACATTAAGGAGCCTTTAAGGAATCTTTATGATTGTCATCATGTTTTATGAGGTAAGGGTTAATGACAATATTCTCTAAGCATTCAGTTAATTAAATGTTTACACAGGAGACTAAGAGCTGTAACCTTTTATAGGATGTAAGTATTTTAACTTGAAAGCATCTTCCATTAATGAGTAATTTATGGTTAAGGGGGCTAGACTCCAGTGACACCAGTATCTACATACAAGGAGTAAGCCTGAATGTGTGATCATTAAATGTGCTTTCTCTTTCCATGAGCAGGGAGAACCAGACATTTGCTGCCACTCGTCCCTCTGCTGTGCTGCTGGAACAGCTGGCAGTGTGTGTGGCTAAAGGGGAGCCTGTTCTTCTGGTGGGAGAGACAGGAACTGGAAAGACCTCCACGGTCCAACACCTGGCCAGAGTTACAGGTGAGTGCCGGAATGCAGCAGGGTTGTGGCAATTTGATCCCAGACTCGTCCTGCACACATGTTGTTTAGTGATTTTGATAAAACACAGTCCATGTACCACTCCTGATTCAAGTACTCTGTGTTGTGTGCTCAATCCAGGACACAGGTTGCGAGTTGTGAACATGAACCAGCAGAGTGACACTGCCGACCTGCTTGGAGGGTGAGTGACACACAAACTGTACCTAAATAAAATTAATATAAGAGTAACCTTTCCCATCACTTCCAAATGTCACGTCTTGACAATATCAAATACCATCTGTCATTTTGATGAAAAAAAAACTGTTTGTGCTGCAACAGAGGTGCTCTCAAAAGGGCAACCTATCATGGCATCATATTCATCACAGTCACGTCTGTGAGAGCTGCTGTATCTGCTGAGTGGAGCAAGTAATCCATGCTTCACCTCCTTTCAGCCCTGATATTCCACATCTACAAACTCCCAAAATATTTTCCAAATTCCAGAATTGTGCCAAACAAGTGCAAAGTGGTCCTGACATTTTGTTTTGGGGCAAAACATGTAACGTTATTTTGTTCTATCATTTTCTGTCTAATCTAAAGGTACAAGCCAGTTGACCACAAGCAGATCTTGCTCCCACTGCGGGAGGCCTTCGAGGACCTGTTCTCCCAGACATACTCGAGGAAGCAGAACCTGACGTTCCTGGGTCACGTGCAGACCTGCTTCAGGGGGAAGCGCTGGCAGGATCTGCTCAAACTCATGGACCATGTGTGCAAGTCTGCTGTGACTCAGGAGCTGCAGGAGAAATCAAATGGTAGTGTACTAGAAAGAGTGAGTATATTGGCCTCTGTAGCATAATGAAAGACTAATACTTCTCTGTGCTTTGTCCAGCTGCCCTGCTGCAGGAGCAGTGGGAGGCTTTGGCTGCCAAGCTGAGCCAGACCCAGCAGCAGATCCGAGCCTGTGAGACAGCCATGGTCTTCGCCTTTGTGGAGGTAAAGACCTTGAAAAGTGTTAATAGACTGTGACCTGATCTTTATTCCTGGTGGAGCAGCTCTCACCTCTGTCTGTTTCTCTGTAGGGAACATTAGCTCAGGCAGTAAAGAAGGGCCACTGGATCCTACTGGATGAGATCAACCTGGCAGCAGCAGAGACCCTGGAGTGTTTGAGTGGACTTCTGGAGGGCAGTGCTGGATCTCTGGTCCTGCTGGACCGAGGAGACACAGGTAAGGACTGGTAACAGCCATACAGCAGGGTTTGGGTTTGAAAGCATTTCATCAAGGCTAAACTCAGTACTTTGTCTGCTTATAAAGCCCTTTAGAATTGCTTATTGATTCTTTTAATTGGCACTCTAAATAATGTTTAGAACATGTAGATAAAACCCCAAATTGAGACAAGCAGCAATGTTCATGTTGAAATGTTAAAATAAAATGTAATCACACATGTAGCTACTACCTTTGCTGGAGTTACTTGATCCAAATACTTGAAGTCCCGATTCAAAGATATTAAATTGAGAAGCTTAAGGCTGACATGACACAGCAAACATACACCATCAACTGCAAAACTGCAGTTAAGTGCTGCGAGAATACTTCTGATCCTGATCCACATCCAGCCTTTATGCCAACACAGCACCAAAGCACTAAATTAAGGTGTTAGCTAGATCTGCTTAACTTCTAGATGTGCTAACGTTTTTTGACCAGATGCTTGATCTCACTTGACCTCAACACTGATTGGCTTGGATTAGTATCAGTGTTATGTGTTTGAATGGTTAGCTCCTAAAATTGATGAGCAGTTGGCACCTTGCATGGCAGACAGTGCCATCAGTGTATGAATGTGTGTGAATGGGTGAATGAGATATGTAGTGTAAAAGTCCTTCGCATGGTACGAAGACTAGACAGTGCTATATAAGTACAGTTCATATACCATTTACCATGTATTCCTGGCATTGTTGCTAATATAGTTGTGTTTTTTTTTATGCTAGAGCCCCTGGTACGCCATCCAGACTTCCGGCTCTTTTCCTGCATGAACCCAGCTACTGATGTGGGCAAGAGGAACCTGCCTCTGGGCCTCAGGAACAGGTGAGAGTGAAGCCAAAGGGAACGTCTTTATCTCATTATGTTAGCTGGACTGAGCTACTGTTTTATTTTATTCATTAGAAATAACACAGAGTACAATGACAAGTTAAGACGTAAGGAGGAAAATAATTCAACTTAGTAATAATACAGTTCTCCCTTCACTAGGTACATCCCAGACAAACTAAATTCTATGATTGTAAAAATAATAAGATGTACTTATCAACCTGTGTTTTTGTGTGTGTGTGTGTGTGTGTGTGTGTGTGTGTGTGTGTGTGTGTGTGTGTGTGTGTGTGTGTGTGTGTGTGTGTGTGTGTGTGTGTGTGTGTGTGTGTGTGTGTCTGTGTCTGTGTCTGTCTGTGTCTGTGTCTGTCTGTGTCTGTGTGTCTGTCTGTGTGTGTGTGTGTGTGTGTGTGTCTCTCAGGTTTACTGAGCTGTATGTGGAAGAGCTGGAGAATGAGGGAGACCTGCGGATTCTTGTTTCAGACTACCTCAAGGGCTTGAATCCACACAGGAGTGTCATCAGTGGCATCATAAGGTTCGCTGTTATATAATGATGCAGCAGGTCTGATCCAGTTATCACATGTTATACACCCATTCAGTTACACTAAACATCAATCTGATCTGACCTCTTCTGCATGGCTTTTGAGTTTTGAGTTTATTTGTTTAACTTGCATATTCTAAAAAGATACTAAAGTTGCATTGACAATCAAATGGAGGACAGTAAAGTAATACAGATGTTAATACAACATTATCTGTCATAAGATATCTCAGGCTTTTATGAAGGAACTAAACATGAATAAACCAATATAACACCAAATATAACATTAAATAATTAGTGCATTGGTAATACAACGATTTGTTTAGCATTTCTGTTTTCTTTATTGTTAAAGTACTATTAAAGGTTACTATACTATTAAAGGGTAAAGGCATAGGTTTTGGTGACAAGGTACTTAACACGTCAGTCCTCTTCAACTCCGCTCAAACCTAAACCTCACTGTGTGTGCAGTTTTTACCTAGCAGTACGAAAGGAGGCCAGCTCACACCTGGTGGATGGGACGGGCCACAAACCCCACTACAGCTTGCGTACTCTGTGCAGGGCGCTGAAGTACGTGGCGGCAAATCCCTGCAAGAGCGTTCAGCGCTCACTCTATGAGGTAGGAGACCAGAAAGGACTAATCTCTGTAAAGAGTCAGTCCACTGAAATCCAAAAGACTGTCTCATTTACCATGTTATGCTGTGTGATTGAAACATAGTTTTGGTTTAGTGTCAGCCTTTTTTTGCTAAGAGGTTGTTATAGGTGGCTGTAGAAGGAAGTTTAGAGTTTAGATTATTTTGACTCTTACCTTGTGAGATTGTTTCTATCACATCACCTGCTTGTATTCTAAGTTGACTGTCTCCTTGTTCATGGTTGTAGGGTTTCTGCCTGAGCTTCCTGACTCAGTTGGACAGAAGTTCCCACCCTCTGGTCCAGAAACTGGTTTGTCAGCACATCCTGATGGGGAACACCAAGTGTCTCAAACAAGTAAGACATTCTGAGAGGTAGTCCCTCAAATAGGGACCAGAGCCTTTACCTCAAATGAACAGAGATGCAGACCTTCCTGTTTTCCTTCGTTGTTTCTTTTTTAACACATTCATTACATTTTTTTCAATCTATTGTTTGTTTGCTGTTAAACTATTATCAGAAATGTCCTGCATAGATGTTTCACATTAAAGGTCATTATGCAGCTGAAAGAGCATAATCCCTTCAGTTTTTGGCAGGTTTTTATGTAAAACATCTGCATCTAAAATTTTTAGATTAAACAAAGAATCAACAGAAATGTGTAATTAAAATGTGCATGCTTGAGTTGTGTTCAGGAAAACATGGTGATATTTAGAGTTTGTCTAATCTGAGTTTTGAAGTCCCTATTATTGGTTTTGTGTTGAAACAGCCAGTTGTGGTGATGCTGTTCTGACTGATTTCTGTGGTTACAATTCCAGTTTTCACACCAATTATTAGTGAAACTCAGCTAAACGCAGACAGCTAATATTATTTCATAATCAGCAGCACTTCAGTACCACAGAAACTTTTAGATAAATAGTTTTAAATGCACAGAAAATATATAAAGATTTTGTTTTGTTACCTGCAGCCCATCCCGGCACCCTCAGGCCAGCCATGTGTGGAGGTGGAGGGCTACTGGGTCTCCCAGGGGGAGATGGAGGCAGCCCTGGACCCCAGCTACATCCTCACCGCCTCAGTCAAACTCAACCTCCGCGACCTTGCCAGAGTGGTATCTGCAGGGTAGGAAAACTGTTGCCCAGGCCAACTGCCCCCCTGCACATGAGTTTCCCCTGAAATCAATGAGTTCATCCATAAATGTCTAGACATTCATTTTTTCCAGAGCTGATTCTTGGCCCTTTAGGAAAGAGAGCATCAGGACAAAAATATGGTTGGACTGAACTCCCCCGCAGTCGAAGACCTGCTGAGCAGGAAGTGATTGGCTTTTACGTCCCTGTATGACTTCTGTTAGGGACAGTCTGAACTCTGAAATAGTTTTTAGATGGAGCACTAGTGGTTTCCAACACTGGGGTGGGAGAACGTGATGGGTTATGACACAGAGCCCTGCCTTCATCCATGTCTAATACCTTAGGGATGAAGTGGAACACAGATTGTGAGTCAGGCTCCACAGGACAGCATTATATTATAATATTTCCCTTAAATTGAAGTCAAATGTACACAAAAGTATCTTGACATGTGTGTTCATATCAGTATCAGAATATCAGAATATCACCTGCTGAATGCTCCATTCTGCTCTCTAGTCACACGTCACAGGACCCGGGAGACTGGTGTTCCAGTCCTCACACAGGAGACTGGTTAGAGTCCAGTGTGACACAAGAAGTTTGTGTTGATTTTAATTTTAGATTGACTTTAGTTGACTTATCTGCTGCTACTGAATCATTAAATGTAATCTTCTTGTCACAACCAATAATGGAAGAAATTTATAGTTTTATATTCTTTTGCTAATTTTTGACACCCATCACTTGTATGGGGATGACAGGCAAGACAAGACAGTCTGTTCTGGTTTTATTATTGTCAATAATGGCTGCTATATGACTGAGTCACATCACTCACTCTCTCTAATAATTTGGCCTCACAGGACTCACCCAGTGCTGATCCAGGGAGAGACGTCTGTGGGGAAGACCAGTTTGATCCGCTGGCTGGCTGCAGCCACCGGGAACCAGTGTGTGAGAATCAACAACCACGAGCACACCGACATCCAGGAGTACATCGGCTGCTACTCATCAGACGACAGGGGCAAGCTGGTGTTCAAAGAGGGTATGGGCACCCATAATAACCTGTTCATATTTATTATGATATTACTATTATATGATATGTCAACCTTCTAAGTGAAGGTGAGGTGAAAGCAGTATCAAGAGTAAAAACAAAGGTATAGAAGTACAGAACTGAAGAAGTACAGTTAAGAAATACATAAATGAATGAGTAGAACTAAATTTTCTGACAGAATTTGACCATTATTTAGAGAAACTCAGGAACATACAGATGTTTCTAAAAGAATTTAGACAATATATAAAACTAATGATACATGTGAATGATTTCAACACGGAGAAATCTACAAATTAAAATAAAATCTTACAGAACTTTTACTTCTGAGCTGTAGAGATACAGTTTGGATTTACAGTCTCAATATTTGGGTTGTATGAACAGACTAATATGTATTGTCTGCTCCAGGCGTCCTGATTGACGCCATGAGGAAAGGCTACTGGATCATCCTGGATGAGCTGAACCTCGCCCCCACTGACGTCCTGGAGGCTCTCAACAGGCTACTCGACGACAACAGGGAGCTCTTTGTGGCCGAGACGCAGGAAGTCATCAAGGCTCACCCCAGATTCATGCTCTTTGCTACCCAGAATCCCCCTGGTCTCTATGGTGGAAGAAAGGTATAACATTCATTCAGTCTGTGACAGCGTCACACAAATATGTAGATTAAGATCAGATTAAGATCATTTGATAACTACTGACCAGCCATGAAATTTGATATGGAAATTCATGGTCCTCAGAGGATGAACCTAAATGTTTGTTGACACACCTAATCTATCCTAAAGCACCACTGTTTCCTCTTTTGCACAAAAACATGAAATTCCTATGGACCAATTGGTGTAAATTTGCATTCATCTTTTAAGGAGATCTCTTTTAAATTTAATTAAACTTTTTTTTATTGCACCACCCACTAGACAAACTACATTTCAAGGTTTACTGCTGATAGGACTCTTTTTTTCAGAGCAGAATCCATTCATATCAGTGGATTCAGCTACATGAGTGGAATGTGCACAAATGTCTCACTTTGGGTTTAGTTTTGGCTAACTACCACTAATTTGGCCATAGTAATAGAACTATATTACAACCATTTGACAAAAACTTAAAGAAAAAAAAAAGCTGTGTGGCATCTATCTTCTACATAACCATGAGCAGTGTCTGTCTCTTGATAATTTGTCCTGTAGCTAGTGTCAGAATAATAATAATAATAATAATAGTAATGCAGGAACGGACACAGAAGATTATCCCTGATAGAAAACATTTAACAGTAGACAGGAAGTTTACCAAACATGGCTTAAATGTTGAATTGTATCAGATTTTATTAAATGTCTGAAAATAATAAACTGTCATCTAACTCTACATCTACCTGTCAAACAATAAGAACAGTCTGAGTAATCTTTACGAACTGATCTCCAGGTGCTCTCCAGAGCTTTCAGAAACCGCTTTGTGGAGCTGCACTTTGATGAGCTGCCCAGCGGAGAGCTGGAGACCATCCTCCACCAGAGGTGCAGCCTGCCTCCATCCTACTGCACCAAGCTGGTCAAGGTCATGCAAGACCTTCAGGTAACTGTGAACTCTTGTATGTTGTTTTAGCACAATGCATGGCCTACCTGTCTCAGGTGATCCTAACTGCACTTGTGAAATGTGTTTTCCAGTCCTTACGCAGGGGATCTTCTGTGTTTGCGGGGAAACACGGCTTCATCACCCTCAGAGATCTGTTCCGCTGGGCAGACCGTTACAGGCTGGAGGAGCAGACGGAGGCCTCTCAGGACTGGCTGCAGCATTTGGCTGACGATGGTGAGGCTCGTCAGACTTTCTCTGATAAATCGCGAACGGACACCCATGTACCACTGAAACTTTAGATAAAGCTGTCGTGTTCTTCATCAGGGTACATGCTGCTGGCAGGACGAGTGAGGAAACCTGAGGAAGAGGCCATCATCCTGTCCATCCTGGAGAAGCACTTCAAGAGAACAGTGAACCCTGAAAGCCTGTTCTCTCAGAAACAAGTCACCAGCCAGTTCAGTAAGTGGAACATAACACTTTAATTTACAGCTCATTGTAGTGTCAGAGTTTCCTTCATTTGGAACAGCATGTTGGATCACTCTGCTGCTTTATATTTAAAGTGAGACTTTGTAAAAACAAAAAATGTTGCTGCTACAGTCTTAATTGACCTTGTATGACCATTAGCTCATGGTTGCTAATGTATTAAAAAATATTCCAGTCTTTGCCCTTATTTTAAATATTCCTACAAAGCTGTGCATACTCTGATTAACTTAATGACATATGTCCTATGGCTCATATTATATATTGTATCCAGTGCAAACCAAAGCATGTTCAAAAACCTGTTGATATTCACGTCTTTCATCATGTTTAAAAGTAGGTGTGTCTCTCCCTCTGACCACAAATATGGGTTTTCTTTCTTATTTTCTTTTGTGCATGCATCTTGTCCCAGCCTTGCAAACTGTTGCCTAGTTGGTTTGATTAAACACACAGAGCTGATAGTAAACAGACAAAAGTCAAAATCAAAGGAGAGAATGGAACCATCGAGCTTGTCTGATGAACACAGTATCATGGTGCATCGATGCTCTGAATCGCAGGTCCCTTCATCGACAGCATCGCCGGAGTCCCAGAAGAGTTTCGACATGTGGTGTGGACGCACGGCATGAGGAGGCTAGCTGTGCTGGTGGGACGGGCGCTTCGATTCGGCGAGTCTGTCCTGCTTGTAGGAGACACTGGGTAAGATTCAGATGTCATTCTGTGCAGACCAGCAACTTGTTGACTTTGCTGAACACTTCCTCTAGATAGTGAACTTTATGTTTTTCATTCATTTCATAGCCACCATAGTTTCTCCTTCATACTAGAAAGGAGAGGGTGAGGTGAGGGAGTTGTCAGCCACTACACTGCTAGATGCCACTAAGTCCTACACAGTGGTCCTTTAAGTTACAGAGCTTAAAGAACTGTGAGTGTCTCGGCTGGGGGTTTGACGTGGTTAACTTCATGCATGTGTGGTTATGTTAATCATGCTGAGCTCGTTATCGTGTTCCCTCACCAGATGTGGAAAGACTACAATCTGCCAGCTGTTTGCTGCTTTGGCCGGACAGAAGTTTTTCTCAGTCAACTGTCACCTCCACATGGAGACATCCGACTTCCTGGGAGGCCTGCGACCTGTCAGACACACACATCAGGTACTGACTAGTCTGCGGTGGTATCAGGTCAATAGTCAGAGGAGTTTAACTCCTTCTTATTCCTGAAACGTATCATCAGAACCAATCCAGAACCAAACCAATGAATGACAATCAATCAGACATATTTAATTGCGTAGAAACAAGTCCATTTGTTGCTAACTTCATTTACTTTTTCATTTATTATGATGATATGATTTACCCCTTCAAATGTTTCCAGAGAGTGGACAGGTTGATGCAGTTTAATTGGAGAAGGATATACAAAAGAATTGACTACCTGCTACTCTGATCCTGTCCTTACACTGTGTGTGTGTGTTTGTGTGTGTGTAGACTGATGGTGAGGACAGCAGGCTGTTTCAGTGGCATGACGGCCCCTTGGTGCTGGCCATGAAGGAGGGAGGAGTGTTCCTCATGGATGAGATCTCCCTGGCAGACGACTCAGTGCTGGAGAGACTCAACAGGTAGACACACATGCACAACATTTTATTATATTATTTAATCAAAGTGTTCATTTAAGTTTAGATTTAGGGCACTCAGGACACAATTATGGTTTCTTATATAAACAGTCAGACAAATATGCATAAGCATTTGATGATCAAACATCAAACTTTTTGCTCCACAAAACACACCTTCTCTGATCCTCTTCAAGCTTTTGGTGCACAGCTGCTGACAGTGTGTTGTGTTTGCTGTCAGTGTTCTAGAGACAGAGAAGTCCCTCGTGCTGGCAGAGAAGGGTAGCGGGGACAATGATGACGTGGAGCTGATCAGAGCAGCTGCTGCTTTCCGTCTGGTTGCCACCATGAACCCTGGAGGAGACTTTGGCAAGAAGGAGGTAGATAAAAAAAGAATCTGGATGAAGACAGCTGAAATCTGCTGACTTTTCTAAAGAGATGTCATTTATTCTATTGAATTCAAAGGTGGGATGTTTGTCCCAATGATTCAACATGATTTGTTTGTGTATGTATGAATGTCCTTTAGGGATAATCAGCCAGAACTGAACGTAGATACAGTCTGACTGTTGTGCTTGTTTGCTTCTGCACAGCTCTCTCCTGCCCTCAGAAACCGTTTCACAGAGATCTGGTGTCCTCAGAGCAACAGCCGCAGTGACCTGGTTCAGATCATCCAACACAACCTGCGCTCAGGCCTCTCTCTCGACGGTAAACTTGCTGCAGCAGCTTTCTTGATTAGAACTTATCAGACAACTCACAAGCTGTGATTTGTTTCATATTATACAATAACTACTTCAGTTTTTTGGTTCCTGGACAGTTTGGAGACACATTGTAACTCTCCACAACATCATCATTAAATAAAACAGTTACCTAATGTAGAAAGTGTTCTTGGTGTGGTTTCTTTGGTCTCAAACACAGGTGGTGATATCGCTGAGCTGATGCTGGACTTCATCGAGTGGCTGACTCGTCAGGACTTCGGCCGGCGCTGCATCCTGAGTGTCAGAGACATCTTGTCATGGGTAAACTTCCTCAACATTGTGTGTGAGCGGGACGAGGACGGCTTCATGACCATGGGAGCTCTGGAAGATGAAGAAGAAGCAGAGTGGGATCTCAGACTGGACACTGTTACCGCCTTCATTCACGCCGCTTGCCTGGTCTACATAGATGGCATCGGCTCCGGTGAGCTGTTTGGCCTACTTTTAATTCCACTGAGACTTTGTCTCTCAAAGGAGCTGTTGAAGACATGACATGACCTTAGACTCCCTTTTCTTGCAGGAACCACAGTGTCGTGTGCAGACAATGCCCTGCTGGCTCGCCGTCTGTGCCTGAGCTTCCTGCAGCGGAAGCTGAGCAAGATGACCAAGCTGGATCAGGAGATGCTGGACGCTCTGAGAGTCTATGACAGCAGCCTGCCGCGGGAACCCCAGTGGGGTGAAGATTTCTTTGGCATTGACCCCTTCTACATCGCCTTAGGTATCTACTTCAATTCATTCCTCATGAGATGCTCTGTTGTCATATCATCTGCTTCTCGTACATGACACATTCAGATGCTTCATATGCATCTACCGGTGTTTTACTTGAGATGAAATTGTTGTCATATCATTTTTTGGACCTGATAATCGAAAACATGTATTATTGGACTTTTGTTTCTTGTACTGTGCTATTGCACTGCTTCTCCAAATCACACCAAATATGGTACACCAAAGCTTCATGTGATTCTGATCCAGGATTACATTGATCAGATGTCACCAAATTTGGTGGAACTCAGCTACAACTTAGCAATACATTCTGTAAATGACATAAATTTTCATAGCCTTGTCTAGAATGAGCTCCATTTTTGTTGCACAAACCTATATTAAAGCCCTGTTTAGTGTTCTCATTCTATCTTAAAGGGATACTTTAAATGAGAAGTATGATATTAATGGATTGAGTTAAGTTTTTTTTGTTTGTATCAAATGCCTCATTATTTTATGTCCACCCAGGGCCTCAGACCGAGAGCCGTAACTTGTCAGACTACGCCATCGCAGCGGGCACCACTGCCGTGAATGCCCAGAGGCTTCTGCGGGCGCTGAAGCTGCAGAGGCCCGTGCTGCTGGAGGGCTCGCCTGGTGTGGGAAAGACCAGCCTGGTGGCAGCGCTGGCAAAAGCTTCTGGGAACCACCTGGTCAGAATCAACCTGTCAGAGCAGACGGTAAGCCTTTTATGACTGCTCATGACTCTCCATTGTAATCCTGAATGAACCTGAAATATGGCTCTGGTGATGCTAATGATGTGCACTCTCTGGCAGGATGTCACTGATTTGTTTGGGACAGATCTTCCCGTGGAGGGAGGGAAGGGAGGAGAGTTTGCATGGCGTGATGGCCCCCTTTTGGCTGCTTTGAAGGCAGGCCACTGGGTTGTCCTGGACGAGGTAAGGACCACTGTTCAGATATTTTTACAGTTTGTACACCATGACTGTGACTCGCCTGTTTTTGTTTGCAAACTTTCATAAAACAAATTGTTATGTGATGATTCTGATCTAATCCGGTATATTGACCTCATTCTGACAGCTGAACCTGGCCTCTCAGTCGGTGTTAGAGGGTCTGAATGCCTGCTTTGATCACCGAGCAGAGATCTACATTCCTGAGTTGGGCATGAGCTTCCAGGTTCAGCACGAGAAGACCAAGATCTTTGGCTGCCAGAACCCCTTCACTCAGGGCGGTGGGCGCAAAGGACTCCCCAAATCCTTCCTCAACAGATTCACTCAGGTAATGATTGTACAAATGTTTCTATAGAAAACAGTTTAATTTTAAGCTTATTCATAAATTTTTGCTTTGTTTAACTATCTACTTTACTTATTCATCTATTTCTGTATTTATTGATTTGGAACATTTTTTTTAAATTTAACAGTGCATTTATTTTATAGGGTTTGGAATTTTTTGTGTTGGGTTTAACCTTTATTTTAAAAACAAAGACCTGTTGAGGTTTGAAATCTCTTTTTCTAAGGGAGACGAGTCTGAGCCAGCAGCATAAAAGCAGTTGTAATTGACCCTGAACTGATCCTCTTGTATTTTTTACACTATTCATGATGATATCCTTGAAAACAATATTCTGAATTTTGATTTGAAACAATTAATCAATTACTGTATTCTCTGAATTCTTGAATTCTTGAATTCTTTTGACATGTCACAGACTAAACAGCTATGGTTGTGTATCATGTCAAAAGAAATGTAAGTTTGTAAATGTGTAGGAAAAAAAATGAGTAAAATGAGTTTTTGTGTGACCTGACAGTTGATATATTTCTGAAAATTATTGAGCCCATCGATTGTGTTAATTATGGTTTCTTACATTTACCATTGCTACTGTTGCCGTCTTTGAAAAGAGAAGTCAAAGAAGAAAAAGCCAAGGATTTTATCTCTGACCGAAGTCATCACTCTGTTTAGATTCTTTTTCATCCCTGTTAATGAAGTCTCACTTGCCCGTGTGTTCTTAGGTTTTTGTGGACCAGCTCACAGACAAGGACATGGAGTTCATAGGAGACTCCATTTTCCCCACCATCGATAAGGAAATCATCGCTAAAATGGTGGAGTTCAGTAACAAGGTAGGTTTCTCTTCTCTCCACTGATTTATGACTTTGACTGTCTGCTGGAGGGACTTAATATGTTGAGTAAGAGGAATTCTCTGCATTGTTGTGTTATGCATGTTGTGCATAACACAACAACATCAGGCAGTGTTTCGTTTAACCTCTCTCTGCCTCTAACAGCTTGTCCAGGAGGTGTGTGTGGAGCGGCAGTGGGGTCAGAAAGGAAGCCCCTGGGAGTTCAACCTGCGCGACATGTTCCGTTGGTGTCAGCTGATGCAGGCTGACCAATCACCAGGATTTTTCAACCCGGGCCAGCATGTAGCCTTGGTGTACGCAGAGAGGATGAGAGCGGAGGCTGACAAAGCTCAGGTACATGGTTTGATCAACTTTGCTTTTACTTGACCATCCACAAACTCTTATCAGTATATGCATATGTTAAATCAAAAGGTTAATATATTATATATGAGTTTGGTGTTTTTTTTTATGGTAAATGCATCAAAACACCATTAATTGGTGGTATCCCACAGGGGAGTGTGTTCAGCCCCTTACTGTTGTTATTCTGTGTAAATATATTTTCTATGATGACTCAGGTATTTTGGTTTTGAATAAGACAGAGAATACACTGAAGATAATCCCTGAGTGAATGTCATCAAATGAATGCAACAGAACAACGTTATTAGTGTTGGTCATCATTTGAAGGTCCGCGAAAAAGACTAAAGTAAAATGTTTGGTGGCTTGGGTGGACAGTTCTTACTTGTAAGTACGTAATATCTGTAACAACAGGATCTCAAAGCGTCTCAGAGATTACCTCCGTCAGGTAACTTGTGCCCACCACACAAGGGCTAGTGTTGCTGAATTGTGCTTGCTGAGGTTTTACATCAACAACATTAAAACAAATAAAACAATGACCACAGTATAATATTATGTAACTGTTATTTTATGCTATCACTAGTCGACTTACACAAAGAAAAAAGGAGGGCTTTTTTGTTCATGACATCAAAGGTCCAGTCTGTCAGATTTAGGGGGCTCTATAGCCCAGAACAGACAAACAAAGTACTGGTTCTAGTTTTTCCCTGTTCCACAACCACCGTAGTTTCTTCTTAACACTTGGAACAGGAGGGCGAGTAGAGTGGGTTATGCTATAGTGGTTTATGCTATATGCCACTAAATCCTACACACTGGCCCTCTAAGTGCCTGGATTTGTGCACATTTTGGCCATATTGCATTCTTTCACTTTTCTGCACCTTCCATTTTCTCTGTTTAGCCTTTATCCACTGTTCAGACAGTGAACTTCCCCTCTGTCCACACAGGTGCTGTCCGTGTTCAGGAAGGTGTTCGGAGAAGACTTTGAGCCTTACAGCGGCTCCAGAGAGTTCCACATCACTCCACTCAACCTGCAGGTTAGTCACACCACCTGATTCTGTTTTTCAGAAGCAAATGTTTTGAATTGTACAGACAAAGTTAAGGACTTTCTCCTATGCTTTGCCCCCATAGGTGGGCTTCTCTGTCCTGCAGCGCAGTGGTGGAGCCCCTGTGGCCCTGGACCCCCCACTGTCCATCACACACCAGGCACTGCGGCCCCTGGAATCCCTAATGAAGTGTGTGGAGAAGGGTTGGATGACCATACTGGTCGGCCCCACGGCCAGCGGAAAGACCAGTCTGATCAGACTGCTGGCTCTGCTGACAGGTCACCGTCTCAGGGTCATGGCCATGAACAGCGCCATGGACACCACAGAGCTGCTGGGAGGCTTTGAACAGGTAACCAGGATCTCAGGTTTCTAGTTGCCCATGCTTCTTTCATTCTGAAACCATCAGACCACATCACTCTGCACTCATTTCTTCATTCCAGGTGGATATCATGCGGCCTTGGCAACAAGTGCTGGAGAGCGTGGACTACATAGTTGCCATGGTTATAAGGCGTGGCCTGATGTCGCTGGATGTTGGCATCCAGGACACAGAGTTCCTGCTACAGACGTGGGGTCTGTTCTGCCACTGGCTGAAGGAGGAGGGCCTGCAGACAACTGGGGGAACCGTCAACTCGGAGGCACTGAACAAGCTGGAGGTCATCATCCTGCTCCTGCAGAAACTCAACACCAAGCTCAAAGTGTTCACTGGTAATAAAATGCATTGTCTTATTTTTATTTCTTTGTCTTGTCAGGATAAGAATGTGCTGTAACGTGCTCTTGTTTGTCCTCCAGACATGTCCAAACTGCAGATGGACTTCACGCTGCTGAAGGAGCGTCTGGCTCAGCTGGAGGATGGATGGACGAACGGCGGCTTTGAGTGGTTGGACGGTATGCTGGTCCAGGCTCTGCAGGCTGGTGACTGGCTGCTCATGGACAACGTCAACTTCTGCAGGTGAGGAAAAGCGTTGCAGCGTTCTGTGTATTTGTGCACTTGGTTTGTGTCGGCATTTCCCACTTGTGGTTTGTGCTCTCACATGTGGTTTGGAAAAAATGGCCATGTTAGCTGGGTTTCACTAAAAACACTGAAATCACACAGTTCATGTGTTATGTGCTCAGTGCCTCTGTCCTGGATCGCCTCAATGCTCTGCTGGAGCCCAGTGGATCTCTCACCATCAATGAACGTGGCGTCATAGACGGGAAGACCCCCAAAATCACACCACATCCTAACTTCAGGTAGTACGCACAATTAGCTCTTGTTTACTTTTTTAATTAGTAAAATTACTTTAAAAGTAATTAAAGTCCACACTCAGCTGATGTGTGTTTCCGCTTGTGTGTGTGTGCAGGTTGTTCCTGACCATGGATCCTGTGCATGGGGAGCTCTCCAGAGCCATGAGGAACAGAGGGGTGGAGGTTTACATCCCAGGGGAACATGAGGGAGTGTGCTGGGACTCACTGGACCTAAAGACCCTGCTCCACACTGCAGGGGTGACCGGGGACTGTGTGTGTGATCTGCTGATCGAAATACATAAAAGCATCAAGGCTGCCATCTGGGGTAAGCCCTGAATAATGAACAGCAAATAGATAATGCTGTCAGTCAGCCAAGTTAATTATAAAAAAAATCAATTCTCTCTCAGATTCCCCGGCCTCATCAGTGGCCTCCCTCCTCCATGCTGCCACCCTGCTGTCCTGCCAGCTGCAGAGAGGTGTAGATTTACCCAGCGCCCTGCAGCACGCCTGTGGAGAAGCCTACTCACTGTGCCAACGCACCACTGCCAGCCAAAAGGTATCAACACCCGCTTATCAGTCTAAATCAGGGATTCTTCTGTTTAGCCTGGTGACATTCACCGTTCCTGTCCAGTCACAACTGAGTCATCTATCATTTTAAAACGGTGTACATGATGAGTGAATGATGTTTGACTCTAGTCTTTCATTGGCAGCCACATGGTTATGGTATTTTGAGTCCCTTTGTGCCACAACACAGCCTGAAATCCTCAGGCAGACCCTGGCTGCTCCCAGCATGCATTATATTACCAGGGAGGAACAGGACTTTTCAGCAGCATAAATTCAAATGTTTTTGATCTTTCCTTGAGCATAAAGAAACCAGGCAAACACATTGGGGATGAATAAACATTAGTGCATTGTTCTCTCTCCAGCAAGCCCAGCAAGTGATTGAGCAGCACTTGGCCATACTGGACACAGAGGACTGGGGCAGTGGGCTGCTGTGTGCTGGAGTTTGGCCTGATGGCTTCCCTTCTGCCCTCCTCTCCACGGAGGATTCCTGCTTCTCCACCGTCCTTCGAGACGGACAGGTCCTTTTATTTTGCCTGAACACCCTCAGCATGCAGGGCAAACGGTAAGGATGGTGACAATAACACAAGAAAAGAAATAAAGTTGTACATAAGGCTGAAATAAATAAGACAGTTGAAGTAGAAGTCTTCCAGTTCTGGTGTATGAAATGAAAGATGTCACTTGTTATGTCAGCTAAGAGTAAACACTGAGCACACATGAGACATAAAAGAGTTTGCACATCCAGTGTGTTGATTTTTAACTCTGAAAGCATGTCTTAGCTGTTAGCTTTAAAAGTCATAAAGTTGAGTAGAGTAAATATTTAATTGTGTTGTGCACAGGAATCGTCCTCTGAGCCTGAATGACCTGCAGAGAGCCCTGCAGAGCAGTGGTGTTCACGAAGGCTTATTCTCTGGAGGAGTGGTGGATCTGGCAGAAGGAGACGCTCTGAGGCTGATCCCCACAGCGGTGAGACTGCTCACAGAGAGAGCCTCCCATGGAGACTGGATCCTCCGCAGCAGCTGGCTCTCACACCTGGGGAAGAGCTACAAATACGCCCCTGGTGAGTTGTTCCTCACACAAACAGACAGAGCACGACTTAAAGTGATCCATGTGCAGTGACACAGTGAGAGTTCAATTTTGTTGAATTGCAAATGTTTGAGACGTCAAATTCATCTCTCCATGAATTCTCCAGTTGATACCATAATCAACACTCACAAATAAAATGTGAGTTTTCTGTCATCAGATTGTCCAGCACTATATAACTGTGCTTCTTAACTCTTGCAGATCCAGCTCTAGTCCAGGTGGAGGCAGGAAACAGGGCTCTGAAGGCAGTGTTTGGCAGCAAACTTGCCGCCAAGGGCAAGTGTCTCGCAGAGCTGCTACAGCCTCACAGCATCGGTAAACTCTTTGGATGACCTGTCCTTCGGTTTAAAAAAAGCCCTGACTGGAATATGGAAAAGAATATCTTTTAATATATATCATATTTCCAGATGAATACAGGATCCTGGTGGACATGCGGTGGAACAAGCAATACCTGGACATTTTAGCCAACAAGTGCAACTTTGAGGATGAGGAAAGATACATGGAGTTTCTGGAGGCACTGAATGCAGTTGCCAACAGGTACAGTAGGAGGTTGTCAGTCAAGCTGTTGGACATATAAAATGTTCTAAAAGTTTCTAATAGTTTGTTTGTGTGTTTGTTAGGATTGTTTTGATGATGGACAGAGAGGAACGCTCTGTCATCTGCACCTGTGCTATCAACCTGTCAGCTCAGAACTGTGCCCTGAGGATAGCCACAGCCTTCAGCAAAGGTTTGCACAGCAGCACACTTTGGCCAAATATGAACTCTTCATGTACAGTTAGCGTTCAAACAAAGTCAAAATGTCAACCCGCGGAGCTCCACAGCATGCAGCATGCGTGTAACTGTGTTTCCCACCCCTCACAGGCACTGTGGATATTGGTCACTTGCCCCACCCAGTGCTGATGCACCTGCGGACCTTCTTTGACCTGTGGGACTCATTCACCGTGCAGGCTGTGCAAGGCGGACAGCCCTACATCTCAGACCACATCATGTTTGAGGTCAGAACTCACTGACTATCACCGTGTCACAACCACAACTACAACTGCTACTACCATTGCTGCTATTACTACTACAACTACAGCTGCTACTCAGTTGCTACCTGTACTCTGCTACCTCCTCTACTTCTACTCCTACAGTATTAAAATAATTTTGATTGCTTGTATCATTTAGTTAACTAATGAACTAAAACTTGAACAGGTTAGTCATTACAGGTAGAGCAGAATGAAATGGAATGAGAAAATAAGATGATTGTAATAAGATGTTTTATAAAATGCACCTTGCTGTGGTCTCCTCTCTAACAGCGCTCTTCCTGTCTTGTGTTCAGATCTTACAGCTGCTGCAGTGGCTCGATCGTTTCTGGGACGTGTGCAGCACGTTGCCGGCCGACTCTCAGGGCATCTCAGTTCTGTCTCTGCACTGGCAGTGGGTCCAGAAACACCTCATCCTCCGACTGCCCCAGCTTCTGCTGGGAGAAAACGACAGCCCTTTCGAGTAAACGCTTTTCTCTGTACTATATTTTACATATTTGTTTTATTTATTTACATTTGCAGAGATATATATTCTAGGCTCCAGCCCCACCGTCACCCTGATGAGGATAAGTGGTTACAGATAATGGATGGATTCTATCTTGCATGCAATATTTTTACGTATTACTAATCCTAAATGTCTACAGTTAATATATTTCCTCTGTGCTGTACTCCAGAGGTCACCAGGAGCTACAGGCGGTCTCAGCAGCCATCCAGACTGTTCTGTCCACCCCGGTGTCTGTAGCTACGGCTCTGAAAGGAATGCAGAAAACCCTGGGGAAAGCTCTGCCATTCAAGGTCTGCAGACACTTCACCAGCTTTACTTTATTGACAGACATAGTCTTTCATCAGTTGTGTTTTCTTTCTTATGGTCTTTTCTATCTTGTTTAAGAGAAGAGAAGAAAGCTAGTTCAGTATAAAATCATTCACGCTTCATCTGAGATGATCAGAATCACTTTACAAACCATATCTGTATCCTCTTCATCAGTTGGAGTCGGTGGCTGAGTGTGCGTCTCGGCTCAGGCTCCTGAGTAAAGCCCTGGATGTGAGCGATTTAAGGCTGGACGGCACCACAGGTCCTTGGAGACAAGAACTGGTCCGACTTCAGGGTGCCGGCCTCGGGCTGGACATCAAAGAGAGTCTGCTGGAAGTCTGCGGTCTCGTTCTGCTGGCAAACAACCAGCTTGATCCACAAAAGTCTGGTGAGCTTTTCTCATAAAAACACCTTATTATGATGTTTGTTGTCAGTCTAATTTCTATGTCCAGCATAACACATTGCTGCTTTTGCCACATGTTAGATGATGATTGAATGAAATGATTTTGTTGACACATTGTTGTCTTTCAGGTCAGAACCTCACTGTTTGAGTGCAGAAAATATTTTCCATTTCCATGTATCATTGTTTTAAGCCTGTAATTAACTATTATTTTTTATTGTCAATTTTCTGTTGATCGTTTTCTCAATTAATCGATCAATCACACAAAGCCCATGGTGACATCATCAAATGTTCTGTTTGGTCCACAACTGGAAGAGAGGGCCAAAGAAAGCAGATCATATTTAAACATTTCAGAAGCTAAAATTAGATTTTTGTTCTTAAAAAATAATTCAAACTAATTAATTAATTATTAATTTAATAGTTGACAGCTAATCGATTAATGAACTAATTGTTGCAGCTCTATGTTATTTATTTAATTAATCTGATTCATGGTCAGCAGCTTATCACATCATTCTGTCTACTATTCTTTAATTTGTTTTTGCTTCATAACCAGTGTGCTCCTTTTAAAAACTCAAGAACCTTTTGGTGTTCTGAGGAGTTTAGTTTTACGAGCTTTTAAATCCGATTCAGCTGAAAATGACGTTTCTGCTGACTGCCTGCAGTTCTCTTAAATCAGTCACACATGCCGTTTAAGTATCAATCTGTTTTTACAAGCTGTTTCTGCATGAGGACCGTCCTTACTGTCTTTCTGTGACTGTCTTTCATGCTGCCATCAGGATAAAGCCTCTTGGTTGTAATGACTCCATGTGCTAAGCACCACCCTTTCTTTATTCCCTCTGCTGTTCAGACTCTAAGAATGCATATATATTGTGTGTCCTGTCCAGCACTTCACTTTTAAGGTGTGATGAACATTGCAGTCTGTACAGAGCAGTTATGGATCATTGAACATTTTGTCTTATTTCTCCTCTAACAGAAATCTCCTGTGTGATATTAAAGGCTCAGTATGTGAATGTCTTGCTGTATTTTCCCACCAGGAGTGTTGGAGAGGTTGGTGTCGAGCGTGGAGCAGCAGCAGCGTCAGATGACTTCCAGAGGCCTCCTGGAGGTCTGCTCCCTGCCTGAGGGTGAGGAGCCAGGAGATGGAGTCCACCTGGCCAGAGAGGAGCTACAGCAGCTCAGCCGCAGGGCTCAGCTCTGGCCCCTGATGGAGGAACTGGCTGTACTCAACCAGCTGCGACTCAGCACAGACCTGCTGCACCTGGCTCTCTCTCCTGGGTAAAAAAACTTTATTTCCTCCTCAACAAAACAAACATATTTCTAAGGACTGATGTTGAAACAGTTGTTGTGAACTCTTCCTGTTGATTTGCAGCGACCAGGAAGCTGAGGACAGCTTACGGCGAGAACTGTCCAGACATCTGCGCTACTGCCTTCAGTCCACACCAATGAATGTCAGTCAGCTGCAGCCGCTGTGGTTCCTGCTCAGCAGTGACAGGGTCAGTAGAATAAAGTCTCAGTATAAATATAAAAGCCTCGCTCCATTCAGAGATGTTTTGCTTATTGTTGGTTGAGCAGAATACTTACAGTATATGTCTGAAAACAAGAGATGGTGCCAAACCATCATCAACATTAAAAAGGCTGTTGAACAGTTCAACAGAGTCAAACCCATGTGTATGAAGAATTCGATTTGGGTTCAGGCCGTACTTTAAATATTGGATTAAAAACTAATTTTAATTATTTAGGAAGATCCACAATGCTGACCATGTGATCAGTGTTCTTGGTTTGAATCATCCTCCTCTGTCTCTCCTTCTTTAGTTTCTGTCAGCCTGAAAATATGATAAAAAAAATGTTGCTCTTGATTATACTCCCTCCAGCCGGCTGAGGAGCTGCAGTTCGTGTGGTGTGAGCTGCTGTCAGAGGCTCTGGCTGCCCTGTGGACCAGCAGTGTGACCTCAGACCCCGACCTCTGGCTGAAATGGGACCCACTGAGACCCGAGACCCAGCCAGCTCCTAAGCTGCACCATGGAGCAGACAACATGGTGCTGGCCTTTAACATCTCCTGATGATGTCAGTGTATTTAAATCAAAGCGATTTCCTGCTGGTTTAACACGTCTATGTTGTTTTCAGGGGCCGGCCTTGCTGAGTAAAGCAGTTTGGTCACATTGCATGCTGGGAGTGCTCAGCAGCAGTGAGACTGGAGGTCGGTGGGAACCGTCAGCAGCAGCCCTTCTCTCCCTCTCCCATGTCACCCTCGGGGAGTGGAAGGAGAGGATCCAGCAGCTGCAGGATGTGTCTGCAGTGTTGTGGGACAACATGGCCATCCCCACACTGGCTGAGTTCAGGTAGAGTAAAACATAAACACTGATCTCCACAATCATTTATCATTTCTGGGTTTTACTAACCACCCTCACACCTCCTCAGGGGCACAGACTTTAGGCTCCAGGGTGCCGTCCTGCGTCGGCAGCTTCAGAGCATGGCTGACCTGCTGCCTCCCAGCCTGCAGGAGGGCTACATGGAGAGCTGTGAGAGCCTGGTGGAGGATCCTGATCCTCTGATAGCTGCCCAGGAGATCCAGACTGTCTTCAGAGACTTTCTTCCTTCCAATCTGCTCCCTGACGGCCTGGTGGAGGCCTGCGTTACCTGCCTGCAGCAGTACGTACAAAGCAAAGTCCAAGGCTCCAACCAGCTGGCCCATTCTGGAGTGTTCTGGGTCAACATGGGCCTGCTGCAGATCAAAGTGTGGACACCACAGACCATCTTTGACCCGGCTGTGAAGAGGGCCTACAAACTCAACTACGCTCAGCAGGAGGTCAGCAACTGTTTCTCACCTCATGTTGTCACATAAAACTGTATGTTCATTTAAAAAGTCTTGCCAACATGATAACTGGACTGGTGTGTCCCTCTGTGTCTCTTGCAGCTGGCTCTGCTGCAGGAGGAGTGGAAAGCACGCAGCCTGTCATCTCAGCTGGTGACCGGAGCAGAGTTGGAGGAGAGCAGCACCACTGATGGCTTCAAGCATCCTCGAATCAGGTCAGGACTATCTGCACGTTCTCCCTGTTCTATATTTCAGCTAAAGTTAACATGAGACCTCAGCAGCCTTTCACAGCCAGTATGGAGATCGTCAAAGTTCTTTGAATGTACAAATGACATGAGAGTCATCTGTTAAGACGTCTACTTGGCGTGTTGTAGGTACCTGTGGATCCGTATGCAGCAGGTGAAGGAGCAGATAGCTGAGCTCTCCAGGAAGCAGGCCTGTCGCCCTCATGAACCGCAGTACGGTCGCCTCTTCCAGGAGCTGCAGCACTACCTCTGCAGCATCGGCCAGGCATCTGCAGTGGAAGACCTCCTGTCCCACCTACTGAAGGCCCTGCAGAGCACCTCCTCCTCCAAGTCCAGGTCAGCGGTCCAGGGTCTGCTGAAGGAGGAGGCTGTATGGCAGAACTCCCAGCAGCGTTTCTGGCAGAGGCTGCTGGAGGATTACCCTCTGTACCCCGACGTGGTCGGGCCAGTTCGGACTGGCATCCTCCAGCTCAGACACGGCATGAGGCTGGTGGCCTCCCAGGTAGCCGCCTCGCTCACACCTGTACCTGGTCTGCACAAGTTGGTGACCTGCCTGCTGGCCTTCCCCTCGCTGTCCCACAGCCTGCCCTCCTACCTGACCCGGGCAGACTTCCTCTGCTCCAGGGCATGCATGGACGTTCTGCGCTGCCTGGTGAAGCTCCTGCCCCAGCAGCAGGACTCCGAGCACGTGGTTCCCCAGTCCTCCACCCTGCTCATGAACGCTCTGCTGTATGTGCAGTGCCACACCCTGTCCACTGGAGAGTTCAGCCACGAGGCACGCAGCCTCTTCAGACACATCTGTCAGGTCAGCGCTTCAGTGTACACCTCATTACAACAATTTCTGAGCTAATATTTGACTCTATTCAACTATTTAACTGTAACATGACGCTCCTCAGGCTCTGGTGAACGAGTGGGACGAGCAGGAGAGACGGAGGAGAGAGAAAGAGCAGCTGGAGGCCAGTCTGTATCGCAACCGCAGTCGACTGCACGGCTCAGGACTGACGGAGGACGAGCAGGAGGAGAGGGACTTCAGACGGCAGTTCCCTCAGTTCAACCAGGTAAATTCACATAGATCACTGTTAGACATAGACAGCTCACCTCATTTAGTCCATCTGTCTTGTCTCTTCTAATGATTAACATTGTTGGCTTGAGGTGCTCATACAATTCTTTCTGTTGTCATTGTACTACTACAAACACTATGTCTTACTTTAGACCAAAGAGTTAAGACAGTGACATGGTCAACTGAGGAGACAAAAATTGTGCAGCCAAGACAAAAAACACTCCAGGATCTTGTAGCTCACTGTATATGTTCACACTTCACCAGGACTTTGCAGACATCATGACCCAGCCTAGTCTGGAGGGTCCAGCAGACTCAGGACTTAAGGAGGAGGAAGAGAACACCCAGGAGGACTCCAGTGAGAGCAGCTTCCTGTCTCCAGCTGCCATGAACACACTGGTCCAGGTTCATCAGCGCCTCTGCCTGGGATATGCACAATCACTGTGGTACCAGAGCACAACGCCAGCCAATCACAGCAAAGAACACATCAAAGCCCTGGTGTCCTCCTATCAGATTGCTTCTCCTATGATGTCACGCTTCTATCATCTGATTGGTCAGTGATTGTGTTTGCTGTCCCTCAGGAACATTTTTCACCTGTAAGGAAACTGGATCATGACCTCTGTGTTTCCCCCTCAGATTCTGAACTGGACCAGCAGCTGACGGGCAGTGAACTGCTGCTCTCCGCCCTCCTCCAGAACACGGTGCAGGGCTCGGGGGGTCCTGACGGTCTAGCTGTCACCTCAGAAGGACCTTACGACTTCTACCAGCAGCCCAACATGAGCGAGGCCCGCCTCTGTCTTCCTGTCCTGGAGCAGCTGAGCGTTGCAGTGAAGCAGAGACTGGAGGACTGGCCAGAGCACCCAGCTCTCGTTCAGGTCAGTAAGAGTTTTTACATGGAGGCTGCATTGATTCTCCTATATTGTTCCAATATATATTTAGTATAGGTCATAAACCCAGTCATCTCCATTTTGAGTCAATCTTATCACTCTGATGTTTGTTCAAGTGTTCACTTCACTGATAAGTTTGGTTTTAATTAGTTATTCGTGCTAGACAGCTGGCAGAGTGTATGGGCGGGAGCTCGATACCATGGCTCCAACCCTGATCACTGCTGAGCAGACCCTGGTGGTCTAGAAGTGTAAAATGATGCCATCCATATACAGAGTACGGAAGTGTAAAACGTGTGATAGTAAAAGTGACTGCAGAGAGCTGGATTTTACTGGTTCTGTGCTCTGAAGATAAAGTAGGTCCTCTATAAGCTCTTAAGACGAGCTGTGAAACTTTGGTTGCTCTAATGTATATTTCTGTGTGTGTGTTATTACCAGCTGACTGTGGTGGTGGAGAGGATCATGGCTTTCAGTCTGGCCAGTCCGCTGGCCAAGTTCCTTAACGGTCTGGAGATCCTGCTCAGCAAAGCACAGGTGAGTTCTGTTAGCAAGATGCCTCCTGTGCCATGCATGAATACATCAGCGTATTCATAGTGTTGATCCATATAATGAGCTAGAAAGGCAGCATCATTTATCAGATAAATGTACCAAACGTCTGCTAGTTGTCGTTTCTTAAGTGTTAGCTTGTTTCTCAGAGGCGAGCTCTGTGTTATTAGTTGTTTGCTCTCTTCAGGACTGGGAGAATAACGCCAGCCGCTCAGTGTCTCTGCGGAAAGAACTGGAACCAGTCACCCAGCTCATTATCCAGTGGCGCAAACTGGAGCTCAAGTAAGACACAGAGCGCTTTAACCCATCTCCCAACATCGTGTGTTACTTTTTAGAAGTTTTTAGATCAGGCAGTAGAATGTAAACGTTTCCTGCTCTGTCACGTGTAGTTGCTGGTCGAGCAGTCTGGACAACGCGGTGAAGCGGCACACTGACAAATCAACCAAACACTGGTTCTCTATCTACCAGCTAGTGGAGCGATATCTGGAGGAACAGAGGATGGATGCTAACACAGGTACTTATACAGTGTATGTTGAGAATGACCAACTGATGACATGAATATTTTTGAAATATCAAAGTGCAATCATGTTCCTGTCCTCTCCAGGTGAGGAGGTGGAGTGCCTCTCCCTGTCCTCAGTGTCCTCCACCCTTCAGGCCTTCATGGAAGGCTCCACCCTGGGAGAGTTCCACACCCGCCTGGCTATGCTGCTCACCTTCCACTGCCACCTGCTGCTGATCCCCAACCAGACTGGACAAGGTGAGCCACCACAGCTCTGTCCTACACAACACATACAAGTCTGTCTTCATGTTGTTCTCTCCTGATCACCTGTTATTGACTGTAATCATTCCTCCATACTGAGCGTGAATCCTTTCATAACGTGACTACACTGTCAGTATTTAACTTGTAGGTCACCTATGTTACAAGCAACCGATAAAAGGGTGCAGCGGTGAGGTTCTGTGGTGAAGAACATGAGGGAAACGAGTGCAAATTATTCCCATAAGCATAGAAATGATCAATTCAAGTGTTGAATTCATGGAGAGAAATAATACTTTGAAAGGAAAAGACATTTTTTTTCATTACATATGTGTGCTTAGTGAAAGATGTTTCACAAACTGTATTATACACGTTAATTATAGCTTATAATATAGAAAAGGTAGAGGCATTTAAAATATGCAGCGGCTTTAATTTTAAATTTAGGATGTCACAATAATATGAAGCTCCTACCACCAGTTGACTAATTGACCACTGCATAATGACAGTGACTCATCATGACTCATCGATCAACAGATCGATTGGTCACGTAGATATTGACATATTTATTGATCAGTTGACCAGACGGGTCACTGTCTGTTGTCCACATGTCACGCAAACTAAACTCAGTAGTGTGACAGAAGTGACCAACTCATCGCTGTGTTTGTTTCAAAACACATTTGACCTCTGAACTATAGTCGCTGGTGAAAACAAACTGATCTATTAATGACATGTTTCCTTATTTCAGAGTCGTTGTCCAGTCTTCTGTGGAACCTGCACAAATACTACAGTCAGTTCTCTGAGTGCATCCAGACCAGAATCAACCAGCTCAGACAGCCCATCGAGAAGGAGCTCAAGGTTTATATTAGTTATTTTTTATTGCATACCCGTGCTCTGAACTCTTGGCCACACTTCAGAGTAATGCAGTGAATGTCATGTGACTTGTTGTCCTCAGGACTTTGTCAAGATCTCCAAGTGGAATGACGTCAGTTTCTGGTCCATCAAGCAGTCAGTGGACAAGACCCATCGGTAAGACATCACCGTGTCCTGTTTGTGTGTTTGTCCTGCCTGGTCACCAACATGGTTCTCTTTATTGTTTTCTCTCAGGACTCTCTTCAAGTTTGTCAAGAAGTTTCAGGAGGCTCTGAGTGGTCCAAGTGTTCCAGCTCTGGTGGAGCAGGGAAGCAGCGCCAGCTTGGACAGCGTGGATGCCAACCCAGAAGAAACACCCATCCATCGGGTTCATCGGGCACTGAAGAGTGCCCCACCTGGGAAGGGCAGAGATCTGCAGGTACAAGTCTCACAGAGCGCACAGTGTTTTATTAATTATGATCATTAGTCATTGTCATGTGCTTTATGATTATAAATAATGAATGAATAACCTGAGCTCAATGGTGTGTTTCAGAATGAGGACCCAGATGAAGGAGTTGAAGCTTCGTCTCTGCAGGGACGTCTGCCTGTTCTGTGCAGGAAGATGAAGAAGATGTGCGCTCAGCTGCTGAAGAAGAACCCAATGCCTGAGCTGGCTGAAGACCTGGACTGCTTCACTGGTAAGAACCAAGTCTGATGGTCACATTGACACATACAGTACATGCTGTCAAAAAGATCCACACTTCTGATTTGAATGATCACATGACCTTTCCTTTGCGGCACCTTCAGGATCATTCACATTTTACCACTGCTGCTCTGCTGGTCCACTACTTTAGTCCAGACGGAAATATCACATATAATCATTAAGGTCTGATCATAGATGATCATTAAATGTCTTTCTGTAAGCTTCTACAATTTGTTCAATTAAAATGGAAAACATAATAAATAATATGGTTATTATGTAAATATAATGTGAGTAAATAAGTAAATCATGAAATGGTTTTCACATGTTCATGATGAGTTGTAATAACTTTATGACTAAATACCTGCAAAACAGTGTTAACAATTATTATAAACACTTGACATAATCACTAACAAATTTTTCTGAACACAAACCAGGAGCACTCAACACCAACTTTTAAAACTAGTCGTCAGCTTTTGGTTGCCAAATCTGAAAATATGGTTTCCATTTCTAGTCCCGATATCAGTTAACATGGTGGACAGAATACCAGCAGTCCCTCAGAAATGAACCCAGAAAGTCACTGGCTGCTTTGCTCTATCATTTTTCTACTTTGCCCAAGACACACATTTCACATTTCATTCCTGTTTTTTGTTTAGGTTCATCTGATTCTCTGTCAGTTGAATCCATTTGCACATTCAACTTCATTTGCTTCATTTGCTTGTCTCTAAAACAGATGCTGCATGCATGCACAGTAAAAGCACCAACACATGTGCTGCGTTGTTTAGTTTTGGTTCATACTGTAACAGAAATAGTTACATTACTGATGTAATATTTGTTTAAAAGTGGCAACAAATGGCCAGAATGGTTGGCAACCTTAACTGTTTAGTCCTGAGTAGAAATGATGAGCCACTTCATGGAATGAGATGTTCATTCTCTGTGTTTCTCCTCAGATTTCAGCAGCTGGATATATACATATTAGTTTGTTGTTAAAAGTTAAGAAATGATAAAATTGAAAAAGAGAAACACTGAATTAAAATCTCAGACAGAACAATATGTTTTATAGCATAACTTTATAGCATGTAGCAGTTTCTTAACATGAGAAATACATATGAACATATGAAAAAATGATAATTAGTTATTAACTTAATCTTAATCATGTGTTTATAGATGTCACCAGCTCGTTGTTGATTTGTGTTTCTACCTTGTCGAGGGCCTCAGTCATTCAAACCACTGGCATTACACATCACAAAGCTGCTTCCTATTTGCTGTGTTGATGCAGTGTTCTTTTTCTGTCCTTTTCAGGCGAGGTCATCAGCAACCTGCGAGACCTGCAGAGCCTCACCATCGACTCGTCAGCAGAGAAAGAGAAGCAGAAGGCTGAGGTGAAGCACATCCTGCAGCAGAAGCAGAGAGCTCTGTCAGACCTGTTCAAAATGCTCACAGAAATAGGTGAGTTTTCTCTCTGATTTACAGGAGTCATGTAGGAAATGAAGTCCTAGTCCTCTCACTTATTATATATGTCTCGGTCCCATTCAGGTCTATCGTACCGTAAAGGCCTGACGTGGAACAGGACAGCTGACCCAGAGAAAACCCTCTGCATGCCGCCTCTGGAGATGAGCACGGCTCTTTCTGCTGTCAGGAACCAGGAGCAGGCTGAGAACACGTAAATCCAAACTGTTCATAGACGCTCCAGCAGCTGAGACATTTAGTTTGGTTTAAGTTGCCTGATGTGTGGTGCACATGATATCATAACTTATAGTAGCACTATAGGATCTTATGATGGCTAATGTTAGCTATATTCAGAAAACCTTTAATAATTATTGTTGTGTAATTGACTACTGATAGATTACTGAGATAGTTGTTCATTTTAGTAACCAGGTTTAATGTAGAATATGTGTTCATCTCCTGTGCCTCCTCGATGTCATAGGTTGTTTACAGAGTTGCTGACGGCGTGGGATGGATGTCAGAAGTACTTCTACCGTTCATGGGCCAGGAGAACGACCCTGCAGACTGCTCTTCAGCACGCCGCCAAGGTGAGACCCAGATCCTGAATGTCTGGAAATTCACTATATAAACCGCTGGTAGTATTTACTACTCTTCCAGCTCTCTGTGTAAACGTGAAGTGTGTGTGTTATTTCAGGAGCTGGGTCTGGGGAACATAGAGCGCTGTAGAGGTTTCTCCTCTCACCTCTTCAAACTGCTCCTCAGACAGAAGCAACGACTGGCCAAGCTCACTGAGCAGTGGGTCCATCTCAGGTCAGTCTGCTGACACATGACTTTGTTTATCAGACACAGTGACGAACAAAGGAACATACATTCATGACAGAGAGCCAAGTCCTCACAGTCTTATCGCTGATGTTTAATTCCAGCATCTTTTGGGAATAATATTAACTGTTGTCTCTTGTTGTTTCATCATCACGTCCCAGGAGGCTAACAAACAGTGTCCAGGGCGTCAAAGCCCACCTGCAGAGCCAAACTGAGGACGCAGACTGCACCCTCCCGCCCCAGGCACCTCTCCAGGGTTGGGTGAGCCGAGGCCAGGCGCTGGCTGCCCAGTGCACCACCCTCCTGCAGCAGCTGGCCTGGTTGCATCAGTGCTGCCCGGAGGGCCTCCAGCAGAAGGAGGAGACGAGCAGCTGCAGGCAGCACACTCTGAGGTGCCCATCCCCGCTGGCAGCACAGCGCCAACCCCCCGGCTGTCTGATGAGGAGGGGCGACGCTGCCTGGTGCCAGCTGAACCAACACATGAATACTATGCTGAAGCAGACTCAGAGTTTGAAGGTGAAGCTGGACAATGTGGCACAGCAGACCTCTGAGAGAGAACTCCACACATGGTAAGTGACTTATTCTGTTTGAAAATCCGTTGTCGCAGTGACAAACAACAGAAAGGATCCAAATAACACTGGTGTTTTCCACAGGGACCATTTTGTTACGTGCTGTTCAGCCTTCGACCAGCTGGGAGCTGTGGTGGCTCAGATGCCCAGCGTGGAGCAGCTCTTCACCCCGTCCACGTGTGTCGGCAGCACAGAAAACCAGCCGGCCATCACCCAGAGCCTGCAGTATGTCAGAGGACAAGTGGAGGCTAACATCGCTGAGTTCACCACCTGGAAGACACAACTGCTCTCCCTGGGACACCAGAACTCAGGTGAACACACTGACCAGACAGAGGAATACTGTCATTCCCTCAGATATTACTAACAGGGAGTAAAAAAGTAACTTTTGCTGCACTCAGACTGTACAGTAAGTTCATCTCTTTGTTTCCCGCACAGATCACCAGCCCGCCTTCTGCACTGAGTTCTCTGCTGAGCTGGAGACAACCATAAACACAGTGCTGTGTGCGGTGCAGACGCTTGTGAAGAGAAGCGAGAGAGAGCAACAAAGAGAACAGCGTGGAGAAGTTCAGAGAGGTGAGGATGATGCATTCAGGCCAGCAGAGCCCTCTGCAGGGCTGCTTCATTCGAGTGGAGATGTTACAAACAGCGAACAACAGTCTTTGGTCTTCAGGCCTTCTTTGGCCGTTCATCTATGTATGGAGAAACTGTAGCCATGAGGAGGTTGTTGTTAGCCATAGAATATAAATCACAAATTGTCGTTGTGCTTCACTTTACTGCCACCTGTAGATCAGTGGAATAGTGTATAACCATTGGCTGAATTGTGAATGGCAACATCCTCATGCCTCCTCATGCATGTGCACGCAATTAACAAAACAACTCCACAGGAAACCTTTAAGCTGTCTTCAAATCTCCTCCAAGCATGATATATTAGAATGTTGTCTACATGATGCTGTTTGATGTTTCAGAGGGTGCTGAGGAGGAGGAGGAGGAGGATGAAGAGCCTGTGGAGGACCTGCTGAAGCCCGGTCACCTGACTCGACTCCTGGAGGAGGAGCTGGCAGCTGAGGTGGAGGCTCTGTGTGTGGGAGATGTAAGCGTCAGGCTGGAGGGGCTGCTGAGCCGCCTGAGGACACACAGAGACTCCTGTCAGCCACCACAGCTCCAGGTACCAAGAGCAGCCAACACTGCAGTCACACGGACCATTTGTGACTTGCGCAAATTTCAGAGCTGTTCATGAGTTGTATTGTCCCATCATGCAATGCTATTAACGTCACACCATGTTTCCGTTGTGTGTGTGTGTGTTCAGGAGGTGAACAGGGCGTGCAGGATGCTGGTGCGCCTGGAGCCTCTGTTGGGGATTTACTCTGACCTGGTGCGTTACTACCTGGCTGTGTCACTGGGGGCGCACAGGAGCACGGGCAAACTGCTGTCTGTCCTCGCCAGCATCTTCACTGAGCTCGCTCAGAAGGTACACACAGTTTATGTAATGTTTTTACATGCATCAAGTTGAACAGTGACTAAACGATACTGTGCTCTCCTCCCCAGGGCTTCTGTCTGCCTCAGGAGCTGATGGCAGGTGGAGACGGAGAAGGTGCCACTGAGTTTCACGACTACGAGGGTGGAGGTATAGGAGAGGGCGAGGGCGCCAAAGACGTCAGCGACAAGATCGAGAATGAAGATCAGGTACACCTTCTCCACAATGATCATAATTAAAGGTCCACTCACTCGCCTTTCTTTATGGAGCTTTCAGCTGTATTTCGTGACTCCATCAGCTGAGTTTGTTAGAACAGAAAGATTCTATTAATTGATTAATCGACTAATCGTTGCAGCTATAATTTAAAATATATGCCATGTCTAACTAAGACATGTAGTGACTATACCAAAAGTAAGAAGTCAAGAGTTTTTTAAGCCAATAGTTCTAATGAGAGTCTTGTAACCAGTGAATCAGATGGATCATTTGACCAACATGTCTCACTGAACTGTCCATGTGTTCGTCCTCCAGGTGGAGGACACTTTCCAGGAGGGACAGGAAAAAGAAGAACAGCAGGATAAAGAAAACATCAAGGCGGAGGACAACGCCATCGAGATGTCAGAGGACTTTGACGGCCAAATGCATGATGGGGATGAGAATGAAGCGGGTAACTTGACATCATTAACATTATTCATTTCCACAGGAACGACTAAACTGAATCATTTTTATTAACATCAATTAAAACTGTTCACCAACTTATGTTATGTACAATGTAGCTTTTATTTATAATATACATTTTAATAATCACAATAATAATTTAAACCTTAAAACACAGACTCATTCAAACAACTAAAGAGCTCATAGAATGATGGTCAAACATATTCATGTCATACTGACAGAGAATTGTTTAAAAAGTTATCAACAGTCATCTCTGATGTAATATTCACAGAAAATAATCGGCAAAGATTCATCCACATAACTTCCTGCAGTTATTGTTTCACTGTTCGGGTTCATTGATCAGTTTATCAGCTGTTCACTTCTCTTATTGTTATGCATCGAATATGTCATGTCAATATGTCAGTTCACTCAATGATAGAAAACGGGTCCATTGAGGGAAAAGGTTTGGAACCAGCGCCCTCTGTAATGATTTAGTGCGAGGTGTCTTTAATAAGAACATTAAAACTCTGAATCATTTTCAGGTGAAGATGATGAGTCGTCTAAAGAGGATGAGGAGGAGCTGGATAAAAAGATGGGTGACCTGGGTGAAGGACAGACCGACACTCTGGATGAGAGAATGTGGGGGGATGATGAGGATGACGATGAGGAAGGAAGTGACAAGGAGGAAGAGTCCGGTCAGGGCATGGACCAGGTACAAACTACAGAATGTCCACGATGCTTATGAAGAAGATGTTAGATGTTACCTTTGTTTTGTGACCTAACTGTCTGGATCCTCTCAGGGTGAGTCGGAGCTGGTTGCTAAAGATGACAACTTGGATGCTGCAGACCCCAACAAAGACAAGAAAACCCAGGACAAGGACGAACAGATGGACGAAGGGGAGAAAGAGAAGATCAATGAACAGGGAGACGAGGTGAAGTCACAGATAACTGTCCTGCAGCATCATGAACCGCTTCACTGTTTTACTTTTGTTATTTCAGTGTCAAATATGTCTAACTCTTATCTCTTTGCTGTCTGATCGGTGTGTGTTTTCCAGAGGGAGTTTGATGAGAATGAAGTGGACCCGTACCACGGCCAGCAGGACAAGAGACCTGAGCCTGAGGCCATGGATCTGCCCGAGGATCTCAACCTGGACCAGGACGATGAGGCCGGAGACGATGGAGAGGGAGAGGGCAACGGTGAGAGCTGCCGATAAATGAACACATGCAAAGTCTGCTGTTACTGTGCTGGAATATGACCATTGATTATTGTGTTTAATATCATGTGACAAAAATGTAAGTGTCAGACAGAACATGCAGTTTCAAGATGTTGCTGCAACTGATGTTATAGAAGTCGAAGAAAAGCAGCCCTCCAGGATTCTACAGCAGCTTTAATAAAGCATTGATACATGTCCAGCTAATAGCTATCAAATATAGCTAGCTCTAGCTTGTGATATAAAACACGTCTGAACAATGCATGTTGCTAGGTAACCAGGTGTGGTGTGAATGTTGAGCAAAGCATTGAACAGTGGTTTTTGTGAGCGGTAAAAGTGAGCCCTCAGCAGTTCTCGGTGTAAATGGTCGTAATTGTTTCTCTCATAATTCGCTGCATGATTAATAAAACAATTTTTTAATAAAAGTCATCAACTCAGAGATGTAGGAGTGTATGGATTTGAAAACAAGCCAATTTGAAGTCATTCAAGAATTCAAGAATTTTGCTTTAATTGTCATGATCATGACCTCCTGGAGGGACTGTGTAGTTCTATAAACTTGGCTAATATTTGTATATTAAATATTTTTAGGTAATATTAAAAACATTGCCTTGTTAAAATAAAGGATTTGTATAGGATCTATAAAACCAGCTCAGTGAAATCCTTTTCTCCTCAGAGGAGAATCCATTCGACATCGATGAGAAAGCCGGAGCCCTGGATGAGAAGGAGGACGGTCAGAAAGATGGAGACGAGGAGGAGGAGGGAGCAGAGGAGATGGAGGAGGACCAGACTGACCAACCAGGAGACGAGAACGGTCAGGAGCCTAAGACTGAAGAGAAAGATGAGGAGGAAGGAGGAGGAGGAGAGAAAGCAGAGGGAGACGAGGAGTCTGCTGACAAAGATGAAGAGGAGGAGGAGAAAGAGGAGAGAGGACAGGAGGCAGGGAGAGATGAAGACCTGACTATTCCAAAAGATGAAGGACACAAACCAAAGGTGTGTGTCAGAAAACTCCTCTACCTAATGGTCTGTGCACTGAACACACGCAGTCTTGTCATTGTGTCATTATACTGCTTACAGGAGGAGGAGGAAGGAGCCGGTGAGGATGAGGAGCAGCCCGAGTCAGCTGAGAGGAAGGAGCACGACACAGATGGTCAGACGGGAGAGCAGAACGTTCAGAGTGACACAGCGGTGGAGCTGGCAGGAGAGGCATCAGAGAGAGACCAAGCTAAAGAGGTACTGCACCCTGACATGACGCCTTCAGGGCCTGCTGAAGGTTTCACCTCAGGAAGCATGAAAGAACACTGACATGGCCGACGAGTTTAAAGAAAGCACATGTGAAAGCTGATAAACAACAAATAGCTTATCTAGCCAGCTGTGATCAGTACAGCCAGTTCACTTCACTGTATGTGGTGAGAGAAGCAGTGTAGAGCTGATGTAGCTGAAAAGAAATAAAGCAAGTGGAGGGTAGAAAATTCATTTCATCAACATATTCAAAGACAACAAACATCTAATATTTCAAACTTAAAGTGCAAAACTCCAGAAATGACTGATAATCTGATACTTTGTGACCTCTATAAGTTATCAATTATATAAAGGGGTCATAGACAAGGCACAGGACGAATATATATTTCAAATATTTTGACTGCTACCATTGCACAGAGATGACTGATGAAGATGAAGATATTCATAAAAAGTGTATTTGTTTAAAGTACATCATTTATAAAATTGATAAGACATTTGACATTGACGAGACATTCGTTTGGTCAGATTCATAAAGAGCTGTTGAACAGTCACTCTATCATCGACACTGAATGCCGTTCAGATTCAAAATAATGAGCATCAAAGTGTTCAGTTCGTCATCCATCCTCAATTTGTCTCCATAAAAAGATCAAATCTCAAATGTTTCTGGTTGGTTAGGAGCACGGGAGCGGAGCAGCTGATGCCAGCCAATCAGAGGGCCACCAGTCGAAGCTGACAGCAAGAATGGCTTCACAGACACAGACACAGAACAAGACTCAGGTAGGACCAGCTTCAGAGAATCTGGATTCTCATGAACCTTCACGTCTGCCTGTGTTTGTTTCTCACTCCATCTGTGCTGTTCCAGAGCTTCAAGAGGAAACCGGGTCAGGCAGACAACGAGCGCTCGACTGGAGATTACAACGAACGAGTGAACAAGCGTCTGCGGACGGTGGAGAGCAGCAAAGAGCGCACAGAGGACAGCAAGCAGAGCGACGGCCAGCAGGAGTCAGACCTGTATGAACACATCAAACAGGGAGAGACAGCCTATGACACACAGACATATGGTCAGTATTCACCTCCACACGCACACACACACACACACCAAACAGTTCTACAACATGTCACATAGTTCAGACATCACATCAGGTTTTTCTGGTCTTTACTCTTTTCAGATGTTGCCAGTGCAGACCAGCAGAAAGCAGCTGGACCTCAGCAGGGCCAGGATGAAGATCAGAATGATGAGGATGTCGCCATGGAAACAGAGAATCAGGAAGAAGACCTTCAGGCCGCTGAGGTCCAGGAGCTGAAGCCTGAGCAGCTGGACTCTACCAAGACCTCCCAGAAAGGTGAGGACTTAGTAACTCTGATCAAACTCTCATTGTGTGAGACACTATAAAGGACACAGAGCTGCTGCAGCATAGTACTTACTACATAGTTACTTTTAAATAGAATGTGAGCGTGACATGTGAGAAAGTCAAGTGAGAAATCTGAAAACTGACAGACTCAAGTCCACGTTGGCATGTGGGTGATTTAGATGTGTTAGAGTTGTATGTGTGGAAGTATACACATGGATACATAAGCCTGAAGTGAAGGTGGAGAGCTGAGAGTTTCCCTGAGGACTGAGAGACAGCCACAAGAAAGATTGCCTTTAATACCTCGCTCTGTATACATGTACATGTATGTAAACAAAAAGAATGTGCATCCCCTGACTTCTCCCTCTTCTTCTTCTTCTTCTTCTTCTTCTACAGGTATGGACAGTGGAGAGATGGAGGTGCAGAGGCAGGGAGAGGAAGAGGAGGAGGAGAGGTGGAAGGACCGACAAAATCTCAGAGAAGAAGAGCGAGCAGAGAGAAGCACAGAATCCACCATTCACACCATTCCTGAGCTGCTGTTTGACAGCATGCAGGTAGAGAACTCCTCTAACACGAACAAACAGTCCTGAGAGCTGAGAATGTGTCAGAGAATAAATAAGTGTGTGTGTGTGTGTGTGTGTGTTTGCAGAAAGCAGAGAGAGACCCAGAGGAGATCAGGAGGGAGATGGAGCTGCAGCTGGAGGCCTGGCACAAACTGGCTCCAGGAACTCAGGAGGAGGTGAGACCGACCCTGCTGGAGTTTTGCTCTGGTTCACACAGAACGTGTCCTCAACGTTTCAAGAACTTTGTGTGCAAAATAAAACGGAGTACAAACATGTCAAACATTTATCCTGAGCCACCTCCAGGTTTAGCTATGTAGCTCTGGTTGAATAAAGCCCAGGTTCTGACTTGTGTCTCGTGTTCCAGGAGACTGCAGCAGCCTCCATGTGGCACCAGTACCAGGGTCTGACCTCAGCTCTCTCCCAGCAGCTGTGTGAGCAGCTCCGCCTCATCCTGGAGCCCACACAGGCCGCCAAACTCAAGTCAGGACCAGCACACTCACTACCTCATGTATTCTAACAGAAAGTTTAAATCGTTGTCATGTTGATTAAATGTGTGTGTGTGCACGTGTGTGTGTGTGCGTGTGATGTTCCACTGATCCACAGGGGCGATTACCGCACAGGGAAGCGTCTGAACATGAGGAAGGTGATCCCCTACATCGCCAGTCAGTTCCGTAAAGACAAGATCTGGCTGAGGAGGACCAAGCCGAGCAAGAGGGAGTATCAGATCTGTCTGGCAGTGGACGACTCCTCCAGCATGGTGGACAACCACTCCAAACAGGTCAGAGAGCCCTGACAATGTGATGACATCATGATGACATGAAGTACAGAGTAGAGTTTAACATGTAGAAATAAACTGCTGCTCTCTGTGTGTGTGTGTGTGTGTGTGTGTGTGTGTGTGTGTGTGTGTGTGTGTGTGTGTGTGTGTGTGTGTGTGTGTGTGTGTGTGTGGTGCAGCTGGCATTTGAGTCGCTGTCGGTGATCATCAACGCTCTCACTCTGCTGGAGGTTGGACAGGTGTCTGTGTGCAGGTAAGGTAACTTTATATGTAACTCTGAAAAAAACAATAATATAACAGTGATGGAGCTCTGATCACAGACGGCTGGATATTGTGTTCATTGCATTTTTATTAAATATTCGTCTTGTTTAATGGCTGCTCGTGTGTCCAGTTTTGGCGAACAGGTGCAGCTGCTCCACCCGTTCCAGCAGCAGTTCAACGATGAGTCGGGGGCTCGCATCCTCAGACTCTGTCAGTTCCAACAGAAGAAGACCAGGATAGCACAGGTGAGACATCCACTGTATGTCTCCATGGAGACAGAAGATAACTTTTATTATGTTACTTCTTGGTCATAACACATAAAACAGGTATTATGTGTTCTTGTGATAGTGTTGCTGCAAATACTCATGAATCATGAAAATAACAGGAACGTTATGTTCATTGTGTATTTGATGATGACGTGATGATGCTCTGGTAGGTTGAGCTGAAGCATGTGATGTGACTGATCTCCTGTCAGACTGACTCTCTCCTCCTGAATCTCTGCAGTTTTTGGAGACCTCCACAAAAATGTTTTTAGCAGCACGACAGCAGATTCCTGGATCCATAAACTCAGGTAATGACTCACACTGACAGTGTTCCAGTTCTGAGTCATCACATCTCTCTGTCTTTTTGGGCTGTCTGAAAAATGAATAGCCAGCACAGCACCAGTGTGAGAACTGGTAAATCTCTGCTGTGACTGGGTAGAGTGGTCCATAAGGTCTTATAATATTACAATAATATAATAATTTGAACATTTAAGTATCATACCTCTTCAAACAGTTTTCTCCAGAAGAAGCCAACAGACTGTAATGTGTCATATTGTTGGATTAGTTCAGCATCAGTTCCAACATTCTGTACAGTTTTCTGCAGGTGGCACACAAACATTTTGAAGTATTGATCAATATCAATTATCTGCATGTTGTTCTATCACCTTCCACTGTTCTGACCTCTGACCTCTGTTCACAGAGACAGCCCAGCTGCTGGTCATCGTGTCTGATGGCAGGGGCTTGTTCCTGGAGGGGAAGGAGCGGGTGATGGCAGCTGTACGGGCAGCACGCAGCGCAAATGTGTTTGTCATGTTCGTGGTGCTCGACAACCCCAACTCACGGGTAAGCGAAGACGAACTTCTTTTTATTTTCTTAATCTCCCGACACAAAACGTAACTAAACCGTAAATGGTGCTGTGCTGCAGGACTCCATCCTGGACATCAAGGTGCCCATATTCAAAGGGCCAGGAGAACTGCCAGAGATCCGCTCCTACATGGAAGAGTTCCCCTTCCCCTTCTACGTAATCCTGCGTGATGTCAACGCCTTGCCGGAGACCCTGAGCGACGCGCTCAGGCAGTGGTTCGAACTCGTCACAGCAGCCGACCAGTAGACCAATGAGAAGCCATCTTTCACAGGAAGCGAGGAGTCGACAACAAACTGCACAACGCCTCTTGGCTGCTAGCCTCTCAGCCACAGCTGAAAACAAACGGACTCAGAAAGAAAAAAGACGGTTTGCCGCTGTACATGTGCCTTTATTTTCTGATTTTTACTGTAGATTTTAGAAGAGTTTGATAGCAACCTTTGCTGTTTGTCCTTGTTATCAGGGGAATTCTCAGTTTCTTTTGTAATGTAACAAGAATTGCTTTAACTTGCACGTCTGAGATGAAATGATAGAAACAGAAATGTGATTCCCTTGCGTGTGAAACACCTCAGTGAAGAGTCAGTAAATACCTCTGTCCCCATTGTACTATAACCCCGACATCATGTTTGTGTGGATGTTTTAGTCAGTGTTCCATCAAATCATTCATCTTCAGTGTACAGAGCAGAGTTGTTGTTGGTTTTGACAGGACCCTTCCTGACGTCATGACATAACAGTAGCATGTCGCCGTGGGCACGGCTGACATTCGAAGGAACTTCATAATGTGCCTTGGAGAGGAGAACAGTATTGCATCTGGCTTCACGCCTGAACGAGCTGTCGGGGCGATGGATCAGAGGCGCTCACGACCCCGTCAGGATTTTTAGAACTTCAGCTCTCATGCACTTTGAAGCACAGGGACTGCAGACTCCAGTTTTGATACATTCTCCCAGTAGAACCCATTTTAGTGGTTTACAGACACACATCTGCTGTGTTCATCCTCCATCCATACTGTGCCACCTCTGCTAAATGACGGCTCACAGCTCATCACAGTCCGTTAGGAGTAGGTGTTGATGTTTATTATCACCTCTGTGTTTTGTAACGTGGACTTACATGTTAGCAGACGTCGGTCGTAATTAAGAGTTTTCTTCATTGCATCCATAAAAAACATGACATGAATGATCCTGACAATAAACCGTTTACAAGGTTTCTCTGTGCTCGTCCTTTCACACACTCTGACTGGAACATCCCAAAACTAAATGTATGGAATATGTTGACATCATATCTGCAAACAGAAGGCACAGATCATCATTTTGTGTGTTATATGTGGAGGACTTCACATACTGTAGCTCTGATGGATGATACAGACAGAATAGTAGCAGGAGAAGCTCAGGTGTAATTACTAACATCAATAATGAATGTCTCTGACCCTGCACCTGGTGAAAGGAAATGGAATGCTGTCGTTATGAATATTAATTACCCCTTAATTCATTTTCCAGCTATGACACGTGCAGGTTCAGGCCGTTTAAACACGCTGCTGTCCTCCGCTCCACCAGAGGGAGACAAACATTAAACTACTCGCTCTAACGTCATCACAACATCCGCTTGTGAGGCTCACTGTCCGCACCGTGACCGGTCTTCACGTGAGTTGTGTCATAGCGGAGCTGTCGGAGATGTCAAGGTTACCGCGCGCAGCACTGTCCTTAAAACAGGTAAATCTATATACAATACACTACTGTGTGACCACAGGAGCGACGTCATAATGACGTCAGTCAACCACCGACAACAGCAAGCCCTGCTAGCGGCTAATGCTAACGTTACGTCTACAGTTCCTATGCGCCGCTAGCTAACGTTATTCAAACGTTTGTTCAGTGTTTTCACGTTGTGTGACTCTGCTCGGTGTTCGGTACGACAGGCTGCAAATGTTTGAGCAGTCACGCGCTCACCGTCCAGTTTACTGCGACTTAGCGCGCGTGTCTGCAGAACTTTAAATGTTATTGGTCAGTTAATGACGTCAGAGAAAGAAATATTACGTACTGTTGACGTCAAACCAGTAAATTAACTGATATTTTCAGAGTTTTTTTAAATGTGTGATTTTAGTTACATTAGCAGCCAGTTAACGTTCTAGTTAGTTTGAAACTAATGAGAGATCATGAAAGTTGAGTTCAACCTGCAGATAAAATGTTTCTTTAAAGATTTATACACTTCATTTGGCTCATTTTGAAATAAATATCGTTCCATAAAGCAGATTTCAAAATGTTTTCAGCCTTCATCTCAGGTCCAAGCAGACACAGTTTGTTCCAGAGTGTCTGCTGTCTGTGTCAGTCTGTGACTCTCTGAGGATGAATGCAGTCTGAGTCTGTGATGTGAGTAAACGTGTCAGTCCGTTCAGCCCAGCAGTGTCCACACTTCTTTTAAAGAGGGCCAGATCTGACAATGTGAAGATGCCTGGGCCAATACTTTAAGTTACATACAAATGCACTGTTCTGTAATCATTTTATTTTCATTGTTACAATTATCTTTTTTTTTTAAAATGGCAATGTCACCAAATCTAAATCTAAGCCAGTCAGGCGTGAACAAATCTTTCTTTCACATCTGGAGTCAGATAAAAGAATAACTTGTATGGAATATGTTAAACTTGCATGAAGTTGATACAAATCTTAAACTCATGTTCATTTCATTTTATCACTCTTGCTGATCATTCAGAAAGTAATATTTTGATATTTTGTGTCACATCTACAGGCAGTTATGTCCTTAGAGGTTAACGTTCAGTGCATTCAAATGCTTCATTATGTCAGCCGGAGAAGCTGAGGGCTGCATGAAATCTGACCGTGGGCCGTGATTGGCCCCCGGGCCGTACTTTGGCCATGCCTGCTTTAGATGAAACATGAAGTACTGACAGGATCAGCCTCACACTCCTCAGCTGGGGTGGATGGAGTTGATGGTAGTTGTAGTTTTGGACAGCATGCGGTGGATGTCAGCATTCTCTTCACAGTCAGGCTCTGTTGGAGCCGTCAGTAGTGTCACTTCTGAAGTGTCTAATCTGCTGATCGTGTCAGTTTCTACAGAGACAGAAGATTTTGGGGATTTACAGGAACATGCTGAAGACCATACGACAGGTACCAGACGAGGCAGACAGGAAGTACCTCAGAGACTGGGCGAGGGCCGAGTTCAAGAGGAACAAGAACGCCACAGACCAGGTGAACGGAGAGCTAACAGAGTGCATTCTGTCACATCACTGAGTCAGTGAGGGCAGAGCTGATGATGATGAACAGAATGTAACTGTTCATGTGTCAGTGTGTTCATGTGACATGGAAACATCGTTCTGATACATATTTTATTGTTGCAGTCACTGCTGACACTTTTTTTCTCCAAATGAAATGTTTCACTTCTGAGATGGAATATGTGTTCATTGTGTACGTATATGTGATATATGTGTTCATTTTCCCAGCATCCCCTGCTCTGACCATGCTGTGTTTCCTCTCTTTGTTCAGGATGCCATCCGGATGATGGTCACACAGGCTAACAACCATCTGACAGAGCTGCAGAAGTCTCTGGCGTTGTCCGGGAGTTAAGCACTGAGAGCTGATGTGGACTCTGGACCGATGTGGACCGGCTCTCGGTGAAGTCCATCCTGGGACTGATGGAGACTCTGTAAGTGTGGACAGGAAACCTGTGATCAGGTGGTGTCGCTGTAAGGCTGGACTGACGGAGCCGACCTGAAGGCATTGCTCTGCTGCCGCTCACCGTCCATTGACGAGGATCTTTATTTCATGACCATGGAGAGTCATTAACCCTCGAGGCTACCTGTCAGACTCTGTGTATAATCTGTGTATGTGTGTGTTGTGTATTGTGTGTGTATATTAAAGAGGAAGTCATGAACACGGTGTGGAATGATTATTTTTTATACAAAATGTTTGTGGCATCATACAGAGTGCACTCTTCACATCCATGTAAACTAAGCAACATGTATGAGCAGACAGTACAGCAGACAGTAATACTGCGACACGCTGAGCTTTCTTCATGCAACACGTTCTGTAACAGGTACACACCACTGACAGGACAATGGCATTCTGGGAAACCAGATTACAGGTAGTCAGCTGTTCAGGATCAGGAAGTGGATTGCTTTATGACAACGAGGGCTGCAAGCAACGACTCAATGAATGAATTCATCATTTAACTGCTGAGTGTTTCCTCGATGAACCGTTCAGAAAATGATCGGATGCAATCAGATTAAAAATAGTAAAATTGATCCAAATCGTTGCTGATGAATTTCTTTTGATTTATTTATTGACTGATTGTTGCAGCTCTGGTGTCGACCTGAAGCCTGGACAGAATCATTAAATGAACACTGTGTGTGTTTCTGTGTGAAAGTCAGTCTGCAGTGTTCCATCACCTCTGACTATTTAAATGATATATTTAAATAAGAGCACATCTTTAGCTTGAAGCAGTCAGTCAGTTACTCATGAGCTTATATTTTCAAATCTCTGGAGTGTTCCATTTCTACATGTTAACAGTGTTTATGTAATAGTCATCCCTTTTTGCAGTTTTTAGATTTATTGTTGACAGGACTGAAAAAAAACAGCTTACATCATCTCACATCTTAGTTTAGTATTGGGGATTTTTTTAAAATTCCTTTAGTTAATAAATGTATTCTGTTTGTCAAATTGTATCAATTTATAAACAAAAATGATTCTATGGACACACTCCATCCTCCACACACACCACAGCATGCAGCACGATCAGCTGCTGATGCTCAAACTAAAACCTTCAGCAGGGTTACGTATGACGTCATTCAGCTACATTCTGATTCCAGCATGCACACAAACCAACAAAGAACCAACAAAGAACCAACAAAGAACCAACAAAGAGCTTATGATGCTGTGATCCTCCATCAACACATCTCACTGTGCACATCATCATGCCTGATTAATGTTAATGAAAGACGTTTACACAATTATTTATGTCACAAGTCAATATTTAGAGTCTGGTTGGGCTGTAATGTGTAGACAGAGTGTGTGTGTGTGTGTGTGTGTGTGTGTGTGTTGTGGATCTATCCTACAAATGGCACATTAGATCAATCTGACAGCTAGCTTTATATCTACAACTTTATTTACAACACAGTGCACAAGAGCTGCCCTTCTTTCTGTAGTACTATCAGGTGTGGTTGTGACGTGGTCGCGACACGGTCGTGACGTGTGCTGTGTGTTAGCAGTCGTCCTGTCTGTTGGTCCTCAGCATTCGCAGCTCGTCCTCCAGGTAGGTGATCCTCTCGACCAGAGCAGCCCTGTCGGCCTGAGCCCTCTGGCTGGCCTGCCAGCGAGCCTCCTGCACCTTCCTCTCGTACCAGCGCTCCATCTGCGTCGACACCGCCTCGAAGAAGTACTGGGTGACCTCCAGGGCGTGCATGTTGTCCTTCTCCTGAGCGAAGGAGGGTTCACTGGGCTGGTCTCCAAAGACCTCCAGAGTCCTGACCCCTGTGGTCCCTCTGGACTTAGTCCTGCCCTGGGAATGCTTCTTGCGGTGCTTGCCTCTGTCCCGTCCTCGCTCCCTGTCTCTGAACCCGCCTTCAGTCCTGCTGCTGCAGCGGCGCTCTGTGGCTGGAGACAGGCTGCTGGCTCTGTAAATCCTGCCCCCCTTCGCCCCCTGCTCCACCATGTCCATGTCCTGCAGGTCCTGGTTCTTCCTCTGGGGGTCAGCACAGATCACTGAGCGCTCCTTTGGCCGGACCACCTGAACTGATGACAGGGGGCTCTTGGCAGCAGCAGTAGAGGAGACGTCTGCATTCTGGGCTTTATCTCCGTCTGTTAGACGTTCAAGAGAATTCAGTCAGTGCACACACTCCACACATCCTGCTAATGAACTCTGAGTCATTAATAACATGCCACAGGCAGACTGATGGTTTCCTCTGGCAGCAGTGTTATCGTCATGACAGACAAATAATAAATTATGCAGTGTTAACCACACACGCACAATCATATTAATATAGAAAATCTTCCTCACAGCTTAAAGCACGATTTGTCCTCCAGAGAACATTTTAGCGCTGAGTAAACTCAGTTCAGGACCAGAGAGCAGCTGATAGACTGATCGACCTGCAGGAAGTCTGTGAATTTTGAGGAGGTTATTTCCTGTCAATATTCCAATGCTTCATAACTTCGTTTATGGAGGAATATTATTTAATTCATTACTGTGAAGTGTATATGGTAGTTAGATCACTGGAATGTGCTAGAATTTAGGAAGAGAACAGTGGTCATGTGACCTACATGTGTTTGCTCAGTGTTAGATGAAAAAGTCTAATCAGTCTAGTTATTCCTAAGTTATTACATTATTACATCGCCAGGTATTACATTATTGGTTGCTACAACCATGTCCTGACCCTGTCACATTTATTTATGTTTTTTAAATATAATCTAAACTATTAAAACATAATTGAACATAAATTAGTAAAACTGCTGATGAGACATAGGCCTAATGTTTATATGTATTTAGTTTAGTATAGTTTTCTTTCATCCTTAAACTCCCTGCAGCCTCCCTGTGAGGACTCCAGGACGTCCATGTTGGGAACCAGTGACTTAAATCATCGTTTGTCTCCACAAGAAAAATCCTGCAAGTTCAAAAACATCAGGAACAAAACTCACAAAGCGTTATAGATATTTTTAACATGTGTCTGATTGTTCCTCATCTACAGTTCATCTGTTATTATAAGAGTCAGTGTGGTCACACAGTCATCAGTAAAGTTCACAGTCATCAGCATATAGAGGTGAGCTGTCATTAATTACTCATATCACACAACATGTTCACTAGTTCTGGTGTACAGAGGTGATACAGATGTGTATGAATGCAGACTGTGAGGAGCTCTGAATATAGATGTTTGAAAGTCCAGGTGGGGCCACTGTTGGCAGCTGTTGCTGTGTGTGTGTGTGTGTGGCTGTGTGGAAATACCATATATGGACACAGAACCTTGCTGTTCCAGAAGCGGAATTCTGGAGTTCTGCTCCACTGTCACACGTACATGTCATATAGAGGAGCAGAATCTACATCCACCTCATTACTTCAGCAGAGGCAGAGAGAGCAGATCAACACTAAAGGGAAGATCGTCGGTTGGATCCCCTGCAGGCTGCGTGCAAAGTGTCCTTGGGCAAAATAGAAAACCTCAAATTGCTCCTGAAGGCTGAATCATCAATGTGTAAGTGCACGTGTGTGAGTGTGCGTGTGTGAATGTGTTAGTTACTTTCTGATCAGCTGTAAGGACTTTGCATGGCAGCCTCACGCGTGCTTTAAGTGGTCAACACTTCTGCACCAGAAGAAACAGAAGAAGAAGAACAGAAGAACATGTTCTCTACAAGGGAACCATCTCATCTCTCATCTTTATTTTATGTATTTTTATTGATTTGCATTTATGATTAGGAAAAAAGCAATCATTTTTTATAAATGATTGCTTTTCGCCTCTAAAGTTCTTTAAGTGGTCAGTTTCTCTGCAGAAGTAGAAACAGAATCATCATGTTTTCTATGAGGAAACCCCTCATCTTTTTATTTTTGGGCTGGATTATTGACCAGATCAATACCCCTATAAAAGTGTTTAAGTTTGTTGGTTTGGCAAGTATGGAAGCATGGGGCATGTAAACCTCAGCTCGGCTTTGTCAGACACCTCTGTAACAACAAACAAAAAAAAACACTTATTATAGGGTGGGGACAGCTCGGGGGCAAAGAGTCTTCCTCACAGACAAGGTCTGAAGAGTCGGGTTGTGACTCTCTTGTCTTCTCTGTCAGGAGTGACTAGTTCCCCGTGTTGCCGTGGGTTTACTCCGGGTTCTCTCCGGTTTCCTCCCACACTCAAAATATTTTGGCTAATTTGGCTTTACTACACATCTGCACTTAGGCAGAGGTGTAGATACTGAACTTGAATAAATGATAAAGGTTAAATGTAATTAATGGTTGTGCATCTCTTTTGTGGTGACGATCAGAGTCAGAACACTTTGAGAAAGGTTTGTTAAGGTTTTGTTGAGGGTACAAGAGTCAGCTGGTCTCCAGCAAACCTAATTCAAACACTAGACAGACAGAACCAGACATAAGAAACCACCAAGTTTCAACAGTTCAGCTCCTGTTGCAGACAGACCCTTCCCTGCTTCATCTTCCGAAGATGTCCTTGTTGCTAATGCTCGGTTTACCAAAAACACCTTAGCACTTGCATCACCTTTATTCCAGTATAAGCCAGTGGAAAGAAGAGAAACTTGATGCTCAGGGGTTAAGTGATTTGTCACAAGTCTCAGAGCTCAGACAGAGATTAGCATACATGCTCAGAAATCTTGATAAAGTCAGGCCAAGGAATTGTTAAATACAAAAAACACCCATGCAAACAGGACAAAGGTGAGGGGGTCAGAACAGAACACAATGCTGTTTAATGAACAAATAAATACAGACAGGGAGAGGAGCCGGTGTTATGCCAGAACCAGAGCTGGGCAAGCGGGCAGTGTAACCAGACAGCAGCCTCTGTGAACATATTGACAGAGCCATGTTGAGATGTTGGCACAAAGAAAGAAAGAAAATCCTCTGGTCTTGAATGCAAAAGAACATTTAGGAGTTGACTCCAGGTAAAGGCACATGTAACAACATGTTTCCTTTAGAATGATCTCCTCAATACAAACTAGTAAATAAATGATGTAGATAAAGTAAAGCAGAAGAGTTCAAGGATTTTTCAGGTTTGAGACATTTAAGAGAAGGAACTCAATATCAGGTCTTTATGCTTTATTTTATATATTCATGGAAACATGAAACTATGTGTCCACTGGTCAGAATTGTTTTTTTTTTCTTTTGTTTGTTCGCTTGAAACTTGCAACAGGGGTGACAAAAAGAACGAATCAATTTGTGTTAACTCATCAGTTTGTGCCTTTGAATGGAAAAAAATAGGAAGTAGTAGATGGAAGACAGCACAAGTCAACTGCTTAAAGGTATGGAAAAATTGTGTGTGTGTGCGTGTGTGTGTGTGTGTGTGTGTGTGTGTGTGTGTGTGTGTGTGTGTGTGTTTCAGCTCTTTATAAACACTGTAGACACATTCTCAGGATAACAGGTTCAAGTGTTACCTGGAGAGCTCTCCACATGAACCACAAAGTAGTGGTTGGCTGAACCCCCCTCTGCTGCCATGCTGGATTCCCCTCGTTTGGAGTCCAGGAGGGTGGTGCTGTGGTGGAGCTCCACGCACTGGGAGTTGTTTCCTCCCTGGTCACAGGACAGCACGGTGAGGCCGGCTCCGTCAGTTTCGTTCAGGCCCTCGGCCGCAGAGGAGGAGCGCTGCAGTTTGGTGCTGCTGGGCTCTCCCGTGAGGCGAACCTCCATGTTCTGAAGCTTGGACAGACACCAGCTCTTCAGCTCACTGACCAGAGACGCCTGCTTAAAGGACGGATACAACCACAAGAAGAGTCTCTGTGACTTTATGGAACAGTTACTGAGAGGAGATGAAGATCATTATTTTCTAGAATCTGTCCTCGTGTCAAACACAGCAGTTCTGACTGACCCCAGGTGAGCTGTGCTCGTTCTTAGTGTTACCTGTCTCTTGTCTGCCTCCAGTCTCTCCTGCAGGGCTCGCTGTTCAATCCTCTGCAGACACTCGCTCCTCTCTGCTGACACTCTCTCCACCGTCATCTTATCCAGAGCTCGGATCTGACGGGAAAACACAGAGATCAGGAGAGAGCAGCAGCCCAGGACGCTCTGCTTTGTCAGGAAGCTCACTGCTGCTTTTCCTCTGGCTGTGTTACATTTTTATTTGACTGTGTGTAAAGAGTTTTCCCAGTTTGCTGTGACAGAACTTGACTGGTCCCCCTTCAGGATGAACTGGAACACTGACTGAGTCAGCCCACACCAGATGGAGCTCCCTGATTTTCTGCAGGCTGTTACAGCAGCTCATTAAAGCTCAATCCAGCTCACAGTGTTCTATCAGTCAGCTGTAGAGTAAACATCTTTTTGTTCCCATGATCCTCCCTCGTGTTTAACTTTGGCCGTGCACAGCTGCTCCAGTTGTAGTTCTTATCTTGTTCATTATACATTCCTGCCTCCATCCACCATTGTGTTTTCTCAGGCAGCAGTGATGCACCAACGGCTGTGTGCTATCTGATAGAAGCTTCCATCTGAAGCGGCTCACAGCACAGTGCTGTAAGTTCATGCATTCTGCAGGGTGTCGTACATCAACAGTTAAAACCGAAACATAAAGTATGTATCTGTGCATGTTACCTGGTGTTTGTTCTTGCGGTCCAGCTGGCCCATCTTGCTGTTCATCAGGTCTTGGACGGTGTGGATCTCAGTCTTCATCTCCTCCTTGGTGGCCTCCAGCTGGTTCTCCAGTTTATTGATGAGAGGCTCACAGCGACAGCCGTTCAGAGGAGCCTGCAACAGTTTCAGGTTTAAACACAGTTCATCATCTGCATCTAATGAAGTTCAGACTCTACCATGCACAGAGAAAGACAGACATCAACGACATCCAGAAACACTGCAGAGTAATGTTCAGCAAATTAAAACACTTTAAGAGTAAAGAATGTATTCAGTGAACAGGATCTGTCTGGTATATATCTAAAATCTGAAAAACAGTTTAGCTAGTTTCATCACATACTGCCTTCATTGTTACAGGAATCATGTGCAGGACAGCGTCTTCTCTTTAACAAAGTTCCACACATGTGAGCTGTGTCACTGAGCAGACCCTCATCAGAGGCACAAACATGGCTGAACATCAGTGAATGGTTTCCAGTATTTCTGGCAGGTGTTGATCTGCTCTGAGTTAAACCTGAGTTAAAGATCAGGGTGTCCGATTTAGAGGTAACCAACTGAATACCTTTTGCCTCACCTTCCCTTTCCAAGCGGCAAGGGGAAGCTACAGCGGCAAAACTTGCAAAAAAATGTGAAAAGGCCCTATCTAGAGTCAGTGTTTGATTTGTCCATTCTGGGCTACTGTAGAAACATGACAGTTCAACATGGAGGACTCTGTAGAGGACCTGTCCCCTTAATAGATACAAGAAGGCTCGTTCTAAGGTAACAAAAACACAATGATTCTTATTTCCAGGTGATTATTCATTAATAAAAACAAAGAGCCCCAACAATTCCCACCATGAGCAAACACCTGGTCACAGTGACAGGGAGAAGCTTCCTTTAAGAGGCAGAAACCTCAAGCAGAACCAGGCTCATGGCGGACGGCCATCTGATGATCTTACCTGCATGATCTTGCCATCCTTGCTGCGGTACAGCGTGTACAGCTGATAGGCTTTATAGTTGTGTGGAGGGATGGAGGAATGAAGGGCAGCTCCTCGCAGTTTGTCTTTCCTCTTGTGAATCGTCTCGCTGTGTCTGGTCTCTCTGCGGCGCAGGGGGTCAGACAGAGACGGCTGAAACACAGACAGCACCAGAGGTTAGGGATTATTCCATCTTGTACGTCTCTAACACGAACTGAACTGAACTGAACTGAACTCCAGGACCTGGACGAGGACATCAGTATGGAGTGTGTTTTTCAAACTGACTTCAGGGACCTACTTTTTCTTTCTGCTTCCTGTTCTTTCCCCGCCTGGTGTTTGACTCTGTCACCTCCGCATGTTTGCAGGCAGCTCGGTCACTACTCTGGGTGTCGTCTGCAGCGGAAGCACTGTCCTGCAGGGAACAGGAGGACAGGTTGATAGTGCAGCTTAAATGCAGCATAAATAAACACAGATATGCAGTGTAAAAGCACCTCGAGTTGTCGGAAGACTAGAAAGGCACTGTATTAGTCCAGTCCATTTACCATTTACAGAACTGAATCCACTAAAATCACTGATACCCTTCAACCTCTGTAGCCACAGACCCACATAAGTCATTACACACTCGTGCTGTGCATTTGTTCAAACCCTTGATTTTGAGTTCTAGTTATGATCCAAACATTGAGTAATCGAGCAAAAGAAAATGCAAATGAATGTCTGTTTTCATCATCTGCTCTAACTTGAATAGTACGAGTTGGTTAATAATAATAATTCTCCAGTCAGAAGACCAAAAGAAGAAGGTGCAGCAAGATGATGCAATAAAAGAGCACCAATAGAAGCTTCACCAGTGAAAAACAACACAGGAAACAGGAAGTAAATCAGACGTCTGTGTTTGTTTCATATTAATGTGAGGAAGGTTACATCAGATCTGTGTGGAGCCATCATGGAGGGATTATAGAGCCGTGAGGAGACAGCTGATCAGTCATGTGACTTCAATGATATCACAACTTATTCAGAAAATGTGTTTCCATCTCACATTAAGAACAATAACTCTATTTAGAAGAATGAAAAACAACAAATTAATTCTCATCAGTTCCTCTCTATCCTCCACCATGCTGCTCTCATGTATATCCTCACCTTCCTCTCATCTGTATAGATACATATTCTTTTCTCTCCTCTCATTTCTGCTCTGTCATCGTTCACAGTTGCTTTGACACAGCGCTCCAGTTTTTACCTTACAGGGCAGCATCTCATCTCTGGGCACCGACTGAGCTCTACCCTCTGCCTTCAGCTTGTCTCTCCTCTTCCTCACACTCCTGCCACGCACAAAACTCTGCACCTGAACACACACACACACACACACACACACACACACACACACACACACACACACACACACACACACACACACACAGAGGGAACAAAATGACAGCAGACATTCATTTTTTGTTGGCAGCACCGTTGTATTTCTTATCAGAGTAATTTGCTGTAGACTCATTCCTTTCATTTCTTATCTTTATCCAGACATTCCTGACAGTCAAACTGTGCTATCTGTCTTCTAAAACATCATTTATCATCAGACCTACTGATTTATATACTCATTATTTACATACAGACAACAGCTCAAATTACTAAGCACATATTTAACTTCTTTGCACAGGTTTCATTTAAATGCAGATTTGGCTCATAGGTTAATTATAATGTATGTTTATTGTAGTATAGGTTAATCTATTAATGCATGCTTACTGTGTGTTTACTGTGTCTTATGCTACTGGATGCTTGAATTTCCTTCAGGATCAACAAAGTATCTACCTAACATTTTGTAAGTTTTCCATCATTAACTCCTGTTGATGCTACACTGACCTGTGATCAGGTGAATGGTGTCTCTGTCATTCGTACGTCTGTTCTCACACTATGTAACTTTGTGCTCCGGGTCGGGAGAAGTACGTAACGCTTTACGGCACTAAGTCACACACCACCAACTATTTGACTGATTTTGCTGAAACTGGATCATATTTTATGGAGAAAATGTTTTCTGCTTTTCCCTCTGATGTCCTCCGGCTGCTCCGCCTCAACTCTCTGTGATTTACAGTGAAGTAAACTGCTGCCAACTGTAGCTGCTGTTAGCTAATGTTAGCTCAGTTTGTTAGCCGGGCTGCCTGCATACACAAGTGGTACTACACTCTGAAACTGGGGACGCTAAAATGCTAATACATCAGTTTCTACATAATGTTTCTTTAAATGTGTCTAGTCATCCTCCAAATTTGAAAACCCAAAGATCAGGTCAGTCTGTGAGAGATAAATGATCAGAACTGATCATGGAATCTTTACAATCTCTAATAAGTTTACGGTTTTACCTGAGGAGCTTTGGTCAGTAGTAGAGCCACATCTGGGTTGTTGTGCTCTCTGGCCTGATCCAAAGCTGTGTGACCTGCCTGCAGAGACACACACACACACACACTCAATGAGGACAGTGGAAACATGACTCATTAACATTTTCAAATACTTCCCAAAGCTTTTGTTTAGCACGATGACAGAGAGATTTAGAACAGCTGTTATTCAGAAATCCAGTTCTTTTTGGAATGAAATGCTCTTTTCAAATGAATCTTTTAAAGCTGCTGTCAGTGAACTCTGAACAGCCTAAAGGACAAACGTCCTCCCATCCTGGATGATTTTAAACTCCGCAGGAAGTGTTGAGTTTCACTGACTGTAGCTAAACACAGACTGAAATAAAAAACAGTGGAAACAAGGTAAAAAACACAGGAATCACATGACATGACTCTGTTATTGTACTAAATTAATTAGCATGGACATGTAATTAACCCACTTTCAAGGTTTTTACCCAGCTGGTAATAACAATTTACAAGCAACATTTTTAATTGACAATTTCACAACCCAATCCTTCTGCCATCCATCTATCCATCCACAGTGAAAAAACAAAGTACACAGCATCCTAAAAAGAAGAAAGTAAAGCAGACTATTAAAGAGGCAAAACCAAAGACTCTATTCTGTTGAACAGATAAATCTGCATCCTCCACAGGAACTCCAGAAATATCACTTTGAGGAGATGAGATAATGGTTTTCCCTTCTGCCTCAGATATAGTGTCAGAGAAGGATTTCTAAAACACAGCCAGCCTGTGGGTCAACTCCCTCTGTGCCTGTGAGCACCTGCTGCAAACCTCTGCTACGTCAGGCTTTATTTTAGATAGCAAAGTCTTCCTGTAGTGAATTTAATGGAGCACTTTAAACTGGATGAGACTGAGCCTGGCACATGATGAAGAGACGTTTACACTTTACAATGCCTCTACAGTACTCCTCCCACCACTGATCAGAGAATGCCAACAGAACAGAAACGTGAGCCAGCGTGGAGATGAAGAAAGGCAAAGAGTGTGTGCACAAACACTTCTTCTGAGCATTAATGATGTAGAAAGACGCTGCAGGCGCTCACATTGTTGCAAATGCGGCTGTCTGCTCCCGCCTCCAGCAGCAGACGTACTGTCTTCTTATGATTCAGAGCAGCTGCCACGTGCAGTGGTGTGTCCCCAGCCTGCACACACACACACACACACACACACACACACACACACACACACACACACACAGAAAACAAGAGATGGTTTGTATGAGCATTAATATTTTCACCAGAGGCTCTCAACATAACATCAAAATATAGAAATGACTGAAACTGAAACTGAACTGAGGTCTGTAACTCGTGCTGGGTGACTCACCAGGTTCTTCTCTGACACTGAGCAAAAGGCTCCGAGCAGGATGCGGATCATAGCCACATGGTTGTAGCGGGCCGCCACATGCAGACACGTGTCCCCAGCCTGGAAAACATTTAGAGATAATCAGTTTTACAACAAGTTCATCTAAAAACTGAGACATTCAATTACAATGAAAAAAGATGTGTCACAGCAGAACACAGCATGAGTTCAGCATGAGTTCTTTACACAGACTGGAACTGTAATGATGGTTACTGTTCCATTTTGTTACAGTGGTTTAAAACGTTACTGAGATAACAGCAGAAACACAAAAATATTTTCATTTCAGATATTAAAGCAGAACTAAAATTGAAAACATGAGCCAACAGTGGAGCCTGTTAAAAAATGATTACTTATATCTTTGAGATTATTCTTAATAGCTCTGAATACTGTGGATAAACATCAGACAGTCTCCAGCTCACCTATGTGTATGACTGACAGCTGAACTTGCAGAGGCACGACGACACAACATTATCACACTGGTGCAAACTGTAACCTACAAGGCCCGAGGGTCAGATAGGGTGCTGGGTGGTCTGCAGATCATCCATGATACTAATGTCTATTTATTTTATCAGATAAATATTATTAAAGTTTGTTTATGTCATTTTATCACTGCAGGTGAGTTTTTAAGCCGTCCAATGTGAAACAGCTGAGGCGCTCATTAACTATCTAACTTTCCTCAGTGGTAATGTCGGTTGGTGTTGTGACGCAGGCTGCTGTCTGACTGTTTGTGAGTGTCACTGTCAGCCAATGACAGAGCGCTGATGTCACTGTTTAACATCCAATCATTTCAATGGTTTTATGCAAAGAAGTTCTCTTGAAGACAGAAAAATGACATCGTTCTGACAGGTTGTAACATTCAAACTTTTACATTCAAACATATATAATATATAACATTCATAAAAAGATGCATCATCATACTATTTTAATTCCTCTCAGTTAATATAATTTTGAACTGTATTAACTATTAACTATGTTTTTTTGGACTGTTGTTTAAAACACAGACTGAAATATGGAAGTCTCTTCACTGAAAGTCTGCACATGACTGAAGATCAGACCTCACCACCACCACCACCACCACCAACAACAACAACAACAACAACAACAACCTCCTCCTGCACTGCTGAGTAGCAATAGTTTCCCCCACGAGAGGCTGCAAATTATGTTTGAAGTGCAAATGTACGACGCACTGTTTCATAATTAAGTGAATGTTGTGCCTTGTAACGGTGCTGTGGCAGCAGTGCTCTGCAGAGAGCAGACGGCCTTCGTGGATTTCAAAGCACTGGATGATAAAAAGCAAGTCAACATGATGTGAGCGAGATAGAAGTCTGTTTTCAAAGAGCATTTTACATGAAGGAAGAGCAAAAACAAAGAAAGAGTAAAGGTCATGAAAGATAGAGAGTAACAGGTGAAGTATAAAAATCACTATGTGCACAAGCTGCATGTGACATCAAAGGTGGAACAAACCATTTAATGAATCATTGATCAAACATTAAAGTAGCGAGTCCATCAAATGAGCAAATGAGGGACAGTGTTAAATCTTAGATTGTTATGAGGACACTGACTTCTCTCCTTGAGACACAGAGCAGCTGTATGTTAGTGTTTAGGAAAGCAGGCGCCATTCTGATCATTACTATGGTAACCAAGGTCAGAGGATGGAGCTGTCTCACTTCATAGACACAACAGATGGGTACATAACATGGCAAAAGATCCCCTGTGTGTCTTTATCTGAATGACTTCAAACTGCATCCATCTCATGAACTCTGGCAGGTGATTCTAGCTGCAGCAGCAGAACCCAGCGGAGCCCTGCTGTATACTTACATGGTTCTTGCTGTCGGGCCTGGAGCCGCCCAGAAGCAGAACCTTCGAGCTCTGAGCGTGTCCATTCTGACACGCAAGGTGGAGAGCTGTGTTTCCGGCCTGGAAACAAGAGGAGGACAGAGTCTCGTCATTCATTAGTGTTTGCAGGTGTCACACATACCACGAGCCAGATACATAAAAACATTTATCCTGAATAAAACCTTGAATGGAGCTGAGAGCTTTTATCTGTAACCATCTGTGCAACGGACTCATTGTACTTTAATGTATTAAACAGACTGATCGAGTCAGTTATAGTCTGTACCAAGAATTTATACACAGGAAGTTTCAAATGTATAACACTTTTGGAGTTTTTCCAGAGCTCTCCATCTCAAGGTCTTCATCACTGGATGGAGATGAAATGATGATAAAATAGACTCTGCATCTTGGATAAAAGTTAGGCTATGAAACAAGTGGCTGCTGCAGGCTAACAACACACTGACAAGATTCTTTTTGAGTCAGCTCCTTTAATGACATCATCATTAGACGTGAGTGGAATGACAGCATAAAGAAAGGCTGATGACAGCTGAAGGAATGATTATAGGAACACAGTTTATAGTGAACTTGTTTAATCGGTGCTGTGGTTGAATGCTGAGAACTCTGCAGTAGAATCACCTTGTTCTTAGCGTGAGCGTTGGCTCCAGCCTTCACCAGCAGTTTGACAGACTGGCTGAAGCCGTGCCAGGACACCTCATGGAGAGCTGTGTTACCATCCTGACAGGACAAGAGACAAAGAGCCACGTTAACCAGAGCCAGACTGACTTTAGGTCAACACAAATCTTAGAGATAACTCCATTTATGAAGAGTCTCTAACTTTCTAACTCTGTGAGCCATGAATATTATTATTATTGTTGTTATTATTATTTATTATATATTATTATATTATTATATACTATACATACTGTACTATTATTATTATATTCTGCTACTATTATTATATATACTTATATACTGTTATTAACAATAACATTACCATCATCACCAGTACTATTACCATCATCTTGTCACTGCACTTTATCTACCTATGTATCTTGTGTTTTTTAAGTGTCCTTGTCCTATTCTGTGTTTTTATCTTTGTTTTTATTTTTTTCTACCTCAGTATTTTATTCTATTGTATTTTTGTTGTATTCAAATATACCGGTCTGCTATGACGACCTAATTTTCCTTCAGGGATGAATAAAGTCATCTATCTATCTATCTATCTATCTATCTATCTATCTATCTATCTATCTATCTATCTATCTATCTATCTATCCATCCATCTATCTATCTATCTATCTATCTATCTATCTATCTATCTATCTATCTAAGTACAGTGGTACATTAATGAGTTTTATTCATTCATTCATCCAGCAGTGGACAATAGAACTGGTCACTCATCCTCAGTAGGCATCAGACACAGATTATTGCAATTTAAGTTGCTCCATAGGCTTCATCTGTTCAGGAGTAAGTTGGCTACAACGTACCCGGGGTCAGACCTGACTAGTCCCAGATGCAACCAAGAGCTAGCCAACCTCAGTCGTGTGTTAAATATTGTCTGGACGACTGACGACTTCTTTTTAGCTGGAAAAAGGCGGCGGCACAGTCCCTGAAACACTGAGTGGAGGAGGTGATGGCACATCTCAAAATAAGTGTACACTGTCCAAGTCTCAAAGGTTCTACAGTCTGTCAATCATTTCTATTTTATTTTGCAATAACTGTGTACTGTGACATTTTGTTGTGTAATTCTGTATATATGGGATAGAATGTGTCAGTATGTACTGTGTATTATATTATAGGATAGTCTGTTGTAGTATGTCAGATGTCCAATGTTAAAATTAAAGTTTTGCAGAAGAGGTGAAACATTCAATAAAAATGTTTGAATAATGATATTTCATAAACAGCTTCCACGTTTTAATATCTGCTCAGACAAACTTCCTGCAGAGTTTCACATAATACAGCCTTCGAGCAATAACAGCAGATTAGACAGCAGATCAGCTGGAGGCATTTTAATAAAGATGAAATATTCTTATCACACATGGGAAATTAGGAAAAAAGGCCTCATTATTATTAGTATTGCTCATATAAGCATTTTAAATAAAGGCCTTTTTGGGTATAGGTAAACAAACTATACACAGATTGATTAGAGCTTCCTTTGCTGATATTTTGATACAAGCCATGGAAACAAGTGACACACATTATGATGTCTGACATGTCACACTGGCCAAATTAAACTACAAAAAATAAAGCCATGACCTGCTAGTAACAAGGCATATCATTTATCTAGCTGATACTGCAACGTGCCATAAAGGAATCATTTCATCTATTACATTTGTCAAAGTTAGAGGAGATACATAATTAATACACTAATAAAGAATTGTGTTTCAAAGTTTATAACATTTTCGCTAACGTTTAATGCGTCTCTTTGTAAATAAGTGCATGTGGTGGAACATTGATATGTAAGAAAAGAAAGTTTGAAGTGGAAATTTGAGAGAGGAATTTAGTGTGATTGTAGAATGAGAACGTTAGATGTGTTATTTAAATCAAACAACCAGAGGAGAAAGAAACAATGAATGTACATGATGTTTGTAAAAACTCTTCTGAGTGGCTCAGTGGCTGATACGTAAAACATGATTCCTTTAACTGTTTGCTGCTGACATGAAATATGGGTATAGTTTGAATGTTCATGGTTATAATCCCTGCCGGTCAACACACTGCTCTGAGGCTAAGCAGATTACAGGCATGTTGATTATCACATGCTTTAATGCAGTCATCACGATGGCTTTCAAAGTCCCCCCATTCCTCTGACTGACTGTAATAGCGATGCCATTAGCCTCTCTCTGTTTGTGTGTGTGTGTGTGTGTGTGTGTGTGTTTCTGTCTTTTGATCTGTACCTTGTCCTGTCTGTCCAGTGCACACCCTTCCTGGATGAGAGCGCTGATGATGTCACTGTTTCCCACCACGGCAGCCCGCTGTAGCGCCGTCTGCTCCCCCTGTCAGCAGACACACAAACACAGCACTGCCTTAAAGAGATGTGTGTGTGTGACGAGACACACTCAGCAGCAGGACAAGAAAACATCCAGCATCCATCCACAGAAACTATTCCATCAGGTCAATTTGATCATGTTGTTACTTTACTTTTGCTGGGTCAGTTTCATGACATGAAAATTCAGAAATTGCGGTGAAAACTGTTGAATTATTATTATAATCAACTGACAGGTTGACACGGAGATAAGCTCCTGTCTCTTGAAGGAATAGATTGGTTTTGTGGTTTTATTCCTGTTTATTTCATGGAAGTGGAACAAACTCATGGATGGATGTCTTCTGTCTGTCAGTGCATGCAGTATTTAAATGGGATCAACAGTAGACCCACTCAAAGGAAATACACCCTTAAACCTGTCCACAGATAGCTGGTGTACATGTGCAGTTAACATCATTATGAAGTCTGAATCTACAGTTAAAGGAATAGTTTGACATTTTGGGAAATACAGTTATTAACTTGCTGCTGATTCTGACAGTGAGATGAGAAGATGGAGACTGGTCGTCAAGTTTCCATCCAAATTTTAGCAAAAGGAAATTCAAATAAACGTGTTTGATCCATTTTTGGTTCATTGAGACAAACGCTCTCCAGTCAGGTGACATTAAATGAGATAAGATTTAAAAGAGCTCCAGCCGATTGTTTATCTCCTCAGTGGAACTTTTGACTTCTTTTTTTGAAAGGAGGATGGAAACACACTTTACCTCACGTCTGTATGTGAGAGCTGCAGTCAGGACGTGGTTACACGAGAACCAGGAGAAACAGCTCACCCTGCTCTGTTCAAAAATGCCTCTAAAGCTCACTGATTAACACACATACACAAACAGACACATATTCATGGTTTAGCAGGAAGTTATGTGCTGGATTTCTTGGCAAATAACGGCCAGCCCGACTGTGCACATCATCACAGTGTTTTGTCTTCGCGGTAAGGTTGCCAGGTTTGCTCATTGTGCCTGTGCACCTGTGCTCACCAACCATAGGCTGGATGATACACTGTTGTTTATCAAGAAAGCGTTCCAGCACATAACTCTTTCTGTTTGTGTATGGATTAAACTAATGAGATAGAACGTGTTCATTAGTGAGCTTTAGAGGTGTTGGTTATCTTTGGCTAGCTGCTCCCCTCCACTTCCAGTCTTTAGCTCTGTTGATATTGATCTTCTAATCTCACGTGTTCAGAGGGCCAACAGTGGCCTGCTAAAAGGAAATGCAACTTTATCAAGCCTCTGCATCATGGTGGACAGTAGAACCATAGCACCAGACCACAGAACACTGTCAATAAGCTCAAGAACATGAAGTATGACCTCAGTGTTAAAGAGCAGCTCATACACACCATGCTAAATGAAGCTAATCACAGTAATTAACATTTATTCTAAATAGTACAAAATTCCCAAAAAAACAAACTCTGCCTTTAAATGTAGACAGTTTCCTACACTCCTTTTTAATAAGCACACCGTGTATCATCACTGACCTTCACAGTAACGATGTTAATATGGTCCCAACACAGCAGTTATACAAACCACAGCAGGTCATGTCAAATAGCTCTGTTAGCTGTGATGTGTATAAGCATATGAAAGCAGTGAGCGTACAGTTCCAGGAAAAAGGTTGAGCTCAGCCATGAATGGAATAGCTGCACACAGAGCAGATTAGTGGTGAGTGACACTTAGCAGGTGAAGTCTGACATGAGAGCGCAAGAAGAATGATTCCCATGAGGGATGGAGGAGAAAGAGGAGGGAGAAGAGGAGGAGGAGAGGGTCATTCCAAGCTAGATAAGAAGTGAGCCGAGCACAGCAGCAGCAGCAGCGGCAGCAGCAGCGGCGGTGGAGGAATGGACTGTTCGGGGGAAGGAAGGATGGGGGGAGGACAGATTTCCGCTGGCTCAGTAGGAGCAGGTTTGGCTAACCTCCTTCACTCTCCCTGATCCTTCAGGCTCTCTCCCAGCCCTCCTCCACTGTCTTCTCCCCTCCTCATCATCCTCCTCCTGCTTCAGTCTGCACCTCCTGCTCCCTCCCGTCCTGGAGGATGTACTGTAGCCTGTTGCGGAGCTCATTGACCACAGAGAATCAATTTGGCAACGCCAGAGATCTGTGATTTCACTATCTGTGGGAAAGGGGGACTTGCATCCTGAGGGCAAACCCACAAGTGGACAGTCCAAAGAGTCCCATTCAAGACCACTGGAGGTCATTACTCTACAGTTCTCTACGTGTTAAAAAAGAAAAAGTTGTGGGTCTAAAAAATCATTCCAACAGAAAGCAAAATGAAAAGTAATCCACCGATCAGGACCACAGTGAGAGCTGGAAGTGGATGAAAAGTGGAAACATGGCCAACGCAGCTGACAGACAGATGAATGTACTCACGTCGTCTTGGATGTCCAGGTCGCAGCCGGCTTTGAGCAGGATACGCACAACCTCAATGTGGCCTTTGTAGGCAGCCAAGTGCAGGGGGCTCCTGCCATACTGTGGACACAGAACACACACACACAAGTCAGCCTGGTAAACAAAACACACACACACAGGCCCAGCAGGAGCAAACAAAGTCGAGTAAAAAGAAACCCACGACTCACAGTCCCTCACACAGAGTCACAGTCCAGTGAGTCAGATACTGCACAATCTGTGACGGAGTATGATCCACCTCAGAAATGAGCTGACCCAAAACAAACAAACCCTTAATCCATGCTTTAAGAGAAGAGTGCATGATGTGCACAGCTGGTCATGTGAGCTGAGCGAAGGATAAACTCTGTATCCTGCTAATATCAGGATCTGTGGGCTGAAGCAAAAAGATTACTCAACTTTTCATTGGTCATACTCACAGCATTGAAAAATGTATATATGTATTTTCTACCCAAGAAAGAGTTCCTATAAAATCTGTTTTTTATGCTAAGTTTAATAGCAGAGGCAGGCAGAAGGAGCAGGTACTGAAACAATTAGTCAATGAATCAATCAACAGAAACCTGATCAGTGATTGTTTTGATAACTGATCACTGATAATCACTGTAAACTGAATATGTTTGGACTGTTGGACGAGACATTTGAAGACTTCCACTTTGTCCTCTGGGAGATTTTTCACTGACTTTTACAGTATTTGATGAATGAAGAAAAGAATCTGCAGATTAATCATAATCACAGCTTCATGCTCACCATAATGAATCTATATGACTACCCATCAGTCATTGCTTCAAACACGTGCTTCAGAATACATGCAAAAAGAAAGCTGTCATCTGTCTTTCTTAAATGACTTTAAGAAAGACAGATGAATAAATAATAAATGATAAATTGAGCGACGTCTGTGAGCTAGTTCAGGCAGACAACTCGAGCTGTACTGCATATACACACACACAACATGCCTCACACTCCACAATCATCCAATCACACATCATCCCAACTGATGGTCTAATTAAGCTGCAAAATCTCTCGCTCTGCTCTGCCAATGCCATTTCTGCCTGCATCGGCAGCCCTGCCTGTTCTTCACCACCCCAGCACCCACCTGCAGGCTCCGGGGCGGGTTGAAGATATTTGTTCATCACTCCTCAATATCTCTATGTGTGCATGAGGTCGTAGCCCAGACGCCAAACTCTAACTATACTCTGCTGCTGCAATAATGTGAGTTTCACTAAACTATCTGTTGAGTTACTAAATCGTGTTGGTAACACAGGAAAGTTTACACTGCAAAGTTTATATTTTTGTCATCTCTATGTTTTCTTGATTCATTGTCACTAAAAAAGCTGGTTTTATTGTATATGTCAGCTTATATATTGAGTCATTGTTTAGGAAAAATGTTGGTCTGAGACTGAGTGGCTCTTAGAGGGTTTAACTCTTAAATCATAAAAATGAATACAAAACATGAACCTTTAGCTAATACACATCATATGTCATGTGTTTAACATCTGTTTAGGATACACTGTAAGCTACAAGCTAAATGTATCACAAGATGAGATAAGTCACATGGAAACCCTGACTGGGTTGGTAAGACTAAACCATTAGCATGGAGAGATGCCGTAGAATGGAGTGACGACATCTGTGTGGAGAGTGAGATGACATGAGGAAAGTCAACAGGGGGAAATTCCTTTTTTCAGTAGCCAGGAGATATTAGAATAATATTCTGTGAGAGGATTAGGTTAAAAGCTCTGACATCCTGCACATCACATCCAACATAATGAAGAGCAGGGTGAAGACTGACAGAGCAGGATGTCGGGATGTAGGTAACCATTCAAACTTCAAACACCAGACCTGACAGGTGATCTCGTTAATCTGTAATTATACTCAGCAAATACACTTTAATTACACATCCAGTGTGTATTCCCACACAACAGCACAAGCCGCATTACACCCCAGGTATTATCTCAGTGTTTGGAAGTTTGTGCTTTGTTTGGGTGCGGCTCGGCTCTGCTCTGCATTCATGTGGTCCTCAGATTGAGTTACACTGGGCCTGGCTTGGAGGGAAGCCACCAGCAGAGCTCAGGTAAACAGCAGGCCTGAGGCCAGCAGGGAGCCTCTGTTGTCTCCACACTGACTCAGGGTCTGTTTGTCAGCTGCTTTTTCAGCAGCGGTTGGTATGTTTGGTTCACATCTTAGTGCTCTGCTGGCTTGTGTCGAGGAAATGATTCAAACTCAAATCTTTAAGAGAAAAAATATATTCAAAGGGACCAAAGGTCCTCACACTCCTCTCTGCAGTCCACTTCTTTTTACCTAATTCTCTTTGAAATGTCCACTGTGATGCTTGTCACCTCTAGTCACCCTGTTTTGTTCTCATGCACACATGGACCCTCATGCACACACCTGTGCACACAAGTGACACAAGCCACAGTCTTACCAGTGGTGTCACACTACTCCTAATCTACAGGTGGCTGTAACATGCCAAGACATTCTGCAATGCACCAGCAAAGGCAGGGAGGAAGAGGACTGCTGGGTAATAAAGAGGATTTAAAGCAAAATAAATATTTTGTTAAACAAAATATGTTTGTTATATAGTTTATATAATAGTAATAGTAGCTTTGAGTCACTGTCAGGAGAACTTAATCAGCTGAAGCCTCATATTAGCCTCAGATTGTGCACTGTAGATTTTGACTGATACTGACACTGAAACTGATAAGTACATTTTAGTGTTGTATTAAGACTGACTAGTACTAACAAGTGCTATGTTAGTTCTGATGGGTGTGGATATACAGTTTGGATTTTCACAGGTTTGAGAAACAGCGGAAACACAACACTGACATCACTCCACCTCTGTTGCTAAGTTAATAAGGCCAGACATGCACACAGTTGTGTATTTACACATCAAGCAGACACAGAGAAATATTAGCATTCATCTGGAGTCATGTTTTTGTCCACCTGACAAATGAGTCACTCTCCTTTTAGCTCTGATTTGGTCTCCACCAAATGCTGAGGTCTGGAACAGTGCCTGTCTGTTAACACACTGTGTTAACAATGCTATGACAGCAGCGAGACTGAAACTAAACAGTTAAGTTGTGGGTTGTAAAACCAAAACAATGAACTGAAAGAGGTTAAAAGCTCTGTAGAGCTGAGGGTGATAATTCTTTGTGGGTTTGTCACTATGAGTGGCCCTTTTCTCAGTACAAAGTCAACTGATCTGATGATTGTTATTATAATAATATTGATTATAGCAGCTTTTAGTAGACCAATTCATGGCCATTAACCAATGTATGCTATGACCACCAGACAGCCTGTGTCCTCCCTTTGATTTAGTGAAACAAGACATTTTCACTTGAGAATGAAGCTTTTATACAGTGCATTGTCTGATATACTGTGCTGCTCAGTGTAATTCTGATGTATCAGCCACGTTTAACTTATCACAGATATATTGGTATATATATTGGTATATGTCATTTGAAGAGAGGAAACAAAAAAGCCTTTCATTCCACAGTTTGTCCACCAGAGAGCACTGAACATGTATTTTCAACTTTAAAATTCACTCTTCACACTTCACAACTGTTTAAAAGGTCTGCAAAGTTTGTGTCTTATTGGTACATGTAGTTTGATGACCTCACAGTGAAAAGGGATTCCCACATCAGTAATGTGTGTGTGTGTGTGTGTGTGTGTGTGTGTGTGTGTCTATATATATATATATATATATATATATATATATATATATATATATATATATATATATATATATATATATATATATATATATATTGTGTGTGTGTGTGTGTGTGGAGAGAGAGAGAGGGAGGGAGAGAGAGAGAGAGAGAGAGAGAGAGAGAGAGAGAGGCTGGTACATTGATATTTAAGAGTTTATGTGCGTATCTGCTTCACAAATGCAGTATTTGTCATGCTCTGTTGTATTATTGATATATTTTAAACACTGACGAATCTGCTGATAAGCAGACCTGAGTTTAGATTAGTTTTTGCTCACATAACAATTTCCTATTTCCAAAAATGAAGCTACATGTTGTGCATATGCTCAGTGTAATCAAGCTTCTATCACTGAGTCGTGGAAACACTTGTCCCTGTGTGATGAGGCAGTCTTAACTTGAGTTTCACATATAGGAAATCATATCATACTTACTATTATAGTAGCAGTTCCTAAACATATAGCTGTGTCCAATCTTATCTAAACTTCAGAAATCCTGACTACAACTTCTCTTCCGATTCTTTAATCGGCACTCGTCCTGTCATGTCTGTATCTGTGTTTAAAATATACACTGCCTGTACCCATGACAACTATCTCACTTCACTTGTCACTGCTAGCTTCATATTAAACACAGACTGAATTAGGAATGTGAAGTCAGCAGTGTGTGATCACGTCTTAATGTTAAAGACTTGGTTTGTTATTATCGCAATTGTGATGCTAATTTCTGTTATTTCATGTGTTAGCATCGAGCTAACTAAGTTCTTCAGTTAGGAGGTTCTATGATAATTACATGTCCATCCTAAGAAAAGGTCTGTAATACCAAAAATCCTAAATGTCATCCTAAACTGTGTTAATGTTTTCAGACTGACTCACATACTTCATCCTCCCTGCCTTCTTTCTTTTTGTCTGGTTTATGTTTTCTCACTTCCAGTCTGTTTATCACAGCCTTCCAAAAACTATTCCTTACATTCCTACATTCCTGATCCTGAGCAGAGTAATGTTTCATAGGAAACTCTGCCCCTTTTATCCTGGATTTAGCTTTCATGATGGCACCCTGCCAAAGTTCCCAAATACAGCCGGTCAAAACTAAATCCTCTGCAGCGCATGGAATATTGTTGTAGCTGTTACAATATGATGACATGTGTTCATGTTCCCACGGAAAATTGGTTTGCAGTGGCAGAAGAGAAAACACAAAGCACATGATGCACAACAAACACAGCGCTCAGCTCTGACTCTGCATGTTTTAATTTCACCGATCTGACATGGTGAATAAAAAAATAATAAACTAATAATTTTACACATGTGCCTGAAACTTTTGCTTCTTAACATTTAGAGTTCAAGCCCTTACCTAAATCCAGGAACACGCAGCACAAAAGAGCTGTTGTTCCTGTGTCTGGGGACACGAATTGATGGAGGGGACAAATGCCAGAACCTCATCAGCAGGATTATACTGCAGACTGTAAACAAACAGTGCGGACATCTACAAACCTGATCTTATATACCTGATTTAATAACCTTATTTCTGCAGACAAATCAAAACTAAAATACAGGTTTCAAGTTTCAGTACTCTGTGACATTATTTAAGTTTGACATTCAGTTACAGAACACTACCACTGACCAAGCAGCAACTCAGCTGATGAATTGAAGAACTGAGAATGAACTCACCATAAAGTACAAGAATCTTAATAATGGTCATTTTGACAAACAATCCAAGCTGCCAAACTGACAGAGACATTAAGTGACATTAATCTGGAGAGCATGGAGTGGTTTAGAGGTTTTTTACATTTTTCTGGTCTTTCACTGTCACCAAAGAAAAAAAAACTGTCATACAGGGAGGCAAAGTCCCTGAAATGTCAACTCCGAAACTCTATCCACTGATGAAGACTGTGCGATGTGGTTAAAAGTGGAAGTATAGAAATGCCAAAGTATGTTAGAGGTCATTTAGGAACAGCATCACCATTGATAGATCTTCATACTGTAAAAACATATTGAAAATAGTTTGTTTATGTAAATATCAATATCTGTATTAGCCACTGTATTAATCCACTATGGGTAAACTTGACTTTTTTTGTGCCAAATATTTATTAAAGAAAGTTTTTTTGTTTTTTAAAGTATTGCTTTGATATTGAAAATGAGGTATCACATTTGCATTAATATCAAAGTGATACCCAGCCAACTATCACCGCCACTGCTCAAGAATTTCACTTTTTATGTGAAATGAAGCTGCAAACTAAGATTATTGACTTGTAGTTGACAGAAGTAAATCCTATATTTTCATAAAGGAATGCCTGCTAATTAGAACAAGGATCCAACAGAGTCATTTTGATAGCTCCTCACCTCTCAGATCACATACAGTGTAGTTAGGAAAAACATATCACTGTGAGACACCCACACAAACATACAGCATGACAGCAGCGAGACAGCCTGGAGCAAACAGAGGGTTAGTGAATACATTAGCTGCTGGAATTATTTTCATTAGTCTAGTTGTGAAACATCCTTTCATGCTCTGTTTTGTTTCTAATTGATTTAAGATATGCAGATGAAGCCACAGAAAATGTGCTGCTGGAGCTTCACTGACCTCACAGTGACTGAACACATCTGATATCCAAACCACGAGCAATAGAAAATGATTTAGTGTCTTCTCCAGTGAAAGGATATTCTTAAAGCACATTCACGAGACCACATCCATGAGTCACACAACTCAGTGACACAATGGGAGTAAAATAACACCCAAAAGACGCAGACACTATAATACAGGCCGCTAACAGGAAAGATAAAGCTTGTGAGCTCATTTGGGTAACCAGTTGGCTCTGATCCTACATTCACCGTAAGCAACACGATCAAGTCCACAAGTCACCGAGACTCACCAGGTTATAATGAATCATGTGCTGAGGCAGTAAATGTGCAGGTAGAAACAGAAACAGGACGATGAGAGGTGTTTTAATAAGGAGCTGTGAACATGAACAGAGTAGAACACAAGTTCAACACAGCTGTTTGCACTTTCTGATGTATCAGTGAAAATCGTGCTAATGTGCATGTGTTACCATGGCTACTAAATTATCTTGCATAAATATACACATCAATGATACGGATCAGGAATCTTTTTTTCTAGATATTTTTGGGCTTTTTGAGCCTTGTTTTGATAGACAGCTGAAGAGTGACAGGAAAGTGCCAGAGAGAGAGAGAGAGATGGGGGCTGACATGCAGCAAAGGGCCACACACAGGTCAGGACTGAGCCTTTGTACATGGAGCACACACTCTGCCAGGTGAGTTAACCAGCGCTGGTTGGGGGTTGGTTTGCTTTGATTTAATACACCAGAGTCCCACTGGAACAGGAAAAAGAGACTAAATACTCAGATGAAGACCAGTGAAAAAGGTGGGTGTTGGTCTGCTTGTTTGGTTTCACACCAATTGACTGATTTCACAAAAGCCTAAATCAGCTACACCAAACAGGTTTGTCTGAACCAAAGAAGTTGGTTATTGCATTACTTTGAATTACAGCCATAAGTTTTTTGTCCAAGACTAAATAAGAGCTCAAACAACTGGCCTACTAATCAATGTGTCAATGAACAGAAATGCATCCTGAATTATTTTAGAATTTATTCTAATTTTTCAAGAAAAAAAAGTCTACAGCCTTGCCGATGGCTCTGTGAGGGTGTGCTTAGAAGCAGCAAACATGTTGATGATTAGCAGGTATAATGTTTACTATTTTACGTATAAATAATTTATTTAGTATGAGACAATTTGAAACTTTGACCTGATGATGGAACTAGAGGAAACGGTACATTGTGGACCAATCAACGCTGTCAGCTCTACAGCCACATGACTTGCATGTAAAATGTCAAACATGTCCTGTGTCCAGCTTCTCTAATGTGAGTATTTGATATTTTTCCAGTCCAATGTACAGTAATTATGAATGAAATATCTTTTGTCTTTGGACTGTTGGTAAGACAAAACAAGAAAACTGCAGATGTGATCAACTAACTGGCACAGCCTGGGGGTTGAATTAAAACAAAACAAACGTACAGATGTAATTCACTCACCTTGGTGACAGCTACTTTTGCGCCCTTGTTGATAAGCTGGACCACATTGTCAGCTTGTCCCTTATGTGAAGCTACGAGGAGGCGCTCGGAGAGTGCGAGGACCTCAGCCGCATCCTGCTGGCTCATGAAGCGGGGCGAGTGATGCTGCTGTCGCGGTCAGACACGGTGCTCCAGACGGTGGGGAAGTCAGCTGTGGCGGTTGGTCCCCAGTGCTCCTCTAACTCATGGTGAGCTCTGCTGCAGACAGAGCTGTCAAACCAGGAGCTGGAAATGCTGCCAGTGCTGCACTTTCTTCTGCTACTACAAACTCCACCAACTAGCAGGATTCCTCCCCTTCATCCTCTCAGCTGCTGGGAAGAGAACAGGAAACACCAGGAGTGAAAAACAAGCTGACATGTGCTCTAGAGGCAGGCAGGCAAACAGGAAACCAGGGAGGAATGGCATCCCTACTGTCCAGGTTGTTAAACTCTACAGTCCTCGTGGGATAATGTGAGCTGTGTAGAAATAATCCACAATGAGAGCCAAACAGGGGTCAAACCTGCTGAACTGTGAAGTGAGCCCTTCACACACAATGAGACAGAAGAAGTCGTAAACACTCAAACAGCACACACACACTTATGCGGTTTGAGGTGTTGGTCTGTGACACACTTCTGTGGTTTTGGTCTAACCACAGTGAAGGTAGAGTGACTAAAAGGAAAAACACTGACGCGCCTCAACCGTCTCATTTTATTTCTCATCATCATTAAAATCTACATGGAGCTGTCACAGAACCTCAGACTGGAATGTCTTCCTGCCTAATTAGTCTCCTAAAGACACCCTGTAATCTTCCACTTTGTTTCACTGTGGATGACTGCTGACAATATCCTTCTCTTAGTAAAACAGTGGATGTTGATTTACAGTTTCTGTGAGACTACTCCATTCAAATTATAAGCCTCTCATCTAGACTTGCAAAGAGTGTAACAGTGCACTGCTCTGAGCTTTGACTCCTTCACCAGCAACCTTTAAACCAACCTGGAGTAACAATGTTCAAGAAAAAACTAGGGTTTTCCTTGAATATTGTTACTGAGCCAGTATACCAAATGGTAAATGGACTGTACTTATATAACAGCTTTCTAATCTTCTGACCACTCAAAGCTCTTTTACACTACATATCTCATTCACCCATTCACACATTCATACACTGATGGCATTAGCTGCCATGCAAGGTGCCAACTGCTCATCAGTTTTAGGAGCCTTCAGAAGCAATTTGGGGTTCAGTATCTTGTCCAAGGACTTTTCAACATGCAGACTGGAGGAGCCGGGATTTGAACCCCAGCCACAGCTGCCCCAGTTTGACTATAAACAATGATGGTAACAACACCACCAACAATTTTTATTAGCACCAATACCGTGACTACTGTGGTTTTATCAGCACACCATGAACTAATTTCTTCTTTTCAGGTGGTTATGAAAATGAAGTTCTGAAGCTCATATTCCATTTGTGTAAACAGAGCCTCTTTAAATCTTACACAGTGGACTCCATATATTAATCCATAAACACACAGACAGATGACAGTGATGACAGCAGGCAGATGGTAAAGTGTGTCAAGTATCATAAATATTTGCAGTCTGGGTGAGTGGGCTTCTTTCATGCCAGTTATCAATCCAGAGTCATAAAGTGAGCATGTCATAATGTGAGTGAAAACAGACGCTCTGAGCGTGTCCTGACATGAACACTAAAGAGCCATTTAACAGCCTCTATTACACGTTACTGTGTATACTCTCAATTATACGGGCATATTCAACAAGCTTTTTCCTGTAATAAACTTTGTATTCTGGTACAAACTTACATTTTATGATCCACAGGGTGTTTATTGGCCGGGAGGCAGACACGGTCAACACTTTTAAGAGTAGACTTAAGACTTTCCTTTTTGATAGAGCTTATAGTTAGGGCTGGCTCAGGTCATCCCTTAGTTATGCTGCTATAGGACTAGACTGCCGGGGGACTCCCTCTCCCTCCCCTCCCTCCCCTCTCTCTCTCTCTCTCTCTGTCTGTCTCTCTCAGGGTTATGCCTAGTCAGGCACGGTATTGGTTGAAGATGTAGTCACATCTCCCTTTACTGAAAACTCTAGTCAAACCCTCTCTCTCTCTCTCTCTCTCTCTCTCTCTCTCTCTCTCTCTCCCCATCACCATCACCATCTGTAAACATACATGTCTCATTAATGCATGTTAATGCATGTTACTAACTAAACTTCTTCCCCAGAGTTTCTGTGCTCTCTCGTCCAGCAGGTTCTCATGGATCGTGGCTGCTGCTGTAGTCCTGCATGACGTCCACTACATATATTATTACTGTCATTATTGTTACCATATCTCCATTACAGTTTATAATTAAAACTTGCTGCTGCTGTGCATCTATGTCTCTCTATCTATCTCTATCTCTCTCTATTCATCTGTCTATCCCACCCTCTCTCTTTCTATCTGCCCCTCTCTATCTTTAACTCAACCGGTCGTGGTGGACGACCGTCTACCAATGAGCTTGGGTCTGCCCAAGGAAGTTTTTCCTCGCCACCGTCGCCAAGTGCTTGCTCATGGTGGAACTGTTGGGTCTCTGTAAATAATATTATGGAGAGTACGGTCTAGACCTGCTCTGTATGAAAAGTGTCATGAGATAACTTTTGTTATGATATGGCGCTGTATAAATAAAACTGAATTGAATTGAATTGAATTGTTCAAGTGGATAATAATCCACGCTCACTGAGCTGCACACATGCAAAACAGCACACACTGCAGCAGACTGCAGTGCACACAGAGCAGAGGGAATAACTCCTGATTGTTGAGGTTAAGCTTCACAGAGTGTCTGTGTTCTTTGAGGAGCTGAAGACAAAACACAACAAGCAGACACACATCAAAGTCTGCTCAAACACTTCAACACGAGTCTCAACCTTCAAGAGAGTCCTTAGAAGTGGAGCACAAATCCCTCTGACTTCTTTTCCTTTCCTGAAACTTTTGTTTCATTTTGTAAATGCAGCGTGTCAGTGGATGTAAATACACATTTTTAGAGTATTAAGTGTATATCATCATTTATTTGGGGTTTATATCTTAATGAATTTAGATCATTTTGTAAACATTTGCTTTAATATGCGTCAGGTAAAGTTCAGTGTGGTTAGCAGCCTGGTGCTCTCTGCAGTCGTCTGCAGTCACAGTGAGTGTTGGAGGGTAGAAGGAGGAGAACAGACAAGCAGCTGCAGAGGTTCACTGCCATGAGGCCTTTCATCACACACACAGCAGGCTTCTTCTCTGTCCCACCGGGCGGCTCCAGTCAAGCTTCTCACAGTCTCTTCTCCATCTAATTGTTGCCCTCAATTAACTGGATTAATGTTGGTGTATGATGCCGGGGTCAGATTATTAAAGAGATCCCTGCATGTGCCTCTGATCTCCTCTGTGAGCCTCAGTGAGGCTGCATGACTATCTCTAGACTAGTGCTCCTCAAAAGACCGTGGTTTGCACACTCCCTTGGAAACTGACAAAAAGTTACATCAAATCAAATCAAAATCAAATCAAATCAAACTTTATTTGTATGGCACTTTTCATACATAAAAGCAACACAAAGTGCCTCACAGAGGCTAAGAACAACAATGACAAAAAAAAAAACCCAACCCTCCCACCCCCATAGATACCCAGAGAGACACGTAGACATACAGATACACACACCCACACACACACACACACACACACACACACACCCGCTGCACACACTAGAGAGAGACATGGCCAGGCGCCAAGACCTACGGCAAGGAAAAAGCCACCTTTGGGGGGCCGACCACGTCGAGAGGGCCCGGCCCACGACTACAGGGAGCGCCGCCACAAAGACAGCCCCGACCCAGGCAGACAAGAGGCCCCACACCTAAGGTGCAGAGCTCTCCACCCACCCAGGCCAGAGCAGTCCACAGGACAGCACCCCCGTCAGTAGGCCAAAAGCAGCTCCCAGTGTGGTCGGCCCCCATGAGGAAACACTGGAGCTAAAAAAAAAACTAAGAGAGACTAAAACAGTAAAGAAGATACAATGGTATAAAATGAACAAGATAGATAAAATCTAGCTAAAACATGTAGTTAAAATATATAACTAAGACATGTAGCTAAAAACACATAACTAAAACATGTAGTTAAAATATATAACTGACACATGTAGTAAAAACATAACTAAAACATGTAGTGAAAATATATAACTAAAACATGTAGTTAAGACGTAACTAAAATAGTATAGAATAAAAATTGATTATGATAAGAGTTAGATAGAAAAGAATAAAGGAAATCAGTAAAATCAAATAAAAGCCTGAGTAAAAAGGTGAGTCTTCAGCCTCTTTTTAAAAACATCAACAGTCTCTGCGGCCCTGAGGTTCTCCGGCAGGCTGTTCCACAATCGGGGGCCATAATAACTAAAAGCCGCCTCCCCATCCATAATTCCTTTCATTTTATCGATCATAACAACTAATAACAAAAAGAGCTGAGCTGAATGCAAATGACGTCACCAGCACAAGAACCGGGATATTTTAACTTTATTTTGGTACAGTTGGTAGAAATGTCAATGTTAGTGTGTTTTGGAAGACAATGTTACTCAAAGGAAACGCTTCTATATGTTGTCCTATAGAGCAGTAACACGTACTTTGTTGTGTAATTTGAAGGAGTTGTTGCTATTTTTTGATGCCATGAACAATCATCATTTCCCAAAACCTCTAGATGATTGGGGATAAAAGCTCGACAGACGGAGCCAGTCGAGTTGAAAGAAGAAGTGTTGGAATGATGATATTAGCAGATATCGTGGATAACAGAGATGCACACTGCTGCTCTGAAGACTGTGACTAAATGAGAGAACAAACTCACAAACCAACAAACAGAGTAATGGAATGATGCTAATGCCATAAAAGCAGTATGAGGCGTGAAAAGGATTAGCACGTTGTAATCATTTGTTTCCACAGAGGCGTAAAAGCCAAACGTACAAACTGGTAACCTGAGCTGAACACAGGATGTGAGAGGCAGTGAAAACAGAATTTTCAACTCAACACTGATTGTACAGCTCCACCGTGCAGAGGAAGAGGCACGTCCCATCCCATCCCTAGAGTCTAATCTGTGATGACAGTCCCTCTAATGACTGTGTGTTTCATTACTGGAAACACTGCAGAGAATGAGATAACATGGTACTGATGACATCAACAGCACTGATTCACAGCACCGCGGGCACACACTGCTAAATCCACAGAGAGAGAAATGGATTATTTCCAAGTCATTTAGCCTTTCATCTGAACTCAACCAGAAAACATGGCTGTGCATTACACTTCCTCAGCCAAAATCATTTCCAACAGAAACACTTCTAGAACACTAGAGGATCACAGCTCTTAGCCCAGGTCTGATGAATTAAGACAAGCACCACTTTGTTGGGCACGAGCATGAAAAAGTGAAGAGCAAAACCATTTGTTTCATGATAACATTTAAGATCAGGCTTATTAAGCAGGTCGATTGATAGATTAGTCAACTCGTTCTCGAACTATGGTGCGACAGGTGGAACTGTCATTTTTTTATTAAATTAGTTAGTTTAGAAACATTCAATATCATCAATACTACAATAAATATATTTAATGTATTCTTTCAGAATACATGAAATATGTTGGAAAATAGTTGCTGAAAACATGTGAAAAGACTTTGAACGATACATTACTGAAATGTGGAGTTACAGGTTCAAACAGTTTTTCACCAGTTTTCAGTCCAAGATTTTGTGGGCGGTCCTAAAGGTCTGACATGTTTCAGTCACTTCAAAATGGTTGCTTGACTGCTCCCATGAGTGGGCGTGGCTTCAGCACATTCAGAGGACACGCCCCCACAGTCCTGGAGCTGAGAATTCATTTTTTACCTGATTTTGACACCTAATTTCATAAACTTGTCGATAGTTTATATTTTTATTTAAATTTGGCTGGGTGGTTAATAACACTTTCTTTTTTGGTCTGACAAACTCAGAACATAAATTTATTCCTATTTACACAGACTTTAAACTATGAGATGCTGTAATATTTAGTTTCAGATGCCTGCTCCATAGTCATGTCACATTCATGCAGGTAAGTGTAGGTAAAAAATTAATGGTTCACTGCAATCATGACTCCAAACAGGAAGTATAAAGAAGAGAATGCAGATCAGGAAGTACCACTTTTCCACCCAAGTAGCTCCGGTTCTTGCACTGGTTTTGTTCAGGATTCAACAGTCATTAAAAAAAATCTTCCTATTCGGAGTAAACTTGCCTCCTGCGTGAACCGTCTGTATCTGATTTGGATTGGCCTGTATTTTAACATCTGTTACACTGGTGGTAGAGCTGAATATATTCTGAGGTGGAACATGGGGTAAAACATTTGGGAAACAATGGATTAGTCATTAAGATTAATAATTAACATTAATTAAACTTAAACATTAAACTGTAATCACTGAGTCCTCACATGGACAAAAACACAACCAAGCTGACATCAGAGCTGTAAAAAAGCCGTGCCAAAACTCTGTTAAACTCTAAATGTTATTGGATGGAAATGTTGCGAGTGTCAAGCAGTACACGGGAAAAGCCGACTTTCATTCAATGTACTGGTGGCACTTTTTGGCCTTACTGGCTGGCTGACAGGTTAATGGTAGTCACAGATGTGTTTTTGTTTTTTTTTAAACACAGAGCTTACTGAATGCAAGGATGGCCAGATGGACTCTTAACGGTGAAAACAGTGTACAGCTTTTGAACAGGTATCTGTCCTGACAGACAACGGTAAAGATAAGAGCACACAACAGAGTTACTGCAGTGTGATATTAGGATCTTAATATGGTTTACACTGGTAGAATGGTGCAACCTGCAGCATGAAATGACCCAGCATCTGTGTTCAACAAATGTCCTCGAAAAATTCACAAAAATTTGAAATTAGACCACACAATGTGGAACGCCAAAGAATGCATGAAAACCCTCACGCTCAGAGGTCGATTCACTCGAGCTGAAAAGAGTGCTAATTCACTATGGTAACATTTGAATGACTCCCTCCTGCCAGCTGAAAACTGAATAAGATTAAGCGATGGGGGGAATTCTCTCCCCGACTGCATTCCAGTTGATTCTCCAGAAGATCCTGTTCACTCAGAGACCCGTGCACACAAAGCAGGCCTGGCAGTCGCAGTGAGGCTCTTCACACGCAGCTAGGCAACGGGGCTTTTGTGCAAACTTTTGGAACTCAGGACTCAGTTCAAAAAACAAGAAATGCCAAGCCCTTGCTTTTCACATAGCTCGGGAAGGCGGCCCTGGAGAATACTTATTAACCTGCTCACTCCTGAAAAACCGCCTCCTTCTCATGCAGACACAGCGCTTAATGTCTGTACTGTTTCAACAGAGGAAATAGATGTCTGTCTTTTTTCTGATTCATGTTAGAAACTATACTACAGTGAAATTACAAAGAACAGGAAAATATAGGTGCATTAGTCCTGTACAGTATGTATATTTGTTTTTTACTGTATGCAGTGTTTGGGCCTTCCCTGTGGCTTTCAGGGACACGTCAGCCCTCCAGCTCACCCTAACTACTACCTGCACCCATGAAATGTAAAAAGTTCATTTAAATAAAGCATGCTCCTCACAAAAAGTAGATGAGTGTCTGCTGTTCCAAACATAGTACGTCTTGCATAGCTCACTGACTGCTCAGGCTAGATTCTAAGTTTAGTTTATGATGAACATAAATTACCTTGTAGTAAATGTCAAATGTATCATTTTGCATTTTGTTCGGTCTAAAGTATCCATAAAGTTTTCCTGTCAACATATTATGTGCAAGATGCAGCGTGATGAACCCATGGCTGTGACCTCACAGGATGGGACATTTTTACATACTCAAAAAGGAATATGAATATTTTCACTGGACTAAACTAAGAATATATATGTCCTTGTCTTTTTGTTCCAAATAATAAATATCATCACTTTCCACTACTACACGAGAAAAAAGTAATTGACGACAATCATCAGATCCTCTGTCATCTGTCCTGATGGAGTTGATTTATTCAAACATTTTTTCAGCACAAAAACAGTCGATCACCATGAAGGCCAATTTCCAGCCACACTAGATTAAATGTACACTTCTCTGACATAATTAGTGTTCAATAATGGCTCATCATCGTATTTCAACGTATTTCAGTACTTGAATTTTTAATACTGCTCTACGGCTATGGTTAGAATAAACCAAAAAATTAAAACACAGAACATGGGTATCAGCCATTTATTAATATTCTAATTGATCCGCTGATATGAATCAATCGGAACTGGAACCGGAAACAACGTCAAACCAGCCAGTTCAAAAGAGAGCTGAACTAAAAGCTATACTGACAACTGGTACCCCAGTGATGGCCATGAAATTGGCAAATTCTATTTACCAATTTGATTTAATTCAATCTAATGGGTAGCAACGTAGAGATGCCTTGACTACAGAGGCCCATGAAGGTAATCCACAAAGAAACACAACAGTCTACTGTCGTGTTACACATTGTGGGGTAAGGCAGGATATTTATGGTTCGGTGTAGCCTGTAATTCAGCCCACAGACAGCTGAGATCATCAGGGTTCATCCACTCTGCTCGACCCCACCCTAACAACCAGGCGTTAAATAACTTTTCTACCATAAAATAAAAAAAATGGTCAACAGACATAGACAGTGAACAAGATTGAGCAAGCGGTGGCATCGATAGAGCCGGGTAATAAATAGAAAAATAAATAAAAAGTAATTTCCTGATTGTTCACAGCAGTTACGTACAGCACAAACAGGCACATGAATGTAGCCTAAGAGACCAGACAAGAGTAAGTCTGGCTTTTACTTTACTTTTATTCTATTTTATCTAGCTATTTTTACACTTTAATGACTTTTACTATTTTATCAGTATGCATTTACCATTACCATTTTATTTTATTTTAGTGTGTTTTTAACCTGCCTCCGGTGTTTCCTCACTGCAAGATGATGAGATGGCACTTCCTCAGTTTACATAGTGTTTTGTTTATAATAAGGTGGGGTGGAGGGTTGATCATAAGTAATGTAATCAGAACAAATACTCGAGTACAGCTGTCGATATTTAGCACAGTGGGATTATACTGTAAAAAATACCAAATCTTACATAATGTTGCTTTAACGACAAAATCATCATGTTCACATTTACATCACATAATGCATATCGTGTGCATTATAAGCCTCTTCACTTCAGACAATAGTTTGTTGCATGAGAAGCAGGAAAACAGGCAGCAGGAGCTCCTGTGTTTGGGTCAAAGCAGCTCATCTCACAGCTGACGTGTTGCATCTTGCTGTGACGGGCTTCATTCAGCGAAACAGCTGTGATGGGAGGTGCACACTTGATAACCTCAGTGACATACCTGCTCTGACCTCCCTCACTCATTCACACAATCACAACCAGTGAACTCTAATACAATCAGGACCATGTCATTTATGTTCAGATTGGAGTTCACTTTAATGTCTGCACATGTGAACTAAATGTTTAACTGTATGATGCATCCCAATGCTCAGAGGTACAGACGATGCAGCTGAGTGCAGGTAAGGCATGTTTTCAAAGGAACCTTCTGATGTATCACAACTTGAGTCTTATTTTCACAGCTTTGGTCATGGTTTTGATCAGTTTTGATAACATTGTACCCACCAAATCAGTTCATCTACTTAGAGGTAAAACTGAAAGTGAACGCACCTGAACTGGCCAAAACAATTCTTCATTGCACAGGAAACTGCGTGTGTGTGTGTGTGTGTGCATAACTGTGGGAAGTACAGCAGGTCAGAGTTGAATCAGGAAGTAGGTCAGTAAACTGTAGGCCTTTGTCAAACTGTGCTCTTGTCTGCATTTGTGTTCTGGTGGACCACGTACCGTGTCGGTTCAGTACGAATACACATACCGTTACAGTCCTACTGTTAACATTATCACACATTATGTCATTGGACTGACAGAGCAACAGACCGTGGTGAGATGAAGTTACAGTTTGTCACGGCAAGTGTGCCAACTAAATCAGATTACCACAACACCATACTGGCCTGAATTACACCTTCAAACAGTGTTTAACTGTTGACAGTGTTTAACTGTTGAGTCACCCTGAGTCGATGACACGTGATATGTTTTCTTCTATATGTTCACAATGCAGTGCTGAGGTCAGTGTCAGCGCCGTCACCACGGATGATAAATGAGGAGGCTACTGTGCATCCTTAAAGAACCTGGACAGCAGTGGATATCTAAAGTATGTCAGGAATGTGTCTGCGAGTGGTCCAACATGTGGTCCATTCAAAACCAGAACCAGCACAAGGTTTCATTAAAGTTTTAGTGGGTGTGAGCATTAAAGTGATGTAACCCATTCACTGACCCCAGAATATCCTGAAAAGTGCATGGTCTGTGTTATTTAACCTACATGTCAGGAGAGGAATGTTGTCTTCCATTTTCCCATTAGATTTCCATTAGTTACTCCCCCCCCACAAACCAATTATCACAAGGCAAAACTTGGCTTGTGATAATAGGTTTTGGATTACAGTCTACAAATGATTAGCTGAAGGGACAGAGGGGGGATTTGTCTACTCTACAACCCACTCTGACAGGTAGCCCGCAAAAGAATTAATGGTCCTATTCTGTAAAAACTTAAGATCTTAGATCCACCGGCACGGCTGTGATCGATTGCAGTCGTTCCAGACAATGATAGTGATTCCACTAGATGCAGCGAGTATCAAAAGTGTCGCAGAAGCTGTTCTACTTTTTGACTGATGCCACTACCAGCCGCCTCATGCAGCACAGAGCAGCTTGAGCAGAAAGGGCATAGAGAATCAGGTTAGTTTTCAAAATAAAACACCCTGTGCAAACTTCTGATCATGAAAACAGCCAAAAGGGAAACTATGTAACTATGTAGGCTACTTATGTTAAAAGCACATGAAGAAAAAATGACCAAATCTGAACAAGGTAACAAAGTCTGGCGAGCAAAACACTTCTGAAATACTCCTGGTGGGGTATGAAGCCATGTGGGGAACAAACCAAACAGCATTGTGGCCGCGACGTAACAGAGCCGTGCCCAGCGGGATCCAGGTGTAAGCTTTCTAATGCGATGTAGGAGCTGCTCGCTTTGTCATGCAGTAATCATATTCATAGAGCAAACAAATAACTTTCAAATAACCTATTTTAAGACAGCTCACATTTATAGAAAAGTTAACATTCCCCTCATGAAATGCTCTCAGACAACCAGCAACAAGAAGTCTAAAGAGGTCACAGCCTACACATGCAGCCTGGCTGCAGTGTGTTACCCATCTGAGGATGGAAACATTCATTACCTTTGTGAAATGAAGCAGGACATGCATGCACTAAAATTAACTCCAGTGCTCTGAGCTACATCACTGCTGCTGCACACTCCCTGTTATTTGGGTCATCGTTTCCCTCTGTTTGCATGAGCACTCGCAGCCCTGCAGGAACACCTGTGTTACCATACAGTCCCATGAGCTTTAACACAAAGATAAACATGTGTTCTCCAAAACACCACTTCTTTTATCAAAGGTACTTAGTATGATTTTAGTTGAGTCCTGTGACCAGATCACATCTCTGTCGACCAGTGCTGATTACACCGCTTAACTCTCAAATGTGCGTGATGAAGGCTTCATGCACTGCAGCCTGACTATAATATCCTCTATGTGACTCTATGTGAAGAGTTGCTCTTCTGTTTTTCATTAAATAAATGATAACTAATACACAAGTATCAGTCATCACATGTCCACAATGTCTGTTTACTGATGTCTTTTCCACAGATCTAGATGCGGATGCATTTAGTGACTGAAGCACTGGGGTCAAATTTGGCTTTAGGACATCCGTGGTCCTCTGTGGAGATTACACATGTCTAATACTGATAACAGCAACAGTATGAAACCTACAACATTATATTTTCTACTTTGTGTCTCATTCTCTAACAGAGTGATCCTGCCCTGGTTGGTTGGTTCACCTTAAGCAGCAGTGATTGTGAAGTGCTTGATAAATATAGACCCAGACAAAATAGCACAGCTCCAGACTAACTTTTTGCATTGCTTGCACTGGTGCGCCTAACTTTTTTTTTAGGTGCACCAGCACAAAATTTAGGTGCACCCAAATTTTTCATTGCGTCGCCTTTAAAGCCATAAGGTCACCTTTTTATCACTGTCCATAACTTTCATATAATGTGAATGATTTTTAAACAACAATAAGGTGTAGAGAAACGCTTGTCTTTATTTAAAGCACAATTATATATAAAAAGAAAAATAAAGTGTTTAAAGTGCTTCACTGAACTGAAACTGAACATTTCAAACTCAAACATTTCAAGTAAAATAAAATATTTCAAATTTGATTATCATTTCCGATTCCTCAGAGGACTTGATTATTACTGCCTGCCACTGAAATGCAGCTGGGAGAGGGGCCACTTTCTCTACATGCTTATGAATGCACTATTACCGGCCATATTCTGACTGCACTCCTGACAGTAAACGCAGTGCATTGCGTTACGTACTTTATCTTAGCTCAGCCAGGGAAATTGTTTTAGCCAGTCCTGTCTGAAAGAACAAATGTTGGGCTTTCTAATTTGAGTCTCGGGGCCGGACTCTATCTCAGACTCGGTTGTCTCCTCTGGTTCTGAGTCTGATGCTATTGCCGAAGGACCGGGGCTTGGCATATTACCATTGACTGAGGGCTCCGTGTCTTGGCTGGATGGACTCTCAGTAGTGGGGATGGATGGAATGACAGTAGTAGGGCTGGTTGTAGGCTTAGTTTTCTTAATGAAAAAACTTTCAATGTTTCTACCTCTCTTCATTTTCCCTCGTTTTGTCGTGTTTATTTTCTTTTTTCTTTTTCCGTTTCAGTTAGTCTACTCTGGCGCTCAGGTCGCTCACAATTTTTAAACACACCCAACGTAGAGCAGTGAACAGGACCACAGCCAATCAGAGGCAAAGACCCACCCGAGCTCTGTCTCTTATTGGTTTAGACCACGATATGATCCTACCATGAGAGTGAGTTTGGTCACAGGAGAACACAGAGAGATGACGTGCTTGCGAAGTAAATTTATGTTTTAGATTTTATGTATTAGTCGCACTCCTTAAAATTTTGGCCGCATGTGCAACCAAACTGGTCGCACTCTGGAGCCCTGAATAGACTTTTGTTTCTGTGGAACCTTGAAGTGAAGCATTGTGGTTGGAGTGCAGCTGGTGTTTTCTCTCATCACATCATTAAAAAAAACATATTGTGACTGCAGACAGACCCACAGGACAATAACAGAGAGATAAACTGCAGCTCCGCTTCGATGCTCTTCCCACAGGAGGGCTTTTCCCCTCATTCTGTACATGTGACGGATCAGTGACATCACCATGTGTGAAAGCAGTAGTCAGAATGGAAGGTCCCCCTCAACCCATCCCTCCACCCTCAGATTTCACTCAAAACTCAGCCATCTGTCTTTCCTGCACCAGTCAGGGACAGAGAGCCAAAACCAGATTAAAACAATACTTTGACCCACTCCATAATCCCAAGATCTGTTTCACTCAGAGCTTGCTCACTGCAGCAGCAGCAGCAGCAGCAGCAGGGCAGAGAAATCCTGTGCTATCTGAAGCATTTATGGTGCACAGAATGGGCCATAAATACCCCGAGGGAATGCAGGACAAATATTTACGGCTGTATTATCAGTTTCATCGCTGCTTTGCAATTTGTGCATTTTGTGCAGAGATGGGAGGCTGATGCACTAATCCTGAGGTCAGTGCTGGAAACAAACCTTCTGTCATCATGTGACAGCTGAGCCAGATGTGAGCCAAACAGAGAGGACAGAGGTCAACATAAACAAAGACTAAAAATAACAACATGCAATGCCTTTTAATACAACAATAGTATCAAAATCTACAAAACCACAACAAAGCATTAAATAACATTGTGAGGACCGACCTGGTAGCCAACAAATGTAAGGGATGAAACTTACAGAACATGTTCTTCATTTATTCAAATAAATCATGTGTAATGTTGTGTGTATAACTGGCCTCATAAAACGCTTCAGTCTCATGGTCAGGGTGGTGATGTGTGGCATCTGGAGGACAGTGGTGTTTTGATATTCACGGTACACAATGAGAACATCTTATCAAAGTACAGTGCAATGCCAGCTAGAGGAGAGAAGAGCCCGAACAAGTCACCACATTATGTGTGTGTGTGTTCTTGTAGTGAGCGATACTGCATGTCTCTCCATCTGCAGAAAAGTGTTTTAGGTTTTATTAAAGGCATTTCTGAGACTTCTTTCAGAATATGTTGGAAAATGGTTGCTGAAAACATGTGAATAGACTTGAATAGACTTGAATAGACTCAAATAGACTTTGAGGGATATATTACTGAAATGTGGAGTTAGAGGTTCAAACAGTTTTTCACCAGTTTTCAGTCCAGGATTTAAAGGGTGGCTCGATGACACGCTGAGGCCACCCTGAGCATACCCCTGCACCCCTAGCAGAGAGATAGAGATGAATTCATCTCGCTCAGAGTGTTTCAAAGTTAGTCATGTCATTTTCTGAACTCATCAGACATGTTTCAGTCGCTTCAGAATGGCTGCTTGACTGCTCCCACAAGTGGGCGTGGCTTCAGCACATTCAGAGGACACGCCCCCACAGTCCTGGAGCTGAGAATTCATTTTTTACCTGATTTTAACACCTAATTTCATAAACTTGTCGATATTTAGCTGGGTGGTTAATAACACTTTGTTCTTTGGTCTGACAAACTCAGAATACAAATTTATTGTTACTTTACACAGAATTTAAATCCAAATGGAACTGACACACTACAGGCTACAGGCTACAGGCTACAGGCTACAGGCACGCTACAGCGCTGTCTGCAAAGCAACACTGCAAAAATAGTAGAGTCACTTCATTCAAACTTATGTTGAAATATGACTATGTTCTGGTAATAACTCAAAAAGATCCAGACTAAATCTTAAAGAGTAATGGCCCTGAACTTCGGATGCAAGAGCACTGTGCACCGTGCGTAGCACCCCAAAAGACGTTGTATCGCAGCACAAGCTATTGAAAATAATGGGCTTAGAGCACATTGTTTCTGAAAGGGCCGTGACACCAGTCTGAAAAGCTGTGTGTCACCCCAACTCCTAAACCTGACCAGCAGAGTGGTGATTTGAGTTGGTTGGGCGTGGTTTCCACTTCATTTCAATTTCAAACTGCCAACATGAAGTGGTTGCTCTGTGCAGCATCTATTTGACCTATTTTCATTCTCAATCTCATCCATTAATCTGTCAATCATTGTCGATCAAGTCTTAAAACGGGGAAAAAATTTTGTCCACACAAGTCCTGACAAAAATTTGAATGCACAACAATTCTCACTGAACGTCAGCGATAAAGGTAGTCATGTGGCTATTTTTATGAAAAAACTGAACTTCCTTTTTAATTTAGAAAGTGCTTCAGGCATCAGACTACAAACAGTATAATATGAAGCAGTACCTGTGTGACCCATCTCAACACATGAACATACCTACTGCCGTTATTGTTACATGAGTCGAAACCTCGTCATGACCTCGTCATGTGACATGCTTCTTGACGAGCTTCACTCATTGACTCCTGATTACCTGAGCTCTGGTGTGGCTGTAGACTTCAGGTATCTCCATTTCTATGAAGATGCTTCCTGTGATTTGGGGAGCAAAGTTGACAGCACCTGCTCAATTCTTGGCTGATTGCTGAATTGCTGAATTCTCTATGTTTGCAGACTTTCATGGTTTTACACACAGTGTGTGTTTTGTCCAGTTTGCTCTTCACAGTAAATTAATCTGAATCCAAACATGTCCGCTTTCAAAAAACCGGGTGTGTTTTATCACACACTGCTGATCTCCCTCCCTCTGCCCAATGTGCTTCATTAGCCTAAAGTTCTAACACAAGTCAATTGCAAAATAAAGATGTAACTTCACAACTTTGTTATCCAGCTGAGGCCAAAATCAACAATCATAAGTCGGTGTTAATTTTGTGTTAGCTGCAAACTCAGAATGTTCTGCCACTGCATCGATGCAGAATCTTCTACATCGTGATGCAGTTTAGAATCAAGAAATTTCCACACCAGTATCCAACCCAGTAATTTAACTGAACTTGACTTGGACCATCAGTTTGGGTCAATAAACTGAAAGAATTCCTTCATTTAGTCTCTGATGTTTGGTACTGATATTTCATGTCAGCATAAGTATCTGAGCATCCAAACATTGTTTTTCAAACAGTCCTGAGTATAAGAAGCCGGTGGATGAATAGGGATGTTTTGCAGTATGACATGATTAAAGGACGCAGCTGCACGACAAAGAAGAAGACGCTCCCACATAACTCAGTTTGAAGATGCTCGCCAGTCTGGTAGTCATAATCACCTCCTGGGCTCTGCTGCATTGTCCGGGAGCACTGAGCAGAAAAGGCCCCTTGTGCTCGACCCTTTTAGTGGTCCTTCACAATGAGTTCACCACCCATGGGCTAAGCAAATGCATTAACACAACACCACATGTGGTCATTAAGTGTAAAATCACATGGCCCCTCCTGTTTGCTTAAAGCATGATTCTGTTTTTTTTTTTAATAATTTGTCATTTATTTTTATAGTTCTGGCAATCAATCTGATCATCACTGATGTCTGAAGTCCCATCTGGCTTTTTCATACAGTGTTATCATACTGTAGATATCATAAGCAAAACTAAGAATATAATCTAAATTGTAATAAAATGGAATTATACTTACACACACAGGCAAATGTAAAAAAACACACACTTGTATAAGGACATCTGAGGAGGTGTAGCTGCTCATGCTGCCTCATCTGAGTGTCAGCTGTGGGGCAGAGCACCCCCCCCATTACTCACACCCTATCCCACCACTCCCCTCTGAACACACACACATAAAGTACAGCTCTCTCCTGCTGCACAAGCCTTTTGTCTCTTTTCGCCGTACACTAATATTTCCCCCACTCCTTTAATCCTCTGCACTGGCAGAACTTAATGACGGCAGATGCAGTGTCTGAGAAAGAGCGAGGGGTTGTGCATGACCGCAGAGTTCATTGTTTCAAGCTACCAATAAAAGGGTTAAGTGGGATTTAGAGCTCCTGCGAGGCAAAGGTGGAAAGAAAGCTCCTTTTCTCATGCCACAGAGCTATTCACTTGCACCTCCAGTGCCTCAGTATGGAGCAGTGCTATGATAAACTGTGCTAATCCCAGGGTCTGTCCTATTATACCACCACCTGATGCTTCAGGCTTTAAAGCTTCTGGAAATGTGCTGAAATAGTAAAAATGCAGATATAATTTTGAGGTGGAGCATCTCATTAAGTGTCCACAAATATGTGAGTGAATAGAAATGTTCATGATTATGTCTGTTAAAAAAGCTGCTTCATAAACAGCTCATTGTGCTCCTCAGACCATCTTTAAGAACACACATGACAGATTATGTTTTGATTGACAGCTCCCTCAGGAATCTATAGGAGGCTAAACAATGGACTTTTACCACTTTACTTTGTCCTCTGACAGGACTGAAGCAGTTATCTATACGCTCTCTTCAAAGCCTCCAGAAACAGGAGTTTTACCTGAATATTTCCACGTCGCTCGGTGAACTGAAGGTTTATATCGATCAAACCAAAGTTAGTGATTGTTGGAACAGCGTCAGACTAACTAAGAGTTTTAATGTGGTTCTTTCGTGTTTGAATGAAGTGTGTTTCACGTTGGGTTATCGAGGCAGTTAAGCTGATCTCAGTTCAGTAAAATAGACAAACTTGAATTCAGAAGATGTACAGTTGAATCTTTCTGTTTAATAAGGAAAAAATGTGTAAGAATATTTCCTCTCTTCACAGTTTATTTATCACTAAATGTAGTAAAGTCAGTTTCTATCGGCTTCAGCTGGCTTTGAGGCAGACTGAGTGAGAGCAGAGAGCTTTTATTTTCTGGATCACCTGATGTGGATTTTATTTTTATGATTGGTCTGCAGAAGTAATTGTGCAATAAATGTCCAAATATAACCACGGCAAATTCAAAAAATATGAAAAGTTTACAAAAACTGAAACGACAATATTCCATACAATACTTTTTAAGATGCTCACCATATGTAGATAAGAGCCTAAATTACATAGTTAGAGCTGTAGCTTTGGGTTTCCAGTGGCTCCAACTGTAATGTGCAAATATGATTCCAAAAAGACATTTTCTCTTTATGTATGCACAACATTAATATCATAGATTTAATATCAGAAAGCTCTGTGAACTGCTGATATGTTGACACCATAGAAAGCTCTCAGCATCTGTACTTGCACTTGACAACAAATGATCACAATAGGCTCCGTCTCACCATCTGACAGAAAAATCTAATAAGCAGCTCTCATACAGTGTCTAGTTTCAGGAGGCTGTAAAATGGGCCTCCCCCTGCCCTGTGGCCCATTAAGGCTCATTATGTGCCCATTATACACCTGTGACCTCTGACCTCGTCAGCACTGCACTGTGCTAACCAGCACCCCGGGGACATGAGCAGACGGACAGACGGGTGAGGCTGTTTGTACCCTAACTGCCTGGGTGCATTCATCGACATCATACAGAGCCCCCCCACACACACAAACACACACACACACACACATACAGCATGGCTGCATGTCTGCTGCATCAGCTGCTACCTGTCAACATGTCAAAGCAGCATTTTGACTTAATCCAAAGATTTGAAAGATTTTCAGGAAATTACGATTCGTAAAATAGTTCCAGGAATCATGAAAAGTGGATGAATCATGAGTGAAACAATCTCTCGTCAGTTCAATAGCTTTTAGACACAATTAACGCTGTGATGACACATTGCTGGTTCTGCTAGAGTAAGTGCTGTTATTGTTATGAACCGTTCTGATGAGTTTAGTACAAAACCAGTCATACATAAGCACCGTTTATAAAAATGTATAGCTTAGTAACCACATGTCTGCAGAAAGGTTATGAGTGACATTTTACAATAACTTTCATGTGAAACATGTTACTTGTACATATTATGAGAATAACACCCAAAACACTGGTATTACAACATACATCATTATGGCAATATACAATAATATATGCCAAGACACTGACATTGATCTCTTTCTCCGAGCTCGTCAAACATTTAAAGGGCCAGTGTATTTTGTGGCAGTTTTTGATTGCAACTCCCTCACAACCCCTAGCTCACTCCCTAGTGAAGGATGTGAGCCTACAGTGAAAGAGTCCTGGGTATTCCCTCCACACTTCCTGGACCCTGACTTCACCCTGAACAACTGAAACCTTCTAAACAAATCCCATTCAAATAAATGCACTTCATTAAGGTTACTACCAGCCCACAACAACCACTTCCTGTGTGTTATGGGTATAAGTTTCTGTATTGTGCTGAGGTATTATTATTATCACACATTACTGAGCAGCCTTTCCTAATAAGCTCATATCTTGAACTGTTAAATACGCTCATTTTGAAGCCTTGTAGATTTAAATATTTAGGTTAAGCCTTAGGCTAAATTCCATGCAGCAGAGAAGATTTCATTTAAGCCTGCTTTATTTCACATATTCTTGGTTTTTCTTTCAGGGCCTGGAGCCTCATTTGCATCAGATACAGTACAGCACTATTTTACATCCAGTAATTATTTTTTTTAATTGCTGAATTTTTGGTTTCTTTTCAGACATATTTTACACATGGGCACGCTGAACTCATCTGAGCCCAGACAACAATCCTTTGAAATAATGAGACATTTTGTAGAATATTAAGCTGTAACATCCCCACAGGGCGTTTACACTGTGTGACTATAATGAGAACACTGAGGGAATATCTCAGAGCGGTCACTGCACAGTGAGCAGCACTGGCACAGAGGTACAGCAGCTTTCTTAACAGACTTCTGAGAGGCATTTCAACCACAAAATGGTTAAATAAAGAGAATGTAAAGTGTCTGACAAACACAGTGGGAATTACAGTAAATTCACAGAAAGACTCAACCCACCCAGAAAGCAATATAAACCTAAAATAAAGTCACTAAAACTCGCCATTTGAGACTAAGAAGTTATCATAACATTGTACAGCCGTCACTTGGAGTTTGGTAGAAGAGACACTTAAACAGAGTAAAAAATAACGATACTGGCGTAATAAATGTATCACAACAGGCTAACATAAAGCTCGAAGTTACATTAAAGTTAGTGTACATTACATTATTTAAATATTGCAGTGATTTCTCTCGAAGTCGGAGACTTATTCAAGTGAGCAGAACCCAGCGCGAGCTGGTCACGTCCAGAGTGCGCAGTAATAAAATACACAGCCATGTGAAACGTCATATTCTTCAGAAAACCGCCAAAACTACAGAGAATAAATAAAGAGACTAACCTCGAAGAGAAGCGGTCACACGGAGATTCTACTCGGGCGGAGACGGCGTTAAAACTAGTCCGACAGTCTCGTGAAGTGCACGCTGCTGGAGGGGAAACTACAGAGTGAAAACACGGTCACTTGTGTCGTTGCTCCGCGCTGCCGCCGCCTCCCTCTCTGTCCAATTTGCATGTGAACAGAGCGGCTGACAGACTCTGTCAGTGCGGTGAAAGGAGGAGAGGAAGAAGACACAGGCCAGGGACTGTCCAACTTTCTCCTCAGATCAAATGTGTTCCGGTCCGGAACATGATTCACCCCTCTTCACCTTGCTGTGATTCATTTACAGCCTAATAAAATCATAATGGAGTTTGGCAAATATGACAAACATTAAAAAAATGTAGATCAAACGTGATCGAACACCTCAGACTGAGATTTTTAAGTAACATTCCAGTGATTTGAGCCCTGCAGGAGACTAACTTGTCCCATTCTGCAACTCCACAGAGTTCAGTGGCGTTGCATTCATACCACATGATTTTTTACAGTAACCTACTTATTATCAAAGTAGACTATTTTTCAAGGTCGTGTCCAAAATAAGCAAAATACTTTACATCTTTATACTGAAAGGATATTAACAAGTGTCCATCAAAATGCAACTTTGGAAGGTCACTGCCAGGTCAGCTTAACAACAACATAGTTGTGTATCTTATTTATTCCTCTATTTTTTTCACTGCCTCACACCAATTTCTAATTTATCAGATTGCTGACCCATAGAAAGAACAAGACCATTCAGACTGGCACCCCAGAAATATGCCTAAATGGTGCCATATACTATGTTCTGGAAAAGGCAAACTCATATCGGTTGTTGTTTCTGGTAAAATAGTACCAATCAATAACAAAATTATATGTTTATTCTATAGAATAGAATTAAAAATATATATAAATAAACTATAAAAACAATTTAATGAAATTAACAATTTCTTATTTTCTTAGGTGTTTTTGTCACATAGATATGTAAAGATGATTGCTGGATAATGTGTATGTTGACATGACATGATATACGGTATCTTTTTAACCTCCACGCCTTAAGTTTAAAACATATACTCAGATAAAGCTCAGATAACCCCTGATGACCCGATGACATCATCAGGGTTATTTTCTCAGACCTGCAGGCTGATGGTACCCACATGACCAGCAAACTGATCTTCATTAACTTTTTTGCTTCTTTTTTGTAATATGATCAGAGATGTGGTACTTTATGGCTTCAACACAATTCTCTGTCCAAGAAAGACACTTTGGAGACCACTTAAACCTGCACCAGATCCCAGGGCAGGGCATCCAGGAAATAAAGGGGGGCAAAAGTAAATCTGAATTTGTACTGTAACTCTACTACCCAATGCAGGTACTTCTGGATGAAACACACTTGGGTCAGGGGCTTGACTGGTTTTCAAGGTATTGAACTGAAGCTTTGAATTGATAGCATTTGGAAAGAATTTGTACATTTTACTGCCAAAAAGTAAAAGTATTCAGTTTTTCTCCAACAAGTCAAAGACTCAGGCGTTTAGCCTGTGATGGGACACTAAATGCTTAACTGAAATCCAAGATAATGAAACCCCCTGAGGTTTAGCTGTTCCTTGAGGCAGGAAATAAAGGTCTGAATTTTCTGAGAATCAACAGTCGACTCAGCCCTCAGTCCAGTAGTAGTAGATACTGTATGTGCTGGAGGTTGTGACAAAGATGACTGATGTCAACAAACTGCTTTACACCACTACATGCCTGAGGCAGACAACTCTGCTGTCAGCTGCTGGCATTCTACATCCTGCTGTTTGCAGATCATGCCTTAATTTGTTTTAACTTGCTGCTGTCAATCACGTGAACAGGTTCATATTTTTTTAAATGTTAAATTTTTTCATAGGTAGAAACCCTGAGATATCATCAGACAGAGTATTTGTAAAGAGCCTTCTTAATTAAAGGATAGTGACATCAGAGCAAGTCTATGTTGTGACTCTGTCTCATTCTCTGCATCTGCAGCACCAGCCCCCAAGCCATGAAGACCAGAGTGGGGCCTCGTCCTGGAGAGTAAGGGTGTGTCTGGATGTTTTACTCCTCTTCTCTTTGTGCTCTCCTCCGTCTGCTGTCAACCTAAGACAGTATTTCCAAAGAAAGGAACTAGATATTGGAGAAGCGCGGACTGAATGAGCGGTGAAACCGTCAGTTCATGATTCTCTGGTGATTCCTCTGCTGACACCGTCACACTTTCTTCAGTTAGATAAAAACAGCATTGTCCCATCCAGTGAGTCAGAGGAATTGGAGCTGATCCAAACTGTACTGCGCTAACCTAAGGGCTTGGTCTGATCTATCCACAATGCAAAGTGGTACGGCCACACACACAAACACACACACACACACTCATATATATATATATATATATAAGGTGCTTAACAGTGTTGATTTCATAGTGAGAGGATAAAGCAAAGACTAGAGGATAAGCACATGTGAAGGGTGTGTGGTTCAGAGAATACTGAATGAATGTTATGTTCCTTGAAAATGTTCAGAGAATGAGGGGACTAACAATAAATATGAACCAGCAGTGTATGCATAAACAATGATTTATTAATGAATTCAAATAAATGAAGTCAATTGCTACAACAAAAGCATCCTCCTGGTATCACACTAACATCTTGCACCGTTGGTAGCTCCCTCCAGGTGTCTTGAACTCCAGGCTGTTGAGATGGTTGGAAACAGCTGCTACCAATCACATACTGCAGCTGCAGTGAGGAGGAGGGGGCACCTGCAAAGAACACACACAACAATAGAGCACCTGACACTGAAGATTCACACATCTGTAATAGAACAGAGCTGGAGTAAGGATGAAGTTAGCCTAGCTTAGCATGAAGGCTGGAAGCAGGTGGAAACAGTTCAAAGATATGCCTGTTATAAGTTCACTGAGTAATAATGCTTAATATGTACATTGAACTTTGTACAAATTTACTTTTTATGTCGTTAAATGTATTTTAAACTGCTTACACAACTTTAAATGAAAGAAACAATGAAACAGAAATGTTTAATTAGGAGGCAAACAGGGCATCTGCATCTATGTCTCCTAAATATTAGTTGTAAATAAACTTTAAAACTAACAACCTTTTAATTCCCCTTTATCAATTTGATTATCAGTTCATAATGTAAATAGAATATAAGTAAAAAGGGAGTCAAATCATTTATTTTCTTCAGCCAACAGATTGAGGATCAGCTGGAACCTCAATGGCTGATCAATTATCAGGTTCATCTATTGTCGGTTGATGAACTGATGAATAATGGTCCCAGCACTATAAGCACAATCACAACACCACATCCTGTAGCTTTGCAGATTTTATATCTCAGCATCCCAGGTGAGTTTGGGAGGTAAGTGGTTCACTGCGCCATTTTTTTTTTTTTTTCAGTTTTAAACCTGAAACTCCAGCAGGAAGATGTAGCAAGAAAAACACACAAAGAACCACAAGTGCAATCTGAGGAGGAGGAGGAGGAGGAGGAGGAGGAGGAGGAGGAGGAGTTCATGTTAAGAGCCAGAGTGTCTGTGTGAGTCACTCCCACAGATTTTAGAGCAAAGCCCGCTGAAACCTGATCAGTGTAATCTTTCGACCTGGAGCTGCGACATAAAGCCAGGAATGATTTGTCAGCTGATGTCAGAGGCTTTAGTTCAGTCACACTAACCTTGCTGAGGTAAATGTGCCTTTCTTGCCCACTTCACTGTTTCTGACCTTTGATGTTCAGCAGAGAGTTTCTCAACAAAAGCACTAAAGACGTTTTCATTTCTCTCATCTCAGATTCCAGAGCAGGAATCTGACCCTCCATTACCGCACCGCTTTCTGATTTGACGCTTGAGTTTTGCCAGAGGAAAACCTTCGCCATTGAGGTTAAATAACGTCAACCTCTTTGGAATGTTACACATGGTGTCATCTATACTACAGCTCAACAACAATCTCACTAGTTCAGATAAAGCTTGAAAAGTGAGGAGGTGAAACAGCCACATGTCACCATTACATATTAGAAGGTTGATGTTACTGTACGTCTTGGAGCTGTGTGTTAAGTTAGACAAACACCACACGTTTTGTTAGCTTTAAAGACATGTGGTGTCAGACTGGAGATCAGTGTGAGCTATCACATCAAACACAGCATAGCTGTGGTCTGTACAATCAGTGCATAGCAGAGGACACAGACAGACTGCACTTACAATCACCCGGGTAAACTGCAAGAAATCACTTCTCAGCCAATCTGAACACACTTTTTTGTGTTTGTTCAACTTAATTTCATTGAATATGACAGTGGACTTGAATGAATAAACCAGTTAGGTTTATTCTAGACAATCTCTAAACCAAAACCACTATGTTCACCAGCTAGTTGCTAACTTTGCATGCTGTTTGGTGGGAGTAGTGAGTTTAATACGAATATGAAAGATTTATCAGAGAACTTCAGTTAGACAGCTGCCTGCTGCTGCTGATGGGAACATGGATGATATGAGATATGAGTTTGTTTGCTGGATAATGAAATGCCCTGCAGAGTTGAGGGAACTGCAGAGCTGGTGATAACTCCTGTATTACTGTATTAATACTGTATTAGGCATTCATCCATTGGTAGTATGAAAACACACATTTGTGCAGCAACACAATGTGTTGCGCCCCCCCCAAACATTTCTAGTTACTAGAAAAAGAAGTAGTTTAAAAAACAGAATTGTCATTAAAAGGAAAAATTGTGTCTGAATAGGTAATTCCAGAATGACTTGTTGGTTTTGGTGTCTGCAGGGCCCTGCTGGCCCTTTAGTTTGCCTCTGCCTGGGGCCAGTTATGTCTGCATAAAGAGGTCCCATAAGTCTGACAGAGCTGTATTTTCTCTTTGAGCAGCACAGCGTGACGATGTTGAGTTCAAGACAGCAGATTCTATGTTTTATGTTTTGTAATAGCCCACCTGTATATTTAACTGTTGTTTATTTAATAGTGTACAAACATATAAATACAATTTTAATAGATCAACGTTTCTTTTGGAGTCATGAAAAAGAAAAATGCATAACAGAATTCACAAAGTTGGACTTTACCTGACACTGTGCCACAATGGTACCATACAACTGAAGAGGTTTAGTAACAACATAGTGCCACTGTGTGGTGAGATGAGTGAACAACATCATGAAAATATTTTTTCATATGCTGAGACAGAGGGACAGAGATAGACACAGATGCATAGCAGCAGCAAAACTTATAATAAACTTTAATGGAGATATGGTAGCAATAATGATGATAATAATTATAACAGTATGTGTGTGTGTGTGTGTGTGTGTGTGTGTGTGTGTGTGTGTGTGTGAGAGAGAGAGAGAGAGAGAGAGAGATAACAATCTGATAACAAAGAGTTACAATAGTCCAGCCTAGAAGTAGCAAATGCATGGACTAGTTTTTCTGCATCCGCTTGAGACAAGATGTGACTGATTTTTGCGATGTTACCTAAGTGGGAAAAAAAGCAGTCCTTGAAATATGTCTTGATGGTAAAGGACAAATTCTGATCAAAGATGACTCCAAGTTACATTAAAGTTAGTGCAGGAGCTAACTAGCTTACATTATATAAATATTGCAGTCGGAGTTGTTATTCAAGTGAGCAGAACCCAGCGCGAGCTGGTCACGTCCAGTGTGCGCAGTAATAAAATACACATAACAACATAAATATATGCACATATGTTGTATAATATATACAACATAAATATAATTGGGTGTCATCGGCATAACCATAAAAGTTAATAGAGTGATTTTCTAATAATGTTCCTTAAAGGAGGCATATATATATGCTGAATAAAAGTGGTCCTAGCGCAGAAACTTGTTGAACTCCTTGACTGACTTTGATGTGCATGGAGGATTCATCATTAACATGAACAAACTGAGATCGGTCAGAAAAATATGAACAATGACAAAGAACAATTTGCAGATAGGGATATTCTCCACCAGTGATCTATAACACACAGATTAAAGGTGGAGTCTCATTGCCCGGTCGGTAGTTGCTGGTATTTGAAGACTGGGGAATGAAACTCAACAATCATCTTTCTTCAGAATAACCAACCACTTTTAAATAATTTACTTCTTACACATAGGGAGGTATTTTATGTGGATGCTACCATATTTTGTATATTAAATCTGCATAAAAGTAAAATAATAAAATGGACTGTTCTCCCTGCTGCCCTCTGGTAAGAGGTTCAGCAGCATCAAAAGCAGAACAGCCAGATTTTACAGCAGCTTCATGCCCCACGCCATAAGAGTGTTAAACTCCCAATAACCCCCCTCCCATATTACACTAGTCACTTTACATTGATACTGTGAACTCTATTGCACTGATAATTCTGTTAACTCTATTTACACTATTCATATTGTCTATTTATAAGTCACAATTTTATTCTGTTTCTTTTTATATTTTATTCTATTTTATATTTCATGTACTTTTATATTTATACTGTTATTACTGTGTCTCTTGTTTTATTCTGAGCCTTTGCAAAAAAATTTCGCTCAAATGTACATTGGAAATGTGCAGTTGGATGACAATAAAGTCTGTCTATGTCTATGTATCTATGTTTCTGTAACCACTTATCCTCATCATGGTCGTGGGGGGCTGGAGCCCATGCTGACTTAGGGTGAGAGGTGGGGTGCTCCCTGGACAAGTCGCCACTTCATCACAGGGCACATAGAGACAAACAAATATTCACACCTACGGGCAATTTAGAGTCACCAATTAACCTATTACGTTCATGTCTTTGGACTGTGGGAGGAAGCCGGAGTACCCGGAGAGAGCCCACGCAGACACGGGGAGAACATGCAAACTCCACACAGAAAGACCCCAGGCAAGGTTCAAACCTAGCTGGTGTGAGGCGACAGTGCTAACTACCACTATTTTCCATATGTACTGTATGTCCTCTCAGATTTCTACCTTCCTATACTAAATGAATGTAACACCTTAAGGCAGTACTCGTACAAAATATTATTAGTGAAATGTAACAAAGTACATCTACTCAAGTAAACTAAAGTACTGAAATAGTTGCGAGTCAGGTTACACATTCTGATTAAAAACAGGTTTGGACTCAAAAGCTCTTAGCCCTGGCTGCTCAAATAGAAGGTTCAAGTTTACTAAAGGTCAGAAGCAGGCAGATGGGGTGTGTGAGGTAAACTTATCCATCAGGGGATCGGGCTGGTAAGCAGGTGTCCAAAAGGCAGGCAGGAGGTGATAACAGGCAAAACTCAGTCAGGCAGAGAAAACTGCTGGATCACTGTGACAGAAGCATGATAGACGATCTGGCAGGGAGACAAATTGAAGTGGGTCAGTAGATATGCTACTACTTTTTGCTTGTCTTTGAGCTTTATATATTCAGGAAATGTCTGATCAATCAGTGGGATCCAAACTAGCAACTTCGGTCCCAGTTTTATTTCTTAGAGTATACAATCTGAAATTATAAATCATGATCTGACAGTCTGCATCATCCTGAAGTGCCTGCAGAAGCCTTTTCACTGATAGATACACTGTTTGTTTTTATTGCATCACTCCGCTGCTTCTTCCCCTCACCAGTGTTTTCAACACGTGCAACAGTAACTGATTGGGTGCTTGATGCAGAGTGACAGCTCTTTTCCCATTATGCTTTGTGTGTCACACATGGACACGTACACAAGCACAGGCTGACTGCATAATGTTACAGAAATGTATTTCTGCAGTCAACCATGGCAGGAATCCTCCTTAAGACACAATCTTTCTTTCCTCATTGACACCAGAGTTCTTTTTGTGCAGTCTTTGGTCTGGACTGTTGAGTAAATGCTGTTCATGAAAAATAAAGGGATGATGAAGGTATAGGAAATAAATGTTTGATGTAGATTATATACATGATGAAACAAGTTTGATAATATTTGATTTTATCTGAAGGATTACATTCAAAGAAGTTCCATTTTATAGCCAGGTTCAGGAACAAAGACCACGCCCTGAGCTAATCCCATTTCAACACCTAAAGTATTTAAGCACATCTGATCCATTCACTTCCTCTTTGACTCAGTTTCCCTCCCAAACAAACCCCCTTTTTTCCCCTTCTCTCTCTTTTGTTCAGAAACAGTAACCTCTGGGGATCTAATCTCCATAGAGCAAAGAAGAGACAGCTCCCCCACTCAGAGTCTCAATTCCCTCCTGGATCCTTCCTGTTTTCCCGCCACCAGCTGACACCAGCTCATCTCTAAACTCCTCCATCCATCCATGACCTGGATTTCCCCCCTCCTCCCTTACCACTTCCACTTCATCCTCCAACCTTCATCCTCCCACCCCCAATCCCTCCCATCCACAGTACATCATTTTGGTTCACCTTCAACCATAATATGCAGTAAGCCATTCTAAATCTATATCCATACTGACGTCTTTGTTAGTGAATGCTATTTTAAACATCTACAGTTTTATTGCCACTGACTCTGTGTTGAAATTGTTTTGTCAAATGTCTGAAATTCTAACAACTTGGAAATGAGAATATTAAAATGTAAATAACAGAGATAAATTGTCCCACTGACTTTGAATTAGCGACTAACTCTGCAAGCTTTCCATCTCAGTTATTGACTCTGAATCTGGGCTCCCAGCTGTGAATCTGAAAATATGAATTAAAATACATTATCACAATAAAGCTCCTGTTTATCTGCAAGATGGTTCTTCAAATGTACAATCAATCACAACATGTGAATTTCAGAGTGGACAGTGATTTAGAGACGACACAGTTTCACAGTTAATGTGAGTACACCAGTGAAACCAGCAGGTGTCAGCAGAATGCCATGTAGCATATGACACTTTCATATCATCAGAGGATGTAAGGCTGAGTCTTTTGCAGTGCCACTCGTCTGACCTATCAAAGAACTTTCTGTTCACTGCAGCCATCACAGTCATCATCGGTGATCAGAGTTTGCTCACCTGTCATCATGTGACCTAAGTATGGAACTTCAGTCACAGGTGGTGACTGATAACAGGTGGTTGTATAAGTATATGTGGGGAGATGGTAACTTGTGTCTGTTCAAAGATGGTTTGTTTCTGGTTTCAGATGTGAATGTCCTCCTTGGTATTCTCCAGTCATCCACTGACTCCTGCTCGATGATCTTTGGCCTTTTTCTCGTCAAAACCATTCAACCCCTTAATGATGCACAAATAAATAGTTTTATATTTGACTTTGTGCAAAAAAGAAGGGAGGCAGAGAAAAATGACATCATTAGTGTCCGAAAACATTTTATGTTAACGTTCAAGTGACAGCACCCTCTAATGGAGACAGACATCCTGTTTCTTGTCCATCGAGAACAAAGGAGGAAGTCAGGTGATGTCATTATAGTGGGATAAAGTCTTTGGCGGAAGGAGGTTAGGGTAGATGGTTGGCTCGACAAGACATCAGACCCGTCTCCTGACAGTTGGTTTCGTTTAACCACGATTGTGCCCATTCTCTGACTGTTGGATATTGGTTATGTTGTTATTATTGTAACCATGATGACAAAGGTCCCTTCTACATATATACACTATACTACACTAAACAGTCTTCCCTGAACCTTAACTAAGTAGTCATTCTAACCTCTGATTCTAACTATTATGTTCCCCTCACCTTAATCACACATTAAGATCAGTTACTGTTGTTTGATAAGAATAGTTTTATTTTTAAAACTCGATGTGGTCCTGTTGATTGTAGCATCAAATCAGAAATACTTTTATTTGGAGGACTAGTTCCACTAGGCTCTATAGAACTTTTAAGTGTCTTCTAAGCTTATTGTTTTTGTTTCATGAGCTACCTAGGAAAGGCCAAAGATCATTGACCAGGAGTCAGTGGACATCCAGAGAAGATCAAGGAAGACATTCAATATCTGACACCAGAGATTGTCTTTGAACAGATCCAGGTTCCAAACCTTAGTCATGAGATGAAAACTGGGTCAACTCCTTCCACTGATGAAGGCGACTTTCACACATATCAAGACAGTATCATTCAGACACCAAATGTATGGTTTACACTTGAAATAGTTTTGGCCCCAAAAGAAGAATAAAACCATTAAAACTTCAGTTTTCTCGATGTTTCCACAGTGTTGCATACCACGTTTTCCTCCAGATACCAGATAAACAGTCTTTGCAATTCAGCTCTAAATATTTTGGGAACCGGTTTTTCTTTGGGCCCTGCAGTCTTCTCACTGAGCAACTGTGATTTAATAGACCATAGAACGTTCAACTGATATTCTGTGATCCAATTGTACAAACCTCAGACCAACCTTCTATTTTGAAGTTTTAAAAATGTTTTTAACTGTTACACAATGAGTTCTTTCTGCCCTTTCAGTTGGTAGTCTGGTTGAAACATTGTGCAGTGCTCTGTTCTCTATTCATGCAAAATAACATCTATTGGGAGGACTTTCTACTGTGTAAAAGCATGAAAGGCCATTCAAAAGTATTCCCATCAGCCATCTGACTTTACAAAATCTAGCTTTTGTGGCAGGTGACCCCAAAATTTTGAACTCTAATTGCATAATCCTATCATTCTGGTGTTTTATCTGATGGTATCAAATAATTATCTTATCTTGCTTTATCTTCTTACAATTGTTTTGTCAGTAAATTGTAAAAAAAATTCATTCAAGTTCATTGAAAAACATCCAACCTATTTCTGTGCAGCGTCTCTGGATACAGTGCTGATCACTGATCCCCAAATTGGCTCCAGAAGTGAGTCAGTCTCCCATGTTCAAATGTCCAACTTCACAGCAGAAATAAACATGTTTACAGCCTGGTACAAAAAACAGTTTTGGTCTCTATAGCTAATTTCCCCGTTCATGACAACTGTACTGAGGGTGAATTTTTATAGAACTCACCTGTTCAGATTATATTAAGGCTTAAAGTTATGCAGAATTAGACATACAACGATTTAATTAAAAAGCTTAACAGATGCAGGCTAAGCCAGGCGAACTACACCCAAGCTCCATCGTTCAAGCAACATTTTCAATTCAATCAATATTTTGATATTAATGAAAATTAAGTGAAATGGGTTGCTTGTAGTAAGAATCCCAAATAGCTCTACAGACCGTTTAGCTTCTATCAGCTCATTGTTTTGATTACTGTCATTTTTGCTACCATATCTCAATTACAGTTTATACTCAGTTAATGATTTGCTGCTGCTGTGCATCTGTGTCTCTCTCTGTCTCTCTGTTCCCCCACACCCACTCTATCTGCCCCTCTCTATATTTAACTCAACTGGTCGTGGTGGATGACCGTCTACCAATGAGCTTGGGTCTGCTCGAGGTTTCTGTCTGTTAAAAGGAAGTTTTTCCTCGCCACCGTCACCAAGTGCTTGCTCATGGTGGAACTGTTGGTCTCTGTAAATAATATTATAAAGAGTACGGTCTAGACCTGCTCTGTATGGAAAGTGTCATCAGATAACTTTTGTTATGATATGGAGCGATAGAAATAAAATTTAATTTAAAAAAATGGTTTTGCTGCCTGTAACAGGAGCCTAGCTGTTTGCTTTGGTCTCAGCACTCTCATCAATCTGGTTTCGACAGTGCATGTCTCCCCAGTACCAACCAGTACGGACAAAGTTAGTAACTAGCTGGTGAATACACTAGAGCATTGACAGCCAAAGAGATAGAAATTCTTCTCAGGAGTTGGAGGAGGCCAAACCAGAGCTAAAATGAGAGTGAATATTGGACTTACATTGATTAGGTGGGCACAACTATTTCTGCAAATACATGCTAATGTTGCCTACAGAGCCTACAGCATTAACACAGAGTCATCAGACTGATATCAAACTGCTCGCTCTCAGAAAGGAAGCAAACAAGTGCATTACTCAAAGGATCAAACTCCTTTAAAGTAGTTGTGTACAGAGATCTATGCTGAACTTTCACATCTAGATAAAAGCCCAAAACATTTAAGAGAATGTCACCATAATTACCAGTGTCTGACTTATAAGTGCTGTGCACGTCGACATCCAGTCATAATTGCTTGGAAACTTTGGCCTTGCTTTGAACAGTTAATTCAATGGATGAAATGTACAAATAAAATGTTTTTGCAGATTTCTATGCTCTTCAATGGCACTATTATTTAATGCTACTGGTTAGCACTCATTGTTTTCACAAACATACGCAGTGAAAAAAAAAAAACAAGTTCTCATGTGTTCTGAGTGGTATGGAGTCATGCAGGTATTTTGGTATTATTCTGGTATATAGAATAGTGCTTTTCATATAATTACATCCCAAAGCAACAATGATGTAAGCCAGGAAGCCATCGACAGTCATCTCTCGCTGACACGACTTAACATTCCACCTGAGTTCCCCTGTTAATGAGGGTTTAGATCAGCGCATCAAGTAATTGCTGTTACCTCTGTAACCTTTTTAATGTCTGTTGAGCAAAGATTCAAATAAACCAAAGAAAAAAAACACAGAGCAAAAACCCTAGATCTGGGTCATGTTCAGTTCAAATCAGATCCTTTTCCTTCCCATTCAAATCCGACCAAACTACCCAGAGCCATCGGCTTTGCACACCACGCCTTCGGATTTTAAAAACTATTTATAACATGTTTCCCCTTTTTGGCTTTTCAAAGAAATTGTGTAAATGCTTATTAATTTATTCCAGACACAACGTATTACAAGCCACAGCACAGACGTCCTTTGAGGACAATAAGTCCTCAAGGATCTGCCAGTGGGTATAAACCATAGCCAGACATATTAGAGCATGAGTCAGTGTATTCCCTTAAAGCAGCAGATGCATTAATAAACAACACAGATGAGAGTGTGGGATCAGTTGCCTTACTGCAGCACTGTGTTTTTAAGTAGTGGTAGCACAGGCAAATCTGACGTGATTTGTTTATTTGGGGATTAGATGTGCCCAGAGTGCTCTTCTAAAATCTGGATTAAAGATGGATGTGCGTCACCCAGGAAGATTCAGTCTGATACATTATTCTTGGAAGTTATGAGTTTTTTACTAAAGCTGCTTCTTAGCCATCGCTGTCTTCAGGAAACAGGGTGGAGGAGTTTGACAGCATTGTGGCCTCAAATCCTCAAATTCTGTCGACTCATGGTCAGTTACGTTGGAGCTTCATGGCTGTAAAGAAGGACTCATTTAAATGTGTGAAAGAAAGACTTTATTTATGAAATTTGCTCTGAAAGCATTACATTCTGAACATTTTGTCTGAAACTGTAGGTAGAAGTGATGTCGTTTTGGAAGCTGACGGATCTGCAAGCGTGCTCGTCTTTCTTGTAATTTTTTTTTCTTTCACTGAGAAATCATCTGACTTGCTGCTATGAGAGTTTCATTTCAAGGTGATATGCACCATTTTTAAAAAAAAGGGGGAAAAAAAAATCACATTTAGTTTTGGCAAATGAATGCTGCCACAGAGCTAGAGTGCATATATGAACCAGGTAGAGACACTGACTAAGAACAAGTTTGACCCTTTTACAAAATGCACTTTTTCACTTTCTTGTTGAGAGATGAAAAGATCTGATATCATATATGGGCAACAAGTGAAGAGCTAGAGCCAAGACGTGGTTAGCATAGCTCAGACTTGGACCCCTTGATTTGTTCACAGAGTCAAATTGGTCTGGTGCACTGACATCTGCTTCCAAACGCTCGACCAATCAGAGCTTGGTATGTGGAATGAGGACGGAAACCACATAGCTAGCCTACCAAGCTACATTCATGAAAAAAGTGACAGAAAATAGCAACAAGTGCAGTTGAGATCAACACAGCTGTATTTGTCACTCCTTTCTGATTGATTAAGGAAAAACTAATTAAAGTAAACCCCTCCCAACCAGAAACACCTCATGCAGTTTAAACAAATGAGAGAAACATGTCGACTAGAAAGCTTTAGAGGTACCGTTGGTGTATTTTTAATGTTGCTCAGAGCTAGGCTAGCTGTTTCCACCTGCTTCCAATATTTATGCTAAGCTAAGCTAAGCTAAAAGCCTGCTGTGTCCAGCTCTGTAGCCTCTGCACACATTTTTGAATCTAACTCTTGGCAAGAAAGTGAATAAGGTCATTTGTTTGAAGGTAGAATCTGCTTTTGAAACACTGACTGGTAAATCAGAATTGTGGAACGAAACTGCAGCACTTGTGATGGGTGATCACAGTGTGGCCAACCTCGGTTTAGCTTCTAGCACTCTATTTACCCACATGAATAAACGCTAAACTGGATGGAACACTGCTTAGATAACCCCAACATGACTATGCAGTCACTCATGGTACTCAAACAAACAAATGAAAAAAAAAAAAAAACAAGAATACAGCCAACCATGTTGGTGTATAAAAAAATGTTCACTTAAGGCGGTTCAAGTTGGTTACATCACTGGTAAAGCTTTCCATGTTTTTAAGTCCTTTCCAAGAAATATACAGCTAGATAGATACAGAATCGTACGTCTGCAGCATGCATCAAGCAGTCTTTGTCAACTGACAGTATAATGGCACATGGATCTATTGCTGCACTAAAAATAAACAAATATTAAATAAAAGAAACTTGATGAATGAACAAGCTTGCAAATACATAAATGGACAAATATTTTGCTCAGCGACTGTGGTGTTTGGTGCTTTAACACCAATAAAAGAGCAAGATACTGTTTAGTTCTGGCATTATGGGTTGCTTCAGTCTGGTTAATGCCAATAGTAGTCCAGTACAGGGTAGCAGCATTTACTGTCACTGTAATTGAAATGTTGTCACTGTAGACAGAATGCTGTTAACGGAAGAAAGCCTGATATTTAGCTCACTTACTGCCTCATTAGCCATCTGCTCTGGACACATTCAATTGTGACTCAGTTCATTTCAAAGGTTACAGAGGCAATAGCAGCCAAATTATATGCTCTTATTATTTTGACAGTTTGATTATGAAGACTGAGCCTCTGAGAAGAGAGTGTTGTTTAGGGAAGTCTAGGCAGGGGCTGGTTACCAAAGGTTTGACCTCAGATCAAACAGTCCAACTTCAGATAAACATACAGATTCTTAGTTGTGCAAAGCTTTGGATTTTTTAAAAGAATTTGGGCTTTTCACTTTCTTTGATGTGCAGCTGACAGCAGACGGGAAAGGAGGATAGACAGAAAGTGAATGACGTGATGAGCAGCAAACATGTGGGTCATACTCAGGTTTAAATCTAACCCGGAATGCTGTGGTAAGGTCCTCAGGTTTGGTACAAGGGGTGCACAATGTACCAGGCACCCCGTTGTAAAGCTTTCTTGACTCTGTGAAAGCTTTTCAAATCAATATTCTGTACATTTATCCATGCCAAGATCCAAATGACAGAGGATCAAAATGGTGAAGACCAAAATAGAGATAAAAGAAGAGTAAAAACATTTGTCCAGAAACAAAATGAATGCTAATGTTGCTGTGTGTCTGTTGGTCTGAGGCAACTGATCACTAAAATGTTACTGAAAACCAACTTCATATGACAAGATGTCAGTGTGTTTTTTACCTTGCTGTGAAGGTCTTCTGTAGGTTTGTTCCAGACCTGTTGATCAACTCAGGCTTTAAGGCCGGATTTAGAATGGGGACATTATCTTTCTACATCGTTACATAGCTGGATACATCAATGAAAAATAGCAAGAAAACAGCGGCTGTTCGTGTGAATGAGATGCATGCAGCTTTACAGAATGTTGCAAGTCAACTTACAGAAATAAATCAGCATTTTCCTTTATGTTCTGAAAACGTTACATTGACATTTAACTTAAAAAATTGGTAATGAGTGTAGCAGAGAAAAATGGGGTATAGAAAATAGTGCTAAAATTAAAGATAACACAGGAATGAAATTGAAACCAAATGCAAACAGAGCTTTAAAAGATGATATCTGGCAGGCGGTCATCTCTGTTTTGGTGTGGGCATATTGGTTGTTGAATCAGCAGTGACAGCATTACCATAGCCTTGGGGTACAGTGGCTAACCTTTTAGTCTTATTTTTGTACAGCTGGCATTAGACTAGTCTAAAAGCAAAACTTGCACAACCAGCCCCACAAGGTAGTTGCAGTATGACGGGTAAATATGAGCTTTTCATATGATTATGTAAAAGAGGAGAAGCTGTATAAGTGGTCCAGTCCATCGTGGCGTATGAGTCAGTTACAGATATTCACACCCAGAAGCCTCTCATTGGCATGCTGCCAAACTCAGTGTTCCACCTGAACATGCAGAATGAGAACTTCTAAGGTCAAAGGTTTCACAGTTTTTTTTTTCTTTCACTGCTACAGTTACAATGCACATGCTCAGCAGTACACACACCAGTAGATCAGGTTAAACAGAATGTAGGCGCCTGGGAAAATCATGCGAGAGTAGGTGTCAATAGCGTGGGTATTCTGGATGATTCGGAAGCCACGGATGCCTTTTTTCTTGGGCCCCGTGGGCTCGTTGTCTAGGGAGAGATGCACCACCATTCGCTCCTGTTTTTCTGATGCATCTTCAGTCGCCATGGACGCTCTTGTGTAGCCTGCCAGGCTGTTGGCGTCTGCTTCACTGTACGTACCATCCAGCATCATGGTCCTGGCGTGGGACATGCCGCAGGTGCAGGGAAGTGTCTGGGACTGGACGGAGGGAAGGAAGGGAATAAATATTGAATAAAAAGTTGAAAGCACCATTTGGAGACTAATGCCATTTTTGAAAAGTGTCTGTGTACCTGTTCCCTCACTTTTTCTCTGAGCTTTCGGTCTTTCCCATCCCTCACTGTCGTCAGGTAGTTGACAGCAGCATATTCAAGCACAGACAGGAAGACAAAGACGAAACTGACCCAGAGGTAAATATCTACAGCTTTGATGTAGGAGACCCGGGGCATGGAGGCGTTGACTCCAGTGATGATGGTGGACATGGTGAGCACTGTGGTTATACCTGAAACACAGAGAATGTAAACTTTGTATCAGCATGGCAGTCAAGAAGATTCATATGTGTTTTACCTCTGTCTGTCCAGTTCATAGATAATTCTGGAACTTGTAGGACAAGGCAAGAAGTTGAGGGAACTTTACTTGTTCAAAAGTGTATTCTAGGTGCAGAGCACAGTGATAGCAGACAATGAGGGTGGTGGTCCAGTCAAGTCAAACCTGGAGGCTCCTCACCATCATTTCCTTAGTTGCATTTTTCTGGTCTGGTCAGACTACTGTTTGGTCTAGACATTTACAACAGAATAACGTTGGTGATAGTGGTATGTTTTGGCCAAAAAGTTATTGTTCAAAGTACTTTGCGCAGGATATGTTAAGCAAAGGTCACATTTGATCCATCCATCCATCCATCCATCCATCCATTCTCTTCTGCTTATCAGGGGTCGGGTCGTGTTGGCAGCAGGTTTAGCAGGGCACTCCAGACGCCCTTCTCCAACACATTCCAGCTCCTACTGGGGGATCCCGAGGCTAGATGGGCTATGTAGTCCCTCCAGCGGGTTCTTGGTCTGCCCCAGGGTCTCCTCCCAGTTGGATGTGCCTGGAACACCTCCAAAGGGAGGCGGCCGGGAAGCATCCTAATCAGATGCCTGAACCACCTCTGCTGGCCCCTTTCAATGTGAAGGAGCAGTGGCTGTACTCCGAGCTCCCCCCGGATGTCCGAGCTTCTTACTCTATCTCTAAGGCTGAGCCTGTGAGGTCATTTGAGTGATCATTTGTACCCTCTTTGTGTTACACTGTCAAGGCTGAAGGGATAGTTTATCATTTACGAAATTAGGAAATTTTTGCAACTATTCCTTCACAAACAACAATTTATTTATTCCACCAACACTTCTATACAGAGTTTCCAGCTGCAGTGAAAGTTACTAGATACAGTTGGTGACTTTTAATATAGTCTCCTTCATTAGTTTTAACATAGTTCTCTGTACAGGCATCATGGTATCAAACCTTGTTCAGCAGGAAATAACTCCAGTCTGTACAGCATTGCCAACTATTTTCAACACCTGCCGGAAAATGTTGCTTAGTGTGATTACATCCCACACTAATTTGCATGTATGTGATGTCACAATGTCACTATTTACATACTGTATATACAAAAGTCAAACTAAACTTAATTGACTCTCACAAGTTCTATCATTAGCTATTATTATATATTATATAATTATATTATATTATTATTTTTCAAGCTACTTTCATCTCTAAATGTACCTTTTAACTGGAAAACATTTCATGAAAGCTGTTGTATGATACATGAAGTGCCACGAATACAGAGGATTCAGACAAAATAAACTCTGTATAAAGAAAAAATAAAAAGCAAAGGGTCTGTTCACATAGTCAGAGAAATATATTTCCATAAGCTCCTACAATTTGTTCAATTAAGGGTAGGACAGGATAGAGCGCCACCCAGTACGTTCAAGTAAAAGAACCGCTCATCATGCCTCTTGATGGTGCAGTCGTATAAATTGTTGTATTTGAGGGATACCCATTTCAATTTCCTCAGGCCTCTAAGGTGAAACAGTCTCTGCTTTGACTGTCTCACCACAGAGTCAGTATGCAGACCACTATCCAGTCCACTATCATCGTCTTAGTCTTGCTAATGTTCAGGAGGAGGTTGTTGCCATGACAGCAGCGGGTCAGGTTCACTACTTCCTTCAGAGAGACCTTTTCATTGTTTTCAGGCCGACCCAGTTGGATTTGGCAGGTGGGGGAACCCATGAATCAAATGTAACCAGTGAGGGGGCAGATTAAAGAGATGTTTAACATGTCCCCTCATATGGGCATTGCTTAACAAAAAGTGTAAATTTTATTATAAAATTCCCTTTCTTGTCCAGTTGGAATAAGGTGTTGTGCATCTTCTGTTGATCAGTTGGGACCGTACACAAACTGTAGTGGGTCCAGTGTGTTAGGTAGCAGATGTAATCCTTGACCAGCCACTCAAAGCGCTTCAGAGGTGCCACTGGGTGCTGGGGTTCTGGTGTGATAACTGGGTTATGCTCTCAGGTCACTGTGGATGCACATTAAATGTGAACAGGCAGGACGGTCATTGTGCTGCATATCTTCTTACCTAATGAGACTCTGGCAGGGACGGCCCTGCGGTCGATCCAGAAGGACACCCAGGACAACATGACCATCAGAGTGGCAGGGAAGTAGGTCTGCAGCAGGAAGAAGAAGATGTGACGCCGCAGAGTGAAGTTGATGTACAGACGGTTGTACCAGCCTGGAGACGGGAGAAGTAAAATACAGTGTGTTTGCAAAGGATTTTATGCTTTTAAAATAGCATAATAAACACAGAACCAGGTCAAATGAATAACTAATGTACTCAGAGATGATAGAAATCTTGATGGGCATATAAACCCAGACCATACAAACCAATGAACAAACAAAACAACAGCTGGATATAAAAGAGATAATTGCTTTGGATAGCAAAAACTATGACAGCAGAGCACAGAAAGGTAGTAAATGGAACACTAAAAATGCGAGGAAAATATATGAAATATCCTAAATAATAGGAACCCAATGGTGCATTTTTCACATCAGTGTTTTTGCTACTGCATTACAAAATCATTTCTCAGAGGAAGAGCTTTTTCTCTGGATACTGCGCTTGGTTGAGTAAAACCTCTTTGAGCAAAGCCAAACAATTATTTTCAGACTGAACAGCTTTTACTGTTCCTACCTTTAGTAGCATACTGTGGCTATGTTGGATTACTGTTGTCAGTGTGTTCTGTGGATTGTTGTAGAATTATTCAGGACATTGTTTCTGTACAGGCAAGTTGCAACAGACTTCTAAAGTAATTATTCAGTTAAAAAGTATTTGAAATCTACATTGAGGTGGGGGCTAGGACTGTCACTTCTTATTTGACATTTGAACAAAAAAAATATATATATTTTACGGAAGCTGCCAACGACCACGCTTGCAATTAATAGTTTACAAGTTAATAATAACATAATAACAAAAGTTGTTTTCTCATGATATATTTTATCAGATTTTAGACAACCAGGGAGAGGAGGTTTTCAGTCTGGCGGCTGCATTTTGAACTATTTGGAGTCAATAAAGGGTGGAACGGGTCAACCCCATATACTGAGAATGGCAGTAATTGAGCTGAGTAAGGTGGTAAAAGCCTGGATAATAGCTTCCAGATCCATAAAAACGGCTTTATTTGGTTCACAGATTATAAATTTTCTTTTTGACTTAACTCTCCAAGCTGATAAAAGCTCCCTACACAACACAACTGACCTGTTTTATTAAAATTCAATGAGGGATCCAAGAAAACACCTAGAATTTTCACCTAATTGTGCAAATTTGCAGACAGAGGTTTAAGCGGATTGTTTAGGCTGCAGACAGAGTTAGGAGGGTGTTAAGACAGTTAGAGAGGTTTTCAGTGAGCAGGCACTCTCAGGTGTAACTGGTAGGTAAAATTGAGTATCATCTGCATAACAGTGGTACAAAATATTGTAATGCTCAAAGATAGAGCCAAGGGGAAGCATTTATAATAGGAATAACAAAAGGCCTGGAATTGAACCTTGGGCAATGCTAGATTTGATAGGAGGAGGAGATTAAGAAAAGCCTCCTATTTTGACAGAAAAGGTTATTTCCTTTAGATAATAGGTAAAGCATTTTAACACAGGGCCCTGCAGATCGACTTTGCTTTAACAGGACTAAAATGACACAGTCCACAAAGAGAAGGATGTTATTATGTACCTTCAGCAAAGAGGATGCAGGACTATGCAGAGATCTAAAACGAGATTGGAATTTGTCATAGATGTTGAATGAATTCAAATCAAAGGAGAGCAGAGAGAACTTTTTCCAAAATCTACTGGAGATGGGCCTTTAGTTATGGTCATTGTGGTCTAAGCTAGGTTTCTTTAGTAGGGGCTGTATACTTGTGAGTTAAAAACTGGATGAGATGAGTCCATGTTTTAAAGAGCTATATATTTTAGGTCTGTGTGCATTTTTATTAATCAGAAGAGCACAATGTTATGCCTTAGTTGTCTTAATAGAGTGTTGGTAGAACTTTAGAGGTCCAGTGTGCCAGATTTAGAGTGTTCTATTTACAGAATATGACAGAAATGGAATATAATATTCATAACTATGTTTTCATTAGTTTAAAATAACCTGATAACAAAAATCATTATGTTTTTGTTATCATAGAATGAGCCTTTTATATCAAACTAAACACTGGCTCTTGATAGGCCAATTTTTCGCACATTTCACAGCCACTGTAGTTTACTCCTTTACGCTGAGAGGAAGAGGGTGAGACGAGGGGGTTGCAGTCAGCAAATTACACAGCGGCCTCTGCGCCAGTTGTCAGGCAGGAGTCAAGACCATTTTAGTCAGAGACAAGTCCCTGATAATAGAAAACAGTACTATAAGTAAATAGAAAGGTACTACTGCTTGTCCAGAAATAGTTTAGCACCAAAATACATGTGTGATCGCCATATCTCCAACCACACAAAGCCTCTCCTAACTGAGTCCAAAGTAAACAAAAAGCAGCAAGGAAGACCCAAACTGAATCCAGGGTAAACTCACCAGATACCTTCTATTTACCGTATGTCTCTCTGTTTGCATCTTTTTTAATTTCATTTGATTTAATTCTTTTAATTCATTATGTGAAGTCTTTTGAATTGCCTCTGTGTATAAATGCACTTTGTGATTCTTTGGCTTGCCTCACTGCGATTAAACTCATCCAATGCGATCACTTCTGATTCTACAATATGAGGGCCCGATGAAGCCGTCAGCAGGCCTCAGGCCAGGAAGTGAACTGAGGGTCCCTGCTGATTCTTCTTCAACTTACTTGGTTATATGTTGATTAAACATGAATTTATTTTAAAATGTGCACCGTGTAAGCATAATGTCAAATGAAATATTAATGATATCACAGAAGATTTTAACATCAGGGCCCTTGACAACACAGGCCCTTGTGATTAGACTCAAATGCAGGAGTCACATTAAGGTCCTTTCCTTCAGTTCATATTGATCAATTAATCAAATGGCTCCATACAAATTGCCACACCTGGGGCCTTTGGGGGTTTGGGGTTTTCCAGCCTTTCAGAAAATATCTATGTAAAACTCCACTCAGCGTTGGCTCTTCCAGTCTACCTGTGCTGCTGTAGAAAGCCAGTCTGGAGGTAGTGTGAAACTTCTGGATGAGGAACTGAGACAGAGAAATCCTGTCATCAGTGCTCAGGGACTCATCACCGCTTTTCCAATACAGCATCAGGTCCTCATCTGTGTAAGCATCTGAAGAACACAAAGCATAAATGCAAGGAAAAGGAAGGAAGAAGAAAATTCAGTTATTTGACTCCATTATACAGCTCACAGACACACAGACAGACATGTCTGTATACAAACACTCAGACATATAGACATGCTGTTAGGGGAGAGTTGTTGGAATGGCCACATAACAGAGCCCCAGACCTTGGCAGGTGAAGGTGAAGTGGCAGCTACCAATCCACATTCTGTACTATGGACCGGCTGAATTTGAACTGGCCATCACTTAGTAAGGGATAATGCACCACAACCCAGTCATTAATGTTACTTAGTAAAGAAATCAATATCTGACAAAAAATTTATGAAACATAATTTTATTGATTCTGCTGTGGTCTTCCAGAGTCTGTTATCACAATGGCCACGTAAAAGCCAATATTCAACTGATGGCTGAGTGGTGAATGATAGATAAATAAATCAGTCTCTAATAAAGACCTGCACAAAAACATTGCTATAGATACGTATGTATAGACTCTATATGGGTATCTACTACCATATTTACGGTATGTTTACAGTATGTTAACTAGTTCTCTAAATTTGGTGAAACTGGATCATCATCAGAAAATGTTTTCAGGCGTTCCCTCTGATGTCCCCCGCCTCAACTCTCTGTGACTTACAGTTTCCTGATGGACAATAAAGTAAACTGCTACTGACTATAGCTGTTGTTAGCTAATGTTAGCTCAGTTTGTTAGCTGGGGTGCCCAATACAGTTAGTGTTAGTACTACAGTCGTTTTTAGGACCACCGGGAAGAGGACGTTTCAGGCCTGGGGTGCGAGGGAATGCTGACTGGGGTGCTGGTGTCATGCCAGAATCTGAGCTGGGCATGTGGGCAACGTAACCAGGCTCAGCAGCCTCTATAGACATAATGACAGAGGACAAGAGACTGAAGAGGACATTGACAGAGAAAGCTAAGAAGAGAAAATAGAGAACAAGAGTAAATCTGGGACTGACTTTTAGTGGTTGGTGAGAGCTTGGTGAAATAAAAGGCTGAAAGACAGACGCCGAGCTGGGCTGACTGCTGTTGGATAGTCAGTAATATTAGCTGGCTGCTATGTCTGCTGTTGTTGACCTTGTTGATGTTTGGCTGTTAGCAAAGTTGTCTACTCACTAGTTTTTGATCAGAAGTAATGTAATCAGAACAAATACATGTGTACAGCTGAACATATTTACCACAGTGGGATTACACTGTGACCAAAATACCAATTTCTATGCAATGTTGCTTTGACAGTGACACAAAACCTGCAACACTGATGCGACTGTAAATAATTAGTGAATGAAAACTAGAGACATATAAATATAGTGTACCGATGTGAAAACATGATGCAATTAACATCCGCTGTTGTTCTGCCAACGTCTTACTGACTGAAACATTAACAAATAACAATACATTGGCCAGTGTGGTGCTGATTGAGGGAACATGCTGCAGTGAGTGCTGTGTCAGTGCATATGAATACTTACAGCTCTCCAGCTCCAGCGTGCATGTCTGCGAGTCCAAAGGAAAACGACTGAAATCCATGTTGCACGCAGCAGTGACTGTAACCCTGGGGAATTAAAAGTAGAATGTAAACGTCACCAGCTCTGTGCATGTGACACCAAGGCATACCAAAGTCTCCTTTAGCTGGTGTGCAAAAAAACCCAGTGAAGGAAGATATCTGTGCCTGGGGTGGGTGCTTCATGTCCTCACCTTAGACTGTACAGGACATGACCATCAGGGAAGACCCGCAGCATGATGTTGTCTGTGGTGGTGTCATGGATGAAAGACCTTTTAGAGTGGACGAAAAACACATCAGGCACCCAGATTTTCTTCACCAGGCGCCCGTCGAAGGTCATGCTCTTGTTGGTGGTGCTCGGGAAGGCCAGCCTCTCATCCTTCCAGTAGTGCCTCAGATACAGGGTCATGGTGAAGTCCTGAGGGAGTGGGGGAGGGGCGGCAGAAACAGAAACAGTCTCTGGATTAAGTCTCACTACGAGGACTCTACTCGTTTGCTGGTTTATTGAGCTCCTCTGGGATTACACTGCTGCAGCCTGTGTCTGCTGGATTATATGGACTGTTTATGACTAAACATACACGGTCAAGAGAAGTGTTGAACATATGTGAACTAAGTGCAGGCCAAAGCTTCCACTGGTCCTAGATTACCCTTGTCTTCTCGCCTCCTGCCTCCTGTTGCTATACAGGCAGGAGTGGACCTGAGTCTGCACTGCTCCCCCCTGCCACAGGAGATCATCCTCTATCCCATTCTCCTCACAGCATTACATAAGACCAGATCAGTTTGGAATAATGGCTCCAGCAACACACTGCACTCTACTCTTGGCACCCAAAATAAAAGTACCTTTAATGTTACATAAGATGAATTCAGGGGCATGTCTGAATAACTGTAACGCGTAGTTTACTACTTAGACAGTCTGCGCCCTTGAATGTATAAAAGTTAGGCTCAGCAGCCTCTGTAGACATAATGACAGAGGACAAGAGACTGAAGAGGACATTGACAGAGAAAGCTAAGAAGAGAAAACAGAGAAGAAGAGTAAATGTGGGACTGACTTTTAGTCGTTGGCAAGAGCTTGGTGAAATAAAAGGCTGAAAAATGAAACATAACAGTGCCACCATATTTGCAGTTTCAAACTATGTGAAATAGATTTGTATGGTCCTGAAAGCGCAATCTCTTCCAGCGAGTATGTCATTTTTCTGCCACATACAACAAAAAGTTAAATTTATTAACAACAAAACGCACCCTTGCTCGAGTCCCTGCACTCTACCTTATTTGGTCTGGTATAACCATAGACTGTATCAAACATGGATGTAGCCTCATGCCTGTGATGTCATGTGCTCTGGACATAGCTTGGCAGTCCTATTACCACTTAGAGTCTGTTAGAAGTTGAATTCATAAACTATTCTGTGACACAAGGTAGGCAGAAGGACCCAGAAGCAGACTTGGAGAAAGAAGACTTCACAAACTCAGTCTTGGAGAAAGTGATCACTCTTCATGCAAAACAGAAGTTGCAGAAAACGAAAACAGCAGAGAGGCAACTCGGCAGCATGCAGCCCTCGACTTATATAAACCACTGATGATGATCCTCCACAGGTGTGTTCCCAGCAGGAGTCCACTCACAGAGAGAGAGAGAGAGAACCAAAGCACACCAGGGACACAGCATTTGTACTCGAAGGAGATTAAAAAATAAATAGAACACACACTGGCTCTCACGAGGGTAGGGCCGTGACACTGTGGTGTCTGGTGTGAACCAATAACAAGCAAACATTAGATAGATACTGCTGAGTGACTAAATATAAAGAGTCAGTTCACCGGCTTTATGACTCTTTTCCTGAGCTACTCTTATGCTACATTTAAACACTCATTATCATCCCATAATTGCCACGAAACATAGGGTTGAATGGTTCAGTAAAAGCAGGGGTACACGCTGGTCTGCTGTCAGTATGATGGCTAACGGTTAGCAAACCGTAATAGATATTACTGTGTGAATGGCATTACTGAGTCAGTGCTATGCCTTAATGACTTCTCTAATTGTGCTACTGCTAAATTATGTTTAATTTGTATAGTTGTCTGCTTTAAATTAAATTAATGGGTGATTTTCCTTCTTGTTATCAGATTCCACATGCAAACCAACAGTGAATGTATCTACTAACAAGCTGTGTGTGTGTGTGTGTGTGTGTGTTTAGGATCCCACAAACACAAGTAGTCTCCACAGTTGTAGCAGAAAATTCTGGGCCCAGTGTTTCCTTTTAATTACATCCACCCTCAGACATGTATCATCTATCTGTAACGACATGAGGCTTAACACCAAAATGAGTGTTACTCAATCCAATCTATGTGTGATGCATTTATTATTAAGTTTAAACCCATCATAGTTTTCTTTCAGTGTTAACCACCACTAACTATTATTTACATTTGAAATGTATTTTTAGTTTTGTTAGTTAAACTCATCTTGTTGCAATAGCAGAGCATAAAAATAGTCAAATCTATGTATTCAGCAAACAATGATCATTTTCTTGCCAATATAATCTAGAGAGCCTCCCCATGTTGGGGCCTGGATAGTTTGTTTCACCATTTCTCAAACTACAGCACCACTGCCAAGAAACTTCAGTCTTTCAACTGTTTGAGTGAGTCTATAGCTCCAGCACATCAGTTAAGTCTGATACTGGATGAGCTGTTCTTTTCTATATTTTGGAGTAATGTTTGTTAAAACCTACAGTGACCTACTGTTGTAGGAAATTAATGAGCTTGCTTGCTTTACTTTTTAAAAAGTGTTCAGTCTTTGTGAGGTGTTTTTTAAAGATTCATGTCTTCAGTAGAAACCTATGGGCTCTGGGCTCCACAGATGGGGTAAGAGAGTCAGACAGTATTGATGGTTTTGTTTTTTTCATGACATATGTTTGACAGTGAGAAAATGTAGAATAACACCATACTTATCCTTTAAAATCTCCTGTTTGCTACACCTGCCAACTTCTAAATGAAACAGCCATAGACGGTGCGCTGTGTTAAGCAACCTGCAGCTTTGTGATGTGACATAATGTCATTAAGAGCAGCCGTCGTCGAATCATTCATTATTTTTCTACCCCTCTTCCAAAACAATTAAATACACAACTGTGGAATCCAAATGAAATGTAATCCTTGGTCGTCCTTGCAAACAGGAGCTTACAGAACATCAGGACGACAGTTTTGGATCCAATTTATGGTTTGAGAACAGAAGGTTGATTTAATTACATTACTCAACATGCATTCAGACTGACTTTGAGCAAAATAAATGATTCCTACCACTGAGCTTTCATAATCTGCTTCTGGTTATCCAACTGAAAACAACAGCTAAATGACTTTAACTAAAAGGATAGATTCATCTGTCTGTTCAAAGTACAGAATCCCTCTAATGCCAGTGGCAGAACTCAGATATGTGATAAAGGACAGCTGATTACTTTAGACCATATCTTGGCTTGGATCTGGTGTGTCCAATCAAAAAGTTGGATTGAGAAGTGTTACCCCAGTCGCAGTCACAGTGGTGCCCGTGCGCCCATTCTCATTCTGTTAATGAAGAGTGGTTCTGTCTCATTAGCTGCTCTGTCTGAAGAGAGCTTCTTCACCATGTGTTGACTTCATTTGTTAAATTCAGCAACTTCCACGACTACAAACTGAAATCAGTCATACATTTACTGGTTACGTTTGCCACCAGTATCATAATCTACTGAAAGAGTAGCATTAATAATGACATTATATTTCGACTTCTTCCATAATCTCATTACTTTCAGTTTGTGTTTGTCTTTGCTTTCAAACCCAACTGAATATTAAGTTAGAGAGACAGAATGATGCCACTGATCACTTTTACGCCAACGCTGAATCTATTCTAATTAGTTATTTTCAGTATCTGCAGCAGATTTCAGCTCTTTTTGAAGTCACATCACAGACACTACATTACTTGGGATTTCTCCAATAATCTCACTCCGTGTACTGTATGGAACACAGTCAAGTCACTCACCATGTCGACCTCTGATATACTGTCCAAGCTCTCCACCTGAACATCCACCCCGACAGGAACAGCTGGACCTGCAGAAACATAACAAACACATTAGAGTTTCATTCATATATTTCACAGACAAGCAACTATACAGTACATATAGACTATTTCAGGTTCATTAATTCTCTCAGTTTGTGTTCATGTTATATCATAATGCAGACCAAGATGCATGTCAGACTAATAAATCCACATATTAGAAGCAGGTAGAACTAAAATCCAAAGAGATACAAGCAGGTTTATCATCCCTGAGAGAAAGTTGATGTTCAAAGATTCTGCAAAACCCCAGATTACATTCACGGTGAAATGTTTTTTTAACATTCAGTGCCAACCCTTTTAAAAACAGTTCTTTTGACAGTATCTGCACATGCTGACTACAGCAGGGATTTGGTGAGGAACTGGTTGTGGCTATGGAAGATAAACTATATTAGGGAATGCTTAAGGTTAGGCAACTTCAGTTTAATACATCACTGACTTTCCTCTTTGTTACACTGACATTACTTCCTACCTTTTACCTGTTGGTTCTTCTAAGAACCAGTTGCTGCAAAGGGTCATCTTAAAGAACCAATTTTCAGTATTCCAAAAAACTTTTTAAAAGGAAAAAAAGATGAATAACATAAAAAGGTTTTTCAAATCCCAAAAGTGCTGCAGTTTTGACTTAAAGAACTTTTTTGCATTCATTTCCGCAAAGAACCTTAAACAGCAAAAAAAAGGTTCTCCAGAGAACCCAAAGTGCTCCAGAGCACTTATCAAGAACCAGTTTTTCTTAGAGTGTATAAGTAACTCCTTTCACACTGTGTATCAGTTTATATTTTGTTATTATAAAAAAAATAGCCAGGTTATGTTTTTAAAGGTGTTTGTGGCATTATTCATACTTTGATTTGTCTCTAATCAAGAATATTAATTTAAAAAAATAGCTATGCAAAGACATTATTTAATAGAAATATGAAGACGTGAATCCTGATGCAGTCATTATCATCTGTCCCCTGTCCCCTAGGATGGGATGCTAACTCCAATTAGAACTTCATTAAACAGATGCAATATTCTCATTTTTTAGTTTAGCTGCTGATTGATTGGCTGATTTCCAGTTATATGAAAAAGTATCGTCATAGCTTTATCATCAATAGAAAACAAGTGCACACACCCTCCGGCGGTTTGTGTGTTGAAGTCACATTGACTGCTGTCGTATTGTTAATCTGAGAAGCAGTGAGGATGCCAGCCTTACATAACTATGGCACAGCAAATCTGCTACCTGGAAGGGGGGGGTATTAAGTCATGCACAGTTCCAGCTGTCAGCACAGCGTCCTCCCCGCTCTTACTCACACCATATGTCACATCTCACGTGCCAGACCAACATGTTGCATCAGTGGATGGAACACCAGACACCTGCTGAGAAAAAAAGCCTGGACCAGCAGTGTTTGGGTCTGTCTCAGTTCTCTGTGCAGCTGGATCACAGGACGCACAGCCAGAAACTATCAGGAGTAAATAAACCTCTGTCCAAAGGGTTATAGCTGTGTATGCATGCTCCCTAAATCACAGCTTGACACAGTTTGACAGCATGTTTTCTGTGCTTCACTCTTCAAAACGTCGGCTACAGATTGAAGTTGAAAAAGTGAGGTTTGCGCATGTGTTCAGGCGGGATGAAAACAGATGAAATGTCCTGCGTGTGGCTTTTGCTGTAAGATTTCCTTTTGCTATTTGGAGCCGACAGCGTCAGCAAATTATTCCACATCACTGATTATCAGATGAGACCCATGAATGCGTCATAGAGATGCTCCACTTCATAAATTCCTGTTGGCCCTTGTAGCCTTCAGTAGCACTTCTGTGTGGGCTGTTTTCAAATGGGGCATGAAGCAAGAGAGCGCCCGCCAGTGCTTTGCCCCAGACCTTACAAGTCCCACAAACATCAGTACCGAGTATCAACATCTCGGAGGAGCAAACACTATAAGTCAAAGTTAAATTGCAAAACAGATTTTGGGCGCACACAGCCTGCACAACAGGCATATTGATAGTTTCACGGTTCTGCTTTCCTGAGAGCTCCTCTAAACCCCAGCGGCTTCATTTTATACCACCGTCTTACTCTTTAAAATGGAATTACCATCAAAGTGAAAACAAAAGCACATAATCCATAGGCATTCACAACGTGGCTGAGAAGCAAACATTTTATTGGCTACATGTGGGGATTTATCCAGCTACTGAATTTTTTATCAGGCTAATTATTTGAGACATTGTTTATATGGATTTCCATTTCTCCCCGTGGGGGAAATTTCATAATATCTCTAATTAAGAAAGTTACACTTGTAAAGAGAGGGCTGCGCACACTGAGGTGGTTTGCATATGACTCAAAGTTTGAGAACAGGCGTGGAAAAGGCAAGACGTCGGTGTGTGCGGCTGCAGAAAATGGTGAATTTATGAGCGAAAACAACAATTTTTTTTAGATAGTTAAGAGAAGTGGATGAAACTTAATTACACTTAAATAAATAATGTGATCAGGGTGATTGTGGATGCATACAAAGCAAAGAGGCCTCAGGTCATCTCTGCTTTAAGCTTTGGGAGGGAAGCAGCGACGCCCTCCATAAGAGCCGAACAGGAAGCAGAGATTGAAGTAACAGAGGAAGAATGGCATCAAATATGTGAGACACAATGTACACCCACAAATTCAGCAGCATGGAGGGAATTCTGCTAGAAGGACTTGAACTGGATTTTTCATAACACCCAGAATAAAAAGCAGGAAAGTTGCAGCACAGCAAGTCTGTTGGAGGCTGAGTGGGAGCACGCAGGCTGACCACTCACAGATGTTCTGATGTTAACGCAGCCGATGAAAATATTTTGATGAAATCACAATGTGATGGAGTCGATAGTGACCTGCCTTTCGAGAGTCAAAGAGACATTAAGACTGGTAAATGGAACATTTATATGAGACATGAATGCCTAATTAAAATAACTTTGTATGAACATTTTAATATTCATTGTTATTTCTTTGAAGGTTGCACTTGTAGGCTACATGATGATCATTAATCTGAAACAGAGGCTGCTGGTGTTGTACGGGAACTTTTATTTTGATGTGCACCAGCAGATGTTCAGGTATATTAAAGTCTAAAGCATGAAATTAGGCAATAGGGGAGTATTTCACTTGTGGAGGCAGCTTCCTGAGTTTCTGCAGGTACTTTTAAAGATGGGTGAGCTCTGCCTCTTGTCTTTACTGCTGTATACTAATCGAAGACAGACATCTAACAAAAGAAGGAAAGGAAGTTAATGTAAACCATGGTACCTGAAGCAGACCTGAGCTGCAGGCCTCCTGTCCCTCCTGCTCTCTTTGCATTGTGTGTGTAAAGTACTCATTATGTTCAGTGCGCGCAGCAGACTACATGTGGCAGCTTCATCATTTTACCAGATACCAAACAGTACTCTAATGCTAATTAGTAATTTGATGTGAATGTGTACTTTGTATACTGTGTGCTCTGTTTGCAGACTGTGTGTTACATGTAGGATGAATGAATGTGATATGAATGCGCGTGTGTGTCTCATCATTTATTTTGTGTCTTATGTTTGTGTATGTGAAGGTATTAATGTTTCATGCTGCCACCAACCTAAGGTAATATACTGTTTATTATTATATATATACGTCATATCATACATATGTTATATATATAATACGTCAAGGTGTTTTATTTGTTGGTAAGAGGTTGTAAGAAAAACCTCATGATGGAAAACATGAAATGAAATAAATGTAACTGTAATAGCAATTGAAATGATAAAGGTCTTAAAATGATATTATGTTCTTGGCTCCATTTACTAGATTTGAATGTGTGAGCGTATCATTTCTGTACTTTCCATACTCTGATTCACTGTCACATATTCACACAGAACCTGGGCTTTCCCTGCTCCTTGAGATCTGGGGTCCCACGGGGTAATTGCCCGCTTTACTCCAATTGTTAATGCTGCTGTGCACCCAAAGTACAAACAGCATTTCACCTCCTTTACAGGATGCTTCAGGTTCAGAGATTTCTGTCTTCACCCCAAAATAACTGTGGATGAATGGAATGTGTGTTTAAAATGCTGAGCAGTGCAGATGACTGATGTAGAATTGTTGAGGTTTATGGTAATATACGTGAAGTAATAAGAGAGCTCTGTATGGGTGTGGGGGAATTAAACTGCTGCAGCTCTTAAATGAACAGTTCAAGAGTAAAAGTGTCTGCAGCTCTCGTGAACATGCACCTTTGTTCCTGTGATCAGTGTTCATAAACACTGAGTAGTTTTTAAGGCTCGCTGTGACCGTGACAAAAAGAACAAGGAAAACAATATTAACATAATTTTACTGAAATCTGAGGTCCCTGAATTCTAATATTTAACGTTCAAGGTTCGTTCATTTATCACTGTACAACACAGGGTTACACAACCACAACCAACAGTTCAAAGCTTCAGTGTGTTATTACTCAGTCTACTACAATTAACAACCTTCACGATACTAGTTAGTTAGTTAGCAAAACTTGCTAACTGAACATTAACTTACATGTTGTGTCATGCTGCTTGATTTATTTTGAGATACAACCTGCTCTATTTTGCTGGATGACGAGATTATAGTAGTTAGTTAGACTTTGTTGTCCCCTGGGGGTAAATTAATCATCACAGGAAACACACATCATCAACGGCAGGCCAGACAACATGAAAACAAGAGTCACAGTGTTTAGGGCCGCTGTGGCTGCAGATACCAGCCAGGCGTTCGCCACATCATTGCCCTTCAGCACCTCAGGGACCTGTACCTGCATCCAGAGGGCCATACAGTGAAGTGGTGGTTGGGTGGGTGTGTGATGACCTCTGCTGTTGTATTAGCGCTGTGTGTGATGACATTGCAACTGAGCTCTGAGAGATTATGTGGGGACATCTATATTCTTGGCGGTGATGTTGGTTATATGTGAGTTTGAGTCGATTTGTGACACAGAGCATGTTGATGAAACAGGTGGAGCAGCAGAGCAAGATACTACTAATACTTTGGTATGACATGAGGAGGAGATGGATGGATGTCTGATTTGATGGCTCTTTTTTGTGTGCTGTTCAAGGCTGAATTTGTTCAGTGTGAGTCTGAAATAGCAGCAGCCTGAAGTGTATGGCACAGGGAGTTGGATTTAGCTGGGAACATATAATATACACAATAACAATGTTGCCTGCAGTGGCAACATCTCTTAAGAGAGTGAGGCAGGAAACAAACATGTAATTTTAGTATTTGCCTTTCTAGTCTTCTGACCACTTAAAGCACGTTTACACTGCATTGGGGTTAAGTACAATATTTCCCAAACACACTTCAACATGCAGACTGGAGGAGCTGGGGATCGAACTGCCGATCATCTGATTGGTGGACGACCCGCTCGACCTCCTAAGCATGTCTCCCAGTGAGATAGTCTGTGTCAACTTCAAACATTTATCTGTGTTGTTCTCAAACTCCTGCTGCAAAGAAACAGCCTACTTACTTTATGTGATACATAATAATTAAAGACCACATCAAACCTGCAAACAGGTATGAAAACCAAACGTCACAGTATGACAGTGCGGCCAACTCAAGCAGGACACAGTACACTGTGCAGGGTGATGTATGATGACTACGTTCTATATCAGTACAAATAAGACACAGAAAGATCACATAGCAGAACAGCTCATAAACACAGAATGGATGAGCATTAAATTAAAATCAGAGCAAGCCATGCTGCCAAGTCAAGTCCTCATCAGCAGGTTACAGTTAGCCATCACATCTGCATTAGCAAAATCATTTCTCAGTACAATTAAGACATCAGAGTGTGATATCACCGTGATAAATTCAGAATCCAGCAGCAGTCAGCCCAGCTCGGCGTCTGTCTTTCAGCCTTTTATTTCACCAAGCTCTCACCAACCACTAAAAGTCAGTCCCACATTTACTCTTGTCCAGCAGCTTCTGGTTCACTCACTCTCTCATTTTCTCTTCTTCTAGCTTCTTCTGCCAACGTCCTCTTCGACTCTGCCATTATGTCCATAGAGGCTCCCTGTCAGTATTCCCCCTGCACTCCGAGAATGAAAACTTCCTCTTCCTGGTGGTCCAAAACATCTGTGGTCCTAACATTAATACTCCCCTGTTGCTCACAATCTTGGCGCCCTGTCTAACAAACTGAGCTAACATTAGCTAACAGCAGCTACAGTTGGCAGCAGTTTGCTTCACTGTCCATCAGGAACCTCGCTGGAGGACATCAGAGGGAAAATAAGAAAACATTTTCTACATGAAATATGATCCAGTATCACCAAAATCAAATAGTTATCTGATTGTTACTTCTCCCAACCCGGAGCTCAAAGCTACGTAGTGTGAGAACAGACATACGAATGACAGAGACACCGTTCACCAAAATGATTTGCAATCTGTCATTTTGTGGTAGAAAAGTTCCACATTGGGGCTCAAAGTGAGTGAAATGTATGATTTTGTGCTGCATGAGGAGCGTGAGTGTTAGTATCTTTATTAAAGTTGAGTGGTGATGAAGAATTCTTATGCATAACTCAAACATCAATAAGAGCATAATTTCAAGCATGATCCATGATGATGAAGATAGAGAAGAAAAAAAGCACATTCATATTCAGCATAGTCAATATTTTAGAGACCCCCCAAATTTTCACAAATCACGTTTTCAGGGGAGCTCATGTGTTACTAAGAGGAGCCAAGCTCCTCCTGGCTCCCTGTAGCTCACACCCTGCCTGTCCATCATCCTCCTCACACACAGCTGATCCTGAAACATACATTCATCTTGTAAATTACTCAGCCAAAGCTTTTACACAAAGTCAGATATCTCAGATTACAGCTGCACTTTGAAAAGAGTCTCATTTGTTGGTTTACTCAGTCACGCTTTCACGGATTGAATTGTTCTCGTATAATTTCTACAGAGTGTGTCGAGAATAGAGGGAGAATATAAACAACCCTCTATCCATTCCACCTAATGACGGTGGACTGCTCTTCTTTTCATGGATTAGCAACTGTAAAGGCACTATTCACCCTGACTAGATTAAACACGCTCAAGAGAAATCCAAGTGAAAGGATGCATCATGGGGCGAGTTCTTGAGAATCCCAAAGGTGAAACAAGGACAAAACACGCCGTCTCTTTTATGCAAATGTGACTCATGCATGACGGGGTATATCCACCCCATCAGATGTTAAACCCGAGGCAGACAGGGAGGAGGAGCTCCGTAACATAAATAGATGTACTCAGGAAATGTGATGACAAATACTCCATCCAAACAAATGTCCTGTATGCGTTTGATTTGTCGGGCCACAGTGGGGGACCGCCCAATGGGAGCAGTGCAGGTGCTCTAATTAGGATAACAAAACCCTTATCAACATTCACAGCTCTACCTACACGTTATTGATAATACACACATCATCCACTGCTGCTCTCTGAGGCAGGCAGAAGAATTTAACCAAACAATTAACATTTTTCCATTCAGTATCTTTGTTTTAGGATACGGGATCACAACAAATCACTTTATTGTGTACATTTGGACAATAAACTGCTCCACAGTCAGGATTTGTCTAATTGTTACTTTTTTTCTCCATTCCCTACACTGACATCCACATTGGCACGTAACAGCGTTGTTCTCGATATCATTTCCCCAGCGAACGGGAAGCTGCCGTGTAAGAGGCTTTCATTAGTAACACTGCAGTCGCTCCTTTTGAAGCCAGGAGGAAGCTGCTGCTGCGCACACACTTTTTCCTCAGCCAAATGAACGCACGGCGGTCTCACAGGCAGCAGCGGGGCGCTCACACAAGTCAGCTTTTGATTATGTTTGAATAAGAAGATTGCATTCTTCTTCTTCTTCTTCTTCTTCTGCTGCTGCTGCTGCTGCCACGGCTGCTGCGGCTGCTGCAGAAGCCGCCTGCGAGCAAAAGCTGACAAACGCAAGACAAAAAGTGATCCTCAGTGGGAGCCACGTTCCCATCTGTGGCTGCAACTGTAGTCCCAGAGGAGCATGAAATTCACTGTGGGACGTTTCATTTAGCTCACCACCTCCTTCTGTGCTTAAACAGGGACCCGTTTATGCTAAATGCCAGAGAATGGGACTTCAATTCAACAAATAAGCTTCTTATTTTTAATTGCCTCCCCAAATCCCAACAGAGGTGCCATTGTCCTGACATTCAAGGTGTAAAGAGAGAACACACAAGTTGACCCAACACATGACCGATCAGTGTCACTGCTGGGAGATTCAAACAATCAGACTGATGAATAATGAGGGAATTTTTGCAGGTTTTTAACAAAGTGCTCTCTGAGATGACCTGTGCTCACCTCTGTATCAGAATAACCAGCTGAGGATTTCTCTGTTTTGCTTTTATTCTTAGCTGCACGCTCTCATCTATTTCTGTCCTCTTTAGGTGTGAGTGGAAGAGTAGACAAGCGTGGAGAATCAACCTGCCTCTGCTTTGTGTGGTATTTCTAAATTCATGTCACGCTCAGGTTCAACAAAGGGTGAACCTAATCTAATCCTGTTTGTGTGTGACATCACTCTGAAATCAGACTTCTTTAAAGGCGCCACAAGCAGCGACGTGTCTCCTGAAGCTTACCTGCGAAGGCGGGCCTCATGGTGAAGTCATGCTCATCTATGCGCAGAAGGTGGCTCGTCTTCACCTTCCGAGTTTTGGTTCCATCCGCAACCTTCTTCGACAGAGGACTGGCCACAGGCGAGAAGACAGAGAGGAGAGAGAGAGGTTTAGCCTGGGGATACACTAAGTCACACAGCACCAACTATTTGACTGATTTTGGTGAAACTGGATCATATGTTATGGAGAAAATGTTTTCTGGTTTTCCCTCTGATGTCCTCCGGCTGCTCCGCCTCAACTCTCTGTGATTTACAGAGTTTCCTGATGGACAGTGAAGTAAACTGCTGACAACTGTAGCTGCTGTTAGCTAATGTTAGCTTAGTCTGTTAGCCGGGCTGCCAGGGCTGTGAGCTCCGAGGACCTAAGGAGTCTTGTGTCTGTACTCAGAACAAATGTGTACAGCCATCCACATTTACCGCAGAGGGATTACACTCTGGAACTGGGGACAATAAGTTTCAGTTCCTATATTGTTGTTTAACACAAGATACCGCTGTTTGCTTCGTGTTTCTAATGATCAACAATGTTTTTTAAATTGCAGTCGTTCTATAACTTTATCCATCACTCCGGTTAATCTGCTTTGACTGTTTTTGGTTTGCTACAGCCATCAAATAATGCAATGCTCCATGATGTTGCTGGTGTGTATTGTGCTTTGTTTTATGTCTATTACATTGACACTGTATGTTTATCTACATTGAATGTAAATCAAGAGGTGCAGAAGTTTCTAATATCAATGCACATCTAAGGATACTGGGGTCTCATAGATCGAAGGATTGATAATTGCCATGGAAAATGTAAATCTTTAAAAAATATCACACTAATTTAATTTTCATTTTTAAAGGTCCAGTGTGTAGAATTTAGTGGACTAATTTCTGCATTGCAGTCTCCTCACATCACCCTCACCTTCCTAGTGTAAAGGAGAAACAACACTTTAAGGATCCTGTTTAGAGTCAGTATTTAGTTTGTCTGTTCTGGACTACTGTAGAAACATGGTGTTTAAATATGGCTGCCTCCATGAAAAAGGACCCGCTCCCACTGTAGATATAAAATGAGAATTTTTAAGTATCAAATACAAAAAGTTTCTTATTTTAAGGTGATTATACATGCATGAAAACATAGGTATGAATATTATATTCCATGTTTGCCTTATTCGGAAAATAAAGTCTCCAAATCTTACACACTGGACCTTTAAATATGGCTCAGTATTTTTTAAAACAGCTGGTCATTGTAGGATTTTATCCAGTGTTGCTCAAAGAGAAGGAAATAGTTCATTTGTTTAGGGACTATTTTCATCTGATGCTCTTGTGAGTGTTTGTGGCAGCAGGATGGAAGAAACACACAGACTATCATCAGACTTATACTGAACAGGTTGCATTGAACGGGTTACCAGGACAAGCAGTTGATAGCTGCTCTGCAGAGTTCATTTTAAAACAAATTGGTTTTGCAGTGTAAATAGGATTGTGTGCAGATTTACAGTAGGACCCACACAATGTTTGGACTGACACTGAAGAGAGTCAAACCTGCTGAATTGTCTGTGAATAGTGATGAAACAATTAGTTGATGAGCGAACACATTTTAGACAGAAATCAATTACAGGGGAAAATAATGGGAAGATTAATCAACAATGAACATTTGCAGAGCATCTTATTAAAAAAATGAAATAAAAAAGTGTGTGATGAAGCTACAGATTGAGATGAACTCCATGTTACATGAGGAGATAAGTGGAGCTGCTGCTGAGGAATGTGTGATCCTGGAGTGTGACAGTCAGGGAACAATAGCAGCCAAACAATAAGCTTCAGCTCCAGTTCTCCAATTTTTAGTCTCCGCTATTAACCCTCAGAACAATCCTAATAAAGAACCTGAAATAACATCCAGCATGCTGCATCTCAACGGCTGGATTGTTTCTGCTGTTACACACACACACACACACACACACATTTTTACACGCAGCTGAAGGACAGTGACAGTGACTCGCTGTTGGTTTGGTTCCGATACATAAACCTCCCAAATATCAGCGTGACCGCGATGTGAAGGGTCACATTAGTATTCAGATACTTTACTTCAATAAAAATACTAAAGCTGTAGCTTAAGTCCACAGTGACTGTTGTTCTGTTGTTGTCTCTGATCTCATTGGATGACTGTGACTCATGCATTGATGTAAAAACAGGATTTTACAGTTGGAGCTCAGTTTGAACTACTGTCTATGTATCAAACTGAAACCAAGGATTATTTCCATTTTGGATTCATCTGCTGATTATTTTCTCCATGAATCTTGATTGTTTTGTAAAAATTCTGAAAATAGTGTGAAATGCCATGACAATTACCCAGAATTCAAAGTAACACCTTCACAGTGTTTGTTTTGTCCAAACCTGTCCAAACATTATTACAAATATATTCAAATTATTCAGAGGAAAAGCAGCCACTCATTCATTCATGGACTAATCAGTTCACCTGTACTGTGTGAACTGTTGGCTCCTTTAACTTAGAACATCATCATCATCATTCATTTGTAAAGTACATGAAGCTCTCGGGTAACTGTAGTGAAGTACACAGTGCAGCATTTCCCTCTGAACTCTGGTGGGAAAGTAAAAGTACTTGAGTAAATGTACTTAGTTACTTTCCACCACTGGTTACAAGAACTTGACAGAATGGTTTAGACTGGAAGCTCTGGGTGGTGCGCACTTCGCATACAAATGTTGACATTCTTGGGGATGAAGGAGGAGGGAAAATCTGCAAAGCGCCTCCAACCTTCAGCCTCTTCCTCCTCTTCCTCCTCTCATGACTGCTGCCACACTGATGAAGTGTGAACTGCTCTGCTGCGCACAAGTGTGCGTAAATGTGACTTCTTAGAGAAAAGAAAGTGATGCATCACCTGCAGGGTGTTTGTCCTAAAATGTTCTCTGAGGTCACGTTTCAGTTTAACCCATATTAAAGAACAGAAAAGGTTCCGTTTCAGGTTCAGGTTCGGGGTCAGTACTTACGTGCCTGGCTTGTGAGTCTCCGCCGGCGCGGACCAGCGCTTTTTCCTACTTTTGTGTTTCCTGCACTCCCCGATCAGGATCAAGCACAAAAGTAAGAGCAGAACCCGTGCGTAACGCGCCATGATGACTTTAAAAGTCCCGCAGCCAGTCGATCAGTGACGCCTTCGGTCCGCGTGCAGGACGCTCTGTGAACGGTACCATCTTCCTGTCAGAGGCAGGAGGAAGAGTGCGAGAGTCGTGGGACTGTGGTGGTGAACAAGTGCGCCGGAGAGAGACGGGATGGTGAAGTCTGATAAGCGCTCTGATTGGTCTTCAGACTCCAGAGGAGCGCGCAGCATCAGCACCACATGCAGCGGAAACACGTCCCTCCTGACGAGCCGTTTAGAGGCAGGGACACCGCTGAGAGGAGGCAGGCAGTCCTCAGAGAGGAGACCTGAAAGACGAGCACCAAGGGGGAACATGGAGTCACGTGTTCTGCTGCAGCTCCCCACAGCCCAAAATGTTCAAATGAGTTTTCCATTTTTTTAAAAAATGTGATTTTTAAATGAAAAATCTAATTTTTGAACATATTTGTTATGCAGCGTGGGACAGTGACCGTCCTCTGAACCTGTCTCACTCTCTGGGCTTCTCTTCTCTCCAGCCTCCTGAAGCCTGGATGGAAAACATCTTGGAAGATGGAACACTGCTCCAGTAAAATTAGAATCAAGGGTGTAGCACAAAACTCTGGACCCTGTTCATAGACCTTCTCTCAGGACCCCTCCCCTGTTTCCTCAGTCAAACCCTAATGATATGTCGTCTCATTAAGATGAAGATTTTCACAAGTGTCCTTCAAAATATGCCCAAATCCACTTTTCTCTGTGTCACAGCAGACAGTCTGATGTTACTGCTGACTGAACCACGGCTCCTGTAAGAGGGAGCTCTGTCCTTGTTTTGTTGGCCTTTCAGTCGATTTGTGATTGTTTCCTACTTGACCCTTGTCCTCCAGCGTACAGTCATGAATTACAGTGCCCATGGTGTAATTTTAGTCTTTGTAGATGCTCAGGAACGTTCTGTTCCCACTTGACTGAAGAGTTTTATTAATTTATAAATTAATTTATAGAATTAATTATCCTGTCAAAACCAGGTTTCCTAGACAACTATCCAACTGGATGAATGCCAAGTATTCAGAGATTGAAGAGTTTCAGCGAGGAGAAAAGATTTCTTTCTCTTTAGAAAAAAAAGAAATTAAACTTAATTTCTTGTGTCTGTTTGGACAAAGAAATCATTTGTAGATGAATATATTTAGCTGTGTGATATAAATGTAGCTGTGTTTAGACGTACAGTGTTGAGTCCATTAAAACAAGAGTGAATCGAGTCTCTAAGTTCTATTTTAGCTCTTTTTTAGCCTTTATGTGCTACAACTTTATGCCATCAGAAAGCAGAACACTGAGTTTCATAGATATGCTGATGGTGCACAGTCATGTATTTCTGTATCCCCTCATGACTACAGTCCCATTGAAAAAAGTTAGTGTGTTGTTGAGGTGACAGAAATGACTGGATGTCACAGAACTTCCTTCAGCTCAATCAAACAAGACAGAGGTCATAATATTTGAGTTTAAAGCCACTTGTCTGTGCATCTTTGGTCTTTGGCCCTGCAGACAAAGGACCAGGTCAAATGAGTTAGCTCAGATTCAGACCTCAGTTTTGAAACACACATTAGAAATGTCACAAAAATGTCATTTTATCATGTCAGTAAGATCAGACTGTCCCTGTCTCAGACTGACACAGAAAAATGAATGCATATTTTTATCACCTCAAGGCTTGATTACTGCAACACTCTCTTGTTTGGTCTACCAATAAAAGCTTGTTCAGAATGCAGCCGCCTGAGTACTGACAAAGACCAGACAGAGAACACATAGAAGTCCTATGTTAAAGTCATTGCATTGGTCGCCAGTTGATTTTAAGATCCTCTTATTAGTTTTAAAATCTTTGATCTATCAGACATGCTACTTAGATCTGAACCTAGCAGGTTCTTCAGATCCTCAGCAGCTCTCAACTCCTAGTTGTACCTCCAGCACACGGGGAGTCCGTCTTCAGTCACTGTGTACCTCTGTGGTCTCTGGAACAGCCTGTCTGTGAATCTGAGGGAGTCCACCCCTGTAGACTTTTTAATTTTTTTTTTATCTTGCTTTTATTTCAGGTGCCTCGTCACTTACTGCTGAGTTTTTAAGCCTCGATCATGCTCTCTGATACTTATCCTCTGTGTTTATTCACTTCATGGACTTTTTTTATTGTATGGCCAGATTTTATTTAATTATTTTTTGCAATGTTCTGTTCATTCTTCATCATTGCTCTGAAGCACTTTGGGATGCATGTTTGCATGAAAGGTGGATAAAGTTTGAGTTTGAATTGAAACAAATCCAAATTGAGTTTTGAGTCAACTTAAAACCACATCCACAAATTCACAGTCACATAGGATTTAACTGGAAAAATCTTCTTCACTTCCTTATCACACCTAACATAAAAGGTAAACAGCTCTTAAGACAGCAGACAGGAAATGTGGGCATACGATGCAAATCATACACATGTTCTGGAGCCATACTGGGGAAGAGTGAATGCAGTATTGAATGAGGTATTAGGGTGTGTAGTTGTATATATATTTTATATCTGGGTAACATAACTGATGTGGTGCTAAAGGAAGATAATTACTTAGCCAAAGTGCCACTCACAGCTAGCAGAAAGGCTATCAGAAGAAAATGGCTTGATGTGGACCTGGCCAGACACAGAGAGATAGATTTATGATGGAAAAAATGACTTATTCTTTAACAGTGAAGGAAGATGTGTTTAACAGAAAATGGGAAAATGGATTAGGTTTCAACATCAGCGATGTATAATATATGTATTAAAGTGTTAAGTTAACAGTACAGTAAAATCTATTACTGGATGGAAGCTGTAATCCCCTCGGAGCAGTTCTAAGTTGTTGTTATTATTTGTTTTGCCTGTATATGAAAAAAAAAATCAATAAAAAGCAAAGTGGAAAAAAAGTCTCCTGTCAGTCAGTGTGAAGTCAAACATTTGAGGGCGTGTTGCAGTTAAGTCTTCACTCCTCTTCAGAAAAACTTTGCTAAGACTAATTCATTTCAATACGCAGTTCAACAGTACAGATACAGCACAGTGTGTTTCAGTACAAAGCCGCCTGTTGCTGTCTTACCTTTGAACATTATTATCAGGTCAAAACTTCATAAAACACTTCACATGAGACTTTCCACAATTCTGTTGACAGCACGTTAAATGACACAGTCAGACTGATGGTGCTTCTCTCGTGTGTTAACAATGACATAAAAAAGGGGGAAGTTTTAACCCGATCAACTCTGGAGCCGACCCCAACTGACACTGGACTGGGTACACCTATAGGCAATTTAGGGTCAGCAGTTAACCTGCATGGACCTGAAGAAAACACACACACACACACACACACACACACACACACACACACACACACACACACACACACACACACACACACACACACACACACACACACACACACAGTGAGAACTTCCAAACACAAGCAGGAACTTTGATGCTGTGAGGCGACAGTGCTAAACACTGAACATAGTAAACATGGTAAACATTCTACCTGCTGAGGATCAGCCTGTTAGCCTTTAGCTCAGAATACCAATGTACCTAATTATGAGCTCACAGAACCGCCAGCATGTGTGAGGACTGTTCAGTCGTGTTTAAACATAAACGAGTAAAATCTACACAAAAGAACACAAAAGCAGAAACAGTGTGTCCTGCTGATCATTCACGGCTGCATGTATTAGACAATGAGATAAATGTATTTTACACACATGGATCCGTCATGAGGATTTTTTTAAAGGCAATGCTTCATATTCCCTGTGGGTGTAGGTGTAACAAAACCTGACACATGGAAAACACGTTTGTTCATTCAAGCGATTTATTTTCTGTTTATATCCCAGAGCAGAGAAGAGCGAGCACGACAAATATGGAGAAATTCTGAGAACATGGATATTCATAAAAGAACCTCTGCTGCCTTCAAGTAAAACCTGGACATGTGCAGGGAGAAGATGACACTCAAATTAAAGAAGAACTACAGAGACAGATTTGTTCCCCTCAACAGGTAGAATGCTAGGACTACCTCAGAGCTATTTGTATGCTGCCAAGTTGGTGTACATGTCAGTAAGCCGTCAGCCACGATGAGCAGAAGAGTGAATTTAAATTGCTTGCCGGTTCCTCCAAGTCTCATCAGAGTGATAAAGCCCTACTCAAAGTATATCAATGAGGGTAAACGTTAGACAGTGTTTGGGTCTATTTATACAAGCAGGGAGGAAAAAAATGAGTGTTTGCACACAGCTTCAGAGAATGCAAGGCAAACAAGAGATTAATGCACAGGGACGTGGTGTGAATACCCTGAAACAGCAGAGAAACAGTGAGAGAGGGAGAGAGGCAGTGAGGGGGATTACAGTGTCCACAAAAAAATGACTTCGTGTTTCAAATAAAATAGATAAAATCTATTTGTGTTGACAGGAAGCTGACAGGTTTACTGTGTCATATGTTTACTGGTGGAAATAATCCCTAAAATGATCTCAGCACTAAATGTTGCCGCGCTGATAACAGTTCAAAGTGCCGCGCCCTCGTGCTTTACCTCAGTAAACATGTTGTATTCAGCTGATGCTGGATCAGTCAGGTCGTCCCCCTTCACAGGGCTGCTGTGACAGTGCGGGCTCTATTTCAGTGGAAGCACAAAGACCTGAGGAGGCTGCACGCCGGCAGATTCTCTTTTTGATTTTGGTATTGTTGCCCAGCGCAGGCAGGAGTTTGATTTAAATGCAGCAGCCCAAACATCTAGTCGGACTTGGTATTTTGGTGGAAGATGTGCTGAGAACAGACGTCTCAGAAGCACATCTGTTTCTGGAGCAACGTCACTACACCGGCAATTTGGACTACAAGAGAAAACAATTCTTAAAAATGTGAATAAACAACTTCAGTGAAACTCCCTCCAACCAGTAGATGATTTTAAATTAGCTTTACAGAGCAGGTTTAATGAAATGGCAGCAGATTCTGTGACCGCCTTCAAAGAGACCTCCGCTGATTTATCATCGCCAACACCGTCATGGTAGAACCATGTCAAAACCTGCTACCTAAAATTACCCACAATGCCACAGTTGTCAGTCAGAGTTGTACTCATAGCAGCTAATGTAGCCTCGAGCCTGGAGCCTGCAGCGGAGAAGAAGAGCAGCTACAGAGGTCTGCTACGACCACTTCTTTCTAACTCCAGGTCATTTTTTTAATGTTCAAACTGATCCTGACTCGAGTGACATCACTCGAGGGCATTCATCAGACTTCACACAGCCCCCCCTCTGGAGAAACAAAAGTGTTTTCTACACAACATGCTTCACATACTGCAGTAGTCCTCTCTCTGGGCCCTGTAAACAGACTTTGATGTGTAAAAACAGTGGGGTTCCCCTTTAATGTGTGACTGCGGGAGGCGCCGTCACACTTCTACAAGTGGCTGTTATTACTAAATGATGTGATTCAGTCTCTAATAGAGGAGAGAGGAAGTGAAAGTACCTGACGATATTTGGATGCAGGCAGATTTTTGTGGTGTTGGCAGTTTGTGTAAAAAGATGAGAGACAGGCCAAGTACCTGTCAGAACTTTGACCACTTATAGAGGCACATTCTCTCACAGAGTGATAACACACGTTGGTAAATGAATAATGGTAATTATTACAGTATCTGTTCTCCACAGCCGCTTTATACTCTAAAGTTTCCCCTTCACTTCATGCAAGATAAAATATGGAACATTTACACATTAAAATGTTGCTAGATGTGTTATATACCTTATTGACTTTTGTCTTTATATCATCCTCAATGTTTCCAACAACGTTCGAACACAGAAATCTGAATGTTCAGGTACCATTGTGTTTCCCTGCTTGGCCTCTAGCTGCTCTAACTTCCAGGTAAACCTCTGTGTACGTCAGAGAGCGAGGGAGGAAGATGGCGAACGCGACGAGACAAACGTTAGATAGCTTTTCATCAGCAATAGTGGTTAACAATGAAGACAAAAACTCCCATGATGCCACACAACACCACTACTCCAACACATCTTGAAACTGTGTCTTTGTTAGTGTTCGGATGTGAGAGACAGAAATGACATACTGTATGTGTAAGGATACATGTTGATGACCCGCTGATTTGAAAGATGCCGCCACACACACACACACACACACACACACACACACACACACACACACACACACACACACACACACACACACACACACACACACACACACACACACACACACACACAGGTCAGGCGTCGGGCTCATCACGGCCACATTCAAACTTTTTAAACAACATTTTATGTTCTGATCTTCAAACAGTTTCTAAATCACATCGATAATAAAATGATGTGACCCTTTAACACATACCGTACCAACAACATCCAAATGAAGCAAAAAACAGCACTTTCAGATGCACGCACACACACACCTACACACACACACACGGTGGTTGCTGCACTTGCACCGTTAAAATAGAGTCCCCGTACGGCGTGACTGAGCTGACATCACAGGAAGTTAAAGCACAGAAGGAGGAAGTCGTTCCAGCACATTCACTCTCCTGTCATTAAATAATTACATTGTGACCAAAATCCCCCATAATTCCATCTTGTTGAAATATTATATTACACTTTTAATTAAATAATGGGAACAAGCGGCAGCCCTGGGATAGACAACAATTATATGTGAGGAGGCGTGTGGTGCGTGGGGTGTGTGTGTGTGTGTGTGTGTGTGTGTGTTTATGTGTGTGTGTGGCTGCTGAATTGATCACAAACACAACAAAGCTTCCCGTTTTTAAAAATGCATGACACTCTGGAGAGTAAAATTCACATTGATTAAAAGACACCCTGGAGGTGTTGTTGTGAGTGGAGCCTCCTCTGCAGGAATGAAAGTTCCCCCTCAGTGGAGACTGAACCCTCCGCTGACGAGCAGGGAGGGCACAAAGTCAGCGCTAGACGCCGCCTCGGCTCTGGTTCCACTTCGGTGGGTCATAGTTCTGTAAGGGTGGTAGCGGGAGGGGTTGACTTGAGGCTGAGGAGGCGGGGTCCTGGTTGGTCACAGCTCGTAGTCAAACTTGTACTCTTGAGCCAGGTAGATCCTGCGGAAGATGAGTGCGGCCAGAGCCAGAGTGAGCACCACGATGAGGACCGCCGAGCCTGCGTGGCTTTCGTCCAGAGGCTGGCGAGGAGCCGGCACGAAGGCCGGCCTGCTGGCCGGATCTCTGCCGTCTCTCTGGCCCTGCTGGCTGTGCTGCTGGGCGCGGCGCTGCCGGGGGCTGAGCGGACGTCCGGTGGTGGGGGCCACCACAGGGGCCTGGGTTCCCTCTACTCCTGTGGCTGGCTGTGGAGGAGGCATGGAGAGGATTAGTGAGACAGAAACAATTCATTCATTAACAGATTATGTTGTTATGGATCTGGCTGCGTTGTGTTGCATAGTGGGGAATCTATTTTTCTTTGTGTTTAGAACAAAGACTGTACAAATAAAAACAAACAGTGTGCAGGCTCTGGCTGTCTCCATCTTGGCAGTCCTGCCTCACCAGCACCCCACTAATCCAAAAATAGGCAAAGACGTAGAACATGGGTGGAGCTGAGGCAGGCTGAATGAAGCACCCACCTGTCAATCAAAGTTTCCACGCTCTTAATTCTGCATAACTTTAAGTCTTAATATAGTTTGAACAGGTGAGTTGTATATAAATTCACCCTCAGTACAGTTGTCATGAACGGAGAAATTAGCTATAGAGACCAAAACTGCAGTTTTTGGCACTTCCTGTGCTGACTTCACTCGACAGCCACTGAAGTTGCTGCTTGGTCTACATACATGTTTGCAGTTCATTTAGATGTGTAATGCAGTGCGGCTATAATTTACTTGATTGACTGATTGATTCAGACAATGTTGACATCATAGAATTATGATGTGATCAGCAGCCAGCTACTTGGAAATGACTGCTGGTTAAAATGGTGGCAACAATTTTGATGACTGAGTCATGGTTTCAGTCTCAGGTTTTAAAATTATTATTATTTTTTAAATCTATCTGTAATTCTGAACAGTTGGTCAGATGAAACAGGATATCTGCAGACTTCTGGGATTTTATGACATTTTGAAGTCCAGACGACTGATTGATGAGAGAAAATGATTAGCACATTAATCGATAAGAAATCATCAATCGTAGCTCAACTTGTAATTCATGTATCCACACACAGCTACACACACACACACACACAGTGTATACACCAAAAAATGAACCCTGCAAGCAAATTTTCCAAATTTGTATTTTTGCCAACACCAGAGACATTTTTTCCTTTTATGCAACTTCATACAAATAATGAATAATTCATGAGCTTTCTGGATCAACGCATCAAACCTACTCCCATTTACAGCATAAACACCTAGTGTTAGTGAGTTATGGATCAAACTAATGATGTTCCTGTTTGTTTAGTGACCAGTGCTGATAGAATGAGTCCTCTGTGGAGGCTGTGAGGGGGCTGATGACTAACCAATGAGCAGAGCTGACGGCCTCACACACATTTCACTAAATTAGAGAATGGCTGGAGGGAGTGTGCAGAAAGTGGGGAGAGGCAGTAAACAGTACACAGTTATCCTACATCCTAAACTCAGTACTTGGGGGAACAGCAGCAAGGCAGTGTGGGATACCACGGATGAGTTCAGCGGCAGATGGTGAGTCCTATTTTTGACGTTGCCCTCCTCGGTTCATCCAAACTCAGAAACACTAATCTAAGTTGACCCTCCTCTCTGCTCCTTCAGTCGCTGTGGTTCTGTGGGAAGCAGCTGGCGCCAAAAATCAATCCTCTTAGGCAACAAAGCTCGTCCGTATCATCAGAAGTCGTGAAAAGAAGCCGTGGAAGCACAGGCTTCAAGCTACCGTACACACTCACCATGATGTTAGGAGAGAGCTGCTTGGTTTCACACACTAACTCAGTGCAACCAATACAGCTGGCACGGTGCTGCTGTACAATCATGCATAATCATTTCCTTCCATTCACTTCCAAAATGACTGTGGAGCTCGGTGGGATGTCAGCAGGTGATGAAGCATGCCACCAATTAAAAAAACAATGTGAAAGATGGGTAACTGACTGCAGACAGACAGACAGACAGACAGACAGAAGTACATAATCTATATGGGGAGCTTTAGGACACCCACTGCTCTGTCCAAAAACAAACACTGACAGACAGGTCTGTTTTTAATGATGCCATATCAGGAGAAGAAAAGCCTAAATAACCCCGAGTGTCTACTGTGTTGCATGGCAGTGATTGTGATTTAGAGTTCGAGTACGAATGGCCAGCGTAAGCACGACGTCACCCACGGGTTTCTGAAGAGCAGTTTTGAAGCTCAGAATATGTGGCTCTGGCCTCGGCCGCCTCCCGGCTAATCTAAAAATCTGCAAATGAGGAACATGGAAAAGGTTCAAAATGAACATGTGGGTGTTTATTTTAATACAGCCTGCATGTCTATTAGTATTGTATAAATGAGGAATTTTAAAACCATATCTTTAGTTTTCTCAAAATGATTTTTTTTTTTTCTCAGACTCGGAGCCACAAATCTCAACTTCAGTAGTTTGATTCCCATCTATATTCTGAAGGTTGTTACAGAAGGCTTTGTTCAGATAGCCTCATTTTTTTATTCCTGAAAACATGCTTTTTTTTTTATGGCTGTTGACAATATTTTCTGATTTATGAAATAGAGAGATCCAAAGTTTCCTCTGTAAGAACATTTGTCTCTAATACGTCAACAAATTAAAACAAGAGGTTTGAACTCCGCAGATGTATGCTAATTAGCATAGCATAATTAATCAGATAATGCCTCATTTGCACAACATCAGATTTGTCTGCCTGTAATGTCTTGCTTTAATCAGCTCATATTAAAAGAGGCACAAGGACAAACAAACAGAATCAAAACAACATGAACTAATAAAGGTAGCAGATATTTTAATGGGATGAGTAAAGCTGCTGTTGATGTGAGGACAGACAGAAAAAGGTGTGACTGCACTGACGGAAATGTTTTGTATATATGTTTTTGCATATATGAAGTTGGGAATGCACAGTACCACAGTGAATGGATATACATTTTGCATAAGCAGCCTGTCCGTGAAGCTCTGAGCAGAGCGAGTCTGATTTTACTCAGACTGTCCTGTCAGACTTATTGAGGGCCGAGCTGTATCATTCCTCTCAGCTCTGTTTACTGCCTCAAATCTTTTCATCAGAACATCGACCCTCACTATTTCTCGACTGCTGAGCTCCAGCTGCACAGCGTGTTAGGTTACCATGATAACTAGCATTAGTGAGCAATCATTAGCTGCAGCTTAACTGAACATTTCATACGCTGATTCTTTATTTTAATGACCTTTTTCTTTTGTTCTGACATGTTTGAAAATTTAAAGAATATAGTTCACAGAAATGTTTCTTTATGTGGTGAAACGTTATTAAGAATGCACAATAAATGAACAATGAACACTGATATGAATCTAGGTGCACCCTGGGCTCATCTATCAGGCACCCCATGGTGCTGCTGTGTCCCCTTTGGGAATGACTGATCTAGATTATCAACTGCTTGTTCTTTTTTTTTTCATGTTTTTCAGAAGTGAGAATGAAAAATGTTCCTTGAAGAGTAACTTAAAACCCGGCTGAAAGGCACCACATCCAACAGTGATGTCATGGTGAACTGACACAACCTAGATCAACATCACGACGAGTGCTTAAATCACTGGAGGTCAGCGAAAACAAGCCTTTGTGTACAGGTAGGCTGTATGATGATCACAGCATCAGACGGTTGCTTTACATACATTTGTTTGTATGAAGTCATTGTTGATAATGCTGCAAGTCAATGAGCAGTGCTGGTTTTTATAATCATATATTTTATCAACACTTTGTTTTTCTGGAAAAGTCACTATACCATGTTATTTATCAATCATGCAATATAAAATTACTTCATAATATTTCCAATATCAATTCTTGAAGCTCATGAAACAGGAAGCAAAGTTTTGTTTACTTCCTGATTTTTTCAGTCAGATATAGAAGCACATGTCGTGGATATTGACTGACGTTTATGCCAATCCAGTGAACTTCAGTTCTTTCAGTGAACACGGTTGGACCTGGGACTGAGCACAACCTCAGAAACCAGCAGTGGTACAGTAGTCCACCGAGGTGGTTTTCATGCCAGCTTTGGCTCCTGGCATCCCGGGATGAATTAGTTTGGTCAGCTACACGGCTGACGGAACTAACAACAGTTAGCGGTTCACTACTTACCAATCAAAAGTCTGTAAATCACCTTATGTCTGCTGGTCTCAGAGGCTGTGATCACACCCGGTCCGGTTGCTGAGCCCAGTTCTTTCGCCTGCTAACGGCAGTTTCAGTGAACAGTAGTTAATTAACGGTTAGCTACTTTAGCAATTAGTTAGGCTAAAGCTCTGCATCAGGAAACTAAACACTAAAACTGTAAAGTTATGAAGTTATGCTTTTGTACCGTAATCAGTGAGGACTGGCCATAGATGCATGTAGCAGCCTCTGAGTGCAGGATGAGTCATCAACAACTTTTTATGGTTTATCAGGAAATGTCAAACTCTAAAATACCATGAAGAATACCTGAAAACACTGAAAACATGACTTTTTGTGTGGACAAATGAAAAAACACTTAAACATTCATTTTGACTTGAGCTGACTGCTGTGAAAAATGTAGTCTCACTCCACATCCTTCCTGTGGTCATATGTACTACGCTACAATAGGTCTGAGATATAACAGTAGTGAGTTTGACAATTTGGATGTTCTCTAATAAGGAACCACGCTGGTTGTTTTCGAACGGCTCAGCCTACAAATCACATACACTCCACATTATTGTCGACCATTTTCCAAAACATATCTCAAAGGATAATTTGAGTTTGCTGCAACTTGGGACTTATTATCTTGTTTTGGTTCTCATGTCTATCAGTTAAAAAAACATTATAGTATGAAATGCTGATATCTGGCAACAGGGTGACACAAAACAGTCCAACTGATCCTTACCGTGTCACTACTATTACCTCACTGCACTGTGATGATGGTCTACAACAGGCACTATGGGTAATTATTGTACCATCCGCCTTCATTTCATAACAGCTTTAGCTAACACTCAGAGTGCACGTGTTTCTTCTTCTCACTAATTCCAGCACATTCACAGTTCACAGGAAGTAACTCGGTAAATAAACTCACCTCATAAGATCCACTGTGCAACAACACTTAATTAGAATTAGTCTAAAAGAATCAGACTTTTAGGGGGATTTCCTGGATTTAGGAGTTAACTGTTTATTTGGATCCCTATTACTTGTTACCATGGTTACATCTGCTCTTGGTTGGGTGCAGCGAGGCACAGCACAGTGAAACACAAACTCAAACAACAATATCACCTTGACAAATAAGTATAATCATCCTGATCATTTTTCAGAGCACACTGAAATGAAGTGAGACCAGTGGCAGATAGAAACATATCTGAAACACAGTGTGCTCTGTGCAGTGGTTGCCAGTAGTGTTGCATTTGTAGTTAATAGGTTCAAACAAGTAAAGCCATGGCGTTGGTCTGTTCTGTACGTGGTGGGCTGGCTGCAGGCAGGTTCTGTGATGTCCCGTGTAAACCCAGAGTGGCAGTTCAACACCTACCTGTTCAGCCTGGGGAGCGTCAGCAGCTTCCTGGCCTGCAGTCGTGGAGGCGTCTCCCTGGGTGAGTGTGGAAGGCTCGCTTTCTGCACCCCCGCTCTCACTTGCCTGTCTGGATAAACTGGACTCTGCCTGCATTAACACACAGGGTCAACACAGTCATCTCCACTGTGGCTCATGTCATAGGGCTGAACAAGAGAACATTAAATAAATAATGTCTCTTTTTAAAATAAAGCAGTGTGTGATATTTCCTCTTTCTTGGTGGCTTTCTTCAGATAAATTTGTGCTTCTGGTTCACTGGTTGTCATAGCTACCATAAAATCTCAAATAAAAGTTGGTAAGAAAGTAACAGAAGACTCAAATATCAGCACAAGACGTGACTGAAACGAAGTTTAAAATCAATGCAGTAGGTAGAATGTACTAATTCCATTAGTACAACAACACATTCATGTCACTTGTTTGTGCGATCAAAGCCAAGCTTAATGAAACTTAACACTTCCTGCATCTGCTGGATACTGTCCTGTGAGCTGCTAGAACTTTATATTGAACTTTTAATATGAAACACCTGTGCAGGAAGTGAAAAAAAAACTGAAATGGACATGACTAGATTAATAAAAGAATCCAGTATTTCTTTATTTATTTGTGTTTCTGTATTAGCAGTAGTATTTATTTACTGTATTCAGCTGAAGTATTTCAGAACAGCTAATAAGTCGTGTTGAGATCATTTTGTCACCTGCTGTTTCCAGAGAAATAAAGCGCGGAACTTTTCTATAAAAATGAACTTCGCTGTTCACATTCAAGTCCTTTCACCACAGTGCTGATCATCGCAGGGGGAGACAAAAGTTATGCAATACAGTTTAACTTTGAAGCTGAAATTTTTAGCCAGTATGCATGTGAAGTGTGTGAAGAGGGAACACCAAAACTGACCAGATGAGAAAACACAACTAGAACCAGAATGTGTGACCCCGTATGTGGCATGCTAGAAGAGAGAATTCCCTCACAGCGAGAAGTACGTAACGCTTTACAGCACTAAGTCACACACCACCAACTCTTTGACTGATATTGGTGAAACTGGATCATATTTTATGGAGAAAATGTTTTCTGGTTCTCCCTCTGATGTCAACTCTCTGTGATTTACAGAGTTTCCTGATGGACAGTGAAGTAAACTGCTGCCAACTGTTGAAATAAAAGGCTGAAAGACAGACGCCGAGCTGGGCTGACTGCTGTTGGATAGTCAGTAATATTAGCTGGCTGCTACGTCTGCTGTTGGTGACCTTGTTGATGTTTGGCTGTTAGCAAAGTTGATGGAAAATGTTGAAAATTGAAAAGGTTTGCATGAAAACAGCAATTTAAAAAATTTTAAAAATGTGTATTAATTATAAATATTAATTATCAAAAATACTGATGAAATGGGAAATGATAAGGCTTTTGTCTAGTCTCTCTTTTCAAATAAAGACACTATATTTGATATAATATTCATAATGGTTTATTGTCCAGCCTGAACATGTCACAATGCTGAGCAAGTAGCTTTTTTATGCACGGAGAAAGAAGAAGGAAAATATCCACAGGCGTTCCTGTAGCTTGTGCTGTCAGCAGCTCTGTTGCTCTCGGGGTTAAATCGCTGACTGAACTGGGAATCAAATGTGACTTATGTAACAGCCAGTGTTCGTACCTTGAAGTTGATTTGCTGGGCCAGCTCTTTAGCCTTGTGGTCCTCAGCGCTGGGGTTACTGTTGGGCGTCAGAGCCAGGAGGGCAGAGCGCATGGAGCAGCCGCACGTCTCACAGCAGAAGTCCTGAGATCTGCCGGAGAACAGACGGTAAACGTGAGGTCGTCCTCTCATTCTATAACATTCATTTTAAAAAGTCTTTTGAGACAGCATCAGAATATCTGATGAATGACCAGGTGCCTCCACTCTATGAGTGAACAGCTGCTTCACAAATGAAAATATTACAGTGAGTACAATGGCGGTGTTTCAGTATCAAAATAAATGACCTGTTAATCATGAACAGTACCCAACATTAATGTTGTGGCAGACTTATCACAGTCAATCAGGTTTACCTGCCAAGTTAACTGAAAAATGAACCTGCCAGACTTTTTACCAGCTGGCTTCTACAGTAATTACATTTGTCACTGACATGTCACGCTGCCTGTATGCAATTATATGGTGGTTCATGTTTGTAATTCATCAAGTTATGTTTAAGATACAAGACGTGCTCCACGACATCCAGAGTACGGATCAAGACTGATGTAAAGTATTATAGTTGCAACACCTCATCTTAAACACACAAAGTCACAGCTACATGCTTAAAGGTCCACGGTGAACACTGAGTGGCATCTAGCAGTGAGGTTGCAGACTGAATATATCTGAATATCTGATAACTGAATACTCCTTGCCTCACCATCCCCTTCGAAGCATGAAGGATAAACTATAGTGGCTGAAAATGTACAAGGCCCTGTTTAGAGTCAGTGTTTAGCTTGTCCATTCTGGACTACTGTAGAAACATGGTGGTGCAATATGACAGAGTCCACTGTATCTGTACATATAAAAGGCTCATTCTAAGAGAACAAAAAAAGAATGACTCTGCATGAAGATTATTAAATATTACATTAAATGGATCCCACTCAATCTTACACACTGGACCTTTAAAGATCTTTTCAACCTGGGTATTGACATAACTTACATAATGTGCATATTCTGTCTGTGGATCAAGATTTGGGAAACATGACTCAAATAACTGCAACCAGATCCCTTCAGGAAGTTTACGTACATCTTTCAAGGACCAACTGAAAGTAAACAGAGACATTCTGCCTCTGAATTGTAGCTAACTGCATAAGAAGTAGTTTACACATATTTCCTGTGCAGCAGAGTCTGATTACCCAAATCTTGGTGAGTGTTAGCGTGACCCATAGTCAGAAGAAATAAATAAAAAAACACAGAGATGCTTAGTTGAGCAGTAACATTGATGCAGCAAATTTTCTAAGCGTTTAAGAGATTTAAGAGTTGTTGTTTTTGTTGACGTACAACAGCCTGTATGACTCAGTGTTGCTAACCATGTAGGAATATGACATCCCCATTCTTCCATTCCACATGTACAGTACAAAGCTTCGATTACTCAATGGTTTCTCCAACTGGTGGGAAAGACGTCAGGGAGCAAAACAACAGATCTAAACCCTAAAATCCAGTCGTGACTGACAGCCCAATCCTCACTGCAGTGTTGTAAATGTGGACAAACAGAGAATTATTGTGGAGCAGTGTACCAGACAGACAATCAACAATGTGTTGATACAGAGCCACAGTTTAGATTTGTTGGCTCATGGTCAGAGAGTGTGTCGTGGTCAACACAAACAAAGAACTCTGAATTACTCAGACATTTAAATGCTGCATTTCATAAAGTTAGCAGCCTGTGCAGTGGGTGGCTCATTGATTTATTTGCCAAAGAAAAATATACTGTCATCTGGTGCCCGGCCAGTGGTAATTTGGCATCTTGATTATGAAGCTATAAAGATTTTTAGATTGGGCTGCCCATCATTTTCAGGGCTGTGTATGAATGCTGTAAACATACTGGCAGAAAAGCCAGCTTCAAAAGCTGTGTGCATCTATAAGAGTGTGTTTACGGCATTGGCTTCCTGTTTGTACTCTTGGCTGCCTCACACTGTATCCTCACCTGACAGGTTTGTTTTTGCTTTCACCACCTGTGGAACATTCACATGCCAGATCCCTGCAAAGGGTTCAGACCGTTGCGTGCACCTTTACGCCTTCATGTCAGTCCTGACAGAGGGGTTCAGTGCTAAGAGAAGGATCAACACAGCTGCTTAGTGCAGTGAAGTGGAAAAAAACATAACAGAAAAGAGGTTTCTGTGGATTTGTCTTAGAAAAGCTAATCGTCCCTTGCAGCAGCTAATGGACTGATGTTACAGCTGTGACGAGGAGGCATGAATCATGCTCTGAGGAACACCACATTATCACTATGGAGCTCCTCAGGCTAAAGGTGGCATGGATAGATTTGGATACATTATGGTATTAAATGATCCAAATCAGAGTCTTCCTCTGCAGCCAAACTGAAATTGGATTCTATTCAAGTGAAGTTAAGATGTAGCTGGAGAAGAAGCTGGGCTTATTTGGCATCAGACACAGCAAATGATCTGCTATGCCTCCAGTCATCATGTCACTGGACTATGACAGCTTAAACAGGCAATCTATGTGTCCAAAAGCAGATGCCATGCAGACAGGCTCCGTGGTTGGTTGATGGTTGCTCAAAAGAATGACAGTTTGAACCCTGTTAGGCATAAGTGCTGATCATCAAGAACACATTTGAGCTTAAAGAGAAACGCCAAAACTGAAGGTTTGGTTGGTAATATGTCAGATACATACTGAGAGGACAGCAGCATGTTTGAGTTGTTGTGTCAATCATTGGTTCAGAAGCGTTGTTCGTGCAATTTTATTGCATATTTGGCATCATTTAGTGCCAGAAAGGTTTTAAGGCATCAGTATGCTCCAAATGAAGTGCTTGTCAGATTGTCTTACAGCATCTGAAATTCCCTTTGCAATGGTGGAATCCAATGAGTTTTGTATCTTCAAAAGACAATCCCACAACCATGTTCACTACTTCAAGAAGAGACTGTCCCAAAAATATGTGCTGTTGCATGATTCATGTGGCCATTTGAATATTATGCCTTTGGATGTGTTCATTGTACTATGCAGTTCATTTGAAGCATACTGAGGTCTTAAAGTCACATTCAGACCAAAGTCATTGGGACCACTCTGCTGGCTCAGTCAGGGTCCCAAACAGAAGGCTTCGAGGAAAAAAATGATGGGTTGCCAAGTAAAAAGTAGCTCACTGAATCAATTATGTACAAATGCAAATTCCTGGTAGATACTTTACTTTGTTAATCTAGAGTTTACCTTACAATCATCTAGATGGAAGATAAAATTGTTATTTATTAGGAGTTGTAAAATGCTGCCTGATAATATTATTAACTGCTATAAACTCACAAAGCAATTATTAAAACTGGACTTGGATTGAGTACCTGTAGCAACATGCTCACACCAATGCAGCCTCTTGCATTTTTATATGCAACACAAACACATGCTGAAGAATTATTAAGATTCTGCAGCATGCATAAAACTGAATAAGGATGTAACTGTAAGGAAAATGCCCACACTTTCAACTAAAGCTGAAAAACTGGTTTAAAAAAACAACAAAAACTTTTAAAAAAGTAAAGGGGAAAACATTCCCCTGATAACTAGGAGTATGCTTTCTTGTATTTTGCCCAGTTTTACTCACAAGCTATTTGTTTGGTTGTTAAATATTAATGCGTGCTCCGACAACTGGCCACCCAGTCTCACTTCAGGCGATTCATTGAGTACACAGCTTCAAGCAGTGTAAATAACAAAGCAGAAAATGTTGGCACCATGGTGCAGGGGTAGAAACTGCTTACTACACTGTAACTGTAATACTATGAACATCTTTCTGGACACCTCCACGGTTGAAGCTGCTCCACCAAAACTGCCCTCGTTAATGTAACAAATGATCGTTTATTTACAGATGATGCTGAAGATTGTTCCATTTTAATTCTTCTCAGTCTCAGCTCAGCATATGACAAAGCTGATCATTCTATTCTATTGGATCCTCTCTAGACTTTAAATCTTATGTCAAGCAGAACCTTTTGGCGCTGCCTCCTCTTTTGTGTCCTTTCTGACATGTGGTGTTCCCCAAGGCTCTATCCTTGGCCCACTGTTGTTCTGTGTATACATACTGCCACTGAGACATTGAGTATAATATTGAATACTATTATATCATTATTAAGCTGATAAGATGAAAATTTATGTCCCATTAAAAAGCAGCGAAGAAGGCTTTTTTCATCAGTACTAGATAAGAGCTGGATGTCTCATAGCTTCCAGCTAAATGAAAACTAATCTATTTTCTGTCCTCCAAAGTTTCTCAATTGTACAGCATCTTGGCTCCCTGTGTACAAATGTCAAACCAGCCAGAAACCTGGGTGTGACATTTGACAGGAAACTTTCATCTAAGAAACAAGTTATAAACATTGTTTGATCATTTTTTAAATCGAGAAACATCTCAAAAATCGAATCTTTTTTCTATCAGCCTGATCTCAAGAAGGTCATACATGCTTTTATATCATCATATCTTCGTGGTTTAGCTCCCAGCTTTACTGCTGAATTACTGCTGCTCTATGAATCAGAGCACAGCCGCAGATCCTCTGGCAGGGCTCTGCTGGTCGAGATGTCCCATCTCAAACTAAAGGCAGTCAAAACCCCTCTGCTCTGAGCTCAACTCCCTGCATGAAGATCTGAGGCTTGTAGAATCAGTGACATCTTAAAACCACTTCTCAAAACTCAAAAAAATGCTGTTATGATTCCAGCACACTGTTTCATTTCCAGCATGTCCTATCTGTTATTATTATATTATCATCTATCATGACGCAGCTTCAATATCCAGAGTGTAACAGCATGCCCACATCACAGGCACCTGTTGACTGTGGCTGGTGGTTGGTGACTGAAGATGCAGTTTAGCTTGCAAACTTGCAGCTCCTGAAGTCACGGCTCAAAAAGGGAAGGATTCACTTCCAATTCTAAGAGACAGAAAGATGCTAATGATGTTATTAAAACATTTTAGCACGTACACTTCTGCCGACATGCCAACTTTTCCTCTAATCTTTTTTTCCTTTCTATACCAGTAACCCACTGAGCATCTGAAGTTAACTTTGATCTGTAGAAGAGAAGACTGAGGAGTTAAATGGCTAAAGTACAGATAAATCCAGTGTGGACTGACTGACTAACAGTGGCTGACATTAACTTTGGTCAAGCTCCTCCAACAGTCTTGGCTCACTGATAACAAAACTTGCTCTTAAACATGCGGCAAATCGCGCAGTACATAGTTGGAGTTTCACCCACATCCTCTAAAACTACCCAACTAAACAGAAAACTGTGTACAATGTTGTTGAACGTAATTCAACTCAAACCATTTTTATAGGGGCAAATGAATTTATGTTGTGTTTGTGTTGGCAATAAACACAAATATGCCCATCAAAAGACCTGAAAGCCTTCTCCCCTCAGTGAAGGGCTGATCATTTCCAGAGCATCTCAAGTTTACTTCAATTTCTGGTTCTGTAAATAACACGGTCCATTGGTAAAACCATGTATCCTGGCCGTCAGTTAGGCCACTACATCCTTACACAGTAAGTTACTTTTAACAACTAATATCACACCATACGTATGCCATAACAGCAGGTCTCCTGTATATGAAATGTGAACTCAGGTGTCAGGAATGAATGACATTGTTCATATTCTTTTCAGAGATTTCCCAGACCTCCACAGGGCCCCCTGTGTGTTTGTCCTGCCACATCACAAGATGGAAAACTTCTTTGGCAGTTTACCTGTCAGTCACAAACTTAGCAAACTCTGAAAATATTGGACAGGAGCCTTTTCCTGCTGTGCAGAGGACCTTCTCTGACTGACAGTTCTCACAATCACTAGGGGCACAGAAACTGAAGATGAGAAACCAAAGAGAAGTGCTGCCTCAGCCTTAGACTGAGTGGGGGAAAAAAACGAATAAAAAAGGTTTTCCATCAAGGAGACAAGCAGCAATATATTTATAGCAAAGTGTGTCTTCCTGTCGATCTCATCTCCATGTGCTAATGAAACAGCCCGTTGATCAAGACCCCCATCTCATCTGCTAATAGAAGAGCGACATTAGCTGGATCCCCCCCTTCTCCTTATGTACCGTTTTCTCCGAGGGAAATGCGGTGTGAAATGAAGAGCAACGTGCCCATTCGTGCTCCCTCCAGAGACCAGGTATTTTGGCGATAATTAATTTGTCATCTTGCAATACCAAGACTGGCATGGGCGTGCTCCTTTCCCTTTGTGACTAGGCAGTTATTAGTGGGAGGCATGTCAACCAAGACTCAGGTGCTGATAACATGACATGTTCATATAAAGTTTCCTTTGTTAATACCCAGCATCACGCGCGTAATGCTGGTAATATGTATGTTTGCTAATCCAGCATACAACATCATCTATATGATACACACTGTTCCACACCTCTCCCCACACTCACCTCATTATCATTCTCTGTCCATAGCAGAGCACACACAACACATGCTCTGCAGAGTAAACATTGGACAGATTTTCATCTACCACATCTTACTTTTTGGCAAGGGCTCTCCTCTCTTCTGGGGTATAATCAAGAGATCCTATTGCTCCCTCTCCTTTTGTTGGCATGAATCCGATTATAGCTATTAGGGCGGTTCGGACTGGAAGAGAGACAGACAAGAGCAGAAAAAACAAAGAGGAGATGAGAAAAATTAAAAACAGAGCACATTCAACATAACAGAGTAGGTGAAATTACAAGTCAGGCTGCGCTGTCGTCATGTTCAGTACCCATGTTACATAAGTGGCGGGGATGCTTTGTTTTGTGTGTCTAAGCCTGGATTTACCCTGGACTCTCTATGAGGACATCCACCATGTGTCTGTACTCACACATTCTCCAGCTGGCATGAGACACGTTTTACAATATGGTTAGGGTCAGGGGTTTGTTTGTGTCTCTGTTATGACTGTCTGTGCATCAATCTATCCAATATACCCAATAATAAGAAATAATTTACACAGCACCAATTGTTTTGGTCAGCCGTTTCAGCATACCACTGGAGATTTGGCCACAGGTTCAGGCTCTCACAAGTCATGCCCTGCATCCCAACAGCTACATGGTAACATACAGTAAAAGCAGTTAACACCTGGCAGCAGTCACTCTTTGGTACAGTCCATTAAAACTACTCTTGGTGGATTGTTATTCCATTTTTTCCATCCGTGCATCAGAACTGGTTATTCATCTTCCTGTACAGGGTGTCACGAGTCTTTAAATCCACAACTTAATTTGATTTTCGATTTGAACTTCTATTTTCCAGCACTGACGGCTCTGCCATTGTTAGACTATCAAGTCTTAATTTGAATCAACTGTTCACTGGTTTTATGCCCTGACGACTGTCATCTCCATTCTCAAATTCTTCTTAAAAAAGATTAGCTACCAGTAGGAGCAGCTACATGGTATCAAGTGTGATAGAACTGCCATATCTTTTTTGGAACGTACCACACTAAGGCTGTATGGTTTTACCTAACTAACAATGATAATGTGATTCAACATAAGGAAGCAGCTGCCCTCATGACAGACAGTGATCAGACACCTGGACTGATTATTACATGCCACAGGATCAATCAGAGTGCTCCAGGTAACATCCATCTATCCATGCTTCTGAATCCTGAATCCTGAATATAGATCTCATGTTTAAATATAGAACCAGGAAGATCTGGTCCATGTTATAATACTAATTTATAGCAGCCACCACCATGACACCTCGTAGTTGTTACATGTCATCATTTCCACTTCATGGTGTCTAATGTGTAACACAAGATCATACAGGGACTGCACAAAAACTGTTACAGTGCCAAAGTGGACTTAAGACAGCAGCATCTGAATTGAAACACACACACAAGTTTTTGTGAAGACAGCAGTTATTAGATTGACAGCATTTTCCCCTTTTCAGACTCACAGTGGATATCAGTGCTCTACACACCTTGTCAAATTATGTAGTTACAGCGTGGCCTGAGATGAAAACCCATTACATTAAATTACCTTCACTCTGTGTCATTTGAATTAAATAAGCAGAAAAGTCAAAGTAAGAGCAAAAAGTTAGTTTTGAAGTTAAATGTACACTCTTGATTAATACGAGAAAGAGCTGGAGCACATCTGACTTTGATAACGGCAGTCTGCAAGTCTGTAACTCTCTTCAGGTCCAATTTTTGAACTTTTGAGCCTTCGTTTCAAGAAAAAGAAGAATGGATCTGTGTGTGTGTGTGTGTGTGTGTGTGTGTGTGTGTGTGTGTACTACTACTCCTATTCAACAGTCTGTGTGAATGTAACTAAAAAATGCACGGTAAAACTCATTGTGGACTGCACATTAAAATACGAGCAGACGAGTAAAGGAGCTTGAAAAAAAATACATAAACATATTCATAAATAAATATTTATTCATAAATGGATCTAAATAAATAGGAATATGTAAAATAGAAAAATGTAAATCTTCTCCAAAGTGACATCAGAGGGAATGTTTGAATTACTTAGCCACACTTTATTTTATTAATGTAAGCGTAGCATATGAAGTAAAGCAGCAGCCAGCAGTCTGGAGCGTAACCCTGGAATCACTGCAGCTGGCCTGCCTGTGACGGAACTCAGAGCAATTATTCAGCCAGGCCTCCTGCGGTCATTCCAAACATGATGAGACACAACTTGTACACAACACTTTAAGAACTCAGCAGGGGAAATCAAATCTCCAAGGCATGGCCAGCCATGTGACCTGCAGTATGCTGGTAGAAAGAGGTTTAGAGCAACCTTTGTCTTTGATTTAATCCTGTTATTGATTCAACTTTTTTTTTCTTTTTTTTTGTTATGAGAAGGAACCAGTTAGGGAAAACGCTTGAGGAAGACACACTGCCTCCCACTGAGTTCTCTCTGATGAAACACCCATGCTGAGACGTAACATGAAAGCAGGACTCGGCAGAAGGATGAATCGCCAGTAGAACTAAAATGAGTTCTTGGTAGAAATAAATTATCAGCTTTGACTTTAGAGGTACAAAAATACGCCTTTCTGCCAATGAACAGGCTCACCATTGGGTCCTCGATAAGTATGGAATTAGCAGCAACAAACACTAAAGATATGAGGTTAATTCCATTGATTTATTATTTATTTTTACATATTTCTAGCGTATAAACTGAAGATTTGGCTGGCCAAAAGATATGGACTCTCATGTGTGATGGAAGGTTTTAATTTCAAAGCACAGACCACAGAGCACCTTCACCTCTGTGAGTAAAGGTTTCATACTTGTCTAACAGACCTTTTTCACAGCAGCCATTATGACATAGTAGTGTAAACACAGGCGTAACCAATGATGCTAATTAAGGTTCAGTTCCATTCAGGTCAAACAGAGTCAGTGGTGCATGTTGACCACTGACAGTATAAAGACCTAATGACTTGGGTGCTCAAACAAGTCCACTGTGACAGCACCAACCTGTCAATCATAGTAGCCATGCAGTTAATTCTGCATAACTTTAAGCCTTAATATCATTTGAACAGGTGAGTTGTATATAAATTCATCCTCAGTACAGTTGTCATGAACGGGGAAATTAGCTATAGAGACCAAAACTGTTTTTTGTACCAGGCTGTAAACATGTTTATTTCTGCTGTGAAGTTGGGCATTTAAACATGGGGAGTTCAAATGTTCTGTAGCCAGCTAAGTGGGCACTCGAGGAACTACAGTTTTTGGCACTGGCTTCATTTCCCAGCCACGGAGGTTGACTCACTGGCTCTGCTGCACTAAATGGAACGGTACCTTAATTAGTATCATCAGATACTGCTGCTGTGAAAAAAGACAGTGGGGCCTTTATTTACCTCAACTGCAGACATGCCTTCACTTTAAACAGGTTTTATCTGTCTGAATTTATCAATGTATCAAATCATATTTTAGAAGAAGAATCCATGTTTTCCATGTCTACTTATTGTCCCGATAAATTAATAATTCCATCAGTACAACAGAGTCATACAAAATACAGTGAATTGACTAATTATTTTCAGTCACTACCATTTTGACTAATCTTTGGTTGCTGTTAGCTTCTATCAATGAAACTTCCTGCAGAGAGCTTTCAAAACGAAAGCCAGCTAGCAACTCAAAGGGAGTCATTTCTTCTGTTCTTTTTAATGTTCGGGTTTTATTGATGACAGTGCCAAAAAACAATTTCAGTTTGGTTGGAAATAATTAGTGAATAGTCTGTACTGGTGGAATTATTGCTGTGGAAATTTACACATTTCCTGAGATGCTGATTTTACTGTGCGAGTCATTAGAGTACAGATAATTGCTCTGCTTTTATTTGCAACCAACTTTTAGTGCAGCCCTACTCTGAGACCCTGCCATTATCTGAATAGCAGCATTTATTTGAGAATTAGGATGATTTATGAGAAGAGTGGACGGTCATTTGATTCTGTCATTCAAGACTCCTCTTCAGAACACAGTGAGATAAAATAATAAAATAACTGTGCGTGGACTGACACATGAGGACAGAGCATCAATAGTTTTTCATATTTCTGCTATGAATGTCTGTGACTGATCATATTTTCCAGCTCTACAAATAATAAGACTCATTATTGAGACTTTTTCCAGACTCTCCAGGCTACACTAAAACACTGACCTTGGACAATGACTAACTAGAGAGACTCTGGGAATTAACTACATGTGAGACTTGAGGATACTTACTGCTCCAAGAGGGTTGCCAGGTTTCTGGATGGTGACCAGAGATGCTCAGACAAATCTTCTTCCCAACTTCGAATCTTCCATTCGGCTAGAAGGAAAGGCAATAAAAGGAGGCAGAGGGTGGAGACATATGAATAAAACATACATTCTCAAAAGTTATGGCATGCAGACTGAAAAACTGAAAGTTTGAAACAGTTGAGAGTGTTGAATGAAGAAATGCAGGCAGCTCTTCTGCAGAGTTTTCTAACAATGAATGCAAACTAAAGAAGAAACATTAGAAAAGACAAAGAGTAGCTGGACAACAATGAAAAAGGTGGTGTCTGTCAGAACAAGGACTCCGGCTTTTATCAGCCTGTCATTAGTGCAGGTGTCATACAGCTGTCTGAATATAATAAGACAGTCTCATATTCTCACAAAACCCTCCGACAGTGTGTTGACAGGCGGGGCTTTGATCCGACAACTGTCACTTGGTGTGTTGCAACCAGAAATGGGGTTAAATGACACGCTGTCCATTTTCCGCTCTTTGATCATCTGATTTGACGTCTTCCCGTTCCGCTTCAGCTGGGGGAATAATCGGATGGGATTGTGACGCGGCCCTCGTCTGCGTCTTACCGTGAGGAGGATGATGCTGGGGGGCTTCATGGGGTACTCTGGGGGGAGCACGATCCTGCCGTGGTAAACCCCGCCATCGAAATCGGAATCTGGGGGGCCGCGTACAGAGAAGTGCCACTCAAAAAGGTTATCCTGCAGAAAGAGAGAGAGGGGTCACACTGAGCACATACTACACACGTTGATCAGGATGAGGTCCAGCACTGACAGTCACATTTCCTGTGGAGCAGTTTCTAATTAATAAAGAAATGATTTTTATTTGTGCATTGTAAATGAAACATTTCTAACCTCTAGGCTGTTTTGGCTCAGGTCTCTCTCTCTTTATGTTCAGCCTTTTGGCATGACATCCACTACATGTCTTGGTATATCATCAATCAGTGTGGAGGATTTGTTCTATCCGCCCCCTAAATTCACTCTGTTCCTCGTTTCTGTCAAGCTTTTACTGCCTCAAACACATTTTTCAGTACCCATGGATACTAAGGCCTCACTATAGAGGAGGCTGTCAGTGTTTTTAATAGATCATGCCTGAATATTTTAGATTCTGTAGCACCTGTCCAAATCTTCTTTCTCTGCCACAGTTAAATGAAGAAATAAGAATTGTAAAAAGACAATGTAGGGAGGCTGAGCAGAAACTGAAGAAGGAAAATAGTGTCTCCCTCGCTTCTCTTAAAAATTTGATCTTTTCTGTCTGCAATCAAAGAAGCAAGGAGCTAATATTTTTTGAAAAATGATCGATAAACATCCCAGAATCCTCTGTAAAACCATAAATCATTTCTTCATTACCTTCATGAGTGGAGATCTGAAAACACATTCATACAGAATTCAGAGAGTTTGACGTTGACTCATGCCCACCTTCACAAACTCTCACACACACCCACCCACACACACACACACACAATCTCTGTCAACCCTTTAAGGCACTCTAAAAATCATCCACCTGCCCTCCAGACTGTGTTTCAGACAGTTTCTCTGGATATTTGAGCCTGTATTAACAGCTCTCTGTCTTCTGACATTTCCCCCTCAGATTTTAAACATGCCACCATCTAACCCCTCATAAAGAAGCCCTGATGGGATCCCACTGTTTTTTAGAATGATCTCTAAAGCTGCCATCTTTGTCCAAAACCTTAGACAAAAAAAATGTCTCCATTTACATGTTCCTCCATTATCATGCTCACATTGTATTGAAGTTATTGAAGGTTAGTGGTCAGAAAATGCTACAGTGCAGCCATGACTGGCTGACAGGATGTCATCTTTGCCCCAATTTAAAAGTTTTAGTCGCAACATTTCATCACTGTGGTCTGCTTTGGGAGTCTACCAGCTGAAGTGTGTTTGAGACGACACTACGATGGGAAAGAGGAACGTTCTTGAAAAGAACTTAACACAGTAACTTGACTGGCTGTGTGTGTGCGGCTTATGCGTTTGTGAAAAATTGCTCAATTTTGACTGTTTCCTGAATTGAATTGAATGAATGTTCACTGGGATTAAGGTCAGGTGACTGTGGAGGAAAGTCCATGACAGTCAGGACTCCTTGGTTAAGTAGTTCTTGCAAAGCATGGAGGTGTGTTTGGGCTCATTATCCTGCTGCAGTATGAAGCCTTATCCACAGATTCAAACCAGAGGGTGTAGCATGTCTCTGAAGATTGGGGTGCAACTTCTCCATGGTCAGGGTGGAGTCAATTCAATGCAGGTGTCCAACTTCAGAAACAGAAAAAACACCCCTAGACTTGAATATTCCCTCAGACCACCATGTTTCAATGTGGTTTGATACCCTGCAGCGTCATTACCTCTCCTGCTGTCTCCTTCCATACACCCTTCTGTTACTGCCAGAAATCTCAAACTTGGATTCATCATTATATAAAACTTTTTTTTCAGTCATCCACTGCTGGTGTTTCTTAGTCCACCCCAAGTGTTAGGCCTTGTTTCCCCTCTTGCAAAGTGGTTTAGAAACTGCTACTCATTCATTTAGTCCACTGTTGCGTTCTTTATTTAGCAAATTCTGAATGGATGTCTGGATGTAGTGATCTTCTGATGCTTTAGATACAACTGATCCAGTTTCTGCTAGGGTTGCAAAATTCTGGGAATTTTCAAAGTTGGAAACTTTCATGGGAATTAACAGGAAATTATGGGAATAAATGTGAATAAACCAGGAATTTACAAAATTGAAGGTTGGCTCTTAACAGGGAACTTAAATATAGTTGGGGAAGATGTATTTGAGCATAATATTGACTAAAACAACCAGATTTTATGCAGGTACACTTGAATATCTGCTATTCCTCAATCACATGCACATAGCACACTGCACACTGCTGAGGCCACGCCCCCTACCTGCACAGGTGATTTCTGTACCTGGACCACACTTTAGAGCCCAGAGCACACAGAGACTATTGAAGACACACATTTGAGCTTGTGGACTACATAATATTGTTCAATAAAATAATTCAAACTTGATAAAGTTCTACTTACAAATAAATCTGTTGAAATGTTTTTTAATTGTTTTATTTTACATGTCTGCTTATGACAAAACAAAATGTTTACATTAATGTTTGGATATGATACAGTTTGTTTAAAATACCCCCAATTTACAGTTAATTCTCCTAAATTTCCATTAATTCACATATATATATATATATATATATATATATATATATATATATATATATATATATATATATATATATATATATATATATATATATATACATACACTTATATTTTCATAATTCCCATGGAGTTTCCGATTTGGAATATTTCCCATATTCCCTAGCTTAACTTCCCATGGAAAATTTCCAGAAAGTTTCTGGAAAGTTAGAAATTTTCCACCCCTTAGCAACCCTAGTTTCTGCAAAGCATTTTAGAACTCCATGCACTGCCGCCTTAGAAACCTTAAGTGTAGTTTTGATTTGACACTGACCTCTATTTATTTTTATTCGTCTATTCTTCTTTATCCATCTTAAATCGAATTTTTAAGGACAGACATAAAAAAAAAAAGAATGGCTCACCCTTTTATTTATCATTTACGTCATTAGCCCTGGAAAAAATAAACTTAAACTTGCCCAGTCGTACTGCGGCCAAACTGCTGGGATATGTTGCTTTTTCACTACAGTAAGAATCCATACCATGACAGCCCTATGGCAGGTACAGTGCACCCTGACTTTTATTTTGTGCTCTTACCATGTTCCTCCATATTATCATTGATAGAAATTGGACAAAACAACAGTATCAAAATAAGACAGCAGTTGTATGAAACCAGAAATGGAGTCAAATATTGTAGTATAAACACTGGCATTCTACAGGTACCCCAGCACAGTAGTGTCCTGTGGAGAACTTACTTCCAGTGGCTGGGCATGGTAGTGCTCTGTGGGATCCCTCAGTTCAGCAGCCTCTTTCATCAGCCTCTTCACCGCTGGTTATTCAAAGGAAACACAGACACAAAAAACACCAAGATTAGAGAATGCAGGGTCAAACAGTCATCTTCTTCATGATCTTTACAGCTTACATCCCCAGTGTTTGCAGCAGTCCACCACCATGTGTGCGAAGCCCTACAATTCCAATTTTCAAATGCAGCACTTTTACAGGCTGACATTTCTGATTTACAGATGCAGAGGGCTGCAAATCTGCTGCTCCCGAGTAACAGGACGTTAACACGGACCGACAGATGAGAAGAGCAAGCAGAGGGACTGGGCTCCACATAACGACGCCGCACAAAGTCTCTGCTAAAATTCACGCTGACTGTCACACTCCTTCAGACAGCTAGAATAAAAAAGGCTGAAGCAACAATGAAGCTCCTTGTACTATCCAAATATCTGGGATTAAAACCACCATTGGCTCTTCTGTTTCTTCACATATTCAACAAGACACTTCCGTGTCACATCGTCTCCCACTAAGCCCTTGGTGCGTGGACCGGCATACTGCATGATTAAATCACGTGTCTTTGATTAAGAAACAGATTTAAACACTTGAGAAGCAGAACACTGGGTACATATTTAGTTACAGGGGACAGCTAAGCTGTCAGAAGATTGTGTCCCTGTTCATTCAGCAGAGTGTACCTCTCTACAGCACTAATTCCATCAGTACAGCAACAGAATCATGTCATACTCACCACTTGGCTGCTTGCAGTTTCTCTTTTTAAAAGCAATTCTCATTTCACTTAGTAATTAATCACAGTCTACTATACTTTGCTGTTAAGCTGCTGTCATATTAAAAGCTTTCCAGCGTCTCAAAGGCCATAATACCTCCGTTTCCTGATAGGCTTTTAATGTGACATGCCTGTGTTTCCACCACAAATGGTCTTCCATAGGTAAAGGTGAAGAATGCTATAAATGGAAGTTGTCATGTCCATGTAGAATAGAAGAAGTGGAAATGAGACAGCTCTGTGATGGGTTTTTTTCAACTCTGTGAAGATAATTTTTACCCAGCAGCTGAAACAAATTTATTGCTGCGTGTGCCTCTTTCGGCTTTTTAATGTTTTAATGCGTTGGCTTAACTCTGAACAAAAAATCATCAAAGCAGAAACGATTGGAACTTTTTATGACATGACGTCACTCTGTGGTTGTTGTTATGCGGATGAAATTAGTGGTCCAGAATTGTACATTTTACTGACCTTATCCTGCTCATCATCATAGTATACTGAGCTAATCAACATGATTAGCTGATTCATTCAATAGCTGATCAACTGGAAAGCTCTTCATGGTCAGGCACCATCATATCTAAAAGAGCTCATAGTACCTTACTACCCCTCTAGTACACTGTGCTCTCAGAATGCTGGGTTCCTTGTGGTTTCTATAGTCTCAGGTCATCCCTTAGTTATGCTGCTATAGGACTAAACTGCTGGGGGATTTCCCATGATGCACTGAGCTCTTCTCTTCTCTCTCTCCCTCTTCATCTGTAAACATTCATGTCTCATTAATGCATGTTACTAACTTAACTTCTTCCCCGGAGTTTTTGTGCTTATCGTCTTCCAGGTTCTCATAGATGGTGGCTACACCGAGATCAGGGATTGGTCGAGCCTGCTGTTTTGGTCCTGCTTGATGTCCACTACATATACTATTATCATGATTACCATAATTACTACCTTTAGTCATATCTCCATTAAAAGTCGGTGGATAACCGTCCACCAATGAGCTTGGGACTGCCTGAGGTTTCTGTCTGTTAAAAGGAAGTTTTTCCTCGCCACCGTCGCCAAGTGCTTGCTCATGGTGGAATTGTTGGTCTCTGTAAATAATATTATAAAGAGTACGGTCTAGACCCGCTCTGTATGAAATGTGTCATGAGATAACTTCTGTTGTGATTTGGCGCTATATAAATAAAATTAAAATTCTAAATGAATGAAAATGCCAAATATAACTAGTTCCAGCATCTCAAATGTGACTATTTGTCCAGTTTTCTGTCTTTTATGATACAAAATTAACCAAATGATGAATCAATTGATAAAGACAGCGATTGTCAGATCAATCAAGCACTCTGCAGAGAGAAAGACGAGATGAATAAATGCTGTTGATGGTGTATGAGTACATGTCAGAGCTCAACCCGCTGTGGTCAAACTGAAAGATTGCTTATTAAAGCAAAGTTAATAAAAGATTAGCAGATGACAGCGGGAGTCGTGATCCTGCTGTATGCTACAAACAGCTGAAGTCAGGCTCAAGGCAGAAACAGAGTAAACAAGTTATTTTTTCCATTTGTGTTTGAGGGGTCAATCTCTACCCACGGCAGCATTTTGGGAGTTTATGTGCAGACGCTACATGCTCTTTGAATGAGGCGGCAGGGAAACATCTGCTGGCATTAACCCTCGTGTCATGACCCAGCCTGCAACACACTCAGGCCTGCTGGGTTAATCTGAATATAAACAACCTCATCACTCTTAAAAGGATGGTTACACAAGTCCAGCTGTTGTTACTCACTGTCCTGGCAGCAAAGGACAGAGAGATGCTCCTTGATGTAATTCTGACCACCAGGCTGCAGCTACACCAGTCCACGAGGCGGGTTCTCACAGCGAGGCCACATTAGAGTCCATCCAGGGCAAAGCCTGGGGTTAAATACCCCATCGTGCTCTAACACGAGGTCATGAGTCACAACAACAGGTGCTGATGTCACAGTCTCAGCCTCATGTTGACAATGTGCTCATCGCAAGTTCAAAGGTGCTGTTGAGCTATCGGACAGCAAGGTCAATTTGCTTGCTTTTGCTCTTTTAATGGGGCTGCTACTAGAGCACCAGCTATCAGCTACCAGCCCGCCGCAAGAGGAAACAGGATGGGGCTGAAAATTGGAAAGTAATTGTGAAAAGGAAAGCGGAACTAAGAGGTATTCATGGAGGCAAAATTGGTTTGGAATCCAATCGAGTGCGGACTGCTAGGGTGTTGAGCTGGAAATGGAGACTGTGAAATGAACAGAGAAGAAGCGGACGAAGGGCAGCGGTGGAGATGGGTGGAAGGGCAAATAACAGGGATGAAGGCGAGGCGAGCTGAGAGGATGTGCAGGCTGCGGGGGGGGGGGGGGGGGGGGGAAGCAGTGGTGAAGCAGTGAAGCAGAGAGATGGTCTGACACAACGCGGCTATCAGGGCACGTGTTCTGTTCTCCAAGGACAGACACTCTTCAGTGAAGATGTGAACAAACCACAGTAATCCTACATTGAACACACAAGGAGGCTGGGGGAAGAGTACGCGGGTCTGTGGCTTCCATCGCCCCCTCCGCTTTACACAAGAGTGCAGGGGTCATGGAGTCCTTGCAGTCTCACTCAAGCCTAAAATTAGACAAGGGGGCATATGAGAAGCTGAACCTGTGAATGAAGAAATACACCCTCCATGCACCATCCTGCTGAAGCATCCCGTCCCAGCACTGATCAGAATACACCTCATGTTTTGGCGGTTCTGCACAGCAAAAACCTTTCAGACTGCATCCCAGGGTGATGAACCTCACAAATGTTTTCCAGGTCGTAGAAGAGGAGAGGAGCCAGGATTCCTGCCTTCTGTCTTTACTGCTCAACTCTACCAACCAACATCTGCCAGCTGACATCTATCCATTGCACTCAAAGACAACTCCAAAAAAGAAGAGACCTGAGCTGAGCGACATCTCCATCAGAATGATGAAATAATCTGCTTAGGGGGTGTTACTGCCTGGGAATGATGGCACGTGCCTTTTATGTTGTGAGTTTGATTCCAGCTTCTGGTATCATCTCTGCTCTCTCCACACATATGTATGCATACATTATTCCATCTCCATCAATGACAATCTGTTGGCTTTTCTGAAAATGTTAAGCTTCAGCAGAAACCAAATTATGACAAAGCTGTTTCCCCATGTGGCGACGCACACGAGAGCCAACAAATTAAATAACAGACAGGAAGCTTAACTGTGCAGTGATCTGTGAACAGCTCGACATGCGGCTGCAGCGCTTCACAGTGTGAGCTCCATCCGTCACGAGCGGAAACAAAACATCAAATTCACGACTGCTGAGCCAGCTGTAGGCAGAGCAGCCTACGTGTTGAAAAGACCAACTGACAACTAGAACTGGAAGGTCGCAAATGTGATCTGTGAACGTGTGATCAGCCTGTCCGACCATCGGCTGCTCTGCATGCAAAGCTTTCAGACAGGCAGGCAGGACAGTGATCATAAAGGATGTTCAGGCTGGGTGGTACTGACAAAATCAAAAAACTTTACTGAATACCTAAATATCAATGACAATATTTAGATGACGACTACTGGCTCCTTCAGACTAGGTCTGAGGTTCAACAGTATTTTATTGAATCCAAATTAAGTATCAGATATGCTGATCCAACCCAAATTATTTCAGCTCTTTTACTGAATCCAATAAGGTTTCACATTCTACGTTCCTGTGGAACTTGAGTTATAACTTTGCCTGGTCCAGACCTTCAAATCCTCGCCTCCACCGGGTTTCTTAATCACCTGTTGCTGGCTGAAATGTCTGGCTGACTGGAGTTTTTAGCAGCAGCTTAATTAATGTTCACAACCTGAAAAAGAGATTAGCAGCTGAGGAAAAAGTGGATCATACACACTGAATTAAAATGTGTATTCTACAAACTCTGCAGGTCTCATGTTCCTTGTGCCAGTTGCTACAAATACTGGCAGTCTCAATTATTGAAATATTGAGGATCTTAAAATACTGGTATGATATGCACTGAAGTTTAACTGGGAGATTCTCCTGAAAGCGGCATCATTTATACAAGTCACCACTCACCCTTTTTACGACTTATCTCACGATCACATTTCACAGTGTTCACGGATCACTGACAGTCCAGAGCTGCTTCCGGTGACCCCCCCAGCTGACCTTCTTACACACCTCGATTTATGTCATTTATTGACACTTATTTAAATGAATGATCCAACCAAACTGTAACACTGAAACCCCACCGGGCACGTCTCTGTCACATCACAGTTGCGACGCTGTTTTGGTCTGTTCTCCCATCGACTTCAAACCCCACTGGGAGCGTTTAGAACCGTTTAGCCCGCCAGACTTTGTTAACTTGCTCAGATTTGGTCATTTTTTCTGGTTTATGTGCTTCTAAATATGTAAATATGCTATGTAAATCAAATTGTTTCCCTTTGGGCTGTTTTTACGATTTGCACGGGGTGTTTTATTTTGAAAATCGACCGGATTCTTTATACTGTTTCTCTGTCTGACTTCCTGCCAGCTGGAGCTGCTCTGTGTGGATTGAGGCGGGCTGCTTGCGACGTCCTACAAAAACCGAACCGTTGTGTATTCTCAGCGGGGCAGAGCAGAGAGATGCTTTTGGGACGCTTCTGAAATGGACCACGGTGCTTCCAGCGGGGTGTGAATCATTGACTGGAACAGCCACAATCAGTGACGTACACGGAACGCATTGCATCCGTGCCGGGTTGGGTGTTTATCAGTTTAATCTCTTTGGATGTGATTTTACAAATATTGAAATCTGAAAAAGATTCATAATTACATTGTAATATTAAGTTAAATGAACATTTGTACAATCATTAGAAACACTTGTGACGTGATGTGACCAAACAGGCAGAGTAACTTTGATGTTAGTCAACTAGAACAGTTTAATAAGCATATTACCATTCTGTTTTAAGGGCCAGAGAATATATGAATATGGCATCAACATATTATCCACTACTCCTCCTGATATCTAATGTAATATTCCAACAAAATAATATATTGAGGCACACACACACACACGCCAAATCAGAGAGCCAGAGACATTCTGCAGTCTAATGGAAGGTCTCTGAACGCTCACATTATTTTGAAACTTAGTATAATGAATGAAATAACAATAAAACAGAAAGTCTCACTGAACCAAAGAAAGTTTCATTTCTTTTATTATCTAACTCTGACTCCATTCTGTGTGAAGTGGTTTCTCATGCTAAAGAAAAATGACAGACAAAAGCAATGGAATTTCTCTAAAGGTAGAAAAAAAGGAGACTTTAATGTTGGTCACAAACACACCAGTAGCATCCTTACAGTTCCTATTACGCCAAAAGTACAAGCAGCTAGTAGCTGGGAGTCAACCAAAGTGTCCTTGTGTTAGATGTTGGTGAGACCACAGAATTGTTATGCCAGAGAGCAGAAGAGAGCGGCGCTCTGAAAAGAAATAAAGAGAAATATTTTTGACAGCAATTAGGATGACAAGAGGAGAGGGGGAGGAACGAGCCGGGAGAAGGTGACGTGAGGTACCTCTTCAAGTGAGTTTTTAACCTGCGATGGAAGCTGCAGAGTGTGTGTGTGTGCGACTGAAGAGGAAAATGTCATTCCACCATTTTGGACCCAAGAGGGAAACTTTGAAAATGCTGATTGAAATGCTGCGCTTATGTCTGTTGTGCCTGCGCTGTCAATGCAGAGAAGACTGGAGGACATGTGTTGCATTGCTGAGAGTGTGAGGAGGAAAATTAAAGCTACGGAGGTCTAATCATTGTGTGTGTGTGTTTGTCTTTTGTTGCATTTCTTTTATTATTGGCTTCCTAGATGTTTTCCATTTCATAATTCCAGAGTTTATTTATGAAGTTTAATCCTCGCCTGCCTTAAAAGATTTGAGTCTTTACTCAGTGTTCTGTGCTGGTGCAACAGTTCATGGTATTATGGATGCTGAACTAGACCAGATCACTCTATGGATCTTTCTTCAGAACAACAACACCTAAATTTAGTGAAGGGCTTTGTCTGTACGAGTGCAGTTAATATGTAATTATGTGTGTGTGTGCTCAGAGTCTGGCACAGAATCAGCATTTTATAGAGCTTTACAAATCACAGCAACATTTCAAAGCTGGAAAATGAACTCTGCCTAATGTTAATGAACTAACTCTGCCTACTTAATGTTTTATTTTCTATAATTAAAACATAACTTCTGTCTAAATGAATAGAAGCAGGCTTAACAATGTTCATTACCACTCAGTCACAGAGAAGTCAACTTCTAAATTACCTTAGCTACTTTTCTATAGAACAAGATTAAAAGTTATACTTAATGGTTACATCAGCCCGCTAACATGCTCACAGTGACAATACTAGAATGCAGATGTCTAGCTGGTGTTATATTTGCCATGTTCCTCAACTTAGTTTAAAGTGTTAGCATGCTAACACTTGCATATAGCCGTCTTGACATGACATAGTAGTGTAAACACAGGTGTTACCAATGATAGTAGTTAAGGTTCAGTTCCCTTCAGCTCAAACAGAGTCAGGGTGCTGCTGTGGGGCATGTTGGCTCACTGGAAAGGCTCTGCTGCAATAAATCTAACTGAACTTGAATTAGTCTCATTGGTAACACCTGCTGACCCTACTATTTCATGTCAAAATGGCTGCTATGAAAAAGGTGTATTAACAAAGTACAGCTGCAGCTGAAGGGACTGTCATTGGTTTTTCAGGTATTTGGTCATAAACCAAAGTATTAGACAAGCTAAAGACCTGAAGATGGTCCGTTATTTTATGTCTGAACCCAATTTAATATCTATCCATCCAATAGTTGACGTGATGGGTCAATAAAAACCTAAAAGTCAAGCTCACCGTGTGAGTGGACCACCAAAATCATAAAGATCCATCCTCTTGGGAGCTTGCATATGTGACCTAAACTTCATGGCAATCCATGAAATAGTTATTGAGATATTTCACTCAGAACCACAAACATAAGTCAACCTCATGGTGCAATAGAGGAATAGACGGGGATCACCAAATTCAGAGAGACTCAGCATCTCGGCACAGATTGCCATTCCTACAGCCACAGGTAGGCTTGCTGTGGTAGTTGGTGTTACACAGTCTTTGAGTACACACCGGTTACACACCCACAGCATTACTTACCCACTTCAGTCTTTTAAAAAGAGTTATTTTATAGGAATAAAGCCCATTTAGTTCATTTTCATACATTAGCTCCCACGTCCATCAAATTTAAATACTCCAATTTGTAAAATAGCCGGATGACAGACACAGCAATTATAAACTGGAAGTGTGTGCTCTGTGAAGCAGCAGCAGAGTCGAAGCTGGAGTCAGATTTTACTTATCACACAACGAGAGTAAGGAGAGTGGAACGACGTGATGATGGATGGATTTGGTGTCAAAGCAAAAAGAAAAAGCACATATTTGGCAAAATTTTGGATTTAATCCCAGTGCTAACGGGGAACTGACTGATAACTTTAATGGGACAACCTGTACGCTTGATGAAGGTGGTAGCATCTGGAGGCAACACCTCTAATCTACACATACCCCTTTAAGTGCACCCCAAGAGTGAGGCTGTAGCTAAAGCCCCACCAGAGGCCAGACACACAGTCATGGACCTGTGTTAGCTAGCTCCGTGTCGACTATGATCAGAGGGGATTACCACTAACCAACCTCCTGAGGGAAGCCCTGCACTCTGGTGGAGTTCTTGGACCCACATCACAGAGTCACGCAGGTCACTATATATGATATTTTCCAAGCAGTACTTATACGGCGTTATAAAATCATTTGGTCGAGTGTAAATAACAGTACACCGGCATGCAGAGAGCAGAATAACCCAACAACAAAAAGTAGTGTTAATTAGCTAACTTTACCCTTATTTTATCTGGCAAAATCAGATTCGAGCTAAAATCTCCATCTCCTACAGATTGTTAAAACATTGATAATTCTGTACGATTAAACTGCTGCCCTGTGCTTTGAAAGTCACACACTTTCAAACGATGTATCATTCAGCCTTATCTGTATTTTTCTGTTAGTTCCAGGCCTGTGTAGGAAGCCTGGGGCATCGAGTTGCCATGCAGTGAATGACTTCCAGTTACCATGCATCTATGTGTATGTAGTGTTTACAGTAAGTTCAGCTTCAGAGTATGGTACATGGCTGTTGCCCAAAGCGACAACAAGCCCGATGTGTGGCTTAAGTTGTCCTGACAGCACGGGGAGTAGTGGTCCCCCTCAACAACTACCCAGCAGGCCTTGGCACACGCCAGCAGCACTCGGTTTTGCTCCCACAGCGGCAGCAGAAGCAGCAAATGAGGCATTTAGCTCTACATTCTGGCTGTGTGGAGGAGGGCCGACTGTGTGAGCAGATAAAACTATCAGGACCATGTGCCATGCCACGGTTATTGTCTCCACATACAGTTTGCACATATATGCTGTTTATGTGATGACTTGTCTGAACACTGAAGAACTTTTTGTCTCCGTTCTAGAAAAAGAAAAAAAAAGAGACAATCTTAGGTGTGTGTGTGTGTGTGTGTGTGTGTGTGTGTGTGTGTGTGTGTGTCTGTGTGTGTGTGTGTGTGTGAGGGGGGGGTGGCTCCAGTTAAAAGCTATTAAGGTTAAAACATCTTCTCTATCTTCCTGGCCACCAGTTAGTCATGATTCTCCACTTGGGGAATCCATCAGTGGCCTGCAGAGAGGAATCAGAGTGCTCAGAGGTGTGATAGGCTATCAGGGCCGAACAGGCACTTCAGAATGAGAGATGAGCCATTTGGGGGAGTCAGCTCAGTGCCTCATCCACCAATATCTTCTGGGATGGCGGGCGGCAGCACTACCTTTGATGGCATGGCCGGTGGCAGCTCCGTGGGTCATGGACCAAATATCCTGGTGTCTAGACCTAATCTCAGAGCACTCCTGTGTCAAGTTATGTGTGCACGTGCCTGTTTATCCAGCCAGTCATCATCAAAACATAAAGGCCATGACAGTCATGGTCATTATATGATATGAATATTGGCATTTTAGAAATAGTTCATCTTTAACATAACATGAATAAAATTGGTGATAAGGATCCCTAGAATTGGGGTAATTAAAGACAGAATATGAGTGACATTTTAGAGTAGACATGCATGTTTCAAGCTATTCCCTAAATCGATTATAGTTTGTTTGATCAATCAATAGTGGATTCATTTTTGCAAAATTACATCAAGTTAAGGAGCACACTTTTCCAGAATAAAAGTTTCTTTTAAACTACTGCTCCTGTATAATCCAAGTAGGGTTGCAAAATTCCATGAATTTTCAAAGTTGGAAACTTTCCATGGATTTAACAGGAATTTATGGGAATTAACAGGAATAAACCAGGACCCACCTGTCAATCAAAGTGTCCACACTCTGAATTCTGCATAACTAAATTCACCCTCAGTACAGTTGTCATGAACGGGGAAATTAGCTATAGAGACCAAAACTGTTTTTTGTACCAGGCTGTAAACATGTTTATTTCTGCTGTGAAGTTGGACATTTTAACATGGGGACTTATGGAGACTGACTCACTTCTGGAGTCAGCCTGCAGATTTTGGCACTTCCACATTGGCTTTCACTTCACAGCCACAGAAGTTGCAGATTGCTTCTCTCCTGCCAGTTTTTGTAATTTCAGCCTCTGGTTCAATAAATCTGAATCTAAACAAGTTTTTAGTCTTCATAGTCAACCAACTTTTATTTAAATATTTTTATTTATCTTATTATAAGACCAGACAAAACTCTGTTTTTGTTTTAAGCGAGCGCCAAAACATCAAGGTGACCTTTTAGATATATGCACTGTTATCACTTCATTGTTTTATCCTATTAGACATTTATGAAAAAAGCATAATGTCCACGGCTGTCACCAGGGTGGAGGCAAAACACTATAACATTATAGCCATCTGAAAATGGACATATGCTTTCAACATGGCTGAAAAAGATGATAAATCCACAGTGCAGCAAAACCACCATGGTATAAGATCATCAACAAAGGCATGCTATATTTAAAGATTGCAGGTAGCCTCGACTGGATGTCTTTACAAATCAGCTACCTATCAGCTGGTGACTCCATTTCTAAATCATGTTACACCCCAACAAAAGTAAATAACCATTCATGCATAACAAGGAGTTCAACACTTTACCAAAGCACCTTTTTTTAAAGTCCTGCCCCATGCTGGCTGTGATTGGTCGGTTCACACAAAGTGGCATTGATGAGTGCAATTTTATGAAAAGATGACCATGTCTGAACAAAAGGCTCCTGATGTAGCTAAAGAGTCAGCTAGACAGACTCCATTACATCCCTGTTGTCTTCTGTCTTACTGCTGCAGCTGCAAACCCTTGAAAGAGTTGAACTGGTATCACTGGGCTGCGCTCTCAGCTGTCAGTGCCGTTCAGGTTCACTAAGCTGAGTTGAGTGACAGGTAAGAACACCGAATGAATGATTTGTTATTTTAAAACATTTATCTGCATCAACCTCATGAGACTTCTTCTCTTTTATAACTTTGCAGCACCATTTTTAAGTTTTTGTTTGCCCATCTCGCTCCACTCCACTACTTATCCAAAAGTTTGAAATCTATACAACAGACATGGGAACGGTTCCAGTCCAGAGAGAAACTGACAGATATGATACCCAACCCTGTTTGGCCGGCAGCCCACATGCCTGGGCTAGTCAGCCACTCAGCACTTGGTTATTTGTAATTAAGCAGGGGCTGGGGTCATTTCAAAATATATATAAATATATAATACTGCTTCAGACCCAAATTGACAAGCGGTCTACAGGGAAAACTGGTGTTCCAGATGGTCAGTCCGTCATTGCACTGATTGCATACATGGCCTCTCTGGACTACAATTGATGGAAATCCGTCGTATCACCGAAGAACCTTAATCCCTGCAGACAGCAGCCAGACAACAACATGGTGGGAGTTCCCTTATGCTGCAGAAGTCATCAACACGTACCAACTGGTTACCCAGTCAGGGGAGTTAGCTGCTCTCGAGATGAAGCAAAGTGTGATTATTCTTCATCCTTGAAGGGCAGTGGAGGAGGGGCATTGGTTTATTCTGTGCGTGTGGCCAACAAAATCTGTCTGACCATCATACAGCTTCTCTGACCATGTCCCATTTAAGTCAAAGTAAAGCCTGGTTGTCAGTGAAGCGTCTTACTGGCTGCCTGATTCAACAGTGTCTAAACTTTTCCTCCTCTGTGTGTGTGTGTGTGTGTGTGTGTGTGTGTGTGTGTGTGTGTGTGTGTGTGTGTGTCGGGATGGAATATGAATGTGGTCGCACTTTGTGAAAGCTGAATATTAATTATACACTGGTGAGAGCACAATATAAATGGTTTAGTTTTGCCACTACAAGACGATGTTTAATGCAATGTACGTGGCATCTGATGAAATCGTTGCAGATGGTATCATCCTAATAGTTAGGGAATAAGGCAGCCCATGATTGAATAATCAATCATTTGGACACATGCTTTGTTGTCAGTGCGAGCTACTTACAGCATCGTCCAGCTTTGAAGATATTGTTCTTGGATGGATTGGCCCTGTGGTTCGCTCTAGAATATTTAATGAAGCTGCCCTTAATTTTCTCATGGACGGTAAGAGAGAACTGGGCAACTTGACAGACTTTGTGGAGCCTGTCACGTCAGGATTTACGACCATGATTCCAAAAAAAATGTGGACACTGTGTAAAACATAAATGAGAACAGAATGCAATGATTGCAGATCCTTTGACCTGTATTTAATTGAATATATATGTTCAAACAAAACTTTGATGCCTAAAATGTTCTAGAAAGTTGATGAATACTCAAAACACTTCTATAAATGCATAGCAGGCTGTAAACTTTACAAATTCATCATAGATCAGAGACAGAGTCTTACAGGTAAAACATGAGGCTTGTGTGGGCTGATACAGGAGTACCATGTGGTCCTGAATTAAAAAAAGAAAAAGGAACGAATGGTTTAAACTGCCAAATCAAATTCAACTGTCAAAATTGCGAGCTGGGTGCTGCTTTGTCACAACAGGAGCTCAGACACTTTTTGTTCTGCACTATTGATTTTCTGCAGAGGATCATTTCTAAAGTTACTGACAGCACTACCTGCATGTGTTTCACAATAAATGTGTTTTATCATGAAGACAGTGGTCAGCAAATACAGGAAAACCGCTGAAAGTGGAGATGATAGTGGACTATAGGAGGAGGCCCTCACTGTTCCCCATTACCATACTCAACAATACTGTGCCTACTCTGTCAGTCATGGTTTCTGGGATCCACAATCTCCCAGGACCCAAAGTGGGTGTCCAGCATAGACTCAAGAAGACCCAGCAAAGAACGTCACTCCTGCCCCAGGTCAGGAATTTCACCTGCTTCATCATCTGCTGATGCAGTTCTACTCTAGAACAATCCAGTCTGGTCTCTGTTGATCCATCACCGTCTGATCTGGATTGGCCACCAAACAGGACTACTAGAGAAAACCACTGGTGCCGACCTGCCCCCATTTAGTACTTGAACATGTCCAGAGTTGTTTTGGTGCTACAGCACCAAAACAAGCTGATACAAGACCACAGTCCATCACTCTGATGAACAGTTAACATCAGTCATACAGTGTCAGTAAGAAAACATCCACTTACCTACTAATTACAAATGTATAATTTTGTATATATTATACATTATTTATTATTATTGCAGTGATTATTATTATTGCATTATAAAAGAAGAAGCCTGACGTTACATCTGATGAACAACACTGAAGTAAAAGAAAATGGGAAACAGACTGTGCCAGCCACTTAAGAAAAAGTTGTATCCATGCACAGATAAAGATATTAGGGCCACATCTCTTTATGATTTGGGCAAACCTCAAACTTGTAATGTGTTGACAAGTAGCGCCTCTCTCCAGTGGGGTTCTGGTGAGATGCAGGAGTGGCTATGCTACTGCACATTTATCGGCATCATTTTAAGTCACACATGTTGGCTACTGCCCATGATTCGACACCTACACTAGAGATGTTCCGATACCATTTTTTCCTCTCCCGATACCGATTCTGATACTTGTGCTGTGGGTATCGGCCGATACCGAGAACCGATCCGATACCAGTATGTTATAAAAAAAATATCATACTACGCCTGCATGACTGTGATATGATTATCATTGTGGTAAGGCCTGGCTCAGGTTAAACCCTTTGTAAAACATGAATAAATACAGCAAATTCAAGCCATTTATTTTTAAATGTATTTTTAAATAGAACAGTATAAAAAACAGTAGTGCAAATGCAATTTGACTAAATAAATCTAGGAATAATCATTAAAAAAAAAAAAAAAATTAAAGTGCAGCCACTTTGTGTCTGTTGTGTGTTGTGTCTGTGTCACGTGATCAACACTTCCTCGTCCCTCTAAAACAGCAGGCTGCAGCACAGCGCCACTGTTTTAAGAGCGGCGAAGAAGAACTGTGCCAGAGCTTAACGGAGCTGACCAGTAGATAGATTACTAATTTAATAAATTATGGATCCGGTGGTATCGGATCGGTGCCTGGACTCCAGTAGTCGCCAATACCGATGCCAGCATTTTTGGCAGTATCAGAGCAATTTCCAATACTGGTATCGAAATCGGAACAACTCTAACCTACACTACACTATTCACAAAAAGGTCGGGATATTTGACTTTCAGGGGGGAACTTTATGGAAAATGTAACAAGTTCATGCTACAGTGATATTATATCATGAAAGTAGGGCTTTAAGTAGAAGCATGCAATGGTAATTTCTTTACTGAAACAAAAGCTAGTAACAGTGGTGGATATACCACAACAAAAAATGTCAATGACTCAGTAACCTGTCATGTAACCTTAAGCATCAATTACAGCTCGACTAGACGTCTCATGCTGTTCACAAGTGGACTTATTCCAACCTGCTGATGACACTCTGTGACACTCAGCGCTCAGTGGTAACTTCCCTCTGAGTACTTCCTGTTTGAAGCCTCACACTGACCAGGTACTGTTGATGGATTGTTAGGTGTCGTCTTGGTGTCATGATGTCAAAATGTGAACAGCATGATGAAGAGGACTGTTTAAATACAAACTGTCATTGAAGCAGAACATTTAGCAGTCCATTCATGGATCACACACTTGTTGTGATTTTTAATCACCTTGTTAGAGAACAGCATGTTATGCAATAAGTACTGAAACATTGAACAGTTGGACATGTGCATTCAAAAGTTTAGAGAAGGTCAAATGAAGTTCACCTGTAAAGGTTAGAGTGCATTTTAGGTGAACTCTGAAATTTCATCCAAAATACAATACAATACAATACAATACAATACAAATTACTTTATTAATCCCCAACGGGAAATTCATTTGTCTGTCAGCTCATCTACCAATTGTAGAAGAATTAAAAAGTCTGATGGCAGTAGGTAAAAAAGATCGAAAAAGCCAAAGATCCCAAACTTTTTGTAAGTAGTGTAACTTGCAACCATGTGACTTTTCCATCCATAACCCAGACCTCCATACTGTTTCTGTCTCACTATGTGAAGGATGAATGGATGTAGATTGTATGCTGCACATTTGTCCAGTATGTAATACCTGGAAGAGGAGAGGGCAGGGGCAGGCATTCCAGATCTCAGCACAGCATCCTCTTAACACCACTGTCCCTGTGGCAGGATGCACTGTGACAGGCACTCCAGTGCTCCATATCCTGTGCCCATTTTTGGCTCTTCCTTCCAGTAACAGTAAGCAGAGATGACATGGAAAAGCCCTTTCCCACACAAGTGCCTCTGGCCTCTGCTGGGTTAGCAGAGGTCTGGTCACTCCCCCAAGGCAATGGGGTGATAATCCTTGCACGCCAAATCATATTATGTAACACCTTTTTGAGTGTTTGCCACCGGGAGTGATTCATAGTTGGTCCAGAGGAGAGGAGACACTGTTGCATAATAGCAACAACTCCGAAGATGTGAAAGGCATAGAGCAAGAGGAGGGAAGGGAAAGACTCCTCCAAAGTCTTAGCACTTTCCTCACTCCACTTTTGCTGCTGCTTCCAACACATTCAGCTACAAAGGTAAAGCCAAGAGTACAAAAGAGAGCTAATCCCATTCTTTCAGTCAGCTCCTGAATTTAGTGAAAATGGTGAGACAGTAAGGAAGGATTTTGCACAGACAGCGCACTAACTGCAGCCATTAAAATAAAAACGACTGCACTGTGGATGTGATCATCAGTGACATGCACAGAAAAATAAAAGGCCAGCCAGGAGTCAAATGGAAACAGCTGGCAAGCTGAAGGTTTTCTGTCAAGGGCACAGCATCAGAGTACATTCATTTAGGAGATATTCAGTATTAACATTCTCACTAACTAATAGGTGCTGCTGAGACAGGAAAGTGGGGATGGTATGCAGCAAGGGGACGTGGGTCAGAACTGAACCCAGTAAGGATCCAGCCATTGTACATGTGTTAACAGGTGAGCTCCCAGGGGGTCCATTTGTTGAACCTCATAGGAACTACAAGCTTCAAGCCACATTTCCTGCTATCCATGGTTTGAGGCAGAAACGCAAACAAGGGCTAGCAAGAGGTCACATAGAGATGTACTGTAGCTATTCCTGTCAGGAAATGATATTAAAGCCTCGTTATAACAGCTTTGTTATCATTTTGATGCTACACTGACTTCTAATTGAATGACTATGCTCCTTACGTCTGTTCTCATACTGTAACTGTCCGGGTCAGAACCAGCTAAGACCTTACAGCACTAAGTCACACACCACCAACTATTTGACTGATTTTGGTGAAACTGGGTCATATTTAATGGAGAAAATGTTTTCTGGTTTTCCCTCTGATGTCCTCCGGCTGCTCTGCCTCAACTCTGTGATTTACAGAGTTCACTCATGGACAGTAAAGTGATATGCTGCAAAATGTAGGTGCTGATAGTTAGCCATACTGCCCGGGACTGGGTGCTGCACCAGGCTGTGGTATGTTAGTGTTAACACTGGTAGCACAGGAGCTGGGAGGGTGTGGAGCGGATGCTAACAGAGAATGATGGTGGTGTTTATCTCAGTACAGAGCTGGGTGAGCAGGCACTGTAACTATTTACAGTAACAACAGAAACTGGGGCCGCCAAATTGTAACAAATACCAAATAATGAATAATGGAGATATCCTGGAAGCTTATGCTGCTGCCTGCAGTGTCACCATCCCGTAAAAGGGCAGAGGATGCTGCTTGGCACTGGAAAACTTTAAAAGGAGATGTTGAGGCAGCTGATCATGCAGAAGTTCATTGAGGTAGGACTGGACAGTGTGGTCAGACCATTTAGCTACATTTGAGTCAAAAAATATTAAATGCTGTTGCAAGAACTAAACTTTCCACTCTTCTCAAAAGATGTTTGATTTGAAAGAGTACTTATTATCATTATATCTATTCTGATTATCTATGAACCCCCCTGCCCCTGTTATTTCATTCATTTCTAACTGCAGGATGTCTCATTTATCTATGATTCACTCTGTATTAAGTGACTGTTATTTGGGGTGCTTTAACTGTGTACTCTCCTCGGGCCTCTGGGCACACAGAAAGCTCTTTTCACTCTGCTGGACTATTACAGGGCATAAGCACCACCTATGATACTCACAGTGGGAGGTTTTATGTTTTACAGTGTCATTCCCTCGTAAATATCAGGTAATGTACTGTGCCATCTGTGTGCCATCAGTATCTCAGGCTGGGGTCTCAGGGCATGCAGTGATCAACTTGCAGTTCAGTCTCCCTTAGTCAGTCCATGATCCCCACCCTCTGACAAAGGACTTCTCCTGGACACTTCACACACCATGGTCACGGAAGCTCTCCATTTCCATCCCGTACCAGACATCACCGTCTGGTACGGGAGCTGCTCTGCCCACAGCTGCAGATCACTACAGAGAGTAGTGGAAGCGGTACATCACATCACATCGCAGACTGCCAGCCATACAGGACATCTTTCATCAGTGGAGCCTGTGGAAGGCACGCTGCATCGTCAGGGACCACAGCCACCCAGCTTGCAGGCTGTTCTCCTTGTTACCGCCTGGCAGACGATACAGAAGCATGGCTGCACGTAGCTCCAGCCATGAGAACAGCTGTTACCACCAGGCCACCATTCTTAGCTCTTAATCAAACAGGACTGCTGTCTGCAAAAGTACACAGCCAACCAACCAACCATGACTGCTGCTTTAGACGGTGATATGAAACTCCACGTACGGTAACTCCAGACTCTGAGTACAGCAGACAAAAGCTGTTTACAGGAGCCACAAGGTGGCCCACGTGGTAAGCAGTGGTGGATATGGCCACATTTTACCAGGAGGACCACACTTAGGCACGGCTCCAGACTAACTTTTTGCATTGCTTGCACTGGTGCGCCTAACTTTTTTTCTGCACCAGCACAAAATTTAGGTGCACCCAAATTTTTCATTGCGTCGCCTTTAATGCCATAAGGTCACCTTTTTATCACTGTCCATAACTTTCATATAATGTGAATGATTTTTAAACAACAATAAGGTGTAGAGAAACGCTTGTCTTTATTTAAAGCACAATTATATATAAAAAGAAAAATAAAGTGTTTAAAGTGCTTCACTGAACTGAAACTGAACATTTCAAACTCAAACATTTCAAGTAAAATAAAACATTTCAAATTTGATTATCATTTCCGATTCCTCAGAGGACTTGATTATTACTGCCTGCCACTGAAATGCAGCTGGGAGAGGGGCCACTTTCTCTACACGCTTATGAATGCACTATTACCGGCCATATTCTGACTGCACTCCTGACAGTAAACGCAGTGCATTGCGTTACGTCCTTTGTCGTACCTCAGCCAGGGAAATTGTTTTAGCCAGTCCTGTCTGAAAGAACAAATGTTGGGCTTTCTAATTTGAGTCTCGGGGCCGGACTCTATCTCAGACTCGGTTGTCTCCTCTGGTTCTTAGTCTGATGCTATTGCCGAAGGACCGGGGCTTGGCATATTACCATTGACCGAGGGCTCCGTGTCTTGGCTGGATGGACTCTCAGTAGTGGGGATGGATGGAATGACAGTAGTAGGGCTGGTTGTAGGCTTAGTTTTCTTAATGAAAAAACTTTCAATGTTTCTACCTCTCTTCATTTTCCCTCGTTTTGTCGTGTTTATTTTCTTTTTTCTTTTTCCGTTTCAGTTAGGCTACTCTGGCGCTCAGGTCACTCACAATTTTTAAACACACCCAACGTAGAGCAGTGAACAGGACCACAGCCAATCAGAGGCAAAGACCCGCCCGAGCTCTGTCTCTTATTGGTTTAGACCACGATATGATCCTACCATGAGAGTGAGTTCGGTCACAGGAGAACACAGAGAGATGACGCGCTTGCGAAGTAAATTTATGTTTTCACCCGGGCAGCGTCAGATGCACCTGTGCGACCTAGAAAAATTATTAGTCACACTCTTAAAAATTTTGGTCGCATGTGTGACCTCTGGAGCCCTGCACTTAGGTGATGTGCAGGAGTGTTCCTGTGCTCTTAGTCATGTGTCTTGTGTTTGTGGTGTGTTTGGGCCTTATCACTAGGCTGAAATGAAAAGCCTTTGAACAACTGTGGGATTAGCAAGAAACCCTCTAAAAGGAATGATATACAGAACAGAGAACATTTCTTATGTTCTATTCTGCTTCATATTATAGTGCTCAAAGAAATGACTGACAGTACGTAAAAAAAGTTGAGTCAGTTATGGTATTCATCATAACTTTCCCTCATCTTAGAGCTTTCACTAAACCTGCTGTGTCAGTGTCTCAGTGTCAGTTTGTGTGCAGTACTGGACAGTGTGAGAGCGCGACACTGAAGGCAATTTGTGGTGCGTTCAAGCAAAATAAATGATATTTGTTTCACAAACAAGCTTTAGAAGCAGTGTAACTCCGGATTCTATGAGTACAGGCTAAGGATATTTGCTGGTGGGTTCATCTCTCACCCAGGCAGAATCTAACGTTGATGCTTATTCGTTTTAAAAGAGCAACAGTCAATGGGGAAACTCCAGCACTCAACCGACCAATGGTGTAAATGTATTGCTCTCTCACTCAGACACTCATGTCTTGGGGAAAACCACACCAAAAACAAATGAATGATATTTAATATTTAATCTGTGTATGTGTACTTTTTGAAGTTTAACTAACTAGCTCTGTAGTATTTAACCTTTTTTTATGGTCAGTAAGGTCTGGCATGATTTGTTAGCATTAAACAGACATTAAGATTAGTAATTTTGAAACTCTGAATATTGAAACTGAAAGACTAGACTCACCAGTTCCAACCCAGTGGCCCTAAACAAACAAATCATGTATGCTCGTGGGTACACAGCACCTGCATGTGTGTGTATCTGTCCTCGGAGAAGGAGCTGTACACCAGAAGAGCAAATATTAAACTTACATGATACACTAGCAGGTACTTGGTGATACGTGGCATGAACTCATTGCTTTCTTGGGAAGTTCCTAACAAATAATTTCCCTGTTGATATACAGAAGTTAAGATGTAGACTAGTCAACTAGTCACACGGTGCTTTCAATATGTTATCAGTATCGTGTTTCTAGTTTTTTTGTATCTACTGAGTGTTCAATTCTCAGTTTCAGTTTAGCACACTGTGTCTGATAACAGCTGCATCTGAAGGAGCACTGGGACACGCACTGAAAACCTGAAATACAAAGTTCCACACAAACTGGTAGCTTTAACTGTAAGCTCCTATTATTGATCAACTGCTGATTATTATTTTTCATTTTGGCCTTTTGAACCTTTATCGTATAGTGACATCTGAAGAATGACAAATAAAATACAGTACTGAGTACAAATGAATACAGAGAGAGAGAGAGAGGAGAGATGACGTGCAGCAAATGGCCACAGGTTGCAATCAAACCCCTGGGAGTCATTTGGCCGATGAAATGTCCAAAAAAAAACCCAATGCTGTTCACAGCCTCACAAAGGTTCTTTTTCAAATGCCTTGTCTGATCAGGGACAATAAAGGAAAACTGAACTGAAGACACCAGAGAAGGGTGTTTCCAGGCACAGTATCATGGTTTCTATTGTAATATTCCAGGAAGCACATTTTGCTTTGTTTTTAAAACCATTGGTTATGACGTTAATGTGGCTGGATGTGATAGGACTGTATTCTCTTAAGAAACACACACACAAAACCAGGATTCTACAAAACTCTGATTAGATCCAGATCCAACTTTTGCAGAAACGCAGCCCAACATCACACTGCGGACGCCAATCACACGCGCACCGTCCACAGTCAGCCTGAAGTCTCTCTCAAACTGGGACCATCTAAACTCTGATACTCTGCCTGTTGTGTTCTGGCTTTGTTTATTTCATGTACAAGCTTCTAAATCGGAGTGAAATTTAGGCTCCACAATAGTGACAAAAATAATTTTAATTTGATTTGTGAGCGATGGTTTGAGAGAGAGAGAGAGAGAATGTCCATGTAATGTTCATGTCAACACTGACTGACCAGGTCCAATGTCCTACACTACTTGTGAACCTCCCTGTATTTCCCTCTTTTCTGGTTTTAATTCTGTGTTTTTCTCTGCTTGTAATTTGTAGTATTTATAACATAGTAACATGCATTTTCTCTATCTATCTCTATCTTACAAGCTAAAACAGACACTGACACATCTTTCTGCTTGTATAGTTATTTGCACATTTCTGAGCAGCTTATTTATCACTTGTAATTCAGAACACTGTGACCGACACTTATTATTTTTGTTCTAGTTTTACTATAATCAACTTCATGTTTGCTAAACTGAGCAACAGCATATTGCTTTGAAATGTACATGTCTGTGACTCACTTGTTGCTAGGGAAATCTACAGTATATGGTTTAGCAAATATCCTTGTGAATCAGACCACCCTGCTGACCTCACATACAGGTCCATAAACGTCCATGACTGCAGCTCCACACACAGACACACGATCTTAAACAAAGTGGAACAGCACCGCGTACTCTTTGAGCCCCAAAACAGAATCAGACCAAAGCAAGTCCTATGAGAACTGAACCAGTACTGAATAATGTAAACACAAACCAGCTCTGTATGAACTGCACTACTGAAAACACACACACACTATATACAGTACAAACTAATGAACTATATACTAATGTCAGGGTATCACTCTCATGTTGACCTGCTGTGTTCATCATGTGTGTTAACGTCATTAAATGTCCACAGTGAGTTTGAGGGCTCCAGCTGTCAGTCATGTTAGCTGACTCGCTGCCAGCTGCAGAACAGAGCAGTACCTGACAGCGGGCTTACCTGGACTCTTCAGGTTGTATTTGTTCTCCATGCTGCCAGCCGTTGAGCTCTCTGTGTGATGATGAACGGCTGCTGAGTTCCTCTTGCTAACTCGCTTGCTAGCCACCAGCTAGCTTGCTACCTACTTAACGTTAGCTTCACTTTGTAGCCGGGCTCGCTTGCTTCGGACAGCTGACGCCGCGGCTCGTTCCCGCTCCCCGGTGCTCCGGTGTGTTGCTAAAAGAGAAGCTGTTGGAACGGAGCCGTGAAAAGAGTGTTGGAAAGTAGTTTCTCAAGTTCTTCTCTGGTTCCGGTTCGGCTTTGAAAACTGTGAGTTAAATGTTATCCGCGTGACGTCATTTGTGGAAACGTAAACAGGAAGTGACTGAGTACTGGCTGGCTTTCTTCATGCTGAGGGTGCGCATGCGCGTTAATACAACAAACTTTGTCAGGATTTGTCAGGATAGCATGTCACGTGATCAGTTTGTTTATGGACATAAAACTGACCTTAAAGATTTGATTCATATAATAGCCAATTGTGACATTTATTCATTATGAATTATTAATGTTGGAATTTAGACACCAATGAAACTTTGTGGTGTGAGTTCCCATTAATGAAATTTTCAGTAGTCGATTTTTTATAATTATATTTACCCAATAGTAAAAAAACCACATGTTTAATAACAATTAAATACTGTATTAAATATAATCTAATAAATTCGTATGCATTATCTTTCTCAAACTATGGTATGAGTACCACTGGTGGTACATGACCTCCCTGCAGTAATACTTGGAGGAATCTCTGGAATATTTTCTTAAAAATGAAATAAATACATGTAAAAGCATATTGCACTATGAAATGTGTGGTTTCAATATCCTGCTAGATAGTCACGTTCTTGCCCTTTGCACGCATACATGATACAAGTGTGATGTGGAGAAGTGGTTCATAAACTCTGCAATTGTGGCTCCAAATGGGAAAAAATCAGGAACAGAAGTGTGAATCAGAAGATCGCTTTCCAACAAATGAGCTCTGGTTCTTTAACCGGAGTCATTCAGCATTCAACGGTCAACAATAAATAATCTTCCTATTAGTAATAAACCTGCTGCCTGTGTGAACTGTCTGCAGCTGAAAAGGGTCGGCCTACACTGCTGTATTTTAACATCTGTCATAATGGTAATATTTTCTGAGGTGGTACACAGTCTAAAAAGTTTGAGACACACTGATGTAACATTTACTGCATCACTGGCGGGGTACCATGTGACCCTTGTTGTGGAGAAATCGCTGGAATTAATGGCACCAGGTCAGGAGGGAAGAATGTGTTTCAGGAGCCTCTGATGTCTTATGCTGTAATATTTATTGACTTTAAACCCCTACAGATGATGCCACAAATACTATACGCCCAAAAATAGTCAAAGGGAATGTATTTACCCATGTTAGTGTTACCTTCAGCACATTATAGTCTGGAGACACTGTTGTCTGTTCATGTTAATGGAACATCAACAGTTAGCCATCTATTATGTCTAGGAGGCCAACATTCAGTTTCTCTGACCCTGGTCACCAGGCAACGTTGAGATAGTCTGGCACCTGCACTCTCACCTGCGGCCTCACATACCAAAGAGAGAGTCCTCTCTGATATGATTTAGTGCTGTCACTGTCTATAACCCCAAGGCCCATGCACGGCCCTGTCTAACCTAAGGATAGAAAATTCCATAACAACCCTGTCAGTCCTACTCTTTACAGTGTCATGTAAACATTGCCAATTTATATTCGTCAGAATAAACAAGGATTATAAGTTATTAGGATTCAACTTTTCAAGGATTCAAATTGTAGTTCAATTCAGATATTATAATAATCAGTTATTAGCTTTAATAACAAACAAACTAAACTAAAAAAAAACTCACTATGTTGTGCAAACAAAACAGGCTTGCTTTTTGTTCCAATAAAGGAAGTCAGTCCTAATAATTTGGAATGTTCAGCTGTGACTTATGACAAGGTCAGAAAGTTCTGCTAACTTGTGTTCTGATGCAAAACCAGCTTTTGAGGTTCACTCGTTGAACTGGACTCCTCTATACTTTAAAACCTCATAAATTTAATTAAAGCAACTATGGTGATAATGATTAACTCGTTAGATAAGATTGTCAGTTATAAGAAGGGTCAACTTAAATATCAGATTTGGAACATTTCAGTCCCCTTAACCTGAGTAATGTCATGTAAAATTATTTCTTAGAAACACAGACTTTTTTCACAGCAGCCTTTTTGACATGAAACAGTAGGATAATGTTAATGTATTATCAAACTTCACAGAATGCATTGCATTTGGTTTACATCTTATCCATACAGCCCTACACTTACTTCTCATATCTTAAACTCTCTGAATAGCTTATAGTGTGTGTACGTATGGATTATCCAGGTCATAGCTACAGATCAAAAGCAGCTGAAATGGCAGAATTGGTGCTACACCTATATTCTGCACACAGTCATATTCAAACAGCATATTTTTGTCTATTTAAATTTCATCTTCCTGAGTGCTGACAGAAGCTGATGCACAAGCAGGTGCTGTCAGGTGAAGAGAGACAAAATAAGACATTCCATGTCCCATCTTTTGTTTTATGTTCCCTGCATGTTATTTTTACTGAGTCAAAAAGCAGACAGTCATTCTGCTTGACATCTCCCAGGCTGTTTAGAAACCGCTCTACCATGAGGCTCTGCTGACACCTTCCTGCACCGCTGTCAATCCCACCACAGGTAACACCCATATATGATCTCTCTGTATTGTTGTATGTTTAGAACTAACTGCCACTTTTCCTGCCAGCAAACATTCCAAAGGCGAGGATTTCAATATAGCAAAAAAACAATCTGTCCTTTCCCCTCACTCCCCTGCCTCTTAACACTTATGCAAAAGTTATTCAAAGGCTGAAATCCAAGCAAATGTCAGTTTCAGGGATGAAGCAATACAGAGAAATCTGGGACTCGCAGGGCAGGTTATTTTACAGAGATTCTACAGATGCTTTGAAAGCTTTTTGGAGGTTAATGGGGGTTACTTTGATCTTCATCTGTTGGCATGGCTTTGCCCTGCAAGTGTTTATTAAATGTATTCCAAACGTTCCTTGAAGAACTAATTCTGCAAGATTTCACGAAGCATAGATAGTTATAACAATGAATATCTTGAATCATCCAAATGAAATACACATGCATTTTCTCATGGATCGTGGCTGCCGCTGTGGTCCTGCACAACGTCCACTACATATATTATTACTGTCGTTATTGTTACCATATCTCTGTGTACTCTGTATACTGTAACCATTTTATCATTCATTGTAATCGTACAATATGTCTCTGTTGATTTGTTCTGTACATGTGACATCTATTGCACGTCTGTCCGTCCTGGGAGAGGGATCCCTCCTCTGTGGCTCTTCCTGAGGTTTCTTCCACCTTTTTTCCCTGTTAAAAGGGTTTTTGTGGGCAAGTTTTTCCTCACTCGAACCGAGGGTCTAAGGACAGAGGGTGTCACTCCCTGTACAGATTGTAAAGCCCTCTGAGGCAAAATGTGTTTTGTGAACTTGGGCTATACAAATAAATTTGATTTGATTTGATTTGATTTGATTTGATTTTCTTGGATGTAGTCTTTTCACTATTTCCTCATTAAAGTGACATATATGTAACATATGAGTTTTCATTGACAAATACCCAACAAATAATGCCTGTTATCATCATTAGCATCTGATTAGGATGTTCCCTGGGCACCTTTCTTTGGAAGTGTTCTGGGCATCCGGACTACATAGCCCCTCTACCCTGGGAATGCCTCGGGATGCCCCAGGAGGAGCTGGAGGAGAAGGACATCTGGAGTGCCCTACTAAACAACAAAATAAAAACTAAACTGACAAAAATGATGTTTCTGTCCTCCAGTGTTTGCCCTTTTCTTTTGAATCTCTGGATACTTTTAACTCCATGGGCCTCCCAAATTTATTAATTTAATCAATGTGAGAAAGAAAGCAAAGTAAAGTGTGTGTAGATAACACACCTGTGTGAGTGAGTAAAAAGAAAAAATGAGGGCAAGAAATGGGAGCGGGTAACAAAAGAAGGTGCAGACGGTAAGACCATGGTTTGAACCAAGCAGTAGGTTCTAACTGAACCTAATCAGTAGTAATTACTTTTCATAATCATATTTCATCTCGTAAAAAAAACTTGGCCCATCCATCTGAGGTCTGATCCAGAGATGATCCCTGGAGCCTCAGGAGGAACATGTTCATTCGGAGCTGGCAAGATATTTTTAGATGGAAAATTATGTGGAGATGCAGACAAAAAGATGAAAACATCTGGACACAATAACATGGCTCGCACTCTCACATTTACCTGAGGAAGACCATTTGTGCTTGAAATGTTGTTGAGTCCATATAGAGTAAAAGAAGAAGTATGAGTAATATTGTGCAGATATTTATTACTCACCAGCTGTAAAGACTGTGTGAACATGCATGTGGCTCCTGATGTCCTGATGTCCAGGCCTTGAACACAAAAAGTCATTAACAGGTCTGGTCGAGTTTGGTCGCATGACCTTCATCAAAAACTTCACACAGCAAATGAAAATGAAGCTGTATATAAACTGTATCCACACACACACACAGAGCAACTAACCAATCCTAAAGACCAAGTCATCAACCATCTTATAAGACATTACACTGGGGAAGTTAAAAAACTAAAGAACTGTTAACCAACACTTCAAGAACTCACAGCACAGCTCATGACTCCACCCGCAACCCCACCTGCATCAGTAATGAAACTGTTGAGATGGTGGAGCACTTCAAATGCCTCGGACTCACGACGGACAATAAAGTGAGCTTTGAACAACACACCACCGATGTCTACAAATGCTGCCAACAAAGACTCTCTGACATCTGCAAACTCAAAGCGCTTTCTGTTGCCCCCCACCTTCTGTTGCTGCTCTATAAAAGTATAATCCAACCCACTCTCTTCTATTGTTCCTCCTGTTAACTGCCTCCAACAGAAACAAACGCACACGCACAATGCCTCCAAAATCATTGGTCTCCCCACACCGAACCTGTTCGACCTCAACAACAAAGCCATCGCACGTAGAGCACACAGTATACCACATGACCCCAGCTATGCCCTCAACCCAGTCTTCACACTGCTCCCATCCAGTCAGATCCCAGGTCAGGAAATGGGCATGCTATGGCAGGAGTTTTGATCTCTCTGCATCATTCAAAACATCCCGGTAACAGTAGTGTGTGGGTGCTATGTGTGTGGAAATGTGCTGCATCTGATGTCTTTCTTGTGGTTATGTTTGTTTCTGTGTACCTTTGCATTTGTACTAAAAACAGTCATCACCAGGCCAGAGGTGCAGTCCCATCACTGTCTCTGGAAAGATAAGCTGAAGATATTCATTACAGGAACGGGTTGTTGTAATTATTGTTCACATCTGAAGTCTGTGATGAAGTTTCAATATTAAAAATCAAATCAAGGAAGACATGGAAACGGAAAAACAATCCTTTGGCACAGATTAGGGCCAAGTGGGACACATTTTACTGTATTCAGCATTGCTGAGACAGTAGAACAGCACATCACTGTTATACAACATTAACTATAGAAGAGTCTGTGACTGCAAAACACCCCACATCATCATTTCCAACCAGCGACTGAGCGAACAAACGAACATCAGATCTCCAGATGATTTTGCAAAGCAACAAAGAGATGTTTGACCACCGGCTCATGTCACACCACATCAAGTGAAATCCACTTCTTCTGCATGTGTGCCCTCACACTTCAACCCTTACGGTCGATTGCTCTCGTCACATTCAGATTCCAAGGGCATCAAAAAGCAGATAAAATAAAAAGTAAAGTAGTAAATGAATTTTTTACTATTAGTACTTTTTTCAATTATTTTAAAAAGTTGGCCAGTTGGTTTTTAAGTGTAAAAGTTTGGAAGTTTGGTCACATCTTTGTCTTTCTGCTAATGAAGTATCTTGTTTGCTAACTGCAAAATTGTACAGTACAATACTACAGTATCTCAGTTAGTTTAATATATGTAATGTATACAGAAACAACAGTCTTGCTCAGAGACAATCCAGCAGGGCAGAGGACTCTTAACCTCCAATCTGAGTTGACCTCGTCTGTACAGTGCCCTGCAGTGTCCACGCCACAGAGGTAATGAGTCATCTCAATGTCACGACCAAACAGCGGGCTTGTTGAGGCATTCACTCCCGCTGAATCCATCTCACGCTGCTAAATGTGAGTGACTGCCTCTGACACGTTCACAGGAAATGTCCCGAGCTTAAAGCTCAGCGTCCATTTGATCCAGCGTGTCGCAGCGACTTGTTAGAATCATGTCTGTAATTTTATGCCATATTAATGTCACATTACTGCTGACAAATTACAACATAAAGAAGTAATGCTTTAAATCATGAGAAAATCCACTGTTTCCTTTGTGTCTTTATTATTTCTGATTTTCTAGACAGTGACTAACGATGAGAGATGCATGTGTGTAATGTAAAATGGGAGGTAACAACAGTAAACCTGCAGGTCCCATGTTACCCCTCTACTTCTTTTTTTAATGTGTGCAGACCCTCGTGCATACACATTACCCAAAGGACTTAAAGCAACATTATGCAACTGTTTTACCTCAGAATAACAGCTTCAAAAACATCTTGATGCTACACTGACTTGTAAAAGCGAGAATGGCTCCTCTTTCATTCCCACTCCAGGCCCACTGTGGCTGTTTTTGCATGTATATTATTATATTGAACATAACAGACCCAAAATGCCAACACAACAAGAGACTAAGAACAGTTTAAATACTTTATTGAAAAATCCAGAGGGGATGGAGGTATGAAAGGCAGGTGGAGGTTTTGTAGTGAGGGAATCTAAAGAGTTCAGTTCAATTCAATTTTTTTTATATAGCGCCATATCATAACAAAAGTTATCACATGACACTTTTCATATTGAGCGGTTTAGACCGTACTCTTTATAATATTATTTACAGAGACCAACAGTTCCACCATGGGCAAGCACTTGGCGACGGTCATCCACCACGACTGGTTGAGTTAAAGAGAGAGAGGGGCAGATAGAAAGAGAGAGAGAGAGGGAGGATAGATAGATAAATAGAGAGACAGAGAGAGATAGAGAGACACAGATGCACAGCAGCAGCAAAACATTAACTAACTATAAACTGTAATGGAGATATGGTAACAATAATGACAGTAACAATATATGTATATATATATATATATATATATATATATATATATATGGAGGAAGTTTAGTTAGTAACATGCATTAACATGCATTAATGAGAGAGAGAGAGAGAGAGAGAGAGAGAGAGAGAAGTTTTGAGTAGAGTTTTCAGATGTGACTACATCTTCAACCAATACCGTGCCTGACTAGGCATAACCCTGAGAGAGACAGACAGAGAGAGAAAGGAGGGAGAGGGAGTCCCCCGGCAGTCTAGTCCTATACGGCATAACTAAGGGATGACCTGAGCCAGCCCTAACTATAAGCTCTATCAAAAAGGAAAGTCTTAAGTCTACTCTTAAAAGTGTTGACCGTGTCTGCCTCCCGAACCCAAAATGGTAGTTTGTTCCACAGAAGAGGAGCTTGGTAGCTGAAAGCTCTGGCTCCCAATCTACTTTTGGAAACTATAGGAACCACAAGGAACCCAGCATTCTGAGAGTGAAGCGTTCTAGAGGGGTAGTAAGGTACTATGAGCTCTTTTAGATATGATGGTGCCTGACCATGAAGAGCTTTATATGTAAGGAGAAGAATTTTAAATTCTATTCTAGATTTAACAGGTAGCTATAGTGTCTGTATGTTGCCACTGTAGAGCAGAGTCTTAAATAAATAACATAAATACATTGATGATCTGATCTGAAAGGAGGTGATTGGTTTGGAGTTCCCACAGACCAATGAGCCAATCATCAACAAGGAGCTACACACAGTTAGTGCAGTCGCAGATCTTGATGTTTCACACACTGGGCCCATGTAATCGCAGAAAGAAGAATGCAGCCAGCTTTATTCTCTTTCTTTCAGAGAGTTTGTTTATGTGCAGTACAGAGCTGGAGTCAGGATGTGGTTAGCTTATCTTAGCATAAAGACTGGAAGCAGGGGGAAACAGCTAGCCTGGCTCACTCCAAAGTTAAAAAAAAAAAAAAAAGCACCTACAACACCTCTAAAGCGCACTGATTGGAGTTGGAACTATTTCTTGACAAACTACAGCCAGATTCACAGCTTTGTTAAACCTACTAAAACCATGTGGGTCACAAAGGAATACTCCATGTAATAACCATGTAACAGACATGTAATGCACCTACAGTACATTCATTCAGTTAAATTTCTGTGTGAATATGGACGACACAACAAGATAAAGGAGTGCTTGTTATTCAAACAGTGAATTTATGAAAGTAAATATGCATATTTCCCAAAATGCTGAGCTATTATTTCTTTAGTTGTATGTGTGGTTTAGTTAGTGGTTAGTGTCTCGCGATCCAAAAGCTTTTCTATTCTGCAAAGAGCAGAATTAAAGATTATGACTGAACATTTGTGTTTTTGACATGACAGTCGTTTGATAATCTGATATTTAAAATCATATAAAGCATCATCATCATTTTACACTGTGAAACTTTAAATGTTGCAGTTAATGTGGCTTGCTTTTATTTAGCTCATCCTTCAGTCTTTCTGTGTCTCTGCCAGCTAACTTCGTTCAACTATTCAAATTCTGAACATCAACTTTAACCATGTCTCATCGTCTGTGATAAAAAAAATAAAAAAAAAAGAGAGAGTTATCACACTGCAACACTGCTGTAAAAATGATGGTGTGTGATTTTGACACGTCTGGGCCATATGATCAGCTGAGCAGTTGGTGTGTGTGTGTGTGTGTGTGTGTGTGTGTTTGTTTGTGTGTGTGTAGATTAACCTCTAATGAAGAGAGACAGAAAAAAAGCTTTATGTAACGTCATGAGCTTGGCTCTCCATCAAGTGCAGCAATCTTCCACTCACCAAATCCAGATTAATTCTGCTTGTGTGAGTGTGTGTGTGTGTGTGTGTGTGAGCGTGAATGTGTGTGAGCTTGTGTGTGTGTGTGTGTGTGTGTGTGTGTGTGTGAGCGTGAGCATGTGTGTGAGAGAGACAGGGAAAATCTCTTAGTTGCTGTAAAAAACTGAGTGTGTGCTGACACACTCAGTACATTTCTGCCATACAAGTATTAGATATTGAGTATGTATTTATTTGATTAGAAATCACACTTTGTATAGCTCACATGAGTTTGGTCATTTATAATGCATGTTTGTGTTTTTTTCCAAGGTCAGTCACTTTCAATATGAGGAGTCCGCTCCATCGTCTCATCAGGGTTTAGTCTTTTCTGCCCTCTACTGGCTGAATAGATGAAATGCACAAAGACGTCATTAACCCAGCATGGTCAAGTTTTATTTATTTATTTACTCATGCACACATAGCCCTGCACATGCACATTACCCAAAGGACATAACACATCTCATCAGTGCTGTGAACAAACTAATTAGACGCTGGAGCGAAGCGGAGAAGGGAAATTGATGTGGTATGATTTGGCTCAGATTATTCAACAGTTGGTAGCAGTCTGTTTAAATTCCAAATTCTGAGAGAACACAGGGAGCGAGGTGCAAATAAGCAAAACAATCCACTGAGATCATTAAAAATCAGAGGACATGAAAAAGGGACAGGCTTTTTTAACCCAGCAGAGTCAGATTAAATGTTTTAACCACTTCATTTAGAAAAGCAAAGCTCAAAGATAATATAATTGTAACTCAATCCTTACGTATCGTGAACCAGTTCAAAAGATGTCTGGGTATTCAGAGTATTTCTATTCACTCACCAATAATACGTCATTACTTATTTCAACTTTCTTTATCGGACAATGGCTTCAAAATTTGGTATGATAAGGGTATTCATAGTATTGAGGACCTGCATGTCAATAATACTTTTGCTAGCTTTGAACAGCTATCCAGAAAATTCGGCCTGACCAATAATCATTTTTTGCGATACTTGCAGATTTTACTCGTAAAAAGTTTGCTAATTTTCCTACTCTTCCCCCTCCTTCCTGTCTGGATTCCCTATTAAGGGTCAATATGCTGAATAAAAGCAGAATATCATTTATTTATTCCCATATTATGGATAGCTGCAACCACTCTATTCCACATATTCGAGAACAGTGGGAAAATGACTTGGGGGTCCAGCTGTCCGATGACGAATGGGATATGGCTCTTACTAGGATCCACTCTTCTTCCATATGTTCTAGACATGCTTTAATACAGTTTAAAGTGTTGCACAGATTACACTTCTCAAAAGCTAAATTAGCAAGAATATTTCTGAATGTGGACCCATTATGCGACAGATGTAAACAGACCCTGGCTACTTCCTATCATATGTTCTGGTCTTGTCCGAAACTTGTTCCTTTTTGGTCATCCTTTTTTGAAGTCATCTCTAATGCTTATGCTTATAACATTCACCGTCTCCTTTGGTTGCTGTTTTTGGTTGGTTTTCTGATCCAACAGGATCTGTTCCCCCTGTTCATTTACAGAGGGTCATCGCTTTTTCCTCCTTATTAGCTAGACGCTTGATTTTATTCAAGTAGAAGGCTGCTACTCCTCCATCACATCACCACTGGATTAGGGACGTTATGCAGAACCTTAAGATGGAAAAGATCAGATGTACCCTCAACGGTTCCATCAGCAGATTCCACAAAATCTGGGACCCTCTAATAACTTATGTGAACAATTTACCTGGTCTGGAACTGGAATCCTGAACGATTACACCTGCCCTTGAACAATCCTGTAACAAGAAGTGTTAGGTGCACTTGTTGTTGTTGCTTAGTTTTGTTTTTGTTTGTTTTTGTTTTTCTCCTCTTGTCTTTTCCTGGCTGTTGCCTATGACGAGTTTGCCACGTTGATTTTGGGTTTGATCTGTCTCTGTTTGTTGTTGGGATTGTTTTTCTGTGGTTATTTGTAAAACAGAGAATATGATTGTTTTGTATATTATTTGAAAATTACAAATAAAGTTTTTTTTAAAAAAAGGAAAGCAAAGCTCACAGTACTACTACTACTCTATCAAGTTAGTACATAATTAATAAAAACAAATCCTGTCATTTTCTCAAGTTCAAGTTCTAAGTAATAAATAACAAATGTGCAATATTGTCAGAGGCTCCTCATATTTTATGTTTCCCGGGTGAAAACCATGTTCTCCCACAGTCTAAATGTTTGAGGTGGCGCACTGATTGTTCCTCATACATTTGTTTTTGTTCTTGAAACTGGATGTGAATTCACAGTTCACTATGTATGAATCTACTGTGGGTTGAATTGAATCTTTAGGTGCAGATGACTGCAGTACATCTGATGGAACAGCATGTGAGCTTCACAGAAAGCAGTCTATAAAATATGTCTTTTAAGTGCAGTTTTCTGCACACTTAATGAATGTGGTGATTAAGACTGAACCAGTGGATGAAGTGTTGTTTTGCTTTGAAGAATTTAGCCACTTTCACTTTCCCGTAGCTCTTTTCTGCACTGCTGTGACGAGCCTTCACATGAACGTCAGTGCTGACTGTCAGTGTTCTCAGTAATCAGCAGGTGGAGCTGTACCACCACTACAGAATCAAGTCCTGGGGTGATGGATTAGTTTCTGGTGCATCAAAAAGTATGTATTCTGATGATATCTTACAGTGTTTTCTTTTTTGCTTAGATGCATTGTAAAAAACAAAAAGTCCAATTTTGAGAATGGACTTTTTGTTGTTCAAAATTCATCTGGAACTATTGGGAGCACAACAAGTCTGAGCAACTGACAAAAGTTTAATTTATTGACAGTTAGCTGGATCATGATCAACTATACCTTGGATGACCTCACACATTATTTCATATGCTTTCTAAATATGATTATGCAACATGTTAGAACAACGTGCAGGTCATTGTGCAGTAAAAACTCCCTGTTTGTGTAGTTATCACAGGAGAGGTTCATGATATTAGCGAGTGTGAACTGGACATTAGACTTGAGTTTGTAATCTCTCATCACTACACTGAGAAAATTCCACTGGTCAGATAGTTGAAGATGGATAATTACTTTATGTTTGGACACTCACTGTGTCTCATACTCACAGTATTTAAAGACGGTTTTGAATCTGTGGTGTGTTACTGTGATACTGGAAAAGATACAAATAAAGTGTACTCCAGTCAAAACAAACCTTTGTGCACACTATTCTCCCATAATGCAGTGCACAAAGGAAATGGAGGTGCTGTTCACAGTTGAAAAAGACTAACTATAGGTGCTGTTGAAAGAAACATAACCATTACATCTTTACTACAGCTTCAAAACATCTTGATTTTCAACAGTCTGCTGGTTTGTTTGTTGACAATCTGAAATGATGAAAAATGACTCAGGTTCCATTTAAACCAACAACAGTGTCTGTTTCCATCTGTGCTGCGAGCCTGCCCAAGTGTCCTCGAGCAAGACATCGTATCCCAAGCAGCTGTCTAGAGGCTCAGCTCTTATTTTGACACTTTGTCAAACACACTGACTGACATATTTTATGGATATATTATATTATATATTTAATGTAGAACAATAACAGAACAGAACAACTGATAAAGTGAATGACCAATTCAAATTTTTTGTATTAAAAAATAATTCTGTCTGTAATATACTGTATATTCTTTCTGTTATTTTTTAAGAACTATACGCACTAATTAACAGATTCAGTGTTTTCTTCTCATTGTTCTTTGAGCTCTTGTTGTTCCAAGCGCTAACCTCTGTGGCTGTGAGGTGAAGACAATGTGGAAACTGCAGTTCCTTGAACGGCACTGAAGGCTGGCTCCAGGATCTAAGCAGTAGTTCTGTTTTCTTATTTTCAGATCATCAGAAGTGACCGTCTCTCTGTAATGATTGTGTTGGTATGGACATCACTCTACATGAAGTCCTCAGAGACGTGTCAGTGTAGTGCTGATACAGACACAGATACAGTATAGGTCTCTCGTACAGTCATGATATTATAAGAACGCCAATCAGTCAAAAGCAGCAAAATCCTGCCTGCGGATTAATTTCATGAGTCATGTTACATTTTATTTGAATATAAGGATTTTAATATCAGAAATGGACGGGTATGACCATCAGACCTAAAAGAGAACAGACTGTACACGGCTTATTGAAACACTGGACCAGCTCTTGTTCAGGACACTGAACACACTTCACAGGAGATTGTCCTCCCACTGTATTAAAGACAAGATAAACCTTTACTGATCCCCAGAGGAGAATGTTACAGACTGAAATAAGAAGAGAAGTAAAAATATAGAACTAAAGCAGAGAACTAACAAGTGGTGACATGTGATTAGCAGCAAAAGCTAGTATATATAAACAGTTTACACCAGACTAATAATATGATCAATGAATGATACTAAGTGTCTGTCTGTATTAATACAGTAATATAACAGAATTATAATATAGTATATAATGAAATAAAACAGTATAACATGAGATTATAAGAGTATGAGTATAAGAGTATAGTATGTGCTGAAATGTAATAATACAGTATACCATAATATACAGTATAGTATAATATAATAATTAATATAGTGTCCAGTATATAAATACACATATAAATTATACTGTAGATAACAAACTATATAAATCAGTCCAGTGGTACTTTGTAGATTGGGAGGAGGTTGATACGACCATGTGCCTCTTTCTGTTTGTGACTTCATGGACAGAGAGTCCTGTTTAATGACCTCAGGATGACATCTCTGCTTTAGTTCTGTTGTCACTAAAATGTCAGACTTCACCAAAGTATGAAGATTTCAGAAGGCTTTGCTGCATTGGAAATAAATGTCAGTAATGAAAGTGAAACATCTCCACCTTCACAAACGGAAACACCTTTGATTATTTAAGATTCTAATTCAAATGTGGCTGAATATCTAAAAATGCTTTTGTGTTTTCATGGCAGTGAGTAGAGTACAGTCTCACACAGTGTGGATTTTGGAATTGGGGAGATGATCCAGTTAAAACTCTGCAACCAGCATTTTTCAGAATGCACCACACACTCAGCTCTGCCCTGTGAACATCACCCTTTAGAAAAGCTAAAAACTAAAAACAACTGAGCCCCACTCACTTCACAAACACGCGAGAGGAGGAGAGTCCTCTCAGTCAGCTGGTCCTGGAACTTAGTGACTTAGTGGCTGTCAGGCATTCTAAATACGTCGGAACATCAGGACAGCATTCAATTAGCACAAACAGTGAACCATCATCTCCCAGGACCTGAAGTGGGCAGTTCCTAAACATCATTGAGTCCATCCTCACCTCCTCCATCACCATCTAGTACGCTGCTGCCACTGCCAAGGACAAGGGCAGACTGCAGCGTGACATTCGGTCTGCAGAGAAGGTGATTGGCTGCAATCTGCCGTCTCTCCAGGACCTGTACGCCTCCAGGACTCTGAGGCGTGCAGGAAAGATTGTGGCTGACACAGACTCTTTGAATCACTCCTCTCTGGTAGGAGGCTGCAGTCCATCAGGACCAGAACCTCACAGCACAGAAACTGTTTCTTTCCGTCTGCCACTGGTCTCATCAACGAGGCCAACAGTTGTGCAAACCCTGCACTGCTTTTCATTTTAGAACATACTGTGTACATTTATATTGTTTAGGGTTAGGGTTAGGGTTATTGGACGACATGCAGCAAAGGTTGGAATCTAACCCAGACTGTTGAGGTAAAGATTTGGTCTCGGTACTGGGTATCCTGAACTTTACATCTTTAACCCCACTGCTGTGTTAGTCTGTCCTAAACTACTCAAAACTTTGTGCTAGAGGAGCGGCAGCTGTAGTGTTCCATCTGTACAGCTTCCAGAAACAGATCCAGACCTCGTTCTGTTAGCTCAGAGGGAGGCTTCCCTCTGGGCGGGGTGTTGATTAGCTCAGTTGGTAGAGCATCCGCCCCATTTACGAAGCCTTGGCAGTGGCCCAGAGTTCGAATCCAACCTGCGGCCCTTTGCTGCATGTCCTTCCCCATCTCTCTCCCTCCCCACATTCCTGTCTCTCTTCAGCTGTCTCTGATTAGATAAAGCTTGAAAAAGGCCAAAAAAATATCTTTAAAAAAAAAAGAAGAAGCTCCCCTCTGGGCTCTGACTGGACAGACTGTCTGCACTTTCTGTTACCATGTTGTGATTTAATAACAATAGCAAACATAATCACAGAGGATCAATCGTAATCTCGTGCAGTAAAGTTAAATAAAGCTTTGGTTCTCTTTGGATAATCCTATAAACAGCATATCTGACAACAAATCAACTTCTGCTGCTGTGTGGACATAAATACTGTCCACAGCCTCAACAAGTCACAGAGAGAACTCTTTATATCCTGAAGGTGTTCAAACAACATGAAATAATCAATATGATGCATGAAAGAATGAATATGGAGCACGGATAATAAACACTGGACTTGGCTGTTATGTTAGAGGAGATCATTGTCATGGTTATCTCTGATTTAGACTACACATTTATAGAAAGTCTGTTGCAAACTGGATGTGTTGAGCATGTTTTCTAATGGAGAGAGATGCTATTGTGTTGCATTGTGGGAAATGTAGGATCCACAGTCTTAGAGCTTGACTCATGATAAGGACTTGTGTGTCAGGTATCTTACTCTGCTGCACCAATTTTGTCTTTTCATTTATTTATTTTCATTGTGGGTCCCCTCACTTTGTGGAAGTGCACCTTTAAAAGCCAGTGGTTCTATTTAGCTGATGTGAACCATAATGTAATGAATGAATGTTCTGTTTTACATGTTTTGTTTGTTTATTATTACATTTCATAATAATTAATAAGACTTAGTCACAATCTTGACATAATCTCCTCATAATATCTCTTTGACTTTGAAACTTTCATATAAATTTTTCATATAAATGTTTGTTTTGTATTTGTCTAATTTATTTATTTGATTTGATATTTTTTTTACAGAAACACGTAATGCTGACACTATTAGCAGGTCACTGTGACCAACTTTAAAAGTCCAATGTGTAGGATTTAGTGGTGAACATCTCGTGGTGAAGTTGATGATTACAACCCCCTCACCTCTTCATCTCCTCATCAGACTGTGGATGCAAACTTGGCTGTTTCATTTGTTCATTCTGGGTTACTGTAGAAATGGTTCAATATGACGGACTCTGTGGAAACAGTCTCATTCTGAGGCAACAAAAAGATAAAGATTCTTATTTCCAGGTGATTTTACACTAATGAAAACAGAGTTTGTTTGTTTGGTAGTTAAACTGTGTGTCGATGTGCATTATGACTTACATGTCAAACCAGTGCACTGTAAATCTAACTCAGAAGATCATAGCAGACCTTCACCTTAGCGTGAAGACATAACGTACTCAGGATGCAGACTAAACAGGACATCACATCCTTTGTCTCACACAGCATCCAGCTGATTAACCAGCTCTGATCACATGGTCTGAATGTGGCACTTATGAACATGTACCTGATGTCTCTATCAATTTCCCAAATTATGTTTTTTTATGATGTTTATATTTTTTATGTCGCATTACGTGTTGTCACATGCTTGATTTTAACATTCTATACGTTCATTGTGCAAAGAAAACTCCCCTAGGAGCAATAAATGTGTCATTCATTCATTCATGTCTGCATCATCCAGTTAATGTTTACAGTGTACGTGGACAGGCTGTTAATGATAATTGGTAATGTGCTTTTCAAATCTATTTTCAGTCTTATTTGCAGATTATTCATCGTCATCATAATGATCCATCATGCTGATACACCTGTGAATATAAACGGATCAAAAAATGCCAAATGTTTACTTTAGGTTAGAGGTTTGTTCACCTCATCCAATTCTGATAATTCATCATTTATCGCGTGATATAAGAGAGTCTGCACATCAGATGCTTCATTCTGATAACCTGCACAGCTGTCAGCTTCTACCTGTGCATGTGGAGGTGAAAGACGCGGGAATAAAAGTCGCTCTGCGTTCCACCAACGCGCACGGAGAGCAAATCCGAGCCATCTGACGTGGAGGATTTGTAGGTTTATGCGAAATTGCTTCCCCCCCCCTCCTCTGTGAGATTAAATACCGTGACATCCATGTATAGATTCTCACTATGTTTGCGGCGGGAAGCATGTGCGGAATGGAATGTGCGTCCTGCGCGGGAAAAGTTGTGGCAGCGGCCTGAAGTTTTGAGACTTTTGGAAAGGGCGCTGGGACGCCGGACACCATGCATACGGATGTGGTGCTGCTCAGCTTTCTGCTTTGGATGGTCGTTGTGTCCGGGCAGCCGCGTCCGAAAGGTCAAATACTGCAGTCATACAGACACGTCAGGTCAGTTCATTATGGTGGAAATGTAGGAGAGGTTTGGCTCACTTCTAATGCGCCGTGCGTAAATACGCGTGAAGCTGAAAGCAGCCATTTAACGTTTAATTAACTGTAAGATCTTAAATGTCAGAGTTTTATTTAAACAAGCAAAATTTCCTCCATTAGGATTGTAACCATGGACATCTTCATTCGAGAATGTTCTTCAATGAGCTGACCTGTGTTTGTAAAAAGATGAATAAGACACTACACCGAGCCTGACAGAGAAACAGCAGCTGGCAAAACAATCTCAACTGTAATCCACTTACAGACTTGTTCAGGAACTTTCGATCATGGTCCTCCTCAGCTGATGTTTGTCATAACATTAACATTTTGAAATCCGCTGGTTCAACTCATACTTGGTTGACTTATATGCTTTATATACTTATCACTGTTAACCAATCACATAATACAATTTGCTGTTTGTTTGCTGTTAATCCATTCAATCTATGTGATGATGAAGATGGTGATATATGGTTGAAAGCTATAGTGAACCTTGGATAGGACAAATTTAGTTTTTCTGAAAGGATCCATCTTGGATTGTTTCAGATCTCAGATTTGCCTTTTGTCTCAGCATGTAAGAAAGCAAAATAATTTATAGTAAAATTTACTATTTATAAAGTATTCAACAACTCAAAGCTTTCCTACTACACTGTTCTACTGCCATGTAAGGTGCCAACAGCTCATCAGGAGTGATACAGCACTTCCTGTCCAAAGTGCTCACGATGACACTAAACCTGTGCACACCCCCACTTACACACCGACGTCACAGTGTGTGAGTGTGCTATTTGGGGTTCAGTATCTTGTCCAGAGCACTTTAACTGGAGCGTCAACCATGGGAAGTCAGTAATCCAGCTAGCGATCCTTATTTGACAACCTGAGTCACAGCCACCTGGTCCTAAAGCTTCTCTCTGCAAGTAATGTCTGGTAATACATCAACAAATAAAGCCGGAATATATCCGAAATTTTCCCCAAAAGAATTTGAAAGTGCAAAAATGATCCGTGGGCTCCTTGTCACCCAGCTTAGTTTGGTTAAGCTACAAGTTAGCTGAATAATTACAAATGCATTTTGCTGTCATATTTAAGCAGTATTCCTATGCATACATAAGACATAATGTTGTCAGATATGGTATAAAGGAGAGGGAGGTCGGGCATCAGTCAGCAGGGGTTATGGCAGGGTCAGCCTCTGGTGTTGGACGAAAGGTTAGGAATTTTTCAAAGTAGTTGGTGCTGATCTTCCTATTGTATATTCCAGTTATAATTATTATGAAACATAAGTGAATATAAAGGATGAATGACTGCTGTTGTTTAGATCATAGTGTGCCACATAACCCAACAACTTGCAGTACAAGAGCAATGACAGCAGTACACCCAGTCAGTTTTTGCATGTGCTTACTGTAAGTTGGTGTCTTTTCTTAGCCAGGCTGATGTGGATTCAGGACAGCACTGTCCTACATGCCTGATAATTAATGTGCTGTTTTAGCTGACAGCAGCAAAATGTGACATGTGCATGGTTAGAAAATCACTTACTCTGATTACGTAACCTGTAATCTAAGCGTGTTAATGTGCTTTCTGAATTATTGCTATTGTGGCTTTAGGAAAGGTCAGCCGGGCGGAACGAAGGCCAGCAATTAAATATCATTTTTAGTAAAGCACAGATGTAAAACATGTTATAATGTCTGTCTGTGCTGCATCTGTTCAAACCTACAGTTTTGAACTTGAGAAGTTTAGCTGATATGAGAGGTTATAACTGGATATGTACTTCACTTGCCTCCAGAACTAAAGCCACATCTTACTTCATGGAAAGTTCTGCTGTTAGAAAATCTACTAAATATTATCACAATCCAGGATATAATGAATTGTGTTACTGTTTCCTGTCACTGAATAATGACAACAGTGACTGAACCTAAAGCCTTTACACTTCTTCTGTATACAGTGAGCTATGTTCTGCCGCAGGACAGCTCCTCTGGTGTACACAGAGTGGTCTGACAACGATAGCAACAATTTGGACCAAATTCAACATAAATCCGTGTCTCCATCCACGCAGACCATCAGAGACACCGAGCTGTTCGTCTGCATGTTGTCATTAGCATCAATACACGATTTAAAGGCTTGTTATGAGCTTATCTCATGGGACTGAACCTCTTACTTGAGCAGATAAAACTTCCTCTTCAAATGAAAAAATGAGTTTGTTAGCAACAAAACATACCCAGCTGGACTCAGATCACACGAGAGTTTATTCCCCAGGCTTCAAGCTGTGCTTTTATGTCTGAACACACTGGGTGTGTGTTTCTCAAACCTTTGTGTCAATGAGAACCTTTTTTGTATCATTCACTGAAAGTCTCTATACCTTTGTCTGATAAAACAACAGATTTTGTGACTGAAAAATGTCAAAATAAAAGACAAAATATGTGTCATTACATTCCAGAAGACCCAGCTGAGCGGTTTTGATCTGACTCATCTATGATTGGGACAATACCGGTGCCTTCCAAGACCTTTACAAACACCACCACTATAGTGAAGTTTATCATGAAGTCTGTAGTTAAGACTGTGGTCCTGGGTAAAATAACTAACACTTGTTACTAACTACCACAGTTGACAAAGTCATGAATCCTTGCAGTGTTTTGGAGAAATTGCTGAAAGTCAATGGCACCAGGTCAGGAGGGAAGTGTTCAGGAGCCTCTGATGTCTTATGCTGTAATATTTACTGAAGCTTGATTAAGGAGAATCAGAGACATTCACACATACAATCGGGTATGCATATGAGTCGGTCTCTATTCTGCCTAACTCATGCTGGTGGTCAGACTTTAAACCCTTACAGATGACACCACAAATACTATACACCCAGAACTAGCCAAAGAGAATGTATTTACCCATGTTAGTGTTACCTTCTGCACATTATAGTCTGGAGCCACTGTTGTCTGTTCATGTTAATGGAACATCAACAGTTAGCTGTCTATTATGTCTAGGAGGCCAACATTGAGTTTCTTCGACCCTGGTCACCAGGCAACTCTGAGATAGGCTGGCATCTGCACTCCTTCAGCAATCCAAACAGCGGCCTTACATACCAAAGAGAGAGAGTCCTCTCTGATATGATTTAGTGCTGTCACTGTCTATGATCTCAAGGCCCATGCGCGGCCCTGTGTAACCTAAGGATGGAAAATTCCATAACATGCAATGTATCATAATTTAATAAAATGACTCAAAACTGTGTTTATATGTACAGTCACATGAGGTCCATTGCAGAAAAACTTGGATTGTTTGAGTAAATGACTGATGCTGTTCTTCTGGTCAGGACAATATTGCAAAATGGTGTCCAAGAAATGCAGTGCTGAAACAAAACTGCAATAAACAGTTCAAATATGTCACCAAAATTGAGGCAAAAACAGAAAATCACTGGTGTTCCTGCTGAGAAAAAATGTAACTACTGACATACTGCAACATCTAGATCAGGGTTGTCCAAACTTTTTTTTAAAAGGGCCAGATTTGACAATGTAAAGATGCCTGGGGGCCAATATTAACATTTAAAAGGAAAAAATTACCAATAAAAGTTACTTACAAATGCACTGTTCTGTATCATTTTTAAAAAAAATGACAATGTAACCAAATCTAAATCAATCAGGCAGGAACAAATCTAAAAACCAATTCTGTCTTTCTTTCACATCTGAAGTCAGATAACAAAGAATAAATTGTATGGAATACATTAAACTTTCATGAAGTTGGTACAAATCTTAAGATCATGTTCATTCTAAACATGACTTATTATGAGTAATGCAAAGTCTGTTAACATTTAAGTTTAAAACGTATCACTCTTGCTCTTCTCTTTCACAAGATCATTCAGAAAGTAATATTTTGTGTCACATCTACAGGCAGTTATGTCCTTAAATCTTCAAATGCTTCGTTATGTCAACCAAAAAAGACAAATCTTCCAGCCATACAGAATCTGACAATCCTAGCAGGCCATTAATAACATATTATAAAAATTAAGCTTCAGGCCACAGGAAATCTGACCTTGATATAGATGTTTTGAACGATGGTAGTGGATTTGTTCTACACTTCCTGGTAACAAGCCAAACATCTTGGCTTCTTAGTATGTTCTATACTGAACATGTTAACTTCATACATATGTTAAAGCGCTCAGTATCCTCAAGTCAACTCATTTATAGGTTCAAAGGCCAGAAAACCAGGCGGTGCGCTGACAGCTCATCAGCTCTTTGACCTCTCCGTGGTCTATCCTCCCTCACATATTTAATCACTTCTCAGTTCAACTGCATCCAGGCTGATGAGTTAAGGTAAAAGCACTGGCACTAACTAAAGATAGAGGTCTAACCTTCTTGTTCAAACGATTTAATCTTTCGCAGTAACATGGCTCCATAAATCTTCTCCAACATCTGTCAGTTACGCTCACTGCAATGACAACAGACAGGCACAACAGCCTCAGGCAGCCAAGACTACATTTGATTGCAATTCTGGGTGCTTTGCAATGGTCAGTGGAGCTCAGAGGGCGACTTCAGTTTTTCTCTGAATGAAGCAAATCACTCACTGACTGCTGATAACTTCCTGTGCACAGCATACTGTTGTGCACTACCAGTCACCACATCTGACTCCAAAGTTTCAATCTTTATTCTTTAGAATATGATGTTTGTTTGCAGTTTTTTTCTATTTTCCAACTATGTCCTATGTCCAACTTATCTTCAGTGCTGTTTAATGTTGTTGTAATGTTTGAGTAACATCGCTTAAAGTTTTTCCCCTTTCAGATCGAAAAGAGAGATGCCTCCAACAGAAGGATCCAGTCGCAAGAATGGCAGGTATGTGTGTGTAAAATCGTTTTTGGTTCAATTAGAATGATAACTGAAGCAGGAGAATCCTGTAGTGGAGATTAAAGGAGCCTCACTGGACTTAGAGGTCCATGGTCAACATTTTAATCATACCATTGTTAGCAGTATGTAGTGAGGAGGATGGGCTGCTTCTGTGTATGTTACTAAGCCCATACTATAATCCATTCTCATCCTTAAGAATGAGGAAAAGATTATTCACTTATTCTACATAACCTCAATACAATGACACACAACAATGAACAAAACCCTACCACTAGGACACTCTCAGTCACCTGAACACATTTACACTGACACTGAACCAAACATATTTGACGCACTGGAAGTCACATCCGACACATGAAGGTAATCTGCGTGAATGTGGAAGTTATTCAGAGCACAAAAACTTAAATCTGAAATGTAATTATGACACACATTTGGGAAACTAGCTTAAAAGTAAGTATCTCCAGTCATTCTAGCAGCTCTGTGTGGCTGTTGTTAGGCGCAGCACTGCTTTAAACTAAATGTTAAATGCATGCTAACACAAAACTGAGTGGACTCACCAAAACTGGATAGCAGAAGATTGTAATAATTGTAATCAAGACTGTCGCCTAAACAAGCTAAACAAACATTTTCAGCTCAGTTCCCAAAGCTGCCATGCTCTTAATTCTGCATAATATAATTTGAACAGGTGAGTTGTATAAAGATTCACCCTCAGTACAGTTGTCATGAACGGGGAAATTAGCTATAGAGACCAAAACTGTTTTTTGTACCAGGCTGTAAACATGTTTATTTCTGCTGTGAAGTTGGACATTTTAACATGGGGACTTATGGAGACTGACTCATTCTGGAGCCAGCCTCAACGACAAGACGACAAGAGGAACTGCAGTTTTTGGCACTTTTGCATTGGGTTCACTTCACAGCGACAGAGGTTGCAGGTTGGGTCATACATAGAACTAGAAAAATGTAGCTACATATTAAAGTGGCCACTGAGTGCATTTATCAGACATATAGCAATGTAAACTTTTAATTCAGTACTTGCTTTAGTTATGTCTTCATGTCATGTCATGACAGGATTCAATCTTGAACCTTTTTCAAGTGGAAATTTGATTCTGGTTCCAGAAAATTCTGTATAATGCACCTGACACTCTGTTAGATTCCGGAGGTCCCCTAATTATAGGCATATTGTTTCTATTGATTTATTTTGTGCATCACAACCAATAGGTATTATATATCATAACTTTATTTCACACATTCAAAGATAAAAGGACCATAGCACAGTAGATAAAAGAAACATAATACACACAAAAAACAGTAAACACATAGCAACACATCTGCAGCTGAAAAGACTGAAAGACAGAAATCAACTGACTGTATCCACATACAGACTCGAGCGCCAGTGGTTCCACAATCTGGATGAAAACCTGACTGAGTTCAGCTCACGATTGGTCAATGCCACAAAAATTCAGCCAGCACATGTATCTGTACATAAGATTTCGTAATAATGCAGAGCAGGTCTGCACACTTACATTTACAAACATTTGGCTGGTACTACACCGTAATGGAAGTTTAAGGAGCATTCTCATAACATGACACCTCAGAAACATGAAGTTTTTATGAGTACTTGTATTCATGTAGTCTGTATTTTGCAAATACTGGATCAATTGAGAGAAAGGGAATAAAAGGTTTCATTCAGTAATTATTGATGGAACAAACTAGGCTCTCAGGAATGTGACGTCATCTGAGTGGATAATGTCAGGATAATAATAAAACTGCAGAATTTTTCATGTTTCTTAGAGACCATAAACTTCACATATATTGGTTCGGAAATAACTTTTTGAATTGTTGTTTCCCAAAACTCAGTCCCATACTTAAGAGGAGTCCAGACATAACTAAAGCCTGGAGTACAAAGACGGAGCATCTGCTGAGGATAGATGACCATGACTTCACAATGAGACCAGGATTTGGAGGTAAGAAAGTTCATATTTCTAAACTAAACGGTGTCAGTCAGTTTTCATGCAGGCAGCCAGAAGACTGGTGTTGTAATCCAGTGTCCAGACAAGTCATTAGTCACTTTACACTAAACATCATCCAGTCTATACGGCATCTCAATGTGGGAGGTGGAGTGTCCAGCTCTGGATTGAAAAGATGCCATAACAGAGTAGATTATGTCTGAGCCATGCTGCTGATTAATTACCAGGCAGGCACAGTCTGTGGCTTTAGGTTACAATAACTGCCATCCTAATCTGCCACATTAGCCGCACTCAAAGCCTGAATCTGTGTGAGAGCTCTTGGAAAACCTTTTCTCCTTCAATGGCAGATTTTAGTTAGTCTTTATTGTCCTTATTGCTTTTATTTACATTAGAAAATTTGGGCTGGCTTAAGGTGCACAAAGTATTTCAAACAGCCCTCAAAAGTCATCTAAAAATATCTATAAATGCTTCCTTTTGCATATAAGTGAACAAGTGAGGGTGTTCTGAGGCATTTGCATGGCTGTTCTTTTTTTTTTCTTGTTCACCATGCACGTTGGCACAGCGTGCGGTTGAGATTTGGCAATGTGGGGCCGCAATAACTGATAACACCTTTCTTGTCGTAGATCTGCAGAGACATTTACATGTCTTATGTTTGCATCTTCATAGAAGTGTAAACTCATCGAGTAATGCTGCTCTCACCAACCCCCCACAAAGAAAATATATTCAGGAGTTCATAGACTGAAGCCGTGCTAAAATGTACATGAACGTTGGACTGTGTGTATTCACAAGGTGACCAGAAACACTTGACAGTCTGCTCAAGCGGTTTTGTACAATCACTGCATGCATATCTGTGGCGCTGCACTGAGGGATCATGCTGCAACCACTAGAGGGCAGCACAAGCAGGATTTTACTTTGAACAGGGAAAACATCAGAGAATTCAGACAATACTTTTGTTTTTTCCATTTTGAAAATGTCAAGAGAGCCCTGTTAGAAAACAACAACAGAAGACAACAGCCGCCTGCACTATAATGTCAGTCAGGATTAGAGCAGTCACTCAGCTGGCTCTGTGCCATTTTTTTGGAAATCTGCACCACACTGCTTTTATGGGGATTTGGATGAAAGAGAGCAGAAGTTATTGTTTGAAGCAAACGGATCGGCATAAAGAGGAGTCACAACCTCCAAAAAAAACTGCACATAATCCAGACTGTTCCAGATGAGGCACCTGGTCTACATCTGCACATTTGTACTGTCCACAGCTGTATTTGAAGATAACAGTCATGTCAACATGACTGTAAACTACAGATTCATACGTTGTTGTGCTGCTGTATATTCTTCTATAGGGCCTGCAGTCCCAGTTGGAGTGGACGTTCAGGTTGAAAGTTTGGATGCTATTTCAGAGGTGGATATGGTATGTGTTGACCCAACTGTACATAGGATCAACCGTGTATATTGTGAGTTGAGATAGCACTGTAACAAACATTCATTTCCTTGTTTAAGGACTTTACTATGACCCTGTACCTGAGGCACTACTGGAAAGATGAACGTCTGTCCTTCAGAAGCAACAACAACCAGAGCATGACCTTCGATAGCCGCCTGGTGAAGAAAATCTGGGTACCTGATATGTTTTTTGTCCACTCGAAGAAGTCTTTCACCCATGACACCACCACTGACAACGTCATGCTGCGAGTGTACCCGGATGGTAAAGTCCTCTACAGCCTCAGGTAATCCCCGCTGTCAGCAGAGCCCAACATGAGAAACAAGTTCAGTCAGGAAGTGTTTAGAGGAAAAGTTCATCATTTGTTTTTAAAGCATGACATGGAACTCTTACTACTGGAACAATTTCTTGGTGAAAACCTGTTTTAATCTAATCGGCTTTAAATGAATCAAATGACTTCATGATGACTATTTTTCTGTGAATTCCTTATACATATTTCCATCATATTTTTTTTAACTGTTTCAGGTTTGACTGGTGTTCCTTTAATTCCATCTACTCATTATGTCGTCTACTTCTGCAATGGTTTAAATGGTACCCAACTGGAGAATTATCTCCACCTGCTGTTCTTGATACCTCCAGCTCCTAATATGTGCATAATGGTAGTCAGTGTCATCACAGTGAGTTTTCCAGGGTTTGGTGTCATCGGGCACCCATCTGTCAATCAAAGCGTCCACACTCTTAATTCTGCATAACTTAATATAACTTATATATATATAATATATACTTAATATAACTTAATATAGTTTGAACAGGTGAGTTGTATATAAATTCACCCTCAGTACAGTTGTCATGAACGGGGAAATTAGCTATAGAGACCAAAACTGTTTTTTGTACCAGGCTGTAAACATGTTTATTTCTGCTGTGAAGTTGGACATTTTAACATGGGGACTTATGGAGACTGAAATGTTCTGTAGCCAGCCTCAAGTGGCCATTCGAGAAACTGCAGTTTTTGGCACTTCCGCATTCCGCAGGCTTAATTTCCCAGCTACTTGGGTGGAACATGTGGACATGGGCTCGATCTGGTAAAGCTGACTTTTGTTGACTGATCAGTGATCTGGTTACTAAAATCCTTTCCTCAGATGTCATAGTGTGCAGCTATACCTTTAAAATGGAAAGTGTTTATCTGGACTGGACTTCAATTACAGGACCTGCCAGTTCAGCTAACTGGGGGCTTTATTTATTCCTGGTGTGACATGCTGTCTGTGCTCCACATGGGATTAGAATCACTGACCACTGCAGAATCACTCGGCCTCCAGTCCAAATATTGCTTCAGGGTCTGATTTGGTCTTTATTAAGAGCCTGTTTTCACAAAAGACATTTTGACAGAAGGAAAAACAAAGGTATAATAAATCAAGTCATTTCTGAGTTCCTTTAGTTGGTTCAGTTTAGGGTCCTGGTGTGTACTGTCACCTGTCATAGTTCACTGAAACTGCGGTTTCACAATGTGCATTTTAATATATTCCACAGTTTTCATTAGAACTGCATATAAACAGAACATGTTAACAATCACTTGGGCAGCTTATGATGTTAGCGAGTGTTCAGGGATGTAATTACCGTTTGCTGTCCCAGCAAGACAAAGTGGCACCAGCTGCCACAGTACAAGTTGTGTATTTAAGGGGATAATGCTCTGCCAATTACGACCGCTAATACTGCCGAGCAAGACCTTGTAATTTTGGCAAGCGATAGGCGGCTCCGTGCCAAGATAGTTGATTTTGTAATCCACATTACCGAGCCTGGCGGAGATTAACAGCTGGCCATCTGCCTCCTGTTGTGACCACTCGAGCATAGTACTGACTTCCTGACAAATGATGACATTAACATCTACAAATGTGCATTCGCCAACATGCTGAAATGTCTGAATGTGAGACTGGTAGATGTGTCACTGACATCAAATTAATCACATCTCAAACATAAAGTCAAACTGCTTGGAACTCAATGAGAGATGAACCTGATCTTGATGTGGACTGTGGTACCTGGTGAATGTATACTGTGTGCATGAGGGAAGAGTACTTGATGGTAAATAGAACCATCACATGACCTGGGTTAATCTGTGTGGGGTTTGCTGCTGGTTGGAGATTTTCCAGACTAAGGCAGATTGGCAGACAAGGATGACAGTTTGTAGACCTGGTCTGCAGACCGTGTGTGGCCTTCTCTCATCCTGTGAGCTGGATTATGTATTTTCATTTATCATCTGCTGGAAGACAAATCTCGCAGTGAATATGGAGGGGTCATTCTCTGCTGAAGGTCAGGCATGCATTATGGGTTGATAAAAAAAAGTCGTTTATCACCAGATCAACACTACAGACATCTTAGCTGGTGTTATGAATGAGTCTCACGTCCTCCGTGAGCCACTGTCTCTGCTTAACCTTCCACAAAAACCATTTAACTTCCTGTGATCAATCATGAAAACAGCACAGGATCCAGTGCCAGAACGCCGTAGCCGACAATGACAGCCATTCGAGGGTCTTTGCATTGCTTGGCCTGTTAACTAAGCAGGTTTAAGTCATATATTTTACAGCTAGATTGCTGCCAGCTATTTACCAAATTAAACTGTAGCCTCTAAAACTGGTTTGCACGTTCCAGGCTGCCACTGTTTCCCATTTATTTCATCCTGGTACAGAAACCACCTTTCTGTTTTTGCCGTTATCCCACTGGCAAAAGCCTTACAGGGCCAAGTCTATACAAAGTACTTTAGTTACGTACTGTAACTCCAGGTTCTACAAGTATAAACTCAGAGCTGTAAGCTGCACTGGGTCCTTTTAGTAGCCAAAGAAAAAAGCTTGGTGGGCTCCACATAGCATGTAAGCATGGAATCAGTGAACAGTTCCTTCAGCATTCAGCATGAAAATATTAGACTGACGGCTCCAGTAGTGTGCAAGATTAGCTGTGGACACACAGACACACACACACACACACACACACACACACACACACACACACACACGACCTGACTGAGATAAAAATTAAATAAATAAGACTTAACTGTGCATATTCCAAGAGTATAACCAAAATAATTCTTTCCCGTCACATTGTTTTGTCGTTGCAGGGTGACAGTCACAGCCATGTGTAGCATGGACCTGAGCCGCTTTCCTCTCGACACTCAGACGTGCTCTTTGGAGATAGAGAGCTGTAAGTTTCTGTTTCAACCAACTGCATTCTGATAACTCCTCTGACTTCTGTAGAGTAGTACTGTCGTAGCTGGATACGCAGTGTCATTCATATGCTAGATTAAGGATATGTTGTTAGTGTTGTGGAAGATGTTAGAGTTTTCACTGGTGATTTTCATATTAATCACAATAGAATTAGTGTCACAGATGACTTAGTTTATGCTCTCATCTCTTCAGATGCGTATACAGATGATGACCTGATGCTGTACTGGAAGGAAGGGAACAGGTCATTAAACACAGACGAGAGAATTTCTCTCTCCCAGTTCCTCATCCAGGAGTTCCACACCACCACAAGGCTGGCCTTCTACAGCAGCACAGGTACTGGCAGGAAGCACAGAGCTGTCTCATGATTCAGGCCTACACTAACTATACAACGTCTGACTTCATCTCCTCTGCAGGCTGGTACAACCGTCTGTACATCAACTTCACTCTGCGGCGTCACATCTTCTTCTTCCTGCTGCAGACCTACTTCCCTGCCACTCTGATGGTCATGTTGTCCTGGGTGTCCTTCTGGATCGACCGCAGGGCCGTCCCTGCCAGAGTGCCACTGGGTGAGAGTGCTTGGTCATGGTTAGCTAACTAATGCAGTGGTTAGTGAGATGATCGATGACTTCTTTATTTGTGAAGTTTTTCCTCATCCAATTCGAGAGTCTAAGGACAGAGGGTGTCGTATGGCGTTCAGCTTGTGAATCATATCGTCATCTTGCATACACAAAAAAAATAATTCAATTAAAGGTCCAGCGTGTCAGATTTATGGGGATCTATTGGCCGAATATGGAATATAACACGTTACCTTAGAATGAGCGGGTCCTTTTCCACACAGTCTTCTATGTTGCATCACCATGTTTCTACAGTAGCCCAAAATGGACAAACTGATCATTGCCTCTAGAGAGTGCCTGTAGTGTTTAGGTTCTCCTACACCAGGGGTCTTCAACCAGGGGTCCGTGACCCCTAGGGGGCACGCAGAGGTACTGCAGGAGGTCAGCCAATTTTTGTCATAATAGGTGACAATTTTCACCAAAATAATGGTGACTGTGAGGGTGCAGATCATTGAGAAACTACAAACAGCAGAGGCATTTCACTCCAATTGGATAAATCAGCGGACATGTCCAAAGACACACAGCTCTTGGCATTTAATAACCAACAACAATTATGCAGCTTTTTTATCAACCATAAACACACATTGGTTAATAACCCAGGTTAATAAAGTGAAATAAAAATTGAATAAAGTAAATATAAAAGTTATTTTAGGCCAGGCTTAAAATGTGACACATTTTAGATTTAATTACGTGGGGGAGTCCCTGCTCTGTTTGTCTCTTGTCCAAGGAGTCCTTGGGCTGAAAAAGGAGACCCCTGTCCAACACACTTGGAAGTGGAGGGTGAGGCAAGGGATATTCAATTGGTTGAAATCTGCAGTCTCACTGTTAGATGCCACTGAATCCTACATGGACCTTTAAATGATTCTATTCAAAATTTGAAAAATTAAAAATTGTGTTACATCACTGAGGTAAAAGATGCATCCGCTTCATTGTGATGTAAAATTGGAAGTCCACCACGTCACAGTACAGGGAAGGGCCTTGTTTATCACTACAACTTGAACATGAGATGTGAGACTGGTTCACACATGCTCTGAACTTGTTCTCCTGCTTTAGGTATAACCACAGTGCTCACCATGTCCACCATCATCACTGGAGTTAACGCCTCCATGCCCCGGGTGTCATACATCAAAGCTGTGGACATTTACCTGTGGGTCAGTTTCGTCTTTGTCTTCCTGTCGGTGATAGAGTACGCTGCAGTCAACTACCTGTCTACTCTACAAGAACGCAAGGAGAGGAAACTCAGAGACAGGGTTAGTACCAGTCTCTCAGCTCCATGCTCACAGCATATTAACTGAAGCACTATATATTTTAAACTAGAACAGAGGCACAGTTCTCAGGATAGTGATATTGAGTGGTTGGTTTGTTTGGACAGTTGATCATCCCCTTTGGTCCAGACAGAAAACTCTCAACAAATATTGTTGTGACAGTCTGGTACAGATATTACAGATACTTTTTACTATCAAATTTTTAATTGGATTGAATTTTATGAATACATACCATACACACAAGATAAGAAATCCTGGCCACCAGGGCCCTAAACACTGGCCCTTGTGGCTCAACTGGTAAAGTGGGCTCCCCATGTACAGAAGGCTGTGGACACACAAACAGCTGTAGTTTGTGTTTAGCGCTCATTAGCAAATGTTAACATGTTAGCAACTGTAGTGGTGAATATGCTATGAGAAACTGCAAAAATTAAAATTTTCAAGTACTTATTGTCTTAATCCAAATCAGTTTCTCTTAAACAAGATTAAAGAAATGTAAAAATCTGGGACGTGGTAGTCTTCTGAGGTGAAAAGATGATTTGAGTTTTTTGTGGACATGTAGTTTTATTTTTTTAAAGCCATTAAGTACCTTTCATCTCCTTGCTGTGTAGCTGCTCTGTACCTGTGGCATGGCTCATCCTGGCATGATGTCAGCCAGCTACAGTGAGGTGGATGCCAACACAACAGGAAACTACGGCATGCCCGAAGTGAACGGCATAAAACGGGAGAGGATGCTGGTGCAGCTGGCGATGGAGAGCGACCAGGTCACCGGTCATGTTGGCTCCAGTGCTTACGACAACATCTGGATTGACACACACGCCATAGATAAGTACTCCAGGGTCATCTTTCCTGGATCTTACATCCTCTTCAACATCATCTACTGGTCTATCTACTCCTAACACAGGTGGGACTCAAACAGACCAAGTGGTTAGCAGATGTTGCAGTAGAGTGAAGACCTGTGCACTAAACTTGCAGATTCAAGCTTTTGTGTCTTCAATCTGAAAGAAAATAGAACATGGGCTACATCAGTGCTCAAAACATCTGCTTGACCTCAGTCCTTGGGTCTCGACAGAACCCCAGAGAACCTGGGAACAACATCAGAGGACATCAGAGGGAAAAACAGAAAACATTTCTCCATAAAATATGATCCAGTTTCACCAAAATCAAATAGTTGGTGGTGTGTGACGTAGTGCTATAAAGCGTTATGTACTTCTCATGGGTGATCGCACCCAGAGCACAAAGTTACATATGACAAACGAATGACAGAGACACCATTCACCTGATTGCAAGTCAGTGTATCATCAACATGATTTAACATGAAACAACGAAACGAAATTTACAACGAAATGTCGAACTTGAAAGCATTAAACATAAATACGATGACATCCTGCTGAAGACATTTATCACTATATATTGGGTTTTTAACTGGACACAAGGTCTTCACATCTGGATTGTGCTCTTGATATACCAAACATTGTTTTTTTTTTCTATCAATTATTATGTTAAAGTTAAGTCATTAACACAGAAATCTTCGTGGTTAAATGTCATTGTTTAATCATCTGACCTGCTCACTGATATGTTTGAACTTACTCGCAGACATGAGTGTAAATCTCAGATGCAACTGGAGATTTTTCTACTGTCACATCTTTTGTTTATCTCATCTACATAGCGCCATTTTAAAGGTCCAGTGTGCCAGATTTAGGGGGCTCTATTTACACTATATAACATTCAAAACTCTATTTTCAGTAGTGTGTAAACACCTAAAAATAAGAATCATTATGCTTTTGTTACCTTTGAATGAAACGTTTATATCTACAGACAGGTCAGGTCCATATTTCTACAGTAGCCCATAATGGACAAACTGAACACTGACTCTAGACAGGGCACTTTGCATGTTTCAAGTATTCAGTGGTCACCATAGTAATGTTAGAAAGTAGAGGTTGAAGTGAAGGGGCTTGCAATCAGTGACTACATCACTCAGTGCCACTAAATCCTACACACTGCTGTTAAACCATGTATTGACTCTGTGGTCAGAATTCTTGATTAAAAAGTTATTTCTTAACAGTGGTTGTCCTTTGACTGTTTCCTGTAAACACATCACTGACTTACTTCGACAAATCGGACTTACTGCCACAGGGATGCAGAACGTCTGACACGCTGGAGTCAAAAGAAGTCTGTTTGATGAACAGATGAGAGGAGGCCTCTCTCAGGATCAACACGCAAAAGTTTACAGAGGCTGGTTTTGAAATCCATCCTGTTATGGAATTTTCTATCCTTGGGTTACACAAGGTCACGTGTGGGCCTTGAGGTCCTCAGCAGTATTAATTGTTTGGCTTTGACTGGGAACAGTAGGTGCCAGTCTATTTGTCACTGTGGTGGGCAGGGTCGAAGAGACCTATTGTGGCCTTCTTAGACATAACAGAAAGCTTGCCGTTGATGTTCCAATCTGTAAACAGACATCTGTGTCTCCAGACTAGAATATGTTGACAATAACACCTCCATGGGTAAAAACATTCTATTTCTGGGAGACCAACTCAGGCACCTCTGATGTACTTTGAGAGTGTCTCTAATTCTCCTTGGCCAAGTGTCAATAAATATTACAGCATAAGACATCAGAGGCTTCTGAACACTTTCTTCCCTCCTGACCTCACCATTGACCTTTGACTTCAGCAATTTCTCCACAACACATCCTCCTGTTGCTTCCATCTCCTGGAATTCAGCTGGGACATGCTTGTGTCAGATTTGAGACAAACACAAACCTGCAGCTCAAACGTCCTCTAACCCAGTCTGTTCAGATACACTCACACTCGGTAACACCATCTATTACAGGCAGATTGTTTTTTTTCTTTTTCTTACAGAATGTACAGAAAACTCTGTACACTCAGAAAACTCAGTTGAACCACATTGTCTCCAACACATCAAACTCACATTCCTGTATTTTTACTGGTCTTAAAAAATCTTTTTTTCTAGCAGTGTTCTCTCCAATCCATGGAGGTAGTCGAAGCCTCTTCAGAAATCTCTATTACTGTTTCTTTTCTCCACTTTTCTTTCAAATAGAAGGTCTTTTCAGGTCTTTTTCGTTTCATTTTTGGCATATAAATGAGTTGCATAATCTTGAGATGGACTTACGAGGTTTTGAAATAAAGGCTGATTTCAGGCTGCTTTCTTAATATCGATATGATAGTGTTAGTCTTAATGGATAATTCTGGTACTTACAACTAAAACTGAAATTGGCCTTATCTAACACTATGATTTACTATCAATATGGCAGGTGTTACTGTGTTCTGTGACCCATCAGAGCAGCTGCAGTAGATCGCTCTGTAAGCAGTCACTACACCGCCAAACTTCCAGCACCGGCTTTTTCACTTCGATGCAGAAAAATTACGTTTACTGTGCCACTCTCTGCAGGCACCAGACATCCTGTCTGTGTATCAAGTGAATACACATGAAGCCCCAAACCCAACGATGAAAAAAGCACAGTATCATCACACTTTTCTGACACCTGGGTGTGAAATAGTTACTCACAGTTTAGTCATGCTCAGAAACAGTGGGTGTACTAGTATTACAGAGGTTTGGTCATTGAAACATCACTCATTTTATTTCCCATAGTTTTTCTTCATGTGCGCCACGATATGCCCCAACACATTACATTTTAGGTGGTAACACTTAGAGCAAGACTTTTAGTTATAGTAGAGGATTCTTACGTCGTGGTGTTCTACTCATTAAACAGAGACGGTGCATATTAATACGCATTGCTGTAAGAGTACCAGAGGTGTCCCTCTGCAGATGTTACCTGTCACTCTAAAGAAAGAACAGTTTTTTGCCTGTAGGCTACATAAAGCTGATAACTGAAATGAAGAAGTGTTTCACTTTACATACTGTGATAATAGTGTCAATGCTACATTTAGATTATTTGTACTCTAAATAACAAAGATCTACCAAAGCATATGCATGTATGTTGGATCATGACAGTAGCAGAAATAAATGATCTGGAGACAAAGGTTCAATCCTGATTCCAAAAAAGTTGTCCAGTTGTTTGAAGCTTAATAAGAAGGGAACAAAATCATTTTTGACCTCAGATTTCAGTACAAAGACAAAATACTTCATGTTTAAACTTATAAACTGAACTGAACAAAGCTGATGTGATATCTTGTCCCCACTAATCATCAGTATGGGAGTATCCCTGCATGCAACACACCAGCAGTTTGAACACAGATCTCGACCCAGTGAGATGTAGTTCAAGATTTTTTGGACTACCGATCATCACAGAACATCGTTTTACTTGCTAGTATAATGATGTTGAAGCATGATAAACAAATGAACATACACTTCACAATCAAATATATTTTCAAATGAATTAACTATCACTATTATTCTTCATTCCCTGACAACAACAGGTTTTCCTGACTCTTCAGTGCAGTCAGTGTGCAGGGAGGATCATCAGTGTGTATCTGTGTGCTCTCCTGTCAGCGTCCCGTCCTCCTTCAGTTTGGCCTCAGTGAACTCTTGCTTCACCCTCTGCAGCAGCTCTGGATTCAGCAGCACATCCAGGGCTGTCATGGCCAGAGCCTTCGCCGTCCTCAGGGTGAAGAACTGAGCTCTGTCATCGCCTGCATCAAAGTCACAAAGAAAACATTTCAAAAAAGTTTGGACAGGACCAACGAAACACGGTTTGGAAGCTTCACACAGGTGACAGGTGATAGTGTCATGATGGTTATGAAAGGGGTGTCCTCGGAAGGCTCAGTCATTCACAAACAAGAAAAAACGAACAGTTTAAGAGAAACGTTTGTCAGCACATAGTTTGAATGAATTTCTAGATTTCACCGTCTACAATCCAGAATATCATTCAAAGATTCAGAGAATCCACAAATCTCTGCATGTAAAGGGCCAGGCCCAAAACCAACACTGAATCTCTGTGACCTTTGACCCCTCAGACAGCACTGCATTAAAACCCACATGACTGTATGAAGGATATTACTACATGGGCTCAAGAACACTTCAGAAAAGTGTTGTCAGTAAATGTATCATGCAAAGAGAAAGACAGATATAAACACCACCCAGAACAGTTCAGGTTGCATTACACACATACAGCATGAGTAAGACATGAGCATTTACATGGCCTGATAGTTAAAAGACTACCTTTGGGACTGACGGATGAAATGCACACACCATGATGCTACCTGTTCTTCTAAGTCCATACTGGAGGACAGCATGGAGAGGGGCAGGAAAAGGGATGGTAAACACAGGACGTGTATTTGATAATTCAGATATCATCAGGTCATTTATATCAAATATAATAAATTATTAGTGTGTGTGGCGCACAGAGAGAATAGACTTGTTGTCTGAACAGCCTGATTGGTTAACATGGGCTCAGGAAGGCTGTGATGCTTTCATTTGGATGAAGCAGGCAGCTCTTCATGGTGCTTTAACTTCTTCCTTCATTGATTGTGGCTACACCGAAATCTTTACAATTAAAGGGTCATTCTTTTTGCAATATGAGAAATAAAAATAAAAAGATTTAGATCTGGAAATATCATTTTTAATTATATGTTATATATTATATTTTAAATGGCTGAAACTGTCCACGCTGATGAATGAGCCTCTGATGTGATGTATGAATGAGGCAGCTGACACTGTAATGTTTGCCTGAACTGACACTGTGCACGGAGAACGATGGACAAAAGACAAGTTCTGATAAACTGGACTCATCTGTTAACAGAGACATGTACGCAGACAGATGTTTGTTTCTTGACATACCAGAGGCCACGGTGTATTCCTCTGTGTGGTTCAGGGCCTTAGAGCCGATGTAGAAGTACGGATGGATGCCAGGAACTACAAACGACACGTTGCCAAAGTCTGTAGAGCCTGTAGAGAAGAGAGACAAGAAGACCTTTCATCAAATGCACTGGCTTGTATTTTACAGCTGTGACATACAGTTCACTCATGATTCATGTAAGACGGGTCTGTTGTGAAGTAGGAGGCAGACTAATGGTCCCCATGTGTGACATTAATTTACAGGCGCTTCCAGGAAATATGCAAAGCAATAAAAGTTGAAAAAAGCTTAGGACACTGAGGATAAATCAGGCTGTGGTTGATGAATGGCTGAGTTGAGTCCTCTTTGTCTCTTTGTCCTCTCACCAGAAGCATTGTTGAGGACTTCTTCATCTGTGGTGAATTCCATGCCCAGAGCCTTGCCATTGTTCTCATACAAATCTTCCAGCGTTGTGTTTCGCAGTATGTTGTCAAAAGCGTTTCTCGCATACTCCACTTCAACCTGAGGAGGAAGGGAAGGTGAAGCACTGACCAACAGGACAAATTAGTCAACTCACGTTGTAATTCAAACAGATGTTTACCTCACAGCCAGTTGCCACAGCAGCTGATCTAAAACACATCTCAGCTTTCGCCTTCAGGACATGAAGCTCAGCACGTGAGGGGGTTCTCAGATAGTACTCCAGCTCAGTGTAGGCAGGGATGATGTTAGGTTTCACTCCACCGTGCTTTATGATACCTGCGCAACACCAGGTGATTTAAACCAAGCTTCCTGAACTCCTCAGAGCAACACAAAGAGTACGGAGGTTCACCAGCTGCTCACCATGAACTCTCCAGTCTGGCTTCATCTGCTGTCTGAGCACAGACAGGTTGTTGTAGCACAGCACAGCTGCATCCAGCGCATTGATTCCCTCCCAGGGGTAGGCCGAGGCATGAGACGCCTTACCGTGATACTTGATGGTTACACTGGAAAACATGACAAGACAAAGCACACGTCAATCTCTGCTTCTCTGACTGAGAGAATGTGCAAAGCTGTCATCAAAGCAAAGGGTGGCTACTGAGGGAACTGTCTCTTCTAGCATGTCACGCACGGGTTTCACATAATCAAGTATGTCCTGAGGTCACTGTAGGGACAGTGTTAAATCTTAGATTGTTATGAGGACACTGACTTCTCCCCTTGAGACACAGAGCAGCTGTATGTTAGTGTTTAGGAAAGCAGGCGCCATTCTGATCATTACTATGGCAACCGAGGTCAGAGGATAGAGCTGTCTCACTCCATAGACACAATAGACAGGTACATAATGGAGAAGACTCTACAGAGTCAGAGTCGGAGCGGCTGTGGCTCGGAGGTAGAGCGGGTCGTCCACTAATCAGAAGATTGGCGGTTCGATCCCCGGTTCGATCCCCTCCAGTCTGCATGTCGAAGCGTCCTTGGGCAAGATACTGAACCCCAAATTGCTCCCGAAGGCTGCGCCATCGGTGGTGAATGTGTATGAATGGTTAGCTCCTCAAACTGATGAGCAGTTGGCACCTTGCATGGCAGCCAATGCCATCAGTGTATGAATGTGTGTGAATGTGTGAATGTGTAAATTTACCATCCATTTACCATAACAATAACGGTGAACATATTTCCTTGTTTGTAGACTGATGTTACTGTGTAACTGTCCTGACAGCATATAGTCAGAGAGGACAGCTCCTTCAGGACTGAGGCTGCATCATGTCATGACAAGTGTACTGATGAATCCTCCATTCTCCTTGATCAAGCTTCAGTTAACTTTCAGCATGAGACATTGATGAAACCGTTCTAAAATGTAAAACATATTTTGCTTTGTTTACCACATAATTCCATACGCGTTATTTGATTGTGTCCAAACTTTGAGAGTTACTAACGATTCATTCTACAGCAGCCTTATGTAAGACAATAATTCTGTCTAAAGCCTTGTATATAAATACTTTGCAGCAGCAGAGATAATGTTATTAGGTGAATCATAATTGGTGATCAATGACATAGAAAGGATGTTATTAGAGCTTGATACTGTGCTGTGTGTTGGTTTGTCCCAGTGACTCCCCTGCAGCCCAAAAAGTGTTTTCCCCCCAAAACACTGTTAAAATAAAGAGATGAGACTCTGTAAAAGTGCTGACAGGACACCTCCAACTGCACACAAGGTCAATTATTACTTTCGCAATTTTTAAAACATTCTCAGAGCGTTTGGAGGATGTTATCTGTGTGATCTGTGTGTCAATAAATAGAAGCCAATCATGACGAGAGGAAACATTCTTGATTGATCAGTTTTTGTTCTCATGAATGGACACCTCCTTGAAGTTAAGTATCCACTTCACATAACACAGCCGTCCAGCATTTCAACACGCGCGTAAATCTGAAACTGTTCCTCTAAAACTTACTCATGTTCAGCCACCAGAGGGAGATATGGGGCGTCATCCTGCAGGGGGTGGGCCATGAACACCACATCCATGTTATCAAAGGCTCCCTCCCTTAACAAGTCTATTTTACCTCCACCATCCTCCTCAGCTGGAGTCCCCAGCACCGTCACCTGTGGAGATCAGCATAATTATTAAGACTTACAGCTTATAGAACATTTAGGTTGGAAGGTTGTCATCATGAATCTGTAACTCAATATGTGTTGATTATATTATATATCAAATGCTGTAAATGATCAAGAAATTTTGAGTGTGCCTGATGCTTGCTGTGTTTTGACACCGATACAATTACATGTTTAGATATATACATAGCATTAATAATAATTATTATATTAAATTATATTATCCCTCATACCTGATAAAAAAAGACACCTTAATTTGGGATTGTGGACATTTTTGTCCACTTTTAAAACAACCTAAAAACGTCATACATTAATATTTTTTTCCCATTTTTTTTTCATAAATCTTTTTTTCCACTTCAGTTCTGATCATAACTACCAAGTTTTCATTTTTTTTTTTAAATTTAACCCTTTAGATGCCAATTTGAACCTTTTGAGTACAAATTTTAACATTTTAGGTGCCAGTATTTTTAATATGTGAAATGCAAACTGGAATTTTTTAGCATGGATAATTGCGGTGTGGGATATGTCAATGATGTGCAAAATCTTGATTTTTAGGGATTTGTAGTTTTTTTGCTATGTCTGATTTAAAAAAAAAACTCCTTAATTTGGGATTGTGGACATTTTTGTCCACTTTTAAAACAACCTAAAAACGTCATACATTAATATTTTTTTCCCATTTTTTTTCATAAATCTTTTATTCCACTTCAGTTGTGATCATAAATACCAAGTTTTCAATTATTCTCACACGTGTCCACTCATATAGAAACATATTAGCAGATTATGGCACGCTCTCTCTGCTGCAGTCTGCATCACACTGTTTAAATACATTAATGTTTTCTGGCCGTGAATGACCGAACGGCGCGTCAGGATAACTTAAAGCTTTTCTAGTTATTAACAACATTTTAAACAACTTGAGAAAGTTTTTCACAACAGCAAAGAGAAAACGAACACCTGTGTGTGAACGCAGCTCCATAGTCAACAACAGAACACACATCATGATCAAAGTTTTTACATCACGTCAACACGTCTGTCCATAGTCATATGCTCTCTCTCTGTTGCAGTCTGCATCACACTTAATGTCACACTATGTTTAAATGAATTAATGTTTTTTTATGTCTGGTTGTGAATGACTGATTTTTTTGTTGCTGCCGCAAGGAATTGTGGGATGACATTACCTCCTTTCCTTTGGTATAGGATGGTCCGGTGTATCCTATGCTAAAGGAGATAATAAAGGAAGCACTGAAGCTCCTTTCCTTAACAGTTAGAGAATTTGAACAGCTCTTATCATGGCGGCTACGTTAATATTTCCGGGTCATTTCACTCAGTTAGGAAGGTTCCTAAGCAAAATTGACTATTCGACCGCACCCATAATCTCAGCAGTTAGATACATCAGTAACGTTACTGCTGCTAATTTACTCGCATGTCAGCATTTCCTCTCCACCATCACAGTGGTACCACATTCCTTTTGTTCCCTGTCCCTCCAGACAGGGAGCAGCAGAAAGAGGAGGCGATCTAGAGCCTCCACAGATTAAAGATGAACAGGAGGAACTCTGCACCAGTCAGCTTGTGCTGAAGGTGGAATGGACTGGATGGACTTGTACTTATATAGCGCCTTTCTAGTCTTCTGACCACTCAAAGCGCTTTTATACTACATATCTCATTCATACTGCCATACTGATGGCATTAGCTGCCATGCAAGGTGCCAACTGCTCATCAGTTTTAGGAGCTAACCATTCATACACATTCACATGGTGCAGCCTTCGGGGTTCAGTATCTTGCCCAAGGACACTCGGGGATCGAACCGCCGATCTTCTGATTGGTGGACAACCCGCTCTACCTCCGAGCCACAGCCGCCCCAGGTGGAGGTTGATAGCATTGTGGTGACTCCTACTGATGAGCAAAGTGACCGCAGCACAGTCCTGCTCAACAACTCTTATGTAGCTGAGAGCCAAGATGAGAAAGGATATGAGCATGAAGAGTCTACTCGAGCTGCCGTGTCAGATCCAAACAATCAACAATATGACAACAAGTCCAAACTGCAGAAACACATGACACACACAGGCGAGAAGCTGCATACTTGCTCAACATGTGGGAAAACGTTCGGACACACTAGTAATTTAAAAGTCCACATTCGAGCCGTCCACACACATGAGAAGCCGTATGTTTGCGCAACGTGTGGGAAAGCTTTCGTGCACAGCGCTGGCTTGACAACTCACGTTAGACACGCCCACACGGGTGAGAGGCCGTACCTTTGCAAGATCTGTGGGAAAGCATTCTATGACATGTCAGTATTAAAAAAGCATCAGAGGATTCACACAAATCAGAAGCCGTTCACTTGCACAACCTGTGCGAGGGGTTTCAGAGAGAAAGGCACCTTAACAGTCCACATCAGATACGCCCACTCTGGCGAGAGTCCGTATAGATGCACAACATGTGGACACGTGTTCGCACAGAGCAGTAGCTTGACGTCCCACGTTAGACACATCCACAATGGTGAGAGGCCGCACCTTTGCAACACCTGCGGGAAAACCTTCGTTGTTCCGTCGCACTTGAAGAAACATATGGTGACACACACAGGCGAGAGGGCGCAATGCATGAAAGAAAAGATTCTATCAGATGTCAGACTTAAAAAAAACACATGAAAATCCATACACTATAACTCACAAAACACTGGACCTTTCACACAGAGTGGTGACTTGACAGTCTACAAGAAGAGAAGAGCCAACACTGATGAGAGACCTTTGCAATGTTTGGCAGAGGCTCTAAATCCTCAGGCTAGTCGCTTTAAATGAATATCATAATGGAAAGTTTCCAGGTCATGGTAACTTTCATGGTCATGGTTCATGTTTTCTCAGTCACTCACTCACTTTACTGTCTACATTGGGTAAAACTTTTTTCGTCTTCCTTGTGATAAAGCAACAAAACAATTCATATTTCATCAACAGATGACATGTTCAGTGGCTCTGTAGCGCCTCCCTGAGGGTCAAAGTGAGTCCAGTGAGTGAGTTGAACGGGTCACATATAATCTGGAAATCTTTGCTCTGTATATTGTTTATTTTGTATATTGTATCTGTAATTTTACTGCTACATTTACGATGCTGTGTCCTTTCTGTTTATTCCTGGTAATCAAATTTCAATGTGACTACATTGGAAAATAAAATACTTCTCCACCATTCATCTTGTTTGTTGCTCGATAACAGAAGTTCTTTGCTCTCACCTCCATTTATTGAACACTCTCCTCACACCACAGCTGCAGACACTACACGATTCAAATATTTGAACTCAATGATTTACAAAGAAAAGAACAAAGGTGATCAAATTTTACCTTGTGATGAACCTCACTTACAGACAGTCGACGATTTTAATCTTTTCAAATAAGAGAAGATGTTATTGACTTTATTTGTGATGTTTGGCTGATGATTCTCACTGACTGGAGCTTAGAGGAAGACTTCAAGACATATGGAGCCATCAGCAAATCTGAAGGGCCAACAAGTACGTTACATGTAAAGACTGAAATGTTTTCAGATGTGGAGCAGCTTTTAATGAGGCTTCATGAATGAAAATGACGAAACGAAGTTCACATCACAGCACTGCTCAGCACTCGATAACTCCTCCCTCTTCTTCCTGCTCTCAAACACAGCCAGCTCCACTCTGTCCATATACTTCCTTGTTCCCTCCCCCTCAGATCTACAGTTTGATGATGGGTGTAACCAACATGTGGTGCAAAGCGAGAGCGCACAGGCCCCGTTCACTGCAGAGACACGTGTTGTTTAGATCAGAGTTCAAACTAGTTTTATTTCTGTGGAAGTGAAACTCAGACAGTCGTCGACACAGAGGAGAGATGGCGCAGAAAGGAGTTCAGCTGGACCGGGAAACCTTCTCTTGTCCGATCTGTCTGGATCTACTGACGGATCCAGTGGCTACTCCCTGTGGACACAGCTACTGCATGAAGTGTATTAAAAACTTCTGGGATGATGAAGATGAGAAGAAAATCCACAGCTGCCCTCAGTGTAGGCAGACCTTCATGCCGAGGCCTGTCCTGGTGAAAAACACCATGTTAGCAGCTTTAGTGGAGGAACTGAAGAAGACTGGACTCCAAGCTGCTCCTGATGATCACTGCTATGCTGGACCTGAAGATGTGGCCTGTGATTTCTGCACTGGGAGGAAATTTAAAGCCCTGAAGTCCTGTCTGGTCTGTCTGGTCTCTTACTGTGAGAAACACCTCCAGCCTCATTACGATGTAGCTCAGTTCCAGAAACACAAGCTGGTGGAGCCCTCCAAGAAGCTCCAGGAGAACATCTGCTCTCGTCATGATGAGGTGATGAAGATTTTCTGCCGTACTGATCAGCAGTCTATATGTATTTTGTGCTCCATGGATGAACATAAAGGCCACGACACAGTCTCAGCTGCAGCAGAAAGGACTGAGAGGCAGAGAGAGCTCGAGGTGAGTCGACAAAACATCCAGCAGAGAATCCAGGACAGAGAGAAAGATGTGAAGGAGCTTCAACAGGAGGTGGAGGCTATCAATCGCTCTGCCGATAAAGCAGTGGTGGACAGTGAGAAGATCTTCACTGAGATGATCCGTCTCATGGAGAAAAGAAGGTCTGATGTGAAGCAGCAGGTCAGATCCCAGCAGGAAACTGAAGTGAGTCGAGTCAAAGAGCTTCAGGAGAAGCTGGAGCAGGAGATCACTGAGCTAAAGAGGAAAGACGCTGATCTGAAGAAGCTCTCACACACAGAGGACCACAACCAGTTTCTACACAACTACCCCTCACTGTCACGACTCAGCCAGTCTACAGACTCATCCAGCATCAATATCCGTCCTCTGAGGTACTTTGAGGATGTGACAGCTGCTGTGTCAGAGCTCAGAGATAAACTACAGGACGTTCTGAGGGACCAATGGACAAACATCTCACTGACAGTGACTGAAGTTGATGTTTTACTGTCAGGACCAGAACCAGAGCCCAAGACCAGAGCTGAGTTCTTAAAATATTCATGTGAACTCACACTGGATCCAAACACAGCACACACAGAGCTGTTATTATCTAAGGGGAACAGAAAAGTGACAGCAACGAGTCAACAGTCTTATTCTAGTCACCCAGACAGATTCACTACATGTTATCAGGTCCTGAGTAGAGAGAGTCTGACTGGACGTTGTTACTGGGAGGTGGAGTGGAGAGGGGCAGGAGTTGGTGTAGCAGTCACATACAAGAATATCAGCAGAGCAGGGAGAGTCAATGAATGTTCATTTGGATCAAATGACAAATCTTGGAAGTTAAATTGTTACACAAACAATAACTCAACTAAATTTTATTACAACAATGTCCAAACTCCTGTCTCACGTCCTCGGTCCTCCAGAGTTGGAGTGTACCTGGATCACAGTGCAGGTATTCTGTCCTTCTACAGCGTCTCTGAAACCATGACTCTCCTCCACAGAGTCCAGACCACGTTCACTCAGCCTCTCTATGCTGGACTTCATGTCATTTATTATGAAAGACCTGTTGAGTTGTGTAAACTCAGATAGACAGAAGTCATTTAAGGGTTAAAGTGTGTGTTTCATTTCTTCAACTTGTTTTGTTTCCATCATTGTTGCTAAGAGCTGCCTGTTGTAGCATTTCTTCACCTGTCAATCAAACATGATGGGCGGTACTTCTCATTCATCTTCTCATTGGTCCTTTAGGTCATACTGCTTCCTGTGTCTGTTTAGCCATGAAGGCTATCACTGCTCGTGATGACTTTAGTTTCCATGATCATAATCAATAAGGAGATGATTCATTCTTTTCTTGTACATGTGTGAGATTCTGCTCTGACAAACTGAGTGTGTGGATGAAGTGAATCTGTACATGGACTCACTGAACAAGAGTCATTGAACAGACTTCACTGACAGATGTGTGAACAAACTGAATTATGTACTATTATAAATAGCACATTGTAGTAATAATTAGTATTGTTGTTATAAATGTAGTTTTGTGTTTTTTGATTCTTACTTAAATTTTTTTGAAGACTTCTTTACATTGTGTAATATATATGTGTGTGTGTGTGTGTGCGTGTGTGTGTGTGTGTGTGTGCGTGTGTGTGTGTGTGTGTGTGTGCATGTGTGTGTGTGTATGCTGATCATGTCTGTAGCCTTTTTGACAGAGTTGTGTGTCCTCAGTGCAATTTGTGCGACAAATGTTGAAGCATGTGTGTTTGTGTTGTGTATTTCTGCGCTGTCTTGGTCTGCTGTTAAGAAGTTAGCTACCATGGTTCATTTTACTGCAACAATTAACTGCTGAGTGATTGACTGATTCCCTCCCAGGAGTGAGCCGAGGCAGGAGACACCTTACCGTGATACTCAACGGTTACACTGGAAAACGTGACAAGACAAAGCACACGTCAGTCTCTGCTTCTCTGATTGTGCAAAGCTGTCACCAAAGCAAAAGGAGGCTGCTGTGAAGAATCTAAAAATAACTTTATTTACACTTTTTTTGTTCACCACATAATTCCATGTGTCTTATTATATAGTTTGGATGTCTTCAGTGTTCACCTCTAATGCAGACGCAGTCAGTCAGTCTGTCTGTCTGTCTGTCTGTGGCTCCACCTGCTGTTTCTTATCTTAATTACAGAGGACAGTCTACACTGAAGACCTTCTGCATGTTTTAACACCGGCCTTCAGTCCAATGAGCTCTGCTGTGTCAACATACAGATCTGATACGACAATATACTGCAGTGCTACTTCCTGTTAAACACAATCAACACACTGCACCACCTGTTCATGTTTTCATTGCACCGTGCTCTGAATAAACTCCCTCATCAGTTACATCAGAGTCGCTCATTTCAAGCTCTTTTTAAACACATCATATACTGCTAGCTATTTTAATCTAAAGTGATGCATCATGGTCTATAAGATCATCATATGTCTGTAGCCTCGCTACTCTGTGAGAACCATGTATCTGTATAAAGTCAGAAAAAGAGCCTGTTTACAGCTTTGTGATGAACATAATCCAAGTGCAGTCAGTCAGATAGAAAGCAGATAAAAGATCAAATCTGTGTGGCTTCATTAAAAACAGTCAGACTTTGGGTACACCCTGGACAAGATGCCAGTTCATAACAGGGCACATAGAGACAAACAACCATTCACACTCACATTCACACCTACGGACAATTTAGACTCACCAATTAACCTGTTGATTGCATATATTTGGACTGTGGGAGGAAGCTGGAGTACCCAGAGAGAACCCACGTTCAAGACATATGGAACCATCAGCAAATTCCACCAGACTAGTGATGTGTCGGTCGCGAACGAGCCGGTTCAAAGAGCCGGCTCTTTTAAATGAACCGATAGAAGCCAGCTTCTGTCTGTGAGCCTTTTTTTGTTTGTTTGTTTTTCCTAAAGTAATATGGTGTGCTACTGGTGCTCCATGCATGCAGTGACTGAATGTCACATGCGTGCTGTGCAACCAGTCTGAGGACAGACAAGGATCATACCACGAAGAAGGGAGGGGCGGGGGTCCAGCACAGCAGCGCTCATAGACAGGTGCACTGAACCTTGTCTGTAAATGCAATAAAAACAATTGGCTACAGCAATTTATTGATATTGAAAATAGAATTTTCACTTTTGATTAGTTCACTACAAATGATGCATTAAATAATTTAAGCAATATATGTATACACATACAAACCATAAGTCAAAACAGTGCTAAATCTGGCTGAATAATAAAAGGTATTAGTGGTCAAATGAAGAGGCGACTCTTCTCGGTGATCTGAGTCAAATGATCTGGCTCACTAAAAAGAACCAGAATTCCGGACACGGATGTGACGCGTTCCGTGTGCGCGTCTCGAGCTCGCCGGAAAGCCAGACACAGAAACGCCAAAGGTAATCCAGTTGATTTTCAAAATAATACACCCCCGTGCAAACTGCCGGTCGTAAAAACAGACAAAGGGGAAACAAATTAACCACGTAGTATATTTACAAATGTAGAAGCACGTGAACCGGGAAAGATCTCCAAATCTGAGCAAGTCAGCAAAGCCTGGCTGGCTGAACGCTTCTGAAACGCTCCCGGTGGGACTGAAGTCAGGACGGACCAAAACAAGGTAGCGGCCGCGACGTGACGGAGACGTGCCCGGTGAGGCGCCAAGAAGCACGTTAAACCTGAAGACTGAAATGTTTTCAGATGAGGAGCAGCTTTTAATGAGGCTTCATGAAAATGACGAAACGAAGTTCACATCACAGCACTGCTCAGCACTCGATAACTCCTCCCTCTTCTTCCTGCTCTCAAACACAGCCAGCTCCACTCTGTCCATAAGAGGAGAGATGCCGCAGAAAGGAGTTCAGCTGGACCGGGAAACCTTCTCTTGTCCGATCTGTCTGGATCTACTGACGGATCCTGTGACTACTCCCTGTGGACACAGCTACTGCATGAACTGTATTAAAATGCACTGGGATGGAGAGGATGTGAAGAAAATCCACAGCTGCCCTCAGTGTAGGCAGACCTTCATGCCGAGGCCTGTCCTGGTGAAAAACACCATGTTAGCAGCTTTAGTGGAGGAACTGAAGAAGACTGGACTCCAAGCTGCTCCTGCTGATCACTGCTATGCTGGACCTGAAGATGTGGCCTGTGATTTCTGCACTGGGAGGAAATTTAAAGCCCTGAAGTCCTGTCTGGTCTGTCTGGTCTCTTACTGTGAGAAACACCTCCAGCCTCATTACGATGTAGCTCAGTTCCAGAAACACAAGCTGGTGGAGCCCTCCAAGAAGCTCCAGGAGAACATCTGCTCTCGTCATGATGAGGTGATGAAGATTTTCTGCCGTACTGATCAGCAGTCTATATGTATTTTGTGCTCTATGGATGAACATAAAGGCCACGACACAGTCTCAGCTGCAGCAGAAAGGACTGAGAGGCAGAGAGAGCTCGAGGTGAGTCGACAAAACATCCAGCAGAGAATCCAGGACAGAGAGAAAGATGTGAAGGAGCTTCAACAGGAGGTGGAGGCTATCAATCGCTCTGCTGATAAAGCAGTGGAGGACAGTGAGAAGATCTTCACTGAGATGATCCGTCTCATGGAGAAAAGAAGGTCTGATGTGAAGCAGCAGGTCAGATCCCAGCAGGAAACTGAAGTGAGTCGAGTCAAAGAGCTTCAGGAGAAGCTGGAGCAGGAGATCACTGAGCTGAAGAGGAAAGACGCTGATCTGAAGAAGCTCTCACACACAGAGGACCACAACCAGTTTCTACACAACTACCCCTCACTGTCACGACTCAGCCAATCTACAGACTCATCCAGCATCAATATCCGTCCTCTGAGGTACTTTGAGGATGTGACAGCTGCTGTGTCAGAGCTCAGAGATAAACTACAGGACGTTCTGAGGGACCAATGGACAAACATCTCACTGACAGTGACTGAAGTTGATGTTTTACTGTCAGGACCAGAACCAGAGCCCAAGACCAGAGCTGAGTTCTTAAAATATTCATGTGAACTCACACTGGATCCAAACACAGCACACAAGCAGCTGTTATTATCTGAGGGGAACAGAAAAGTGACAAGAATGAGTCAACATCAGTCTTATTCAAGTCACCCAGACAGATTCACTTGGTGGGCTCAGGTTCTGAGTAGAGAGAGTCTGACTGGACGTTGTTACTGGGAGGTGGAGTGGAGAGGGGCAGGAGTTGGTGTAGCAGTCACATACAAGAATATCAGCAGAGCAGGGAGGTTACTTGAATGTTCATTTGGATCAAATGACAAATCTTGGAAGTTAAATTGTCTCACAAGCAGTTATAACTTTTATTACAACAATGTCCAAACTCTCGTCTCAGGTCCTCTGTCCTCCAGAGTTGGAGTGTACCTGGATCACAGTGCAGGTATTCTGTCCTTCTACAGCGTCTCTGAAACCATGACTCTCCTCCACAGAGTCCAGACCACATTCACTCAGCCTCTCTATGCTGGACTTCATGTTTTTAATTATGAAGTCACTGCTGAGTTGTGTAAACTCAGATAGGCAGAGGTCATTTAAGGGTTAAAGTGTGTGTTTCATTTCTTTAACTTGTTTTGTTTCCATCATTGTTGGAGAGCTGACTGCTGTGGCATTTCTTATGTTCGAGTTCTTTAGGTCATACTGCTTCCTCTGTGTGAATTTAGTTTCCATGATCATAATCAATAAGGAGATGATTCATTCTTTTCTTGTACATGTGTGAGATTCTGCTCTGACAAACTGAGTGTGTGGATGAAGTGAATCTGTACATGGATTCACTGAACAAGAGTCATTGAACAGACTTCACTGACAGATGTGTGAACAATCTCGGTGATTAAACAAACATAAACAAAGTCTTTTCTTCATTTCATACAAACCAAATCAACATTGACAGTTCATGTGAAGAAGGATGTTTTGACTGTCAGCCAAATAGAAAGATGGGCATTTAAGATTTCAATGATACAGTATATTATTATAAATAGTGCATTATAAGAATACACATAATAATAATATTTGGTATTGTTATTGTACATATAGATTTTTGTATTTTTCCCTCTCCTCAAATTGTACTGTAGATTTAAAAGAGAGTCAAGAGACACAATTCTTAATGAGATTTCCAGTATCTTTACTTCACTAGCAGGATGTCAACAAACTGAAGTATTCAATTTGGTTCTGTACAAAGAATGAAAAGAAAAATTAGACTTATTTACATTGTGTAATATGTCAACACTTTCATTATTTTCCTTTCCTCTCAGCCACATCTAAAATGAAATCTAATCTGACACATGCATGTGATTGTCACTGTGTATCTGGATGCTGATCATGTCTGTAACCATTTTGACAGAGTGTGTGTCCTCAGTGCAATTTGTCTGAGTGCAGACAAATGTTGAAGTATGTGTGTTTGTGTTGTCTTTGTGCGTCTGCCGTTAATGAGTTAGTTACCATGGTTCATTTTACTGTAACAATTAACTGCTGAGTTTATCTTCCCCATTGTACTGCCCCTAACATGTTCACACCGTGTCTGGTCAAATAGTCTATTTTTCTTAGGAAGGTTCCCCGCTGAGTGAAATGACCCTGAAGTATTAACGTAGCCGCCATGATCAGAGCTGTATGAATTCTCTAAATGTTAAGGAAAGGTGCTTCAGTACTTCCTTTCTTATCTCTTTTAGCATAGGATACACCAGACCATCCTTTACCAAAGGAAAGGAGGTAATGCCGTCCCACAATTCCTTGCGGCAGCAACAAAAAAATCAGTCATTCACAACCAGACATAAAAAACATTAATTCATTTAAACATAGTGTGACATTAAGTGTGATGCAGACTGCAACAGAGAGAGAGCATATAACTATGGACAGACGTGTTGACGTGATGTAAAAACTTTGATCATGATGTGTGTTCTGTTGTTGACTATGGAGCTGCGTTCACACACAGGTGTTCGTTTTCTCTTTGCTGTTGTGAAAAACTTTCTCAAGTTGTTTAAAATGTTGTTAATAACTAGAAAAGCTTTAAGTTATCCTGACCGTTCAAATTCATATAAAACAAATATCACATCAAAACTCTCAACTGTGTTGGACGTCCAGTGTCCTGCAGACCATCATGGAAGTTACCACTGATTCAAAATCATCCATCTTTTGCAATAACTTGTTAATATGCTTGTATATGATTGGACAGGAGGGTGAGCGACCACAGGATACGAACGCAACGGCGGGAAAGTATCTCAGGTGCGCGGTTTGTAGTCCATCTTCTGAATATTGTAGTTTTACCACAGACCTACGTCAGTAATATCCGCCGTCGCGTAATGACGTAGTTTAGTGTAAGTGCAGTCGGGTTCTGTGTGAGCACCGCGGTCGTTTCCGCCTCACTTCACACCAAGTGTTAAGGAAAGCACACAGGAAGTCTTTTTTTTAACTACTCGACCGTACACACTTTGTTGTGAAGTTGTCCTACCTTCACCTGGACAGGGAGCTTCCTGTGTGTGTCCTCCAGCACAGCTTTGAGCCCCAGAGCCGCAGCAGCTCCAACCTCAGCTATCAGGTTGTGTCCACACGCGTGTCCGATCCCCGGCAGGGCGTCGTACTCACACAGGAAACCCACGTTGACCTGCTCGCTGCCTCCGGCTCCCCAGGTGGCTCGAAACGCAGTGTGGAGTTTGAAGTGACTGTCGACCTTCCAGCCCTCCTCCGGACTGAAAAACGCTACCAGTGTGTCATGAGATCGGGTTTCCTCATAAGCCAGCTCCGGACAGCTCCATATGTCCTTACTGAGTGTGTGGAGCTTTGCTTTGGCTTCTTCTATACAGTGTGAAACTCTCTGTTTCAGCTCCAGCAGCAGCTCTGCTCTGTCAGCCATCTTAGAAGTCATGTTGTTGATGTCAGCACTTTATCAGGGCTACAAAAGTTGATGTGCTGCTGAGGAGCAATATTTCCTATTATTATATTTATTTATTTATTTATTATTATTATTACTACGTATTAACCATGTTTGACAACAACACACTGTCTATGCCAGAAACCACATGACTAGTTTTTTAAAAACCTTACAGAATAAATACATGAAATCAAGTCCAACTGAAAAGTTACATAACAGGAACTGTATGAAATCACGTGTCTTCTATGTTTTACTCTTTGTTTGATAATGTGTAAAGGTTTCCCATTAATTGAAAAAAATCTGATGAACAATTGTTTTCCCCCAAGACTTTATTTCACCTTATGTAAATTCTTGGAGGAAGAATAACATTTCTCAGTAATAATAACCATACACAATGTTGAAATAAATGACACAAATACAGTACATATGAAGAAGATTGACTTTATTGATCCCTCATTGCTCCCAGTGTGCTGCCACATGGCTGGAGGCTGTGGGTTAGAGGGTTTGGTACCATTAACCACCCCCCTGTGTGCACAAACCACGAAATAAAGCAATATCATCATCTTAAATAACGGTTTAGGGCACAGTCCTCACAGGCTGTGTTATTACAGATAAGATTGGTTTGCCCTTGGCTGTCTGCCTGGATGGACATGTCAGACCATTTTATTTGCATAATGCATGAAAAAAGTGCTTGGGTGACAATCATCAGAACATGGTGTGGGCACCAGAACATGGATGCCAACCCAATTCTATGTCAAACTCATCCTGTTGAACTTGCAACGGAGGGGATAGAGCAGTTTGTGAAGGGGACAGACCAGGTACACTCTCTGCCAGAGGAGAGGAATCAGGCTGACCGCTTCTTCCTCACCGCTGCACCCTTTAGGCACCCTGGGGATCCTAAAAGCAGGGGCCGGCTGAGAGACAGCCTGCATATGAGTAGCTGTGGAAAGATAGGCAGCACTTGCCTCCCCATCTTCCATTTTGAAAGTTTCTCGCCATCAGACCAAGATTTTACAACATCTGCTTGGAAGCCAACTCTGCCTCGCCATAATAATAACACTGCCTTCCAGAATGCCATGAGCACCATTGAAGTGCTAGCATCCCTTATCTGTCTCTTGCAATGTGGAAACGGACCAGGAGCTGAGGGTCAGTGCCAGCTAAAAAGCTCAGAAGCTACTGTGTGTCAATAATATAATAGGGCAAATATTGCTATTAGACATGAAAAAATAATGCTACTCTGTATGTAATGCTTCCTGTTAGTATTTCTCTTTTTTTAAGATATTTTTTTGGCTTTTTCAAGCTTTTATTGTACAGAGACAGCTGAAGAGTGACAGGAATGTGGAGAGAGAGAGAGAGAGAGAGAGAGAGAGAGATGGGAAATGACATGTAACAAAGGGCCACAGGTTGGATTTGAACCCTGGGCCGCTGCAGCAAGGACTGAGCCTTTGTACATGGGGCGGATGCTTTACCAACTTAAACCCACGTATTTCCTGTTAGTATTTCTAGTGTTACGTTGATGAACAGATCTATTGCTATACTGTTGTGTCAGAGAGTATTGCCACTTCACACAGAGATTCGTCATACAGCAGTGCAGGAACTGTTCGTGAACTGTGCAGCTGTACACATGAGAACGAAGCCGCCAGTGACAATAATCCAAGGATCTAAGGATGGATGTATTACTGTCATCTAGTGGATATTTTTGTGAATTACCTACATTATTACCACACAGTACACAGTAGAACACAGTAATCATCACACAAGTCAAATGCTGAATTACCTTTTTAATTTGAACAGTTCTGTCAGGACAATATTTTTGATTTATTTTTCCATGTGCTGTCTTCTTGTGATCCAGTTGAATACTTAAAGTCAAAGTTACACTTTTTCATTCTTTTTACAGTAAAGTTCACAATATTATTAAGTGGTGTAGTTCAGACAGATAAGATGCATTAAAAAGTCATCTAATGTATTTCATATCAGGTAAAAATCAATGTACATAACTTTGCCAAAGCCTCCAAAAATAGACACAAAAGTTGAGTAATAGGAAGGTGTGTGCATTCTGTTTTTTTTTATGTAATATTTATTTAACACATAACATTCATACATGATCAAAATGAAATCAGTGTGATAAAAAAGCTAATATTACATTTCTTGTCTCTTATATCTTCTCTTGGATCTTTGGGAAACATTCAGCCGTAGCTCCTCAAGTCAGAAGCAAACAGGGTGAAGCTGCAGGGAGGATGATCAGTGTTTATCAGACAGCTCTGTGTGCTCTCCTGTCAGCGTCCCGTCCTCCTTCAGTTTGGCCTCAGTGAACTCTTGCTTCACCCTCTGCAGCAGCTCTGGATTCAGCAGCACATCCAGGGCCGTCATGGCCAGAGCCTTCGCCGTCCTCAGGGTGAAGAACTGAGCTCTGTCATCGCCTGCATCAAGTCACAAACACATTATCAGCCATACAAACTCATACCAGACACCAAAAATGATTTTAAATATTATCTTCTAAGTGTTTAGTTGAAAGTCTATGTGTGGTGGTACCATACCAGCAGCAACAGTGTATTCCTCTGTGTGGTTCAAAGCATTAGAACCGATGTAGAAGTACGGATGGATGCCAGGAACTACAAACGTCACATTGCCAAAGTCTGTAGAGCCTGCAGAGAAGAGAGGAATGAGGGGAGACATCCTTCATGTATTTAGAGTAATATTTAAATAGTCTCTATCACAGAACACAGCTAACATCCTGATATAAGAGCCTGCATCCATCTTGAAGAACTGAACTTACTTACTTACATTGAGACAATTATTTTTGTATTGCAAGTTTTCTGAAATGTTATGTTTAAATATGCAAATAAGACATTATTTAATGCTAACTTTTGATGACATCTACAGACGCAAGCAAAAAAATGTGAATTAAATAAACACTGAAATGTAGATTTTGTGAGTTTTCTTTCCACTAGTCTGCAAGAAGACATGTAATGGAAGCAAAAGAGCCCAAAATCTAAAAATTACACGGTGCTCTCAATAAAAAACAAAACAAAACAAAAAAAACGTTTCTGCGTGTAGTGTCTCGCCTCAATACACATTTTGTCTACCATTGTCCACTCCTTCATTTTTCAGTGTGTCCAGCACAGAGCTGTTCTTTGACATCCACATACCAGATTCGTTCTTCAGAACGTCTTCATCTGTGGTGAAGTCCATCCCCAGCGCCTTGCCGTTTGTCTCGTACAGCTCCTCTAGTGCAGCATTGCGCAGCATGTTGTCATATTTATTTCTTGCAAACTCTACTTCGACCTGAAGGTGAGATAGTTCAGTGTTGACTTCTTAAAGCTGCACCAATTTTGCCAGGACTGGCCTAAAAAAATTCTTCAAATAAAAGTGTGAGTGTCAACATACATGAAAAGGGTTATTCTGACAAAGTGAAGATTTCACTTCATAATGCAGCTAAATAGACTAGAAAATTAGATTAAATGTGTCATACATCATTTGTTTTACAGGTTTTTTTTTTACAATTGGAGTTTAATATTTCAAAACTCTTCACAGAGAGTCCCAGGACAGTGTCACCTTTCCTTCTATCTTAACTCTCCATTCCTCAACCCCACAGAGGAATTCAATTCCTCATGAATTTGGAAAGTTAATGACCAGCAGCCACACGATCAGATCTCTCTGCTGGATACAATGAATGCTGGATGTCTGGACATATCTGCAGAAGATTGCCAGAGATGGATCAGGCATCAAAAAGATTCTTTCCAAGGTGGATTGTAAGAAAGCTGCAACCAGTTGAAATCTAAGATTGGTTCAACCAAGATAGTCTCATATTACTGTTGACAGAATTCAGACCTCACCAAATACAGAAAAAAAGCTCTGATAATGAGGTATGAGGTATTTATTAGTTTCTGACTCTAGGAAAACACTAAAAATCCCCCAATATACTGTAACTCTCTTTAACCACATCACACACACACACTGTTCTGTCTGATCTCCTTTTGATAACTGATGTAATATTCTTCACTTCCACTCACTGAGCCTTCCCTCATGGCGGTACTGATTCCCCAGATTTTAGCTGATCGGGATCGGTAGTACAAAAGATATTTATTTGGAGAACAGATCTCACAAGTGACTAACTGAAAGAGTATAAAAGGGGAGTTGGAGGTCAATGAAAATAAACCAATAAACAAAATGAAGCCTGTAGAGGTAAGGCAAGCAAAAAAAAACTCCACCCTTACACCCTAACTGGAGCTGTTTGGAGCACCATTGACCTTTGAAAACGTCTGGATTAGAACAACTCTTAGTGTGGCAGTCAGACAGCAATGCACATTTCAGTTCCTAACAGTCACCAATTCAAGCCAAAGAAACTCATTATTCATTGTCACTTTGAACGTCACTACATTGTATTTTTTTTTTTTTTTACCTCACAGCCAGTTGCCACAGCAGCTGATCTAAAACACATCTCAGCTTTCGCCTTTAGGACGGGAAGCTCAGCACGTGAGGGGGTTCTCAGATAGTACTCCAGCTCAGTGTAGGCAGGGATGATGTTAGGTTTCACTCCACCGTGCTTTATGATACCTGCGCGACACCGGGCAAATTTAAACCAAGCTTCCTGAACTCCTCAGAGCAACACAAAGAGTACGGAGGTTCACCAGCTGCTCACCATGAACTCTCCAGTCTGGCTTCATCTGCTGTCTGAGCACAGACAGGTTGTTGTAGCACAGCACAGCTGCATCCAGCGCATTGATTCCCTCCCAGGGGTAGGCCGAGGCATGAGACGCCTTACCGTGATACTTGATGGTTACACTGGAAAACATGACAAGACAAAGCACACGTCAGTCTCTGCTTCTGTACAAAGTGCAGGCAAAGGCTACCTGCTGAGTTTTAGACATTTGCACTATTCCACTCATCAACAGGAGGCGCTAACATGCTAAAATATGCAGCAGTGCACCAGTAAGACAGACAGACTGACAGTAAACATGGATGTAAACATTTCTTAAAGGAAGTTTTGACTTGCTACTGTCACCAAGTGCTTGTTCATGGTGGGAATTGTTGAGTCTCTGATAATAATATTATAAAGAGTAGACCTGCTCTCTATGGAAAGTGTCATAGGACAACTTCTGTTATGATTTGGCGCATTATAAATAAAACTGGAAAATTAGAATTTTAGTGTTACATTCATGCAACTACACAACCCTTACAAAAAGCATGTACTGTATGCCAGGCCTTCAGTGAAGAACACTGTGTGTTTCAGAGTACAGCATACAAACCAAATGTGAACCGCAATAAACATACTCATGCTCAGCCACACAGGGCAGGTACGTGGCGTCCTCCTTTGATGGGTGGGCCATAAACACCACATCGAGGCCTTCAAATGCTCCCTCCCTTAGCATGTCAATTTTACCTCCACCATCCTCCTCGGCTGGGGTGCCCAGCACCGTCACCTGTGGAGATAAGTCCAGCATGCACTTTACACACTGCACAACCTGGATGAAATATTTCTCAATAAAATAAGTTGAAATCAAACATCTTGAGATTTAAATACACTGAGGAGACGTTTCCTCAAGCTGCAGTCACACCCACAGCTTTCTGTGGGAACGAGTCGTAGTTTGACTATGCATTTCCAGTTGTTGCATGTTCGGGCCCATTATGTACAGTTCAGATGAGTGTGTACAGTCATATGTCATTGAATGTTGTTACTGTGTGTTGTGTTCAGATATGCACAGCGCTGTGGAAAGGAACCTCCCATTGAGAACAATAAAGTCTTAAGTTTAAAGTCTAATTACAGTTAAACATTTACTACATTTAGCACTTGTTTTTAAATTGGTTTCCTACCTGTCAAACAGCCATTTATTTTAATTCATTCATTCATCACAGCAAACATGTAGTGAGATTCTTTGGGTCAGGCTGAACTGTTGTTTTAAAGTTAGAGCTTCTGAGACTGAAGAGACTCAAGACGTACAGAAATCCATGAAAACAGTTTACTAAACTCTTTACCCAATATCAGTGTTTACACCCTCAGTGCACTGCCAAATACAACAGACAACACTCTGTATGGAAAGTTCTCCACAATTTAATTTAATTTAATTTAATTTAGATTAATTTAATTTAATTTAATTTACCAAAGCTGTTTATTCATTTGCCCCAGAGGGGTAAGTGAATAATCCCAGAGATCATATTTTGTCCCTGACCTGCACTACTTCTTCATATTTTATATCTTCAGGTGCTTAAATTCATCCTTTATTATGAAACAAACTGCAAAACTTCATGAATATAAATCGTCTGATTGGTTGACTGATTGAGGGTGAAGTTGTCCTACCTTCACCTGGACAGGGAGCTTCCTGTGTGTGTCCTCCAGCACAGCTTTGAGCCCCAGAGCCGCAGCAGCTCCAACCTCAGCTATCAGGTTGTGTCCACACGCGTGTCCGATCCCCGGCAGGGCGTCGTACTCACACAGGAAACCCACGTTGACCTGCTCGCTGCCTCCGGCTCCCCAGGTGGCTCGAAACGCAGTGTGGAGTTTGAAGTGACTGTCGACCTTCCAGCCCTCCTCCTGACTGAAAAACGCTACCAGTGTGTCATGAGATCGGGTTTCCTCATAAGCCAGCTCCGGACAGCTCCATATGTCCTTACTGAGTGTGTGGAGCTTTGCTTTGGCTTCTTCTATACAGTGTGAAACTCTCTGTTTCAGCTCCAGCAGCAGCTCTGCTCTGTCAGCCATCTTAGAAGTCATGTTGTTGTAATCAGTAACTTCACAGTGTCTCCTCTCTCCAGAGTCCTGCACTGTAAAGTTACCGAAACGCTGCTCCCAGAATGAGGGCTAAATTTGTCTAATGTCAAAATAGCACACACACACACACACACACACACACACACATTTCTCTGTTAAATCTCCTGTTCAATGTTGCAATAAGTGTGGGAACACATTTAAGCACAAGTGTTTAAAGTCCCAGAGTCCCAGATTGTATCTGTGAATTTACATTTTGTCATAAAGCACAACTGCCTGACAGTGTCTTTCAACATGTTCTCTAAATCTCAGTCAACTCACGTCATATTCCCAGAATATGGAATTCTTCTCATGTGGTACCATTTCCAAAGATAACTAATCCAACAAGTTAAGGAGTCCAGGCCAGTCATCCTCACATCACTTGTTTTGAAGATTTTTAAAAAGACTGTCAGAACTGTATAGTCACAGCTATTGATGGAAAATATGATCAGCTACAATTTGCCCAGAAGGCAGGTAAAGGTGTTGAGGACGCCATGAAGCTCTTCATCCTCAGTACACCTACTGTACAAACATGATGAGAAGATGATGGCCCATGCTAGACCATAGTTTGCTGACTTTTTTTTTTTTACCAACAGACAGCCACACCTTTTATTCAATAGACTGATTTCTGACTGTCATTTGTCTTTAACTTGTTTAACGGTTTCTATTTTTATTTATTTTTTTGTGTGACAGCAGTCAGTAGAGGGTTCTATTGAACTTCTGTTTATCTGTAGAAACCTGCACTGGATCTCTTCAAGCATGTGCTATCCTTTTAACAGTCTGTTAACAGTTTCTATAGTGGAGATATCCGTCTTTTTCTTGTCTTGATGTTCAACTTAAAGCGAACATGTTTAACATTATTAGAGGGTTGGTGCATGGGCGCTCTTTAGCACCGAACAGGAAGGAGAAAATTGGGTTGTTACTTTGGTAATAGACGGAAAAACTCAATAAAATACAGTCTACGCACACACACACACACATAATGGATGGTGAATTACGATGTTTTGATCCCTTGTATCTGATCCACCAACAGTATTTATTTTAGTGAGAAATCTTTAAAACAGTTCACCTCATTCTGGAGTGGATATATTTTTTAATGCACATTGCAGTGACTTTAAACTGACAAAAAGATGTTTGGTTTTTATGGCTTTAGCATTAATTAATGGTTAAAGCTCAGGAGGTGTGTCCTGAAGTGCTTGACTGATAAGGAATGTAAAGAAATATTTCAATATCAGTTAAATTACAATTACTGGAAATTACTTTCATTTATAGTTGAAACTCTGACAGTGTTCATCAGAAAATCCATCAGTATCTCAGACATTGGTTCATTCAAACCAACAAAAACTAACCTTGTATGCTGATGACATCCTATTATGAATCACAAAATTCTTGTCTTAGCTTATTTATTTATTGATAAGATTTTATAAATAATGCAATTTTAATGGAACTATCAAGACAGAAAAATCTGTTACTTTTACAACAAACATGAAAAAAACTAATATGATGAACTGGTTTTTATTGGACTGAAATAACTGGTCTCTCCTCAGTGTCTGTGAGAGTGAAGTCTGGGAGCTCTGGGTGGCCTCACAGGTCACAGAGTCCACGTCCATCCACTGGTCTGCAGGGAGCCTCAGAGTGCTGCTCCAGCTGTAGAGGCTGTCCTTCTCCAGCACCACAGGCTCCTGCTCTCCTCCCAGCTGATGCTGCTGCTGCCGTCCACCTTCCAGGCCAGACTCCCGTCTGAGGGGAAGCCCTTGTTGGCCAGACACATGAGCGTGGCCTTCCCCTGCTGCAGCTCCTCACTGGAGGGGGGCAGCACTGTCAGGGTGGGGGCAGTATCACCTAGGAGACACCAATCAGATTAGACCACACAGCTGTCAATCAACCAGCAGACACTTGGACACCTTTCCTATGTGTAAGCTGATTTTCTCCTTTAAGGAGTTTCTGTCAGATGATTTTTCTGCTCCATCAGTCACTCACTCACACATTGTTTCACTTCCCTTTAAGACGCCTCTCATGCATATCAGCACAAAGAGAATCATCATACAGAATGACCTGAAGTATATGAAACTACACATATTTTAAAGAATAAAATTAATTTAAAAACAGTCTTGGATTTTATACTATTTGGAGAAAATAATAAAATACAGTTTAGATATATTTTCAGTCATTTATGATTTTGTTCAAAGTCTTGGTACATTTATACAAAATGATTCCCTGTGAAAACTCTCAAAAGGACAAAAGTTAATCAGATCCACTGTTTAAGGACATTATGAACCAAAAAACTGATGACCATATTCACAATGTTCATACGACATATTTGAAAACCAAACAGCCTCAGAAAACTATCAAAATAATTTCAAACTGACCATCGGAGACATTATACCATTAATCTGGTTGCATTTTCAACATTTCCATCTTTATTCTCAGTGTACTCTGTATACTGTAATCATTTTTTCATTGTAATTGTACAATATGTCTCTGTTGATTTGTTCTGTACATGTGACATCTATTGCACGTCTGTCCGTCCTGGGAGAGAGATCCCTCCTCTGTGGCTCTTCCTGAGGTTTCTTCCACCTTTTTTCCCTGTTAAAAGGGTTTTTGTGGGCAAGTTTTTCCTCACTCGAACCGAGGGTCTAAGGACAGAGGGTGTCACTCCCTGTACAGATTGTAAAGCCCTTTGAGGCAAAATGTGTTTTGTGAATTTGGGCTATACAAATAAAATTTGATTTGATTTGTTTAAAACTCTTTGAACTGGATTTTCAAACAGTTTAAAACTGAGAATTAAAGGCTGAATCTAACATTTGTAAAGTATGAGTGTTGCTCTATTTTCCTATCATGCTGTTCACATTTCACAAATTAATTGGAACATGAATAGTTCAGTAAAGCTGCTTTGAGTTCAGCTTAAACAGGATCTTTAAAGTCTTTGAAGTGATTTTGGTCCAATGGAAATTTAAAGTTACTGCAAATGTTCAGACACAGAAATTAAAACTGTAACAGATCAAACCATATTTAAAATTTGAGCAGAAACTTACTTCCAACATCCAGTCTGGTTCCTCCACCAAAAGTCACACCACAGTGATATAAACTGATTGAGTCACCGTACAAAAACCTCTCACTGTAGAGAGACACGGCTCTCTGAATTTGAACACAACAAAGTCAACATCAACAGTTCCTGTTTTTAAAAAAATGAACTATTTTTATATGTTATTGATCAAACAGTGCCACAATTGTTCAGATCCACAGTCTTCCACATTAAAATGATCATTGACTGTTAATTAAGTGTTAGTTAAGGTCCAGTGTGTAGGATTATGTTGCATCTAGGGTAATTACTGCATTGCAATCTCCTCACATCACCCTTGCCTACCTAGTTTAAAGAAGAAAAATAACATTTAAAGGTCCCTGTCTACAGTCAGTATTTAGTTTAGTCTGTTCTGGGCTACTGTAGAAAGTTAGAAACACGGTGCTTCAACATGGCAGCCTCCATGAAAGAGGACCCACTCCCACTGTAGATATAAAAGGAGAATTCTCAAGTAACAAAAACAAAAAGATCCTTATTTTCAGGTGATTATACATGCATGAAATCATAGTTATGAATATCATATTCTATGTTGCAAGTGACTGATCCATTAATAAAAAGCATCATCAGAGTAAGCAGTAGTTTCCTCAGATTAAAGCAACTACCAACCCGTTTCAAAACGCCATTTCATAGGTAAGATTTTAGACCATATCTGACCAACCAAGAATTCTTTGTTTCTCTAGGTTTCTCTTCAGAGAAAAAGACAAAACCTGTGGAGTCCCGCAAGGTTCTATTTTAGGTCCTTTTTAGCCTTCATATACTCATGCTTAGAGATATCATCAGAAAGCATATCACTGAATTTCATAGCTATGTCGATGTTACCCAGCTATATATTTTCTGTATCCCCTCATTACGTCAGTCCCCTATTATAATATATAGATAATTTTGTGCCTTGTTTAGATGACAGAAATGACTGGATGTCAAACATCACCCATCACTTCAATCAAGACAAGTCAAGACAGTTACTTTAAATTCTAACCTCAGTTTTGAAACACACATTAGAAATATCACAAAAATGTAATTTTATCATTTCAGAAAGATTGCTAATATCAGACCATTTCTGTCCAGACCATTCCTATGAATGCATGCTTTTATCACCTCAAGGCTTGAATACTGCAACACTCACTTGTTTGGTCTTTCTATAAAAACTTGTTCAGAACAACAAATTATCTGGCTCTGTTAGATTATATCTGTTGTGGTGTGATACACATGTTCCCCTCCTAAAGATTATGTTTTTCAAATAGGTCTATTATTGATGTGATTGAAGTGTGCGTTTATACATAATTTCTCTCCCGTACAGATGTCTTATGATGTGCACAGAGTCCAGATTTAACGTGATACATTTGCATTTAATCCTCTGTGGCATCTGTTTAAATGTGAATTGATAAACTAGACTTGTCATGGCATGTGTTTCCCAGGTGCTGTCATAATAAACAAATAATGTAATAATGTTTATTCTCTAGTAGAGTAGTGGAGAAGTGAAGTGACCCAGAGAAGTGGAGACTAGAGTTGGTCTGCACTTCTCTGGGTCACTGTCTCTGGAGGTTTGCCCTTTTCCTGCTGCCTGTTGACCAGCAGGTGTTAGAGATTTGAGTTGGTTGTTGCTTCTACATGCATTGACATATGCCTTGTGTGCAGACCTTTCTCCTTTGTGCCCTGCAGACTGCTCCAGTCCTCACCAAGTAACACAAGAGTGAAATGAATCAAAATAATTCCATGCTTACATCAACTTTTATTTTACACAACAACAACAAATAACACCTTGATTACTCATCAACAGATCTGGTCAGGTTTGTCTTGACCACTTGTCCGTCTCTCTGTCCTCTCAGACCTGCCAGGTAGACCTGAGGTTTGGGCACGTTGCTCTCACCGTCTCTCTTGCTTTGACAGGCAGCGTCCTTGGGCAGCCATGTCTGAGTGACGTTTTCCCGTCTCATGTGGCTCAGATCAGTCTGTGTTGAGTGTGTCTGTTTGGTCAAGAGATCAGCCTAGAACCACGAAATACGAAAAAAAACATGTTCTAGTATCAAATTAAAAAGACTCTTTGTGTTAATTAATGAAATTCCTGGTATACTCAAGACATTGAAAAGAGTGTGAATATGATGCATCAATGAACTCTCACCAGGTGGATAGCTTTTCTTCGCAGCTCCCACTCATTCCACTCATATGACTTGACAATGTTTGTCTCCAGTGGGTGGATGTCAGTCTGTGTGCCGCTCTCGCACTTGGTGATTGGTTTCACCAGTAAACTCTCTCCTGGCTGCATCTGTGAAACGACGAGGCAACAACTAAGTCTGGATCGAACTCCCACTAAAGTCAGAGTGTGGAACGTTTCTGGACAAGTAGCAGTGAAGTGGTAAGTGGTAAAGTGGTAATAAATTTTTTGCACACAGTGTAGCATAAACAAAGTTGTGAGTGCATTTAGCGATCTAAACATGTATGTGCTTTGAGAATGCTTGGCGTGGAAGAAGCTGCTGACCTCAGAGTGAGGACTGATGCAGGAAAACTGTTGGTGGAGTTTGAGGAGCTGAATGAGTTCGGGGGAGTACTTGGCTTTTTCTGCCACCTCTGCAATGAACTCTTCTGAACTGCAGGCAAATTTCAACGCAGCTTCTTTGGAGTTAAAAACATAGAGCTTCTCCTTGTGTTTGAGGACTCCAATGTGTGGATTGCCTGCAAAAGAAGTGTCACATATTTCACACTGAATAAACTTCAAGCACAATAGTCTTGATGAAGGATTGTTTAAACAGACTGGACCGGAGTGAATAAATGGTATTAACACTATATATCGAATATACATGGATAAGATTTGGCATTCTTTAATCTGTGATTTTGTGTGACAGAATCGTGAAGGATGGCTGATGGGACAGAAAGTGTCATCATCCAAGATGACAATCAACAGGTCTGAGGCCATCACACCCTGCCTGAAAACAGTAGATTACCCCCTTCAGTTCGGGAGTGAGTCACTGCCCCGAGTAAAGAAGTTCAAATATCTGGTCTTGTTCATGAGTGAGGGAATTTGGACCAGGACACTGACAAACAAACTGGTTTAAAGCCATCATCATCACAGGCGGAGGGGAGAACAGGAGGCTGAGCCTCAAGGCAAAATTCAGTTTACCACTCAGTGTGCAATCTCAGAACTCATCAGCTATCGGCTGACTACGATACAGCTTCTAGGGGCAAGAACCAGTGTATCTATATCTATATTATGTGGGATAGGATCGGCCCCTACAGATTTAACATTCATATGCAGATATTTGTTTGTAGAAACTATCTAGAGATTAGATTAGATTAGATTAGATTAGATTAGAGTATATACTTTATTCATCCCACAACGGGGAAATTCACTTATTACAGCAGCAGAAAAGTGTAATATACAAATTAAAGAATTAAAGTAGAAAGGGCAAAACACAACGGACAGACAGAAGTATCTTATAACCTACACAATAAACAAAAAAAAAAAACGGCAAACAACAGACAACGTGCAAAACAAGTACTGAAGGTAGAAGTGGCATGATATATAAAAAATTTATATATTGTACGGTAAAGTGACCATGATATAGATAATATTGAAGGTAAAGTGACCATGCTATAGAATGACCTAAAGAATGAGATTATGGATACAAGTGACCAACACAAGCTTTCTTCAGTGTGGCAAGGCTCAGCCTTACAGACAGGGTGAGGACGGAGCAGCTGCTATTTTCTGAATGAGTCAGTTCAAGTGTTTTCCTGGAGGTGCCTGGAAAGCAGGGAGTGTGGCCAATACTGACCTTTACTTTATTACAACTTTATTACAGGACATAACGCAGAAAAAGTTCATTTAGATCTATTAATTATGTTTCATTTGTGTTTATTATGTATTATTATTAAAATATGTTGTTTTATTTGAGGTTTACTAAGTGCACATATTGAACAATATTTTACAAAGAAGGATGTTATGGCTGCCGCCGCGCGGCCTGGTTTTAGTGCAGGATATGTGTGTGTGTGTGTGTTTCTTGTTCTGTGTTCCCCCTACGTAGAACAGAGGTGGCTGCCAGCGCCTGATTGGCCCCTAAGTGTCAGAGGCGGGGTCACGTTCGGCGACAGGTCACCGGGTTGTGCAGGGCCGGGATTGGCGCAGCATCCTCCACGCGCTGACGATCAGAGGGCCCAGTCATCAGCAGCCCGGTTATTTAAACTGGGAGCGCCGAACCATCGCGGTGGCTTGTGTTCTTTGTGTCTTTGAGCTCGCCTTGTGTGATAGATAGTAAATGCTAACTTGTTTGTGGATTGTGGAGGTTATTTTCGTTTATTTTTGGGACTGGGCAGGGTTGAGTTTAGTTGATAATACTGATTACACTCGAGAATATTTCTGTTAGACCCATTAGTTTAGGTGTGCTGTTTTTGATGTGTTTTTTGTTATTGATAAGTAAATCAGACAGTGAGGTTTTTCTTTCCCGTTTTGTTTAACTTAGATAGCATAGGCTCTGTTTAGAGTTCTCTTTTTGTTATATTTGTTTTTTTGAACAGCATCCGCTCCCCCTTTGTTCCTTTAGCACCTCACCTCCTTTTGTTAAAACAATTTGAATTTTCAATTTAATAAATAGCTTTGTTTTAAACCTTAACACCTGGTTTTTATGTTACTTCCTTCTACCCCTTACGCTGGTCGTAACAAAGGAACATCCACCTTTCCTGTTATCACAGTTGTGTGCGATGAGAACAGTACCTGGAAGCAGAAGTCCATCTCTGGTGACAAGTGTATAGCCACAGACTCCATTGTACTGTAAGGGCAGCTCACTGAAGCTGGGTATTGTTTCAGGCAGGAGCCACTCGTGTGTCTTCATCTGCGCTGGATCAACACGCTCATCTGAGAGGAGCAACAAAGAAAAACAAGCACGCATAACAGCACTGAGTAAGCTCGGGTTTCAGTCCATTTCTTCATACGCTGACATTCCACATCTGCTGGTGATATGAGCACTACCTGAGGACTCGGTCATTCTCTGGTCGTCTGTCTTCACCTCCGAAGCGTCCAGCAGGCCGTCCAAATAAGCTTCAGAGAATATTTTGGCCTGAGAGGCGATGAAGGGCTGCAGATTGAGCGCAATGTTACCGAGGATGTTCAGCAGCTCACCCTCATCCTGAAGTATAGACCACAGCCGTGACAAGGCCTTGAACAGCGGCTGAGAGACAATGTGAGGTGGGAGAAATAACAAAAAATTAAAGCAATTCATGACTTTTTTTCATTTATATAGCATATTTGTCAAAGATGCAGTACAGTGTACTTTCTGATAGATGACATATATACAAAGAAAAACACATATACAAAAGCAATCTATATACTAAGCTGAGCTGAGCTGACAGCAGAGACACTTACAAAAACCTTTGCGGTGGGGACGGCTGTCTTTGCCTTCACAGTTTCTTTGAGCAGCTTCATCTGTGAGGAGAACTCAGTCTGCAGGATTTCAGCGTGCTCACCACATGAACTCGCGTCAGCCTGATGGGAAACAGAAAACACATGTTCACTTTGCTAAAGAAAGATAAATTCACCCGATTACTTTTAATGAATGAGCTGCAAAACTCACATTACAATAGTAACACATGGAATCTACAACAAATCCACATTTACACAGAGCAGTGGTGTGACCTCACCAGTAACATTTTGAGGAAGGCTTCATGCTGCCTGACATTGTAGAGAGCCTGTTTGAGCAGGACTGTGGGCACGTCACACTCTCCAGGCTGAGTGTCGGGGTCCGTCAGCTTCTCCAGCAGCGCTGTGTATTTCCACGCCAAACTCTGTGACACACTCAGCTCGTTTTGTATGCTTTTACTGGTGACCGGAAGAGCCTCATTAAGGATAGTGGGAACTGTGGAGAGAAAGTTAAAGTGCCGTATTTACCAAATGTTCTTTTGGTCATCAGTGGAGGAGACAAAGAAGTCTGATGACATACATACAACATGAAAAGGTTTACACTCTTGGCTGAGTGATGAGATCTGGATCTCGTTTGATACATTGTTATAGTGTTTATGTAAAAATGTAAGACTTCCTGTTTTCTGTGGATTTGGGGCGTTTTTCTTTATCTGTGCACAAATGCCAATTCTCTCATAATCTCTCCACAATGTTACAATATTCTATACTCCATCCATCCATACATCATCTGTACCTGCTTGGGCCAGACACAATATTCTATGTATTCTGTGTGCAGCTTTAATTTGTGACTGACACTGATACATGGAGGTGTTCTCCAGAAAATCTTGCTCTGTGTCATTTTGAAACATTCCAGCTGCATGTGGCTGTTTAAACCTCAGTTTCCAAACTATGGTACGTGTTCCATTGGTGGTACGTGACTTCCCTCTAGTGGCACATGAAGGAATCTAAATTAGGAAAGAATTTAAAATATTGATTTAAGATGAAATGAATGAATTTAAATGCATACCATCAAAATGGTGCAACATTTCAAATTAAAATAATCAGACTGGCACCTCTCCAGCTACCAGTCCACCTTCCATACTTTGGTGCATACTGGACTTGAACCGGCCACCCTCCAGTTCCCAAGCCAAGTCTCTATGGACCGAGCTACTGCCGCCCCACCTCTATCACATTCATGCCACGTAGCACACACATACGATTAGTTAGGAGCTGAAATTTGACGACAAGATAGTAAGTGGAGTCTGTAATTGTGGCTCCAAACAGGAAATATTAGGAAGAGTGGATCAGGAGCGCCTTTTTCAACCAAATTAGCTCAACAACAGTCAACAATTAATAATCTAATCTTAGAAATAACCTGCCTCCTGTGTGAACTGTCCACAGCTGAATACAATTGGACTATAGCTGCTGTATTTTAACATCTGTCACAATGGTGGACTTAGAGCCTAATATTTCAGCCAGAAGGTGGTGTGTTTTTACACAGAAAACTTCAGAACTTCAAGGAGAATATTCTGTTGGCTCCATATCTAGATGAGTTACGGTGTTCATTCATGTTGACTACATCGTATAGTAATATGTGTGCAACACTGTTCATAACAATTAGCTTTTATGGCAGCAGTCTGGTGTACTGTACTCAGTTCATTGAGGTCAGTGTCCTCTTCTCCCTTCTCGCTGGCTTTGTTGAAGAGTCGGATCCCTGTGACGATCATGGTGAGCTCATTGAGCTGCTGCTCCTTGTCCTTCTTTAAGAGGACCATGAATGCTCCCAGTTCAGTCTGAGGGAAGACGCTCTGCAGGGCAGCTGGGAGAGGAGAGGATGACGAGAAAGCACCAGTCAGGAGCACTGGAAAAAACATAATCTACAGCACTGCAGCAAGTGTAGCTTTACTGGCTGACCCCACAGTCTTTCATTTAAAACTTAAAATACTGAACATATTTTTATATTTTTTTGTGAAATTTCCAATTTCTATTTAATCTTCTTCACTTGTTTGTACTTGCTTTTTATCTTCTTTATATTTTTTCTACTCACTAAGTTTGTTGGTAAGAAAACCTGATTCTGATTCTCAAACTGAAAGAAGAAGAAAGTGTAAAACCTGTAGCCTCTTGCACAGTGTTGACGTCTGCAGGCGAGCCCATGCCAGAGCGCAGCAGGATGTATGTGATGATTCTACGGTACAGAGCATCTAATTCCTCCCGTGTCTTCACCCTGCTGTCAGTGATCTCTCTGCTCACTGGACTCAGCTTGGACTCCAACACCCGGTGGATTTCCTCAAGAAACTCATCTGCACAAACACAAAGTGGCTGCTTTGTTATGATATTAATATAGTGAATCTTTTGTGTAGATATGCAGTGTTTTAAAAGTTAACAATAAAAACAGCCAGTCAGGTTAAAAGGCTAAACCACGTGTGAGAGGACTGTCATAATCCAAATAAACTAAACAAGGCATGTATGACAAGTTCAGTGTTTTCGGTTTAGAAGCTGATAAAAACTCGACTCAATTATCTTACTGACTTCATTTAAGCCAGGGTCAAATTTGAGCTACAAGTTTAATATCATCAAGAAACAATAATCCTCTTGCCTGTAAAATATACATAATTATGAGTGGACATAATTAGTGCACTTTTGGGAGTTGATTTGTCAAGGAAGATGTTATGGGAAGATAGGAAGGAAGCTCTCCAATGTGAGGATTTATACTTTTAGAACACTTATTATACATATTATATACACATTATAGAACAAATATTCAATTAATCAAACAAAGAACTGATAGAATAATGGATAACAATCATTAATAATGAAAATAATCATTTGTTGCAGTGAGTCAGGACCTCAGAACAGCTAACCCACTCAACAAAAACTGCAGTACATTCATCATGACGACACATCTCCTCAGTTTGGATTGTGTACATTCTTTTTTTTTGGAAACAGAGAGCGTGTCAGTTCACACAGTGTCACTTACGTCTGGAGGTGTAGTTCATTTCAAAATACACCTGCATTTTGATTGTGTCAAGGGACGGGCTGCACTCTTCCATCAGTTTGTCCAGACAGAGCTGTAAGAAATATTACAAATGTATTCACGCTGGGCCGCTGTTACCGTTGTGGACACCGAGGTCATGTATGTTTCAGTAAGTTCAAATATTTTCAAAACATTAAAAAAAATTTTCAAAACAATAAACGAATAAATATAATTAATGAATAAAGAGTTCAACATTTATCCCCCAGAATTTTATGCTTAGCAGTGTGTAGAAACTAAATCTAAATGCTTCAGCTCTAATAGTCTATATTGACAGTTAACTGAATAAATAGAACAATTAAAGAAGATATTATTTACAGTATCTGGTCAAAATACTGCGGTGGGGCTCATCCTCATGACCTCAGTACATCTAAACCTCTGACTACAGGCCTGCCATGGAGCAAACACACTCATGAAATTCATCAATATTTCATTTACAAAATACACCCACAAACTAAATGTGATCAACACGTTTACCAGTATAATTCTATCAGCTGTAAGCTGGCCTCTATACTGGCTCAGAAAAGAAATTCAAGATACAGTGCATGCTTCGTGCTCGTTCAGTATGTTCACACACAGGAAGCATTAAAGATGGGTTAGTTTGCTTCATCTGAAATAATATTAATAACTCACCTCTTCAATTTTCTGGACATCTTGTCTGGTCAGTGTCCGATCAACATTAAAGCCATTTCTGGGGTCCAGAACCACAGCTTTCACCTGACAATATTTAATATAAAAACAAAGACACCCAAAAATTGAATTTAGTGACGTCACTGGGTGCAGGTAGAATATCTGACTCCAAAGAAGTTTAAAAATGTCTTTTTCTTCTCCATTTAGGATCATATGACACATAACACAACGCTACATAGCACAGTACAGTATAACTACGTAGTTAGCAGTTAGCATAACTCTCAGCGGGTTAGTTCGGTTTACTGACCGTGAAAGCCACCAAAGTCTCGGACACTGCCTGTCCTCTCGCGGCACACTGCTGTGCTATTTCACGAATTATGTTTTTAATGACGCTTTCTGCGCGAGCTCGAGACATTTCTACGGTAGGAAAGTTAACTTGTTGTAACTACGGTTAATTGTTACCGACACAGCTAACGAGCTCCATCCACAACGGCCTGTTGATAACTGGTTACCATAGTAACGGTGTCTGAACAAGGGCTGCACTGCGTGGCCATGTCCACTAGAGCGCGCTGCAGTTAAAACTGCAGGAAGGTAAATGAGGTCAAATACAGCTCAAACAGGTATGATGCTTAAAATATGTATTATAAAAACAGACATGACATAAATAGCATGGTTTGGGTGAAAACTTGCCAGACTCAATTCAGACTGTCGCAGTACATTTAGAGGAGGAGGCTCGGACAAAATATCACGTTCTCTTCAAACTACAGCCAGTAATCCAGCCCGAGCAGTTCATTTGTCACATTAAGGCTCAGACTGGAGTTCCCACAGTCACATGATTCCACTGAAGAGCTGAGCTTTAGGTCACATGACAACCCCACGCCTTTAGAGAGGCGTTTACAAAAATAAAGAAAAGCATGCAGACAAAGGAGCACATGCAAAAAGGTGCAACTAAATTACATGCAACAAAATCATTTCATGCAAAAAATATACATATACAGGGTTTACATGTTTAAGAATTCATGGTTATGAGAGCAGCAGCAGTTTTGACATCACTGGAACACCTTTCACAAAAACAACACTACTGTGCAAGTGTTTAAAATACATCCACACAACAACTGCTCTCAGATCAGACGGGATTTAAAAATGAATAAGACACGTCATTCAAAGAGAAACATATTAAAGAGAGCTTTAACACAAAGAAACACTGGACCTGCAGCAGTAGCATTTATCTGAAATCAAGTGATCGGCATTACCACACACACCAATACTGTACTCACGTCTCAGTATTACCAACTACAGACTGACATTCACTGATCTAAAACACAGCTCAGGTGGAGAATCAACATGGTGGGAAAATCACCATCAATATAGACTTCATATCCCACAAATCCACACATCTGTCCTCTCCAGTTCACATAGCTGCAGCAACAGAAAGTGTTCATGTCCAATGATCTGATATATTTGAGCCACCGCTAGGGGACAACACAAAACAACTGTGATGTTATTAAATGGAATTATGAGGAAACAGATCGTATCCATATTACAAAAAATTCAGAATATTAAAGAAAAGTTGTAACGTGACGTAAATGTAAAAGAAAGTCACATTACAAGAAAGAAAGTTAAAATATTGAGAATATTTTGAGGAAAAGTGGAATATTACATGAAGACATAACATTTTGAGAATCTTATGAGAACAATCTTTCCCAACAGTGGCCCAGATAATCCCTCATACAGATCATTTTATGCTGCTTTAATAACTCTAGTTGTGAACACTGCACAGCTGCACTGATCCAAATTCAAAACTGAATGCAACTTTCACCATGTCAACATATTTAATTTGTTATACCAATTTACTTTAAATTTTGTATAAATACATGTCATTATTTGATAATAGATTAATATATAGTCAGCACGTTGAGCTGAATTTATGTCCCTCAACTGCTCAATGTGGAAAAAAAAAAAGTTGGCAGACATCAATTAAAGGCCAGCTTCAATTCTAGTCCCACAGACATTCATATACTACCCTAAATTCTCAGGACATGAAAAAAAAAAAAAAAAACATTCCCTGAATGGGAAACTTGAGACAGTTAAAAGGTTCTTGAGGGACAATGACATCGACAGACAGGAAGTTTATATCATGTTGGTGGATCTCCGTAGAAAAGGCATAAGACGAGCAGCAGGTCAGCAGAAACCCACTGGTGTCAGGTCAGGATCCACACCGACGGCAAGAGGAAAACTCATCCATATATTAAAAAATAGACAGACACATGTTTAAAGAGGGACCGGTCCATGGCACTGTACTGCTGCTGTAGGTATATTGCACTTGGTAAAACAAAATGTTTTCATTAACGTTCCAGTCCAGTGTGCATCTTACAGTCTCAGAAGCACTTCCTGAAGATGATCTGCGGTCCATGCTCCTCATACTCTTCCTGACTGATCCATGCGGCGCTGAAGGAGGGCAGGTTGGCCAGCACCGCTCCTCCACTCCACACTGAAAAGTCTCTGTCTTTGGGGCTGCTGACGCGAACGCTCTCCCCCATGTCGGCAGGAACCAGCCCTTTGATTTCAGCCTGGAGCCGCTCAGGCAGGCCGGCCAGCAGCGTGTTCCCGCCTTCAGGAGGACAGCCAAACAAAAACTCTAATTAATCAAAATCAAAGCATAAAACATGACAACCTTTTGATTAACTGGCTGCAGCTGGAAGACATGTGGGAGCCCTCAGACTGTTGTGTAACACCTTAACAGAAAACAGCTGTTACCTGACAGCACGATGTTTCCCAGGAAGCAGCGGCGCAGGTCGATGTCTGAGCTGAGGATCGACTTGAAGATTGACTCGTGCATCCCGTAATGGTCCCGTCCAATCAGCTCAGGCTTGAAGAGAATCTCAGGAGCCCTGGATGAACAAGGGGGGAGATATCTGAGTCGTCTGTTACAAGAGGTAGTTAGTTAATTAGTTTGGCCTGTCTCAGTCTGACATGTGTGCAGCGCCTGCAGGACAAGCCTCTCTGAATTTGACATTATTCAACAAGACTAACACCAGGTAGACACAGTACTGATTAAGCCCGGCTTTAACCCTGAACTGGTAGGCCCTGACTAATTTTAGAATCTATTTGACGATGGCATGAAAAGAAAAGCCATCCTTGCACAGGGGGTTCATCCTCTGTCTATCATGGCAGTTTCACAACAATCCATCCAATAGCTGTTGAGATATTTCAGTTTAGACCAAACTGGAGAATCAGCTGATGCCATCATGCTGCTAGCAAGGCTAAAAAGGACAATATGGTTATTTTTTTTACCTTTCTTTTGGTACAGGTTATAGAAATGAGATGGTGAATTTGAGACTAGCTGTTTCCAACAGATTCCAGTCATTGTTCTCAGATGGCTAAAAGGCTAACCACATCCTAGTTACAACTTAAAGAGTGACATTTTCTGTCTACTTAGACTTCTTATTAAAAAACAAACAAACACGAATTTACAAAGTTCTCGATTGTTATATTTATTTCCTTTAAGACCCCCTGAGTGGATTGAATGTCCAGAGGACATGCAGTGCAGACAGTTACCTGAACCTCTCTGTGCCGAGAGTGACAATCTGTCCATCTGGCATGGTGTAATGCATCTCTCTGCAGGACGGCCCCCCCGAGCTCAGCTCGGCTTCATAGTTGAGAGCCACGCAGCAGCACTTCTCCTTCATCTCCCTCACTATCTCCATCTCTGCTGTGGTGCGCATGCACACTCCTTGTTCCTGCAGAAGCTTCAAGCACAGATTCAGGAAAACACACAAACACACACACACACACACACACACACACAAGAGAAAGTGACAGGAGTGTGGGAGAGAGAGGGCCACGGGTGGGAGTTGAACCCAGGCCGTACCGAGCCTTCGTACATGGGGCGGACGCTCTACCAACTGAGCTAATCAACGCCCCAGAGTAGAAGTTTGTCAGGTCCAACCTTGAACGATTGTTGTTGTGACCTTTATGTAAAAGTGATTCAGACGTGACATTTGCCAGCATGTTACATAACATGGTCAAAAGAGAAATCATCTATCACTATTAACTATTATTGTTTTCTTACTTGTTAAGTATTTTATTACTGATTGTAGTCATGTTGTCCTGTAGCAGAGGCTACAGATTTTTGTACTACACCCAAACCATAGCTGTGTAGGTACCTATATGTTCTGAATAAATATACTTCATTTGAAGTTCACCATCAATGAATACCTTTTTCAGATGCATTGTAACATCTACACCAGCCAGAGGGAAGCGCTGTACGGCATGAGGTAGACTGTACCCCTCGAACACAGGAACACTGTGGCTCACTCCGTCTCCAGAGTCAAACACCACGCCTTCAACGAAAAATAACAGCAGTCAACACATTCTGACCTAGCAGAGGAAATTATAGTCATTATACTGCCAAGATGAGACGGATGGTGTCCAAGACACAAGACAGTGCTATTACATTCTTTGATAAAACAACACATTTATAGGTCTTAACAAGTCCATCCAACACAACGCATGAATCAAAGTCACCCAAAGACACATCAGCTGATCAAATTACCCGTGGATTTGCCTGCAGCGTAAAGTGCCAGCACCGCCTGCATGGCTATGTAGGTGAAGGGAACATTGAAACTCTCGAACATGATCTCCACCATGCGCTGGCGGTTCTCTAAGGGGTTCATGGCTGCTTCAGTCAGCAGAATAGGGTGATCCTCTGGATCCACACACAGCTGCTGGAATGTGTGATGCCAAATCTGAAAGGTAACGTGCACATTTGCTTTATAATGGTTCTCCAACATGTGGGCGGGTAGTAGTGAGATAATAGAAACTGAGGCTCCACCCTTCACACTGTAACCTTACCTTTTCCATTTCATCCCAGTTACGAATGATCCCATTCTTTATGGGATGCCTCAGAGCCAGGACCCCTCTCATGTGCTGAGCCTCATGTCCAATGTAGGTCTCCCTTTCAACCCTACCGTTCATTATTTCCTGCAAAGACCAAACTTCTGATCACAAAGACTGACTAGAAGTAAAGACACATCAATGTTTTAGTAGTCATACTCGTGCCCTTACCTCATATTTTGGCATCCCAATAATTGTTGGGAATATAACGTTTGGGAGGTCTTGATCTGCAAATCCTGCTTTCATCAGTCCAGAGCCCGTGTCCAGGACTATGGGGGTCTTGAAATCTGTCATCTGCAATCGCACAAAAGAAATCCATGTGAATCAAATGAACAACAATACTGAGTATGCTCATTAGTCTTAACTGTTTTCAGTCAGGTGATGCACAAGTGATTTTTTTTCCTGCATTTTATCTGCATTGAAACAGCATTCCATTATTAGCTCTAAGCAGAAGCTGATGTCATCCTGACTTAAAGGAACATTTTGCTACATTTTATGTGCATGTCTGAATCACTGCGTTGATGGCAGATGTAGTCATATGAAGCAATAATTCTGTGTTTTATTGGGTGATGGAGCATCAGTACCACTGAGCAGGTTAGCTGCTGGGTGCTAATCAAAGTTGCACAATGTTTCAAAGCAAATAAATTCCTGCAGTTTGATCATTCTTCCCTCCACGTGTAGATATACTGTTACCTTCAAGCTCCAAGCTCAAACAGCCAAATGACCGTGCTGGTGATGGAAGAAGTACAGACTCTGCAGGCATTTCTCTGTCAGGAAATTATTGCTTTAACTGACCACATTTGTCATCAACACTGATTGAACATCCACATAAAAGGTTTTTCCTTGAACATCAGACACAATATTGACCTTTATTCATCCATCTGAAAGCACAATTCTAAAAACCTGATCTACATTTTTTAAGAAAAGCTTCTGTGTTACTACATTTCCAGAAGTTTCATGTAGTGTGAGACTAGCTGAAAGGCTGACAGAACATATACACATATTACAGTAGACGGTATACCTGTCTCATGCTGATGTCAAGTTGGGCCTGAATCCCAGGTGACCCAGAGCCTGATATCCTCACAGCCTCAGAGCTCTGAACACCATGATGGGGCAGGTCTTCACTCTGCTCATCTCTTCCACTGGGCTCAAATTCCAGAGGCTCCGGAGAAGGGTGCTGAGGAGGCTGCTGAGGAGGCGTGCACTCGTCTGCAGGAGATGAAGTGTGAATTTCCTCTGCTGCCTGTAAATCTGTCTGCAGCAAACATGCAGGGACCTCTGATGTCCCTTCTTCATCTTGAGAGGTTATTCCAGACAAGTGGTCTTCGGGCACATTGCATATTTCTGGCACTGCATGGTTATTATTGTTGTTGTTGCTGTGCTCCTTCACATTTGCACTGAGAACCAAGCTGGGGCTGATGACTGGATTCACATTCTCTGGCAGTGCATCGAGTGGTTCATCTTGTGCATCAAGTTGCACAATACCGGCATCTTGAGCTGGAATGTGCAGCTCTGTGGAATGAGGAGTTTCGTGTTCTACAGGAAGCAAAGCCTTTCTTGGCTTAGGCACAGGAGGAAGGTGAGGTCTTCCACCTGGGTCAAACGCTCCATCATCTGGCCTCATTTCAGGGGTCAAAGAAGCTTCTGGTTTGCAAACAATAGCATTTTCACTAAATCTGTCAAATTCCTCCACATGGACACATCCCTGAGCTTCCACCTCTTCAGGAGGTTCCTTCAAATCAGAGGTACTAACTAAGGTAGTTCTATTAAATAATGATGGCTCAGCTTCAGAGCAATGATCTGCAAGTTGAACCAAGTCTTGGGGCGTAGCCTCTTGGATAACATCAGGGCCCAGTACAGCTTGAATATGTTCACTTGTACAGGGATCCTGAGCCTGAGAATTACCGCGGACCAAAGGTGCTGATCCGTTACAGCTTCCTGACAGAAGCTCGTCACGGAGTGCTCGGTCCTCCTTGTCCTCCGTTCTAGCTTTCTCCATTACAGAACATTTTATAACCTTTCGAGCTCTGTCCTTGTCCTTCTTCACTTTACACTCTTTGCCCAAACTCTTCTCAAGCTTATCCACCTCCCTTTTCTCCTTTTCCAGCTGTAACCGAAAAGCCTCCCTCTCTTTGCTCAGACTTGCCGACCCGCTTGTATCAGACGGTTTGCCCGCATAGGCTTCCTCATCCAGGTTTTCTTTACAGCGTCTGAGCGCATGGATTTTGAGGTTCTCCTCCATGATCAGCTCATCCAGGACGTGGACTTTTCTCAGTTCCGTCAGCAGGTCTGGCCTGCTCTGAAACACTGCTGTGTCTGTGCCTGTGGCAGCTTCAGAGCAGTCATCGGTGGAAGCCTTCATTTCACTCACAGATGCAGCTGATGTGGGTTCACTGAGGCTGTCAGATTCTGCAGGAACGAGGTAATCCTCGAGGCCGAGGACACCAGCTTCAGCCAGCTCACTGGACGACATCTTTAAAGATGAGCATAAACAGAGAAAGCAGTAAACACTGCAGGTCTACACTGGCTGTATGAACTGTGTGAACAATGAATGTAGACATTTGTGACAATTCTCAGAGGAATACAAACAGATTTTATAATATAAGATAAAGCAACTTCTGTTGCTTTCTGTCCAGAGTATCTGGTAGAGTAGACTACCATCAACCTCAACAATCATGACTAATATCTGACACACAGCGGTGAAAACAGGTATGGTTGCACATGACATAATCGAACAGATTTGATGCTACACTGACTTGTAATCGGGTGAAAGGAGAGAGTGAGCAAGCAAGAAGCCGCCGGACAAGAGTGGTATGACCAGAGAGGACCATCGAGGTAAAACATTTACATCTTTGATTTGACCGGCCGTGTGCTGAACGTACCAGGCCAAGCTGCTCCTCGCTGTTCCACTGTGGCCACTGACTGTTCTCCTCAGACCTGAGAAGAGCTTCCAGCACAGCCTCCTGAGCCAGAACGCTCTCTTCTTTCTGTGGAGCAAAACGTTTATTTGACTGCTCGTTTAAGAAACAGATCACCGGGCTCTTGTAACCTGTGATTATATATGACATATTAAATGGTGTATATCTTACCTCCAGTATTTCATCAGCTCTGTCCAGAATCTCCTCCACTTCCCTCAAACCCTCCTGCTCCTTCACATCCCAGTCCTTCAGGGAGAGATCAATGGAGCTGACAAAAACAAAAAACACAACATGCCATTTGGTCATTTAATTTAGCAAAACCAATGTTCCACTACATACAGCAAAAAAACTACAACCTAACACTTAAATAACCATCTGTAACACAGAACCATGGCTGGCTGCAGTCAGTACCACTGACAAACTGCAGCTTTGTTCTAGCTTAGATTTTTTCAATAATAGCAGTAATTATAATGTAATAGTACTTCAGGGCAGACTAGACAAGCTTTGTACAAATTGCTATCATGATGTAGTTATTTCAGCATCACTGTGATCTGTCTATTGCCATTAAAATACAACAGAATCTCTTAATTATGGTTTCATAACACTGAAACAGTTCAGCTCTTCATGCAAATAAACACAGATGCAAAATGCTCTGAACAGTTAAAATCAGGTGTGCAAACTGGAACAGAGCCGGTTCCATGTTGGTAGAAGAGGTGGGAGCTGGTTCTGGCTGCTGTTAGCAGCTCTGTCCTGCTCTTTATTAGATTTGGGGAAGTTTACACTCCAGCCACCCCAGCCAGACTGTTATAACATTATGTCTGGCCAACAGATCAGTCCCCATCGCAAAAAACATTTTTCTTATGAAAGTGAACATCATTTAAAAATAAAATAAATTAAAAGTAATGATTTGTCAGCTGAAGCTGTAAAAATCTGCCAGCGACAGGTGTCATTTCAGCTGCAGAAAGGTGCTGTTATCACAGTAAACTGCATACATGCCATGCTAAGATGAATAGCTTGAATAGTATAGCAACATGAAGAGGGGTAGTAAAGGGGCAGTGGCATTACCCATCAACAGAATCCTGATTCTGGTCATGAAGGTCATAAGAATCCCAAAGCAGGGTGGGAATCCCCTCTGTGGTGCAGATGGACTTGTCCCTTCCGTCTGTAATAGTGCTAGAGAGGACATTACAAATGGGACTTAGCTCAGGATCCTCCAGACTGCTTTGTGAATGGAGCATCCAGTCACTGCTCTGTGATCCTCTGGACGGAGTGCCGCTCAGCACCTCCGTCTGTGTGGGCTGATCTCGAGACTTGCTGGCAGTTGTGCAGGAGTCTGGGGGATCATGGAGCTGTAGGTCTCTCTTCTGCGGCGTTGGGTTCTGTGTAATGGTGACTGTGTATGAGTTTTCCAGATCGTCTACCGGCAAGCTAAGCCATGGATTATTTGGTAGCGCAGCAGAGCGCTTCACTTTGATCTCAAAGTTGAGGGACTCCACAGTTACTTTGGGGATGATCTGGATGCTAGCCCTGGAGGAGTTTCCCACAGAGCCAAAGTCAAACTCCTCTCTGTGATCCTCAGAGTCTGAAACACTGCACAAGTTCTCTTTGTGGATTTGAGGCTGACTTAAGACAGCTCTCACAGAGTCCCTGGTCCCACCTAATCTAGAGAGACCTTCCACTCCTTCTCTACCTCCCCAGGCCTCCAGCTGGCTGGTCCCAGCTCCATCGAAGCCAGAGTCGAATGAGCTGAGGGACGGGGGTTTGCCCTCAGCTGACACCAGCCCAGAAACTGCAGCTGGAGGAGATGATCCGCATTCCTTTCCACTGTCACACTTAGTGAAGGCCTGAATATCCTTAACTGTTCCGTTTGTAGCACTATCAGCAGGGGAAGGTTTGACATGGCTGCTCCGCAACAACTCATACTGCCACTGTAAGGCCAGCTGGAGGTGACCAACAGCCACCGGTCCTGAAGACATTAGGAGTTTCCTCAGAGTCATGCACCTAAAAATTGTAAAAAAAATAAATAAATAAGATTACTATAAAACGTGGAATATGTGTTTGCATACAGTCTGACAGTCAACATCATTTCTGCTCAGCCAAACTGTCCCATAACGCAGATGATCCAGTAAACAAACAAAAACACAGTGCATTCCTCCATCACATGCACAGGTGATTTCTGAACCTGAAACACACTTTGGAGCCCAGAGCACACAGAGACTATTGAAGCCACACATTTGAGCCTGTGGACGACATAGAGTGAAGTAAGTTTTGATGATTTCATGGCGTGGATGTTGGATATTGAGGAAGTGAACATGGAGGATGCTGATGAGGCCCAGGAGGAAGCCATTGTCTGAAAGGGTTTGGCAAACATGTAGAATGCAGTTTTTGTTGCTCAATGAAAGAATTGATTGTTCAATAAAATAATTAAATTGATAAAGTTCTACTTACAAATAAATCTGTTGAAATGTTTTGGGTTTTTTTTTTTGTTTTTTTTAAAAATTGTATTATTTTGCATGGATGTCTGCTTATGACAAAACATTATATAAATATTATGTTTATGTTTGGAAATGATACAGTTCATTTAAATTACCCCCAATTTCCAGTTAATTCCCACAAATTCCCAAAGTTTCCTATTTGAAATATTTCCAAAAATCCCCAGCTTAACTCCCAATGGAAAGTTTCTAGAAATTTACCAGAAATGTTCCACCCCTTTGCAACCCTATACATAAGTACACACCATTTATCATAAACTACCAGGACCAGACCCCCTGAAGACGTTCTTTGATTTAAAGTGATGATGATGATCATTAAATGTGTTAATATTTCACATATCTTATGGCACACAGTTTAATGCTCTCTCACCGCTGAGACATCCGCGTGCCTGCCTGCTGGACCTCATCATCTGGGATGACATTTGACAGATGAGCCAGATGAAGCAGCTCCTCCATGTTTGGAGGTGGATTCTTCTTCAGGAAAGTGGACATTCTGTGTCTCCACGCGGGGACCGTCCCCCAGTTCCTCCTCTGCCTCTGCGTGGGAGCACTGACTCCGTTAACGCCCGACAGCAGCTCCTGGAGGAAGTTCTCACAGAGGATCAGACTGTACCAACTGCTGGCCTGTAAGAGGAACAGTGAACAGGTTCAGGAGGCCTGCTGTATACAGTACATATTCATTGGTTTACACACAGTTTGGATAGACAGAAATGGTTAACTGGGGTTCAGTTTTATGTCGCATCATCTTTTATTTGACATTTCATCTTTCACACATCAGCTCAAATTAAATGCATGCAAAGTATGAGATGGAATAAAATGAGAGCTCACCTTGTTGTAGTTATGATGGTAGCTGGAAACCGCTCGGAGGGTTTGGAGAATGAAGTTCACGGCAGAGTGCAGTTTTTCCTTCAGCCTCTCCAGATCCAGAACCCAGCGCTCCCTGGTCTGACCGTCATAGGGCAGGATCTCTGCCAGCGTGTGGATCACATCCTCAGCACAGCGGACAAGTGCCTGGTAGGTGTCAGGGTGGGAGGGTTTTGGAGTTATTCGAACACACAAGTGAACAACTGCACTCGCTACAGAATGATGGATTAGATGGATTTGTGGGTGATCAGGAAATCATGAGAAAGACGTTTCTGAGAGTCTAAAGAAGCTAAACTGTGAAAACACAGAACACATCAGCTAAATGCTTACCATGGCAGGTGTGTGAATGGACACCTCAAATTCAGACACCAGCAGCACTGCTCTGGCAGCATCCTTGGCAATCTCTATTTTGTAAGGATGGAGTTTCTCTTGAAGAGTTTTGATCTGCTCTGTGATCTGTAAGGAAACACAGAGGTACACAACAGGCATTTTAACCACAGCTAGTTATGTTGTTAAGTACCAAGACATTTTATAAAGGTCCTTCTGTAGCAGTGATATCACACAGGGCTTCCCCAGGTCACGTCAGAGAGAGCTAAAGGTCACAAAGTTAGAAGTTAAACTGTCTCTGACTCATGTAGCTGCCTTGATTAGGCTGAGCTCTGTGGTTTGTCTCCTAGGCAACCCGAGGTCAAGACTATATTTTGTTTGCTCTGTGTGTGTGACCTGCAGTGACACAAAACATGACTCAGCTTAGGTCAGCACTGTGTCTCGTTTTGATCCAACAGGGTCACACATGTATAGATGGGTGAAGATTGACCTCATTTGGACACACTGTGAATCTGAGCAGGTCTGGTCCAGCACACAGAGCAGAACAGGCCAGAACACACACACCTGTTTGACTCCTGGTCACTTTCTAACTGCTCAAGGAAAATTCAAACTCACAGGCATTACTGTGGTTACCAAGTGATTTGCATAAACATACACACACTTATTTCACTAAGATCACTTTGACATGAATTTATACTGCGTACCAAAAAGGTGAGGTGTCTCTGACCTAACAGTGACTCACCTGCAGTGCATCCTCTCGCAGCTGGAACACCTGCAGCTGGAGGCGGGCCTTAGAGAAGGCTTGCTGCCACAGCAGCTCCACTTTTTCCACAGCTGCAGTTATCCTGACAAATACAAAAGTAAAGAGCTTTAACAGGTGGCATCATCAGTTTAGATGTATCACAGCACCATGTATGCATCTTAAAATGCCAAAATAAACAGGTGTGCTTGTTTTTTGTTTTTTTTATGTATATATATATATATATATATATATATATATATATATATATATATATATATATATATATATATATATATATATATATATATATATATATATATATATATATATATTATCAGTATATATATATATTATCAGTATATATATATATATATATATATATATATATATATATATATATATATATATATATATATATATATATATATATATTATATATATATATATTATATATATATATAATATATATATATATAATATATATATATATATATATATTTCTTGCACTTTATTTTTATGTATTCATTTTATATACCTCTTTCATTTTATTATTATTATTATTATTATTATTATTATTATTATTATTATTATTATTATTATTATTATTATCATCTTTAATATTTTATCTATTTATTTTTACTCTTACTCATACTTAATTATTTTCTTTTGTTTATTAATATTGTAACTTATACTGGCTGTCATTTATTACAAAGTCCTATGTCAGGAAATGTTATGTAAAATGATTAAAATGGTTAAATAAAAACTTAAACATACATGTTTATTGTTTCAATTTTCTTCTAGCTGGACACACAGACAACTCCAGAGCTACCTGATGCTGGGCCATACTATTAGTCACATTAATGAAATGAAATGGTCAAATCTGCAGAGTTTAACCACCTTAAATGTCAACTATGATTGTTGTAGATGATCATTTTTTATTGGTCAGACTCACGTTAGCACTGTTCTTTAACTGTTGTGCAACAAAGATCCATTGCAACATTGTTGTAATGTATGCGTGGGACGAGCTATTACAGAGGATTAGGAGAAAGGCATTTGAGAGCAGCAGTGTTTCCTTTCACTGAGCACTCTGGGCTGTGGCTGTGCGAGGTACCTGCTGTGGTTCTGGAGCATGTCAAAGGTGGTGTGAGTGAACAGGGCAGTGCCGGCCATGGCCTGGTAGCACGGCTCCTTCTCTGGATAACGCAGCTTCTCCACCACGCTGTCACAGTGCCTCAGCAGCTCATCCAGTCCCAGCTCCCTGCACACAGAAAAATGAAAGAAATATTAACATAGCTGAGTCTGAAGATGGCGGGTACAAGAGAATATCATGAGACAATTCAGAGTTTTGTTTCTTGGTTATGTAACCTGCACTGGTGGTGGAAACCACTTCAATATATTTGAGTGGGCACAGTGGGGACAAAAGCTTCTTTCTGAACACAGTTTAGTGTCATTTCCACTCGACATGCTCTGCTGTGTTTGAGTGAACTTGTGTTTGACATGGGAATTCAAGTTCCCAATATGTTCACATTGAAGTGGTTGAGAACTGAGAACACTGCCGGTAGACTGGCAACAATGACGAGTGATCGTGTTTCCCGCCTTTCAGTGCTGTGATGACGACTAACAAAAGCAGCAAGTGTTCATATTATTCCCTTTGAGAATGTGTGTGTGTGTCAATGATATTTAGTGTATCAAAAACACACTAAATGTTACACTGATCATACAATAGTGAAGACAAATAGATGCCTGAGTGACAAATATTGGTATACAGGAGGACTATAACCCTTCCTAAGTCCCACCTCTTCTGTCTCTGTGATCCAATAACAGCTCAGCAAGTCTGTCAGAACTTCAGTTGAAATGACAACCAATTATTGAAGATGGTTTGAACATCTAAAAATAAATCTCAAACATTTTAAAAGATCTTTAGACATAGATGAGCCCGGCACAGTCAGCTCTAGAAACACATACTCTGGCTTATGGACCAAGACTTTGGCACAGGAAGTGTTCTGGTTTCCATTTGTAGTCCGAGTTGTATTGAGTGATGTTTGAGTGGAGAGCAAAAGAGTTGGTACATGCAATGTTGGTAAATGTAGTGTGGGAACACTCACTATCATCTAACAATGATTAGCTTTTTTTAAGTTATCTGCAGAGGAAGTCTTGGATTTCATTTTCAGTTTCCCAGATATCCACTGGGTACACTGGGACACTGCCTCCAGAGGCTAAATCATCGTCAGACGATAGATTGAGCACACAGCATCTCCAAGTACTCGACTGTTATCGGAGCACAGAGTAAAACAGGGCCTGACCTCCTGAGGTGCTGGAACTTGGCTTCATTGGTGGAGCAGAAGTGTTGGAGCTCGCTGAAGGTGGAGGGCAGTGGCAGCCTGGACAGAGCGTGAAGGGTGGAGATACACGAGGGCAGCCGCTGGACCACAGACAGGAACTCCTTGACAAACGCATCAATCTCCTGCATCAGCACAGAGCCAGAGTTACTTTCAGATGCAGCCATCATAATCACATCGTGTTGTAAACAAGGACAGATTTTATTAGAACTTTTCATGTCAACATATTTGATTTATTTTTCATTTGTTTTAAGCGTTTTAATCTATGAATTATAAATTACGTATGAACCAAGCTGATTGTAAGGCTGCTCTGATTTATGGACAACACTAGTTAATGTAATTGCGTAGCACACAACCTAAATGTAGGTCTAGTGGGGGCTGTGTAGCTGCATCCTAAATAGGTCTGCTATAGGCAGAGCTGCCGTGGTTAATGAATCCTGTCATCACGGCTAAATGCCCCAGTTGAACATGACTGAATGTATAATGTCATGGAAAGAGGGGCTCCTTTCATTTGCTAATAAGGTCAGCTGATTACGCGAGGCATTTGCACAAGCTTCACCAAGGTAACAAACAATAGACGCAGGCCGCTTGGACGGATCTCATGAATGGATTCACAAATGAAAACATCTCCTGACTGAGTGAGCGGAGCTCGCTCTCTCACAAAGAAGCAATATTTGGCTGGAATAAATTGTTCGGATGTCGTATTGTACGTCAGATAAACAGTGTACTCCTTCAGACGTAAGCACCACACCCCACACACACACACACACACACACACACACACACACACACACACACACACACACACACACACACACACACACACACACACACACACACACACACACACACACACACACACACACACACACACACACACACACACACACACACAGAGCTAAAGAGAGCAGCACAATGTAACTTTGTATTAAACCCTCTGACTGATCATAAGACAGCTTCAGAAGTTTTGCTCTCAGTTAGATTTTCAAGTTTGTGTGGTTTCTTGCATGAGGCCCACTGTGTTCAATAGAGAGCTTTTGGCAGATATGGCACAGTATGACATTCAAAAATAAATTACCTTAATGAAGGAAACCCAGCTCTGGTGACAGTAAACAAAGTAGCCACCCAGCGGTGCCGTTAGCTGACTTCGGTCAATGTAGTTGGAGAGCTCCGAGGTTTCTTTCAAAAGGACTTTCTGCAAAAAGATGAGGTCAGCGTTATACACTGAAGTCAAATGTAAAACAAAGCCACAGTTCCAGTGTGCATTTGATTTACCTTTAAAGAGGCAGTGCAAGACTTGGACGGGACGAGAAGTTTCAGCAATAGTTTGAGAACATCCTTCTTTTTGGGCTGAATTATATACACACTGTGGACCGTCCGCCTGTGCAGCTAGAAAAGAAAGAGTAACTCAGTAAGTCCCCCAACTTTATGCAAGCTGAATTGTTCCTAAATTCCTCAAGTCTAAGACCAAGATCAAGATCCTCCAAAAACAGTGAATCCTACACTACCAATAATACAGCATGTTTCTGTTTGCCACACATCTTTCAAACTCCATACCTCTAGATTGTTATTGTTAAAAATAAATCTAAAAGAACTGGATTCTGTGTTACAAGATGGTGACTCATTCAAATGAAAGCTAGTCAGTGGGTGCACACGCACACACACACACAGGTTAGGTCTTTTCCTGGTCTAGCTGGTTGAGCCTCTGCTGACACCGCACCTATGAATGGAAAATCACATGTCAAATTCTGATAATAAATACTCGGGTCAGTTTTAGGTTTTTGTGTGCACCATGTAAAGTCAATGTGAACTAAAGTAAAAAAAAGATCACAGCTACATGTTGACACAAACCCTTCTACAAGATCAGCTAATAATGCAGAACCTGCACTTCAATGGGTTAAACTAACGCTAAATCATCCCATTCACACCCATTCATACACTGATGGCATTGGCTGTCACGCAAGGTGCCAACTGCTCATCAGTTTCCTAAAACAAATCATTCATAGACACTCACACACGGCTGGCATTTGGGGTTCAGTATTTTGTCCACGGACACTTTGACATGCAGACTGGAGGAGCCGGGGATTGAACCGCGAACCAGAGCTGGGAGAGTGGGCAATGTAACCGGGCTCAGCAGCCTGTATGTACATAACGGCAGAAACATCAACCTTGTTGATGTTTGGCTGTTAGCAAAGTTGTCGACTCACTAGTTTTTGATCATAAGTAATGTAATCAGGACAAATACTCGAGTACAGCTGAACATACTTAACACTTTGGGATTAGACTCTGAAACTGGAGGTACTACATTGCAAAAATACAAATTTCTATGCAATGTTATTTTAAGTTCCTTAACAGATTGGCAGTAAATCATCAAAATGCACAGACACTCAGTTAAAGTCTTCAGAGACTTGTGTTTTTGTGGCTGATTGGGATTGGAGGCCTCAAAGCAGTCGTGCAGTTGCCCGCTCTGCCTCACAGCCCAGCAATGTTTCTGCGTGGAATCTAACGATACGGTGATGGCTGTGGTTGTAATCAGTCATTGTTCATCAATGAATGCATCTCTAAAATATATCTGTCAGACTGGGAATGCGAAAAAACACAGCACATCAAGTTCATATGGACCACCACACACATAAATTAAGACAGAAAGGCAATTATGAGTTAGATTTTTCTCGCTCCCAGCACTTTGTAATTATAAACTATATAAACATGTCGGCATGCATGTTAACGTCAGGCCAGCAAATAAGACCGCAGAAAATATTCTGGTTTTTCTTCTTCTTGAGTGGAGAACAGTTGATCTGGATGCAAAAATGCACCATCCCCTACATAATTGTGCTCATTTAATGTAATTTCACTGAGGCTTTTCTATTAAATAACCAAGCATGTGACCAGACATGCATGTGACCCCCCGCCCCCCCTTACCCACACACACACAGGAATTCCAATATGATCCCCACAGACCTGACACACTTGGTATTGTACACTTGGTATCAGCTCAGACTACAGCTCTTTGAATAATAACAAATGTTGCACAACTTTATGCTGCCAGGAAGAGCTCCACTAGTCAAGAGGACAATCACAAGTTGAGCACGTCACTGTACCGTGTGCACAGGACCAAGTCCTGTTCATGCATAATTCAGACAGAACCAACAGAAACATCAAGCTGCTGTTTCACAAACGCTCTGTGCCTCCATGTTTCTGGATTGACCCTGTACAATACTTTAACGTGTCATATGCAGGCGTGGTCTCATTTCGTCCTGCAGCAGAGGAATGTGGTCTTGAGGATGAGACATTCCCAGGCCAGATTCACTTTTGTTAGAGGTGGACTTTTCTCTGCCCACAGGAAATGACAAATCAAAAGTTGAGCTGAATCCAGCAGTGAGTGAGCCATCCATGTTGGTAAATAGAATGAGCTGTGTGTGATGTGAAGGTGTTACAGGTACCTTTTTAGGGCTGCCAGCATACAAGGCAACAGTACCCAGTACAGTCTAAAGGACAGATGTTTTAACAGTAGTGATGTGCAATCCTAATGGGCATTTAGAAATACCTTCTCATTAACATTTTGATTGACATGAGCTTAGTTATCTGTCTTCTGTCTAATAAAGGGGAAAAAGATCCAATCCCAAATACCTCTAAACATTAAACTGCTCTGGGAAGTCTGTTGATAGAAGTGTCTATCTATATATTGCCTAAAAAAAAGTGCATCAGTATACAGAGTCAAAAGCTGGAAAAACATGTTGCTGCTGACCAAAACTACTCAGTCTTTCTACTACTTTTCACTCAAAAGGAATCCAGCAGCATAACACAAGTCAAATGTCCTCGTGTTGATTCCCTCATGCAGATGCTGAGACTTAATAAAAATAAAAACATGGAAATATGTCACATGATAAATGAACTACTCCGTCATATGGGAGAAAGTAACTGTCCAATCAGAGCAGAGGATTTAAAGAATAAGCTCAGCACCAACATGCCTGCAAGCTCCTCTCTTGTACAACAGAGAGTCTGTCTCTTTGCATCTGTATTTGTCAATGCACAATTATCACAAAGATGCTCATGCATGCTAAGCTGTGGTTGGTGCACTGATAGTAAAGAGGTAGGGCTTAGGATCAGTCAATGGGATGTACATGTATGAAGAGAGATAGATATGGATATATAGCTAATTGTGGTACTACAAGACAAAACCCCTCTGCAAAACAAGACATCAGAGAAACTCCTAAGTCCAGTTATTACCCTTTGTATTATCAATATTATTGATTTTAAAACCTGAAGGTTTGATGATGTTTTAATTGTGAGGAGCCTGGGTCTGAGCAGTGTGTGCTTAACACATGTGAAGTGGGCGGGCAAGGTCAGAGAGATGTTGCGCAGGCTGCGTGGTAGGCTGCACAGCATGGAAGCAAACCAGAAAAAGGAGAAGAATTTTTGCTCATGCATTGGTTGAGCAACTTTTATTCAAGTGAACAGGCACCAGTCCTACAGTACCAAAGGAACCATCCATTATTTGGGACATCAATATGAAAGTCTAGGTGGAACTTCCTACAAGTGGTGGATATGTAGTGTACAAATCATTGGAAATATGCTACTGTCATCTATCCATCTACAGCAGCACCACACACTGCACCCTGCCACAACAATACCTCAAGCAGAATCAGCGTCTCTGCGATGAACCTGGTCGTAGGGAGCGAGGCGTGCCTCAGATCAGCCACCACTGACACCAAACTCTGCTTCTCCTGCTTCTTACTGTCAAGAAAGAACCATCCAACCATCAGTATCTTGTACTCCTCTCTCACACACACACCAAATACACTAAACCCGTCTGACTCCACTTACTTGTGCAGACACAGAAAGTAATTTATGAAGTCCACCACTTCTGCTTTGCTGAGTTCTGAGGAGAGTTTGGCCTGTCCATCTACTGGGAACACGATCAAAGGGCAGCCATGTTGATCAAAAGCACCTGTACAGACAGATAAGACAAAAAAATGATGTCAAATGTACAGGGCTCCTGGCTAAAGCTGCTATCCATACTGAGTCATGGACATTTTAGTGTGTAGCAGATGCACTGGTATTTAAGTCAATTCATTTCAGTATCAGTCTTGCCAGTATAACTGAAAATTAAGTGACGATGTCAATGTTTTACGCAGAAAGGTTATTGTATTGTTACTTCAATACAATGACTAAAAAGTGTTCTTAAAGGTCCAGTGTGTTGAATTTAGTTGCATCTAGTGGTGAAATCGCTGCATTGCAATCTCCTCACATCACCCTCACCTTCCTAGTGTAAAGGAGAAACAACACATGAAAGGCCCTGTCCAGAGTCAGTATTTAGTTTGTCTGTTCTGGGCTACTGTAGAAACACGTTGTTTCAACATGGCTGCCTCCATGAAAGAGGACCTGCTCCCACTGTAGATACAAAAGGAGAATTTTTAAAGTAACAAAAACAAAAAAAATCTTATTTTCAGGTGATTATACATGTATGAAAACATAGTTATGAATATTATATTCCATGACTGCCTTATTCTGAAAACAAAAAGACCCTCAATCTTACACACTGGACCTTTGATTAAATAAGTCTTCACATTTCTGTCCCTGAAATGGAGCATAAGCCACACTGCAGTGTGCAGGCTACATATAAAGCTTGTGTCAGAGGCAGTGCAGTGTGGACTGATACGTACCAGGGAAGAGCACAGCTCCGGAGTAGAGCACATGATCAGCAGGCAGCGGCGGGGAGGGGGTACACTCCTGCACCGACTCCTGGACGTCTGAAAGGTTTGTGGAGAAATGATTATTTGTCTTGAAAACACGCCCGACAGGAATTTCCAACACTCCTTGCTATATGACCGCTGGAGGAACTGGCCCAGCAAATTCCTCCCTGTCTCTGATATAAATAATAAAAAAAAAAAGTTGGCTGACTAAGAGCAGTGTGTAAAGTGATGAAGCCGAACGCGCCATTAGAAAGTGAACTCTGAATGAAGCAGTTTTTACCGCCACACACGAGCCGCTATGGATAAAGAAGCTGGTCGCGTGCACCGTTGCACTTGTCTCCTACCTGTTGCGTGTCGGCTCATCTCAGATTCCTCGTTCGCGGCTCATTTTCACAACAGTTTGTTCTCATGTAGTGTCGAAGCAAACGGTCCTTTCACCGTGTATCCAGAGACCTGACCTAACACACACACACCGGTTCTACTGTGGTGCTGGAGAACAGGACCGGGTGCTCGCTGTTTCTCTCCGCCATGTTTCGTCCGTCAAGCTGCGTCTGCCTGAGCTAACCCCGCTGGCTGGCTGGATGGATGTTGCTCGGCTCATTTATAAACTAGAGAGGGCGGAGAAAACACCGAGGAGGACGGACAGAAACAACACGCTCAACACCGGCCAGTCTGTCAGTTTAGGTCTAACCGGGCTCTGGTCAGGATTCTAGCAGTGCTGTGGTAAAAGTGGACCGAAAACAAGCCTGCCCCCAAATATACTCTTCAAAATAATCTAATTTCTGTTTTATTTGGGTTGTCCATGTTTTGTTCCTTAAGTTAAAGATCCAGTGTGTACAATTTGAATGTTTTCAATAACAGGGGTGCCTAAACTTCTTTTAAGGAGGGCCAGATTTGACAATGTGAACATGCCCGGGGGGCAATACTAACATCAGAATCACTTTATTGGCCAGGTGTGTGTATACACATGAGCAATTTGACTCCAGTTCACTTTGCTCTCAATTGTACATGCAGGTATGGACATAAGTACTGTTTTAAAGACAAGGGACATGCCAGGTAGACACAAACATAACATAAAACATAAGAAAAAAAAAAAAAAAAAAAAAATACAATGTAGACATAAATGTTCTGTTCTGTAACAATTTTATTTTCATTGTCACAATTATATATAGGCCTATATTTTTTTTAATGACAATGTCACCAACTCTAAACCAATCAGGCGTGAACAAATCTAAAAAACAATTCTGTCTTTCTTTCACATCTGGAGTCAGATAAAAGAATAAATTGTATGGAATACGTTAAACTTGCATGAAGTTGATACAAATCTTAAACTCATGTTCATTTTAAACATGACTTATTATGAATAATGCAAAGTCTGTTAACATTTAAGTTTAAAACGTGTCACTCTTGATCTTCTCTTTCACAAAATCATTCAGAAAGTAATATTTTGATATTTTGTGTCACATCTACAGATATATAACACCAGCAGTTATGTCCTTAGAGGTTAACGTTCAGTGCATTCAAATGCTTCATTATGTCAACCAAAAAAGACAAATCTGCCAGCCATACAGTATCTGACAATGCTAGCAGGCCATAAATAATATATTATAAAAATGAAGCTGAGAGCTGCATGAAATCTCACCGTGGGCCGTGATTGGCCCCCAGGCCGTACTTTGGACTGCCTGGTGTATAATCACCTGAAAAGAGCTAACTCCTTTACATCTACAGAGTGAGTAGGGTCTCTGTCTCTGCCATCTTTTTACACTAACCCAGAATGAGCAAACCAAACACGTCATGGCCAATGTTGTTTCTTCTACACACTTGGGGAATGTAAGGTGCGTGGTATTCAGTTTGTAACAGTCTGCCACCTTACCACGAGGTGCCACTAAATCCTACACACTGAATTTTTCATGTTTATTTAGGCTTATCTATTATTGCAATTTTTATTTCTCAACAGCTGAGGTCTAAATTAGTCCTGCAAGTCCTGAAAGATGTCATTTTTTATGTTGAGGGCACAAAACATGATAGCATGGTTATCATACTGCCTCCTCCACTTGCGATCACTGCCTGTCTTCATGATATCAATCTGTGGAAAACAAACAACTTCCTAAAACTAAATAGCAAGAAGACAGAACTACTGGTTGTTGGCTCCAAAACAGCCTTTGCAAAGATGGATATAGAGAGGGTGAGTGTGTCTCCAACATAGCTCGCTCCCGCAGGTGAAGAGTCTCCTTCAATGGCCATATGAACAGTGTGTCTCGCAGTGTCTTTTTCCATCTTCACAACATTGCAAGACTACGCACATCTCTCTCTCAGCGCAGTGCAGAAGTCCTTGAAAATGTTACATCCCGCATTGACGACTGCAACTCAAATCACTCCACGGCCTCCAGCTAATCAAGAACTCTGCAGTCGGGATAATAACATGCTCTAAGTCCACAACCCATGTAACACCCTTACTGATGCAGCTTCACTGGCTACCTGTTGCCCATAGAGTCCACTTTAAGATGAACCTCAGTACAATGGGAGAGAGAGCATTCAGCCACACTGCCCCTAAGCTGTGGAACTCACTTCCACATGACATCAGGCAGTGTGAATCCATCATTGAGTTTACAAAAAAGCTAAAAAATTTATCTCTTCAAGCTAGCATATGTACTGTAACATGGCTCAACACATTTTTTTGTAAATATGTGACTGCTATTATTTTAATATTTTTTGAATCTTATTTGTTTTTATTTGTGTATAAGTAACTTTGGGTGTCCTGAAAGGCGTGTGAAATAAAATGTGTTATTATTATTATTTCAGAGCCCCTAAAGGGACCTAATATTTCTATGGCAGTTTAGTTTTTAAATTGTGGATTCATGTTATTACTAATAAATGATGGAACTTATGTGCAAAAGATCATTTTTAAATAAATAAACTTTATAATTTCCCAGACCAGAGGCGTATTTAAATCTATTACAGATATTTTGTTTGTTAAAAGGCAAAATATTTGGTGGCATTTAAAAATGTTGGGTTGCACAGGGTTGAAAGAACTTGTCATTCAGGAGGCAGGGAGCTTCTAGTGACAGATGCTATTGATTCTCATTATGTGAATAAAGTATTTTGGGAGTTGAACCCATCATAGAGAAGTCGGGGTATTTGCAACAATCATTCTTTTTTAAACTGTCTCTCACAAGTCCTCCAACACTATAATCTCTGGCGCACACCTTTCAGTATCCTTAGTTCTATCTCTAAAGACAAAGTAATAGTGGACATTTCTATCTGAGGAGCCTGTAGTAACTGTGGGGCTCTGTGCTGCTGGTCAGGTCACACAGGCTGGAAGAATTTCCTGTGTAGGAACAACTAAGTCTCACCGGGCTGGTTTGACTACATACTGCATGGGAATATTATTCTCACCAAGATTCTTTGTTGAACTAAGGTCATTAAGCACACAATAACCTATGTAAGATCTCCGACTCTGCATCAGTGTAAAAGTGCTCCACAGAACATTTTAAATGCAGGTGAAAACCAGGACTTCATGTGTTTCTGTTCATTCAAGAGTCCAAACTATGGTCTGAGTTTCATTAGAACCCGTCTGACTTGTCAGTCTTATGATTCATGAGGCCATCATGTTATTCAGAATGCATGCTACTTCCTTAAAGGCTTTAAGAGTGATCATCAACACTGCTTCACGGATTCTAAACAAACCAGAGTAATGTGGTTAATTTCACAATGTAATCAGATTAACTCTTTCTTGCTTCATAATGTGTTTAATGCAGTCCATCATTTACTTCAACCACATCATTTTGGTGTTAAAGAAAATAACAGATTACTTCAACATAAACTTTAACGTCTTGTGTCATCACATACAAACATTATCAGAATGATCTGGTCTGTGTCCACGAATCCACACTTTCACCACCAAACTAGTGACCCACAGGGCTCACTTTTAGGGCTGTTGTTGTTCTTAATTTACATAATGATCTGCCTAATGTTTCTACATTAACATTTTATTTGCAAACCAACCCTTCATTTTATTATTCAATTCATTGTCACCTTGAAGAATAAACTAAATTATGCATCATAATGGCTTCAAAATGTAACTTTGAAGTTTAACCATCCCTGTAGAAAATGTACGCCCGATGCAAAACTGAAACATGTAAATCTTTATACATATTTGTCACATACTGTATTTTATCAAAACTGGCAACAAATATGGAGATAAATATTCCAAAAAGAATTTCATCATTACATTGTGTTTAATTTAACATAATCCAGTTTGCTGAGTTTTAACATTGTTATCTCCAAAACTCTCTGCTGTCTGACTTCAAGTATTATTTTACCATATTTAACAGTACAATCTTATTTATTATTAGTTTTTTATTATTACTTTGCTTTTACACTATTTTATTTACACTTAGGTGACAATAGTGTTCAGTTAGACAGACAGTTCCTATATCAGTCTATACATATATATATTTAAGGTAACGGCGAGCCCGTCATTACATACCTCTATCATTATACGTCTAACATCTAAACTTTACACTATTGTTCTGGCTGGAATTTACATTAAGCAGATTCTCAGATGGTTTAGAGGTTGCTTGACTCTCATTTGAGTCTTTGGAGCCAACAATCAGCCTTGTGTTACATCTTGAGTCATTGAGCCATCTCTGTTTCCTCCCTGCAGGTGTGTGTCATGCTGACTGCAGCGCTTCATGAGTGACATTGTTATTTCTGTTGGACACATTCTTGGCATGCTTCAGTAGCAGCAAAAAGAAACAAACACTTTCATTCATTGTCTTTCTCATATATCTGGGTCACGTTCCCAGGGAAACATGGCTCAGCAGAAAGAGCAGATTTATCAATACAGAGATGAGTTTTTTCATCTGATTGGTGAAAATATTTCCCCACAACATCATGAAAATATTACACCTGTGTGAGAAAGCCCAACAGCTGAAACGCCATCTAGTGGTGAAAGGCAGTAACGCGGCCTGAACAGGTCAGGACATGCTCAGCCACACTGACAAGCAGCAGACCAGCTAGTGAGCAGACTGTGTGAAGCTGCCTGGACTTTCTGTGTGTTTCTCATACCATGTGTGCGTTCTTGAGGAAATGTAAGTGCTTTCTACTTCTTAGTCATGGATATTTTGATCATTTATTCCAGTTTGTGTTACATGGAAGTATTTTGTGTGAGTTTGAGTTAGCAAAGTAGCCTGTGGCCCAGTAGTTGTTAGCACTGCCTCTTGCTAGCACTGCAGCTAAGTTTGGATGCCTGTGATGGCTTAATGATGAATATTTCATATGCTAGCACCAATGTGGCAACATTGTGACTAAGCTTATTGTTAATGAGGAGTTTGAAAGGTCAATTATTTACTGTGGTTACTTTGATATGTAAGGCTCCAATGCTGTTAAGCATACTTTGCCTCTGCTAACGTTATGTTGGAAATTGTACAGTTTCCTCCACTACTTATATTACATTTCTGTTGTTGTATTATGCCTAAGTAGCAGTTTGTACATAAGTAAGGAATATTACTGGTGAACTTTAAATCAGTTGGCAGTTTATTTATGAATGTTTATTCTGATTTAACTGTTGAATAATCTGAGCATATCTTCTAATACATTTTATTGCTTTTTCTTTATATTTTCAGACCACACACACACATATGTTGTACAATGATGTTAAAGTCCAACAACCTTTATTAAAGAAGACAAATCAGATCTCTCTGTCCAAGTGCCTTGATTCTCTAATCAGAATCATAAGCTCTATTTGCATGGGATTAGTATTACCTGGGGACCTCTGGTGATTTGTAAATTACCCCCCCACGTCTGTGTTTCTTGCGGTGCATTGGCATGGGATAAGTGAAGTCTGTATTTTACTCGAATTTACTGACATTACAGCCCGGATTGTGACATCAAAGCCGTGCGCACGTCACAATCCGTTGTCGTGTGTGCGGTACAAAAGTGCAAAATTACTGAGATGCAGATTCGCACGGGACTAGTATTACCACGGGACGTCGGTCTTTGGTGAAATATAGTAGGTAATTTGCAGGGGAATTTTTACTTTACAAATTACTGACATGGCGCATTCGCACGGGATTAAGATCACAGACGTCCTTCGCAATTATTACAAATTACCAGAGGTCCCCAGGTAATACTAATCCCGTGCGAGTAGGGCTATAGTCCATAATCCCCCGCCTCAACCAGCAGTCCTTCTTTCTGAGTCTCGCCCCCTCAAACAACCTGTATTAAATTGTTGTGTGAAGTGGTTTTTTTGTTTGTTTGTTTTTGGAGGAGGGCTTCAGGGTCCTACAGTTTAACATTTAAAGTATAGGACAAAGATGGCGCCTGGTACATTTTTTTAAAAAACGCTAAAAGTTGTATATGTTGCACGCGCCATGGAGACGACGTCACATATTGGAACTGTCCAGAGACTGACATGTGACGTGAGGGGGCTTGAGTCCCTCATATTGAGCCCATATCAGAGAAATCTGATGCTTTGGCATCATTTCTCACAGTGTGACCATCTGTGACGTTAGACTGGACTGAAAGTTGTTTAATGTCATGTTGTGTCATAAAGTCTTCCCATCTTCACGCTGGGCTTAAATAGCATCAATCATTTGAAATAAGACCAACCTGAGGAATCGTCCTCTGAGCAGCATCAATGTGTACTCTATGACACACGCCGTCTCCGTCACATGTCCGGCTCCATGGACTTCCACCAGGTGTGATGGTGCCCCCTGCAGTCTCCAGCTCGCCTCCTCTGACCATTCTGACCCCAGTTCATCCTGAGAAGGCAGATCTGGATGTCCTGAAGGCCGACCGCAGAAACTGTGTCCGTCATGTGGAGGTTGATGGCAGGACTGTGACCAGAGTCATCTCCCCTGTGTACTGCACTGAGAGCAGAGAGATTTGATTTGAATTGATTTGTCCATATTGTGTGTGTGTTTCATCATGTGTGCAATTTGTTGACTGCACTAGGAGTTTTTTGGGGCCACAAACAAAATCTTTATTAGGGCCACTAAAAGCTTAGGGCTGACATCAACAGGAAAAGCTCAAAGGGTTCATTATATTTGTAATTTTTTATTACATATATATTTATACAGTACCAGTCAAAAGTGTAGATTACATTCTCATTCAATGGTTTTCTTTATTTTTATTAATTTCTACATTGTAGATGAATACTGAAGATATCGAAACAATCCAAAAAATATATATATCTATATAAAGTTAATTATCCATCCATTATCTGTAAACACTTATCCTCATCAGGGTCACGGTGGAGCCTTAAAGCCCGGGATCCCAACTGACTTTGGGTGAGAGGCAGGGGACACCCTGGACAAGTCACCAGCTCATCACAGGGATTGTAAAGAAAGGTGAAACTAAAACATACAAAAAGCATACATCAACACTTGCTTAGATAAACAACACAAATAAGCCAATAATCAATCCCTAATATGAATGATATCTTGTGTTTAACTGTTACAGGTTTTACATATTTATTGTATATTCAACATCAAATGTAAAATATGGCATCATTTTTTAATATATTAATTATCTGCTATTCATTTATTTGTAATTATCCGTTTATGAACTTTCAATGGACTAGCAGCAGTGCAGTCATTCGTAAGTCAAAACTAACTCATCACCAACATTTCTAGCATCGAACTTCACAGATTGTAGCCTTATCTCAAAAATGTATCATCTGTGTGGGTGCTAGTGAGATGAGTGCAGAGTCTACATGTTTTCTCAAAACACCAAGTTATACTGATTAAAACTATTTTAAGTTTGACAAGTCTTGAGTATGTGGAATATATATATATATATATATATATATATATTTTTTTTTTTTTTTAAATGCATGTGCACTTATTTTCATTCAGGTGGAATGCTTTGCATTATTTTTTATAAAATATCAGTTGGTTACACCACTGGTTTCATTTGTGAAACGTCTTTGTATTGAGTTTATCTGCGCTTTCAGAGAATCTAGAGTCATGTTGTCAGCTCATAAATAAAGAAGGTCTTGCATGAGTTAAGACGCTAACTTTTGGTCCTCTCTCTATCGGTCCACAGACACATACATTGACTACACAGTGCATCCTAGCCTGTGTAACCCTTGCTGCCGGTCCAGATTACCCCTAGGTTTGATGCCGTAACAATGACAACTGTAGGCTACTGAGGCTGAACTAGAAGGTTTTGCATTAAATGAAGAAAAAGAGCGAGGACAGCTGCAGCAAGTGAAGTGAAGACCCAGTGGATGAATTGATTTGATATAAAACTGTGACGGAAATGTCAGGAGAAACTGAACACCAAGCCTCATTTAAAGACAATTAAACCAGAGTATTGAGTTGGATGCTGGTAATTTGTCTAACTTTATACTGCAGCACTATCGTTAGCTCATCTAGCGTTAGCTCAGCTAGCGAATGTGTGTGACACACTGGGACATGAAAGGATCAAGGGCACACAGTGTTCTGGATCTTCTCCTAGTATCTACCAGACACTGTTAGACAAAGTTCAGCAGAATGGAGGAGACCAACCCTGTTGAATCAAATATCCCAGCGAAGGAAAACAACCCTGTCCATATTATGGAACCATCAAAGATGATCATGGAGTCTGCAGATTCTTCTGCTTCTGGTTGCGAGTCCACAACCGAGGCAGAAAGCGAGAAGCAGCTTCGCACTTTTGTCACTATGCTGACATTGAGAGTGTTGCACAAGTGTAACACTCTGCAGAACCGCAGCCAGGAGAAGTGGGCTGCCCACATGAAGAGACTGGTTAACCAGATCATGGAGGGACTCACTACCACCAAAGGCTTTTGCCCAGACGTCAAGAACATCAAGAAAGTGTGCAAGGCTGTGCTGAAGGACCTGCAAAAGAAGTTTGGTGGCAAGCGCATGCTGGAGACTGTAATACTACTCGAGGAAGCAGTCGTGGACACAGCCATTGTCCAGTGTTTGCAGGCCAAAATCAAGGACTTCTCTGCTCAGCTTGCCAAGAAAGACACTTCCTGTAGTTGGTGGTTGGATGCACTCAAGCTGTTTTACATGTCACTGCAGGTTTGCACACTGCCACCATTTTAGTCATCCCAACTTAGCGTTGCACTATTATGTCATCAAATTAGTGCTGTGACACCAAAGTGGTTTTCTTCTTCTTGCACCTTCTGAAAAACGATCATCTGACATACATATGAGCCAACATTTTAGTGGCATTCATCGATGTTTAGCATTGCACTGATGTCATCAAACTAGTGCTTTCCAGGTTTGAATGTGTAACTGTGTGAATGTGATTAAAGAACAATCTAGTCACATTCACACAAACACAGTAAAAACAATCACACCAACTGCTAACATCAGAAGGTTGTACACCACAGTGGTTTTACTCTGGGTGCTCCAGTTTTTCCTACATTTGCACCTTCTGAGATGAATGTTCTAAAATAATAATAATAATAAAAAAAGATTAGTTGGCATACTATGTGATTATGATTTCTTTTTTCATAAAATTATGCAGAAAAATAAAGAGTTTTAGGCAGCAAAAAGTGTCCAACTTTTGATACTTTGAAACAACTTTGTGGACATGACTGGATTTTGTTCAAGTTTGTAAAATGAACATTCAGAGTAAAGTTAGTGGTTGTTAGAGCATGATTTTGTGACTTTCTATCAGTGTCAGTTCCATAATCAAAAGCTACAACTCAGGCTTTTCTCCACAATGTTTATACTGGAAATAATGTTCCTCAAACGGGCAGTTGAAGCTGGTGACAAATTAAGTCAGTCTCCATAAGTCCCCATGTTCAAATGTCCAACTTCACAGCAGAAATAAATGTGTTAACAGCCTGGTACAAAAAACAGTTTTGGTCTCTATAGCTAATTTCCCCGTTCATGATGTAGCAGGTTGGAAAATGCCTGTTTAGTTTTTTTTATTGAAACAGACACCTCCTGTATTTTTTGTTAATATGTGAACTATGTTAACACTTCTTACAGTTTATTCTAAAACTGTTTACACATAGAGGTAATTCCCTTGATGTCTGGAGACGGCACTCTGACGCTGCTGTGGATCTACTAGCGCAGTGAACTTCCCATTGGGTCCCTTCGCAGTGAAACTGAACACTTCCAATCCGGCCCCCAGAATATTACTGAATTCAGGAATAGCATAGTGAGGAGGAAAAAGTTGTTTCTATATATTTTTTTAATCAAATGAAACAAACGCCCTCTGAAAAGTAGCTTGTGCCTTAGCATGCCTTCAGTCAAAAATGACGATAGACTCGTTGCTCCTTTCTAACATTTCTTTTATTCAGTCAGAATTGTCCTTGCTTTTGGCTTTTTTTCTCCACACAATAGCGCACCGTTGCGGTGTCTCAATAACAACCGTTAACATAAGCGAGCCTTGAACATCAGCAAATAGATACAAATGACAAATAAAAGCGACAGGCCTCAGTTATTACAATAGTTACTCTTTATATCAAATTAAAGCCTGTGATGCAACAAATAAATACAAATGAAGTAAAACCATGAAAATCACAAGACTGAAATACTCACGTTTGGTTGATGGGAGAAGTGACATTTCCCTTCAGACACTCTTTTTAACATGCAGGTGGCGTTGTCGAGCTCTTTTACACCCCCTTTAGTATTGTGTCACCACCCGACACACCCCTTCGCACACCCCACTCGCCACACAATATTGACTCAACATGTTAGTGTATGTTTGCACTGACTGCTAGAATCGTAGTTTTGAAGCCGTTCAGTGAGAATTTGAGTGTCAAATGAATCATAACTTCTGTTTCCATCACTGCAACACATCTGAGTGATGAAGCTGCTTTAAACAGTAAAAGTCTGCATGAAATGTCGTGTTCTTTGACTGCTTACATCAACAGGAAATGCTCAAAGGGTTCTGACAAATGACACTTTTTTCTCAACATTAGTTCAACTACATGAAAAATTCATAAAGATGTCAAAACCTGTTTATTTTCAATCATTTAAGATGATCCTGTGTTTTTTAAATGTTCTACATGAACGCCTGCAGAACTGTGTTTGGTTACACAAGGTCAGGTTATGCAGTATGACACATTCTCCAAAGAATCATTGGTCTATATAAGATCAGATAAAATAAGACAGACTTTATTGATCCCACACCGGGGAAATTCACTCATTACAGCAGCTCACAATACACAAGGTGGATAAAAAAATCAAACAGAAAAAAATCAAAGATACAGTACTCAGCATAACGGAGTACTTTAGTTTCCTTTCAGAATCAACATTTTCTATGGGATATTATACCACAAAATACTCCACAAATGTGGGACATTAATTGCAAACAAGATTTGTTAATTTGTACACACAAAAAAGAAATTTTCCTGAATAACATTAATTCATAAATTGCAAAAATTAGTGCACCCCAATGAAAGTCTTTGGAGCAAAGTTAAATTTTAGATTACAAAATTCTAATTGACAAGAATTCAGCCACAGGTGAGTCTAATTTTTCATTAAACAGGTGTCCAGCAGACCGTTGACTATAAAGGGGCGTTACTTAACAAAAAAAACCCTTCCCATTTCATGCTGTCAACAATGGCACCACATGAAAGAGAAATGTCACAAGGCATGCATGGCTGTCGTCCACGAAGGAAGCTGAAAAAGATGAAGACTACTGGGACTCTATACTCTGGAGTGATGAGACCAAATGTTTTTGGAACTGATGGCTTTAAAACTGTGTGGTGTCGCAAAGGTGAGGAGTACAAAGAAAAATGCATGGTGCCTACAGTGAAACGTGGTGGCAGTGTCCTGATGTGGGGCTGCATGAGTGCTGCTGGTGACTGAGAGCTGCATTTCATTGATGGTATCATGAATTCACAGATGTACTGCTCTATATTGAAAAAGAAGATGCTACCATCACTCCGTGCCCTTGGTCGTCGTGCACTTTTCCAACATGACTGATCCAAAACACATCTAAGGCCACTGTTGCATTTCTGAAGAAGAACAGGGTGAAAGTGATTCAGTGGCCAAGTATGTCTCCTGATCTGAAGACAAGTTGAGCATCACTCTCCATCCAGCATCCATCCATCCAATTTGAGTGAAACTGAAGATTTTGTAATCAAAGTTATATTATTCACCATACTTTCATGTTATGAGTTCAACAAATGTTCTATGAAATTTCAGTTTTGTCAAAATGTTGGAAATAGTTCTTGTGTTCATTGAGATATTGATTAAAATCTTACTTTTCAAAGGGGGTGTACTCATTAATGCTGAGCACTGTATATTATTATATTATGATAACCGTCAGTTCGCTTAGAAAATTCCATGTTTTCAAAAGAAAAGCAATTTTTTTCAGAAATACATTGTAAATAGAGTAAATGACTATTGTAGCTGGAAACAGCTGATTTGTAATGGAATATCTACATAGGTGAACAGAGGCCCATTATCAGCAGCCATTAATCCTGTGTTCCAGTTGCTTGCAAATCCAAGTTCATCATTTTAAATGGTTAACTGGTCATAGAAACACCTTTTGCAATCATGGTAGCATAGCTGAAAACTGGTGTGCTGATTAAAGAAGCAATAAAACAAGAGTTCTTTTTCTAACTTCGCTTGGTGTTTCACTATGGGAATCACTTCTGGCGAGACCATTACGGAAGCTCCAATGACACAAGGTCTGTCTCTGACAGACAGGTCGACATGTGGGGAAGGCCCCGCCCCCTCTATATACCACGGTCGACCGCCCCGTCCGTGCCATTCTCGCTTTCTTCCTCAGAGGAATTACAAGAGCTCCCTCAGTGCATCCGGTTGTCAAGTTGGTTGCTAGCTTAACTGCTATCAGATATCCCGTTAAGGGAAACGTTGCCTAGCGCGGCACCGACAGACTCTGGACTGTACTGACGGTTACTATGGTGGGATTGCAACCGCATTGTGGCGAGCTTCCCGACAGGTCACCAGGTGCTCACCTACCTGTGCTAGCTTCGGGCTACGTTCACTCGAGCTTGGCTAGGTGCTAACATTAGCCACTGTCATTCGGAGCATAGTTAATGCGTAGCAGCGGACTATTCTCCACACGACAGGTTATAGTTAGGCTCACACCGATTATATACCCCATTAAAATTTTTAAACTAGGCTCACTGCTAGTACTACATTTCTCCCCCAGGTGGCATGTCTGTCCCCGCAGCCCCCGTCATAGGAGCCGGGCAGAAGGAGGGGAAGGGCTCTTCCCGCCGTTGCCCCACATCATGTGGAGCAACGATTTCGGGCAGAGACCCCCACCCTATGTGTATCGTGTGCATGGGAGCTAAGCACGCTCAGGCAGCGCTAGCGGACCCGCAGGTTTGTGCACATTGCTCCACCGTGCCGGTGAAGATCCCAGAGAAGAGATTGAGAGTGGCTGTGACAGGTACTGATGGCAAGGACCCCTCCTTCGCCGCTTCAGATACCGCTCAGGAGATCCACGCTACCCATCAGCCGCAAGCCCCGAGGGTCTGGGCGGACTCGATGGAGGAGGTTGAGCCCATACCCCTGCTGTTTGAAGATGTCTTCGGACAGGAGGAAGACGACAATGCAGACAGTGAGACCGGCTCTGACATCCTCGAACTGGATGATATGGAGGAAGGAGAGGAGGACTCTACCTTCCCCACGTAATCCAGACCACCAAGCTCAACCGAAGCAGCCGCTCCAGTGGATAACAACCTGTATGAGGTTTGCAAACGAGCCGCGGCTAAACTGAATATCCCCTGTCCAGCGGCTCAGGACACGGAGGGGGCGACGAGGGACCTATACGACAGAAAAAGGCTCCCTCCGACCCGCCCTCCAGCCAAGCAGCTGCTCCCAGCGGTCCTGGCCTGCATGGCTGAGGTGAGTCGGTTCTGGTCGAGCCCGTTCAAGAGCAAGGTAACCACACAGGGCTCAAGGTGTATCTGGCCGCTATTTCAGCATGCCACATAGGCTTGGGGTATAAGCCAGTGGGCCAGCATCCGTTGGTATGCCACTTTATGAACGGAGTGCGGGCCTATGGTGCCATTATGGGACTTGGCAGTTGTGTTAGACGCTCTCTCACAACACCCATTTGAACCTTTGGAGGTGGTGGGTCTGAAGTTTTAGTCACTCAAGACCGCTCTCCTCCTTGCTTTAACTACTGCGAAGCGAGTGAGTGACTTACAGGTGCTGTCAATCCGCCCAGCTTGCTTGCAGTTTGCGCCGGGCTTATCTCAGGTGTGTTTACGGCCCAACCTGGCGTTCATACCTAAGGTGGTGGAATCTGCTTACAGATGCCCCACAGTGGAATTGAAGGCTTTTCATCCTCTGCCGTTTGGGTCAACGGAGGAGAGCAGATTGAACACTCTGTGCCCTGTGCGTGCATTACGTGTGTATGTGAACAGGACAGCCAGCTTCCAGGGAACCAATCAGCTGTTTGTGTCTTGGGCCACGCCTCACAAGGGGAAGCCACTGTCCCGACAGAGACTGTCACATTGGATTGTGGATGCTGTAGTGCTAGCTTACAGGTGCAGGGGCCTGCAGCCCCCTGCAGGTTTGAAAGCACACTCCACCAGGAGCATGGCTACGTCATGGGCTCTGTTTAAAGGAATTAGGGTGGAGGACATTTGTGCGGCGGCGAGTTGGACTTTACCACACACTTCTATAGGTTGGATGTCTCAGGTCCATCCCTAGCTCACGCAGTGCTGGAGTCTGGTGCTTCAGAAACTGGTTGATGTCATCCCAGTCTGGGTCAGGAGCCAGATGACTTTGGGAGATTATGCATTTCGGGAGTGGTCTATATCTCCCATAGTGAAACACCGAACGAAGTTAGAAAAAGAACGTTGGGTTACTTAACGTAATCCCTGGTTCTTTGATAACAGAGTGAGGTGTTTCACCAACAATTCCCTCCTTGCATGTATGAGGGAAGAAACCGATAAGAATGGCCCAGACGGGGCGGTCGACCGTGGTATACAGAGGGGACGGGGCCTTCCCCACACGTCGACCTGTCCGTCAGAGACAGACGTTGTGCCATTGGATCTTCCGTAACGGTCTCGCCAGAAGCGATTCCCATAGTGAAACACCTCACTCTGTTATCAAAGAACCAGGGATTACGTTAAGTAACCCAACGTTACGAATGTAACTATGGTTCTATGAACAATGGATGACCGCCAGAGGGCGGTGCTTCAGCACTGGATATCTCCATCTCACATATGCGCAGGTCGAGTTATTATACCAACAAAGTCACCTGTGACCATGCAATGACGTAGGGTGCACACCCAGTATAAAACCCCCACGTCATCACGCAATCTGTTCCTACAGAATCTTCTCGCCCAGATTCTGAATGACAGACAGCTCTGGCGGTCATCCAGAATTTATAGAACCGTAGTTACATTCGTAACTCTCGTTCTATTTCATTCTTCCTGACTGCCAGAGGGCAGTGCTTCAGCACTGGATGACTCATACCAACAAGGTCATGAGGAACGCTTACGGCATTAAGACATGGAAGCTGTTAATAGGACAGCCGTTGCCACAGCAGGTAGAGCAGCCACATTGACACGATAATAGTGAGCAAAGGTACATGAGGATTCCCAGATCACTGCAGCACAAATGTCCTGAGGGAGACCCCAAGTAGAGTGGCACAGCACGTTACTACTGTAGGTGCAGGTAGGCCCTGCGACCTATAAGCATGTAAAATCACATCGACACTCCACTTAGTAAGACTCTGTTTCGACAGAGTCTTGACCTTTCCTACAACCCCCATAACAAACAAACAGTTTGTCAGATTTACGAAAAATGGCTGTAGCCCCCACATACGTCTTGAGTGTCCGAACAGGGCAAAGCTGCTCTGCCAGCTCCGTTGCTTGCTGCGACAAGCTTGGTGGACTGAATGCTGCCAACTCAATTGCTTGGTTTACATGTGAGGTAGGCACCCTCTTTGGCAGGAAGGAGGGATTGGTAGGAGAGTAACCCCCGAACCATCCGGATACCAATACATACACATCTGGTTCACTGACAGGACGTGGAGTTCACCCACTCGCTTTGCCGATGTGATTGCCAGCAAAAATGGCGTCTTTGCAGACAGCCACCTTACTTCTACCTCTCCTATGGGCTCGAATGGGGGCCGACACACTGACCTCAAAACCAATGTCAAGTCCCATGATGGCACTACAGTGACCTTTGATGGCCTACGCCTCTGCGCGCCCTTCAAGAACTGACTAACCAGATTGTGTGACCCCACTGTCTGGTTGTCCACTCTGGCATGTCCGGCTGAAATGGCTGCCGCATATACCTTTAAGGTTGATGCACATTTGCCTGCATCCAATAATGACTGCAGGAAACGCAGAATGATGGTCACTCAGCAGTTCTCCGGCACCTCACCCTGTGTTTGGCACCACTGGGAGAAAAGCTTCCACCAATTAGCATAGAGCGGCCTAGGGGAGGGAGCCCTGGAACATCGTGTGGATTACTGATTGGTCACAGGATGCCAGGAGTGGGTCCTGGCTCCCAATGGCCAGACCCAAAGCTGAAGGCAATCCGGATTTGGATGCCATACGCGTCCCTCCAGCTGAGAGAAAAGGTCCGGTCTCCTTGGGAGGCGTCATGGCTCCCCCTGGAGTAGTTTCAGAAGCACTGGAAACCATGGCCACCCTGGCCAGTTGGGGGCCACCAGTAGCAGTCTGTGGCCCTTCCGTTGCACTCTTTCCAGCATCACACGAATGAGTGGAATTGGAGGAAAGGCATATAGAAGGTGGGCTGGCCAAGCATGAGCCAAGGCATCCTGTCCCAGAGGGCTAGTCCCCTCCATCAGTGAGTACCAAAGGGGACAATGTGTGGATGTTTCTGAGGCAAAAACGTCCACCTCTGTTCTGCCATATTGGCTCCAAATCATTTCCACCACCTCTTGGTAGAGTCTCCAGTCGCCCTGTGGCGGCCCTTGGCGGGAGAGAACATTCGCCACACTGTTCTGTACGCCTGGGAGGTGTATGGCCCTGAGGCTCAGGAAGTGGGGATTTATGTGATATACAGCCGAGGTGCTGTCTGTGCGGACGAGAACATGCCGCCCCTTCAATACTGGGAGAAAATGTTACAGTGCGAGATATATTGCTCTGAGCTCGAGCACATTTTTATGTTCCCACTTGTGCTGTGTGCACCAGATACCCCTTTCTCCTCCAAGGCTTCAGGGCTCGACAGCAAGGGCTGGATACCCTGACGTTTCTGCCCCTGTGCCACTTGGGATCCACGTGAAGTGTGTTGTCCCAGATTTTAAGGGGCAGTAAGGAAAGGAGACCCAGGGGGATCACCATGGATGCTGCCATCAGCATACTCAGCAGCTTGAGAAAGAGGCCATATCTCAATACTCTGCCTTTCTGGAAGCAATCTATGAAATGCAAAATATTCTCCACTCTTTTCTGGGAAAGGAAGTCTCTCATTGACAGTGAGTCGAGAGTCATGCCCAGGTAATCTACCTTCTGACTGGGTGTAAGACTGCTCTTGGAGTAACTGACTGTGAGGCCCAGCTAGTTCACATGTCCAAGGAGCACAGCAGTGTCTCTGACTGCCTGCTCTGCAGTTGGGGAAACAATAAGCCAATCATCCCTGGCTCGTATGGGAGCAAGGTCCGCCGCCATGCACCTCGTAAACATGCGAGGGGCAAGTGAGAGACCAAACGGCATCACCTTGAATTGGTAAGCCCGGCCCTGAAAGGCGAATCTCAGGAACTGCCTGTGGTGTGGAGCAATAGGCACATGAAAATAGGCATCTTTGAGATCTATTGACACAAACCAGGCCCCCTGTGCCACTGACTGGATAACATCTGCCATCTGCAACATTCGAAATGGCAGGACCTTTAAAAACCTGTTCAGCCCCCGCAGGTCCAGGATTGGGCGCAACCCGCCATCCTTCTTCAGAATTAAAAAAATACACTGAATAAAACCCATTGAGCCGTGTATGCCACTCAACAGGCTCGATGGCGTCTTTGTCTAAGGGGGATGCCAGCTCTCTGCTTAGGGCGAGGGATTTTGCGTGATCTCTGACCACAGACATTCTGATCACGCAGAAAGTCGGTGGCCGGCGTCGGAACCGCAGTGTGTATCCCTTGGACACTGTGGATACCACCCAAGGGTCTGTAGTCTCCCTCTTCCAGTAGCTGATGCGCTGCTGAGAGACACCGGCCCTTTGAGCCTCACGTCTGACCCCCCCGCCCCCTAGAGCGTGGATGAGGGTGGCTAGGACCAGGCGGCAAAAGACCTTGGGAACTAGGCCCTGACACAGGCCGGCAAACCGCTGCCTGGCCTGGTCCACTTGGGCACTGCGCTCTAGCACCTGCTGAGCAGCTGGCCCAAACATGTGACCTGGAACCACTGGAAGAGAACGGAGAGTACGGCGACACCCTTCTGACAGAACGGACTGCGCCAGCCAGACTTGGCGGTGTGCCAGTGTCAATGTTGACATCAATCTTCCGAGCTCCCTAGACATGAATGCAAAAGTCTGAAGGGATGCATCACTGAGGGTCTGGGAAGAGGAGTCTGCACCAGATTCCTGCAGGATCTGAGACAGGCCCAGGATAAGGTGGGAAAAGGAATTACCAATACAGCCTATGCGTGTCGCTATATTATAAGCCCTAACAAGGAGATCATCGGTCAGCCAGCACTGAGGACAGGGACAGCGGGCATCAGGTCTGAGAGCCTCATCGGGTGAGACTATCGAAGAGGCAATGGTAGGATCGACTGGGGCCATACGATCCAACCCATAGCTGCCTGCCTCCTGCATGACTGCCAAATTCCTGCAATCACTGGTGTGATGAGACAACAATTTTGGATCTGCCCAGCAGCACTGGAGCTCTTCAATATAGGGTTTTGAAGGAAGGACTGAAAAAGCTGAAGGCTGTGGCGTCTGCCTAAAAAAAGCACTCAAAGGAGCGGCTGCGACGGGAGCGTCATCCAGCCCCAGGTGTGCTTTAGCCATCCGAATTGCTGGTTTCAGTGTGGCATGGCCAGCTTCTGATCCACGCAATGAACCATCAGACCCCTGAGACAAAGCATCAGAGGCTCGAGAGACTGAGTCTTTATCCTCGTCCTGTCCTTCCCCCTCATCATCAAACAAACTGCAGGAAGCTGCAGTTGACAGCACATCAATGTCCCGAAAAGGTGAGCCCCTCATGGTGGAGTCACCACTGGGAGCTGGTCCCCTATCATCAGGCTGCAGATTGAGCAGAAGCTCCTTAATCTGGGCAAACTCAGATGAAGAGTGTCAACTTTGCGAGCCAAAGTGTCCACCTTCCTAACTTTCCCAGGAGGTCCATGTGAGGCAGTACTTCATCTGCTTCCATGTCCCCTAGGTGCAGTCAGGTCTCTGCCAATCTAGCCCTTCTGACCGACAGTGGCATAAACCTACAGTTCATACATGGGTTGTCAGATATACCTGTCCTCAGGTGTTCAACCCCGAGACAGGCTGGACACTGATCGTGGCCATCCTCCGTTTGGAGGGGGGGCCATACAAGAGTTACAGACATGCAAGCTCAACATGTCATTAAGTGGGACAGTTTCCAGAAAAAAAAAGCACGAAAGAATAATACAGTCAATACTATGCTGCACAATTATCTCATTAACAGTGTAAGACAGTCACAGCGGAAACACTGTGCCACAGCCCTACACAAAAATAAAATTCAAACGTGTCCACGTGCACAACTGAGCAAGAGGACAAGTACATTATAGTATCTAGTCTGAGAAACAAACGCCTCACAGGTCCTTAACGGGTAGCTTCATTAAATAGTACCAAAACACCAGTGTCAACATCAACAGTGAAGAGGCGACTCAGGGATGCTGGCCTTCTAGGCAGAGTGGCAAAAAAAGGCCATATCTCAGACTGGCGTGCCTCAAAAACACATTTATTTCAACGAGTCAGTGCACTCAGCACTGCCCGACAACGTAAAGTATTTATTTCTGACTGTCCAGTCTAATGGCGTGCTTACTGCTGCTACAACGCACCGAAAGCAGAGAGTCAAGCAACGTAGCGTGTTACAAAATGCGGCAAAAACACCGCTGTTCAAAACAAACAGATGCCCAGCGAGCCGCTGGCTCTTAGCATCGGCTAACAACCAAAGCAACTTAGCTTACTTACCTCTCTGCAGTAATTCAGTACGAATCGTAATGGTGAGATCACCGCTGTACGTCTGAAAGAAACAGACAATCTACTTGAAAGAATAAGTGGCTTGCCGCAGTCTCTGGTGGACAAATAACCGAAGCACCAACCCTCAGGTTACGAGACTACAAGCGGTGAGCCAAACTGACCTGCTATCAGTTTTTTCTCAATTGCGAGAAGATAGAAGGAACAGATTGCGTGATGATGTGAGGGTTTTATACTGGGGCGTGTGCCCTACGTCATCACATGGTCACAGGTGACTTTGTTGGTATAATAACTCGACCTGTGCATATGCGAGATGGAGCTATCCAGTGCTGAAGCACCGCCCTCTGGCGGTCAGGAAGAATGAAATAGAACTGGCCTTCTTTAGACTAGGTGAGTGTTTGGAGCATCAGCAGTTGTGGGTTCTATTACAGGCTCAAAATGGCCAGAAACAAAGAACTTTCTTCTGAAATGTGTCAGTCTACTCTTGTTCTGAGAAATGAAGGCTATTCCATGCAAGAAATTGCCAAGAAACTGAAGATCTCATACAATGCTGTGTACTATTCAAGTCACAGAGCAGCACAAACTGGCTCTAACCAGGACAGAAAGAGGAGTGGGAGACCCCGGTGCACAACTGAGCAAGAGGACAAGTACATTAGAGCAGGGGTTTCCAAACTTTTCCATGCCAAGGCCCCCCAAACAGCATTAGCTTCTGGCCGGGGACCCCCAAACCTACCGACAATGCTACAAAATATGTAAATAAACATCAACTTTTAGAATGTATTTTCTTACTTATATTTACTATTCAATAATGATTACATTTGTTTAGCATAAGAGAATTATTAATGAACATCTTTTCAGCACTGTATATTCCCAATGAATAATAAACTTTTCAACAAACTGTTGACAGATAAGAACAGAACAAAAGAAATCAAACCTCTCGTGTGTGTGTGTGTGTGTGTGTCTGGGAGTGACAGACAGAGATTACACTAGTGGGAGGGATGGGCTTGGTGGCTCCTACACAGTTTGTCAAGCCTGGGCTTAATGTCTGTCAGTGCCATACGCATGTCATTGTCCACGTGTAGACTTGCTCTACGTTTTGTTTTAAGCATTTTTAAAGTGGAAAAGCCAGACTCACACAAGTAGGTTGCTGCAAAAGGGAGAAGGCATTTCAGTGCCCTGTCAGCCAAGGTGGGATAGTCCTTTCTTACATGTAGCCAGTAGTTAGACAGGGGAAGAGCCTCAAAGGTCAGTTTTAAATCCCCTGAGTTTGTCATCTCAATCAGCTCCTCCTGTGACTTTAAATCCAGACTAGAACCGACACCGGGGGCAAAGGGGTTCCTAACCCAGTTTAAATGTGTGTTTTCAAGGTCAGGGAAATAGTCTTTGAAATATCCTTGGAGGTGCTCCAGGTGGGACTGGATCAATGGAGAGATGGAGCCCAAGTCATCACATGACAGCAGCTCCTGGTGAAGTAGTGGGAACATTTCTGTAACTCCTTCCTGGAGCTTGTTTGACAACAGCATAATCTTTTTGGAAAAAGCACACACTTTGTCTTGCACCTGCAGTATGTAAGTGTCATGCCCTTGCATGCTTTGATTCGGTACATTTAGATGCTGGAAAATGTCTGACATGTATGCAAGTTTGCGGATCCAGGTTGCATCGGTGAACCGATCTGCCAGCTGATGCTTTTCAGATGAGAGGAACTCTGCAATCTCCCTCCGCAGCTCATAGACACGGTTTAAAACTGCGCCCCGTGACAGCCAGCGCACGTTCGAGTGAAGCAGCAGCCCCTCAAAACGGGCGCCCATCTCATTACATAGCAGGGTAAACAGTCTGTGTTTCATGGGGCGAGCTTTAATAAAATTCACTACTTGTATGACCTCCTGTAGTACCTGATTCAACTTGTTATCCATCCTTTTTGCAACAAGTGCCTCACGATGGAGTATGCAGTGTGTGGCCACTACATGCGGGGCTTTCTGCTTGATGAGAGCGGTCACTCCACTGATCTTCCCGGTCATTGCCGCGGCTCCGTCCGAACACACCCCCACACAACGGGTCCAGTCTAATCCGTTAGACTCGATGTCATTGTCCAAAACTTGAAAAATGTCTTTTCCAGTGGTTCTTCTTTCAAGTGCTTTACAAAATAGTATTTCCTCCACAAATCTTTCCTGGGAAATAAATCTAATGTACACAAGCAGTTGGGCCTCATTGGATAAATCTGTGCTCTCATCAAGCTGAAGTGCGAAGTATTCGCTGGCTCTCACCTGCTCCAAAAGCTGAGCAGATACGTCCTGGGCCATGTCACCAATCCGTCGGCTCACGGTGTTATCAGAGAGTGGGACAGCGTCGATTTTTTTGGCAGCATCCTCACCAAGCAATTCTCGGACAATGTCTTTGGTAGCTGGTAGAATCAAATCCTCTCCAATTGTGTGAGGTGTTTTAACACGAGCAATGTGGTACGAGGCTAAAAATGATGCCTTCAGGGCCCGCTCGGGCACGGTAGATGGCTGTGTGACTGCAGCAGATTGCCTGACCAAATGCTCTTCTTTACGTCTGAAGAAGTCTACTGTTTTATCGGCCTCTGCTGGATGTTTTTGTATCAAGTGACGCTGAAGTTTCGAAGGTTTTAAACACTCGTTTGAGAGGGTCTCCAGACAGAGGACGCATTTCGGGCAATCATGGCCATTTTTCTGTATGGCTGTAAAGCCATACTTAATGTATGCTGCCTCATATTTTCGGATTTTAGTTGGCCATGAGTTCTTAGGTTTTTTTGCAGCAGAGTCCTCCACGGCAGGGCTGTTGGTCTTCTCCTTCAGTCTATTTGTTGTCAAAAACTGTCCATTTTGCGCTAGCTAGCTACACGCTAGCTTGAGGAGCAGAGCAGCTTGATAACAACGGCCAGGTCTACACAGAGTGTCTACACAAAGTGTTACGGATAGACGAATCCAAGTTTGAGGTGTTTGGATCACAACATTTGTGAGACCATCACCAACACCATCTGTCAAGCATGGTGGAGGCAATGTAATGGTCTGGGGGTGCTTTGGTGGTGGTAAAATGGGAGACTTGTACAGGGTAAAAGGGATCTTGATGAAAGGAAGGCTACCACTCCATTTTGCAACGCTATGCCATACTCAGTGGACAGCACTTGATTGGAGCCAATTTCACCCTATGCAACAGGACAATGGGTCAAAACACAGCTCAATTTGGAGCTGTGCTTTAGTTGCAAGAACTATTTAGGGAAGAAGCAATCAGCTGGTATTCTGTCTGTAATGGAGTGGTCAGCACAGTCACCAGATCTCAACCCTATTGAGCTGTTGTGGGAGCAGCTTGACCATATGGTACGTAAGAAGGGCCCATCAAGCCAATCCAACTTGTGGTAGGTGCTTTAGGAAGCATGGGAAGAAATCTCCTCAGATTACCTTCACAAACTGACAAGTAGAATGACAAAGGTCTGCAAGGCTGCAAATGGAGGATTCATGGAGGAAACAATTATTTCAATTAAAAATCATTATTTCTAACCTTGTCAATGGCTGTATTTCCTATTCATTTTTCAATATGTCCTATTTAAACTATTTTCTTGTATGTTTTCATGGAAAACATGGAATTTCTGAAGTGACTCCAAACTTTTGAACGGTAGTGCGTCTCTGTGTGTGCATATATAGCTTGCTGGTTTCCTGTTTGTTTCTTCAAAAAGAAGTCAAAGCTGCAGAGTCAAACACTCTTATAAGTGTGACCGCCATGTGGTGGAGTTTACAAGCTACTGCAGGAACGGGTCACTCACTGCAATAAACATTGGTGCATGCTGGGTAAAAGGCAGGACACAATCTCCCCAAAATCTATGACATTAATTATTCAATATATATGACTTCATATTATTTGTATTTGTTTGCAATTTACAAAAACACTTTATACCATATAAAAATTATACAGACTTGTAAGTTCTTTGTTATTGTTGCATTCATATGTATTTACAGTGTTATTTATACAGCTTCATGTGTATTTTGACCTATGTTGCTTTTTAGTTCTATGTTTTTGACATACTATCTAACATTTGTTATTAAGTATCTTATAACTTAGAAATGATTCAGTGTTTTTGTTTTCAGAATGTAAAATCAGATTTTATATTTGTGGCGGAAATGCGTACGCGTTTTATTTTGTAAACCGGAAGTTATTTCCCCACGTGCTTGTCTTTTTGACAGCCTCGTTGCTGACGTCATGTTTTGACGTTCTATACATTCATAGCATCGTTACACATTCGTACCTCTTGATATGATGTAAACAGACTCCATTCACTTTAAATCGTGTCGTTGAAGTACATTGGTGAGGTCCTGACGGACATTTGAACGTTTCTTATTAAAAGTCGTCACAGTGTTATCGGCTAATGACGACAGGCTAACGTGCTAGCAGTGAGCGCGAGCCGTGTTATTTTGTGAACCACGGTATTTCACGCGAGGAGGCTCGTGTGTCATGTTTTGTGACGTCAACGTGTCTTCTGAGAGAAAGTGACGTTCATTTAACGAGAGTTTTTAACGACCTGCGTCTGGACTGGAGAGATGAACACGCCGCTGGGGAGGAACGGGTTAATCGGGCTTGCTGTCGGAGCCACGGCCGGCCTGGGATTGATCGCGTTTATAATTTACAAAGAGATATGCAGGAGGAAATCCCAGACGTTGGTGCTCGAGGCCCGGCCAGCTCCCCGGCTCTTTGACGCGGCGGATGGGGCAGCTCTGCTGCGGGAGACGCTGGATGAACAGGGTGGGTGGCTATACTCTGCTCTGCCTATCATCATACCAGCCTGTCAACAAACGTGTGTGTGTGTGTGTGTGTGTGTGTATGTGAGAGAGAGAGAGAGAGAGAGAGAGAGAGAGAGATGCTTTGGTTTCAACTGCGTATTACCCAGCTGTCCGCACAGAAAGGGTCTGAGTCTAGAACCTTCTTGCTGTGAGCCTACATGTCAGATGGTGCCATCTCTCTGTCAGCACTTCAACATGTATTATGAACATTTAAACTGGATATAATTAAGGGATACATGAGTCTGGGGTAAGCATGCAACTGTAGTAATGCACATGAGCTGACACACGGCCTGTTGGTAAGGACCTCTGGGCTTCCTTTCATCGCCTCCTGTCACTGCAGCCTGGATAAAAGCAGGAGGAAACAGAAGAATGGATGAATTGTTCACATTTAGAGAGATGTCTAACGTATCGTCTCCCTTTCTCTTCTCCAGAGTTGGAGGCTCAGCAGCAGGCTCTGGCGGCGGTGGAGGCAGCGGTGCAGGGTCTGTCCCCGGAGCAGCAGCTGGAGCTCAGGAACCAGCTGGACCAGGTGCTGAACTGCGTGGCCTCACTGCGCTCCGAGGTCGCTGAGCTGAGGGGCGGCCTGCAGGACATCGCCCTGCAGATCATCCAGGATGTCAAGTGAGTGAGAGTGTGGTGAGGTGTGTCGCATCTGTCCTACGATACCAAAAAGGGTCGTTGTAACTGAATCACACAGCTCCTTTTGGTACAATAAGTTCCAATAATCAGAATGTTATAGCAACATTCGCCTTATGGAAGTTGTTGGTGTTGTTTGACTGATGTAGATGTCTGCTCCCCCTCTCCCACATTCAGAAAGGGAGTGGAGGACAGTCAGCGGGTACGGCGTCGACGCCATTTTGTACACAGGGAGCGCACTGACTCCAACAGCTCCAGCTCCATCTACTTCACAGCCAGCCAGGGTGTGGCCAGCACGTGTGACGAGACCAGCGAAGGCGGGTATGTTGTGGGTTGGTGTCGTAAAAAGCAGTGCGCACACTGTGGTTTGTATTATATCATCGATTATACTACATGCTTGTTCAATTAATTGATTGATGGTCATTTGATTCACGGATCAGTGCAGCGTTTTGCTGGTGTTTGTGTCTTTGGTTCGCGGGCAGAGTAAGGAGCAGGAATGTTTTGGTTCCATGATACCTGGAAAGAGGCTTTGAGTCGAGTAGTGTTGTAACATTATGCACGTCCAGATCAGGCTGAGATCCAGGTTTGATACAACAGTGGCTACTTTTAATGAGATTCTTAACAAGCTTCACCAGCTAATTTGTGTTAATCTCTAAGACCATTACAGGCAGTTAACTGTTGCCATGTGTGGGACATGCTAAGTAACTGACTGACATCCAGTCCTGCTGGGTGTTTAGAACCAAACTTGCACTGTGCTGGAAGAGAGTTTGAAGGCTTATCAGATGCTAACAGATGTTAACACGTGTTAATTTTACGAAGAAGGACTTTACCGTTCTGGAAAGTTAAAGTGTCATTGGGGAGGTAAACCACAGAAGTGCTGCATTCACCGTACAGTAATCCACCACAGCCGTGAACTTGAAGCATGATGGATGGATGGTGGGTGACCTGGATGACCTGAGTTATATGTTTTGGCTGAACAGGTCTTACTTGTCTGCGCTGGCGGCCCCATTCAGCCCCGTGCTAGTGTCAGCATGCTTATGTTACAATGCAACACAACATTACATATTCATGAAGAAATCAAGGGAATTATTTCCCCAAATTCCAAAACAACCACACACATGATTAGCCATGTCAATACTTTAAACCTGTCCAGGTTTTGACTGAGTCTGAGACACAAAGCCAGACCTGAGCTTTCAGTTTCACGGACTACTTTCTGCCAACGAGATGAGAGAAAATGTTAGCAGATGAGGGTAACACTGACACTGATGCTGCTGTTGAATTTGACAAATTCAATTCGTTCACCTCCACCATCCTCCATCGGTGTCCCAGGTACTCGACGGCCTACGCCGAGTCAGACTACACAGATCGTGACACGGATAGGGAGGAGGGCGGGCGGGAGCCTGAACAGGAGTCGGAGGAAGAGGAGGACAGGAGCTGTGCCACTGTCCTCACCCTCCGCCAGGAAGACTCCCAGGACGAAGAGGTGGAGGAGAGGGGGATAGAAGAAGAAGAAGAAGAGGAGGAGGAGGATGAAAGGAGGCTGCAGCTGGTGACTGAAGTTCCCAGTGGGGAACTGGCTCTCCTCCTGGCTCAGAGTGACATCCTCCACACAGGAGACTCCAGTTTAAAGGCAGAAGGCTTTCGTCTGCTGCTGGACAACAGAGCTGAGGTGAGGACACGACTCTCACTCGTACGTCTACATTAAGCCATCTGTACACACTCAAACACCAAAGATTTACATTACACATTATATCATAACTTCCTGTTTAAGTTCTAAAAGACTACGTATTAGTCTTTTGATCAGTCCTTGTGTTTTAGTGTAATCTGATTATTGTAACATGTACTTAAGTAAAGAATTACTGTGAACACTGACTGGTGTTTTTCTGATTGTGTGTGTGTGCAGTATGGAGACAGCAGGGAGTTTCTATGGCGACTGGCTCGGGCTTACAGTGACATGTACGAGTCCACTGAGGACAAGCAAGAGAAGAAGACATATGCACAGCAAGGTAACACACACACACCTATATAATGATTATTATAGCAGAGTATTTAAGCAAAGAAACCTAAATAAAACTCTAAAAGTTGTACTGAGCTGCATTTTTGCAAAGAAAATGATTTAAAGGTTCAGTGTGTAGGATTTGGTGACATCTAGTGGCGTAGTTGCTGATTGCAACCGCCTCACCTCAACATCTCCTAATCTAGAGCCAGCATGGTGGACTCTGTGGAAGAGGACCCTGTAGATGTCTCCACAAAGTAGTATCATTCTTTTTTTCAGGTGATTATGCATTAATGAAAAGATAAGTTACATAATACATAACAACATAATAAGAATTTTAGATTCAATTTCTGACTTTGTGTAGATAGACCCTCCTAAATCCGACACACTGGACCTTTATGAACACATTTAAAGGGTTGAACTGCATCCATGGCCCAAAAGACTCCTTCTGTAATTCCCAGAATAAGAATGATTTCAGGTCATTCTAGCTGCACAGTTATCCACTGTGGGTGGTCATGTACACAGATAAGAAGTTATGTAGCAGTGTAGCTGCTGAGGGACAAACATGACATGACTACAATATCCATGTTGTTGTTTAGGGAAGGTTCGGGACGCCTTAATGATGTTCAAACGTTTGCTTCTCTCCACTTCACATAATCAGAAATCAATCTAATCAAAGTCTGTACATCCTCCACCTTCCAAAATATACCTACACGTTACAGAAAGAATGATGAGTAGTTTAAGGAGGTCGGAGCTGGGATTTTCGAATATACCCAACAAAAACTCAACTAGACTGTCTGCTTGCAAAGCTGCTGCCTCACTCACGAGCGCCTCGAGACATTAGACAGAAAAATCGGAGCCGTTTCCGCCTCATTGAACTGTGAGCTGGTGTTGCAGGTCGGGAGGAGGCAGAGTCGGCCCTGAGGAAGAACGGCCTGAACGCAGAGTGTCACAAATGGTAAAGATAATGAACTGAACACACACTGAACAGCTCTGTGTAGATTCTGCTTCCACCGCTGACCCGTCTGCTTCCATGTTGATGTCTTTGGTTCAGGTTTGCTGTCCTGACAGGACTGAGCACGCAGCACGAGAGCATGCACAGCAAACTGAAGAGCAGCCACATCTTAAAGGTTTGTGTTTTTGGTATTTGGGTTCATTTGAATATTTGGAGCTGTGAACAACATGACTGAGTTCTGTCTCCACTCAGGAGCATCTGGACCGGGCAGTCGCCCTCAGAGACAATGACCCCATGTGTTTCTACCTGCTGGGCAGATGGTGCTATGAGGTGAGACAGGAAGCTGCTGGTGACTCTGCTCAGACGGACACCTCATCATCCAAACTCTGTGCACTTCATTCAGGACATGACTTCAGCAGTGTGTCTCTGTGTCTGCAGGTGGCCACTCTGGACTGGTTGGAGAAGAAGGCGGCCGCCGCCCTCTACCAGAGCCCCCCCACCTCCACGCTGCATGATGCCCTCGAGAACTTCCTCAAGGTATCAGCCTGCTATGGTTGTCTAGACACAACACACTAGAAGCAAACACATTGTCTCACACTTGTGGTGTTTTGCTCATTAGAACTAACAACCCAGCAGTAACTCTACCAAACAGCCTCTGTTGATGTGTGTGTGTGTCTATAATCCTGCATTAAAAGAACGTCCTTTGTGTGGGCGTTCATCCACAGATTCTTGTCCAGCCCCTGCATCACTTTCTCTTTATTTTTTGGCCAGTCACTACAAAGTTTTCAGGCAAATGTAGCTCTCATTTACATATTTGATTACAATTTTATTTGTTTGTAGATGAGAGAAATCAATGCAACAGATGGAATGTATCCAGGAGTCCAGCTGAAGCTCATTCACAGCTGTCTTTTAAATTCAGCTTGAAGTATTTAAATATTATCATTATTGTTGTAGTGTGTAGAGACACTTTCAATGCATCAACAAAGGCTTCGCAGCAACATACTCTTTGTTAACTGAAAGGTTCATTTTCTGTATGGACGTGTGATTTGAGATCAGAATGTTTCTAATATGAAATCTTTGTGTTTTGTTTGATCTTCCAGGCCGAGGAACTCAGTCCAGGTTTCTCCAAGACCGTGAGGCTTTACATCGCCCAGGTAACCAATCAGATCCACCGTTTAATAGATCAAATAGAATAAACTCACCATGAACATGACTGACTCCTTTTGGGTCAGAACTGGTATCCCTTCTTCTAAGAGTCATAAATGAGTCTCACACACAAACACACACGTTTTTCAGTATGAAAAGTAATACAGGTGATTGTTGTCTGTATCCATGGTGACAGTGCTAACATGACGCATGATTCCGAGTTGTAACTGTGAACAAATAGTGTAAAATAAACTAAAAGGGAAGCTCACACTTAGATTTTTAGCATTTAGATGACAGAGGGGTGAAGACATCTAATGCTGCGTTTCACATTTCTGATCTCTGATCGGTAAACGAGTTCCTGCTTCTAAATTTGGGTAAATCAGAGAAGACCCTGACTTCATAAAGAAGTTTCCATATTTTTTACTGTCTTTCTTGTCTTTCTTCACTGTCAGCTCCTCTGTGTGTTTGCATTGAGCCTGTAAACATTAATCGTGATGTTGTTTGACTTGCAGTGTCACAAAGAGCTGGGAAACATCTCTGAGGCCACAAACTGGACTGAACTGGCTCTGAAGATGCCCACAAACTCTAACGATGTAAGAGATCGCTCTGTGTGCTTACGTGACAGTCAGTACCGTGTGCACGTCAGAACACAGTTCATTTTTCCCTTTTGTTATTTCCAGGATGAAGAAACGTCTAAGCTGGAGGCTCAGCTTCAAGTCTTAACCGACAGAAAGATCTGAACCAGTTTTTCTACGGCGATCCAGCAGACGGAGCCGCTCAGCTGATGGCACCGATTGGCTAGTCAGGCCGTCAATCAGTGGTCATCCAATCAGATGTGCTCTACAAACAGACTCCTCTTCTTTCCCTTCATTGGTGGATATCATTGTCAAACTGTCACTGTGAAATTCTGTTGAGTTTATTAATGTCTATTTAATTTCTTTAATAACTTTAATTGATAATATATATTGTAATGGATGTGGTATATTTAGTGTTTTTAACTATTTGTTTGCCTTTTGAACTGATTAAACACATCAACTCCATTTAAGACATAGTTTAAAGTTCAGTTCACCTGAACTACAAAACACACACACACACACACACACACACACACACACACAGTACCTGCATGGTGAGAAAACCTTTGTTTTGTAATTTGGGTGGTTCAACCTTTTTTTAGTTGGTTTTTGTAAGAGACACTCTGACGAGTTTGCAGTTACTCAGAGCATTGAGGTCCAACATGGGGACTAATGACCAAAGCCTGCTTCTGCTTCTACTGTGGAACACGTGTGGAAATGTTAAATGATGAGGAAACTGGTTCACTTTGCTCTGCATTAATATTCATTCAAATTCATTAATAGATCATGGTTCTTGTTTATATGTATCATGAATCACATATTGACCCCTCAGTAAGCAGAGTGAAGCAGCTGAACCTTAAAATGATCCTGATATTTTTGTATCATGACTTTCCTTTGCGATTCGCTGCCTTTGAACTGTGTGTGTGTGTGTGTACATTCCTGTTTTCGTTTTCTGAAGTGACAGTGAAGCTGCAGTATGGTATTACTTTGTGATTAACATTTTAATGACACTTTATTTTCTAGTCATTTATTGTTGGAAGTTCATTTTGCTGTTGCTGCTGTTAACTGACAGACATAATAAAATTCTGTTTTTGTAATTTTGTGACCTTCCCTTCATAACTAATGTCACTGAGAACATGTTAACAGCCGACAGTATAAAACTGATGATCCATGATGACATAAAGTGAGACATTTAATAGTAAAACAAATTTAATTTAGCTCTGAAGCTTATATACAGAAGGTTCTGGAAAAGACAAAGAAAAAGACAAACCAGTAAAAAGACAAAATTCTTTTTTTAGTAATTACATAAAAATGTAGCTTAGCATGAACTCTTTCACTGCTAAATAATGTTTCAACAGCATTCATACACATTTCACTGTCAGATCACTCAACAGAAACTCAAAGAAAAAAGTTCTCACAAACTATTTCAAATAGTTTTTAGATTTTTTGCCCACTTGTTACATGAACCTACTGAGGCACGCTGCATTTAAAACAAAGAAAATGGAGACTGTAATTATGAGATCTTGTTTCAGTTTTTTTTTGTTTAAATGACACAAAGATGGAATAATTATGTGATTAAGAGCTCGTAATCATCAGAGCTTTTTGGCAGATGGACCTCGTAGTTACGTGACAAAGATCTCTTTTTTTTGTAATGGCGGAGATGCTGTCAGGTAATTATGACAGTATTTCATAATAGTATAACAGGTCTTGTAATTATGAAATACTGCATCAAAAGTCTTCGGTTGAGTGCAGCGTGCTTCAGAATGATTGAGCCCTCAGGTAACGTTTCATGTTGCATCAGAAGGGTCGGACCGTGTGATCGACTGACAGCCTCAGTCAAACCAAACAGAAATCAACGACCCCTGACCTTCATCTCTGATTACACATCACTCTGAGGCTTTGTGTGAAGGCAGTAATATGGAACCAAGATCACACATGCACAGAGACACACACACACAACACTTCCAAGAATGAGTCAGCAGTGTGTGTGTGTGTGTGTGTGTGAGACTCCGTCAGCTCAGTCCTTGGCATCACCCACTCCGTCAGCGTTAATGGCAAACATGGCTTCAGCCTCCGGCAGGCAGGGTGAGTCGTAGATTTTACAGATCCTCGTCTCTCCTCTGCCTTTCCTCAGATACAGACTGCAAACACATCAACACTTTTTACACACTGTCCTCTCCTGTTATCAAGCTCCATTAAAAGATGCACTGAAAGTCAAACACACACAGCTTCACTCACCGCGTGGTGGAGGCGTGAGCCATAATGTTGCCTCCAATTGGTTTCTTAGGATCTGCAGAAAACATGGCTGCTCCATCCACCTGTGCTACCACCTGGTTGGTTATCACAACGGCAACACCAAACTGTTGAAACACAACACAGTTTGAACCTGCGTTACCATCACAGACTGGACTGGAGTTCAGTTTCACATTAATCATGTTGTTCTATCTCTGTTCATTCTGTGTGTTTTAATATGTGAAGCACTCGGTCATGTGACGTCTTTGAGCTGTGTTTCCTGTATCACTCGGTCATGTGACGTCTTTGAGCTGTGCACACATTAAATAAAGTGATCATCACCTCGTCTGCCAGCCTGAGCAGCATGCGGAGGAAGCGTCCCAGGTGTCCCTGTCTGGCCGACAGCTCACCTCTGCCGGAGTAGTCTGTTCTGTACAGAGCTGTGGCGCTGTCCACGATCAGCAGAGCGTACCTGACACACAGACAGAGAGGGAGAGAGGGAGTGTGTGTGTGAGTGCTTGTATGCTGCAGGAGGACATGACAGCAAGTCAAGCACACGCCAATATTGACTGACCTGGATTCAGCCATCATGGCAGAGGCTTGGTACAGCAGCTGTGTCTGATGGTCTGTGTTGAAGGCTCGGGCGTAGGCCACATTGTCCAGAACATCACTGCCTACCAGTCCGTACCTGACAGCGGAGAGAGGTCACATGACATTCAACACACGCTAAATATGACATGGCCGACTCTGAGCTGTGCAGGACCCAAATTTCAATTCACTTTCCCATTCTCAGACTTTTCTTCTATAATGTGAGTGCTGTCAGACTGAGGAGGAAACGTGCTGACTCACCTCTCAGCGACAGCAAGCAGCCTCTCTGGTCTGAAGGTGCCCTCTGTGTCGATGTACATGGCTTTACCTTCTCCACCGCCCTGATCGATGGGCAGCTGTGAACAGAGTGCAGTGACAGAGTGACTCTCTCCAGCAGAACTAAAACTGATGCACTTTATTTCCTCTCATCAGTTTAAACTACAAAGCTGGCTGGATCATACTACATTACACGACCTCTGTCTTCAGTGTGACTTTACCTGACAGGTGACAGCAAGTGTGTGGCACAGTTGGGTCTTTCCCGTCCGAAACTCTCCAAACATCTCTGTGATGGAGCCCGTCTCTATGCCGCCTGCAGGAAGAAAGACAGTTCACTGCTCGACCTGATCTGTGGTGGACAGTGTCCTCCCACATACAGTAACCAACCACAATCATGCGATGTACCAACCCTGCAGGAGTTTGTCGAGCTCCTTGGAGCCGGTGGAGATCTGGATGATCTCTGCTCTCCTCTGGTGGAACTCGGTAGCTGTGGTGAATCCCATCGGCACCAGTTTGGCAGCTTCAGTCTGAGAGGGAAGGAAGAAAAGAAAGAAAAGACTGCTGACACCTCATGTAGTGATAGATGTATCTGTATCATTGTATGTGTTGGCTGATACATATCAACACAGTTCATATTTTCACTGATGAAAACTAGAAAATATCTAAACGAAAATGATTTTATGATGACAAAAACTCTGAAGCAATTTATTGACATTATTGTGAACTAATAGAAATGAGATAATATGAAGAGATCCAGTCAGAGCTAGTCTCTCTGTGTGGTATGGAGGTTAGATGGAAGCTAACATCATTCTATCAGCTAACGTGAACTGCTGTGTTTTCTCTAAATTTGACATACAGCGAAAAACGCCACTGCTGTCCTGTCCTGATTAGAGAAGACTGTAAATTAACGACAGACATTTCCACCACGAGGATATGAGTTTAGAGATTCTAGAGAAACGTTTCAATAATTCATTACACTTTCCATTTTAGATTTTAGGTTTAGTCGACTAAAATCTGATATTTAGACTAAAACAATGTTTAGAATCTAGAAATAAGATAAGAATCTGACTCAGACAAACGGCACTAACACTGGTCTTCATGACAGTTTGTCCATCAGAGAGCTGAATGGTAACAGTACACACACACACTGGTTCCAGACATGAACTTTGCTGTGTATCATATATCATACTTCTCTGTTTTAGAGACAGCATTCTAAATGAAATAAATTAAAATGATTCATTATTATTAATAATACATTATATTTATTATAATAAAATATTGATATCAGCCACAAAAGTCAAGAATCAGTCAGGTTGTAATAAGAGGTCACTGTTTTCAGATCTATTCACTCTGTAAGGTCACATCATGTCTCACAAAGATCATTCAGATTCTGAACTCCAAACGGTCCAACTGCTTCCTGCTAAAATATGTTAGCCTGCCAAGTGGAAGTCGTTAAAGATTTCATGTCTGTAGATTTCTTGCTGTTCACTTGTTCACAGAGACACAGCAGTGGTGACGGTTTGATTAAACGTGGGTGTGGAGGGCGGCGGCTGTCTCTTACTAGAATCTTGTCGGCTTTGGCCTCACTGATGCCCTTGATGTTGAGCAGCTCCTTCTTGGGAGCGTAGGCCACCGCCTCGATGGTGTGGAAACCTGCGTCCTCCAACTTCTTGATGTCACTGGCACTGATTCCACATTGCTGAAACGTCGGAACAAGAGACAGTGGAGCATTCATTCATCGGGAGAGAGGAAACTGTAAACACTGTTGGGTATCAGGAGCAGTCCTGCTATTGTCCAGTGGGTGAAGACAGACAGTCACCCCATTCTCTACACAATGCACAGGATGTGGAGGCTGCTGGCTTCACCTGTCTGTTAAAGTAATGCTGTTGGAGATGTCAAACACTGAAGGTCTTTGTAAATGTCTTATCATGCCCTTATCCAAACATGACAGCATCATTACAGCTAGAGTGGCAATGATCCAACTCACCTCTATCATCACCTCTTCTAGCTGCCATCTGGAAGCCATCATTGAACTGAACTCCACAAATCACTGTGTGACTGTATGTGGAGTGTTTGCAGTTGTGGCACATTTAACGTTAATTTGCACATCAAACTGTGTTGTACAAGGTGGAACGACAGAAGAGGCATTCTATTCTTGATTATAAAAGAGAGCAGTGTCACCGCTGCAGTACAACAGAGAGTTGGACTAGAGCAGTCGTCTGTTCTCTCTCAGACTGCATCAGTGATTTTTAAACTTAAGTAAGGCAGCATGTAGTGACGACACTTCCCTCAGACGAAGCTCTGGATAGAAGAGAGAATCAGGTTCAGTTCATCAGATCGTGACTCTGATTTAGTTCTCATCTGTCAGATACTCATACTGTAAGCAGCTGACATGAAAGAAATATTATTTCCTCTTTTGTCCTGCATACATTGTTATAGACGTGTGTACGTCCTGCATTCACAGTGTTTGGTCATTTATTATTATTGTTTTCAAACTGATCCCAGAAAGCTGACTTGTATTTAACCTGTGCAGCTCTGGTCTTCATGTTCAGATTCAGATCCAAGCTGACAAGTCTCCTGGTCTGATCGTCAGACTGATGTCGTGAAGTGACTCAGGTGCTTATTGAAACATGAAACACAGAGGGTGGCCGGTTCAGGTCCAATATGGACCAAAGTATGAGAGTTGGACTGGTAGCTGGAGAGGTGCCAGTTCACTTGAGCAAGGCACCGAACCCCCCAACTGCTCTCAGGGCGCCGCCCTGTGTGTCTGCCCATCACTCCACCATCTTGTATTTCGGGTAAAAATGCATGTAAAAAACTTGAGTAAGAAAAAAAGAATTTCCCCTCGAGGGATCAATAAAGTATCTCTTCTATTCTGGAAAGAAGAAATGAAATGTGAAGCGCAGTATCACACACACTGTGTTCAGGATACACACCTCCAGTCTGCACAGAGGCTGTGGCCCAAAGTTTTCCTCCTCCTCGACCTCCACCTGCTCCCTGGCCTCGCTCCTCATAGCCATGATGTGACCTGAGCCTGTTGAACAGAGAGGAGGAGGCAGGTAAAGGTGATGCTTCTGTTTGAGTGACATCATGTCAACAAATGTCTGACAGTTACTTCATGACTTCACTTCCTGTGTGACAGTATGATTACACATAAAACGCATATGTGTCTATATTTTACTGACTGTGATGAGCTGTGAACGCCTTTATTTTCATTTACCTCTTCATATAATGTTACTGTATGACAATGACCATAACATGTTGAGTCTTTACATTAGAAATAAAGTAACGTTTTTAAGTTCAAAGAACAATTACAATATTAATTTCATCACAGCTTTATTACACAATTCACAAAACGGGAAGCTCCTCGCCCCGGTGGCTAACCAAGTTAACTAACATTAGAAAATGTCTGCTAATAATTGAACACCGAGTAAAAGAGTTCTAAAAGTCCAGCCGTTATCTTCACAGCTGGCTTCACTTGAACTTTTATGACGCAGCTTCATTTTCTGTCTCAACACATTTAAACTGTTAGCTCATTAGCATTAGCGCTGTTTTCGCATCAGTGGAGTTCGACAGTTAGCTGCTGCAAACCAGCTGACGATGTTGCAAGCTGGAAACGAAGTGAGAGTTCATGACAGTTCATACTCATATCTTACCTGCACTCTGATCATAAGCAGCAGACGTGAATATTGTTTTGCTCCCTGCTGCCGTCTTCTCTCTCTCAAACTCCACTGTTTGATAACCAAAGCTCCCGCGCGCAACGTACGCAACAAACGCAATGACGTTGTACGTAAAGACGCTGCCTTTCACAAGGTTTCTGATTGGTCACATCCACAGAGCGTGTAAAAAAATTGGTCACATCCGGTCACATCAACGACTTACTTGAAATCTAGTTCAATACAGGAACTCTATCTCTATCCTTCAAAGTTAAAGCTCACGGATTTAATTTGGACGATTCTAGCAGGAAGTCTTAATCTGACAGTTTGAAATATCGCCGAATATATTATTATATATTATTTTTATTTATTTTGTTCTTACTACTCCATTATTGTAGGAGTTGCTTTATTTTAAATTCAGTTGAATTCATTTCATTATTTGTCACATATAATCAGAAAGAACAATTCAACTGAACCAACCAATGAAATAACTATGCTGTATACAACCATAGAGTATAATAGTAACAGTAACTAACCCTAACTGTACCTGGAGGGGTGATTTCTTCATTTGTTTGCATGGCTTAAATGCTACTGTTTGTGTCAAAGCTGTGCTCACAAACTTGTATGAATATAATTACATTAAAGGAACATTCAGGATTCATTCAGCAAAAAGGGTGGAAAAAGTGGAAACAAAGTCACTGGACTCAAACATAAGAGACAACAGTCAGTGTAGTTATGAAGCTTTATTACTATAAAACTCTAAAACATTAAAAAGACAAAGACATTTGAATAATATTGCACATGGGGAACATTTTACTGGGTTTTACACATCTCCTCTTGCTTTGGAGACCGAGGCCACCACTCCTCCTTTCTGTCTGCGCCCACAGCTGCATCTGAAACACGAAAGAACTTTGAGACAAAACTCTTCTCAGGGAGCGCATTAACATGATGAATGAAGCTTACTGCTCTCCGTCTGCCAGTGGCTGTGACATTCATAGAATTCTTAAATAGTAACATTTTGACTTTTACAATATTTAATTTGTATTTATTTCCCTGTTTGAGCGCACAGTTCAATCAACAGTCTCTAAAACAGTTCCAACACACCCTAAACCTGAGAACCTTTATGGAAGAGAACTGTAGGACTACGCTGTATTACCTCACACTCTTAGAATTCTGACTTTGTATTTGAACCAGCTCTGTGGATTTTTTGTAGTTCATAACTTTTCCTCTGTTTTAATAAGTTCATGTGGTAAATGGGCTTCCATAATGTCAGTTTTCTTGTATCAAATCTAATGCCTGGTTGCGTCATTTTGCCAACGCAGTTTAGATGAAACCACGCCCACTTCTGCATGTTGAAAACGTTGGAGGCTGTTCCCATGGAAACTGCAATCATGTGGGTCACTCCCTGTGACTGTGAGCTGTAGTTTCTCCAGTAAACACTCCCTCCTGCCCGGCTTGTTGTTACCTCTCAGCTGCTCACACCCATCCTGCCTGGTCCAGAGACACTGTGGCAGTGGAGAGCAGCTCCCAGAGAGGAGAAAACTATGATAAATAGTGAATTCGTCAAATTCATGCCCCAAGTCATTATTTTCTATGTAACTGCAGCTGTCATATGCAGTCGAGGCTTTGGTCAGACAGAAGTGGACCTGGTTTCATCTGAACTGGGTTGGAAAAATGATGTGCATCAGTTCTGATTCAGATTTTCAGGTTCAGTGGATCACTGGTGAAGTCCCAACACCTCATGCTCCTGTTAATGAACCCTCAGTGGTGACCCAAACACACAGTGACATTACAGCAGTTACCCTTCTCTGCATCTGGTGTTTCAGGAACATTGGAAACCTCTGGCAAAACAAACAGCTCAGGTCTTTATGACATTAACACTTCCAGACAAACAACAGTACTGGGACAGGTTCTTTAGATGGAGCTCACCTGGAATGGTCCCGAGACTGGAGTTATCAAAGAACTGCTTGGGATAGGTTCTGGACAGCAGCTCTGAACTTCCACCCACATCAAAGAATCTGCTTTTGGGGGAGTGAAGCAGAGAGACCTTGGGAGAGTCGAGCAGCTTCCTGGGAGACTCCAAACCCTTCCTGGGGGAGTCAAGGACTTTCCTGGGAGAGGCCATGACCTTCTTGGGAGTAACCAGAAACTTCTTGGGTGAGTTAAGGAAGTTGGAGGAGTCAGAGGTCATGGGGAGGCCCCTCTTGGTGGGAGTGCAGGGTGAGGGAGGCCTGTCCATCTCAGACTTAGTCTTCACCTTCATCTTGATGGCTCTGCTCTTCCACTTGGTGATCTCTGCATGCTGATTAGACACCAAGCTGTGACAGGGAGGACAGGTGTCAGAGCGGGACTAAAAGATGCAATGAATCACATGACCTGTCTGAGCAGTTCTACCCTCAGACTGCTTCTTCTTACCTTTCCAGCTCTGTTATTTTCAGCTGAAGCTGTTTGACTTCCTCCTCCAGCTTGGTCTTCTCCTGCAGGATGCTGCTCTTGATCACCATACCTCTGGGGTTGGTCAGTCTAGCATGAAGGTCTTCACCCTGCAGGACTGAAGTCAACACGAACACATCAGAGTGAACAGCTGATCAGTCATTCCAAACTTTTTTGATGTGATACTTCTTAAAAATATGTTGATGAAACACTGCTGACATACACGACTCCTCTCCTTGTTGCTGTGTTTTCCTCAAGGCCTCCTTCAGCTTCCTCAGTGAATCTTCCTTTTCATTGAGCAGTGTGGTCATCCTCTGGATCCTGAGAAGGACAAACCTCTGGTCAGAACACTCAGCCATGGAATGAACAGAATAAACCTCGCAGTATTCTCTCCTACGTGCGGCAGGTGTAGTGCGCCCCGCAAAAGATGGTTAACCTCTGGGCAAAAGTGTGCTGCAGTGAAGCCACACTCAATCAAGTATTTCCAACATGACAGAGAAGCCTCTTTCACCATCTGCAGACACTTTGAAAGAGCTAAACAGAAGCAAACTACACAGATCCTGACATGTCAACTGACACTTAGTGAATAAATAAGACAAAAACAAAAACAAAGGCTCAGGATGCTTTCGAAGAGCTCTTACTCTTGCTGGTGTTTATCAGATGTTGAAGACAGTTCCACCTCCATTTTGAACAGTTTATTCCGTAGTTTTTCCAGCTCAGCAGCACTTGGTGATGCATTTTTCTAAACAGAAAGAAAGAAAAATATTCAGAAAAGCTGCTCAGTGTGTCAGAACCAGCATGTGAACTGCTTGATGAAAATGAGATGTTTAGATGAACCTCAGACTCTCGCAGCTTGCTTCTGAGCGTTTGGATCATGCTCTCCTTCTCCTCCACCTTTGCTCGGCTGTCCTGCAGCTCGGTCTGCAGGAGCTGGGTGGCCTGTTTGTGGTTGGACACCCTGTTGTTGGCTTTGATCTGGGAGTCCTCCAGCTGCTCGTTCTGTGCACACAGAGCCTGAAAAACAGAAACACGTCTGTCACAGACAGCTCTCAGGACGCTGCATGTAGGATTACATCAGTGTGTGTTTATGGTAATGAAGGAACAGTGTGGGTGTGGTTGCGTGGCTCATGGTCAGTGTATGATGTTAAAGACATACTTTGACTTTTTCTGCAGTTTTCTGGAGCTGAAGCTGCAGCTGCTGGTTGTCCTTCAGCAGGGACAGCTCTGTCTTCACAGGAGCTCCCTCCAGCGCCTGCAGCAGAGTGGAATTCTTGCTTCTCTCCTCTCTGAGTTGAGAATCAGCCTGAGCCTCCAGCTGCTTCAGCTCTTCACACAGACCGTTCTGTTCGTCGATGATGCCCTGCGGGAGTAGGGTGATAACGTGACATTAGAAAGACGAACAATCAGTTCGAACAACTCAGCTAACACTCAGAGGAGTGAACGTTACCTGCAGAGTCATCTTCCTGCTGTGCACCACCGCAGATCTGTGCTCCATCTCGCAGCTCAGGATGCTGTCCAGCTCGCTGTAGCTGACTGGCTGCTTGGTGAACACAGCCTGCAGCTGCTCCCTGAACCTCTCCCTCTCTCTGACCTCAACCGACAGCTCATTGGGGAAGAAAGCCACGTTGGCCCAGAGCTTCTCTGAGATGCTGTCCATTTTCTGTAGAACCAACAGAATCATCAGAACGCTTCACTACAAGGTGTAATAATGATAATAATGAAAATGAATAGGCTCAAGACATTTTGTCTTTTTGTAGAGGCCGTGCATCAGAGCTCACCTGCAGGTAGAGACGCCTCTTGTCCAGCAGCTCGGTCAGTCTGGGCTCCCACAGTGTGTGGAAGTCCTCGTCCTTCACAGAGAGGCTGGGTGCCTGCACTCTGCACAGCAGCACGTCCTGCAGACGCCTCTCCTCAAAAACAGCCAGGTCTTTCTTCACCAGCTCCTCAAACAGGTTCCTGTAGCCCTGTGCTCGCACCTGTAGGTGCTCCTGGAGACGCAGAGAGCAGGAGGTCTCAGATTATCACTCGACCTTTACAACATTTCAAATGGGAAAGAATATTAATACTTACCATAATGTTGCCCAGACTCTGGACAGTCTGCACTCCCAGCTGGCAGATAGCGCTGTAGGCATTCATGGTGGGTTTTGGTAGAGGGGTCATATAGGGGTTCTTGAGGGAACACTGCACTCTCAGGGCCTTGTCCAGAACTGATGAGTTATACTTAGAACAAGTGTCTACAAAGTGCTGGAATCTTCTGAAGGACTCCTGTAATTCAATCATTTCAGTGGAGTCACAGTTAGATTGAACTCTCTTTGCTGTTCAGCTGATGATTCAGAAAAGTTCAGTGGTTACCTGAAGCTGCCCAGTAGAGTCCTGCAGCCGTGATGTTAACGCCACCTTCACTCCGCCGGCGCTCTGATCCAAACTGCTCAGCTGCTCTCGGAGTGCTGAGATGGTCGCGTTCGCTTCACTCAGCAACTGAAAGGAAACGAGAAAAAAAAACCTCAAACTAAATTTTTATCCAGATGAGATTATCTTGTATGCCCATAACTCTTCTCCTTTTCTCCTAACTGATCAGAAATGATTGCAGGACAGGCTAACTCTCGATATGATGTCAGTAAATATTGAACTGTATGTTACAGTTTCTCTAGCTGTGTAGTTTTATTGAGTTAATACCAAAGTCTGGTAGAGGACCTGTTTAGAGGTGTGTGATTGTTCCTGACACCCTCTGTTCTTCTGTTTTTTGGTGTGTTTTATCTGACTCCAGTAGGACTGTGGACAAACCTGCTGTGACGTGTCGGCTTGTGCTTCAACACATGTTTGTTTCTCTCTGGACATCTGAAGCTTCTGCTCGAGCTGCTGCACCTGACAGCAACAACAGAGACGGTGACAGGTCATTCAGAGAGTTTCTGACTGTCTAAAAGATAATGGGTGATGTTCTCAACTCTATAACTCAGGGAACAGATGAAAGACATTTAACTATTTTCCACCATTTTTCAACCATTTTATTCTGTAATTTTATGATGGAAACTGTCTTACTCTCAAATAACTTAACCACATCTGTATTCAGGTATCATATCCATTTCCTGTCCAAAGATCCCTGCTGGTTACTTAAAGAATAATTACAAGTTATTACAGATGGCTGGAAACAGTGCAACAATACTTTCTCCATTACCATCATCTGAACCACTGTATTTAGAATTACATCGCATTGCATCTGCATGTGTTAATCAGTGAGCGTTTGAGGAGCTGGTAGTTGGATTTTTCCCACTGTTTCCAGTCTTTATGCTAAGTTATGCTCCAGTCTTTATGGTAGTTGCAGCTTCATATTTAGCAGACACACATGACAGTGACATCGGTCCTCTCATCTAACTCTATTCCTTTAAAACAATGACAATAAATAATTTGAACCCACTTCTTGTTGCAGCTTGGTCTCTTGCTCTCCTCTCTCAGCCTGCAGCACGTTCAGCTTCTCCTGCGTGGCTGAGATCTGTAGTTGGAAGAGAAAATAAATGATGACCACATACAAATTGTTTGAGACGTTCTGCTTTAAGGCTGATCTAAGTTAAAGATGACTATATAACTGCACAAATGTACCATCTCCATCCTGTCCTCCAGCTGTGCTCTGAGCTCATTCTTCTCCTGTCTCAGTCCCTCCAGGATCTCCTGCAGCTGATCTCTCTCCTCACTGAGAGACGTCACTCTGCACAGCAGCTTGTCCATCTCCTCTGTGGAGGTCTGACCGCCGGCCTCCTTCTCAGACAGCAGACTGTCTCTCTCTGCTTCAATGCTCCTCAGTTTCTCAGTTAGACTTTTCATCTGTGAGGCAGGGAACAGTTAAAAAGACAATTTGAGCTATGGCCTGACCATGACTTAGCTTCTGGGTGCAACACTTTACAGCTTTTATGTGTGCAGCCCTCCAACAGATGCCGTTCAACAGAAAAAGCTCTCTGAGACAAACCTCAGTCTGCTGTGTCTCCATCCTGTCCTCCAGCTGTGTTCTGAGCTCATTCTTCTCCTGTCTCAGTCCCTCCAGGATCTCCTGCAGCTGATCTCTCTCCTCACTGAGAGACGTCACTCTGCACAGGAGCTTGTCCATCTCCTCTGTGGAGGTCTGACCGCCGGCCTCCTTCTCAGACAGCAGACTGTCTCTCTCTGTTTCAATGCTCCTCAGTTTCTCAGTTAAATTCTTGATCTGTGATGAGGGAAACAGTTAGAATGATGATCTGGCTCTGAAAACAAGTGTTTCATAATAGCATCAGGTTTCTATTGAGAACAATGCAAAGTGTCAGAAGCTAACCTGCTGATCAGAACAGCATTCTTTCTCTTCACTCAGTTTCTGCATATCAGAGTTCATCTGCCTCTGCTCACACAGCTCCCCTTGGATGGACTTCAGAAGCTCTTGTGTCATGGAAGCCTTCCAACAAAACGTTATCTTTTGTCAGTCAAATACACAAACATGGACAGAACATCCAACAGTGGAAATCCACAGAATAAAGAATACAAAATGAATTTGGCAAAATGCTTTGATTACAGCCAAGTTGGACCATAGGATGAGCATCTGTCTCACCGTGTTCATGCTCTGCTGCAGATCATCTTCCAGCTGTTTCTTGTGCTCAGTCACAGTCTGCAGAGACAGACTCAGCTGGGCTATCTGTTGAAGCAGATATGGACCCATTTTTTTTGTCTCCTCCAAATATTTGCAAAACATTTCAAACACAAACACAAGATGGCAAATAGGAAAGAAAGTCAAGAAAATCTGAAAATGATCAGTGAATTTCAGCAGAGCGCCAAAACACACCTGACTGATGGACTAAAGCCACGCTGCACCATCACAGCTGGGAGCCAAAATACATATTCTTATTGTATGACTCATTCCTAATGATTCTGTTTTAAAGAAATGTGAAAAAATAAACTACACTTGGACAACAAGTAGTTCCAACCATGCAGTCTGATTGGTCAATTAGATATTTAGAACATGCCCAAATAAGCGTGACAGCACACTGTGCTCGTCACTTAAAATATTACTTCACGATTTGTCCCCTGCCCTTTTTATTAGCTGTGTCATTAATCAGATTATAACAGTATAGCAGGCTATAAACTATAACTACAAACCTAGGTGTAATGGAACAGGAGATGGAGACCGATGACAGTGTGACTCTTTACAAACCTCAGTCTGTTGTGTCTCCATCCTGTCCTCCAGCTGTGCTCTGAGCTCATTCTTCTCCTGTCTCAGTCCCTCCAGGATCTCCTGCAGCTGATCTCTCTCCTCACTGAGAGACGTCACTCTGCACAGCAGCTTGTCCATCTCCTCTGTGGAGGTCTGACCGCCGGCCTCCTTCTCAGACAGCAGACTGTCTCTCTCTGCTTCAATGCTCCTCAGTTTCTCAGTTAGAGTCCACATCTGTGACGGAGCCAACAGCAGTGTTTTAGGAGTTCTGGTGTTACAAGCTGATATCCAGTAAACAGTCCAATTAGACTTGATATGTCAGAATGACGAGAAAGACACATCTCTGCTAATCTCTCTCTCTCTATTGTTCTCCACACTGACTGTTGCAACCAAAGCCTGCTCAAACATCTCTGGTCAATGCTACTCGAACTACAGATGGAAACCAGAACAATTCCAGTGCCAAAATCTTGATGTCAAGTGTGTCAATCAAGTGTTTCTTAAACTCTAGCTGCACTTTAAACTGTTTAGGAACCAAATATTCTACTCTAACTATTCTATTACAAACCTCAGTCTGTTGTGTCTCCATCCTGTCCTCCAGCTGTGCTCTGAGCTCATTCTTCTCCTGTCTCAGTCCCTCCAGGATCTCCTGCAGCTGATCCCTCTCCTCACTGAGAGACGTCACTCTGCACAGCAGCTTGTCCATCTCCTCTGTGGAGGTCTGACCGCCGGCCTCCTTCTCAGACAGCAGACTGTCTCTCTCTGCTCGTACACTCTCAAGCTGCTCAGTCAGCCTCTGAATCTGTCAGGACAGAATGGAGACAGAATGATAATGATATCTAGATTTGAATAAACCTGCCCAATAAAGTTCAGATGGTTATCAAGTAAATTAAAAATGTGTCTAAAATAAATAAATCTAATTAAAAGGTGACAGCAGGTTCATTCTCTGTGTATAAAAAATGGAGTCTTGCCTGGTTTTGGAGTTCCTGTGATTGGATGGTAGTCTGTGCATCACTCCCGTTGCTTGGTCTATCCTCCAGCTCTGCCTTCTGACTCCTCAGCATGTTGATCTCATCTTGTAGGACTCTGAACTTCTCCTGAGACACCCTCAGCTCCTCCTGGTTCTCAATCATCTGAAAGATATCGTCACCTCATGAGTGTACAAGTGAAGATCTTTTCTGCATCGAGTCAAAAAAGGAGAGTACAGGGTCAACAGTCTACCATCCACATCCAGGGAAGTCGATTAATCCGACTATTTTGATAATCAATTCATTGTTTCAGTCATTTCAAGCCAAAATGTAAAATATAGTCTGTTTCCAGCTCCTCACGTGGCAGATGGCTGATTTTCTGCATCATATTTGACAGTAAATTGAATCTCTCAAAGTTTAGAGCTGTTTGCTCGCCAAAATAAAAGCACATTGAAGGAAATAAAACAAGAAAAGATAATTACAGATGAACTGAGAATGAGAATCATTAACTGCAGCCCTACTCATTACATTTGGACATTTTAATAATGATCCAGGTTTTAAAAAAAAAACCAAACAAACAAAAAAAAACAAACAAAAAAACAAAAACAAAAACACAAAAAGAACTGAATTTAATACTTGGCAGTATCATACATACAGCTCATTGGCCAGAACTGACCTGACCAGTTCAATCTTATGTCAGTGTCAGTATTCTACCAACTTTGTGTCAGCGGCTTGTGTTTGTCCTTTTCCTGTTTCAACATGACAGTCTCTGGACTCCATATAGAAATGGAAGAACTTGTCGGGACCTGCTCAGAATCCTGACCTGAGATCTGTGATTTTGTGATCACATGTTAATCTATCACTGTGGGTGGAATAGTTCTGACCAAATAGTTAAATGTGAACTGTAAATGACATTTATTGCTCTGTCTCTGATTAAAGCCTCGCCGTGCAGTAACTGAAAACAAAGAGAGAAAAAGAGAACTCACCAGTTCTACATTTTCTTGAAGGTCAGACTTCAACTGGTTCAACTCCTCTTTACTTTTGTCCAGATGTTGCTCCAGCTGTTGGATCTGAAGCACCATACAGGTACACTTTAATATTTTCAGTAATAGTCAAAGTCTTTATTTTTTAAGTTATGAGCAGCAATATAAACTGAGCAGAAACAGTGACTGTCCTGATCTTTGTGGGGATAGATCCAGAGATTGATGGAATTTCTCATCATAAATGAAGTTTGATTTTAAATTATTAATCATCGTTCTGTGATATCCGAACTGTCAGCTCATTAAACAACTTCAGGTCTTCCTGTGTACAGACACAGACTAAAAGGTTTTTGCAGGTATCATGACCAGGTATTAGACAGAATGCACATGATGTACTGCAATCTCATTTTACAGTGTTCAGCCCAGCTTCTTACCATCTCCATCCTGTCCTCCAGCTGTGCTCTGAGCTCATTCTTCTCCTGTCTCAGTCCCTCCAGGATCTCCTGCAGCTGATCTCTCTCCTCACTGAGAGACGTCACTCTGCACAGCAGCCTGTCCATCTCCTCTGTGGAGGTCTGACCGCCGGCCTCCTTCTCAGACAGCAGACTGTCTCTCTCTGCTCGTACACTCTCAAGCTGCTCACTTAAAGCTTTAGTCTGTTTAAATGGGGCGATTAATGACTGGTAGTCAGAACACTGGCAATGAAGAGTTAAATATGAATATTCTTCATTAAAATTAACATTTCAACTCACCTGCAGCTCTAAGTCAGATTCCTTCTGCTCACAGAGTTTCATTTGATCGGAGCTCTTTTGTCTCTGCTCGTTCAGCTCCTCTTGAAGAGAATGTAGAAGACACAGAGTCTCTGCAGCCTAAAATAAGAGCACGCTTTGTAAGAACAGAAAAAATACTTCTCTCTTCAAAACACTGTCACTTTATTCTTACCATCAGTGTTTCAATAGTGTACTGTATCTTATTTATATAGTATGTTCATATATATTTATACAGTAATACTTGAATATAGTTGTCACAACAGTACAGTATAGAAGATTCAAACATATATATTTTTTCATAATCTATTTGAGTATATTTTATATTCTTCTTTTTACCTACATTTCATTACAGTATTGGATTTTACTTCTTCAGCTTATTTCTATTTGTCACACACTCTTAATGCTGAGTTGATTCGTTCCTCTTGTCCAACACATTTCATTGTCTTGTTGACCCTGTGTTAACCTGCACATGATAAACAAACCGGAAACTTGTGCTTTAGTGAAATATACTGCGAGGAACAAACCTGTTGTTGCAGCTCAGCTTGCCTCTCTTGGCTTTGTCTTTCCATCTCAGTGTTTCTTTGACTCTGCTCTTGGAGCTGTTGTTGAAGTGAATGGAGAAGGCTTTGAGTCTCTGCAGCCTAAAAATGAGGAAAAGAGATGATCATTTTTCATTCATTCATCCATACAGGAGGAAAAATGCAGAGAAATAAGCATTAACTTGACTGGCAGTGTAATCACACTGAAAACGCAGAGGCTGGAGGTCAGTTTGACCAGACAATTTCCCCTCACCATCTCTACGTTACGCTGCAGATCACCCTCCAACTGGGTCTTCCGCTCACTGACAGCCTGTAGAGTGGTCTGTAGCTGCTGTATCTGTGGCGTAAAATGGCCCATAAGATAAATCAGGCTTTGATACACACACAGTATTTGTTGGAATGCATTTATTGTTGAACTCCTGTTACCTCTTGCTGAAGTTGGGTCGCTGTCTCATCATGTGCTTGCAGTCCTGAGGGCAGCACTTCTGACTGGTTAAACCCACAGTGGGCTTGTGCAACCTGCGGCAGAAAACACACCTTTTCTTTCTCACATTCTGGGCAGACTGTGATTGAATAGACGGGAAATAAAACAGTGTTACATACCATCTCCATCCTGTCCTCCAGCTGTGCTCTGAGCTCATTCTTCTCCTGTCTCAGTCCCTCCAGGATCTCCTGCAGCTGATCTCTCTCCTCACTGAGAGACGTCACTCTGCACAGCAGCTTGTCCATCTCCTCTGTGGAGGTCTGACCGCCGGCCTCCTTCTCAGACAGCAGACTGTCTCTCTCTGCTCGTGCACTCTCAAGCTGCTCAGTCAGAGTCTTTATCTGTTGAAGTGTGAATACTTCTCATTAGGATTTATTCACATGACATGTCAGACATGTTTATTGCTCTTAAAGAATAAAGTATCATTTCTTATAGTTATAACATTTACAAAAAGAGCTTTGGTTTTCCTGATTCATCAAAAAACTTTTACCTGTGTCTGCAGCTCTTCTTGCTGCTCACTCACGTCACTGGGAGGTCCATCCTGTTTAGATGTTCGTGCAGTCTCCAGCTGTTTGATGCGTTCCTTCTGTTCACAGTTCTTCTCCAGGGCTGCCCTCAGCTCCTCCTGATTCTCAATCATCTGTTTGGTCAAAAGATGTTTTCATTTTTCATGCAGCGACAGAGGGCTGTCACAGCTGACAGAGCTCAATGCATTTTAACATCTGCTGAAGCAGCTGCATGATAACTCACCATGTCCACATTTTCCTGCAGGTCCATCTTGAGCTGGTCTCTCTCTGCAGTGATAGAAGCCACAGCAGACAGCAGCTTCTCCATCTCTCCATCAGAGCTCTGAACACCGGCCGCCTGGAGAGTCTCTTTCTCAGATCGCGCGCACTGAAGCTCCTGTGACAGACTCAGAATCTGCTGGGAAGATTTCCAACCATCAGTCAGAACACTGACAATGAAGGATTAAAAGAAAAAACGGTTTCATTAACGCTAAACTCACATCAGATTCCTTCTGCTCGATGAGTTTAACCTGATCTGAGCTCTTCTGCCTCTGCTCCTGGAGCTCGTCCTGAAGAGACTGAAGAAGAACTTGCGTCTCTGCAGCCTAAAAACAATAATGTTTTTTTGTCAAAGCCGTTTCGAGAGAGGACCCTGCACAACACCCTCACATGTACTTTTATATTTTCTTCAGGTGTTTTGTATTGATGCAGTCACTCACCATCTGCAGCTCGTTCCTGAGCTGGTCTCTCTCTGCAGTCAGAGATGTGACTGTAGAGAGCAGCTTCTCCATCTCCTCTGCAGAGCTCTGAACTCCCGCACTCTGCTCCTTCTCAGCTCGCACACACTGAAGCTCTTCAGTCAGCTGATTCAGCTAGAATGAACCAAATATACAAAAATAATTAGATTCATGCCGTTACTTCACTGATGTACAGTTTTCAATCTAAGGACTAACCAGAGATCAGAGAAAAGCTGATAGCAAGTCTGAGTTTAGTCTCATTTCAGAAAAGCGTCATGATGTCTTACTTGTTCTTGGAGTTCTTTGCTGATCTCCTCCTCTGTGCTTCTGGAAACTTCACTGTCCGTAAGCTTCTCCTCCAGATCCTTCACCAGCTGCAGCGTCTCGTTCAGTTTTTCTTCCAGTGATGCTCTGTTTCGTTCACTCTCCTCCAGCTTAAATTAAAACATTACCATCACTTTGTGGTCGGGATCTACAGAGCTCTATTCCAGCCCTTCAGTACAGGATATCTGCCGATACGGAGTCAAATCTGATACTTGGATTTTTATAAATGTTGCTGAAATATGGGACCAACTTTTCTACTGAAGGAGATTACCATAAATAAATCCTAACGTATTCATCATTTCAGAGGAGCCGGACGACAGAGTACACATTAATTCCACAGCTTACTTTCAGGCCTGTCTCTTCAATGGTGGCCATGAGCTGACTCCTCTCAGCATCATAGCGCTGCAGGTCTGAGCGAAGTGAGTCCAGCTGCTGTGTTGCATCAGCACACTGCTGGCTCAGCTCCTGCTCCCTCAGCGTAGCGGCACCAAAGTCTGCTCGGATTTTCAGCATCTCATCCTGGGACGTCTGCAGGGAGTCTCTGAGCTGCTGAGCCTCGTCCTGGTGCAGAGTTTGGGCTGAGAGCAGGTTGTCTCTGTGAGTCTGAACAGCGCACAGCTCCTTGGTCAACTCACACACCTGAGACAACATGGGGTAAAATCACATGTTTATTATGATATGCTCTCCATCTTAATCTGATACTGTGTTCAGAGGATGTTTGGAGGACTGACCTGCTTCGTCAAACTGTCCACCTGATCTGGAAGAGCCTGGAGTGAAGCCACTTCCTCCAGCTGAGCTCTGAGAGCACCCTCTGCATCACGAGATGCCGTCAACTCTTTATTCAGGTTAGCCACTGTTCTCTCAAGTTCCACACTGTCTATCAGATCTGAAGACGGACAGAGAACATCTTACAACTCCTGTCTGACTTCACAGAATGAATGATGCACTCACAACCTACGTCCTAGTTTAAACTTACTTTTTGGGACTTTTCCATCGAGCAGAGTGGTGAGCTTGGTGTTCTCGTCAAACGCAACGTTCAGCTCTTTTTGGAGATCGTTCTGCATCTTTCTGTAGCGTGACTTCTCCGTCTCAAGTTGAGCACGCAGGCTGGTCACCTCAGTGTCCAGCTTCTCATGGCTGGCAGTCAGAGTGACCTAAAGAGGACGCCGTGACAAGAAACACTCAATCACCATCCACGTGACTGTGTGACTGTACATGCAGCACAGAACACAACACACAGTTAAACCACTTTCAACATATTACAGCTCAGTAGACTGTCAGACTGTCTGTGGCCGCTAATCCCGCTTACAGTCGTCTCCTCCAGAGCGATGTTTTGACTGCGCAGGACAGCCCATTCCTTCTTGGTGTCTCTGCTGAGTCCTTCAGCATCATCCAGAGAGCGACGAAGCTTCGCCACCTCCTGCACCAAGTCCTTTCCGTTCTGCAAGGAGGCAACGTGACACAGTTAGCCTGCTCGGTGACGGATCACTTTCATCAACTTCAACTGCTTTCAGCTCTTCAACCACATTAAGTGCTTCAACTTAAGCTGCAGCTCCCATACAACGTCTCACATGCACACGACTTACATTTTAATGTTAAGATGACAGCGAACACTTTCACCACCTGACTGTTGTCTCACCTTTACACTCAACTATTAAACTACATATGGTCTGCTCATGTACAGTATATTCTTTATGTTTGCAACATGTTTTCATAACAGCAGTAGTTGTGGCATATTATATTGCATAAGTGTTGTATTTATCACTTATATTGTGCATCCGTTGTGAATTCAGTTATTTTAAAGATTTTATCATCTAGGTCCTTTAGAATTACACACAATCTGTCTGAGGCTAACTGTAACAGCATCTGCACATCTCTGCTGAGAGAAACTTTATGTGCTGCCGGCATGATGTACCTTCATGATTTTTACATGTGATAAGACAAACATACCATACTCTGAAGTTCCTCCACAAAGTCACCTTTCCTCTTCAGCTCCTCAGACAGAGTTTCTAGTTTGCTCTTGAAAAAACAAAGACAAGAATTACAATTAGATACAAAACTAGGACAGTTGTATGGTCTGGCCTGAAATAATTAAATGAATATTAAACATCTTTTTTCCTCTTTTCATCTTGTACATTTTTGTTGTTAGTCATGGAGCACACAGCTGTGGACTGAGACTGATTATTGAACTCAGCAGTAAACACTAAGACACGTGAAATAACAAGAAGACTTCACTGATGTGTTGTGATGTTTTGTGTGTATTGTAACTGTCCACAAAACAAATGTCTATACACTTACCTGAAGCTCCAGGCACTGCAGTTCAGAGGATTCTACAGCCTTCTTCAAGCTACAGATTTCATTCTGCAACTCATTCTGTAAGATCACAAACAAACACAATGCAAACAACGATAACAAAGCCAAACACATACTGTATATCTAACTGTACAGTCTGAACAGGAACACACTTTACCTCGTGCTCTTTCATGAACTCCTCCTCCAGAGACTTGAACTCGTCCAGCTCTCTCTTCTCCTTCAGCTCCTGTGACAGAGTGGCTTTCTCTTTCTCCAGACTTTCAATCTGCTCGATGAACATCCCCAGCTCCTGCTTCAGATAGTCTCTCTCACCGGCCACCATGTCCTATGAACAGAGTTTCATCAGTTTAAGCAGCACTTGAAGTCCTAATGTTCTCTTTTCATTGTTGTAAGATGAGTCACAGTCACTTTACCTTCTCTGAGGCCAGAGTTTCACACAGCTGGATGGTCTCTGCAAACTCTCTCTTCATCTGGAAAAGCCAGATCAAAAACAATGAACAGTATGTAAAAGGAGATGATGTGAACAGTTTGATGAAGCAGAACAACCTCCAAACATCAAACTGAAAGTGTCAGACGTGATTTCATTCTGTGCTGTCTCAGGTGACGATCTGAGCATTCTGCTCCTATTTGGAGGCCAGAGAGCAGGCACATTAAACACAGCACACCTGTTCATCAGCTCCACTCTGAGTGTGGCTCTGCTCTTCCAGCCGTCTCTCCAGGTCTGCCACTTGGAACTCCAACATCTCCACCTTTTCTGCGGCCTCGTGTTTCTGCTCAGCCTCTGTTTGGAGCTGCAGCTCCAGCTCGGCTGCCTTCTGTTCCACGGTTTGGATTTTCTCCAGGGCCTCGTGTTTCTGCTGGGCCTCTGTTTGGAGCTGTAGCTCCAGCTCGGCCACTCTGCCATCTAATGTTTCGATCTTTGTTATGGCCTCCTCTTTCTGTTGACTCTCCATTTCCAGTTGCTGCTCAAGGTTGGACACTTTCCCTGAAAGCTCACGCATCCGGTCTGGAGACAAAAAGTCTTTGGGACTAGAAGAAGAGATAAGATAAAGATGATTCATTCATTCAGACCAGGGTTTTGTTCTACACACAGTAACGGAGTACACTGTACAGTGTAAATACACAGAATAATAGTCACACGATGAAATGTCACAGAACCAGCTGAGGTGTACCACAGATTAAAGGCCAGAGTTACACTTTCTTTGGTGCTACGCTGGGTGTCATACACAGACCTGTTCACACAGTCCATGCAGTCATACATTTAAGGTTGTGCATGAACCCTCGTAGTCTTATGAATGTGGTGAGGTATAATTTGGAAAGGTTTACAAATATTTAAGTCTTTTCCACTATGAGAATTGAATGACCTATAAGCTTCTCAGAGCTTGGCCAATAAGTCTTCTGAAATTCACAAAATATTCTGTTTTGTTAAAAAGTGCTCTAATGTCTCCACTTGACAACATGAACCATGTTTGTAGCCTCTGTGTGTTTACATTTTAGGAAACTGGCACCATGAAAAATATTCTGAATTAACAGCTCATGTTTCCAGTGTACCTATAGACAAAGAGTATCACTGGATTACACTCTGAAGAATATGACGCTCCACATGCATTTTTTTTAATGTCTCTCTCCTCTCTCTCCTGCTGTGCCTCTCTTAAACCCTAGAGGGCAGCTCACAGTTTGAAGACCAACGCACCAATGAGAACTATTTTATACAAGGATCGTCATTTTATCCAGAACATCAAATGCATCACAATACTAATACTGGATAGAAAATGACATCATCTGTGATATAAGAAGAGCTTCTAACCTCGGGCCACTAGGAGCCCAAATTAGTACCCTGAACTGTTTATTCCTCATTGCTACTGTGGTTATTATTTTACTATTATTATTACTTGTTCTGTTTCATTAAGAATGTATAGTAGGAGCTCACAGAAATACATTTAACTATAGCTGTCCTTGTTCTTCTAATGATTATGTGACAAATAAATTGAATTGAATATAAGAGTTAGTCCCTCATGTTAATGAAACAGGAAAACAAAGCTCTGATTCATGACACACTGGTTACACATCACACGATCACAGATTATTAAAGGAAAATGGAAACTATTCTAACTGTAGCAGAAAGACGGTCACCTGTCTCCAAAGCTTCGCATGGTCACAGAGCTCTGACTCATCTCCATGTCATCTGACGGCTCATCAGGAATCTCCCACTGAGAGTCAAAGTCCTCATCATCTGTTAAAATACACCACGTGAGCACTCGACCGATGGGAACTTTGATTGGCAGTGTGCACCTTTATGTGCTCGTCTTTACCTTCTCCCAGCTCCATCAGACAGGAGCGGTCTGCTTTCCTCTTCCGAGTGAACGATTCGGCAAAGCTGAGGTCAGATGAGCCGCCACAGACGGACGGACGGGCAAGTCTGAGCATCTTTCCTCCCCACGTAACCCTGCGTTTGGGCATCTTAAAAACAGGACATGAGTCATTATGACTATGATAATGGAGAGAAAGCTGTACCCTAACCACAGCTTCATTTGGAGTTATATTTACCTTGTGAACGGGAACCTGGTTTGAGCTGGTGACGAGCAGTTTGGTTAAGTTTTTGATCCTGTCCTCCTGATCTCTCTGGAGCTGGTCCTTTTCTTGGAGCAGCTGGGAGAGAACCTCCTTCTCCGTCGCTGTGGTCTGTGTGACTGAAGAAACCTGCAGGGAGGTGGTCCACATGTCAGAGGGGAGAAAGTGCTGCTGCACATGCAGTGTTAGGTCGAACACAACATGACTGAAGAAAAATAACTAGTTATGACACTTGCCTCATGAAGCCGTCGCTTGAGGTCCACGATTTCATTGCGATATCTTTTGAGCAGGGCCCCGTCATCAGACACCTCTGTCACATGAGGGTCGTTCTTCATTTTCTTTGCAGTGCTGGCAAACTGAAACAAACATCATCTGCTTTAATGCTTCATGTTTTTAACTCTCATATAACTGCTCTGTCTGGACAGATGCATGTTTCACAGACCTGTAGTGTGCTGAGTGTCTCATCGAGCGTGACAGGAGTAATAGTGCAGATGATGACAGTTTTAGCGTTCCCACCCAAGGAGTTCTGCAGGATGCGGGTCAGCTTACTGTCTCTGTAGTTTGTGAAACCCCTGAACAGAGAATGATGTTAGTCGTGTCAGCACCTTGAATTCATGTTCAACACACTGAGAGCCTGTGAATAACTGTCCTCTCATCAGTTCCCTCAACGGTTTACTCCTAAATGATGCTAAATACTTTGTCTGATCCCCAATGGTCAGTACAGTTTATTCTTTACTTGGCAATGTTCGCTAAACATTATTCAGCCAGTATCTTTCCTCATAAATGCAATGGACCACCTGATGTGAATCACCAGTTAAAGATGATGAGTGTAATGACCTAAATAAGACCTGCTAAAGAAAAGTACTGGACAAGGTGTTCAAATTAGAAAGGAAAGCCACAACTGATGCTTGGCAGGATACCCAACTATTCAGCTTTTTAACATAATTCAGGCAGATGCTACAGTGATCACCAGTGGATGAAGTATCTGTATGTAATGTAACAGGACATCTCTGAGCCACCCTGGTTGTCTCCCATTGTGCCTATACAGAGACTAAAACCGGATCCTGTACCCACTGACCTTATCTGACATACAAGTTTTTCAAGAAATAGTTCCAGCTTCTAATTTTACTCCCAGAAAGGAAGCAAACAAGTATTTTACAGAACTATTATTTTAAGCTACTTAAAATAATAGTTGGATGTATGTATTGTATAATTCAAAGTAGAAATTATAAGTATAAATATAAGACAAAAAGGGATGTAATAAGTGCACTGCATGTTCACTGTTCACACACTTTTGGCTTTCGTCAGTCAGCTTCTTGATCACTTGGCCGAGCGTGAACAGGCTGCGGTTGATGTTGCAGCCTTCTTTGAAGCGCGTGCCTAGAATATCAGGACAGATGGATTACTGTAAACTCAGTATACACTCTTCTAACATAATGTCAGCTCTGATTTCATGTTGCAGTCTCACCTTCAGCTCCTGTTTGACTTGCTCTCTCAGATCCAGCTAGATCAACTAAATTCTAGAAGATGAAACAGAACAGCAGGTGACCACATAATTATGACACACACACACACACAATGATACAGATAGCGAGATGAGAGAAAAGATTGAAAACAAGCCTGTGATAAGAAGGAGCTAGCTTACCAAATGAGACACAATAATGGCTCCGTCAGCGTTTTCACCTGACGCTGGGTCACTCCTCTCTCGACTCTCCAAAATCTAAAACAAAACAAACAAACAAACAAAAAAAACTAAATCATCAGAAATCCAAATTTCCCAGAATCCTGCATGTTACTGTATGTTGTGGTGTTGCTTACCATTCGGAAAATGGTGTGTGAACGGCTGCTCCGCTGGTTCATTTTTGTCTTTCCATAGTGACGGTTCTCTACAGAGGCAGAGTGAGCAGAAAACACATTGGTTGTTACACACAGTCTGCAGAGCACGCTCTGTATGGATGACTCTCATGTATGACAATAACATCAGATCTTACTTTCTCCTTTGCGAATCCAGGCCAGGGCTTGTGCAGGAGAGGTAACCAGTTCCTCCGTCAGGTCAGCCACAAAGATGTTTTTCTGCACACAGTGATCATCCACACACAATCAAAAGAAAAGAATAGAAAAGTTCATCTTTTCAGGATTTCTGCCATTCAGTGCTCTGTGTTCCTATAGAGACAAAGCCCAGGAGAAAACTCCAAATCATCTCAAGTGATTCTCCAGTGATTTAATGTTGTACTTCAATGAAATTTTAGTTCCATAATAGAAGCAGCAGAGGCTAATATATCCTAACTTTCCCCCATAATGCAACCCCATTAGCATTTCTAACTTTATTGCCTCTAGTCTTCCCCTGAAACATGTAGCCTCCAAACCCGAGCTGAGATCACTCCTTATTTTTACTTTTATCACCTGTCGCTAAATTCATGTTAATTCGACTCTTCTGTCATTTGTCACCTCTCTCCCTCATTACTCTTTTTGCAGTTCAATGCAACATCGAGTGAGTCACTAAAATGATCGCGCTGATTGCAGCAAAACAGTTCCAGAAGGACCTTTCCTTTTTTAAAAAAAAGTATATATCAGTTATATCAACATTTTAGTTTGAAGGCTGTGAATTTGATTACAATGTGTCATTGTAAATCAAATGTATTTCATCAAAGTTTCATGTCTAATGCTGCTGATTTCATTTTCAGGCTTCTCGGCCAACAGGATGTGATTTTCACACTTGAAACTGAGTTTTAACTTTAAAGTTATGTGCAATGATTTGATAAACACCATCAAACTTCCATATATCCACTTACGTTGATTGTCTCTCGGACTTCCAGGGGTTTTCTCTTCCAGCTGTCAACGAGCAGATCAGTCACCGTTTCATTGTAGATTTCCATGTAAGAAACCCTGAGAAGGAACTCCTTCTTTGGACACTTTTGGCAAAAAAGAAAGTCACTGGTTAAAACAAACGGTGATTGCACAACTGTGGCATAATTCAATGGTGAAACAGTTCTTACGTTTTTAATGGTTTGGAAGACGTCTTCCACAGCGAGCGGAATCACTCCAGGAAAACGATCACTCCCCATCATAGTGAAAGTCTTACCAGAAGAAGTCTGCCCATAAGCAAATATGGTGCCTGCGGATCAAACACAGAATAGATACACAAAATAAACACCATGCAGTTACAGGAAGTGTATGAAACAAGTCGCTGTGTTCACTTTACATGACATACCATTGTATCCTTGAACAGACGAAACAACCAGAGGCTTTGCGATGTCCTGGTACAGCTGATTGGTCGTTTCTTCAGCAGTGAACACTCGGTCTGTGAACAACAGAGGAGGAACGTGAATGTACAGCAGATGATTGATAGTAAATGTGTCAAAGGAACCAAATAATTCAACACATTTCTTTATCCTGCACATGCTGCAAACCATACCGAAACTAAAGCTCTTAGTAGAATTCCCATCATCGATCTGATGAATTGATTTCTTGTCTGCTTTCCAAAACAGCTCGACAGGCTCTGTGTTCTCCGCACTCTCTTCCCTGGAACAAACAAACACATTCAAGAGGGAAACATTAACTCTGTAACTCTGTAATTCTGTGAGAATTCACTGGAGGATGGATTGCTAAAGAATCATCTACAACAAAATGTAAGATTTGGAGGAGAAATCAAACATCTCTTTTGTTCTGAACGGCGTCCTCAGTTATTATGTAATAACAAGTCAATAACATCTGACAATGGGGTCTTGATTAATGTATTGTGGAAACAATAGTAACAAGAGATCACATCTTATTATAGAGATAAAAGATAAAGTCAAAAATTACCAATTTTGTGAGGTGATCCCTGTGTATATGAGCTCACTAAAATCACATCTTATTGTCACACCAACCATTCAGATGAGTATGTCTGAATCTTTTTGACGCTGTGCTCACAGCCTGGCTGTAGGGATGGTAATGTCTGTTAGTGGGACTGTCTGACACTTTTGGTCCAGACTTACACGTCTGAACAACAATCGGATAGATACAACGCCATAAAATCTGTTACAGACGATCATGTTGCTCTCAGGACTAATTATAATAACTTTGTTGGTCAGAGAGCTTTTGGAGTGTAGGCAGGACTCTTAGTGAAACAACAAAACACATTTTTAATTAATTTGCAGTAAAAACATGAATCTTGAAACTTGAATTTGCATTTACACATGACATTTAGCTTTCTGATTATTAATATATGACATAGACCTGGTATCCATGTTGTCTTTAAGGATAGGAAACAGTAAAGATGACCAAAATAACATAAAATGTTCATGGATACAGCTGCAGACAGTTCCTAAATGTTCCAGAGTGGGCTGAATAACGTAACCAGGCTTAACGGTGCCAAACGGCGCCATCTCAAGACGTTACGTCGTGACGTTTGTTACAACAATAACAGTTCAAATATCCATGTAACTGTCATTCAAATGTAGACGAGTTGCCGCCAACAGCCTAAAGCTCCACAGCATTAACGTCAGGTTAGTTCAGTACGTAAAGTTCACTGTAACGTTAGAGCAAAGTTTTACTGTCAACGCTAGCTACACAGTGAACGTCAGTGCTGACCGAAACAAAGAAACAAAGAAACACAGACTTCAGGCTTCAGAATGTAACGAACGTCAAACGACATTACTTTGACTAACATTAACAGTGAGCATTAGCACTGAGGCTAACGTTAGGTTATCTCCAGACCTGTAACTCTCATTAACTGACTGTTGGTTCAAACTTACCTCGCGATGAGCGGGCGGACTCGAACACAGACCTTAACGGCCGACTCTTCTGTCATTTTTCTTTCGGACAGTTACCCGCCAAAAAATAAAATCTGCACGCGAACTAAAACATCTTTGATAAAAGACAACAATAAATAAATATTACGCCTAAAAACTGCAGCGAGCGAGCGCACTGACGGTGACTCCCTTCACTGTTCAAAATCTGTTCCACTTTGTTTTGATTGGTCAACGTCATCGGGCGGACTGATCCACTTGAGGTGACGTGAAAATAAAAGTTTTAGTAGCGACTTTGCTTTTTATTTATTTATTTTTTAATTGTAACAAAATATTTAATAGCTCGTGTAAGTGCAAATGCTTCCGAACGCAAAATTAGTTTGTTTTATCTGAATTTAGCAGCGAAAAATCAAGTTAATATGGACGCGCCCGACGGGTGACGGAAAAAAATGCGACTAGCTTGAGGGACGTCATCAATCCGCGTCTAACATGAAAACACATTGGAGGAACACATGAGAGAGTTGTGGCTTTTGTAGTTCATTTAAAGTGGAGCGTTTACAGCTTCATCTCTGCTGAAATGTCTCTGTTTCATGTGAACAGGTACGTTTATTCACTGTACGCGTTTACACTGCTGCGGTCTGTCAGTTATTATGTCACATTGTCACTTCATGTAGCTGCCACAACATTTTCACATCACATAGCAAAACTAACATGCAGTAAAGTTTTCTTTACTTATGTTCTAGATCAAGCCGATGAGTGTGACATATATAATAGACAATTAAAGGTCCAGTGTGTAAGATTTGGGGCCTTTATTTTCAGAATAAGGCAGACATTGAATATAATGTTCATAACTATGTTTTCATGCATGTATAATCACCTGAAAATAAGAATCTTTTTGTTTTTCTTACTTTGTGGTGGTCCTTTTATATCTACAGTGGGAGCGGGTCCTCTTTCATGGAGGCCGCCATGTTGAAACACCGTGTTTCTACAGTAGCCCAGAACAGACAAACTAAATTCTGACTCTAGACAGGGACCTTTAAATGTTGTTTCTTCTTTATACTAGGAAAGTGAGGATGATGTGAGGTGCAGTGATTACACCGCTAGATGCAACTAAATTCTACACACTGGACCTTTAGTTCTTTGTTAAAATACACAAAATACATGTATTAATCACTGAAAGGAGTTCAAATGATATTTTGGCACACAGAGTAACTCAGTAATGTTTTTTATTTTAGACATTAAAACATTTAAACTGACAGATTAGTACTAAAAACGTGATTCATGAAGATTTGCTAACAGCACAATTAAAAACAACATGGATCATAATGTTTTGTCTCCTTCTGTATGTTTCAGTTCTCTCTCTCTCTCTGCTCTCCTCGTCTCTGTCTTCATCTTTCCTACAGTCTCCTGTTCCTTCTTGTTTTTCCTCTCCTTTGTTTGGACACGTTCAAGTTGTCAATGTTAGTCTCTGAGCTGTGAATGAAGTGACTGTCATCACGTTGTCATCTGCAACACACTGTAATAAACAGAGCAGCAGCAGATCACTGCAATGTAACATTCAGCTACTATCTCACTACAAACCTGAATTTATATTCAGATTCTACCGTCATCTAGTAGTCACTGTAATGTAGTATATAATACGTATTAGCTATGCAAGTAACGTTAGCCATCTGTCTAGTACGGTAAAGAATAGTCTTGCATGACTAGTTGATCAGAACTGTATAATTCAAACATCACAGGCTATTAAATGGGCCAAAAGCTGCTGTGCTTTGATGGAAGTGAAGAATCTGTAACATGACATTAAATTCTGTCACGTTGCTCACAGATATCTTGGAGAGGAGGAAGACGGGAGCGCCTCCAAGGAGTCTCGGTCTCAGGCGTTGCTGGCTAAACTGCAGCAGAAGGCAAAAGAGAAGCAGAGACAGAGTTTGACAGAACAGAGGCGACTGCGACCTGAAGGACAGACAGAACAACCGGACGTCAAAAAGAAAAGAAGAGCTGACGGGGACCGTAGTCAAGAGCCTCAACGCCACAAAAAGAGGAAATCAGAAGCAGAACCTTCGTTTGGGTCGGACTCTGACAACCAAGATGAGCCGGTCAAAGAGAAGATGAAGGACAAGAAAGGAACAAATGAGAAACAGAAGAAGAAGAAGAAGAAGAAGGATCAGTCAGGTATGTGCTAGTTCTTGTACGCACTCATACAGTAGGGTGACATATCAAGTCATTTATGTGATCAGTGACTTGATATTCCTTCATATTGTTATATTGACATTGGCATTGCCGATAGTATCTGCTGATTCTAGCTGACTGCAGATCTCTGGTTGGCTACCAGTGTTTATGTTAGGCTGAGAAATAGCAAGAAATTGTAGTACAAAGCTGCCAAAGATGTGATGATTATTTTAACATGAACAATGGATCAAATCATTATCTGTAAAGTGAAACGAGTCACTCGCAGTCATGAACTCAAGGAGATCAGAAATGTACGACTCATTTGTGAGTGTTTCAGACAATTCATACTGAACAGTCTGCCTTCCTTCAAAGAGAGTAAACACTCCCTGACTTCAGAATCTTAAAACCAGAATCTGAATGAATATGAAGCTTAAGCTCAACACAGAAATGACTAGAAAAATGTAACTTTTAGATTTTGTGATTTTTATATTATATTTCAGTCTCTGTACACTTTTTGCATTTGAGTTGTTTATAGTTGTACCTAATCCTTCCATTGCTTAAAACTTACTCTTATGTGTAGAATCACACTATGTATCTTAGTCACAACTCTATAGTAACCAAATTTAAGCAGCCTTATTAAACAATTCCTTTATTTTATTAGTTTAAAAAGTTTAAAAGAAAATCATCTAACATTTTTAAAGCTCTAAAAAATCAACTAGAAGTGCGATTTTCTTCTCTCAGCGGCACATCGAGAAAAACAGATAAAAGACACACTCAGAAAAAAAAGAAAAAGACGGTACATGATGTGGACTAAGTTCCTCATGTTTTTCGTCATATATCACCCTGCAGATTAGGACTCATTAGTTCAAAGTGTCATCTCAGAGGATTTGCTCAATATTGTGATGATCATTAATATCAATTAAAAGTTCAAACTGGGGATGAAAAGAAACTAACTCCTGCTCGAGTCACTGTAACTCTTTAAAATGTCTTTTAAAGTCCATTTTAGTCAGTGTTTTTTTTTTCAGACACTGTTACTGGAACAGAGGGACAGGAGGACACAGAAGGAGGAGAGGACGCAGAGACAGAAAATAAAACACAAAAACAAACCACAGAGAAGACTTCTGCTCCAACTGGGTTCACAGTTCTGGGAGGATTTGAGAACAAACCTGTCCAAAAGGTACAGTGATTCTGTTAATGGTGTTAGAAGGTCCGGGGGTCAACAGTACCACCAGTGCTCATCCACAGTGTGTGTGTTCATCTGTCCGCAGGTCCACAGAGTCCTGCCTCAGTGGCTCGCTCAGCCTGATGTGATTCACAGAGACATTAAAAGTAACCTGGTCCCTGTCTCTGACATCCCAGGACTGTGTGCTCCGCTCGTGAAAAAGTTACAAAATAATGGAATTCAGCACTTTTTTCCAGGTAATGACACAGACTGTAGTTATGAATGTATTCAACAGCCAGTTTCCAAAGTTCTCAGTGGTTGAGAATAAGCCAGAATTATTTCACTCGAAGGGTTAGTTCACATTTATTGAAGTGTGGAAGTGTTTTTTTATTTAGGCTCTTATCCATAGTCAGTGTGTTACCTACAGTAGTCGGCAGTCAGAAGCTAAACAGTATTTTCTTTCAGACAGCCCTTCCTAACAGGAAACTGAAGCTTTTATATGGATCTATCTTCACTCCAAAGCCACTGGACTTCTTTGACAAAAACAGAATGTTACATCACAGAACACAGGAGTTGCTGGTCTACTGCTGCCTCGATTGATTCATTTATTTCTGTTATTGTGTGTAATGGCAATTTCAGTTTCTTTGTTTCAACCACTTGAGACGCCCAACCTTCCCCCTTCCTAACAGAAGATACCAGGTTATTTTGTGTTTTAAATTGTGATGTCCAGACTTAACTTTGCACCTACATACAAGATCCTGCAGGATACCCCAGGTGTAAAACACACCCAAGGAGGTCGGCCCCGATACCTTCCAACACACAAAAGGGTGTGAAAACACTCTCTGGGGGGGGCGGCCCCTGCAGCAGACAAAGGGATGTGAAACATACTCTAGGGGGTGTTCCTCAGGTATAAATGTTTAGGTATCCCCATGCTCGGGGTCTTTCTTCATCTTTGACCGCTCGCGTGTTGATTGACCTTTTCTTTGCAAAGAAAATAAAACCTTGTCGGCCGGCAGAAGTCTCTATTTCATTCTTCACCAGCAGCAGAGAAAATTTCCACAACATGTGTTAATATGTTTTTTTAACATGGTAGTTCAGATCTGAACTAACCTTAGTTGCTTCAAATCAAGGCAGCGGTAGACTAGCAACTCCCGTGTTCTGTAAGGAGAAATTTCTGTTTTTGTCAAAGAAGTCTGGTGGCTTTGCAGCGAGGATAGATCAATATAACAAACCTTCAATAAATCCAAACTGACTCTTTAGTATTGCTGTTAGTTCATATGTTTGTCACGTTGAACAGTGTTTGCTTTGAAAAGCCGGGCTCAGACTACCGGGGCGATTTATCCCCGGTTCCCTCCTCCTGAAGGGATGCTGTTAAAGATGTTTTGGAACTGTTGGTGTGTTGAGTGTACACTAGAGAAATGAATCAAACGTGTGAAGAATACTGTGACCTTTCACAGTGCAAACGGAGGTCATCCCAGCCATCTTGGAGAGTGCACAGCAGGGCCTGCTGATTGGACGAGGCGGCTACAAGCCCAGAGATATTTGTGTGTCTGCACCAACAGGCAGCGGCAAGACACTTGCATTTGTCATGCCTGTCATTCAGGTGAGCTGCCCATCATCTAAGTAGCAAGACATGCATACAATATGTACAGACACTGCTGTGTGTGAAGAAAGAACATATAGAAAGCCTCTCCAATGTTCTCCTCCATCAGGTGCTGATGGAGCGGGTCGTGTGTGAAGTCCGGGCTTTGGCTGTATTGCCCACCAAGGAGCTCGCCCAGCAGGTCAGATTCTTTAAAAACGAAGTCTGGATCACACAGTCCAGTTATCCAGTTCCCTCCACAGCAGAGCTCAGCTCACATGTTCTCCTGCACAGGTTTGCAAAGTGTTCACATCATACGCTGAGGGAACCACTCTGAAAGTGGTGATGCTGGCTGGTCAGAAGACCTTCGCTGCAGAGCAGGCGTCACTGTCAGAACTCAGGTGAGTCCAGCCTCATGGGAACAGAGCTGCAGCAGCTGCACCATTACTGCGTCACGTTAGTGTATGTAAGTAAATCCACTGAAGTATTATACTGCACCATCTATGCACTTTTAAGGTACTTGACGGTGATGGTACGTGACGTCGCTGTTGTACATTTTTTTATGAATGATTCCAAACTGTAAATATTAGGAATAATATTTAATTATTATATACTATTATATTATAATGGTGGAGCTGAGTATTTTCAGATGGTACATGGTGTAAAACGTTTGGGAACCAGTATAATGAGTCCTTTGACCTTCTGTACTCTCTACTTCTCTACTTTTATTGAAGTAAATGATCTGAACACGTCTTTCACTGGTTTGCTGAATAAATGTTAGTTATCTGGATTCTGTCTGGAAGAAACACATAATGAATATCTGAAGTTTGATGATTAAATATGCGAGTTTGGATTTCATATTGACTGTTATAAAAATGTTAAAGTACCAAAAGTTTGTCATTTAATCTGATTTAATTGTCTTTACTCTAATTTGATCACGTAGATATTAGTTTAGATTTTTTTTTAAAAGAGAATTTTTGTATTTTTACTGTGTTTGGCTGCTTATGTTCATTCATCAGCATTTAACACCTGAAAATATGAGCATATATAAAATTGCTCTGAGATAATTCAAGTCTGATCTACAGTTGCATGTACAGTAATCCATTTCGCCCTGCGTGCCGGCTTATGGTAATAGACGTTTCATTGTAAAAGTAGCAACGTCATGCAAATAAATCATATCTCTTAAAGTAATACTGTGTCAGTTGTGTTGAACAGCCACTGTGGTGGTTCTTATAGGATAATAATAAATATATCAAACTGAATCACAAAAGTCAGTGACATATCAGTATGTATCTAAAGTTTGCTAACATAAGCCATCATAAGCTAGAGGTCACGTTAGACCATATTGGGCTGTAGCAGTGTCTGTCATGAATTCAGTTATTGTTTTGTTAGAGGAACACTGTGGTGCTGATTCTCTCAGGCGATGCTGTTTGTTTTGTTTTTCTACATGGTGTTTTATATATATTACCACCAGGAGTGCCAAAGTCAGTGAAGAACTTGTCTTATTTAGCTGGTATTTAAAGGAGGACTTGGTGTTTGTACAATAATTCTAATAATAAATGATTCTTCTTGCTCTGATTGGTCTTCTTTCTTCCAGAGGCGGCATGAGACGCAGTCTAGCAGACATCGTTGTGGCCACTCCAGGTCGACTGGTCGATCACATCAACAAGAACTCTGGCTTCTGTCTGGAACACCTCAGGTTTCTTGTGAGTTCATAAAAGCTGCAGAGATATAACTGACTCCACAGAGCACTACAACCAGTCTGTTATGCTTTATTAAAATGTGTGCTTTCATTCCAGATCATTGACGAGGCCGACAGGATGATTGACAGCATGCACCAGTCTTGGCTCAGTCAGGTGGTAAAGGCGGTGTACAGATCAGGAAGTGGACCAGAGACCATGTCCATGTTTAGGCGGACTGAGCCGGCATACATCACAGCGGCCAGGTGAGTGAGTGTTTGGGAAATGTGCTTTTCTGCCTTCTAAGAGTAAGGTGAGAAGTACAGAGCTGGAGTCAGCACATGGTTAGCCTAGCTTAGCATAAAGACTGGAAGCAGGGGGAAACAGATGGTCCTTTTTACATTTCTGTCTGTGCTGAGATCAGTTTTGTAGTACTCAGGATTGGTCTTGGTCTTCAGACCAGTCTCAAGAACACTTTTTAAATGTTTTTGGGGATATCACTAAAATGCCAGTGAATTGTCTGATTTCCTTGTTAACATAATTACTATGATTAGATGTAAAATGAAACCAATCACTCATTTCTAATCTATTTTTTTTTTAGAAAAAAGTTTTTTTTTTTTTTTTTTTTTTTTTTTTTTACTATTAACTGCTGTCAGCCTTTACATCAAGAAAGTGAATGCAGGAGACTGAGAAAAAGTTGTGGCTGTCTGGGAGAAGATGCCAAATCTTCCATGATTAAAATCTGACTTCTTAAACCACAAAAAATTGATCTGCAAAACACGTCCAAAAGAAAACACACAGCAGCCTGTGAAATCTGCAACACAACGCTGACAGAGACAGTGACTACAACACTGGTGTAGACTGAACAAAGAAGACATAAAGTGTTAATGTTTCAGCAGATGTCGAGGTGTTGGTCGGTGTATCTTCTATGTAAGATCTATGTTTAGATCTGGTCATGTGAGGTTAGATGACACCCGTATAGTAAACCTCTGTGTCCGTGGTAGACTGGTGCAGTGCAGCTGTAGAATGTAAACTGGGTCGAGTGTTAAACGTGTTTCTCTCTCAGCCTGTCTCCTCCTCAGATGCCGCTGCAGAAGCTGCTGTTTTCTGCCACGCTCACACAGAACCCAGAGAAGTTGCAGCAGCTGGGCCTCCACCAGCCCAGGCTCTTCAGCTCCATCCATGGTCAGTCCAGCGCCTCATCAGCAACCCCCACCCAGAAACAAGACCGCTTCGACTTCCCCCAAGGCCTGACGGTAAGAGATGACCTTTGACCTTCAGGATGGATGAAACTGTCAGGGGCTTTGGTCACTTTGCTAATGACTGCTGATGATCTTTGTGTTTTTAGGAGTATTATGTGCCCTGTACGTTAAGCAAAAAGCCCCTCCTTATCCTCCACTTCATCCTGCGCATGAAGCTCAGCCCCATCCTCTGTTTCACCAACTCCAGAGAGACCGCACACAGGTTGGAGAACACGTTTCTTGAACTGTCACGTGCTGTACACTCTTTCAGTGTGGTCTGACTGTGTTCTCCTCCTCAGACTTTTCTTGCTGGTGCAGCTCTTTGGTGGAATTCAGGCTGCTGAGTTCTCCTCCAGACTCTCTCCTGGTGAGAGGAAGAAGACGCTGAAGGAATTTGAACAAGGAAAGATCCAGCTGTGAGTGTGTGAGTGTGTGAGTGTGTGTGTGTGAGTGTGTTTGTGAGTGTGTGAGTGTGAGTGTGTGTGTGTACATACATGTGAGGCGGTAAAGTGATATTTGTATACCTGTATACAGACAGTTGTGTTGAACAAAACTGAGCTCCTACACTCTGTCAACATTTACTGTGGTGTAGTTGTGGATTGCAACCTACTCACATCACCCTATACTTCCTAGCATGAAGGAGAAACTATGGTGTCTGTGAATCACCACGTGCCAAAGGTTCTGTCTAGAGCTAGTGTTTAGTTTGTCCGCTCTGGGCTACTGTAGAAACATGGTGGTTCAACATGGCTGATACCTGCAGTATCTGTAGATATAAAGAAAAACATAATGATTCTTATTTTCAAGTTATCATACACTAATAAACAAAGTTATGAATATCATATTCTGTAAATAGAGCCCTCTAAATCTGACACACTGGACTTAGTCCATCATATATACTGTACATCGGCATACTTCAGATGGACATCAACCAGTCCTGGGGACCAAAACAGCAGTTTACTGCCAGGTTTCCTTTAAATTGTTTTTTTAAATGAATATTGATATTGTATCTTGATATGTTTAGCAGCATGATATTGCCATGTGTCCTTGATGTATGCCAAACATTAGAGATGTTCAAACCTGAGGTGCTGCATACAGCAGGAGGATGTTAGCTGTGGATTTCATCAAGTCTTAAAATAAATTAAAAACATTATTAAAATGAAATCCAGCCTGTCACAGCTCCATGTCCTGTTTGATCCAAACCCAGCAGAACAGAGACAGAATCAGAATCATTGGCATTATAAAGTGACTCAGTAACTTTGACTGTAGACAAAAAAATTACACAATCATACAGATACAGATGTAGAGCTAACAAGTCAAAACCATACTATATTTATTTACTTATAAGTTCTTGCAGTGTGAGCCTTGAATAAACTGTGATGATGTCATCCTGAAGGTTGATCAGCACAGACGCAGCTGCCAGAGGCATCGACGTCAGCGGGGTCAAATGTGTTGTGAATTATGATGCACCGCAGTACATCAGGACATACATCCACAGGTGAGCTGCCTCACACCTGGACTACAGGTAATCCTCCATATTATGTCCTGACTGAGACGTTGTCCTGACTTCTGTCTTTGTTCAGGATTGGAAGAACAGCACGAGCGGGGAAAGCAGGCCTGGCCTTCACCTTTCTGCTCGGAGTACAGGTGAAGCACTTCTACATACTTTATATGCATAATTACTGGGGATGTCACCATATTGATTTAATATTAAAAATCGATCCGTGTGTTTGAATTTCAATGATGGAAATCAAAAGCAGGATCGATGATTGTCCCAGTAAACCTTCAAGTGACTGTTTTAGGTTTAAATCAAATTGTGCATTTAAAGAATTGTGACACCCGTGTTATAAACATGGGCAAGGTGGACACACATGATCAATATAAACAGGAAGTTAAGTCTTTTTCATTGTCACGCTCAGGAGAAGAACTTCCTGCAGATGGTGGCGGAAGCAGGAAGCCCCGGGATTCAAAAGCAGATCGTCAAACCTGAGAACCTGAAGAGCATGGAGGCCCGATATGAACAAACACTGCAGGAGCTGGCTAATGCCATCAAGGTAACACGTCTCTTCTGTCTATCTGTGTTGAATGCAACCAACTTTAATCTTTGATTCAATAAATGATGAATCTGTCCGTTTCATTGATCTCCTCAGCAGTAGTTAGTAGTAGTTTTGGTCATTTTCATGCTGACTTGCAGACTTCACCTTCCAGCTGTGATATATGAAAGATTATTGAATCACTGTTTGTTTCTGTCTGCAGGATGAGAAAGCTAAATGATGGAGGAGCGGTGCAGGACGTTCTCCTCCGTGCTGAAGATCAGCTGTATTTGGAGTTATTATAAAACATTGACTGTGTGTGTATGAGGAAGCTGTTGATTTCAGCTCCACAGCAACGCACCAACAACCCAACAAATAATGAGGAGCTGAAGTCAAACACTGACTGATTTATGTGGCTAAAAACTTGATTAAAGACAAACTGTTATTTTGTTATTCTTCATCAGTCTGCCGTGTACAGAAGTGAGATTATCAAAGAATATGAAGTGAATAACCGTGTGTTCATAAACTGTTCTGTCATTTGTGAAGTGATATCTCTTCATCTGTTTTTTAAGTTTCATTATAGATATTTTTTTTGAATGAAATTTGACCTTTTCCACTTTTTTTCCACATTAGAGCTTTACATTTTATTTTAGAGTCATCCAGACAGTCAATCATTCCCTGCCAATACTAAAGATTCTACACACATACACACACACACATAGCTGCTGATCTGATTGGACCTCAAACTCTCAGGTTGAAGTTGGGTGAAGTTATGGCTGCAGATAATTATTCTCCATGAATCAGTCGATACTTTCTTGGATACATCTGCATATTAATGCCCATTACAAGTTTCCAATGTGTCTTTAAATGTCTTGACCAACAGTCCAAAGCCAGAGCTGCTCAGCTTCAGCTGAATGATATGAACAGAGACACACAGTGAACATCGTGTCTGTGCTGTGACAGCTTCTTGTTGTTTCTACAGACTTCAACGTGTGTAACAGAGGCAGAGAACAGGTGACACGTTTCAGTCCAGTCAGGCTTTAATTCACTCTGTCCTTACAGTACGCACGCACACACACACATCAGTCCCACTTGGAGCTCTTCCTCCTCATGTATCTCTCTCCCTCGCTGTCGATGGCCTCGTACAGCTGCTGGTCGTTCTCCTTCATGGCGTGCATGTAGCCCAGGTAGCCCACACAGAGGGTGATGGTGACCAGTCCAAACGCCATCACCGGTTTGTTCTGGAAAACACAACATGAGACACACTCTGGTATAATAGCTATGTAGAGGCTGGCTGGATAGTTTCGCCTTTACGGTAGGTTAACGTTAAGTTAACGTTAGAGTCTCACAGGTTTGATGAAGAGCTCGGGGTTGACGGCTCGGAACAGTGTGGTGGTCTGCGCGCCCCTCAGCCCGGGAGTCCTGTAACCTTTTTCCCCGGGACTCTCCTTCCCTTTACCAGCCTCTTTCTCTGACATGTCCGGTCAGACCTTTCCTCTGGCAGCTCTTTACATAAATATGACCAGAACTCCAGATATGAATGTTATGCGGCTGCCTCCGTGAATGCGGCCATGTTTGAAAGTCAAAGAGGACTGCGAACAGACGAGAGGAGAGGAGGACACGTCACAGCGCCCCCAGCGGCCACCGGCGGGAAACGCCATGACTGGTACACTGTGTTTACAGCAGGAGTCTTCAACCTTCAACCGAGAGACAAGCAAAACAGAGACCCCCACATGTCATTCATTTTTTAAAATGTGTCACAGTTTAAGCCTGGCCTATAATAACTTTTATATTTACTTTTTTTTAAACCTATCTATATACTGGATTATTAGACCATATGTGTTTATGTTGATAAAAAGTTCATGTATAATTATTATTGTTGTTGTTGTTAGTGAGGCTTATATTTTCTATTATTATTATTTTTCAACAAAGAAACATTTAGCTTCAGGATGTCAGGTACCTCACTGATATGATATGACCTCTGCAGAGGTGGAAAGAGTAGCTGTAGGATCTCGAGCTTGAGGCCTTGTTACTGTGACAAATGTATCCATTCTGCTTCACTAATAATATCAAACTAATAACTCGTATTATTTAGTAAAGTTACTGATTCACGTTAATTTCACAACGAAGAACAAACTGCTGTAATTTAGCCAACACCTTTCCTTACCTTTCTTTTCTTCCCCTCCGATAGCAGCTCGTCACAGTGTTAGACTGCATCATTAAAATCATTTATTTTGTAAATCGTTTTTGTCAGTCGTAGCCTACTATTGCATATTAATGCTTGCAGTTTACTCAATATCATTTAAATTTTTTTTTAAGTTAAGAAAATTGTCAATTATTATGACAAAAATTGGTGGACCCCCTGCGGTACCTTTGCTGGCCCCCTAGGGATCACAGACTCCTGGTTGAAGACCCCTGGTTTACAGGTTGGAGAAGCAATGAATAGCAGGCCAGTGATTGTCCCCATCTATTATACATTTAGGCTAAATATTTTCTGTCCATTCCAAAAGAATATATTAATAAGAAATAAAGAATGGTAAAAATATGATAAGTAGCCCATCTCATATTACTTATTAAAGGTCCAGTGTGTAAGATTTAGTGACACCTAGCAGTGAAGTTGCAGATTGCAACCAAATGAACACTCTCCCACACCACACCCTCTCCTTCCAAGCATGTAGGAAACACTCTGGAAGCAAAATACACATAAAAAAGTCCATATGTATATCAGTGTTTGGTTTGTCTGTTCTGGCCTACTGTAGAAAAATGGTGGTTCAAAATGGCGGCCTCTATGGAAGAGGACCCACTCTCACTGTAGATATAAAGGGCTCATTTTAAGACAACAAAAAACACAACAATTCTTATACACAGGTTATGATACACTAATAAAAACATACTAATGTACATTGTATTCCTTTCCTACAAAGAAATCTTAAAGAACTCTTAATAAATCTTACACACTGGACCTTTAAGTAAAATAATTAATAACTATGTACCCAGGAGCAGATCATCAAACACTGTTTAACGTGTTGAGAAAAAGGCTGTTCCTTTTATGTGTACACATACTTTGTGAAGCTGATGAAGATAAGAGACAGGAATCTTGCTAAAATATTTACATCTTCCAGAGGAACCAATCAGCTCAGAACTGAGGGTCACAGACAGGAAGTCAGACAGTACTGAGAGACAGATGAACATAGTTAGAATAATGTCATCTGTATTCCTTCAAATATGATTAGAACATGCAGGAAACTTTGTTAGAATAATTACTATTACTACACCATAGTAAATGTTGACAGAGTACAAAACGTTTGGGATATTCGGCTTTCAGATGAAATTTCAGAGTTCACCTAAAATGCACTCTAACCTTTACAGGTGAACTTCATTTGACCTTCTGTAAACTTTTGAATGCACATGTCCAGCTGTTCAATGTTTCAGTACTTATTGCATAACATGCTGTTCTCTAACAAGGTGATTAAAAATCACAACAAGTGTGTGATCCATGAATGGACCGCTAAATGTTCTGCTTCAATGACAGTTTGTATTTAAACAGTCCTCTTCATCATGCTGTTCACATTTTGACATCATGACACCAAGACGACACCTAACAATCCATCAACAGTACCTGGTCAGTGTGAGGCTTCAAACAGGAAGTACTCAGAGGGAAGTTCCCACTGAGCGCTGAGTGTCACAGAGTGTCATCAGCAGGTTGGAATAAGTCCACTTGTGAATAGCATGAGACGACTAGTCGAGTCAAGTCGAGTCAAGGTCACGACAAATCACTGAGTCATTAAAATGTTTTGTTGTGGTATACACACCACTGTTGTTAGCTTTTGCCTCAATAAATTGTTTGAGATGAAGAAATTACCATTGCATGCTTCTAATTAAATGCCCTACTTTCATGATATAATATTACTGTAGCATGAACTTTTTACATTTTCCATGAATTTCACCTGAAAATCAAATATCCCAAACTTTTTGTGAGGAGTGTATGATGATGAGTAGTATTCATACAGACTAGGTAGTAGACTAGACTAGGTAGACTAGTATAGTAGTATTCCAGTTTCCCTTCCTTTACCCAGGTGTACCATTTAACTGGGCACCTCCTAGTGGTTTGAATAGCCTGCTGCAGTGATCTTACTGGTTTTCCTCATTGACTGATAACTGCTATCTTTGTATTAAACAAATACCACAACATTCAAACTGATTAGAATGAGCACAGCTGGAATATATATATGGACCACCAAAAACAGTACATCTATTACAGGCTCTGGGATTTTCAGACTGGAGACGCTGACACATATGAGACACAGGCAGCAGGAAGGCACACGCCTGAGGCTACATGTATTATTCATCAGCAGTAACATGATCTGACTCATCAAAGTTACATGTGTCAGTGCAGGTGGGAGAATAAAGAAATAAAACACAGCTGCTGTGTGTGTGTATTTGATATTGATGATATTTACAGTGTCCTCCCCCACACTGAGCATGAACACGACAGGCAGCACATATTATTTGCATTGGCTCCATGGTGATGTTCTCTGTGTACACACACATGCACACACTTAACTTCATGCTGTCCAACAGGTGACGTGGGGGAAGATCCATTCGCACACCATTTCTGGTAGAATCACAGTAAACACAGAAACAAAAGAGAAAGCAGAGTGACATACAGCTGATCATATCACACAGAGCTACATGTATGTGTGTGTTCGGCATGAATGTGCTTGGATAAGGTGTGGCACAGAGCCCTGCAGGTGTGCAGAGGAGGACACACAGCACCGAGCCGACACCATCTGCTGATACACAGAGGACAAAACTCCCGGTAAGTTTTCTGTTGTTTTCTCTCTTCTATTTGAAAAACACACACACACACACACACACACACACACACACACACACACACACACACACACACACACACACACACACACACACACACACACACACACACACAGAGCTTTTTAGATAGGATTTGAGCTTTCAGTAGGAGGACATGAAATAACACACTGTAGTTTTAGGCCGACTGTGTGGATGAGGTCTGTGCTTTGTCATCAGTAAACACAGAGCGGACTGTTCAACGACGCTGCTTTAATAAAAGTCTTTAATATTATACTGTATATTCTGTGTGCTGTGTTTATGTAGCTACGGGTTGATATTTGTAATCAACAATAGATTTCCTATGATTATATTCAGAGGATGAATATAATTATGCCAACAACCTACTAACAACCATTCATACAAAGCTCTGTATAGAACAGCTTTAAATTTGATTTTGTATGACATACTGTTATAATTAAATAGAGTCCTTTCTCATTTATACATTGTGTAGTACACATATACATACATCAACAGTACACTTATACATATTGGATTTTGATTTTATCTTTTTGTTAATATATTTTATTAATATCACTCCAGTTTTTACTTAAAGTTTTGTTTTATTGTATTTTATTTCTGTATGTTTGTCTTCTGTTATCTCTCATATCACATCTTGTGCTCATAATGCTGAGCTCATCCAACATAATTCATATTTCTGTTGACCCTGTGTTAACCTACATATGACAAGTCAAAGTGAAACCGAAAACTCAATATTAAGTGACTGAATCTTATGACTCTCCTGACTCTGTCACCTGATTAGGAATTTCAACTTGTTGCTGTTAGAATGAAGCGACCCCCCCAAGTGTGTGTGAGTGTGCTCCAGTGGAGCAGCCAGACAAAGCTGGTGACTGTCCTGGTGCTTTGTGGTCATTTGAATATTTGTAAATGTGTTTGCTCCACTGGAGCACAGCTCCAACAGAGTTAATGAGCCCATTCATTACACATCACGCATATGGCTACCTGTGCTACCAAATCTGAATCCGCCACCACCTACCACCTAAACCGAGACCAAGTTAAGACTTTCTCAAGGCTTGAGATGGAGTCAGGATAGTATAGAGCTACTTAGGTAGCTAATATTTTTCAGATCTCTTTGGGCGACGTGTGGTCACAGCTGTCTCAGTAGGCGGTGCAGAATTTACAGACTGCGGTGTGTTTTCTTTCTGTGTGTTTTGTAGATCAACTCTTTGTAGTTTAGAAAGTCAAATTTTAATATTTGGCTGGTGCCTCCTCCCAGACAACCACTTCCCATTCTCCTTCCCACATTTGCTTTCTTTGAATGCTTGTGAACGGGAGAGGAGGGCTCACAGCCGTTAACAAAAATTTCAAATTAGTTATTGGTTTCACTTGGTTGCTGCAGGAAGTTTTACATCCAATCACAGTGATGATGTGAACAATTAAATCAGATAGTGCTCAGGCAGCTGTGGTCTTGAAATAAAATCCAGAATCTGAGACAGAATGTCTGAGACTGAAACAAGATCAGAGACCAGTCTTGAGACCAGTCTTAAAAACAAGACTGATCTGGAATACTGTTACATCGGTGCGATGAATGGAAATGAATGGCTTACAGGAATCTGTTGTATATATAAAGCATGTTATTGGGCGGCTGTGGCTCGGAGGTAGAGCGGGTCATCCACTAATCAGAAGATTGGCGGTTCGATCCCTGGCTTCTCCAGTCTGCATGTCAAAGTGTCCTTGGGCAAGATAATGAATCCCAAATTGCTCCTGAAGGCTGTGCCATCGGTGTGTGAATGTGTATGAATGGTTAGCTCCTCAAACTGATGAGCAGTTGGCACCTTGCATGGCAGCCAGTGCCAGTGTATGAATGTGGGTGAATGAGATACGTACTGTAAAAGAGCTTTGAGTGGTCGGAAGACTAGAAAGGCCTGTATAAGTACAGTCCATTTATTGTAGGTAAACTTTGTGTTGCTGTATTCAGTTCTGACTAACTCTTGGTTTATCCCTCAGCAGGAGAAGAAGATGAACTGGGGTTTTTTGGAGAACATCCTCAGTGGGGTAAACAAGTACTCCACTGTGATTGGACGGATCTGGCTCTCTGTGGTCTTTCTCTTCAGGATCTTGGTGTATGTGGCCGCGGCCGAGCAGGTGTGGAAGGATGAGCAGAAGGATTTCATGTGCAACACGGAGCAGCCGGGCTGTGAGAACGCCTGCTTTGATCACTTCTTCCCCATCTCGCAGGTGCGCCTCTGGGCCCTGCAGCTCATCATGGTGTCCACCCCGTCCCTGCTGGTGGCCCTGCATGTGGCCTACAGGGAGCACCGGGAGGCCAAACACAAGAAGAAACTGTACAAGGACAAAGGGAGCCTTGATGGAGGTCTGTTCTGTACCTACATCGTCAGCCTGGTCTTTAAAACAGCCTTCGAGGTGGGCTCCCTGCTTGCTTTCTATTTCCTGTACAACGGCTTTGAAATGCCCATGCTGCTCCGCTGCCGCCAGGATCCCTGTCCCAACACGGTGGACTGTTATATCGCCAAGGCCACGGAGAAGAAGATCTTCCTGTACATCATGGGCTGCACCTCCATTCTGTGCATCACTCTGAATTTTGTGGAGCTCATGTACATTGTGTGGAAGCAGCTGTGGAAATGTTTTGTCAGACGCTACGCCCCCGTGGAAGAGAAGGCTTTCAGCCGGCCGTCTGTTTCCATTGTCAACAAGTTTGCCTCCTCTGAGCCGACAGTGCACACAGACAGCAACACACAACCCGTGTCAGCTGAGAACCAGCTCGTCCAGTAGAGGACTGGGACTGACTCAGAGCTCATGTTGCCTGCTCAGAGTGAAACCACAGTGAAACTGTGGCTCCCCAGATAAACAAACAGAAACACTGTTTACTGATTTAATGGTACAATTAAGCCTAAATTAAGAAAAGCTATGACAAGCTGCCTTTTCAGGAATTAGTGTGAACAGACGCTAATTACAGATACTAGTGAATGATTAAACATATGTAATAACACTTTAATTTCTTTTTCTTTTTAAAAGTCCTGACTGGGTGATATCTGCAATTAAGGATTCAGTTTTACTGGAAACATGAGTTCTTATTTCCACTATAATACTATGAGAGTTCTAATAGTCAAATTTGGTTCATTTGGCATTCAGCCAATTTTACACAGTAAGACAGTACTTATTATTTAGCCTGAGAAAACATTTGTTTTATGTGGCTCTGGAGGACATTTATCAAGTCTGAGATAATAACCTGATCACTGTCACATCATCAGGGTTGATCTCTCGTCGGGCTTGGAGATCACAGATTGTTCTGCGTGTAGGTAGGGAGGATCTAAAGACGCTGTCAAGTTTCATTCTTGATTTTTGAAACATAATTCTTTTAAAAGGAAACACTCTTTTTTCAAACTTCACAGACGGGTCACACGAATGTAGGTAACGTAAACACGTAAACACTCTTTGTTTTAAAGAAAGTGTGTGTCAAAAGACGTCTTCATGGCAGACATTTTGCCACGTAAAAGGAAAACGGTGACACGTTTGGTTCCATCAGGCGTCCCAGTAAGTCGGCGGGTTACAGTTAATGACTTCTTTGTTCCAGCAGATTTATTTCAAATGTCTTCTTCCGGTTGTGTTGGACAGCCAGTCACATGACTAACTCTGTGCTGCTTCTCTTGATTGACAGACATTTTGAAATAAAATCTTCAGGAACGAAATATCATCAGAATATTGTGCATGTTTTTTTTTTATTATTTCATATCTTCATGTAATGTTTTGAAAATGGCATTTAATATTGAACACTGGAGTCAGAACTATATTGGACACCAAATGTAATAGTGACATGTTGGACGTCTATTTTTATGCAAACAATGCTGTTTAGTTCTTAGATATATTAGTTAACCCTGTTTTGCTTGACTGAATACAAGTTTAACTAATCAAACTGCAGACATCAATTATAATTTTGATTGGTAACAAATTATGACTTAAGCTTTATTTAGTTATCTTGAATGTGGTTATAGATTATTGAAATGAAATGAATGAAATTATTTGTATAAAATGACCTCCCAAAGTGGAAAAAAAATACATCATCAATACTAAAACGAGAGGTAAAAAAATGAACAGACACTATGTCACTGTCAAACTAACTCAGGGTCCCATCAGCTGCAGAAACAGACAGATGGAGAACATCGACAGGTGGAGCATTCTTAAAGGATAAAGGTGTCATTGTTCTATCAGGATTCTAATGTTTGTTTCAATACTGTTAGCTTTTCATGAGGATGAACTGAATTTAACTGATAATAAAATGTATATATTTTTCTATTTATTTAAGCATCAAAGTTAAGATCAGTTAATCACCTTATGGACTTTCTGTTGATGATCAGCACTACCCATAATATTTGTATTGCTTCTGAACATGTTAAGTGTGATAATAAATGTATATATACACACACACCTTTAAATCTGCTCTTCTTTCTCAACACACCAGTGTCAGATTTAGGGGGCTTGATTTGCACAATATGACAGAAATGGAATATAATATTCCTTACTATGTTTTCATGAGTGTAATCACCTGAAAATAAGAATTATGTTTTTGTCACCTCAGAATAAAACCTAAAGCTAGACACTGCAGGTCTCCCACAGAGTAGTCCAGAACAAACTTGACATTGGCTCAAGGGCCTTTCATGCATTCAGTCACTGTAACCTTCCTTCATCCTAGGAAGGGGAGAACTGCAATTCACAATTACACCACTAGGTGCCACTAAATCCCACACATTGGTTAACTGACACAACTGCCAACATTGCTGAATGACCTCATTAAAGCACCTTGCTCCTCTAACTGAAGTGCATTTATTTTTCCCCACATGTACTTGCCTCAGCCTATAAAGTAGAAGCAACAGTAATGTAACAACACAAAAGGTTCCCATTTTGTATGAATATGTAAACATTTTTTTTTTTAACATTCAGTCTTCATGCTAAGCAAACAAATAATGGATAAACACGTCCACATGGGAAACATTCAAAATGACCTCTGAAATCCTGATGAACATTTAATACAAGAAACCCATGTACTAGTTCTAGCTCATTTGTTTTTAATTGAAAAACTTCCACAGAATCATTTTTCATTCAGTTTGCATGCATCTGCTCCAAACTCGACACCATAAAAGGACTTCCTGTACTGCGGTGTAATCTAACAACTGATAAAAAACAAACCAAACAAGTCAAACTGGTTGTAAAAAAGCTGTTCATTTTAATAGTAAGACTGCTGGTGGCAGTGAGTGATTTCAAACTATATACACCACACACGATAATCAACATCTTCAAATCACGAACTACACACAACACAATCCATTTCAAAGTTCATCTGTCTGTGAGTCCCACATCACCAAAAGCTGACGCCATGTTTCAGTTTCCAGCCAAATGTTCAGACTTTGTTTTTGACTTTACAGTCCATAAATAAAAACATGCTATACACTATTCTATAAAAAAAAGACAAAAATCGTACAGACAATATTACAGTATATTTCAAAACAACTTTTTTTTTAATAACAGGATGTGTAAAAAACATGTAGGGCACCAGTCTGCAGCAGATTTTACTCATTCTAGTCCTGAGATTCTGCTTTTCAAAAATAAAAAGACGAGTCAGTCACTTTTTTCCAAAAGCACGGTGGGCCACATTTCCTGCAGCTGTTTCAACATCATGTCTGCGACATCTGAGAAGGCCTTATCTATAATTACTTTCACCTTACTAAGTGATTTCAAATTCTGACGGTTGCTGAACCTGACACACGTGTCTTTGGTGTTTGGATTGGATGGTTTTTTCCACATTTCCGGTACCTCAACTTTCCGTGTCAAGGGATGCTCACATTTATTTGACTGTTCCAGAAACTTTAAGAAAGACATTTCGAATCCCATTGGTTTAAAAGCAGCCAGTGGAGCGCTCTGCTCAGCCAGAGTCTCCTCCTGTATTACTGCAGGGCAAGAGGAGTCTGATTCATCGTCCCTGCTGTACACCACAGCAACCTTGGTTGTACGTGGAATTTTCTTACGTTTCACAATTTTCCCGATCAGTTTTCGTGGACGTCCTCGTTTTCGCTTCAGCACCACAGAGCCATCGGAACTTTCATCATTTGACAATTTGCTGTCAAACAATGCAGCAGGGATGCTGCCTGCTGCTGCCCTTTTGCGTAGGACGGGCTTTGAATATTCATATTCCCCCCCTTCCAGACTGGGTTCTGCTGTCAACTCGTTGTCTGACAGGTCAGAGGTGTTGTCCGACTTGGAATCATCACTCCTGATGGAGCGGCATTTCTGCCTGGGGAACTTTTTGCAGAATATGAAATGACTCCTCTGCTGTTCCAGGTACTTTTCTGACAGTCCATGTCCAATGTAATGCTTTAAAATGCTCCGCTCTGATTTCATGACTGAATCGCAACCTTTAATCATACAGGGGTACTGCAGAGGAAATTTCTTCGTGCACATGGCGGATGCCTCCACCTTAGATTTCAAGGAGGGTTTTCCATATTTAGTCCAGTGATTATTTTTTACTTTGCCAACTCTCTTTGCCTCATTTCCCCGCTGTAGAATCTTTTTATTGCTCTCAATGTTTTCCTTCCCATTACTTGTCTTGGTAATTTGGTAAAGCAAAGTCTTAGAGCTCTGCTTCATCCCATCTTCTTTTATCCGTTGATTCTTTAGTTTGGGCTGGTACAGGTCTTGATGCTTTTTCATGACATGTCTGAGCAGGTTTGACTTTGTGGCATATGAACGGTCACAGCCTTCTATTTCACACTTGAATGAGCCATTTAATTGTTCAGGTTTGGCTAACTTCATATCTTTATGCTGTTCTTTGACGTGTCCTATATACTTCCAGAAAGCAGTAAAAGATGCTGTGCATCCTTGATGGCCACAGGTAAACTTGCCAAGCTTGATGCTGGACAAGATATTCCCAACCTTATCAAGACTGAACTCATGCAGCTGAAGATAATGCTGCAAAAGGTTGGGAACTTCTTGGAAAACTCTGGAGCAGTCTTTGACTTGACATCTGAATTCATAAATTTTGGGGATGTCTGCCTCTGGATCCTCCTCATCGTGGTCCATCACTTCATCCAGTCCCTCACTCTGGTCCTGCTCTTTGTTCACCTCTAATGCTGACAAAGCAGACTGATGAACAGCCCTGTAGTGGAGGATCAGATTGTGCTGGATAGTGAAGGCTGCCACACAGCCTTGATGAACACAGCGATATGGTCTGTATGGACTCATGGCATCACCTGAGTTGGGCTTCTTCTCCTTTGTCTTCTTAGTAATCTCTATATTGGACTGACTGTTGATTGCAGATGGTTTGTTAGGATACAGGGGTCCATTCATCTGAGGCATGGCAGACAGAGTGTGGGCGAGAGGGGCTGACATTTTGGGCAAAGGGGCTCCAACTAGTTGACCACTTGCATGTTGAGTGGGCACCTTGGGGAAGTTTCTTTGGTGTCCATGTGACCACTGTTCTGATGCCATGCCTGCTTGTACTGACTGGAAGGCTAAAGTGGAGGTCTGGGCCTGAACTGGTGGAGTCATTGCTTGGTTGTGCATTGGAGTTGTTTGCAAAGGATGAATGACTGTCAAACGACTGTCATCTTGAAATTTCCTATTATTTATGTCCACGTTAGCACGTGGTACAAATGCTTGTGATGGGCATTCACGTTTTACTGGATCTTGAAGTGAATACAGATGTGCTCTGTTCTCCACTGATGAATGAGTAACTGCTGCGGTTTGAGCCTGGTTTTGAATAGCAGCTAATGCAGCAGTTTTTTCCTGTCTGCGCTTCATGTCTAGATCTGCAATCTCCTTAGCTGATAATTGGTGAGCTGTCTGGTAGTGAGTGCGAAGGTTTGAGTTACGAGTGAATGCTTTACTACATTTCTGACATTTGAATGGAGCATATTGGCCATATCTTTTTTTAACCACATTCACCATGTCAAGTGTGTAGTTGTGTGTTTTAGACAGGTGCTTCCAAAGAGCTTCACCTGACATGGAACTAAATGTGCAGTTTTCATTCTCACAAGCAAATGGCTTGACAAAGTTTGGTGATGTTGATGTCGTTGAGCTTGGTAAATAGACCTTTGCAGCTCCTGCTTGGCTGTTTGTAGTATTGCTATTTTGTATCATGGAAGCTGACATCTGATCAGGTATTTCTCTGACCAAGTCAAGCCTCTCAAATGCACTTTGAATTTCTGTCATCCACTGTTGCTGGCTGGCAGATAATTGAGTGGGCTCTAGATCTGCATCATTTGCTGTAATGCCTATGGGGCTTAGAACCTCCTTCTGTGGGGTAGAGGTCTCTCTGAAAGAAGTAAAGCTCCGTGTGTTCAGTAGATGCTCAATTTCATCAGAGGTTCCTGGGATCGCTGAGTTTTCTTGAATAACTTGTCCTTCACTTACTGAGTCACTCTTTACATCACAAGTATTATTGGAAGGACTACACAATGGGCCGAAAGACATGGGATTCTTTGAATTTGCATTAGGGTCAGTGCTTGAATGAAATGAGCTATGTCTACGCTGAAAGTCTCCAGCCAAAATCTGCTCCCGCAGTCTCTTTTTAATATCTTGGTCAGTTGTCCTTCTTTGTGTCTCAGCCTGCTTGCCACTTGTTACTGGACTAAGCTGACTATCAGGTAACAGTGTCTGCATCACTGGGTTTGAATCTGTATCTGGTGTCTGAATGGCGGTCTCAGAGTGATAGCCTTCATTGGGGTTTGTGGGGACACCTGCAGGAACAGCAGTGGATGAGTTTCCTGTGAGCATTTGAGAAAGAAGCGGGTCTGGAAATTCACTTGCAGCAAATGTATCAACAATTGGCTGGGGGTAATGAGCTGCACTATACGAGTTGTCCTCTTGCTTCAGCTGGACATTTTCTGTATGCTGTATGACTGAGCTCCCTGGCAAACGTTCACCAGCTCCATAGGGAACACATTGGTTTTGGAACAATGGTTGGGCAGCATGTGTGTGCACAAAAAGATCGGACATGTTGGATTCAGTCATGATTTGTTTAAGAATATCATCATTTGTCTCACCATTCCCATATACTGGCAAATTATCTTGTGGATAACTAGCAGTGGGGTAATCTTTTGCAGCTGCTGAACCATTTGTTACTGACTGATGGGACTTCTGATACACAGCAGCAGGACTATAAGACAACTGCGGCTGAGCAGTGCTGACTGTTTGCTCTGAATTGAGAAGGTCAAGAAATGATGCTGGCAAGTCTGTGTTCAGTTCAGACTCATCGTATGGTTTACAACTTGCACGCTTGGACAAATGGCCTCCGAGGGATTTGGGACTATTAAATTCTCTAAAACACCTGCAACAAATAAATTTGCCATCCCTAAGAATAGCTGGCCATTTGGTCCTTCTGTTTCTTTTGGTGGGCTTTTGATTTTCAGAAACGTTTTCAGAGACGACTGGGGCATTTTGAGATTGGTTGTTACAATTATTTTGGCTGGCACTGTCTGGAGAAGGAAAACTGGACTGCACATGTGTTTGCATTGATTTTGTTTTTTCTGGGGGCCTGGAACCGCAGACTAAACCACTTTGCATCTGGGATGTATATGGCGAAAGAAGGTTGTTTGTTGCTTGTTGTGACACTTCCTTAGCTTCATCCATATATGAAGGCAAAACTGCTTGGGACCCATTTTCCATTAGTGGTGACTGCAAAGATGCTGCTGGTCTGGTCATGGTTGATCCCATCATAGAACAAGATGGGACACTAAGTGGCAGAGCAGTACTGGAAGAATCAACTTGTGGGATTGCTTGCATGTTAGATGGATAGACTTGGGAAGAGCCACAGTTTGGAATTTGTTCACTTCCAGGGACTGAAGGCCAATTTTGACTACCTGGATTTGTATCACTTCCTAACTGAGAAAGAACAATGGGATTTAAAACATTTTCCATCACATGTGAAGCACTGTGGTTGTTGGCAGATGAGGAATGGGGATGGAGGGGATTATATTTTGTGCTTGTACCCATGTTAGTATAAGGGGGTGATTGGATAACATTCTGCCTCTGCACTCCATGAACTGGTACACTGTTGCCCTGCTGGTTCTGAAATGAGACAACTGAACCGAGGTGTCCGACAGATGACGTGCTCGGTGCTGGAGCGTAGGTTATCTTGAGTTTAGTTCGAGCAACTTTCCATTGTTCGTAGAAGTCTGGGTGAACCGTTTTCATGTGCTTGGTAACGCTTCTATGGGAGCTGTAGTGTCTTGTACATGTTTCAAATGCACAGTGAAATCGCTCTCTCTGTCCTGGGTGGGGACCTGTGCTAGTTGAGGATGTCACAGAGTTCTCTGGTCTGTTCCCAGTTAGTGGCTGTGGGGTTACTGTTGGAGGAAGTGGTTGTGACATTGCTGGCTCTATAGAGTTCTGGAGTGGTGATACCGTTGACAGATTGCTATTACACATTGGCCCTTGTTGCCCTGGCAATGTTAAATTGCAGCCAGAGTTGTAGCTCATTGATCCAGTAGTTGCATTACTGTGGAACATTTGTGGCCGACCTTGTGGGACATCTGTATTATAGTTATGCGTCACATTACCTAAGCTAGCTTCAAATGGAGGTATTGGTTGATTGTGTTGGGGTGGACTCATATAATCTAAAGAATGACCACCTGAACCATCTCTGTGTCTATTAGTATCAGACAAGTGAGAATTCACAGGCTGAATCACAGAATTATTTAAACTTTGTGGATGACTGGCTGAGAAAGGCATATTATGTTGTTCATGTTTGACTTCGTATCGTTCTAAGGTTTCCACAGGTCTCTCAGTGGACACTGGCATCCTTCCATGATCTGGATTAACAGCACATTCAGTATTCCAGTTTTCTAGGGAATTCTCTTGTTTAATTGGAGTGTGATTGGAAAGCATCTGTTCAATGAGTGAAGGACCAGGCTGCAAATTTTGTGAGATCTGTTCAGAAGATTGGCTTTCCTCTTCCTGGGTGTCGTGCTTCTCTTGGTGCAAATCCAGCTGCTGTTGTGTATGGAATACCTTTCCACAGTCCACAACTTTACAAGTGAAAGTTTTATAATGTTGTGCCTCGTGGTCATAGAGTTTGAAGGCCTCGTTGAAAATCTTTCCACAGTTTGGAAACATGCATCTAGCCTTAAATACAGAATGTGTTTTCCTGTGTACAAGAAGCTCAGTGTTGGACAGGAAACTTGCCTTGCAGTTCAGCTGGATACAGATGTAAGGCTTCACGCCACAGTGGACCTGTAAATGATCATTAAGGTGGGTGACGTTAACAAAGTGGCGGCGGCAATACTGGCAGACAACCTTTTTGCTCTGCATTTCGAGGAAAGTTTTCGCTTCTTCGTTGTCCCCGTGGGCTTTAACATGTGCAACAAGATTTTTGAAATATTTGAAGCTCCTTCTGCATTTTCCAACAGGGCACACGTTTTCCTCGCTACAGTTCATGTTAGAATTAGCCACTCTGATCTGCACGTTGTTGACCAACGCACCATTTTGCCCCAGGGAATCAGCATTTTCATGAAGTTCATTCTCTGTCTTTGCCTTTAATGCTGCCATAACAGGGGCAGCCGTTTTAGGATTAGCCAATTTCTTGTTTGTTTTCATTGCAGTCAGCCTTTCCTTGCAAGACTGCTTAACATGTGATGTTACGTGGGGAATCAATGTGTCTTTTGAGGTAAAGGTTTGAGCACATATCGGGCAACTGTACACTCCACCACTCAGATGAGTCTGTGCATGGCGTACAATCCTGTGGCCAAGAAACTCTTTGTCACACAGCACACAGTACTGCATATATGCCTGCCAGTTTCGGAACCTGGCTGATATGAAACCTTTTTCTCTCAGTTTCTTCATTTCTCTGTTTTTTTGTCTCTTGTCTGTTATATCTTTCAGTTCATAGGTGCCACTGATTAAGTGGTCTGGGATATTCTTATACTCCTCCTGACTGAGGAAGTCTTCCTCTTCTTCAGGGTCTTCAGTATCATTCAGCAAGTCAATGGATGAGACAATTGAAGCTTCTTCACCCATTAATGCTAGACAATGGCGCTTGAGTGTTTTCCAGTCCCAGAACTCCGGGTCAAAAGGCCACTGGGTTTTAAAAACCAGCAGAAGCTCGCAGCGTAGTGAGTTGGGAACAGGCATATTCTCCTCCTCTAGTTTTTGATCTGGTTCATTGTAAAGAGTCTCTACAGCATAGTATGAATCCACTGTGGGCTCCAAAAGGAACTCTGTCAGCTGGCAGGCTCGCTTGACTTCCAGGTCAGTGGGAAGCAAACAGGAAATAGTTTTACACACAGTGGCTTTGGTGCTTCCATCCTCTGATTCCATCCGCAGAGCCCTTATGCACATTTCAATGCACACTGGCAGTCCAACGCTGTCAATCTATAAAAAAAAAGGAAGCAGAATAAGTTTATGTTGACAAATACATGGAACACAATTATTCTGAAACTCACCTGGAACTTGCACAATTGATAAAGCATCAAAGCAAGCAATTACATTTTTTGACACTCCCCTGCTCGACAAAGTTACCAGCTACAAGATATGGCTGCTGGTAATGTACATTTTTCACAACAATAGCAAAGTGAGTCATTACTCAATTAATAATGAATCATTAGAATTATTACTTGTGAATACATTAAAAGGGGTACTACATCAACAACCTACTGTAGACCTGAAAGGTGGCTTAGACATATGTACACCAAATATGGCTATATACGCTTTCATTTGTCTTGACCATGCGGGGGGAAAAAATAATAATCACAGACTGCTAAAAACACTATGTTGGCCGACATTGGTGCATAACAAAATGATCAAACAAAAGACAGTGAAAATGTTGATTATGAAACCATTGTAAATCACATGAATTCAAGCTGATCGTAGCTGCTGTTTCACATTTCAAGCTGCCACGTAGTGACCATTTAATCCTAAAACGATTGCTTTAAACTTCATTCACAGTCTATGTACATGTGTGTATGTATTGGAATGTGATGGTAGCTTCTGTTTGTTGGTGGGCACACAGTGTGATAATACCACAGCATTTTACTGACCTCTGATTGGATGACCTTGATGAGGAACAGGATGTGGTACATGGTTTTGGAAAGTAAAGACATCTGGCGGCATCTGTCGAGGAAGGCCTGCTCTGACGGTTCCAAACGCTTCAGCAGCTTGCTCCAAAACAAAGTGAGCTCCCTAATTTATAAAAAGGGAAATCGTTGACCATTAATTATCTATTTATTTATCTGATATTGACCATCAGCTTCTCACTATTATTAATACCAACATACAACAGTCACAAGAAAGTAACAGAAGGCTTTATCAACCATAGACACTCAGTACGTTTACATGCAGCAAAAAATTTGAATTTCTGATCGTATCAGACATAGTTCGGACTTTTAAAATGCTTGTAAACACCTTAATCTGACCTACTTCGGACCATAATGGACATCTCAAAATCGGATAAGAACACCTAGATAATTCGTTCATAGTCGGCTTTTTAACTCCATGTATACTCGGCAATCGGATCTAAATTGGATTTTGCATTCTGCGCATGCTCGAGAATTTCCGCCGGGGCTTTCACCCGGTAGTGAAAGGAGACGGCGTTTTAAATAGCGGTGTTGTTGCTTTTATATGCATTATTAGGAGGAAAATAATGCACGAAATGTACGCTACTGTAGCATTGTCCATCTCCTCATACGCAATCATTGTTTGAATGCTGTCAGATAGTTAGTTGTTGCTGATAAGCAGAGGTCAACCGGACTTGGCTCTTTGTTGAGAGGGCTACAGCGCCACATAGCGAATGGAGTCAGCCATGCTCCGGCCGTTTATCCGATTCTCTGAATGGCATGTATACTCAGACAAGTGATCCGGTCCTATGCATGTCATTATCTGATACGATCAGAAATTCGAATTTTTTGCTGCATGTAAACGTACTGAGTGAGCGTGCATCAACACTAAATACTGACTCATTATGTGCTATTGGTTCATTTGGAGTAAATGAACATGCGCAGGCCACTGCATTAAACTTCACATCACATTTTATTCAAAAATCAGACTACTATGACATCACCAGCAATCTGTTATGTATAAACATATACATGTTAGTAAGATAAACATACAGTTGGCTGAATTCCAATAGAATCATTCTGGAGTATCATAAACAGCTCAGCACCAATTTATTCAAAATGGACACATTCAGACTACCTGATGAAGTTAGTCTATGTTCTAACACAACACTGTTCATCTTGGAGACCCAACTCATCAAAAACATTTAAGTTATCAGCAAGCATGCATAGAGTTTTGCTAGTAAAGACAGCTATATTCTTACCAAGCGCAGTATGTGTCTCCTTGGAGGAGCTGTCGGGTCAGGAAGGCCGAGCATAAGCTGAAAGCTGCCCTCTCGTCTCCGTCAGACTCCAGGTTGCAGATCATCTCTAGTGCATCACGGCAGTCCACCTTTGAAAGCTGCATAGACAGACCACATATACAGTAAGTATAAGTACGTTTTACTAGAAAACTAAATATACACTTAATCAAACACCCACAAGCTTCATCAGCTGATATATTAAATAACAAGAGATTCCAGAAATGCCTCCAACAGTCTCAAATTACTTTCAGGTGTAGGCTGCCATCTTGTGGATGAAGAACGTATCACAGTAAATGGTCTAAAGGTCTAAACTGAGTGGAAAGCATAGCACAGATAGCAGAAGAGGAAGGATTCCAGCTAGAGATGGATATCAGTACTGCTTATTGATGTGGTACATTAACTGGTACTCAACTGTACTGTTTTCTTAAAGCATACACAAATACAAGTCTAGTGATCTCAGCTCTGTTGCTCCAACTCACCTCATCCATCAGGTGATTCTGTTCTGAGGTAGCACAGAGGCAGACGAGGTACATCTGCTTGAAAGGTCCCTTCCCTTGGAAGGCAGGACACTGGGAGCATGTCTTTGCCAGCAGTGCAGCCTTCCCCAGTTGATTCTCCTTCATTAGCTGCTTCACTCTCATCTCCAACAGGACAAGTCCCTCCTGCTCCAGGAACTCCTCAACTGAAAGACAGTCAAAATATTGATGTGACATTTTATAAATGTTGTTTAATGGTTTGTACAACAAGAGGGCAGCAAGTACTTTTTTCTTTTAGACAAAAACAAGAACGGTAACTAGCCCCTGATCCATTCACCTGTCATTCTGATCATGCACAAATATTATGATACTGTTGATCAAACATGCAGGTCTCATCTACTTCACATTACATCACATGCACACTGTATAAGAGACAGAGTGCAGATTACAGGGCTCGTCATTGTTATCATCTCCTGGTATAAATTGATAATTAATACATATTTATGACCCAATCATCATTAAAAACGAGATGTGGTTAGATTTTGGTTGTATATCCTGATTGCACCATTTTTATGAGCAGGATGGGAGAGGGGAGTGAACAAGAGGAGATGAGGAGTGCCAATGAATGAAGATTTAAGATTTCTGGTCTGGGCTAAGCCCCCAATGTTTCATGATCCTGACACCTGTGTTTGACAACATCATATTTTCATGACCACTCCACTGTATCATCTGTTATCCTGCATGCTGGGGGTTCAACTCACTGTCACTGACATAAGAGATCTATCAAACATTGGATCATCAGTGACAGCAAACCCATGCCTTCATTTATAAGGCTCTCTTGTTGATGCTGCTGAGATGCTGTATTTAACATCCCTAGTTGGCTTCAGAGATAATAAATCCTCATATCAACTCTAAAGTGGGGGAAACTGGTTTCTCGTACGATGCACCTCACTACTAGAATGAAGTGCAACACAGCTTGAAATTCCTTTGAGAGACTTGAAAGCTTTTCAAGCTTTAATCAGTGTGGCTGTGATGGTTACTTTGAGTGAAGTGCTTTTCTTGTGATCTTGGGCTATATTATAAGATGTATTTCTTACTGTTAACAATTAGACTGAATATCATTAACAATCTTATGAAGAGTAAAATATCATTATAGATATCTACAATTACAGTTCCTACTTGGATACATTCAAACAAAAGCCTGTATGCAGTATGTAAGTTTTTAAAACCTCAGTTTGTTGAGATGTGATGTACAGGCTCTATCTGCAAGAAACACCATCAGCATTTCTCTGCATGAATTATATTTTACTATACTATCTTTATGAGCATGCTGCAGAGAAGAATCCCTACTGCATGATGCTGCCGCTACCAATGCTTCGGTGGCCATGGTGCGTTTCTTGTGGCATCATTTTGGTCTCATCAGACCGTTGAGCCTCATTCTACAGGCTTTCAGTCAATGAAGTGGAACTGTCAGACATGTTTCTGTGTTGTTTAATGTTGTGTGGCTGACCAGCTTATTAGCCCTCTTGCTTGAAAGCTGACATCAGAGGTGCACTTTTACCCAGTGAGTGTATGTTCGGCATGACAAAATGTGTGTTCAAGTTTGTGAGGAAGGACACTTGGGGTTGTTGTTAAAAGTCTGTGTAAGTCTTGTGCTGTGTAGCTCATTGCAATCTCAGAACCCATCAGCTATCGTCTGACAACGTTTAAGCCTTTAAGGGCAACAGCCCGTGTTTCTGAGCCTGTGGTGTAGCCAGTGGATTTCTGGAAAACAGATAACGGATATCTCTGCCAAGACTTCATCTGCAGTCCAATAAGCAAACTGATACGCAAGAATGACAAGAAAGACACATTTGTGCTAATCTTGACAAAACAGATATCTGCATATGAATGCTGATAACTTCAAGAAAGCTAAATCATTGTCAGATTACATTACATGCTGGCCACTTCTTAAGCTCTCTACACTGACTGTTTCAATTGAAACGTGATTGGCTAATGCTACTACCAGAAACCTGAATTCTTCTAATGCCAAAATCTTGGAGCCTAAACATTAAACAGCATACACTACTCACAAAAAGTTACTAATATTCAACTTTCAGGTAAAATTTATGGAAAATGTAACAAGTTCATGCTACAGTGATATTATATCATGAAAGTATAGCATTTAATTAGAAGCATGCAATGGTAATTTCAAACAACAGTGGTGTGTATACCACAACAAAAAATGACTCAGTAACCTGTCATGTGACCTTGACCATCGATTACAGCTCGACTAGACGTCTCATGCTGTTCACAAGTGGACTTATTCCAACCTGCTGATGACACTGGATGACAATCCAACTGCTGATGGATTGTTAGGTGTCGTCTTGGTGTCATGATGTCAAAATGTGAACAGCATGATGAAGAGGACTGTTTAAATACAAACTGTCATTGAAGCAGAACATTTAGCGGTCCATTCATGGATCACACACTTGTTGTGATTTTTAATCACCTTGTTAGAGAACAGCATGTTATGCAATAAGTACTGAAACATTGAACAGTTGGACATGTGCATTCAAAAGTTTACAGAAGGTCAAATGAAGTTCACCTGTAAAGGTTAGAGTGCATTTTAGGTGAACTCTGAAATTTCATCTGAAAGCCGAATATCACAAACTTTTTTTAAGCAGCGAATATATGCCTCCCTCCTTTCACTCTGAAGACCAGCACAGAAACTCACCATGTTCAGTCTGAAGGTCCTCATTGGACAGAAGGCCCTGCAGGACCCTGTTGGTCCAAACACCATCATGCTGGCCAAGAGCAGACAGCAGGGACAGCTGAGTGATTCCATTCTCCTGCAACTTACTGTAAGCAAACTGTACACAACAAGAAAGCTCCATGACTATCTGAGTCATTGTGTGTTCAGTCAAGGTTTGAACAGAAAATGAAAAGCAAGTTTATGGAATCTTAATTATTTGTGAACCCGGCATATAAAATCTGTCTGAAATCATATTGTTCACTTGTCATCACTTCAATCTGAAGATCAATAGTGTTTAGCACAGGTTGGACATTTTGAAAGCAGAGATATTTCAGCTACACTGTACACTACACTACTGTTTACAAAGACAAGTGCAGTGTCTAAAAAAAACAGAGGACGGTGTGGGGTGACAGTGTTTTGTTGTGTTGTTCTGGCCTCGCATGTTTTTCAAATAAATCAACATGACTTTGAGAAAACGTGAATCCTCAGGTTTACCTGCACAGATGACTTGAATTCTTTCCATAAACCATCTGGAACATCCTTCTTCAGTGAGAGTAAAAGCTCCACAAAACTCCTGCAGAATGAACAGCAATCAACCAAAATATGACGGTGATACTTTTGAATTTAAAAAGCTGTGATTTAGCTTTTGGGACAGTCTGATTGATTACAGAGGTTAGCTCTCGGTTTTATCTGCAGTTAATTACATTTTAATGGTACTTACAGTGAGAGCCTCTCAATCACAAGAGGGACATTTTCACACTGCAGGGAGAGGTATGGAGAGGCCTGGGCGTAACTCAGCAGGGCAACTATGTACACTTCCACCAACGGCAAAGGCTCGTCCTCTATACTCCAACGGTCTGCATACTCCAGCAGCGTCTATAGAGAGGGAACCACGGTCATTACTTTACAAGCAATAATGCCCACTAGGGCTGAAAAGACAAAGACAGAAACAAAAGGTTCAACAGTAAATCTAAGGAAGCATCAGAAGACCTGTGTGACTCTGTTTGATTGACACAAGTCATGTTAATTCAAGCATTTTTATTTTTTAATTTGATATTTTAATAATGTTTGGCTGGATTTATAGCGACTGAGGTTAGCTAAGTTACTATTTACAAAACAACTTACTAACACCAGTGTTTGTAGTTAGCTAAACTGTACCCTAACTGGAGCTGTCTCCAAATGAAAATAAGAGGACTAACATTTATCCTAACCTCAGTATTTTCCCTTACAACCTTTTTTATTTCCCACGTTGAGCATTTTAATTTGACTCACCATGAGCCTTTTACAGTATTTCCGAGACATACAGTTAAAAAATGAACATGCACATTTGAAAAGAACATTCCCTGTATTTGGTCAGGGCATTTCTTCATGAAAAGGTCACAAGACACAGATATGCTGGGTTTTAGTGTGCATTCATCTCCCAAAGGCTTGAACAGAAGTGGCATCTAGCAGAACAGTAGAATGTTTATGATGCCGTAATGGCTCTTCTTCTTACAAGGACACTGATAATATCACAACCTATCAAGACTTCATCTCTGATCTGCCGGCTATTTAATGTCCAATCAGTGTGAATCTTTTACCAATATTGACGGTTTGCTTTATGGCTATGTTAGCAGTCATGCAGTACTCCAAGAAATACAGAAAATAGAGCATGTTTACAACTAGCCTTACTACAGCAAACACCACGGGACATAAAATATCGGACAATTTTCCTGGACACAAAAACACATAAAATATGAAGAGCAAGTGCTTGAAATGAGCAATTTTGGTGTTATACTTTGGCATGTTTAATCATACACACATTATCCTGAAAGAGCTTGCTTTAACTGAAAGCTGCCAAATTTACTGGTGACTTGTTTAAACTTGTCTAATTCCCTGAGTTACTTTGGTTACTAGAGTCGCGCTGTTGTGACCACAGGTTTCAAGCTTTCAGGTGAATGGTGTTAGAACCAACATTTGAAGAAAAGCTGGGCTGTGGACCATTCTTTACCAAGAGCCATTCAACATACATTACTAGATACTTATACACTGCTGAATGCATAAACACAGAGGGATCAGTCAGACTGGGTTCATGTTTTACCCTGACAAACGTAAGATGTTTGTGAAAGATATCCATAATTTTAGCATGCATGTTTTTGCATAAAATATAAGAAGTGGAAGCACAGCTGTGGAAAAAAAAACAAAAACTAGTCAGTTTTTCTGTTTGGAGCATCCATTGTGAACATTCGTGCTGACCTTGGTCAGAAAATGAAGTGCAGTCTTGTTATTGTGGATTTGTGCCGGAGAGAGCAGGCTGCAGGGAAGAGAACCAAGAGCAAACACAGCTCTGTTTACAGAGCATGCTCTCCGCTTCTCACATAGCTCAACTTCAGCATACACACATGATCTTCCACCCACAGCATCTCCCTCTGAGCTTTTTACTCTATTGTTGAACATAACACAGTAACCATTACAAAGCATTGTGCCTTCCAAATGTATTATGTCTGAATGTTGTTGTGTACTTGATGTGTTTGATGCACGTCTCCATCCTCATCTCATCCTACACACTGGTGCTTCAATGTTCAGCTGACTAGAGGGGTGACAGTTCCACTTTGTCCAACTGAGATCACGTTATTCATCAAGAAAATCTTGCTTTTATGCCTGTATCTACTATTGCAGCACACTTTATAACATACATGCATTCTGATAGTCGTAACAGTCTGTGTGTCAGTTCTGCACATTAAACAGGATCTGATCCTCCCTGATGCAACCAGACCAAACGAGGGTACTGGGTTCCTGCTGGTAAAGAAAACACTCCGTGATAAATGGTGTGCTTTAGTGAAGTTACCTTAAGACCAAATTGGCTGCTGGAATATTGATGGATCTGAAATGGTCTCAGTGTTGTTCATTATGATGACTCACTTACATTTGATCAGTGTGTCTTTGGGCCAATGTTCCAGGAAGTAACAGCAAGTTTTGGAAGTTGCCGTCAGGCTGGAAACCTGCCAGCTACATTTGTTTGCCAAAGTCAACACAACAGTTTTAACCTGATTACTACAGCGATGTTTTCAGCAAACACTAATGGATGTAATGTTCTTTCAAAGACACACACCGCTATCCTTGTTGTAACCTTTACCCTAAACTCAGACATAACCAATCCTCGTCTAACTCCTAACCAGGACCTCAGAAATGGTGTTGTGTCACATCAGGACCAGTCTGACAAAGTCAGTGTTTATACCAGAAAATGTCACCAATAAGTAGGGCTGGGCGATATGGCCTAAAAATAAAATCTCCGATTTTTTCACAACACATCCGATTTTAATCGATTTTTTTTTCTTAAAAACTTTTGGGAAACCGGAGCCCCACGTCACGCTCCACAAGCCAATCAGACACTCAGATCGGTCAAACCTCCACAGACAGACTTAAATGTCTCTGAAGCAGAGACTATCCAGGTGGATTCACAGACTAAACTCTGATAATCTACCTGTGTGTGTGTTCTGACTTTGTTTATTTCATGTACCAGCTTCTAAATCTGAGTCCGACTCGCAATTTACACCACAAAATATAATGACACGAAGAAGTTTAATTTGATTTGTGTCCGACGATGAGAGAGAGAGAGAGAGAGAGAGAGAGAGAGAGAGAGAGAGAGAGAGAGAGAGAGAGAGAGAGAGAGAGAGAGAGAGAGAGAGAGAGAGAGAGAGAGAGAGAGAGAGAGAGAGCGCTTTGGTCGAGAGACATAGAGTAACAATAATAGAGAACGAGCGCCGGCCTCGATAAAGCTGTTAATCAGAGAAATAAAAAGTTATTTCCTGATTGTTTCACAGCGGTTACATTCAGCAGGTATACACACGCCCACATTAACCCACCTCAGCTTCCCTCACCACCACCGGACAACCCTGCTACGAGTTGCTGCAATCCCTGGTGTTACTGGAGGGAGCTGTACCGTAATTACCCTAGTTAAAGTGATCGATTTTCATTTTTAGACATCGTCCTAAATCATGAATTCGAATTAATTGATAAAATCGATTTATTGCCCTGCCCTACCAAAAAGTAACAGAAATAGATATAGGTAGTAACATGATATGTGACAATGATAAGACACATTTCTGCTCATTTCTAGAAACACATCTGTTCTGCATATGAATGGAGATAACTTTAAACAAGCTAATAAAAAAGCTCAACTGTTGTCAGGACCAGTGTTCTCAGGATTTCAGCCAATGTCTTCAGTCTGTTTTGCTCTCCGTGCAGACTGTTGCAGCCAAAGCCTGCTCAAATGTGATTGGTCAGTACTACTCGGACTACAAACGGAGACCATAGTGGTTCTGGTGTCGAAGTCTTGGTCCCTTGTCCTTACAGTTTCTGCATTCAGATATCTCTTTATAGAAGATAGGCTCAGTGTGACGTCAGCTCTGCCTACTGAATACAGACGTTACTGCTTTGTCAGACATTTGATTGGCTGTATTTAAATTCTCCATCTTTGTACGTGCAACAGCATTCCGTTTGATTCAAACTAGGCGTGCCTCAAAGATTCCAACAAATATAAAATATCAAATATCAGTGTTTCTAGAGATTCTATCTGAAGCAAAACATTCAGTCTTTGGATCACAAAGACATCAAGTAGGTCACAGCTGATAGTTCAATATAAGGGATGCTGCTCAGCATTTTTTGGGGCCAATCCGATCACCGATCACAGAATGGATGGGAGAATAATAATTCTCCATGTCCTGTATTTACAGTCTAGCGTTGTGGACCACTTAAAGTTTCTTGTTTAAAAGGCTTGTTTCTCATACTCGCTGTATTCTGTTGTGTGGCGCGTTCTCAAATGTTGGATGAGATTAGTGGTATTAAATTGTCGTTGTTGGTTCCCACCTCTAGGAATTTCGGCGTCACATGCATCGCAAACAGCGAGTTTTACATCTTTTTCGGAAACTAAAAAAATTCCAGACCAGAGAACTCATCCTGCCAGCCTCTGCCAAGAGAGCGGAAAAAACAGCCTCAGGTAATTTACGTCACGTCAAAAAAAAGTCTTGTTACATGATCGGCTTTTCTGATCTGCACTTTGAGAGCCCACCAATCAACCTGTTTAGGGTCCACATCGGCCAATAACGATCGGTGGCCGATTGATCGGAGCATCCCTATTCAATATACCAGATAGTCTACATTGAATCAACATGTCTGTAAATGTAAGCATCTGATTGGACTAAATATTATATGGACTGACAGACTAACGTTAGTATACTACAGTTGATGACAGAAGTACTGATATTTGAAATACACAGAAGGGGAGAAGGAAATGAAAAGTCATGTTCTGTTGAATTATATAAACACTGTTTGTTATTTGTCAGCCATGTTTAGATCAGTGAGAGCAGGCTCAGTAACTACATCATCCAAAATGATCAGTTAAATCAACAACTCTCAACACAAATGAACATTCATGGCAACAGGATTTATTGCAGGACTGGATTTTGGTTTACAAAATAAAATGGCAACTGGGTGGATTTTAATAAAGATACTGGACTAATAACTTAATGTACAGATAACATTTGATTAGTTCCACATAATTTAGCCACTTATGTCGCAGCAACTCAATGCATAAAATCATGCAGAGGTGGTCAAGAGGTTCAGCTGTTGTTCAGACAACTTTGGAGAGGAACTGTGAATGACACACAGTTGGTTTGAGCATCTGGAAAAAGCTCTCTGGAGATTTTCATGCACAACAGTCTCTAAAGTTTACAGAGAAATGTGTGAAAGAACCAAAAAAAGCCAGTGAGTGGCAGTTCTGTTAACGAGGAGCCAGTCCATTCATCCGAATCATTCACCCGGACCCTCTTACCGACCCAGGATTAACGAGTCTGTAGTCTCCATTAACCCAGATCCGTACCGTCCTACGCCTGCCTTACACCGGGCCACATATACAAAATGAAACCATAAATTGTGTCAATCATTACTCTACTTTAACCTGTACAATCTCATTACAACATGTCTCAGTCCATACGCCTAAAAAGCTGACAGAAATCCTGCTACTATCGTAGTAAGCAGTTGTTGCCACTGTTAGCAATAGCTTCGGGAGTCGGGACTCAGCTGAGCTGACGGTGGATCAGCGTAACTTCCTGCAGACTCAGAATCAGTATCACAGATCCGGATTCAGATCCACAGATCCATCCTGCACGAGGTAATCCGTACTGAGCCAGAAACACCGAGGACCCAAGAGACCCAAGAGACCCGTGGATTGCTCACTGATCCAGCAGACCCAGGTGATTTAACTGAGACGAGTGGATCATTTCCTCCACACAGCGCAAAACAAGGAAGATTCGTAACTTTACCTGCAGCATGTTGTAAATAATGCTTTTATTGGCCGCACCTTATTGAACACAATAAAGTGTTAATAAACTTTAGAGGCTAGGCTAATCTAGCCTAAACACTATGTGAGGAGCATTTAAATTGCAGCATTATGTGTTAGCATAATCTGTCGTCATGCCACATTTCTATTATGTGGCATTTAGTCTACAGTAGAAGGAGTGATGTTCACTGTGAGTTGTGAGAATATAATACTGTTGTACTCCAGTGGATCACCTGACAATACTAGTCAGACCAGACGAGCTCTGAAGTCAGTGGAGTATGGGCTGCTGTTGGGTGAGGGAGTGAGTGGAGCTGCATGCGGTGCACACAGACCGATCTGCAGATGCACGTAATGTAATGAATGTAAGAGAAATACTGCTATGTAGGTTAACCTAGTAACTTACTTACAACCGGTACAGATGTTACAGATGTATTTTTTTCAGCTGGATATAATGCCATAAAGATTTGGAACTACTCACAGCCTCATAGATGTTTCTGAATAAATGAAAGATGAAAATCCAAAGTTTTATTTCCTGCATCAAAATTTTAAATGCATGAACAGCAGACTGCCCTCCTCGTAGAATAGCTCTCTAATGTGAATTTATTCAACTTATTTGTAGTCCAAGACAATGTGGCTTGTGTTTCACTGGTAAAATGTATATGCCTATGGACATGCTGACTCAAATGACTCAAAGGACTCGTGAGATTCGGATCTGTTTAGTGACTGACTCAGTAAGATTGGAGTCTGTAAAATGATCCGAGTGTGACATCTAGTAGAGAATGACCAGACTGGTTCAAACTCACAAGAAAGTGAGAGTAAGTCAGATAACCTTGTGTTAAACAATACTTTGAAAAGAGTACAACAACAACAACAATAGTAATAATGATGATACATGGAGTGTGATCAGTTCTTGTGTGCTCTGGTAAACGGTTGCACTTCATCAATCGACCAAAATAGCCTGAAAAAGAGTGCTGCTTGGTTTGGTTGTTTGGTGAAGGGCTGCACCTGCTCACTTTATCAGAGCACACAGAGAACTGATCACTGTGCATGCAGAGTGTGTATCACCTGCCTGTAAACATGCAACACAACATGTCCACTGTCACAGATAATGTCACCTGGATACCAGAGGAAGGCGTTCGGTTGTATGAGGACGCTTTCAACAAAAGTACGGGAATCTGAAGTGTTTACAGAGAGGTGGTGCATGTGTAACAGAGAGCCTTCAAACCTTTTTATGTGGGAGAGAAATCACAGTGATCAAATGTCTGCACTATGACCAACTCACCAGTAAGATGCTTTATTTATATGCAAGAATAATGAATATCACGGCATGACCCTACTACTGATTTACTTTTTGTGTGTGTTGTACATTAAACTAGACGTCTTCATTTTACTGCCACAAGCCTGAATCTCACTTCACTGTTTCTGGAGACAGTGGACAACACTTCGCTACACCAGATCCAGCAAACAACAGCAATACAATGGCAGGTTAGTGGAGATGCTTGGTGCAGATCCGCCCTCCCCGTACTCTCTCTCATGCTCACACACACAGCACGATACACACGTATCTGTATCTCTAACCACTGGATTGTGCAGATGATGGCCCACTAATGGGAATGGCTCCGGACTCGTGGGAGACTGGCTGTAATGTGTGTTGTATTGATTTTAGTGTGCTGCTGTGCGTGCCTGTTCTGCGAAAAAAAAAAAAAAAAAAAAAGCGTGCGCTCGATTCGGCACGTAGGCACACGAATTTCACCGCGGGAAAAAATACTCCAAACCGTGTCGTTCTGCCGTGAAGTGTTATCTATTTCACTCCTGATAGTTCACTTTGCAGACTACACTGTTGTTCAAAGCGTGAATGTGAAGCAGTGACCACAACAATGCCGCAAACGAAGCCACAGTGCTTGGTTTAGCTGGCCCGGGCTCTACGTTACTACACACACAATCACTGAAATGACTCTCACGTGCACGCGCATGTAACCAAACATACGAGGCTAACAGCTAACGCTGTGCTAACTGCAGTTTCAACTGTTTTGGCTCATATGCTCACGAGTAGCAGCCAATTATTAACATGTTGAATCAGATATATAGAGACAGGGTGGCGTGAATATGTTGCTACCAGTCTACGAGAGAGCAAATAATTCACAAACATCAACTTCATTAGCATTACGGTTAATTGCCTCTTGCATACACAGCCACCAGCTAGTGTGTGCTAGTAGCTGGATGCGCTAGCCGTGTCAGAGTGAGTTGTATTTGGAAACTCCAGCGATTAGCTCAAGTGTAACCACTGTGCGTGCTTTTGTTCTGTGACTGGACAAACTACAACCACACAGTCCATTCAGCCACAGTTTAGCTCCGGAGTCAAACATTATCCAGGAGCCAGGAGGTAACATTACCGTTATTATACTGCTAGCTGGCTAGCCTGTTGGCTAAACATGTAAGGGAAAACAGCTCACCCTGCAGAACTCTTGGCAGTACTCAGAACTGGACTGGGTCGAAGGGTCGTCGCTTTGTCTAACTACGACTTCTTGCAGTTGTTGCAACCGTTGTCTGAGTTCCCCAATCGTTTCACTGATACCGTTCACAAGACTGCGGTCCTGTTCGGCCTGCTCGGCCTCTTCGTCCGCCATCTTCACACCCAACTCCAGCGCGTACCACCAGCACCGCGTAGCTACGTATGCAGCGCGAGACGTCAGGCTCGTTTGAGCTGAGACGCGGCGTTCCCCGAAAATACACGAGAGTAGCCGAATGCCGTGGGGGAGGTGTTTGTTAAACGGCGAGCCTTGCTGATGAAGTGGGTACCATAGAAATCCCACTATTATTGAACGTGGATGGACATGATGATCATGATCTGCTGATCTGATGGCTTCAATTGTGCAAGAAACATTTGTTACTATTCGTTTTTTTCTAATAATCCAAAATATACTTATGTAAAGATATACAGAAAAGTGCAGAGATACCATAAATTAATGACAACAACAGCTGTTATTAACAGCGACAACACCAAATGAATAATTACTCATGATAATCATTTACTCCAGTGCTTCTTGCCTGGGCTGAACTCTGACCTGCTGTGCTGATGATGGAGCCGATCGATCCCTTTAGTGTCAAACACATTTCTTCAGCAGGAAAATGTCCACAACATGCATGTATATGTAATTACACTGTATGTTTGAATTGTAGTGCAAGTATCAACTTGCAAGACCTTTTGTAATGATCGAGTTTAACCTCACAAACAATACAACACAGGCCATCTTTCTGTTTTAAATGGGGACGACTGGAGAGAGACAAGGGGAGAGAGGATGACATGCAGCAGTGCTGTGGAGGATGGTATGCCATATCATACTGATGCCTTTAGAAGACAGGAAGTGGTTAGGACACATAAAACTGCATTATTTCCAAAAATGTTAATTAATCACTTGATAATATTAATTCTTCCTTTTTATGGGCTTTCCTTGTTATTCACTTTTTTCTAACTGTACTTTATTTCGTGAATTTAACTGTAGTTTCCTTGTACAGTGAATTTTGCTTAAAAGAAACAGACATAAAAATGTTTTAAAAATTGTTCACAGGGCTTTAAACTTAACACGACATTAGTTTTATGACGAGAGACAGCTGGACTAACTTGATGTTTTGATGTAAGTTACAGTGTAAATAGACTTACAGCACTGCTGCCTGCCATCAGATGCTCCGATGTACTGACCTCAGATCAGCATTCACACCAGGACCTAGCTGTAGTCTGAGCTGTGATCTGTTAGCATGAGCTGCTGAAGGTTTTGAAGTGATACTTCAACAGTGGGAGAAAAAAGGCCAGAGATGTTTCATCTCACCTGAAAATGAATAGATATTAATAGAACTGGCTATGAATGTTTTAAGATGGTACCCCATTAATTCCAATTTAAGTTGCATAAAGACATTTATGGTTCACATATGATGTATCTTAATTACACAAGTGAAGTCCCGAGTAGCACGAAGTTTACCTTTGTTGATTTAACGAAATGTCTCGATGACTACTCGACAGATACACGCAGTCACTGCCCCCATCATCAGGTTGAAATTTATATTTACCCAATACTTACAAAACTAATGAGATCTGCTTCAGCCTCATTGGTATTTGTGAAAGCTATGCAATGAACGAGTAGGAGTTATAAAGAATTCTTTTATTGAGAAAAACAGACAATACATTGTTTGTTGAGATGTAACTTTTTAACTTGAAAAGCACAACATCAGCAGACAGACTAAAGTAAGTTAAAGGTGTGTCCGTTCCCTTTGGTACTTGTAACCTCAGACTTATACATGCTCCTTTCTCTTGAGCAGCTTTTTAAAAGCCAGCTTGAAATCGTCATTGAAGCTTGTGTACAGCAGCGGGTTGATGAGAGAGTTGATATAACCCAGCCAAGTCAGAAAGTCCGAGAGAAGCTGAGAAGGTTGTAACACTCGCAGACCCACCAGAAGCTCCTTTAAAAAGAAAGGCAGCCAGCAGATAATGAAAGCCCCGAGGATGAGGCCCAGGATTCGCGCCGCTTTCCTCTCACGTGAGGTGCATATCTGGTTCTTCTCATCCTGCCCATCCACGTCCGTCTCAAATGATGGGATACGGATGGTGGTGGTAAGTTTGTCAGTAGCCAGTGTGGGATCTGAGTTGGACAAGTCTGATACACAAAATGTGTGCGAGATACGACAATGGTCTACAGAGTTCTGACTGCCCATACTGCGGCTGCTGAGGTGCCGAGAAGAGCCGCGCTTCTGGTAAAGAGTTTTAGCAGCGTTGTAAATCCTGTAGTATAAGATAAGAATGATGATCATGGGAATATAAAATGCCCCCAAAGTAGAGTATATAGTGTAACCCAGGTGGTCATGCTCTATGATGCACTGCTGGAGGCCATCGCTTCTCGGCCTCTGCCTCCAGAATAAGGGTGGCATGGATATGAACACTGAGATGACCCAGACTATCCCCACCATGATGGCTGCGCGGCGTGCCGACCTCTTGCGAGCGTACTCGATAGCTTTGGTGATGGCCCAGTACCGGTCCAGGGCGATGACGCATAGGTGCAGGATGGAGCATGTGCAGCAGGTCATGTCCACGCTCAACCACATCTCGCATACCACCTGACCCAGGGACCATGACTCCATGGTGATGTAGAGGATGCTGATGGGCATCACCAGGAGCGCCACCAGGAAGTCTGTGACAGCCAGAGAGCAGATGAGGTAGTTGGCCGGCAGATGGAGCTTCTTGGTGGTGCATATGGCGATGATGACAGCACCGTTGATGAGCGCAGTAAGGAGGGTGAGGAGGCTGAGAACAACCACCACCACTGCCATCCCGTCTGTGAACTGGACCATCTGCAGGCTGCCGGCAGGTGGGCTGGAGCAGTTTGTGATGTTGGGTCCAGAGGTGCTTCCCCCTGGGTAGCTTTCCATGTCCATCCCTGGACCCTCCCTCCCTGGAATCACACCCAGGGAGACAGCGCTGTCTCTTAAGGGTCAAAGGTCAGTCTGAAACAACAAAACAGGCAAATAGTAGATTAGCCAAAGTGAGCTCTGTCACCACATGATGCATGCTGGGATACTGTGGCAAACTACTGTGTCCCTGATCAGGAACCTGAATGAAAATATGTAGTACTTTGCTTTTATGTTTAGGTTCCATAGTGATGTTGGCTGGTTCAGTAGTTTCACTCTTAATCTTACAGATACAAAAGTATCTTCAAAATAAATGGTCAGATTGTAATTTAATTTGACTTGATATTTATGTTGCCAAGTGGGTAAATCCACTGCAATTTAGCACCACTAAGGAAAAATAGAGTTGTTGAATTCAGAGAAGTGATATAAACCAAAATGTGTTCACCAAGAAGTAACGATTCATCATGCTCAGTGTGTACACAAATGCATGTACTTCATGGCACAAAGAACATTCAGTATAAAGACAGCCACACTAGATCACCCTGTGTTTAAAGTTTGGCATCTTCCTCAGGCAGGATTAAGAGGTCATTGTTGATGTCTATCTACATAAAAAGCAGGAGGTGATATGATAATTGCATCCTAACAAATTGGCAAAGCAATAGATGCTCACACTATTGAAAAGGTAATAAATATGTGATTTAGACTAAGAGCAGTGCCGCCATCAAATCCAAATAACAAATGCAATATTTATATGAGCTCACACTTCCATCTTTCAGTTCCACGGCTATACATTTGTTAGTGTGGTGAGGGCAGATTGAATACATATGAATCTGTTTTTATTGACTTTTATCATAGACTCCTCCACACTGTGCGCTGTAATGAATGCTGTGGCCTCTAGGGGCTGCTAGCAGGACTTCACTCTTCACTCTTTCAGCTTGTCAAAACATCAGTCATTATTGATTAGACACCATGAAGTAGTCCTAATAGACACTGCTGTGCTCTGTGTTCAATAGACACTTTTTTGCGAGTTAAAGGTCCGACCATGGCCTTATTACTCCCATAGGTGTTCATGGTATAAGCAAAGTGACAGATTTGATTAATGAGTAATATTAGCAGGGTCACTCAAGTTTTGTAGTCTCTCAAAAGTCAATAGAGTCATTATGGAGCAAAATGCCACTTTTTATTATAAGTATGTTCAATTTTATAAACTGAGTTTTCGCCAACTCAAATGTTTTTTTTCTGTCCCTGGAAGCTGGACAGAACCTGACAGATTTAGGTCGTATACTTTCTCAAAAAGAGTCCTGATATGTGTGTAAGCATCATGCCTGTCTTTGACTCATTTTATGCACATTATAGTTCAACAGAAACAAAATTAATAATGTAATAAAATAAAACAAAGAAAAGAATCAAAGACTTGCTGACTCTGATGTTCACATCAGTTACCAATGGCCTCATCTTGCACAGGCGCTTGATGGGGGCCTTGAAGTAGAGCCTCTGTTGGCAGACTTTCTGACTTTTGTTGGAAAGTTAAAAGGCCCAGGCAAGAGGAGGGTCTTCCTGATCGTGTTCCTTTACTCCTGACATCCATCTTTTACTATTTCATGTGTTTATTTCATAATAAGTCTAACAGTACATTCTAGGGCAGCAGTAAGCCTACATTAACATTAGTAAAGCAATATAAATACATGAGTCAAATGTAATCTTATTCCCCAGAGCTTCCAGCTTCATCTCATGGTCTTCATCAGAGAATGGAGTTAGCTGAGCTAAACAACTCCAACCAAAGCTAAGCAAGTTAGCAGCCTCCTTCTGCTGCTTAAGAGTATGAGATGTGGTTAAGAATGTCCTGAAAAGGTTTTGAATCAACTCCAACTTTAGATTGTTTCCCACCATAACTTCAAGATTAAAACTGTTTGACAACATCAAGCACAACATGTATACAATATATACAAAATACAACCTCGACCACAGGTTTCATATCATGTTTTCTATAACAACATGCATTTAACAACCTTTAACAACTCGTATAATATTCATACAGTGTCAGTGTGAATCCACCTATTTATCAGATTTGCTTTTAACCTATGAACCCTCTAGAACCCTCAGGTCTTCTGCTAATGGACTTTTTATTGTCAGAACAAAAACTCACAGCGACCTTTTATTACTGTGGTCAACGTCTGTGGAACAGCCTCCCTAAAGACCTGAAGACTGAGTGTGTGTGTGTGTGAAGCACTTTGTAGTCTGAGTTTATGAAATGGTTTTTCTATGTCAACACAACACACAGTTGCTGTTTGGATCTAAAGTTTGTGGAGCTGACTGTCACTGACAACAACAGCTCAGTTGCAGCTGTCACTGTGGACATGGTTGACTGCTGCTTCTATACAACCTCTCAGCACACTCGAGCTGAACCAATAATCACAGACAGGTGGCCCAGAGCAGCGGCATGCTGTGAATACAGCCAGCGCTCAGGGAAAACACACTGACAGTGGATTATTTTAGACACAGACACCTGGGATGAACCCTGACTGACTTATACATTTAAATCTTAAATCCCACGGTGACGATTTGTAACAAGTCCCCCTCTGTAAAGGTCGCTGTAATGAATGACTTGATGAATGTAAATCACTTGCTCATGTTTTAAAGATTAAAGGCCATTAATAAGAACAACTTCTGGGTTGTCAGGTTGTGAAAAATCTCTCAGGCTGCTGAATCATTAATAGTCAAGTCAATGACAGAGGCGGACAAGTGTCCCACTTTCTTTAACATCCATCAACTCTGTAAATGTTAATAAGACACTCTGAAACACTTTTCAAGAGGGTTGATCGGTCAGACTGTCTGTTGCTGCTCTCTGATTAACTAAAAAGAGAAAGTGTTCACAACCTGGCAACCTAAAACTTGTCTTAAAGTTTGTCTTATAGTCTTATAACTGATCTATAAAGTGTTAGTAAATGATTTATTAACTATGAGTGAAGTCATTAATTACATCCTATAAAACCTTTGCAGAGATTGCATTATTACAAAGTGGCACCATCTTTTTTCTTAAACCTGCATCAACTTTGGTCTGACATGCTCAAAACTCTAAAGATCATCCTGTCACTAATTTTGCACTTCCATATAGTTGGGGTGCTCACATAGATTACATGAAAGATGAAGCTTCCTAGCACCACCATCATCATCACTTGTGTCTAATTCTTTTAGGTTATGATTCCAGGTAAACACATAAATCTGTCAAACTCACCGCCTCCAGTTTGTTACATAAGCTTTGCCTACAAATATGTCTCCAGGTGCAGATGACATCATCAGGGACTTTACAAAGCTCCTCCAGACACACACACACACACACACACACACACACACACACACACACCTCATGACAAGTAAAGTGACTTTGACATGTTACATTGGTGAAGTTACTCTTTCACTTGACAATCACGGTGCTTTTATCTTTTTGTCTTCAAATCTGGAAACTTAAAATTCATAACAGGAACAGACATAACTGCTAATTGCGAGTCAGCTGACTTCATGTGAGTGTTGTAATTTCCACTTGCAGTCAGTTTGCTGATTGATTAAATCAATTCTCTTAATGTCCACATGTAGATCACATCCTCTGTTAAGTTATTCTTAATCATCTGCCGAGCCATGAGCAGTTTTTGTGGAACTAGGACTAAAAATAGTTTTAGTACACACAGAATCAAACGGAACTGGGACTTGACATGTCTAAATTTAAACAAATCAAACAATGAAACAAAGTTAAATACACACACTAATTAACATTAATTAGCCTTCTGTTTTCAATAACTGAATGAATTGTCACATGAACTGTCTGTGTTACATTGAAATCAAATCAAACACAGAAAACAAAGTGAAGAGGTGTACTGCATTTCAGTGCTGTCTAGTAGAGGGCAGCATACAACAACCACTGCCTAATACAACCCCAATTCCAAAAAAGTCAGGATGCTGTGTAAAATGTAAATAAAAACAGAATGCAATGATTTGCAAATCTCAGAAATCCATATTTTATTCCCAATAGAACATAGACAACATATCACATGTTAAAACTGAGGCATTTTAACATTTCATGGAAAATATTAGCTCATTTTGAATCGATGGCAGCAACACATCTCAAAAACGTTGGGACAAAAGGCTGGAAAAGTATACAGCAAAAATCCAAAACAACTGGAGGAGCATTTGACAACTTATTAGGTTAATTGGCAACAGGTCAGTAACATGACTGGGTAAAAAATTAGCATTTCAGAGAGGCAGAGCCTCTCAGATGTAGAGATGGGCAGAGGTTCACCAATCTGCGACAAACTACGTCTAAAAATTGTGTAACAATTTCAGAAAAATGTTTCTGAGCTTAAAATTGCAAAGACTTTAAAGATCCAACCATCTACAGTCTAAAATACCATCAAAATATTAAGAGAATCAGGAGGAGTCTCTGTGCACGAAGGACAGGGTCAAAGGTCTTCAGGCCCTCAGACGGCACTGCATTAAAAACAGGCATAATTCTCAGGATGCTACACGATGCTCTGCCCTAACTTTTTTGAGATGTGTTGCTGCCATCAATTTGAGCTATCAATCAAAATGAGCTAATATTTTCCATGAAATGGTAAAATGTCTCAGTTTTAACACGTGATATGTTAGTTTATGTTTTCTGAGATTTGCAAATCATCACATTCCATTATTATTTATATTTTACACAAAGTCCCAACTTTTTTGGAATTGGGGTCGTACAAAGCTCTGCCATTCGTTGTCATGAGAAGCTTGTTAATGACAAAATGAAAATCAATCAACTGGTTTTTATCACAACAGATAAACTATGTTAAATATTCATAACTAAAAAAGCAACCATTACATTTAAACTTCAGAGTTCAACCGTAAAAAAGAAAAATGAATCTGCTTCATCAGGACTGAATGAGTGTGATTTGATGAATGAAGTAACAACTCTCATCAGATTCTGATTCAAATATTGTTAAACCTGGACTGGTGGAAATATGTGACATCATGTTTCTTTTTCAAAAGAGCTCTCCTGAAACAGAAACAAATACACAAAATAGACTTTGTCAGAAAATTGTCTTTTCAGGGCCACATTTCTCAGTAAGAATGTATGTCAGGAGCTTCAGCTACTAAATGTCTCCAGTGACTCATGTTTCAATAGGAACAGAGAGTAAATCTGTGGAAAAGACATCCGTAAACAGGGTCTGACATATGATGACTGATACTTGTGCATTGGTATGATATGTATAGAAAAATAGAACTCATAGAGAGGATATTGTAGTCAGGTTGCAGTGCACAAAGCCCTCATCAAGATGAATGCACATTTGAGAGTAAAGCAGTGTAAGAACCATCAACACTGGTCGACAGAGATGTGATCTCGCTTACAGGCCTGAATGCTGGACCTCTACAGTGAGTGGTAACAGGGCTCTGTTATGCTGAGGAGGCACTTTGCTGACATTTTGATCAGAGCTTTTGATGTGAGTTAGATTCTATATCCTTCAGTCACCACGTCGCAATATAACTGAACACTATGGGAGATTTTGGACCATTGTGTTCGACTGCACTCTCCACAAATATCATGAACAGTGTTCATCCCTCCAGTAGAATTCAGACTTACAGAATCAAAGCCAAGACACAATGAAGCTGCACTGGCGGCACATGGTGGCCCATCACCTCACTGAGACGCTTTATGTTGTTTTTTTTCTTTAATTTGTGAACCGCCTTTAGATGAAGACATGTTAAATTTAACACAATGTTGTAATTCATTCTATGTAGAGAGACATAAACTGTGCTTCCACTGGCATCTGGATAGTTCAAGCAGTGGTCCACTGAGAAGAAACCTTTGCTCATTCACTACTTACAGCTACACTATGAAGGGAAACTTTACAATAATATTTAAATGAAGTATAATAATAAAGTTAGTGTTTGTCCATTTTTCTGTTTCAACATGATACTGTGCACAAACTCCATAAAGAGATAGATGACTGGCCTGAACAGCCTGGACCTCAAACCCTGTCCGACCCCTTTGAGACAGCCGGGTTCCAGCATCGTGTGGAAACTGAAAGCAGGAGAGCGGAAGCTGTTGCTGCAGCAGATTAATGCTCATGTTCAACTTCAGGTATCTACATACTAAGAGCATTTAGTGAAGACTCCATTCATGGTTCACGTTATTCTGCCTAAAAAACGTGATTACGCAGCTACAATGAAACCAAGTCTTGTTTCATTTTCTTCTAAACTAATGACAAGTGGAGGAAGTGATTCAGCCACATGGTGGAGTCAGAGGAATACAAATCCATCTCAGGAAATAAATAGTCTCTATGTGTGTTAACACAGAAAGAGGCTTTGACATTACAATTATGTTAATTGCAGTGTGTGTGTGATGATTTGTTACATAGCACTTTGATAGCACTTTGTTTGCTGGGAACCAAAGCACAATATCAACTGACACGACCAGGTAATAACCTGATCTTGAGTCTCTCTCTTGAGTTTACCTGTGTTCAAATCTAGTTTTGAGGCCTTTATTGTTCCAGTTTTTTGCTTCTATGATGCACATCCTTCAGTCAATGAAATTAATAATGCCCACTAGGTAGTGTTTCAGCATAGGACACATTTATATATTGCACAGAGAGTGTGAGTGAGTATAGGATCAATAGCAGCCACATACTGTAGATATAAGTGGTACTTTGTGAGCATGAAAAAAAAACAGCAGTGTGACAGACAGGATGGACAGGAGGTCATAATAGAGTAGTGGTGATATTGTGCACTCTCTTTTCACAGTCTGACACCCTTTGATGTCAGTGTGCTGTTTACCAGCATCCCCCATGATGTAACAGAAGGTCATTAGACAGCGGCTAGCACAGGACCTCAGCTGGCAAGATAGACCCAACCTCAGCTTGGACCAGATCAGTAACATCAACAAACATATAAAGTTGACATGTGAACAGGAAGTGGATGGTAAGATGCTGCTCCATGCTTAATTCTGACTCTAACCAGTGTGTACAACATCAAAGATCAGTGAGGACCCTCCTCGAGAGAGCATCTCATCAGGCAGTCTTAAAGTCACAAGGAGACCACAAACTATTCAACACCATTAGATCTCTGCTGTAAAGACAGGACCCTTTTTGAAAGGAAGACTGGAAAAGTGTATGACATCATCATGACATCACATGCCAGCTGTGGAAAACACTACATCAGTGAAACACCAGGGACCCTACACAAGAGAAACATCATCTGTCTGTGAACACCAGACCAAAACTACTCAGAGCATCCACTAGAGGTCAAAGGTCATCAACCGGGAGTTAGTGGATTACCCTTCACACTTTAGGCTCTGGGTGTCTGGAGGTACAGATAAAATGGGCCTTGGATAAATTCCAGACTCCCTTGAAAATACTGACTGACGACATGGAGAGTTACCCATATCATTACAGGTGGTGTGATTCATGAGCCTGTGTGATATGCAGTTATGTTCAAAGGTTATACAAATGAAATTCACTGCTACTAGATGTTGAACTAGAGCACAGCATCTCAGACCAAAACATATGGATGCCCAGCAGAATCCACTGAGAACACCACTAACTCTACCATGCAGAGAATCGTAAAACAGACTTCAAACTGGACAGAAACAAAATAAAACTCATCAAAACAGTCTCTATACATCTTTCCACAGTTTATCCAATACTTACTAATGCTGGTTTGATTGAAATCAATCGTTAATTTACAGTGTTGGATGTGAAAAAATGGGCTGCAATGACAGCAATGTACCTAATCCTCAGGGACAAACGCACCATCAAAGTATGTCCACGAAAAGTGCATGTTTTTGACTCACAAGCATAGATTGTTCTTCTAAGTGTCTGACAACCTTAGAGAAATGATCCAGAAACATTTAGAAACATCTGTTCTATCGCTACTGCTTACCACCAGACTCCATAAACAGAAACTGTGATTTTACTTCGCAGATCATCATAATTTCAATCAAAGTGGACAGAAACAAATAAAACTCACCAAAACTGTCTTTGTTAGTCTTTCCACTGCTCCCATAATCACCAATTCTGGTTAAGTTTAAATAAATTCTCAGTTCAAAAAGAGGTTTTGGTCACCATGGAATTTTCTATCCTTAGGTTACACGAGGTCACGTGTGGGCCTTGAGGTCCTCGGCAGTATTAGTTGTTTGGCTTTGACTGGGAACAGTAGGTGCCAGTCTATTTGTCACTGTGGTGGGCAGGGTCGAAGAGACCTATTGTGGCCTTCTTAGACATAATAGAAAGCTTGCCGTTGACGTTTCTTTAACATGAACAGACAACAGTGTCTTCAGACTAGAATGTGCTGACAGTAACAGTAACATGGGTAAAAACATTCCCTTTGACCCTTTTTGGGCGTATAGTATTTGTGGTGTTATCTGTAGGGGTTTAAAGTCTATCGACCAGCATGAGTTCTGCAGAATGTGAGACCGACTCAGGCACCTCTGATGTACTTTGAGAGTGTCTCTAATTCTCCTTGGCCAAGTGTCAATAAATATTACAGCATAAGACATCAGAGGCTCCTGAAAACTTTCTTCCCTCCTGAACTCACCATTGACCATTGAGTTCAGCAATGTCTCCACAACAGCTGTCCTCTGCACATGGAGGGACTCTTATGAAGAAACACACATAGCCAGCCTGGCTTTGCAAACAAAGCACAGAGAGACTGAGAGAACAACACAGGCAGAAGGAGTGTGATGTCTCTCTGTTCAGGATGCCATGATATCTTTATATTAGATACAGTATTTGTTTGCAATTATATCAAAATCTTACATAACCTTTATACTTTTGGTATCTGACTGTGTCCATGCATACATGCTGTACCAAGACCTCTCTGATCATAGATTTGTTTTGATCATGTTATTATATTCTAATGTATTTGAGCAACAACAACTGGGGCTCATCGACTTTATTCTTTTATTCATCGTGAACACTGACAACGTAGTCAAAGTTTTCCACATCATTGAGTTCTGAATTTTTGTCAGACTTGTAGCCTGCAGCACAGAAGAGGAGCAGAGATCACTTTCTAACTCCACACACCCAGATTTTTTTTGTTTTTCCATTTTTAAACCTAGTCTAATCCTTAGCCCCAATCGATCCTGACTCACTGACATCACTTAAGGACATTCATCAGACTTCACACAGCTCCCTCTGGAGACACAAAAGGCTTTATGCAGCTTGCAGCAAAGTCTCCTTTTTGAATGTCATAGTAAAGGTTTTGTTGCTTGACACAAAAAAATACTTCTCTGCTGAATCCAAGATGAGTCATCAGTGACTTATCTCTCAAATTACAATTCAGCAGGAGAGCTGTGTGGAGGTGTGTGCTTCCTGCTGTCTCACATGGTCTTCCACTCCAGTTTGTAACTTTGAGGGGATAGGATTGAATGTAGAGAAGGAGGGAGATAATTTTGGGACAACTTAGATACTCCATCATGAATCTGTTATTGATGAAGTAGCATTGTTATTAACTGAAGCAGTTTGAGGCCACGATGTGAATCATCAAAGCCAAGTTTACATGCACTGTCTGCATGTTAATTTAAAGCTGGAGATAACATGGGAGAGGGTTGAACAGTAGAGAAAAGGATGAGCTACTGAAGAAAATAAGGCAGGCAAGAAAAGATGGCAATAAGGAAAGACAAAGAAGATGATGCGATAATTAAGGAAACAAGAAAATGACAAAGTGGCTAAGGTGAAGAAAAAGGAGCAAAAGAAGGGAACAGATAGAAGAGGAAAGAAAATGTACACGGAGAGGAAGCAGTGAAAGAAAGGATAGACAAGTCAAAAAGAGGTAGTGCTTTAAACTCTATAACATTTATGTTTTTGTAGAAGGGCAGATGACCTCGCATGATCGCAAAATGATGAGATCATGCTTTAAGTTTGTGTTTGTGTCCGTGTCCCACCGCCAACTGGTTTGGACCACTGACAGTATAAAGAACAGACAGCATGGGTGTGACGTCATGATATGTGGCGGACCTGAGGTGGACTGAATCAATCAAGCTCTTAATTCTGCATAACTTTAAGACTTAATATAATTTGAACAGATAAAAAATTTACCCTCAGTACAGTTGTCATGTCTTGGACATTTTATTATGGGGACTTATGAAGACTGACCAAGCGGCAACCTTTATGGCTGGGAAATTAAGCCAATGCGGAACAGTAAGCCCTTAAGCGGCTGCTTGAGGCTGGCTAATCTCAATAAGCCCCCATATTAAAATGTTTTTAACTCACCTGTTCAAATGATATTAAGGCTTAAATGTATGCATAATTAACAGTGTGGCCACTTTGACTGACAGGTGGGTGTCGTTACACATGGCTTGTTTGAGGACGCAGACGTCATTTGGCCTGCCTCAGGTCCGCTTCAGGTCCGTGTCTTTGCTGATTTTTAGATTAGCCGGGAGGCGGAAGAAGCAGTACATCCAACATGGCGGCGGCCAGTGCTGCATATTTTAAGCTTCAAAATGGCGCTTTGGAAACCTGTGGGTGACATCACACATACACTGTCCATTCTTTTTACTGTCTTTACTTGTTCTGTAGCCAGCCTCAAATGGATGCTCGAGGAACAGTTTTTGGCACTTCCACATTGGCTTAATTTCCCAGTCACGGAGGTTGCCTCTTGGTTTGGACCAATCACCGTCCAATAGGGAAACTACTGGCAGCTACAGCATGGTCTACGGGCGTGGGTTAACGCTAAGTGTGTGTGACAACATGTGTGAAAAGTGACTGTTTGCTTGAAAACAATGGTGGCTGCTAAAGAGGTTAGCATGGATGCATCCGTTATATCAGAACTGGAAAGTAGTCGAAGAGAAACGTTTTTTTTGAGAGTACCTGCCCTTTTCCAAACTGTTTCCAAAGATGGAATGGCATCTGACGCAGTCTGGTTAGCATCTCAAAATCACTAATGTCTCCACTGTCTTGCTCCTCAACTACTTTGTCCTCAAGTGGCAGGAAAAGTCAGTCCAGCAGCTGTCTCAGAGGTTTTACACAAGTCACTCCCCAGAGAAGTTCACATCCTCTGTTGCACCTGACAGTGTGACAGCACATGCACCGGAAGTATTCTGTTGTCTGCGACAGTGACTGTTACATTAATGTGACCACCTCCAGTTTTGGTCATGGATCACTTTGCTTTATCAAGATATTTTGTGACACTGAGAGTCAGGTCAAACTATTCCTTCTTCATTTCAGTAACAGATGTTACCTGCCATGACACAGGTCATGACAGCTGTTTTGTACTCACACTAAATTTGTTTGTCTGCTGATTTCTGATAGGATCAGCTTTGCACCATGAAGGGGTGACTCATGGATGAGAACTTTGTGAAAGACATTTGCCCACAAACAGAGGAGAACTAGCATTCATATTTGGTATTCAGGGTTGTGAATTATGCTGCTCATTGCAACCACTGCCACAGTGGTTACATCAATTTATAAAATGAAATACCATAAACATTTCAACACGGTGCCTGTTGTGGAGAAATTGCTGAAAGTCAATGGTACCAGGTCAGGAGGGAAGAAAGCATTCAGGAGCCTCTGATGTCTTATGCTATAATATTTATTGAAGCTTGATCAAGGAGAATCAGAGACATTTTCACATACAATCGGGTATGCATATGAGTCGGCCTCTATTCTGCCCAACTCATGCTGGTGGTCAGACTTTAAACCCCTACAGATGACGCCACAAATACTATACGCCCAAAAATGGTCAAAGAGAATGTATTTACCCATGTTAATGTTACCTTCAACACATTCTAGTCTGGAGACACTGTTGTCTGTTCATGCTAATGGAACGTCAACAGTTAGCTATCTATTATGTCTAGGAGGCCAACATTGAGTTTCTTCGACCCTGGTCACCAGGCAACTCTGAGATAGGCTGGCACCTGCACTTCTCCCGCACTCCAAACAGCGGCCTCACATGCCAAAGAGAGAGAGAGTCTTCTCTGATCTGGCTTAGTGCCGTCACCGTCTATGATCCCAAGGCCCATGTGCGGCCCTGTGTACCCAAAGGATAGAAAATTCCATAACAGTGTCGACTATAATAAACTGAGAGGACTGCCTGGTTCCATGCTCTACAGAACATAATTGGAAAGATCCAAGTGATATTTCTTATCTAGTAATTTTAAACTGACACTTCATTTGCAAGGCTCACTGATTGTTTTCCTAAAAACATTTGCAATCATTGAGTAAAGCATGACTGATATAGACGTGGGTGGACTATCCCTTCTTTAGGCTAGGCCATAACCTCTCTTCTGTCATGGACAGGGCTAATCCCATGTGACAACCAGTGTGCCAGAAACCACACATCCTGAGGCCTGAGATATACAGTAGTGGGTTTATGTCTAAATCACCTCCCTAAGGCACTAGGCAGAGACAAAATCTTCGAGACTGACAAACATCACCACAAATGTTTTAAAGCAGATTATACCATTGTATTTTTTCCCTCCAGCAAAGAATCACGGCCTATTTTGATTCTGGCCAAAGCACCAACTGTTAGGATTGCTTTGTCTTGTGTTTTTTTCTGTGTTTTCTGCTCTTCTTTGAGTCACACGTGTTATGTCTGTTTCTGCATGGTTGTTGGTGCTGCTGTGTGCGGCCTCTGGTTTTTCTCTCATGTGGCTAATCCCACACTTGCATCCCATCTTCCATTCAAACCTGTTCAGTATGAACGACTGGCGCCATAATTCTTCCTACCTTCCAAACCTGCCAGCCAAGTCTTGTCATCCTCTCCGGTTCTTGCATTTTGCCACTACAAACTCAGAACCTCTCATGACACCACCTTATCACTAACTAAATGCAGGGAGAGGATAGTGTTTGGTATGGTGGTGTCAGGATTGCATCAGCACCTTCAAGTCCGAGACCATGGCACTTTGCTTGAGGGTAGATTACTCTCTCTGAGCTAAGAGGGAGTTGTTGCCTCAAGTGAAGGAGTGTCCTGAGTCTTTAAAGTAACTTTAAGCCATTCTCTGTAAAATTAGATAGTTCCTGAAATCCGACTGGTGCCCACAGTTGTAACAATGCAGCCTGTTACACTCCAGCAAGTTTCAACTGGAGTTGATTTGAGCTTTAAGCACAAGATAACAGCACGTGACACTCAGACATAAAGTCATGATTAACTGGAAAATATCATAATGCCATAAGTGAGTTTCCAAGTTGTGACAGTTAATAAGAAAAGGACACTTGAATGGTAGTCAAGTTGGAAGCTCATTCTATCAGCGACCAAAGTGCACTTGAAAGCCTGATCCAATCTCTGACAGTTACTGAACCCAAAACACTCAACTTCCCCTTTCATCCACCAGCTTCACGCTCAGTCCACTAACAACAACAAAGAAAGTTTTCCGACCAACCTGTGTTGGAACTTTCAGGCTTACTTTAATTCTCAAAGTGCACTTGAAGGTATGATAAACCTTCGACAGGTACTGAGCCCAAAACACTCAAGTCCTTTTTCATCCACCAGCTTCAGTTTCAGTCTGCCAATAACAACAAAGAAACTATTCCAACCAACTTTTAGGCTTACATTAAATTTCAGTGTTTAAAATAATGCACCATCTTCTTTTAAGTTGTTGGTTTGGATGGGCTGGTTTGGGAAAAAAGTGTTTTCCAAGTCAGCCAGTACTGGTGTTGACTACTTCTAGGTACTACACAGTACACAGCAGAAACAGAAACCTAATTTCAAATTGAGATTCAAGAAATTTGACATAAATATTTATCCATGGTGATTTAGAATATTTTGTGGACTGCCTCATCTTTTCCTCTAGTCAAGCACATGAACACTGTTGCTAAGCAGAGAGCAGTATGGGTATTGTAGTTTTGTTTTTCCATTTTTTCTTGTTAGTTCCAGAAATAGCTGCTTGAAACTCCAGTCTATCCACAAATAAATCACAGCAGACACCACTAACTACTAATAATCATTGACACTGTTAATAAAACATATCCTTACGTTCATTAATATCATATAAGATATATATTCCTTATACACTAGCTTTATTTCTTTAGATGACCCTCAATATCTCCCCTCAGTCTAACAATATGTCCACAGTTCTGCAAACAAAAAGATGTTGCTAGAGTAAAATATAATCATCTCTGGATGGGGTATAGCAGAAGATATCTGTAATTCAGGCTCTGATAAGACACTGGCTTTAACAACAATGGTAAATTCAGAGAGATACTTGAAGGACTTCAGCCCCAAATCATTTGCAGAGCAGCCAGTCAGTCATGCCTGGGGAGCCCGCCAGTGAGGGCCATTACTCAGCTGTCATCTCACCTGGAAAATGGATGACCTTTTCCAGAGTGGAGAGATTGCAGAGGTGATTTTGCGTCATCATAAAACTGCCAACATTCTGGCACGTCTGCAATTTAAGCATCGGGGCACCATTCAGCCCATATGCAGACAGTCCACTGTGACCTTTAAACAGTCCATCTTTGAAATTCAGTTATGAATTTAACACCACCCTGTGTTGATGTGACCATACTCAAGATAATACTGAAGAAAACAGGAGAAATAAATGCAAGCAGAATGAGAAGGTAGAAGTCAGAGAGGCTGCTGTCACTTAATATGACCAAATATGGAACAAACAGCATGATGGAGTGTTGAAATGACAGACGAGAGAAAGTGGACTGACAGATTTAGACAGATGAAAGGATGGGTCAAGTATAGCTCCACTTCATTTCACATCCAATTACATGTTTTGACAAGCAGATACTACTGACACATCTTCATCATATGAAGAAGAAGCTTCAGGCACAATGGATCAACTACTGTTAGGAAGTCACCAAGTCAACATGTTTGAAGAATAGAGTTATATCCTACCACTTTAAATGTGATGACACTGAGCTTTATCAAAAGGTTGTACACTGTGCATCCCCCCGTCTTCACACTCCACCTTGGAGGTCTAAATGCCACATCTGTACTTAAAGTCCCTATGAAACAGGAAGCAGAATGCTATTTACTTCCTCTTTTTTACAAATTGTGAAATAGTTAGGGAGGGGCCACAGCTATACACTGTAACTAGTGCTATGAGCTAATGTCAGCATCAACCTTCCGGTGATCATCGGACCAAACACAACATCCAAAACCAACAGTTATGTTCAAACCTGGCCCGGTCCGGCTGCTGAGCCCGGTCCTGCTGCCTGATAACGGCAGATTCAATTAACAGCAGTTAATTAGCACTTAGCTACTTTAGCAAGTGGTTAGCCTAAAGCTATCCGTGTATCAGGAAACTCTGTAAATCACAGAGAGTTGAAGCTGAACAGCCAGAGGACATCAGAGCGAAAAGCAGCAAAAATATTGTGTATAAAATCTGATCCAGTTTCACCAAAATCACTGAATAAAGTTCTAAAGTTGTGTTTGTACAGTAATCAGTGAGGCCTGGACATAGATACATGTAGCAGCCCTCAGAGTCACTCATAGACTGTATCAAACAGGAAGCACTCCGCTCTATCATAAGCAAGAAAGCGTTTCATTGGATGAATAAATTCGTATAAGTGCAGGATGACTCAACAACTTTTTAATGTATTCATAAGGAAATGACAAACTCTGTTTTTGTCATTGTTGGTCCAGATACTGGAGTATGGGTAACAATGTGATAAAAACACTTAGACATCATAACATAAAAACCTCTTAATATACTGCCGTGCAGTGGTCTGCCTTTAATCTAACTAAGTTTTAGATATAAAAGTCACCCTTCTGACTTATACTACTGTAGTACTGCCCCTTTAATCAAGTCCATGTCTGCAGTGATGTTTTTCACTTACCTGTATTTAATTGATCTGAGTGTAAGCCAAGTGAGCAGTCCACTTTTCCAACATGTTTCTTGTCATCTCTAGCTGTAAAATAGATGACATTTCTTAGAAAAATCAACACCAGTTATTCTGAAGTTTAATGCAAATGGTGTGTGACATTCTTAATCATGGATGAGAAAAAAATAACATTTCATCACTTAAACAAGATTTCATGGCTGTGTTAGCATGAGCATTTAAGTCGGTTCCTTCATTTCAATAACAACACTATTAATTACTAATGGATCTGATTTGCAATGTGAAAAGCATCACGTCTGCAGTTCTTCTCAGCTCTGCTGAGCTTTTAGCCTCTTTTAACTCATTGTTTTGGTTTTCTATCCAACCAGTTCTGATCCCATTAAACTGGTGCCCAGCTGCAGCAGGCAGCAGTTTTCAGCTCTGAACAAGCAACTGTACACTACCTGCTTAGCACCAAACAGCAGGCTAGCAAACTGACTGGATAGCTTCAGCTGAAAGTGGAAAACATAGATGCTTAAGACCAAAAAGGAGAGTGAATGTTAAAATTCACCAGGTGGCCAGAAACACAACTCTGCAATGCAAATGTTGCTGTGTCTGCTGGATGTGTTTATATCGTTAGCTGTTTGCAGATATGCTGAAAAACAACTGATACGAACATTGTATGAAATGTTAACGTTAAGGTGACAATACATATGCAAGTGCAATAAACCTTTGAAGCAGCTTTAAAGTATAGAATCTGTAACAGTATTTTCATCACTCTACCATTACACCAGCATTTAACACATGAAGTGATGATAATGCTAACTATAATCCATTTCATGGAAAGAAAAACCCTTAATGATTCAAATATCTGACATGTAAAATATGGACTTCATATTCCCCGCAGTGGTTTCAAAGTAACATGATCAGTTTTGTGTGAATGCTGTGAAATCTTTGGTAAAACACGAGTCTATTGTTCACACGGCGGACTAAATTTGGTCCCTGGTCCTTCATGCTCGTCTGGGGATGAGGACCCTTGTGAGCGCCCCAGGCGGAGGGTAATGTCACACACTCATTCAATTTGTCACTCAGACATTGAGCGACAGTCGCTTGCAGGATGTAATTCGCACTATGGAGGGATCAATACATGGATCCCTGTCAGCACAGATAGCTGCCAAGGCCACAAGAAATCTACTTTTTTAATGCTAAGTTGGAAGATCTTTCCTTTTCTTTGGTTCTTCATGGTAAACATGAATCAATGTGTTTTCTCTTCCTGTTGGTCAATCAATCAGTGAGGGAGAAATAACCTGTGTCTAACCTCATTCGGTGTAACAGAAAAATGATCTTCTCGAGTTTGATTTATGTTTAGCTGGATTTCTGCACCACACACCAACATGACACATCTGTCAACAGCAGGACAGATGAACATATAACACGTGTGAGGGACAGCATGTTTGACACGGCAGTGAAAGCTTTTTCTACTAACAAGCATAAATCTCTCCTTCCGGCTGTCCTTTACTGTTGCTCTACAAAATGAGTTGGCATTAAGACAAAGCCCTCGCAGGCTGTGAAGTTTATCATGTGGAGAATCAACAGCACCGAGTCACTAATTTGCTACTTGAGCGGTGAGAACCAGAGGAACATTAGAGGAGAACCGAAATCAAAAATGACCATACTTTGTCCTGACTGACTGTTTATTAACACTTCATGAATGCGTGGATCACCATAAAGTTAGTGAGTTAGTAAGTTTAAGGGCACGTACGTCTTTTAAGCCCCAAATAGTTGAGAGTTGAGTTAATTGAGAGTTTTTGATGAATAACTCAGGATGGTTCAGGGTTTACATACAGCCTTTGGCAATAGAAAGAACTCATCAAGAGCTTTCAGTTGATATAAAGACTATTTTCGTCCAAAATGTCACTTGCACCCCTCTGGTTTTCACCCTTTGCCTCTGTTGTTTGAAGTGGCCATGGTGCTCACGGGGCTCATTTCAGGTTTGGTTCCGTCTCTTGTCATCTCTTGTTTTGGTCCAGCAGGCATCTGTGATGTGACTGAAATTAGGTTGATTTTAGAGTTATAATGTCTGTTTTGATGAATTTTCAATTAAGGCCCAGTCTTTCTCCTAACTCACAAAGCCCTCCATAACCAAGCCTCCTGCCACCTCACAGACCTGCTCCACCACCACAGACCACCGCCTCCGTCCCACAGCCTCCGCCCCTCTGATGCTGAGCACCTGTCTCCACCTCTAAGGACAAAACACTGGACCTGTTGTGACAGAGCCTTCTTCATCGCTGCCCACTCCCTCTAGACCTCACTTCCCAAACAAGCAGAGACTGCACCAACCTGTCTACCTTCAAAACTCTTATCATAACTCACATTTTTAAAATGGCTTTTACTGATTCATCATGTGTGCTGTATATTTTCATCATGTCTGATGATTTGAACTCCTGTAAAGTGTCTTTAGAGTATCATGAAAAGTGCTCTATAAATAAAATGTTATAAATGGTTATTATTATTATTGTCATTAAGGACATGAAGCTTGGGGTGGTGAATGGGAGTGTGGCAGGTCTGAAGTGTGCACCCTGAGTCAGATATACTGTTATATCTATCCAGTTATAATATGTAACTGACTTTAAACACGTGAACAGCATGAACATGAACAGCAGCATGAACATGAACAGCAGCAAATAAGCTTTTTGGATGTTACTGACCACGAAAAGGCTAAATGCAGGTAATGTGTCAATGTCAGTGCTAATATTGAATCAAAATCTGGCTATGGTCTAGTGAATCATGACACAAATAAAATTCAACATTGAATCATCAGTATTCCATCGATGAACTGTGCTTTTTATTTCCTGGAATTACAGTCAATAATCAGCCTTGTCAATATTGTAATGAGATTTTCTGTGGTGCAGGAACTGTGACACAAAACAGCGTCCCTGCAGCTTCATTCACACTGCACATTGATTTGTTAAGCGGAAGCCTCTTCATCTTCAGTTTTTTTTACTTTCTACACAATTAAATAAAGGAAGGAGTAGTTTTAGTAAGCAGAGTGACTCATGTGAACTGAGCATGGATGAAGAGTTACGCTGTGGAGTCAGCATTCAAGGCCATTGCCTGTCTGTCTACAGTGTTCAATGGCGCCTTGCAAAGAGAAGAAGACTATTGATTTGTTGTCCTTGATTGCAAAGATGGGAAGATACGTAGTCCTGGCTCAGTGGCCATCCTCTGCTTGTGTGTCACATAACATCACTCAACTGCTCAGGAACACTGTGCTCTTGTTTATTCTCTGACAGAGCAGGAAAACATACAATGAAGCTAGCTAAAGTGATACATTTTCCCAGCTGTCGCTAGCAGCCGCATTGAGACGTGGGTCCGTTCTGTTAGATATAACAGCTATAGCTTTGAGGAACAGTGTGTAGGATTTTGGTGGCATCCTGTGGTGTAGCTGCGGATAGCAACCCTCTCCACTCATCCTCCCATTCCAGACTACGGTGGCCATAAAAGGTACGAAAAACGCAATAGGTGTGGGTAGGTTTGGCCGTTCAGGGCTACTGTAGAAACATGGTTCAACATGGCAGACTCTGTGGAGAAGGACAAACTGTGTCTGTAGATATAAAAGGCTCATCATCTTTAAGTAATTTGTAAATATAAAGTGTGGTTAAAGGAGTGGTATAATTATTTTCCTAATGGATGGCATCATTTTCATTTTGATCTGGGTGAAGGCTATGTATCAGAAACAAGAAGACTCCATTGTGTAAAATGCTTTTAAATAAAAAAAAGAAAAGAAAATGAGAGCTTACTTCACCCCTCTCTAGTGTTTCCCCTCCCTTTGGTGACAAGGCCAACTTTGTGAATTCTTGAAAACTAGATTTTTGTGACGCCTGCCTACCTTTGCTCTCTTTGTGCCTGCTACGTTCAGCTCTGTCTCGTCTCAGCACCTTTGCCACCACCAGATCTGTAAACTGTACAAACTGATTCTGGTCTCAAGCTTGTTTTTGCACACTGGGTCTGCTATCATTTACCACAACAGATGATTCTCATGGCTGCTTGATTGTTGTGGTATTCCTTCTGTTTTTATTATATCATTTTTTCCACTGCTGGATGGATTCACTCTGTGAGGTGAATGACAAAATGACATGACATTGGAGATGATGTAAAGTTACAGAGGATAATATTACAGCTTTCAGAGAACAGGTAAGCTAATGCTACAGTGGCTAAACAAACCTCACTTTTTTGATGGTTTCTCACTGCTTAATGTCATAACTCATTATGCTCTGAGTATTTTCTTTTCATCAACTGTTCCACCATAATGTTCCTCTCCCCTGACAGGGTCATCTCAAACAAATTTGAAGAGTGAAATCAGCTGGTAGAATCCCAAAGCAGATCACAGTAATCCAATGTGACGACTATAACTAAACTTCTAAAATGGGACAAAGATGACACCTCACAAAACCAGCAGGGGCATCAGTGCAGGGGGGCAACAACAGTTATTGCATGTGTGATACACCTGCAGTCCCTCATTACACTACATCATCAATCCTTGCGCTTAGCACAAGATAAAAAAATAACCAAAATAAATTCCTTGTATGCGACTATGCGTGTTTCTGATCTTCTTACATTATAAGTAATTACACATTTGCTTCCTGGACGGATCACTGTAGTGTAAAATGAAACTGCACATTGGCATGTCCTATCCTGGTGCTGACGTCAAGGTTCCAGACATCGACCTGCTTTGAGTCTGGCCGTGTTTGTCCCTTATCATCTTCTGTCTCTTACTGCTTTAATTTTCTCTTCCCAGCACTAAATTGTAATATCGATGTCCCCAAATACTTCATTTTATTACACAATCTCTCTACTAATGTGAATTTATCTTTAAAAGTTATCATCTGGCTCTTTGTCTACATAATAGTCTGTTGTATATTCACATTGGGACCCTGAACCTCACAGACAACATTACTTTCCCACTTCAAAAAGCCAGTCTGCTCTCTGCTCTCTATTTCCTGAGCCATTTTCATGAAGTGCCGCTGTGTTCTGAAGAGCTGAATAAAGGTTTTTAAAATGAATAATGTGACAGGCTGAGGAGATAATGACTGATTACCACATGCTCAGATTTACACTCCACTCTGTCCACCTCCCTAACATCTAAAGTGTCACGCTGCTAAATAGCACAAGTGCAAGGACAGGAGGACTGACATACCTTTTCCCTCGTGTGTGATGTGAAATAATTCACACACTATCATCAGGTCTGATGTGTGAAGAATTCAGATAGCTCTTAAACATCACCTCGTCATCTGATACAGCAAAATTAGCTAGTATGATTGTATGATCAGACTGCGGGCACCTACAGCACTGTGAAATACATCCACTCACAAAATGATACAGGCCTGATGTGCGTGACTGCACATCCGATTATAGAAATCATGGCTCAGCTAGTTATGTCAGCAGGTGTCATTTTCTCCCGCCTTTGTGTTCCTGTCTGTTTGTCTGTATGTCTGCCTGTCTTTACATTTTCTGCAAAGTAAAAATGATCGAAAGTCAATCCAACATGAACACCGTCATTATGTCATGCTTATTGCAAACATCCAAATACTGTAGAAAATATAGGAAAACATATAGAATAACTCTCAGAGTTCCTGTGTGTAATATGTAGGAAACCATCCACTGCAATAATGCAGCTGTATAGCAAAGCTCTGCATTTCTAGAAGGGCAAAATCTTCTCTGCAGTTTCTTAAAGCAAAATTATTTGTTGCTGTGGTTTTAAATCAATGGTGTCTCTGTCATATGAACGTCTGTTCTTGCACTAACTTTGGGCTCCGGGTATGATCTCCTGTGAGAAGTACGGTTACAGTTACAGTTACACGCATATTGCAAAGTTCTGGTTTCGATTGACTCAGGACCTTTGCATGTCATTCCCTTTCTGTCTTTTTCTGTAACGTCTCAACCTCTAATGAGATAATGTTGTATTTGCATTTCGACTGAAGACCTCGCTGTCCTGACCTGTACTCATCTTATCTCTAATTGATGTTCTGTTCTCTCTCAATAGTGTCTTTTTGGAAGACTATTGACTTTAAGTTCAAGCACAGATTAAAAGTGCACAGGCAGTGACCGGGCATTCCCCCCGTTGTTAATGGAAATGACATCCTGGCTCGTATCCCATCTCTTTACATACAGAGCAGGGTTACTAGATGTGACTCGTGCAGCAGGGACATAATCCCCCACTGGCTTCCCATCTGAAATGATTGTGTTTGATGAGCTTGGCTAAGCAACAACACAAATAGATGTTGGTGTAGCTAACATAACCTTTATACATTATGTCAGGAGCCAAACATGGAGGCTTTTTAGGCTCTTTGGAGCTTGGAATGTGAACGTATTGGCGTTTTGTATCACACTGACTAACAATATGTAAGTGACCTTACAAATTAACACTGACGCACTCCATGAAATAATGCAATGTGGTGTAAATAAACTAAATGTCTTCTTTCGGGGGGCTCATCAAGTCTCACTTTCACGGCTGCTTCAGCTGTTTTGTGTCCAGTCCTGTGCACTAATTGCTGTTTAGGAAACAGTTTGAATGTTGCGCTTTATTTTCATCACCTCTTGTATGCACAGTGATGAAGGATAGAATTTCAGGCTGTTGTACACCCAGAGGAGCTTTGTGTGCTGTGACAAATCAGTGTGCAGCATCAATAACAACCACTTTCTCATCTATGCACCACACAGCCTGCATGACATGATCTGCCCCCATTATGATGTATACCCCGGTTGATTCAGAAGTGTTATAACTGTGACAATTCTAATAATTTAGAAACAGTTGTTACTACTTGCGGGACCCCGTTTGTATTTTTAACACTAATTCAATTATAGAAAATACAGCAATACACATCTGCAATTGTCCCATGAGTATAATATGAAACTAGATTTAATTATTACTGACTGATCGTTTTCAGGGTGGCACCAGCTGAAAGATAGCTAGTATATTCAAAAAGGCTTATTTATTTCCACAATACACATTCACACAATAGTGTAATTAGAGGTCATGAACAGTGATGGTGTAGAGCTGTGTGTGAAGTCCAGATGAACTGGACAAAATCATATTAACACCTTGATTTCAGCTCTGCCCTCAACGCCATGAATCCTATCAAACTGAACATCTGCTCCTGCACACAGCCGGTGAACAGTGAACAGCCTTTAACCCTCTGCACCGGTGCCCCTCGGGGGCAGCCTCTTATCACCCTTGCTCTTCTCCTCATGCACCGACAGTTTCGCATCCCAGCACAGTTCAGTTAGCATCCTTCAGCACCCTGAGGATCCAACAATAACAGGCCTCATAACCAAAAACAACAAGCACAGTTATAGAAAGCAGGAAGCCCAGACAGTCATGACAACCTCCTGCTTGACACATCCAAAACCTGTCATTGATTTCAGGCACAGTGCCCCGCCCAAATCTCCTACACACATTTCAAGTGAACCCAGACCTGTCATCATTTTATAGTTCAGCCATCCCCAAAGTCTCCTCACTTCATCTTTTACAGTACAGTGGCCCAGACTCTAACAGGCTCAAGACCACAGCACACTGTCAACATATCCCCAGAATCAGGCTCCACACCAGTATCGTCACACGCATGCAGCTATTCTCATTCTGCTGTACGCATAATGTCGGTGCGACACATTTTTAACAAATACAGCATCACACGGTTTCAGCCATCAAAGGAAAAAACTACAAATATCAGCTTTACATCATCAAGTCAACTGGAGTATGACAGTATGTTAGAATTCCATATTTCAGGTTTACATTCATTTTGCACACTTTGCACAGCTTATGCAACAATTCTTCTTCCCACTCCATCTGTTTCACTAATTGCAGCTGGATCATTACTGCATTAAAATACATGCAGCACTTCAGTATGTAGGAATATTGTGGTTATTATTCATTGTGTGATATGTTATTTCTTCCTATATGTTGTGCTGCTGACAAGATGTACTGACTGTTGTTTTTCTTGCTGTACTGATAAGATAGAAGAAGATAAATTCCACCGTTGCCATTAAAGTGAAGTGTCTGTACGTAAGTCATTAGGCTACTCTGGGTTACAGTACTGTACCTCCATGGAAAAAGACTATAATGTATCCATGGTGATATACAGTAGAGACTGGATTGCCAACTTGGCAAAGTAGGCAAACATTCCAGACCAAACCATCTGACATCTGCCTCAGGGCCATAACTATGTATTTAATAATGCTTTTATTTTAGAATTGGTGTGTTGAGTTGTTCAAAAGTTGTGTTTCATGAAATGATCAGATATGTGAGCTCTGTTTTTGATCTTAACCACCTCCTGACAAATTATTAGCTGCTAATTGTGCTACTAACTAACTGCCAGTTGCTAGCTGCTAACATCATCTGCTGTTAGAAATAAGGCTGATGAGAGCTCTGAGACTGAACCAACACATTAAAGTTGCATGTTGTAAAACCAAAACAATGAGCTGAAAGACACTAAAAAGTAAAGTAGAGAAGAATGTAGCTGAGCTGCAGTGTCACTACACACAGTCATTAGATCCATTGTTCACATTTAGAGGAATCAAATGAAAAAATGATGTCCAGCTATAAAAACAAAAGTAATTTTAGAAATGACCTCTTTACGTGTCTTGTTTTTGTGAAGACCTGAAAATTCATTTGTTAGTTTGTTATTGTCTGATAAGTGGTGCAGAAAGTGAAATCTCCTGCTGTGATTGAGAAGAGTGATACTGGCATTGTCTCTCTCTTATCTGCAGTAACTCTGTCTGCTTCATACAGCAGAGAGGCAAATGCTCAGCTGGAGACATGTGGCCTAATTGTACAGGGTCGTTATTGAGCTGTGAAAGGGTCCACACATCCTGACTGCCCTGAGTTCCATCTGGTGCCCTTAAACTCAGTGCGCTGGGATGGTTATCAATCAGTAGTGTATAAAGCTGCAATGATTAGATGATTAATCAGTCGAAACAAAATTAGTTGCCAACTGTTTGGATATAATAGTCAAATATTTGCTGGTTCCAGCTTCTTAAATCTAAAGATTTGCTGCATTTCTTTGTCATGATAGTCTTTGGGTTTTGGACTGTTGGTTGAACAAAAAAACAAAGACTATTTAAAGACGTCACTTCGAACTCTGGGAAATTGTGATGGCCCTGACAGACTACAACACTGCAGCTTAACACATGCTAACAAATGAAACACGAGCAAATTAAGATAGTCAACTTGACAACACGTGCAGCATTTAGAAAACATGCTGCAATTACACACAACACACACACACACACACACACACACACACACATACACACACACTGAAACTGAAAATACTGAAACATGCTACATGTATCATGTTTGTAGTCCTTAAATAAACCACATACAGACAATTGTTAATAACTACTAATACGTCTTTCTGTAATGTGTTGTGTGTATTGTGTATTTGCAGTGTGTCTTCTAAATGTTGTGCATGTGTTGTCAAGATGATGAAAATGTTTTCTCATGTTTTCTCTGTTTGCATGTCTTTCTTTATTCTGTCCCTGTCAAGAAATCTGTAGAGCCAAACCAACAATAAAAAGTATCTCTCACACAAGTAGTGTGTGTGTGTGTATTAAAGCCTGATATATGGTCTTTCTCTGTCCCATAGAGCTCTATTATTGTGCAAAAACTATTAAAAACACAGGAATGAGCACAATGAGACATGTAAATGGTAAATGGACTTGTACTTATATAGCGCCTTTCTAGTCTTCTGACCACTCAAAGCGCTTTTACACTACATATCTCATTCACCCATTCACACACATTCATACACTGATGGCATTAGCTCATCAGTTTTAGGAGCTAACCATTCATACACATTCACACACCGATGGCGCAGGCTTCGGGAGCAATTTGGGGTTCAGTATCTTACCTAAGGACACTTCAACATGCAGACTGGAGGGGATCGAACCGAGGATCAAACCGCCGATCTTCTGATTGGTGGACAACCCGCTCTACCTCCGAGCCACAGCCGCCCCATGTTCCTTTATGACCATGAACACACACTGTCCTGCTGCCACAAATACTTAGATTGACAATAATGTGCAAATAAAATGTCCACACTGAGTAACGATTGCTAAAAACTCCAGTGACCAGCTGTTTTTCTCAAAGAATAAAAGTAGAGGATACAGCCCATATTCAGAAACTGTTCATTTAGATGAGCCATCAGGACCAACCGTCAGGTTGTGATGTCACATCTCATCACCCTCAGACTGTTGCCCTGCGGCAACCTCCATGGCTGTGAAGTGAAGTCAATGCAAAAGTGCCAAAAACTACGGCCTCTGCGGAAGAGGCAGGACTACCAACATGGTGGCAGCCAGTGCCACGTGTTTTGAGCTTCAAAACGGCTCACCCACGGGTGATGTCATGGATACGCACTGTACAAGTGGGCTAGAATCTGTTACCTGTGGTTGAAAGAGTGTCAAATATGGGACCTTTAATGTTCTTAAATATAAGTGTGTTTTCTGTTTTCATAGAGAAATCATTTGAGGTGGAAATCTTTCCTGGTCAAAGCTGATCGTATATTCCACTCAGATGCTGACGAGTGTTCCAGATTCCAAGTTTTCCCCTCAACTGAACTCAATTCAGTTAAAATGACACATTATTTGGTTGATTTCAGTATTTTAATATGACTGCTGACCCTCGATGAACTGTGGTTGTTTGGCCCCAGCCATTAAAATAACGCCTGCATGCAGAGCAGGTTTGAAGTGTACCGTGTTCAGATGAGACCCACAAACTCCTCCGAATTCAAATATAAAACGTCTGCTGTTGTTTGCCAGAAGAACACTGCTTTCTGATCTGACAGGATGACATCAATGATCATGGTCATGTTTTGTTGTTGGTGAGAATCAGGACATGGACAGCCCTCTGCCGTGTTAAATTTTGATGTTTAGTTGATCCATCCGTGTGCCCCGACCTCCCTCTGAGAGCTTCCCTTGAGAGTTTGTCACTCTAATATATAGTAAGATAATAACATCACCTGACTTCCTTCCTCCATTAGATGACTTTGTGCCATGAATACAAACGTGTGGTTTCACTGAAACGACTGATGCTGTTGTTCTTCTTGGGAGGAGGACAGTAGACCTAGTAGCTCTATCTACTTACTCATTGTCACTTTTGTATCCCCTGCATTCACTTCCCCTGCATACTGAATCCACCGCATCATGAGAATGATCATTCAGCTTTACTGCTGATCTCAGTCTGTCATGATTCACAAAACACACACACTGACTCAGCTAAACACAACTTCACACACAAAGAATACTTCTGAATGGACACATTACAGCTGTGACTGGTCATAGATGGTTGGACATGATGATCCTCCAGAAGCTTATACATCCATATACCTTATACTTAATGCAACAGATATTGTTTGACTGAGCATGTATCAGACATGTCATTGCTCCCATTTTAAGTTGTGTTTCAACCACAGAGGACACTGAGGTCACATCCATGCTTTAGCAACCTGGGGTGAGTTCGATAGTACAAATGGTGGCAACATAGCTGATTCCAGTAATATCTTAAAATGTGATTCATTTCAAGCTAACTAAATAAATGAATATGGGATTCAACAGCTCCTGAAGATTATGTATTATATATTTACCTTGATAGAATGCAAGTATGCAGTAAAAAAAAAACAATAACTGATATTTATTTTGACACCACGTACCAAATTCAATTATTTTTTGTCTACAATGCTACAGTAAAACTCACTGAACATGTGACGATGACCAGATGATTTTCTTCTTCATTGTCTCATTTGTGCAGCCTTGGGTTGGAAATCTCATTGTAGGTCATTTTTCCTTATAGATTTGGTACTTTTGATACTATCTAATGATAATATTGTATCATTTTAAACATGTGATATGAAAAGGTTATGTTCAAGATCCATATCTTGAGTCTTAAACCTGAACTTTTGTCTCCCCCGACTAATTACACAAATACTGTCGATGCTGTTCTATACTGAAGTGCCAGTGTTGGACAGACCAGACATACACAGAGAGACTGACCTGCAGATAATCAAGGTTTAATCAGCATTGAGCGAACAGGGATATGATGTAAAGTGTGTTCTCCTCCTGCTCCTGCTTTAATATTGTGTGTGTTCACACATGTTAAACCACGTAATCTTTCAGGACATTCAGGATTTTCATCTACCCCCCAGAATTTTTCTCCTGTCTTTGTAGACACAGTCTTGAAACTGTATTTAGACCTACAGGCTAGGAAATAATATTATAAAACTATAAACAAACAGTGAAATAAACAAAATATGAAAAATGGAACTGGAGGTGGGGGGGTCATGACCTCAATGTATTTCTGAAATACATTCCTGCCTAAAGCTCAGACTGCAGCTAATGCTTTATGTCTAATGATCAATGATCAAATGCTTGTCCTGCCTGACCAACAGTCCAAAGCCAGAAGAGATTTCATTTATAATCATGTGAAGCACAAAAGAAGAGAAAACACTCACATCAGAGAAACTGCACTTTCTTGGCTGATGTATGACCAACATGATTAAACTGATTAATCAGCTTGTTTCAGCACTAGATGGACGTATTGATGATGTATATTATTATTTATTTTTTTAAAATAACACGTTGCATGAGCATGACAGTCTCACAAACAGTCCCGAAGCCCAAAGCTGTTCTAGCAGGAGACTCCAGTATGATCAATGCTTTATTAAATGCAGAAACAGACTACTTTTAGACTGCATGGTACTTTGTGCTGCTTCATTACAATAAGATATTAGTAGCTGCATGATTTTCCTAAAACACTGGCTGTCACCTGACTGTGGCAGCCACACAGAACACAGTGAGTGGACTGAGCTGCTGCAGGACTGGCATGCAGGCTGGATGCTGACAGACAGGGAGGGCACCTGTGGCAACGCAAAACGCATCCTACTACACCGCATCAACCATTCACATAAAGCTCAGCTCTGAGTTTAGTTCACTCACCGTGGATGCCGTGTCACTGAGCCTCCTGTCATGATCTGCTCTGGCCCCGCGTGTTTGCAGTTAAAGAATCAAAGTATAGATGAGAGCTCTGTGTTGCGCTCCTGTTGCACAAAGCTGCAGCGTCTCACTTCACATCATGCGTAAACATAAAACAAATAAACGTATGATTAATTAATCCAAGCAGCGAGTCAGCTGTCACTCATGTGCGTGAGGAGAGGAAACAGGACAAGTTCATGAAGCGGTGCTCCACAGCAGTCATCAGCTGCTGCTCGTCTCTCCTCCTCCTGCCGAGGCTGTCTTACTCTGCTGCTGCCTTCAAGTGCTGTCGGGAACGTTTAGGACTCGTGCGCGTAGAAATGACTCAACAATACAGTAAACAGCCCACAAGTGACATTTTCATTGAATTACACCACTGCCATCATGTGATGTTTGTTAATTAATCAAATCACTCTCCTTCCTTTTTCTTTTTCATTGTCCTGCAGAGTGAACAGGTCTGTGCCGGACATATTTATAAGGTCACGGCTCTGCAGTCACCAATAGTGCAACCAGAAACCACATTAACAAATGGAAAAAAACAAAACAATGTTTAATACATTGATATTCAAGGATGGAGAGAGCACAAGAATATTTACTCATATTAAAGTCACTGACAGTGTAAAGAGTGGATGTATTCTCCGTGATATCACCCACAGGTTTCTGAGGAGCCGTTTTTAAGCTCAGTGTGTTGGCAGTCCTGCCTCTGCCGCCTCCCGGCTAATCTAAAAATTGGCAAAGACGTAGATCATTGGTGGGCTTGAGGCAGCCTGATTGAAGCCTGGTTGCTCAAACAAGTAATCTGTAACGACACCCACCTGTCGATTAAAACATCCAAACTCTTAATTCTGCATAATTTTAAGCTTTAATATAATCTGAACAGGTGAGTTGTATAAAAATTCACCCTCAGTACAGTTGTCATGAACGGGGAAATTAGCTATAGAGACCAAAACTGTTTTTTGTACCAGGCTGTAAACATGTTTATTTCTGCTGTGAAGTTGGACATTTTGACAAGAAGAACTGCAGTTTTGGTATTTCAGTGCTGGCTTCACTTCACAGGTACTGAGGTTGTTGTTTGGTCCAAACACAGTTTTACCTATCAACCATCTAACACTTTAAAAGCTGATAAACAAAGTCCTGAGGTCAGCCATCAAGTTCTGTTTGGTCAAAATACGTTTATTTTTGGCAAAAAGCTTCTCTTTTTTTTTTGACACAGGTCACCGCTTTGGCTTCATGTCTTTTATGGCTCAAATGCTCTATAGTTATTTTATGTTCTGACCATTTATGGACTGAGTTAAAAAGACAGAAAAACAGAAGAAATAAAGAAGTCATATTCAGATTATATAACTTCTTCCACAAAGTGCTTGCTCATGGTGGGCATTGTTGGGTCTCTGTAAATAATATGATATAGAGTAGGGTCTAGACCTGCTGTATATGGAAAGTGTCACAAGATAACTTCTGTTATGATTAGGCGCTGTACAAATAAAACTAGACTATTTCACTCAAGTCAAACTACAATTTTAAAGATATTCAACACATCTGGAGGGTGTGATTTGCAATACAAATATAAATATAGCATATATAATGGTACAAATATATACGTACAATTACTATTAATAAATGTGAACAATACATAAGAAAAAGTAAGATTAAATATTGAGTGTTAAAAGTTAAACTAACAGTCAATGTTCGAGATGTTCGAATGTTCGAAAGCTCGATTCGATATTCCAACCCTGGTGACACACACACACACACTCATGCACCTGCAGATATGACAGTTAAACATTGATGTTGAAAAAATAGGACTGCCTGGCTTTGTGGCCAAATAACATAAATAACTACACATAGTAACAGAAACAGCGAATCAACTTCCTTTTAGGTTCCAGACAAACAGCAGCATCAAGTGTGAGCCCGTATGCCCAGCAGGCATCATCGTCAGAGAATATAAATATCTTATCTGTGATGCATGTCAGCACTGAAATTATTCCACCACAGTCTTGATAGTCAGATGCTAAAGTTACCACTAACTACGACCAAAAAATAATGTGAGAGGGAGAGCAGATTCCAGACCTGCATGGTGAATCTTAATGTCACGGTTATGTTGTGTTAAGCTCCAGTTAGACTACAAAGTGGCTCTGTGAGCTTGATTCATGTGCTTGTAAAATATAATGCTGGAAGCCTGGTGATGTTGTGACTACAACTACAAGCTTACTCGTAACATGCTATGCTGGAGCTAGCAGTCCACAATAGCCTAGCAGTTATTTCTGCCACTTAGCAAGCTAGCATAGTGGACAATAAGTCAACACAGTTCATTCAAGAGACGTGTTTGTATGGACTGTAATCCATTCTGCATCTCTTTGTGAAGGCGTTTATACTCATGCACTTTATATAACCCTGCTCTGCTCGGTTGAATTAAAACTGGTGTTTATATGTTAATATGCAGTTAATATATAGTTAATATACAACTCTAATTTCAAATAAAGTTGGGACACTGTAAAATACAGTGGTGGCCAAAATTATTAGAACACTTGGCATATTTAAGAGGTTTCAGTTGTTTTTGTTGAATTGGTCATTAAAATACCCGTAAAACGAATTAAGTATCTACAATATCATCATTATGCTCTATAATCCATAGAATAGAGCCATCATAAGGAGATTTAGGTCATTTTACTTAAAAACAAGCTAGGCCTGTGTCTTGAGATGCAGTCAAAGCACTGTAAAGTCACTTTAGACCGCCATGATGCCACCAATTCACACCAGAACCAAAAGAGGAGAGGTAGAAAAAAGAAACTTTCAGACAGACAAGTGAAGCATCTCTAATTTCTCAGTCTTAAGGACCGAAGAAAAACCTCACGAGAACTGCATGACGAGATCAACGCCACAATGACTAATGGTGCAACAGTGTCTTCAAGAACTGTGTGTCAGAAACTGGGTGAAGAAGGACTTGTTGGCAGAACAGCAGCAAAGAAAGCATTACTGAAAGAGAAACATGGAGTAAGACACCTGAAATATGCAAAAGAACACAGGAAATGGGCAAAGGAAGATTGATATAAAGTGTTGTTTGAAGTTTGAACAGTTTGGCAACAAGTGAAGAGTGTATGTTGGAAGGAGGGAGAGGGAGAGATATAAAAATGAGCGTCTCTTTTCAACAGTTAAACACAGAGGGGGTAGTGTTATGGTGTGGGGCCATTTCAGCCTCAGGAACAGGTGACTTAGTGACAATTGATGGCATCATGGATAAGAAAGTATACCACAACATTCTGGTGAGACACAGAGTAGCATCTGGGAGTTATCTTATTAGGCCGGAATTTATTTTCCAAGAGGACAACATTAGTGTTGAAGTTCTCAGGAAATATATTGACACAATGCCAGATAGATGTGCTGCTAAAAAAAGGTAAATATTTTCAGATCTGCCAGGTGTTCTAATAATTTTGGCCACCACTGTATGAAAAACAGAATGCAGGACAGAGACAGAATAGTGAATGTTCAAAGTGAAACATGTTCTAAAGGGGACAGGTTCATGTTTACAACCTGTCATTTTAACAACACTTGGCAAACATTTATAAACCTTTCTTCTGTTCATACTTGATGTACGACTACACTTGCTCAACTGTCTGAGGTCTCTGTTGGTAGTTTGTGCTTCATCATGGGCCACACCTTTTCAGGGGTAGACAGGTCTGGACTGCAGACAGGTCGGTCTACTCTGCACTGTTGTGCTGAATTGTTTCCCTGAAATTAGCAGGACATCCCTGAAACAGATGTTGTCTGTATGGCAGCATGTGTTGCTCCAACCTGTATGTATCTTTCACCACCACAGACCACAACACACTTTTCACTTTCTGTCAGCCCGTCTCAGATGAGCTCAGAGAAGTCTGCAGTGTTTCTAGATGTTGTTGATTGATGTCTGTCTTTCTCTGTGCATGGTAGAGTCTGAACCTCATTAAATGCAGAGATGAACAGTGTTTACTGACAACAGTCTTCTCAGTTGCAGCTAGCAGAATTTTAACCAGATATCCATCTTCCCGTTGTCAGATTACACAGATATAATATCTCACATGTCTTTGGTAGTTCATTTCCCAGTATTGTTTTCAATTCAACCCACACATTATTCTAATAATTTCTCATTTTAGTACATTCCCAAAAAACACAAGTGTGATCTGCATTCTGCTCTCCACATCGTCTCCAGCATGTTTGTTGTGTAGATGAAATTTGCTTTTTGTTTGGGAGTAATAAAGAACCTGATTCTATTTTTCCAGCAAAATTCTTTCCACATCCTGGAGCTGGTGGTGGTTCGCTGTACATCACATATGTTAAAGCAGTCCTCTTCAGTTAATGCTATTTTACTTTCTGTCTCTTACATACAGTGTAGAAGTTCCTCTGTTCTTCTCTAGACCCTGGTACAATACTGAAACCACTCCCAATATTGTTTCTATATGCATTACACAGTGTTACAGTTACCTTATTCAGCTCCTGGGGAAGATGTGGTTTTATTTCTTTCTCAAAGAAGTTGACAACAGTTTTTAAAGGTTCCTGAGCCCATATACTAATATCCTTTATGGACTGCCCTGGTTTAAGTTCCCTCATGTGTCAACAGTAAACAACCAGGAACAGTGCTGGGCTGTCAGGTGATTTTTATGGGGTGGTCACATTTAGTATTGCAGGTCACATGACACCCACCCAATTACGTCACTGTGGAATATCACAACTTTTCATGTCATTTATATGTGCCAGGAGGACAGCAGCTCAGCCATAGAGGACTATAATGCACATGCTGTATGGGCACCAAAACACAGAAGCCTGAAAAACCTATTTGCCATGTGTGCCTGTGAATACAACACTATGTTATAACACGCTGCCAGGATGGTTTCCTATTGGCCGATGGCGTACTGTGAGAATTAGTAATCCTGTCTACAAAACATGATATTTACATACTACTAATCTGCAACAGCAGACACGTGGGAGAAATAATGACACTCTGATTATGTTTTTATCAACATAATGAAGAAACATTATCTGACTGTGAAGTCACAGAATATTCATTGTGCAGGTCTGGGGAAAACTCACTGACAGTGTATTTCATTTGTTTTCCTACAATATCTGCCTCTGCGAAACAATATCTATCTGCTCGAGGATACAAAAACATTATCAAACTTTTATAGTTCTGTTTTAGCACGCAGAGCTCTTGGTTAAGGCTCAAGGAAAGATGGGTAAAGGAAAGATGGTGTCTTTGTGCAAAATATTATTTCAATATTATATAATATATAAATCAACACTGACTTGAAGCTTATTTAACTAACTGTTTAACTTAAACCACAATCTGATCTTACTTGCAGGAATTCAGGAACGCGAACTGTATCCAGAGTCACTGTGAAGTTTTTTACTACCACAACTACACATCAGTATAGTGCAGTGAAAACATCACAGAACTTCAATGATACAGTATCTCCAGAATATTTGAAATCCAGTGTCCGACCTGAATTTGAGTTTTAAGCATGATCATAATCGATGGTGGAAGATTAGTTTGAAATGAATAAATGAATCCTGAACACGACTCTCCTATTTCCACATAATGATGACATTAATCTCGCTTGTCTTCGTGCTATCTGCTGCAGAAACACACTAATATTGATGTTACCAAAGTGGACTAATCTTCCCACGCTACAGAACTGAATATCCGCAAGTCTTCTAACATGTATTACACTGGAGAGGTCAGAGGTGTGCTGGGGGCACATCACCGATACTTGTTGAGGAAAGTAAAGCAGCTCCACTTTACCAGGCTGCTCTGCTGGGATTTTCAGCTGCAGCCTTTTGATCAACCCAACCAACCTTCAGGCTGCTTCAACCCTCTGTGCCCACATGATTGTGTCATCAATCATGTATGATGTCATATCAGTATGGAGCAGCAGTGTGCAGGCTCTGCATTAAGTCAAGAGGAGCTGCATATGGAATGGTGCTTTTTTATCAGTGCAGAAAGAATATTTTGAATCATTTGGAAATATGAACATCTACTGTTGGCGAGTCTGTAAATGTGAATCAGGTTAGAGCCTCCTTGCAGCTCTGGCATTGGGTTCTGTTAGTTCTGATAACATGGTACTGAGATGTTGGAATACAGTGACTCTGCAAATGAGTCACAAGGGACCAAAAACATGAGTCAGTCAGACAATGTGCTGTTAAAATGATGGACCTGAGGCTTCATGTTAAAATAAACGTGACATTTATCAAAGTGAACCCAATATCCAGGTGGGACCCGAATCAGATCACATTATGCTTGTGTCAAATTGCAGGGGGGTTGTGTGCTGGGGGGCGTGGGTGTGTTGTAAGGAACATAACAGCTATAACTTTTTATTTGTCTGATTCACGCTCTCTCATTCACTTTCTACTGTATGTCACTTGACCACTGCTGTCTCTCAAACCATCAGACACAAACCAAAGGAACCTTCTTTGTGTCTCTATTTTGCAGCATAGAGTGAGAGTCAGACACAGACGTGGAAGCTGGTACATGAAATAAATCAAGCCAGAACACAACAGCCTCTGCTTTGGTGTTTGTTGTGAGTCACCCAACAACACTCCTCACCTTTGAGCAACAAGACAAAATCTGAAAGTGCAAGAACCAAGTGTGAGAGCTGGGACATCTCAGAGCACACACACACACACACACACACACACACACACACACACACACACACACACACACACACACACACACACACACACACACACACACACACACACACACACACACACGGCTCCTCCTTCCTGCCACCCTCTATCACCTGGACTGAGGTGTCACGGTGACGGGTTAACCTGTGGAGTGCTGGGACAAAAATAGCTCCTGGCCAGGTGTATATGAAATAATTAAAATCTTGATGTTGACACAGATTCTTTTACAAGCTAGAACCAGTTGACACCTAAAGATTTTGGTATGACATGATTACGGGTTATTTCACAGTCAGCAATTTAGGATGTGTTTGAGTGTGCAGAGTTTCTAATCAATAACAAACTTTTTAGTAATATTGTACTCAAAACATTTGTTTCAAAGCATTGTCAATCAGCAGAAGGTCCTGAGAGAGGTTTGCAGCATATCTCATATCTTCAATATGTAAAGAAACATGGCTATATACTGTAAACTATGGTCACCTTTGCAAAATCAATGAACGTTGTGTTCAAACTGTACTGAAATGGATTCACAGGTATGTTCAGATTCTGGAGATAAAATGGTGTAAAATGAGGACAGAGTGATGTAATCTGAGTCAGACTGAAGAGCATCACATAAAGCAAAGATACTCTACATTAACACTCACAGACTGCTGTTGTTCTCAGCCTGTTAAAATGACAGTTTCATGCTCAATGTGACACATTGTGATGTACAGTAATTCATACTGAAGGACTTCTTTCTACGAGCATGAGCACAATGTTGCTGGTCTGAATCCTGTCATCCCACTCTTTTCACATATTTCTCTATCTCTCTAATGCGAACTCAACATATGATGACAGTTCTGTAAATATGTGAAAGATATTCACTCCCATCAGTTCATGTTTGCAGTTAATCTTCATTCAAGTTCATCAAGGCAAAGTTGTGTCATCGCTGTCTTCTTCTTCTTCCTCTTCTGCTTCCTTAAGGTCCTCCATCAGTCAAACTGAATCCTGCAAGAGGTCACTTGCAGTTCATGTTCAGTATGGACACCATGCAACATGAACTCTTGTCTATTAGTCTCAATCATGTTGAAATGAATGATAGAAGTTATGTTTTGTTCTAAATAGAAACAGGACTGTTCCATTCCAGAAGGTCTGTTTTTAATAAACATTTTCACTGAGATGTTTGTCTGTCAGTAAGTAAATACGTTAAGTAATTCAAATGTTAACTTCCACTCACTAGCCATGCATTAGCCCTCAAATAGCTTTTTAACTGTATGTGAACTGTTAATGTGTGTAAAAGATGTGCTGTTGGAGATTAAACCATATTTTTCTATGTCACAGGATCATGGATTATTTTGGTTTCTCCTGTGTGAAAGTAAAAGTTGAGGTCACAGTCACAAGGAGTTGGAGATGTGTTTCAGGTAATAACACAGGACAGCAGCAGTTCAAATAAAATGTTTTCCAATGTTAATATTTGTTTTAAAAAAAGATGGTGTTCCTCCAGCCAAGGGCACTGACTGACTTTTCATTTTGAAGTGCATTTTAGTTTCTCTAAAGCTTCATAATAAAAGACAAAAATCAAATTAATAATAACTTTTATCTTGTGATACAGTATGTATACAGTAGATAATATAATGGATGTAAATAGATAGGGGATCAAACAGGATGTTACGACAACAAAAGAATAATTCAAAGTAGTTATGATATTTAAAACAAGCACAATCATAAGATAAATGAATATTAGGAAATATAATATTCAATCAGTTATAAATGTGTGCGTTATCTTCCTCCTGTTTTTAAACTTTTCTTTGTCCTTTGTCATTTGCCTTAGTCATTGTAAACATGTAGGCTTCCTTTGCTAACATTGCTGCACGTTCATTTTGCTTTCCTGATAATTTTCTGCTTTAATGAGAATTCTTGACACCTAAACTGGACACTGGTTTCAATTGTTTTACATTCAGGTGGGCGGATTTCATTTCACTGAATCCAGTGTCAAAGCTCTATGTTATGAAATATGTTCTTTTTTCCATATTTGCTTTCATAAACTGCACAGTAATAAATGTTAAAAGTTTTAAAAGATTTAACTACACCATTTATCAAATGTAAAATCCTTCCATCAGAAATCAGATTCTAGACTGTCATACAGAAAACAAAACATGTCAGAGCTACATAAATCAATGGTGAGAGACCTACTTGATCATATTAGGTTGATTGAACATGGAAACAAGACAAGAAAATGTCTTGTCAATGTCAAGGACACATGACAGGTTACTGAGACATTGACATTTTTTTTGTGTGGTATACCCACCACTGTTATCTTTTGTTTTTAATAAATTGATTAAGATTAAGAAATTACAATTGCATGCTTCTATTTAAATGTCCTACTTTCATGATATAATATCACTGTAGCATGAGCTTTTTACATTTTCCATCAATTTCACCTGAAAGTCGAATATCCCAAACTTTTTGTGAGTAGTGTATATGCTTCCTTTAGGGAACATTATTTGGAATCACTCCATTAACATTCACTGTTATGTCGATGACACCCAATTATGTTTATCGATCAAGCCTGATGAAACCAATCAGTTAACTAAACTTCAAACATGCCTTGAGGACATAAAAAACTGGATGACCTGCAACTTTCTGATGTTCAACTCAAGACAAAACTGAAGTTCTTGTAATTGGACCCAAACACCTCAGAAACTCTTTTTCTAGAGACTTAGTTACTTTAGACAAGATCACCTTGGCCTCCAGCTCCACCATAAAGAATCTTGGCGTTGTTTTTGATCAGGATTTGTCCTTTATTGTCCACATAAAACAAATTTCGAGGACTGCTTTCTTCCACTTACGTAACATCGCTCATCAGGATGCTCCAATAAGTCTCTTAGGACTTTGCAGCTAATTCAGAATGCTGCTGCATGTGTTCTGACAGGAACCAAGACCAGAGATCACATCTCTCCCATTTTGGCTTCTTTGCGTTGGCTACCTGTTAAATCTAGAATAGAATTTAAAATTCTTCTCCTTACATACAAAGCTCTTCATGGTCAGGCACCATCATATCTAAAAGAGCTCATAGTACCTTACTACCCCTCTAGAACGCTGCGCTCTCAGAATGCTGGGTTCCTTGTGGTTCCTATAGTCTCCAAAGTAGACTGGGAGCCAAAGCTTTCAGCTACCAAGCTCCTCTTCTGTGGAACAAACTACCATTTTGGGTTCTGGAGGCAGACATCATCAACACTCTGTAGATAATATTATAAAGACAGTCTGTAAGGAAAGTGTCAGGGGTTACTTTTGTTATGATTTGGAGCTATATATATATATATATATATATATATATAATTGAATTGAAAATTGAATTACTTTGGATCAATACTGTGAGTAGTGTGGTAGTGTGGTCTCAGAGTGCTTTCAGCTCTATTTTGAGGGTATTTTATTGTAACTGCAGCCTCACAAAGAGCAGCAGACTTGTGAATTGAAGGCAGGCTGTTGGATTAATGTGCTTACTCAACTCTCTGCTTGACTCAATTTTTATTTCTCTAATGCCTTTGTATTATTTGTATTATTATTGTGTTAGTATTGAATATATAATCATTTGATCTCACTTAATGTCAAGGCTCTGCTTCCTTTTTATACTGGCAGTTTGTCATCTATTCCTGAGTGGTTTCATTTTACTGTGGCACAAGCAGAAATAATACATAACTTCAAAATAAATGACCAACCCTGCTCAAAGAAACAAGCAGAGGAGAGAGAACTGTAGACTAATCATCATTATCGACAGAACACTGTCATTAAACCTCAGGTTCCTCAGTTTGTTGCACAGTAGCTCATCTGTTATTGTAATTTTCTAAGGACTCTGACTGTGGGGGATGATGAAGAAATGACGGGTTCAAGCAGGGACAGGAGGCGGCATCAGTCAGCATCCACTCTGGAGGCCTGAGTGGGGGAGCCAGACCTGGCATGAAAACCACCTCAGTGTTGTTGGCCTGAGGGCAGACTGGACGCTACAGTGGCTCAGATCTTGAGGGACACACTGGTATCATGAGATGGGACAGGGCAGGCTAGCTGGTTAGAATAGAATAGAATATCTTTATTGTCATTATGCAATGCATAATGAAATTTAGCATGCTAACTTCAGTATCTTTACAGCACAAGATCCATAAAACTGTTTACCCGTTTCTCCTCAGCTTCACTGATAGACAGGTGTGTGTGTCTTTGCTATTGGTCCTCCTTATAATGCTTATGAGTGCATTTTGTTAAAATGTACTGAAATGGCACAACAAGGATTTCTACACACAGCCACAAGTAGTGTTGCTTTTGTCAACGAAAATTATGACTAAATATCGTCGTCAACGAACCTTTATCACGTGACGAGAACGAGACGAGACGCAACGTAAATGCTGGTCATGTGACGATAAGTATAATTAAATATATAATGCAATATTGTTGATGAATAAAAACGAGACTAAATGTGGTTTACGAAATAAAAACGCTGCTAAAATGTCTCTTCATTTTCATTGACTAAAACGAGACAAGACAAAATGTTATAACGTTATTTCGTCTCGTTTAGTCACGTTGTTATTATTATTTTGTTGTATTTCTGTTTCCTGTGTCTCACTTCGGGGGCTGCATCAGGTCGCACTGCGCAGTCGCAGGCGACGTCACTTCCTCAATCCCCACTCGCGGCATTATTTAGATGCAGCTTCGGTGGGCGTTAACGACAGTGACAGAGAAAGGGACCGATGGCCGGCCAGCCGGTGTTCGTCATTGGGAGAAAAAAAATTATGTTTGGTTGGTAAAATAAATATGTGGTAAATTCAAATCAGAGCGTCTTCCGTGTCTGGAATGGATGTATTCTTGAGTCTATAAGGTAACAATAATATAATAATAAGACAACCTTGTTTGAATTGTGAAATGGGTTTGGCTAAAAGAAATTTTGGTTTCATCTATACTACTAGGTACTTATACTATATTGACTGGGTTAAATAGAATTGCATTACTAAAAAGAGACTAAAATACAATTTTCATTGACTAAAACTAGACTAAAATGTCATCAGTTTTCGTCGACTAAAACTAGACGAAAATAGTCACGGATAACTCTGACTAAAATAAGACTAAAATGCTCAGACTTTTAGTTGACCGAAACTTGACTAGACTAAAAAGAGTATGAACGTGACTAAAACTAATAAAAACTAAAATGACAGCTTGACACAAAGACTAGACTATGACTGAAATTAAAACAGGCCGCCATAAACAACACTAGCCACAAGTTAGTCAATAGGTTCAGCCCTTTACCCTAACCAAAACTGTCCCTTTGTTGTTATTATTAAAACCAGGTCACATTGTTACAGAAGGTTAAAGAACCAGTGATCAGTACAGTAAAAAACATTAAAGATAAAAAGGTATTTTAAGGATAACAATGTTCTCCAGAGAACTAGAACCAGAATCAAGAACCAGTTGTTGTTTGAGTGTAATGAAAAGATGGATTAGATTTCAATGCACTTTAATAACATATACTGTATATAAAATATATTCTACTTGATGAGTTGGGTTGATTGAAGGTCTAGGTTTGGATTTCAGCAGGGTGAATGAATGCATGAATAAGTAGAGTGCAGCTCAATGTGAAACTTCCATTACATGAACCTGCCAAAACATGCAGTAACACCCATCGACTTCATTTCATTAAGCTGCTGTGTCAAACCGTTAAACATTTATTGCACGACTACGATTTCGCAACAAGAGGTTGCTTGCCAGGAAATTAAGTCTTAAGAATGAAGTCTTCCCACATTGTTTCCTGCTTCGAAACATTTGTTTTATTCAATCCTAAATTCAATATTTTAGGGATTTTACGTACCAACAGACACTGTCATGTTTTTGGTGAGGACAGTTGTATCAAAAGTATCTGCTTCGGTTTGTTTAGGACATCGTTTACTATTCAATACATTATCTTTCACTAACTACCCATTATTATTCCAAGAATCTCTGTAATCTAAGCCACATACACATAGTCAGATTGAGTCTGTAGTTCATTTTAATGAGCTTGATGAGCTTTAATGTACAGTAGGAGGCTGCAGAAACTCATCAACACCCTCAGTGTAGAAGCTCAGCATGACGCTCCGCAGCACAAAGACAAGCTCATCGCCTTCTAAACAGATCTAACAAATGTTACATACTGTTGTTTCATGCAGTAACAAAGCCAACACAGTTTTTAAAAATGAAGCCCACCATTATGAAAAGCTTTAGCCTAACTGAGCGCTTGTCACAAAATATCTGAGAAGATCTCTGATAACAGATTGACAGGAAATCTGCTGTGGATACCAAACACTGATTTTTTCTTAGGTTTTGGTGACTTCCCAACATTTCCATTTTTAAACAAATGAAGTGAACAGAGTTCTATGAAATTTACATCCAATGGTGTCCGTGATTACATTATGCTCTGTTGGGCATGGGCCATTTGCATTTCCGACAGTCCATGTGCTCATTGCCAGAACCGTCATCAGGTCAAAATAGCAAACATTAGCCTCACTACTGATGAAGATCTAAAAAGAGATTTGTACTTGTTTGTAAATGTAGCGTTGTGACTACAAAAAGACTTTTACCTGCATTTAAGCCACATTAGACACAGCGATGTCTAAGGGTCTTATTTCACATGGGCACGGTTATGTTGTGACCACTGGAGTTGATTGTGGCAATTCTAGACAATGTTTGTGATTCCACTAGGTGTGCCACGGGTTCAGAAGTGGCTGTGCTCCACTAAAAATATGCACCTAATCTATTTTTTATGGAAGCCACATCAAGCTGATCGAGCTTGCAGGAAGTCAGTCAGTAAAACAACCTGTATTGTGAGACCAGATTAAAAAAGAAACTACTTACTTAAACCTTATTAAGCACAAAAATCAAGGAAAACTGACCAAATTAACAAAGTCTGAGCAAGCCAACAAAACTGGTCATGCAAAACGTCCCATAGGGTATCAAGTCAAGTGGAGGATGGCAATAAAGCATTGGATTCACAGTGCTGGGTGTGAACAAAAACAAAAAAAGTGTAATGCTTTTCAGGAGGGACTGTGCTAATCCGAATATTTAATAATTCTGATGTCTTGTCCCTCCCTATGACGATGGGCTTTCCAAACCAACTTCCTGTGTGGCCATTTGGTTGAAGATTGACTCCACTATCTTCTGCTTTTCAGTAACACTCATCTAGCAAGCCATTAACACAACAACTTCAAATGTTATGATACAAAATTAATTCTCTGAAAGAATAGAGGATGGAAATGTAAAACAAACATTTACAGAGCTGAAAATCAAAATGCACAAATACATAAGGTCATCTTGTTAAACTGCATCAGGCTATGGACCGACCATCTGGCAGAAGAGCTGCTGAAAAAGAGACCACATGGAGCTTTGAGCATGAACTCACTATTAAACTGAAGCAAAGAAACAGCAGAAAAACACACTTTTTAATGAATATGTCTCAAAGGGCGGCTGTCTTGGGGTGAAAAATGTGTAAAGTTCTCATGGTTCTGCCTCAAGTAACAGAGTAGCTGGGGTGACAGTAGCTGGAGAGGTGCCAGTTCACCTCCTGGGTGCTGCCAAGGTGTCCTTTAGCTAAGCACCCTAACTGCTCGGGGTGCTGTGCAGCCGAATCAATCTGACATCTCCCCACAAATAATAATGAAATAGAAAACAGCAATGCAGTGAAAAAAACAAAAAACAAAAAACAACGGGTTTAATAAAGTTGTTGCTGTTATTGTTCTTCTTCAACATGAACATCAACATGCATGCTACATCGACTGTGAACAGAAATCAGGCTGCTGAGCTGATGTATGGAGACAGGGCCAGCCAGTTACTGACTGCACTGCAGGTTAGTTTTGAAATAATACAAATGCAGAAATGACCTTTACAGGCCAATGGGAATGAAGCAATGTGTGACATGTGGCTGGCAGTATTACACAGACTGTGCAAGTGGGAAGTGTGGGATAAAAGATGTTCTTAATTTTCTTTCACAAAGAGCAAGTCATTATGCCGAGAAATCTAAAAAACAGAACAGAGAAAACTATCACTTTCTGCCGCCAAGGCCACGGAGGATCGCTTGAGGGAAATTTTGTTAACACTGCTCCGTCACACTGAGCGTACTTTCCACCTTGTCTCATCAGTCTAACAAATTTCCAACGATTCAAACTCACACACAGTCAGCCTCGAGCTGAATGCAGCAATATGAGCTCAACATTGTGTCAGCGTCTCAGCCGTCTCAATAACAAGAACGTTTTCAGAACACGTCGTGTCATTAATTAGTGACATCTCTTCTAATCTCATTTTAATCTAATTTCATATTTTAGACAGATTTAAATGATGACAGTTTTGTTTGAATTTATTATAAATACAAAGTTTGTTTGATGTGCTTTATTGAGACAAATTGCAAAGGTTTTATGTCTGCAGTTTGCAAAACTTAAAGGTCTAGTGTGTAAGATTAAGTTGCATCTGGTGGTATAATCACTGCATTGCAATCTCCTCACATCACCTTTACCCACCTAGTGTGAAGGAAAAAGAACACTTGAGAGGCCCTGTCTAGAGTCAGTATTTCATTTGTCTGGTCTGGACTACTGCAGAAACACAGTGTTTCAACATGGCGGCCTCCATGACCCGCTCCCACTGTAGATATAAAGGATCATTTTTAAGTAACAAAAACAAAAATATTCTTATTTTCAGGTGATCAGGTATACATACATGGAAACATAGTTATGAATATTATATCCCATATCTGACTTATTCTGAAAATAGACACAATAATAATTAAACACTGGACCTTTAAAGCTATCTCTTTTTGTGACCCATTGTCATCCATCCCAGTATAGGAATTACATGAATTATTATATTATGTGTTGGTAATGGGGTTATGTCAACTATGAGCTCTGACCAGGTCGACCAAACAGTCTTTTTTTTCTCCCTGTTTTGTCTGAAGCTACATTCCTACAGTCATAAAGACGAGTCATAAAAAAGTTTGTGTAGCGTGCATGTTTTCATATCTTGTTCGGTATCTTGCAACCCTTCAGATACATCTCATGACATGGTGGGTGGCAGCCACTGTGTCTGTACACCGTGTCATCACTGTTTGTGTTCTGTCTATTAAGAGGCAAAATTAACACTAATGGCGTTGCGAGGGTTGTAACATTGGTTCCTTCGTGGCGTTGCTGTGAGCAAACAGCAAACTAGGTCAGTATCATTGAGCAAATTATAGACAGTAATGCTGTTCTAAATATGATCCAAATTTTCCAGCATTTAGTCTCATGTCTCTCACGATTGGCTAATGCACAGGATGACACCTGTGCAATCAGCGGTATGTTGACTACAGGTCACTTACTGGCCAAACATGTTGTAATTAACAAGAATTATCTGAACAATAGAAAAGAAGCTCTCACCGTCACAATCCTTACTGACTGGTCAGAGGGTGTTTCTTTTGTATGCATTGTTCCTATATCATGGACATACTGTAATCATCTTCAGAGCAGGTTAGTTGTGAAGCCTGAGTTACCATGGTGATGCACCTGCTTGAAAGTGAGCCACTATTGAGAAACAGAAATGCCATAGTTAAGCCAGCAAATGTGGCTTCATGAGTCTGGCTTCTGGCCAAGCAATCACAGCTGAATGCTATTGATCAACAATTCCATCAGCCACCCACAGAAGTATTATGGTCATTTTGTGCTGCTGTAGTAACACTTATTGCTTTTGTAGGCAGACACATAACACGTTATCAGCAGTGGTGGAAGAAGTACACAGTTCCTTTACTTAAACTACTCATTATTAGTCTTATGAGCAGAATATACTTTTTTTTTTTTCAAAACATTGAGTTTGGGTCATTTTCAATAAACAATACACAATGAACGAACAACAACGACAGCAACTGTAAAATCCCTTCCCTCCCTCACATAACAAACAGCACTCTCGGGGAAAATAAATAAATAAGTAAATAAAATAATAATAGATAAAAACTATGACACATAACATTACGTATAATGAATAGAAACAGACAAGAGGATAATAGTAATAATAATAATAATAATAATAATAATAATAATAATAATAATAATACAATTAAAAGCAGAATTTTAAAACTTGGTCACCATCCTATTCTCTCCCCCATTTCATAACCATAGTACTCTAGCTGTGGTACAAAGTACCAGCCAATCTGGAGTGGCAGCACAAGCACTTATCTGTGACTAGGCATTTGTATATTCACAAAATTAAGGAAAGGCATCCAAATCTTATAAAAATCCTCAACTTTCCCTTTTATCATGCAAATCAATTTTTCTAGTGCCAAACTGCAAAACATCTTCTTAACCCACTGTCAACAATCAGGTCTGAGTGTCTTTCCAGGTCAAAGCAATTATACATTTGGCTTGCAACAGGCAGAAATTAATTAGTTTGCGTTTCTTTGTATTTACTGTAAAACCTTCAAGGTATTTGTGTAATAAACACATTTAACTTCATTTAACCAGAGTAATATAAGCCCTGAGCAACCACTTCTACTGTAACAGTTTAAATCTGGTATTTATAGTTTGGGTTTGGGCCTGAAGACATGCCTTCTCCCGGTCCTCTACAGAGATGTTTGTCTGAAGATCATTCTTCCATGCAGCTAAATACGAAATTGAGTTCTCTTTGGAGCCGGCTCATAGTATATCATAAAACTTTGACAATTGGCCTCTGGCATATAAATGGTTTACCGTCTATTTTTTGAGAGTGGATAATGTAGATTCTGCGGTAATTTTAATTTGGGAATATATAAAGCTTCTAATTTGCAGATACTTAAGCAGAATATACTTACAGTATCCAAATTACTGGTTAAACTGGATAAAGTGCTCTGGCTCTGTGGACAGGTGCACTGATTGAGCTGAATGGCTGCATGAGTGGTGCTGATGATGAAGTGCTGATTTCACTCATTCCTACATTTAATAATAAAAACTATATTAGATCTGATTACATAATCATTATCTTATCATTTTTACCGGCTACAACTTAATATACAGATATGAATTCTCATATAAAAGCCTGAAATCAGCTAATAAAGGCTGGTAGCTGACAAAGGCATCTTATTTATGCATCAATATCCAGGCTATATGCTTCAAAATATTATTTTTACATATTTTTATATTGGGCGGCAGGGTGGTACAGTGGGTAGCACCGGGGTTTGAACCTCAGCTACAGTTAGGGTGATGGGTTAGTGTTAGGTTAACTGGTGACTCTAAATTGGCCATAGACTTGAATGTGAGTGTCTCTATGTGTCCTGTGATGACCTGGGGGGTATTCCAGAAAGCAGGTTCAACAAATTCTGAGTCTATCCCTGAACTCTGAGTTGACTTACTCTGAGATGGGAAACTCTGAGTATCCGGTTCCAGAACAGCTGATCTGAGTTGGTTCAATCAACTCTGAGTATGTTAACCTCGAGTTACGCGCGTGCACAACCACTATAAAAAGCCATCATCAATGGAGCCCAGATACCACGAGTCACCATGACAACCGAGAAAAAAAAGATCAACTTATTTCAGTGGATGGAGTTGGAGGTCCTTATGCTGGCCTACGGCGAGTATGAGCACATATTTCGCTGCAAATCTACAGCTGCAGCAGCGAAGGAGAGAGAGACGGCATGGGAGAAAATTAGTGCCCGAGTCAACGCGTAAGTTTGAATGTACTATTCCATTGACGTAACATTTAACCGTAAGATCGTAGCATAGCCTATAGTAATGAATATAAGTAGGAATGAAACCTGATTTTCATTTCGGTGCAATCCAACATGAGAAAAGAGGACTTGGAAGCAGCTCAAAATGAAACATAAAAACATCATTCAAATAGGTAAGGCATATTTTGCTATGATTGCACCTCACTTTGATTTTAATTTTATTTTTTTAAATTGACTTAGGCTATTAAACAAAGTAAATATTAATTCAGTGGCTACTTCAAATAGTAATTTAAACCCCTAACAAAATGCTGTTTGTCACCGTCCTCTCACTTAATACTCCACTTAGTAGATTAACACTTGATACAAACACATTTATATTTTATACTTATTTAAGTAATTTAAAATGTGACGCTGTAGCCTACGCCAACACTCATTAAAATACTAATTAAAAACCAACATTGAGTTCTGCTCAGCCAGAAAGAAGGCAGAGGCCCGAAAAACGGGTGGAAGGCCACCTCCACCACCTCTGACAGAGGCTGAGGAGCTGGCCCTCAGCCAAAACAGGGGTCGCCCTGTGGCTGAAGGCATCCCCGGGGGAAGCTCATCTGAGCCTGTCACCCCCCAGGACACAAGTGCCTACATCAGATGCAAGTATACACTTATGTCTTTTTAAAAAGTAAAACTAATATATATATATATATATATATATATATATATATATATATATATATATATATATATATATATATATATATATACACACACATATATATATAGCCTTGTGGATGGTGTCATCTGCCTGGTTCGACTGAAACAATTGTAAACCCTGCAGCTGTAAAACGTAAACGTAGCGCTATGCATAAAGTTTGCTCTGATGTGAGTGCTCGTCCGCGGTGTGTGAGGTTGGTGATATGTGGCCGGAGAATGTTATTGAGATAAATGATACTGCTGGATGAAAAGCGGTAGCGTTCGAAAAGATATTCCTCTGGAAATGATAAGACGTCTAATCTGGGTCGGAAGATTCTCTCGCGACGTAAAGCATTTCGAATCAATACGGCTTTGATGTCAATTGGATTTCGAATGAATGGCCAATCCATGTCTAACCACTTTCTTTGTGTGGGAGGAGACAGGTAGAAACTCTGGGTTTCTTATAGTAAACCTGCCAGCGAGCAGGTTATGTTCACAGAGTAAGTTACCGCAGTAACAGACCCAGAGTTTAAGTTACCTCTCTTTCTGGAACGGATAACTCAGAGTTTCCCTCATCTCAGGGTTAACAAACTCAGAGTTTTCACATAACCTGCTTTCTGGAATACCCCCCTGGTGACTTGTCCAGGGTGAACCCCGTGCCTCGCTCAAAGTCAGGTGTGATAGGCTCCAGCCCCACTACCCCACCTAATGGCGCTGGCCAGGCTACAGAAGGAGTATCGAAAGCATCATGGCTGGGTGGGCTCACTGTGGATTTGCTGGTGACTTTGGACAGCTTGTGAGAGAGGACAGGAGAGTGAAGGCTGATGTGTTGGTGGCCTGTGGGAAAGGAGGAAGTGGGAAAGAGGAGGATGCTAGCAAAGCTGACATCCATCATGAGCGGCTCCTCTTGCCCTCTGCGTGAGACTGTGGAGGGTTTAAACAGCTCCTTCAGAAACAGACTGCTACTCCCACCATGTAAGAAGGAACACTACCGCAGGTCCTTCATTCCAGCAGCTGTCAGACTCTTCAACAGCAGCATGACTTCATGACTTTTTCTGTATATTTCTTATTTGTGAATAATTTATTATCAACCTTGTGTATATGAGCTACTGTGACAAGTGAATTTCCCCGGTGTGGGATCATTAAAGTCTATCTTATCTTATCTTATCTTATCTTATCTTATCTTATCTTATCCTGATGAAGATAAGCAGTTACAGATGAGGTGGATGGATGGATTATTTATATTCTGATCCAAAAAAACAATATTTTCCTATACCTATTAGTTTTTGAGGTTAAAGTTAAGTGAGTAGTTTTTGTTTGTGAACTTAAGGAAGTAGGTTTTGTGTCTATACGGCCATTTCACAACATTAACTACCCAAGCTTTATTTTGAAAATTGGATAATCATTATATAACCAGTATGTCCAGAAATGACAGCAGAGATTTACATACAGCATAAAATTTGGAAACATAAGGGTCCATGTTTGACATTTGAAAATTAAAATATTACATAAAAAAAAGAAAACTCATTTAGAAACACACCTTACTGTTGTGAAAGTGCAGATCCACAGTACATATTGCTGGTTGAATAAATGATTCCTTGATGTATAAAATCTATGATAACCTTGAAGGTTTGTTGTTGACCTTGTAAAGAGTTGTTTTGTCCAAAATTCACAAACACTACAAATATGGTACAATCCAGAATGGCACCAGCTCCTTCAGCAGCCTCTGTAGTGTCATTCCAGGTCTCTGGCAGAAGCCCAAATGAGCCCCTCATGTTAATGAAGCTATCTAAAATGCTGCTGGAGTGTGAACCCAGTTTACCACATGGAGAGCAGAGTAGCAAGATAATTGGAAACATAAAAATGTGTCAGCTGCACGCCGTCTTCCCATCTGTCTCTGCTACAACATCAGTACTGTTGGATTAAACCCTGTACCCGAGCCCCTGAAGGTCTCTGTGTTTCTAATGGAGGTCCAGGAAGGTTTGAAAAGCCTGAATGTTATGGAAGCTCATCAAGCAACAAGGAGACCCGCAGACAGTTTGGTGGAAGAGGAACACCAAGTTGTGACGTGAAGGGTAGTAGCTCTGTTTAAGATCATGTCTTCTTCACAGTACAGCTGTTCCCTCATTCACTACTCTATAGACACTCATTACTTGAATCTGTAGTGAGCAGTCTTTTAACATTTGGAGCAGTTGTGAATCATAATCATTTACAGTGTAGTGTCACATTTAAAATTTACTTCATTTTGTCTACTCGTCATGGACATGCTTACTTTCATTCCTTTGTGGAAAGTTTTGAAAGTTACAATCGAAACATATAACTGCAATTTGTAATGTTTTACTGTCCATATCAAACCATGCAGAACCAAAATATAAACACAACCCTGCTCTTCACATAACAGCTATCAGACATAAGCGAGACACAGGCTGTTCCTTTAAAGGTGCAATGTAAGAGTTGGGGCCTTCAGAATAAGGCAGACATGGAGTATAATATTCATAACTATGTTTTCATGCATGTACCTGAAAATAAGAACCTTTTAATTTTGTTACTTAAAAATTGTCTTTTTATATGGACAGTGGGAGTGGGTCCTCTTTCATGGAGGCTGCCATGTTGAAACGCTGTGTTTCTACAGTAGCCCAGAACAGACAAACTAAATATTGAAATGAAGAGACTGTGGGAGTGCTGAAAACTGTAATTCCTTGAGCAGCCACTTGAGACAGGCTGCAGAAGTGAGTCAATCTCCATAAGTATTAAAATGCCCAACTTCACAGCAGAAATAAACATGTTTACAGCTGCTGCAGGTAGGTGCCGTTGCAGATGGCTTATTAGAGCACCCATGCTTCATTCAGCCCGCCTCAGGTCCGCCGATGATGCACGTCTTTGCTGATATATTTTCGGCTTCACAGCAGCACTTAGGAAACCTCTGGTTGACGTCACTCAGGCTCTGTCCATTCTTTATACTGTCATTGGTCTACACTGAATAAAAGAACAAGGACTTGGTTTCATTGACTGATGACACATTTCCTGAAAACTGATCAAAAAGATCACAGGTCATCAGGTTAGCAGTTCAATCCCCACGCACACACACACGCACACACACACACACACACACACACACACACACACACACACACACACACACACACACACAACACACACACACACTGTCAAAAACAAGTCATCGTCGGTCAGTAATTTTTCATCTGATTGCAGCAGTGTGGTGGCAGACATGCTGAGAAGTTAAAAGGGAATTCGAGGTCAGGGGGCCGGAGACTTTCAGAGACTGGGGTTTGTTTCAGTCACACACTGCTCTGTGCTATAGGTGCAGGTGTTTCTGACTGAATCAACATGCTAAAAACTGTCTGTTATTTATTACATTAGCACCAGACTTGGCAAAATAGATTATTAAGATAATCAAATAAAAAACAATCACACATCAGTGATGCAGATGCATTCTTCTTTGTGATTGGCAGGTTGCCATGGACTCTGGAGATTGTCCTAATGAAGTGAACATCACCTATTTGTGTGGTTCTCAAATCCAGCAGAGATTAACAAAGGGCATCCTCACTTTATTCCTCTCCATATTGTGATTGTGCTTTTGTTGTATTAATATTTAACATTTAATAGTTCTCATGATCTCTCATAGTTAATTTTTTACATGACATTATAATACATACAGTACATAGAGAATATTATATTCAATTTCTGCCATATTGGGCCTCCAAAATCTGACACACTGAACCTTTGAACAACCCTGAAAAAACAGCTGGCTGCAATCATTTAAAATACTTGAACAAATAATTATGGATAGAATATCTTGGTATATCATATTTCTTCATCAGAGATCATAAAAAGTATTTTCTAAACAGTTCTATTCATTTAAAACATTGCACAGTGAATATCTTAATGTGGATTCATGTGTTTTCATCTAAAAGACTCCATGTTTCCATGGAGATTCAAACCCATTTCACATCCATGCAGAAACAATCACACCCTACTGTCAGCAGCGGTGGCATCTCAGAAAGCTGGGTCAAAGTATTATCCTTTCAATGTGCAAAATACTGAGACCGGAATGCTGCTCGTGCACGTTCAGCATGAATACAGATCGCTGTGATGGTCTCATTTGAACAGCTTATTACTTAATTGTACATAATTAATATGATAACTCTAAGCTGTTGAAAGCCTGTTAACTGATTTTCATGCAATGCCTTTTTTGACAGTCTCTCTCTCTCTCTCTCTCTCTCTCTCTCTCTCTCTAAAGCAATGCCCTACAAAATATTAATAAGACTGAAGGTGAAGGTGCAGTACCCCATCACTCATCTATGGCAAGTTTGTTTCCAAGCCTAAAATATTTATCAACAGGAAGCATATCAAATCATAAAGTATTTACATATGACAATATAGACTGTGGTTTACAGACAGAACGTGGCTATGGCCAATAAACTATGGTTAAGGTTAACCATGGTTAGGACTCTGCACCTAAAACACTGAGTTTGGGAAAAATGCATGTTTGTTGTCAACACAAAAACAATAATTGCAGGTCTGTGATCAGATGTGAATACTGGTCTCCTGCAAGAAAGCCAAAAGCACTGCACATCTGATCCACCACCCTCCATATCTACAGGACACAGTGCTCCTGCATTAGCACAGAATGTTAGCCCTGTAGGTGAAGAGGAGCAGAAAAAGGAAAGAACTCCTCAGATGATGCAGATTTTATTTATTTATCCACTGTTTACATTTAGTCTGTTGTACTTAGATATGTATATTCTCTCATATCCACCTACCTCATGTACAGAACACAACTGTTTGTAGAAACCATATTTATTCCTTTACCTGCACCATTGCACTATCACCAGTCGTTTACCCAGTCTACAAATGTCTATAGATAGATACTCATGTCCATATATCTACATATATGCAAATATATATATACCTTTTAAATATGTATATAGTTATTTTTTATGTTTATGTTTTATGATGTTTATGTTATGTTTGTGTCTGCCTGGCATGTCCCTTGTCTTTTAAACAGTACTTATGTCTATACCTCTATGTACAACTGAGAGCAAAGTGAACTGGAGTCAAATTGCTCGTGTGTATACACACACCTGGCCAATAAAGTGAATCGGATTCTGATATGATGTGGTCACTTATGCGTTCATTTAATGCAGAGTCGTTTCTTGCTATATGCGGACTATGCGGCTGCATAGGGCCCCGCAGCCACCAGGGCCCCCCCAAACTGCAAGTTCAGCATCGTATTATATTATATTATGGGAGAATAAAAAGTACCTGTCTTTATTTGTAGCCAGACAACCCCCCTCATTTGTTGTGTTAAACATGCTTAAAAAAGCATCTAAGTGTTTGTGAAAATCACCTTTGGGCCGGGCTGTCACGTAGTAAATGACGTCTGCTGACAGGTATGACGGGGTGATTGACAGCCGCCCACCATTCACTGAAGTGAGAGAATAACGGTATGCACCAAGAAAAACGTTAACAGGATAAAGGTAAGGCATCTGTTCATGATGTGGGGAGGAGGGGGGAGACATAATGCACAGCTAGCCTCAGATAAATGTGAGCTACCTCAGCTAGCTGGCTAGGATAGTTTGTATGTAAATAAAGTCAGCTTTATCCGGTTGCTTTACGAAAGGGCTCAAATAAATGTGTCATGTGAATGGACTGTGCCTAGTTCTGCCATCAATAACAATACGAGTTAATCCCATATCATCAGTTAGATGCGAGTTGTTCACTTTGTCATGCACTGCAAAATATATGCAAACGTATTCCCTCAATATCATATAGTGCTCATCACTCATTTACCTTCATTTTTATTACTTTATCGAGTATGATGTGGAAATAAATGCAGAAACATTCTGAAAGTGACAACTTTGTAAATGGTAGTATGCTTTAAAGAGACACTGTTTATATAAAATATAAAAACAGATTCAGAATTTTTGCATTAGTGCAACACAGCTGCAGTTATATGATATGAATATTTGCTTGTGATCAGTTTTGCTTGATAACCTAAGGAGCTTTGTCTTTGCAGAAGCAATTTTCAAATACTTGGGAGGTCCAGTCCAAGCAGAGCCAGAGGGATCTTCATCAGCTCCTGACCAGCAAACAGCAACATGACTATATAACTATTCTTACTAGATGTTTGTTTTTTATTGTTTGCACGTTAATATGGAGCCTGGTCCATTGTATTTTTATTTATTCAACTAAGTTAAGTTATTATTTTTTTTGCTGTTTTGGATTGGTGGAAAGCCTTTTTATGTTATGTCACCTTGTTTTCAAAGTTTACATTAAACATCTTTCAGGAACATGCTGCATCTGTTGCATTTATTAATGTACTCTAGCCTATTTTCTTATTAAAATGTAACAGACTGTTGCATCGCCACAGATCATCTGAAAAGATTAGGAATCTCTACCTCAGAGTTGGACAATATAGTGGCCCCCAAATAGCATCTTGCATAGGGCCCCCAAACACCTAGAAACGGCCCTGATTTATTGTAACCACATACAGTATGCATGAGACATTCATACCAATATGTAGCTAGAACAGTTTTCAGATAGCTCAGCTAATGTTACTAAGAGTGATGCCAAGTTAGAAATGCTGCCTTAGCTACAGTAGAACTAAGAAGTAACTTTTACTTAAAAAAATGTAATAATGCATCCTGAAACACTTTTTTTTCCCAGTGTTGATGATGGAAGTAGATAATGAGTGAGTAATCTCACTTCCTTCTCGTCTTGAATTACTGATTGGGTAATAACCATGATACCATGAGGGTGAAACTTTCTCCGTCCTCACATACTGAGATACCTTCTGGGCTCTGATGAACCGTCTCACCAGTGATACTTATGTCATACTTATGCATCACTGCTTGTGAAGGGCAGTCCTGCCCTCCAGGTTACTGTTCTGTAATACCCCAGCACACATCATTCATTCATTCATTCATCAAATGTGCTATTTTTATTAAAGTAGCTCATTTGAAATTCTTCGACTTTTAGGAACGTGGCGTGTATGTTTTATTAATCTTTCTGCTTTACTCTCTTCCTCTGGTTTAGGGTTGTGGTTAATTAGCCCCTGGCGGCCTCTCGCAGCGAATGTTCTTGATAAAGATTTCATTAGGCTTCCCAGCTTCCCTCGGGCTTCACAGCTGCTCCCCAATCAACGCTGACTCGCAGGCATTACCTTCCATCCTCTGCTCTGTCCCAGACAGGTAAACAGATCTAGGTGGCCATTATAATTAGTATATGTATGTATGTATCACAGAGGCCAGAGCTGCTGATAGATGCAGTATGGACATCACAGTTAAGTTCTATGGCTGATGCACTTTATTCTGTAACTTGTAACTTGGCCCTGCATTGGTATATTGCATCAGTCCAAGAGTTTAGTCTTCCTGCCACTGCAGATGAATGCAACAACATACAGTTGATATATCACAGCTGTAAACAGCTCACAAATAAGCAGCTGAATCCTGACTTCGAAATTAGCATCTGGACAAAAGGACGTTTCCCAGAGCTTTCACGGTTTACTGCGCTTTAGCTGCTAAGTTTTATTCCGTTTTATTCCATATTTCTTGAACTAATTAGTAGAATTAATATCTAAGACATATCAGTAAAAGCAATAAGCTTCTGGTAATGATCAAATGATTTTAATTACGTTTTGATTTACCAGATTTATTAATATTAACTTAATGTTTATGTTATGTAATGTGTAATCACCAAACAAACCTTTGCTTGACCAAACCTTATCTTAATTGTTATGTGTGATTAACCTGATTTGCTGATGAGGTAAATGATGTCTTAAAAAGTATAACTCCTTCATAATGTTACATTTTCTCTCACTTTTATTTTGAAAATCAACTTGAAATGTTGAGCTGTGAGAGTTTGGGCTAAAATCAATTAATCAATTCAATTTTTAGTTTATTATAATGTGTATATAATACTTTGGTACTTCTGTCCTCTCAGTTATAACAATGATAACAATGAACTATCGATTTCTAGGAACATGGTGACATCACTGTAGCAAAGTCTGACAAACTGCAGTAGTAAAGGTGAAGCATTAAAACAAAGGTGAAAGATGAAATAATTATGAGAACAATCAGCTGGGAACATCATCACATCCCATTCACAGACAATGGGATGTGATGATGTTCCCAGCTGATTGTTCTCATAATTATTTCATCATTCACCTTTGTTTTCTTTTACAGATACATTTCATCCAACATGGAGTTTTTATTTTTTTTATTTTTTTTTACAACTGCACAGCAGGATCTGCTTCAGCCATGGGCATGGAATATGGAGCTGGGGTGGAGGTGGGTGTTTGTGAGATGAGCCACACAGAGAATAAGGTGCTAGTGATTAAATAAACAGGCGAGACAGTTGTTGAATAGATGAGAATTATTTTATAATTTCTTTCGTTTTAATGATGAAAGTGGAAACTTCATTCAATCTATTTAAATCCATCCACCTTTGTAAGAGTTATTTCTGTTACTTGATCCCACAGACAACTAATGAGTGAGTTCAGTCCACTGATATCACCTTTCAATACTAACCTTTACAATATAATCAGACACATATGGCATATGAGTGTGAGTGTGTGTGTAGGCAGGTAATGCTTTCAATGATCCATAACATTAGTTGAGCAGAAATAAAGTGAATTAATAGACATACAGTATTTAAGACATATACACTGACAATCCTGAGCTCATTCACTGTCAAACCTCGGCCACATAATATCCAGTTTATTCAGTTGAGAGGGCTGGCAGAGCCTCGCTGTGTGGGTGAACAGCTTGGTAGTTAGATGAAGCAATTAGCCAAAAGAATCACCAGCACTTGTAATTACATCTCCAGCAACTGCAATTATTCTCCTAAACAGGGAAAATCCAGTTCTTTTTCAGACCTTGGCCTTTGTCAAGATGCCTAAGTTGTAGAGAAACAAAGTTTGAGTTTTTTCACTGCTGTTAGGTGGATGTGATAGAAAGGACACATTCTGCATGCTGTGATTAAAGATATTTAAGACTCCTGTAGTGATCCCCTCTTCTGAAATTATTCTTTTATTCTATGTTCTGAATATTTCTTTATTGTGCACCTATGTTCATACCTTCACACTTTATGTGCACACATATGAAGGATTATCATGTTTGTGTGTTCAGAGCTAGAGTCACGATGTGGTTAGCCTAGCTTAGCATGAAGACTGGAGACAAGGGGAAACAGCTAGCCGGCTCAGTCCAAAGTTTTGGAGGGGATATACGTGTTGAACTATTTAACCACAAACAAGAATTTATTCATGTCTGTGCAGCATCTCTGGCTGCACAGTGGGTTACCAGATACACAATCCTGCAAGGCCAGAAGTCTGGGGTAGAAGCTAAGTTAGTAATGTGCATTAAAGGGACATGAATGTGTACAGATGAAGATGGAGAGAAGAAGAGACGAGCTTTGGCGGACCACTAGTTGAATTCATTTCATGACATTTTCTGACACACAGCAGGATGAAGAATCTTCCACCATTGTTCCCCAGCCAATTTACAGCTGAATCAGACAAGTGTTTCATCAGTACCCATGTTTAACCAGCTCATTAGCTCTACCATAAAACCACTCTCCATTCTTAATAGGCTAACTAACTTACATTTCATCAAGGCATGCTCTTTTATTGCCCTGTGTTACTTCAGAGGCTGTTTGAAGCTGCTGTAAGAACTATAAAGCAAACAGTTTCAGAAGAAACGTTGTCAGAGCATGTATTTAGCGTTACAACTCGACAGAGCAGTTCCTCATCTTTATAAGCGCATGTGAGATAAAAGGGCACCTATCGACCTGCAGTTCTGTGTGAAAGGCAAGTTGCATTACCTCACTGCACAAGCTGAGCTCCTTCCTCTGACTTCTCCTGTCTGTCCAGGCCTAACGAGCTCTGCTGGTTCATGGAACATGTGGCAGCATGCTCACAGTCATTTTAAAAGAGCTATGCCTGGCTCCAACACTGCCACATGGAGAGCATTATGAAATAATAAAGTCAATTAAAATGACAACTAATAGAAGCTTTGCACGTTTTAAGAGGATTAGAACATTTTTTCCACTACTCACACATTTAGTCAAGTGGAAAACTACGAACTGAAATAAGGCTCTTACCAGGAATTCCAACACCCAAACAATACATTCTTTAAGTAGATTATGATACACACACACACACACACACACACACACACACACACACACACACACACACACAGTCATCTGTTTAATTAAGTAAAGATTATTTACTTAATTAAACAGATTATTCTGTTTTGAAACAATACACACTCAAATGTTGTACTCATCTTTTAATCCTTTTAATAACAGTATAATGTTTTAGAGACGTTTGTTGAGCTAACTGTACTCAGCTCATTTGTGGTCCTCTGATTAGATACCAATATCTTTGCATATACTGTATAGGTGAACTGTTATGAAGATTGTCCATATACCTGATGAAGGTTGAGCAGGCTGGAATGTCCTAAATTATATAGCAGTAAGCATTTGAGAACATCACTAACTGGAAGTATATTATTACTGTCATTATTGCTACCATATCTCCATTACAGTTTATAGTTTGTTAATGATTTGAGTTAATCTATTTAACCCCCCCCGCCCCTCTCTATCTTTAACTCAACTAGTTGAGCTTGGGTCTGCCTGAGGTTTGAGCCTGATACCTGAGACCTGCTCTGTATGGACAGTGTCATGAGATAACTTTTGTTATGATATTGTGCTATATAAATAAAATTGAGTTGAATTGAATTGAAGTTTGTTTCCTGTCATTAGTGTTTACTGTCAATATATTTCTTCATGTAATTTGAAGAAATATATTGTTTAATAAAATTCTTAAAATGATGTAAAAGTGGAATTTCGTAGATCCAGAGACAGTAGTCGGCTGACTGAGCTGAGCTGATGATGAGAGTAGTGAACCTGAAGCACGAAGCGCTGATTTGGTCGCAGCATGTGTGCCACATCAGGGATGGAGCAATCTGGCAAAGACTTGAGTGACGAGCCGGGTGGATATACTGCAGAGTCTTGATTGGTGGATCAAATCAAATTTTATTTGTATAGCCCAAATTCACAAAACACATTTTACCTCAGAGGGCTTTACAGTCTGTACAGGGAGTGACCCCCTCTGTCCTTAGACCCTCGGTTCGAGTGAGGAAAAACTTGCCCACAAAAACCCTTTTAACAGGGAAAAAAGGTGGAAGAAACCTCAGGAAGAGCCACAGAGGAGGGATCCCTCTCCCAGGACGGACAGACGTGCAATAGATGTCGCATGTACAGAACAATTCAACAGAGACATATTGTACAATTACAATGAATGATAAAATGATTACAGTATACAGAGTACACAGAGATATGGTAACAATAATGACAGTAATAATATAAGTAGTGGACGTCGTGCAGGACCACAGCAGCAGCCACGATCCATGAGAACCTGCTGGACGAGAGAGCACAGAAACTCCAGGAAAGAAGTTTAGTTAGTAACATGCATTAACATGCATTAATGAGACATGTATGTTTACAGATGGTGATGGTGATGGGGAGAGAGAGAGAGAGAGAGAGAGAGAGAGAGAGAGAGAGAGAGATTTGAGTAGAGTTTTCAGTAAAGGGAGATGTGACTACATCTTCAACCAGTACCGTGCCTGACTAGGCATAACCCTGAGAGAGACAGACAGAGAGAGAAAGGAGGGAGAGGGAGTCTCCCGGCAGTCCAGTCCTATAGCAGCATAACTAAGGGATGACCTGAGCCAGCCCTAACTATAAGCTCTATCAAAAAGGAAAGTCTTAAGTCTACTCTTAAAAGTGTTGACCGTGTCTGCCTCCCGAACCCAAAATGGTAGTTTGTTCCACAGAAGAGGAGCTTGGTAGCTGAAAGCTCTGGCTCCCAGTCTACTTTTGGAAACTATAGGAACCACAAGGAACCCAGCATTCTGAGAGTGCAGTGTTCTAGAGGGGTAGTAAGGTACTATGAGCTCTTTTAGATATGATGGTGCCTGACCATGAAGAGCTTTGTATGTAAGGAGAATAATTTTAAATTCTATTCTAGATTTAACAGGTAGCCAATGCAAAGAAGCCAAAATGGGAGAGATGTGATCTCTGGTCTTGGTTCCTGTCAGAACACGTGCAGCAGCATTCTGAATTAGCTGCAAAGTCCTAAGAGACTTATTGGAGCAGCCTGATAACAACGAGTTACAATAGTCCAGCCTAGAAGTAACAAATGCATGGACTAGTTTTTCTGCATTCGCTTGAGATACGATGCGTCTGATTTTGGCGATGTTACGTAAGTGAAAGAAAGCAGTCCTCAAAATTTGTTTTATGTGGACATTAAAGGACAAATCCTGATCAAAAACAACTCCAAGATTCTTTACGGTGGAGCTGGAGGCCAGGGTGATCCTGTCTAAAGTAACTAAGTCTCTAGAAAGAGAGTTTCTGAGGATTTTGGGTCCAATTACAAGAACTTCAGTTTTGTCTGAATTTAACATCAGAAAATTGTAGGTCATCCAGTTTTTTATATCCTTAAGGGATGCTTGGAGTTTAGTTATCTGATTGGTTTCATCAGGCTTGATCGATAAATATAATTGGGTGTCATCAGCATAACAATGAAAATTAACGGAGTGATTCCTAATAATGTTCCCTAGAGGAAGCATATATAAACTGAATAGAAGTGGTCCTAGCACAGAACCTTGTGGAACTCCATGACAAACTTTGGTATGCATGGAGGATTCACCAGTGACGTGAACAAACTGAGATCGTTCTAAAAAATACGATTTAAACCAGCTTAGGGCGGTTCCTTTGATGCCAATTTGATGTTCCAGTCTCTGTAAAAGAATTTGATGGTCAATGGAGTCAAATGCGGCACTAAGATCTAACAGGACAAGTACAGAGATGAGTCCTTTGTCTGATGCCATTAGGAGGTCATCTGTAACTTTGACTAGTACGGTCTCTGTGCTATGATGCACTCTAAATCCTGACTGAAAATCCTCAAATAAACTGTTCTCATGGAGAAAGTCACACAACTGATTGGCTACAGCTTTCTCAAGTATCTTAGAGAGAAAGGGAAGGTTTGATATCGGTCAAACCTTCCTTTGATGTGGATGAGGTGCAGGTGTGCCAGTTGCAGCAGGAGGATGATAATTGGGTGACCACGCCCAGACAGACACACGCACACACACAAATATACAGTATGTACACACACAGACACACACACACACTGACACAGAGACAAACAGGACAGTGACAAGAACACTGGTCATGATTGGTCCGTGTGCGCATATCGCTCAGTCTCAGTTCAGTCCCTGCATTCTATCAGTATGCCACTCAGAATGTGAGCAGAGGAGGTCCCTGAAAACAGTATAAAGCTCTGAAGCTGCAGACAGCATAAAAAAACAGTTGCTGGTCTCCATCCTGCGACTCTCTTCTATAATTGGCTTCAAATGAAGCTTTATGTTCACACCGTTTTTCTTGACTGTCCCTCAGCGGTACAACATTAGTCCAACATCGCCACTGTGGAAAAAGCCACTTCGCCACGCAACATGCTAAAGCCAAGTTCAGTCAGCTAGACAACAAAATGAGCACTAAAATAACATAAAACATGAGAAAACTTCCAGCCTTCTAGTCTGAGGTCGGGTCAGAGACAGTCCAGAACATTATCGATCCATCATTAAGCTTGAACAGTTAGCCCTCATTAAGAAAGCAGACTGCAGCGAAATATGCCAATGTATTGATTTGTGCTGGTTCTTTGACAACTAAGTAAATGTTCAATAAATGATGAGTCAAGAATGATGAGCAGCACCAAGTTCCTAGGTGTGCACGTCTCAGAGGATCTCTGCTGGACCACCAACACCACATCACTGGCCAAAAAGGCTATATTAAGACTTGTTTTTTTATTCAGTGTTATCTGTACTCTGTGTTGTCAGGGAGACCGAGAGTCATGAAATTTCAATTCCTCAGTATGTCTTTGTATGTATTGCAGAAATTGACAATAAAACTGACTTTAGCCCTATACGCACGGGATTAGTATTCCCTGGGGACCTCTGGTAATTTGTAATAATTGCGGAGGACGTCTGTGATCTTAATCCCGTGCGAATGCGCCACGTCAGTAATTTATAAAGTAAAAATTCCCCCGCAAATTACCTACTATATTTCACCAAAGACCGACGTCCCGTGGTAATACTAGTCCCGTGCGACTCTGCATCTCAGTAATTGAGGGGCATTTTTTGTTTTTGTTGTTTTTATTGCGCGCCTTTTCTACTTCTTCCCCGGTTGAAACCATACTGTACGGGTTGAAACATGGAGGCTGCGGTGGAAATTATTACTATTTTATATATATATTTTATAAATTATTATTATTATTACAATGGATTGCGACCTGCACATGGCTTTGACGTCACATTCGGGCTGTAATGTCAGTAAATTCGAGTAAAATACAGACTTCACTTATCCCGTGCGAATGCACCGCAAGAAACACAGACGTGGGGGGGTAATTTACAAATCACCAGAGGTCCCCAGGTAATACTAATCCCATGCGAATAGGGCTTTTGACTTTGACTTTGACTTTGAGTCAGGACCAGGTCAAAATGGAATAAGAATCACTCTCCTTATTAAAGTAATATGACAGTAACACGACGGATGAGAATTTGGTTGGACTAGTGCATATTGACCAACCAACCAGGTGTCAGTCCTGATTCTTAGCACACAACTTGAGATTTATATGTTGGAAAGAAAATGAGTTAAATGAGTTAATATTTTCCTAGAATGTGGATTTATTCCTTTGATGAACAACTCAAGCAAGCCCACCTATCATGCTGCTGAGCCCCCGTAAAACAGTTTTGGTCTCTATAGTTAATTTCCCCGTTCATGACAACTGTACTGAGGGTGAATTTTTATACAACTCACCCGTTTAAATGATATTAAGGCTTAAAGTTATGCAGAATTAACAGCGTGGCTGCTTTGATTGACAGGTAGGTGCTGTCACAGATGATTGGTTTCAACCAGACTTGTAACCAGACTTTTTTTTAATATATATAATTTATTTATTGAATTTTCAATAAAAAAATGGCCCTCAAGCATGTGTTATAGTAAACAAGATACAAAAAAAGAAATGACAAAATCAGACACACAAACCCATGATCAAATAAAGATACCAGTAATGGAAAAAATATAAATAAATAAATAAAAAAAAGAAAATAAATATATGAAAGAATAAATAATTACAGACTTTAGAGACGCTAACAAAGGTGAGGGGAGGATTTTGGCAGATGTGATGATGAAAAGTGAGTCAAACACAGACTTCCAAACAGAGTAAGAACATGTGAGAGACTTGGGCGGGTCCCTGGTGACACTTATGGGTGGGGCGGCTGTGGCTCAGGAGGTAGAGCGGGTCGTCCACTAATCAGATGATTGGCGGTTCAATCCCTGGCTCCTCCAGCCTGCATGCTGTGTGGGTCCTTGGACAAGATACTGAAGGCCTCGCCATCGGTGTGTGAAGGGTTAGCTCCCAAAAAATAATGAGCAGTTGACAGCCAGTGCCATCAGTGTATGAATGTGTGTGAATGGGTGAATGAGATATGTAGTGTTAAAGCGCTTTGAGTGGTCAGAAGACAAGTAGAGTACAAGTACAGTCCATTTCCACAACTAGGATTGGTGCCGGGAAAGATGAAAGCTAGCTTGCTTTTGGACCAGTGGAACCACCTTGCACTATGACCCCATGCTGGGGAAATAGATGAAGAATGGACCCATTTCAGGGCAGACTGCCAGACCTACAGTAACCAGACTTCATTCCCACAGTCCACCTCCCATGTTTGAATTAGCCAGGAGGCAGCAGAGGCAGGACTGCCAAGATGGAAACAACCATATACCATGTAAACCATATTGTTTGTTTTGAACTTTCAAAGCTCACCTCATTAGTTGCATTTTATTACATCACAAACTAACAAATTCAGAGTAACGATAATACACTTTCAGTATCATATATGGCAATAAGATTTTGAATGAAGTTTGCTGTAACAGAAGCTTGGAGATGCTCCAGAGATTTGTCCCCAGTCTTGTTCTAGTGTTTCTTAAAATAACCCCAAGCCCCATCAGGGTGTCATTTTTGTATAAAATTCAGTGAGCTGCACACTCCCATCTCAGAAAAAAAGAAGAAACATAGAAAGAGTAATCAGTCTTCAGGGAGCTCAGGAACCTCTTCACTCTCACTCACAGCACTGGATGTCTATTTTTAGCACTGTGCAAATTAAAGCTTTTAGCATTGTGCAAATGAAGGCTCACTCAGCGCCTATCAAAGCAGAGACCTTGGACCAAATGACCTTTTCACAGCGCTGTCTGTTATCATTTTACATTTGGGCTTTACCCAAAGGCTGACTGTGTGTTCCAGTGCTGATGTAAAAACTGGTAAACGGCTGCTTTAGGCAGGCCTCACACTGCTGACTGTGAACTAATGTGAGAATGTGTACAACATAACCGCCTCAGACAGCAGCCCCCGTGCAGCCACAGCAATACCCACATCTTATTAAAGGTGTTAGGCAAATGTCCAGTGCAGTGATTCTCAAAGCTGCCAGTCGTTCTCAGTCTGGGCTTCCTTCCTTCCTCTGAATGAATCCTCACTGGAGAAAACTGGATATCCATGGTCTGCCCTGTTTACACACAAGTTAACTTCTGTTTTGATGAAACATGATGACATTTACAGAACAGTAATATGCAGTCATGTGGCTGTTACAATGAGAGTGGAAAGGCCATGCACAGCAGGTGAAGTAAAGTTAGAAAACAGCAAAGCAGAATTTGATTTGTTACCTCATGATCCCTGCAAAAATGATGATGTGACAAATTGTTTATAAAATGCTGTCTTTTAATATGAAATTACAAAAATCCACTCGTTCCACTAGGTTGTCAAATAAATCCGTTTCATATGGGGGTGTGTGTGAGTCCCACACTCTGACAGCTTCCTGTCAAACTCTCTGTGTCTGTGTGAAACCACAAAGGCACAAACCTGCACCCACGCACTTCACCACGTCCGCTAATTTACCCCAGGCAGCCTTAAATAAAAGCTACAGATGATTACAATTTGGGTTTTGTTAAGATCAGGCCTTGGTTCTACTGTATCATTCATGTATTTAATGACTAAATGTACTCACCCATGTAATTTCACCAATCTCATCTCAGACTGAGCCAGCTCACTGTGGATTATTTTATCAAATTGTTTTTTACTTGATGAAATACTAAAAAGCTTCTTCATATGTATCAGCCTACATTTTTACTTTGTCTTGACCTATTTTAGTTGTAGTAATAAAGTAAATATTTAGTAAAGTAAATAATTAAAGTTATTATTAATAACTTTAAAATAAAAGATCTTTTCTCAACAAATCACATTATGACCTGTCAGCGGAGTATATCTTTATAATAGTCTTTACAGTGACTCAACAATTCTCACCATGAGCAAGCACTTGGTGACAGTGGTAAAGAAAAACTTCCTTTAAGAGGCAGAACCCGACTCACCGGTATGTAGAGACACACACAGATGTGTTAAATGTCTTCATCTCTTTATATGCTTTTTAAATGATAATAGCGCATCAACTTAGAGACAATCAATGTCTACATGATTACCCTATCCTGTGTCTAATCAAGCCAATAATCTCCTGAATGGAAATATTTCTGGAGAGCAATGCTGAGAGTTCTCCTGTAAGTGCTGAGTGACAATCAGTTTGCCATTTGGAAAATGATCATGCATGCAGATTTGATGAATAAACATTTCCACAAAAGACACAAACTGTTTCAGTCACAAAGAAATACACACAGTTTGAACAGATGGCTCACAGTATATATGCCACTCCACTCCACAAGTAGAGCTCTTATGCAAAGCTACTATCATTATGTCTGTGTAACCAAAACATCTGCATTTATTCGATCTTAAAGTTAGTGTGGCTTGTACTGAAGGGTGTTAGAAATAGTGTAGATTTATAGTCCTCATACATATTGCATATCAATGTTCAGCTGCCCACAAAATCATTTCAATCCCTCCTCCAAAAAAACCCCAAAACAAACCCCAGCATGTTCACCTTGATGCCGTAGTATCCGGCAGACTACAGGGACTCCAGACACTCCTTAATTCATTCCTCGCACTTTGTTTTGTGTGAAGCCTAAAGGGACTACACTGAAATAAAACCAAAGCACACCTCCATGTCGTGTATCTGTCCTATGTGACACCTCAGCTAATTCAATCCACTCACAAACACCAGAGTATGCATGGAGTTGAAAACTCTGACTAAGCTTCACTGTCAATGCACACACTTATCATCAGACGTCATACATTTACATTTAGTCATTTAGCTGATGCTTTTATCCAAAGCGACTTGCAAAAAAGGGAAACAATCAAGATACAGTGTGACAAGGACGTGTTAGTGCAGCAATAAGTACTGTGACAGTTGTAGAGGGGGATAGATTTATCATGTCCAGTTGTTGGTAGTGTTGGAGAGGAGGTCCTCTCTGAAGAGCTGGAGGTCTTCAGGAGGTTTTTAAAGGTAGAGATGGACGCCCCTGATCTGGTAGGAACTGGCAGGACGTTCCACCAACGGAGAACAACAGACGAGAAGAGTTTGGATTGCCTTGAATGAACGGGTGGCAGAGCCAGGCGTCGATCATTGGAGGAGCTCAACGGACATGAGGTAACATATGCCTGTAAGGTGGGTGCAGAACTGGAGACTACTTTGTAGTCAGCATTAGCGATTTGAATTTAATGTGTGCTGCTACAGGTAGCCAGTGGAGCTCGATGAGCAGGGTAACATGAGACCTTTTGGGTTGGTTGAAAACCAGGCGCATACAAGTTAAAAGGATCCAAACAGAGGGCAGCTGCTTATTCCGTCTCTACTCCAAAAAGCTTCCCTGAAAGGAATTTAAATAAATTGATAAATTAAAAGTTTTCTCTTAACCTCAGTAATAATTTGTGGGATTAGAAAGATGTTCCATGTTCTCAATGGTCCCTGCAATATACTATTTCATTTGGAACTTCATTTGGAGCCACTCATTCATCTTAAAACCACACACAGTGCATAATATCCTAAACCACATTGCAGACTGTGGTTGGGGAAACTTTATTTTGTCCTTTTATCTTGACCTCCATGTTTTTCTTTTGGCTAACAGATCAAGGATTCATTGCCCTCAATGGACAATCAGTGTAAACAGTTTTCCTTGTCCTTTTAGTGACTTTCACACAGCTTTATCTGGGATTCAGTGTAGAGGCAATTACTGTTCACCACAAGCTTCTTAACAAGACACTTTCCTTTATGTAACCTGATCAGATGAAGTTCTGCAGGTTTCTTAGAGGAATTCAAGCTGAGCATTCTGTCTCCACATCCACTGTGGTTATGAATTTTTCTTCAAAAAATTTCCACAGACACAAACAGTTTGAATTTCATTAGAGCAGAGTGGTAGCCAAGAGCAGTCACTGGAGCAGATAGTCTTCCACATTATTACACTATGCCTGACTGAGGACTCTCAGTGAACTGATACATATGAATTTAAAGCAGAGGCTTGACTTTACCTACCTTATCTACCTTTAGATTTAAGATTCCAGATCTATTATCTACCTTTTCATTAACTGCTAATGCTGAAATAATGACAGGACATAATATCAGTGTGTGTGTTCTAACATTTATGTGAAAGAACACAAACCTGACCAACACTGAGCAATATTTTGGTTTGTGTGTTTAGGGTTCATCTTTCGTCCTTGGATGAGGGGTTAGGTGTTATTACATGTTATTACATAATGCCTAACAAAAAATTAAATTAAAAGCAGTTTTTAATCAATAATTTCCTGCTGACATCCATGTCCACACACAGGTGTTTTGGGTTTTTTTTTTTCATTTATTCAAATATAATTTTTTTATTATTTTTTCTTAATGACAAAGCTGATAATGACCTGCTGTATATTAAAATGTTGTGAAGTATTTTTCCAGTGCCTAAAGACCAACAAGTATTAATAAGCCCATATGAGTGTCACAGTTCAAAAACAGAGTACAACCTAAATGCACAACTCAGGAGGGACAAGTAAAACAGTCTTTACCAGTAAAGTGTCATAGGATACAAAGTCCAGGTAATGTAACAAGGTCCAAAGGGGCTGAAGCAGAATCCAAATAGTACAGACTTGATCCAAAAACTGAACAAGGATAATACAAGAATAGTGAGGGTGAGCAGGTGATTCTATCATCAGAAGAGCCTGTAGGGAGTGAAACAACATCAGAGATACAACATGAACAGCCAGAATGAATGTATGATGGTATCTTTTACTAAATTCTGCAGATTATGGCAAAGATGTCCTGTCAGACAGTGAGCTTCCATCTCAAACTGTCCGGCACAACACCTGTAACACCTGCACGAACCTTCATGCAGATTCCCTGTGTGTGAAACACATTCACATGAATGCAGGATAACAGCATAGATTTCTGTGAATCACCAGCAGTGTTGTAGGTCGGCTTTGACCACCGACACTAACAGGAAACAAAACTGCAATAAGGACACTGTGACACTAATGGGTAGCTATGGAAACACTTCTGTGCACATAGAAGACAAGTGTTACATCCCCTGTCAGCTATAAATACCCATGCTCACTTGGCTCTTGATATCTAAATGTCACTGACCACGTAGCTTCTTTTCTTTTACAAGAAACTGAGGATTACGTTTGAGGCTGTGTTCAGACTCACGTTAGCACTCCCCATTAAAGGGACCCTGTGAATATTTACACCAGCGGTGGAGCTGTAGAGCAGGTTGATGTGTGTTTTCTTTGTATGGTGCAGCAGCATGAGAACGTGAATGATGCAATACACATTCCTAATGTTGTTTTCACGCTATTCCACTGATATATGGTGGTAGTAGGAAGAAAAAGACTGCAAGCTATCAAACATGCATGTAAACTCTGCACAATTTAGAACATTAATGAGACTTGAATATGCCCCCTTCACAGATAAAAAAAAAAAAAAACATTTTTGGTGTTTGCATGCGAACATCTTTTATGTGACTCAGTGGCTCATCTTAGCGTACAGTGTTATGTCAAAGCTTTCCCCTTTTAGTGAAGTTGTCACCAGCCTCTCACCTTTTGGCCAATCACATGTCCCCAGCTGCCCAACGGGCTCATCAGCTGCTAATTAGCTAGTTGTCTCCTGTTGGCCTCAGTGACCACACAGACAGTCTCAGAGTCTTTGACTCTTTGGAATCACAACGCTTCCAAAGTAACAAGGTGTGGTCACAAATGCTGCTGGCTGCTGCCCTTCATTTATCATGTTTGTTTGCTCAAGAGACACCGGGCACATGTGAGTGGTTGATAGATGAGGCGACAACACTACTGTCATGGAAAATAACATATTATAAATAATAATAATATGATATAAAAACCCTTTGAAAGACATGGTTAAAATAGGAATTACTCAAATGAAATAGAAATCCATTATCCATTATCCATTAAAACTGCTGATTTTTATATTATATTATTGCTTTATTTCTTTATGTGATTTCATTTATTTTCGTCTTTAATATATTCAAAATGAAAGGCTGGGACTGCATAACATTTTGTTTAAGACAAACCTGTCCCACATGTTCTGCAACAACACAGATTAAACACAGATTAAACCCCAAACCAGATCTCAGCACTCTGAGCTTTAAGAAGTGTTCGCTCTCCTTTTGATCCTCGCAACCACTCATACAGAGTATGTGGTTTTGTATTTCCTTCTAATTCATTTTGCTTCAAAGCGTGTGATCAACTTAAGCTACACTAACGAGAGGCTGACTTTGAATTAGAGAGAGCTGTGGTTCATTAGAAAATACTATTTCATGAACACTGTAGCCATAACTGAAAAATGAAAATGAAAAGTGATGAGTGACAGTGTTTTCACAAAGGAAGTAAATATTGTGACGTCGCCCACAGGTTTCTGAAGAACTGTTGTGAGGCTCATTGTGGTGGCTCCGGTCGTCTCCATCTTGGCAGTCCTACTTCTGCTAATCTAAACATGGAAAATGAGGTGGAGCGTGGGTGGAGCTGAGATGGGGTAAATGAAGCCTGGTTGCTCATACCAAGCGGCAACATCCATGGCTGTGTAATGAAGTGGAAGTGCCACAAACTGCAGTTCCTCTAACGGCCACTCTTCTGCTGTGAAGTTTGACATTTTAACGTAGGGGCTTATGGAGACTGACCCATAAAATCCACTGGGTGCGGACTCGCGATCGCTGTTCTAGTCAATGTATCAAACCCCACCGGCTCCGCCTCGGTCCGGTTTCGGAAGCGTCCCAGAAGCGGGCCTCCGCTCGGCACTGACCAGGTCTGGTCTGTGCCCATCTTTTAGGTAAATACCAAATAGTTCAAATTAACACAAAAAACATTCCTTTGCCCAAATGTGACGTACCAGAACTTAATAAAAGCACAGTGGTGTGACATAATATTGTATTTGAAATGTGGAGCCCATCATTTGTGAAGTTTATGTTGTTAATTGATCAGTCGGGGCAAAAATCAGGCTGCAATATCAGTATTTAATTTGTAGTCACACAGTGTAGTGTTTGAAAATTAACATAATCATATACAGCCTGTATAATAAGCATGGTCAGATTTGATCAAGAGCCATCCTGTTACCAGCTTAGTCCTTAGACACGACAACCCCATGAACGTTTATTTGATGTTATGCAAATGTTTCATAGCACAAACAGAGCTAACGCCTCTTAGTCATCAAGCCAACTCAATTAATAGATTTCATTTTCATCCAGTTTTGTGTTTCTGTCCCCAATCTAATGAAGCTGTGTAAATATCACACAGTTAAAGTTTGCATCAAACACAAATGAGTATTATAAGAAAAGCTGCTATATTCAGCAAAAAAAAAAAAGATTATTTTTTTATTGCTGTGTAGTCTGTTTAAAAAGGAACAAATTAAAAATGAAAGATTGTTTGCTGACCACACATCGCCTCACTGAGCATAAATAAAATTAGCAAAGATTCAAAGCAAAAACAAAACAATGAGAAAATATTAAATGGGACATGCCTACTGGACTCATCTGATCACTGGCCATCTGGCCAAGAAAAATTCAACTAACTATTTTTATTTAAGATCTTCTGTACCATTACATCACTTTCAGTTCATATTCAATCCCACCCATTTTTTGAGGTTTGCATGAACTCACTGCATGTTTGTTTATGCTCGATGATAGACAAGTCTACACAGGGAAATCTGTTGGAGGAGCCCCTGACAAAAATCAAGGAATGAGAGTTGTCCTGGACTTGACTCAGGGACTCTGTGGACACAACATCACATGCAACAATTTTTTTTTTACCTCGCACAAGCTGGGACAGGAGCTCCTAAAGAGGAAGCGGACCATGGTGGGAACGATACGGAAAAACGAGTCTGAGCTCCAACCCCAACTGCTCACTACAAAGAACAGGCCTGTCAAGTCTACCAAGTTTGTGTACATGGCTGACACGTCCCTGGTATTGTATGTGCCAAAGAAAGGCAAGAATGTGATACTCATGAGTACACTGCACAGGGATGGGAGAATCTGTGGCCAGGAGCATCAAAAACCAGAGATCATCATGGATTATAATGCCACAAAAGGAGGGGTAGACAACATGGACAAGCTGGTGACTGCCTACAGCTGCAAAAGGAGGCCACTGGTGATATTCTTTGACGTACTGGACATCTCAGTGTACAACGCCTTTGTCATCTGGATGGCACTGAACCCAGAGTGGAACAGAGGGAAGCTCCAGAGGAGACGCCTCTTTCTCGAGGAACTGGGAAAGGCACTGGTGAGACCTCCGTTCCAGACAACATGTTCCAAGAACCCCAGCCTCTGCAGCCATCATGAGGAGGATTCAGGAGGAGAATGCTAGTGCCTCATCCACCGGACCTACAGAACCACCATCTGCAGAGCCTGAAGTAAGTGTGTGATGCTGTTGTAGTATATGTCTGACACTCATGCTGAGAGAGAGGTATTAGTAATCCTGATCTTTTCATTATTCTAGGAGCAACAAAAAGTGCTGTGAAGTGTGCGGACCTAAAGTGGATAGAAAAACACAGTACACATGCATCAAGTGCAAGAAATACATATACAACACACACACACAGTAAACTCTGCCTCTCATGTGTTGTATAGGGTGGTATGAAAAGGAATGTGTCAAATGCCGTTGATGTGTTGTCTGACATGGTTTCAGTATGTGTTCAGCTTGTGTTTTGTAAACTGACCTGAATGGGTTCAATTTCTAATGTTCAAAAAAAGACAGAACTGTTTGTGGAGTTGCGTTGTGGGCAATGTAGGCTCTATGTTTTAACAAAAAAGGTGGCGTGCAGCAGCACAGGCTGAGACACACACAGAGTGATTTAGTCAACTGTGAAGCTGAAATGAAATAAATCCTGAGATTAGACTGATAACAGAGATGACCTGACTGATGTGAATGCTGCTCTTTGACTCACTGCTGAAATAATGAATACATCCTGTTGCACACAGATATTGTATATTGTATTGTCAGGCAGCAGCACAGCCATGAATATCCCACATACTGAGGTCAGATTTATACTGTCTCCACAGGGGTGTAAAAGAATCCTTGTTTCCATGCTGACATGCATTTGTGATTCTAACAGCGTTCAAGGGTCAAACTGCATTTAACATTCTTTCACCTGCCTGCAGTCAGATCACATCACTGCTGCGATGAATATGTTAGTTTATGATGCTCTTTTCACTGTAAATCCTCTGTATTTGTTTTTCAGTCTGACTTTCTCATTACAGCTTGTCAGTAGGGAGACGATGGTGATTAACTCTCCTTCCTCCATATTTTGAACGCCTTCCAAATGATCAATCATACACTTGTCCTTGAGAGAGTATAAATCTTAACTGCTGTGCTGCTCCTCCTCTGTCAGATATAAAGCACAATGCAAAACAGATAGAGCTAAATAAAATTGCCTGTTATGTTGGAGGACGTGAAATACAACTATTATATACTGGACGATTTAAAAACAAAATTTCTTTTTGACTCTGTGGGTGTCAGATGAAATAAAGTAAAGTGCAATCCCGTGATCATCAGGATTCATGAAGTGGATTTCATTCAAAATGAAACATTTCTTTTGGTTTCATCACCGTCTTTTTTAGTTTTCAAAGACTTAGAACAGAAGAAAGGCAATATACAAATCCGAGTAGATAATCATAATAATCTACAGAACTGTATAGATGTACAGAAAACATGCCTACAGAGACGTAAGTATGGTTTAATGACAAGCAGTAGACCACATGATAGAGGTGTATTTTTTTATTACACATGACCTCAATTTCAATTAAAAAGAATTAAAATTTTTGAGGTATTGCTCCTTCAAAGAGTGACCTGAGACAAAGAACATAAGAAAGACTGTAAACTTTCACTATTAAACAGACAAGAAGACTTTAGATCAGGGGTGTCCAAACCGCTTTTAAAGAGGGCCAGATTTGACAATGTGAAGATGCCTGGGGGCAATACTAACATTTAAAAAATGAAAAAATGAACAATAAAAGTTACATACAAATGCACTGTTCTGTAATCATTTTATTTTCATTGTTACAATTATCTTTTTTTTTAAAATGGCAATGTCACCAAATCTAAATCTAAGCCAGTCAGGCGTGAACAAATCTTTCTTTCACATCTGGAGTCAGATAAAAGAATAACTTGTATGGAATATGTTAAGTTGAAGAAGCTGATATAAATCTGATGTTCATTTTTAACATGATTTATTATGAGTAATGCAAAGTCTGTTAACATTTAAATTTAAAACATATCACTCTTGCTCTTCTCTTTCACAAAATCATTCAGAAAGTAATATTTTGATATTTTGTGTCACATCTACAGATATATAACACCAGCAGTTATGTCCTTAGAGGTTAACGTTCAGTGCATTGAAATGCTTCATTATGTCAACCAAAAAAGACAAATCTGCCAGCCATACAGTATCTGACAATCCTAGCAGGCCATAAATAATATATTATAAAAATGAAGCTGAGAGCTGCATGAAATCTGATGATCGTGATGATTGTGATTGGCCCCTGGGCCGGACTTTGGACATGCCTGCCTTAGACCATCACCACTGAGGAACCACAAAATTTAAGGCCACAGATTGTTGTTCTATTTTGCAGCAAATTTGCAGTTAATCTCTGAATACTTAGTATTTCCTACTATTATGTACTGACTCTACGTCACCTACTGTTCATATGGTGGGCTGTGTCTCTCATGGAGACAGTGTTTGAAAGTAGCTGCGGTGTCTGACCACACCGTGTGCTCTGGGTCTGCCTTTAGCATCCCAGTTCACAGTTAGCAGCTCTGATTAAATTTACAGCAGCACTAACAGCTGCATGTCACTGCGCTCCTCTCTCCTTTTGATCTCGCGGCCTCATAAGGTATTGAGATTGACGGCGCTACGAACAACAAAGGAGCTCATTAATCATTTAGAGGGTGGGTGGTGAGAATCAGATCAACAGGAGTCTTTCAGAAGTGGAGAGCAAAACCTTCATGAGAGTGAGGGCCAAGTACAGTACCAACACATCACCATCATGCTGACACTGGATTATATTTTATTCAGAGATCTTTACCACAGGCTCAGTGAACAGAACGCAGAACATCAGAGGGGTGATAAAAGTATATTCACACTTGCATTTATTAGTTCTATAAAATGTCACCTCAGGCTACATCAGTGTAAAAAAGTAGAGCAGCAGTGCAATAAATATTTATCTTGATATTATCAGTTTATAAAATAGATACATGTAATGTGAGTGTCTTTTTTTGCTGTGCTGTTAAACCAACTGTACACTACCTGAGCCAGATATGGTTCTCAGCAGCAGATGGAGATCAAACCAGAGCTCCATTAAGGTTATTTTACACGTGCATTTATTAAGCACGGAGCTTCTCCTCCCTCTCCTGACGTGCGGTTCATCAAATGGTTTTAACTGTAAAAGAATTTTCCATTTAACTTAAACCATTTTGATTGTTTTTTGTTAAAAATCTCTGAATTTTCGCATTTCCTGTTCAAAGAGACGCATGGTCATAGGCGGCGCCAAGGTAGGGCTTGGTTGGGCTATAGCCCCATCAAGAATTGTGTTAGCCCTACCGTTAGCCCTATCATAAAACCAAGAGAAGTGCGGAGTCCAACAGCGCCTCCACGTCGTAACGGCATTCAGGCAGCTGTGATGACAACTGTCGTACATGACTCATGTGAGCGCGCTTTGAGTGTATGCTCGTTACAGAGACATTTGGTTGAGATTGACTTTGTTTGAAGCTACCTGGCTGTAGTTAATGTTAGCGGGTTACAGTCACGTTATTAAATTAACGTTAGTAAGCTCAGGTCAAAATTTATCATGGATAAATTTGTTTTTAAATGTTGTCGGTAGCTAATCCGGGTCACAAAATTCATGTCTGGCCAGCTCCAATCTCCCACTCTTGAGCTTTCGTCCACAATAGACTTTTCGGAGTCAGTCATAGCGACATTGTCAGACAAACGCACAGAAGAGTCGTGGGTTGACATTCGGGACAGAGCAGTGGACCTGTGCACCAAAGCCGGTGTGAGCCAGGACGGGAGACGCGAAAAGAGACAGGCACAGCCTCCTCGAATTCTTCAGGAGTTTGTTGTCGAGGCCTCAGTTGAGCGCACACCTGTTACAACTCCAGATGCGCTGCGCACACATTGTTATTACGCAGTAATTGACAGACTTGTGGGTGAAATGAGAAGACGTTTCTCAACAGAGGCCGGAGGTGTTTTAATGGGAGTCTCAGCACTCAGCCCCAAACATGCGTCTTTCCTAGACAAGAAATGTCTGCAGCCCATGGCGCAGTTCTATGGAGTGACTGTGGAAAACCTGACAGCAGAGCTACACCAAGTTCAGCGTCTGCTGGAAAGAAAGAAAGTGCGACCTTACCGGGATGCTTTTGTGGATTTATACAGACTCATCTGTATTTCACTGGCCCTGCCCGTGACCTCTGCTTCGTGCGAACTCAGTTTCTCCTGCCTCCGTCGGATTAAGAACTATCTACGGAACAGCAGCAGTGATACCCGAAACAGCAACTTGGCGCTGTTGTCCATCAATAAACAAAGGACAAAGACTTTGGATGTTCAGCGCATCATTGACATCTTTGCCTCCAATCACAAAAACCGGCAGATTGTACTCATTTGAAAATCTCATCCTGGTGGGTTTTAATATTGTTTTTATTGTTTTTGGAAACTTTGCTGACTTTGTTATTGCGTTTTGCGTGTTGCCTGCTTCATGCTCTTCCTTGCTGCGGTCTTGTTGCCTAATTAGTATACTTAATTTGATGGAGATGTGTTTTGACTCTTGGCTGTTGTGTGGTAGACTATATATGGCTTTAGGACAACGTTTAACAACTATTAACTATACCGTCTCTCTAGCTCTCTCTTTGTCTGTGTGTGTGTGTGCGCGTGTTTCTAGCTGTGGGAGGGTGTTGTTTTATTGAATATATATTCACATTGAAATTATGGCATTGATTTGAGCCCCACTGCTGTATGGGTTAGCCCCACCATAGTTGAACCAGAAAAAATACTCTGGCGCTGCCACTGCGCATGGTGGATGGATTATATATTCAAGCTCAAACAATTTTCTAAACTGGACTCAATCGAAGCAGGAGGTAATAATTTTTTTTTTTTTTTTAAATATTTTATTTTCAGTTTTATACATGTAATGTGTACAAATATAAACATATAAACATATAGTGTACCAACAGTATAGAGACATAACAAAGCCCCCCCGGTCAAAGAAAGAAAGAAAAAAAAAAAAAAAGGGGTGTCAGTGTTCAAGGTCAATACAAACGACTACATTAAGTACTTGGTGTAAGAGATGTACCGATGTGGTCTAAATATGGCTGCCAAATTTTCAAAAAGGTGTTTTATCGTTTTCTGAGACAATAGGTGATTTTTTTCCAGGGGGATGCAACTATTCATCTCAACAGACCACCTATCAATAAGAAGAGGGGAGTCAGATTTCCATGATGCTGCAATGCACTTCTTAGCCACACATAGAGCAACTTCAATAAATTTGAGTTGTGTATTGTTCAAAGAGCGGCGAATACTTGTAAAGTTCCCCAATAAACAAAGTTCAGGGTCCACTGGAACGTTTATTCCTGTGATCTTGGTTAAAGTGGAACAGATATCATGCCAGAAAGTCCTAACTTTCATACACAGCCAGGTACAGTGCAAAAAGGAACCAACTTCAGTATCACATCTGAAGCACATTTCCGACAGGTTAGATTTGAATGAATGTAATTTTTCTGGGGTAAGGTATAATTGATGTAGAATATTATAGTTAATCAATTTATACCGGGCGTTGATAATAGTTGACAAGTTGTTCTGACATAATTCTGTCCAAAACTGTTCATCAATTGCAACACCGAGATCCGACTCCCATTTCATTCTAGACTTATGCACATTTGGTTTTGGGCCTTCATTCAACAACAGGCGATACATTTTAGAGATAAATTTATATGTGTTCCCATCATAAAGAAATCTTTCAACATCATTCATGACAGGCAGAGTCATTTCAGGACCCAAATTAGCTCTCAGAAAGGATCTCAATTGGAGATAACAGAAAAAGGTTTGGTTGGACATATATTATATATTATATTTCTTATTCAAGTGTTCAAATGGCATGAAAAGTCCTTTATCGAAGCAATCCTCCAAATGTTGGACTCCCTTATGATGCTATATTACCAGAATCTTATTATCAAGAGTCATGGGTATAAGTTCATTTAGCTTTAAAGGTGTTTTAGGTGACAGTCCCACCTTTAATCCAAGACTTGTGAACCTCATACCAAATCTTTATCAGATGCCCCAAGATTGGGTTATCTGTCCTGCTGTTTACAGTTCCAGAATTATGCTTATAAATGAAGTCACAGTGGATCTTTTCTTTCAGGGGGTGCAGTCCGATTTGTGTCCAAGAAGGGGCATCACTGCCCTCAAAAAAGGATGAGATGAACCTCATTTGAGCTGCCAAGTAGTAGTTTTTAAAACTTGGTAGTCGAAGTCCCCCTGAGCCATAGTCCCATGTTAGCTTTGCCATGGATATCCGAGGTACTTTACAATTCCATAAGAATTGTCTGACATATCTATTGAGAGCTTTGAAGAAGGATTGTGGCAATGGAATGGGCAGGGATTGAAACAGATATTGCAATCTCAATAACATTCATTTTAATACAGTTAACTCTTCCAAACAAGGTGAGAGGCAAGCCCATCCATCTATGTAAATCATCCTCAATCTTACCGAGCAGTGGGAGGTAATTCAGTTTGTACAGGTTTTTGAGGTTGTTGTCTACAAATATCCCAAGGTATTTTATGCCATCCATAGGCCATCTAAATGGACTTGTGCGCTGGAGTTTGGAGTGATCAAAATTTGTTAATGGAATAATTTCACTTTTTTCCAAATTCACCTTATAACCTGAAATACTACTAAGTATTTAATACAATTTGTAATTTGGAAAGAGAGTTACCAGGGTCTTTTAAATACAAAATAACGTCATCTGCCAGGAGATTAATTTTATGAACTGTCTGGCCCACCTGAAAGCCCTTTATATCTGGATCTTGCCTAATTGCTTCAGCTAAAGGCTCAATTGCCAAGACAAAAAGTGCTGGACACCCCTGTCGACTTGATCTGCTTAAAGGGAATGTAGATGAAATCTGTCCATTGGTGCTAATTTTTGCCTGGGGTTTAATGTATAGAGTTTGAACCCAACTAATAAATAATGGACCGAACCCAAACTTGGCCAAGACTTTAAACAAATATGGCCACTCTAGCCTATCAAAGGCTTTCTCAGCATCTAAAGCCACAGCTATACTGGGTTCCGTTTCAGATTTTGTTAAATGAATAATATTAAAGAGCCTACATAGGTTATTAGCTGAGGAAAGCTTTGAAATAAAGCCACACTGGTCTGGAGTTATTAATTGTGGCAGGTATTGTCCAAGTCTGTTAGCCAGGGCTTTAGAAATTAATTTATGATCTGTATTGAACAATGAAATTGGCCGATATGAAGAGCATTTCAATGGATCTCTATTTTTTTTTTGTAAATTACAGTAATTATGGCCGTAGAGAATGATTCAGGGAGTGTTCGAGTCTGAGAGGCCAAGTTGATGACATCCATGAGAAGTGGGAGGAGTAAATCCTTAAATTCCCTGTAAAATTCTGGAGGAAACCCATCTTCTCCTGGTGATTTGTTTGCTTGTAATGAAGTATGAATGTAATAAAGGGTAGATCAAGACTTTTTTGATCTTCCTGGCCAAGTTTGGGCAGTTCAATCATGGACAAAAATTCATCAATGTTAGTCAAATTTTCTGGTGGTTCTGATGTATATAAATGTGTGTAAAATTGTTGGAATGCATCATTAATTTCTGTTGGGTTATATGATACAGAACCTGTTTCAGTTTGAATTGAATTGATTGTCCTAGAGCTTTCCTCTTTTCTCAGTTGCCAAGACAGAATTTTGTGCGCCTTCTCTCCCAATTCATAGTATCTTTGCTTACTTCTCAGAAGTATGCAAAGTATTGTATCTAAGCTTTTTATTTACCAATAACTGGTGTACTTCTTTAGACCTTGATTGTTGAAACTCCTTTTCCATTTTCAAAATGTCTGCTTCCAATTATTCTATTTCTGCCATGTATTTCTTTTTGATACCTTTAGTATAAGAGATTATCTGTCCCCTTAAAAAGGCTTTTAGTGTGTCCCATAATATAAAACTATTGGGAGAAGAAGCACAGTTTGTCTCAGAATTGCCCAATCTGATCTCTTATAAATTTGCAAAAATCTGGCTTTTGAAGGAGTGTAGGGTTCAAATGCCACCTATACATATAGGAGGTAATAATTAAAGGAAGACGAACACCAGAGCTGAAAGGTTTGCTTCAGACTACGGGACAGAAGATTACCCGCTCTTTTCAAACGGAGTGGTACACATGAAAAGACTGGCTGTGTGGTTGTCCAGCAAGGAACCACCTTTTCTGCTTTCCCTGCCTTCTTTTCTCAACCTGTGACAATGTCTGGACTCAGATGGGATATTGCTGAGGTTCTCAAAGTGTGGGGCGCGCCCCACTGGTGGGGAATAGAGACGTGACAGGTGGGGCGCACAAAACGGGAGGACATTTTCCTTTTTATGCCTATCATTATCCAGACATCCCAACTCTCACGGAAGTTCTGGGAGTCTCCTGCATATTGATAGCGGCTCCCTGACGCCCGCAAATGATTTCCAATCTCCCGGAATCTGGAGCAAGACCGCGCACTAGACTAGAGAGTGACTGCACGTGTGTGTTTGTGTGACTATAAATGCAGCGTGTGTGAGAGCAAAGTGTCCTTATAGCTGTGTGTTGCCGCTTATTAGACTGATCGATGTCTGCTTTATCAATGCCTTTCTTTAATGACAACAAAGGATATGCAAAACAAAACACCCACAAACAAAGTAATCATTACTAGCCTACATGCAGCCTAAATTAAAAGAACATTAGATATGAGACCCCGAGAAAAATGTAACCTGGAACCAAAGTGCCAAAATAATGATTAACATCGGCATATAAATTGTAGCGGAACAAACTTTCGCGCCGATGGGTAGCAGGCTAGTGTGGGCAATAACACAACATAGATAAATTTGTGACACGGACCTCAAAAGTTGTCGAGGCACTTTTATTTTCTCTATTTCTCTGTTTTTGAACTTGATGCAAGTTATGACACAGCTGCACTTTTATTTTCTCTATTGTTGAACTTGGTTTAATTTGATGTTATTGAGTTACAATTTAGATACAACACGATGCTACTTGAAAATGTTAAGCTTGGCGTATTTCATTAGCATTGTGTTGGGGCGATGGGGGCAGGTGGGGCTTGAAAATTCCCCCTTGTCCAAAGTGGGGAATGACTGAAAAAGTTTGAGAACCACTGGGATATTGTGACTTGAAGAGTTCGCTGAGAAGCCTCAGCAAACATGAGCGGTCTACCATTCACATTCAAAGCCAGATTGCGCTAAAAACTTTTGGGATCTCCAGGATCAACTTGGCTTTGGATGAACAGTAGAGACTGAACATCAGCATCCACTGCTAAGGTAAAGGAGAACTGAGAGATTTTGAAAGATCTCATCAATGCCATCTGCTTCCTTGCCAAACAGTAGCTGGCATTTCGTGGAAATGATTAAAGTACAGGCTCTGCTTATCGTGGCAACTATGTTGAGCTCCTGTATGCATTTGGTGAGAAAGATGACAGGCTAGCTAGACATTTGGAGACATCCACTGTATTTTCTGGCTTGTCAAACAGAATACAGAATGATTTAATCGAAGTGGTCGGTGATGTCATTATAAATGACATTAAAAAGGTGATCAGTGCAGCCCCATTTGTTGCTGTAGAAGTAGACAAGACCACAGATGTCACAGACAAAGCTCAGCTCTCTGTCATTTTGCGCTATGTGGCTAAAACTGAAGCAGACTGTGATGTGAAGGAGGCATTTTTGGGCTTCGATGACGTGAGTGCAGACAGACGCTCCTGCCATAGCTGAGTATGTCCTGGGAGTGTTGAAGAAATATTACTGTGTCGACAAGCTTGTAGCTCAGACTTATGATGTGGCGGCTGTAATGACATCAGAGCTTAATGGGGTGCAGGCTAAAATTAAAGAGAAGGTGCCCGAAGCCATGTTTACCCACTGTTACGCACACAAGCTGAACCTGGTGCTGTTGCATCCAGCAAAGTGCATGTCCGAGTCTTGCCCGTTTACCCAGAGCAGCGCCTACAAGATGGAGCTCTAACTCTAGGCTGCTACAGACCATAAGCATGCACCAAAATGACCTGTGCGCGTTATTCCACATCTTATGGAAAATCCTGACAGCTGGGATAATGACATGCTGATGATGGCAGCAGGATACGATCATTGGCTGTCAAAAGCATCGACATGTTTTCTCCTCACGGCATATGAGCGCATTTTCAATGAAACTGATGCACTTTTCAGAGTGCTGCAAAACAAAGTGATGGACAGTGAATAATGTCTTGTGCGCATCTGTGACACTGTTGCAGCTCTCGATCGCACAAGACCGGAGTTTGACAGTTTCTATGACCGATTTGAGCAGAAATGCGGCGCACTTGGCCTGACAGAAAGTGGAAACAGACAGTCGGTTAGAGATGGAAACGGAGACAAGTGTTCTGTAACATTCTGGTGATCATATGAAGGTTTAATCATTTTGGTGAGCTAGCTTTTCTTGGTTTGGTGCATTGCGCAAAATTCAGTGAAATGTCACAACATTTTGATGACACGAAACTGCAGAGCCTGTCAAAATACGCCAAGTTCTTTGACTTTGTGAGACTAAAGGCAGATCTCATCGGACTGTATAGCTCACAAACGGTGAGGAATGGATGTAAATCTCCTGGACAGCTTCTCAGATTTTGGCCCAGAAGGATCTCATTCAGACTGTTCCTGAGGCAACACAGTTACTCCAGCTGGTCCTCACTGTACCTGCTACGACAGCGTCGGTGGAGCGGTCATTCTCAGCACTGAAAAGAATCAAGACATACAGTCGGAACAGGACTGATCAAGGACGGCTTTCTTCTCTGGCAGTGATCTCCATTGAGACGGAGAGACTTTTAAAACTGAGAGAAGACAAGGAAGACTTCTACAAAAAAGTAACAGACATTTTTGTCCAGAAGGATCGGCGCATGGACTTTATAAGTAAGTAAGGGTAAGACCATAATGACGTTTTTTTAAAATGAAGTGCTTCACGTGGGCTACAGTTTGTATGTGTAAAGAATGCTGATATGTGATATGAAACATAACCCGTTAACTGCTGCTGATCAAACGGTGAATAATCTACTCTGTTGGGTTCATATATTTGTAAATCTGATTCTGATGGAGTCAGTGCCTCACCAGCCATGAACCTCCACAAAAACCCATTATACCACAACCATTACGTGGAGACCCACCAGACATGTCAACACCCCTATGAAAATGCAGGACTGGGGCCTTAGTTTAGGCACAAAGTGGGTGATTATTGGGGTGATGATTTACAGGTTGACAGCTACCCAGGAGCCACATCTGCACAGCAGCCTAAACAACATCCGAAATCAACCTCAAACCAACAGCTACTAGCTGCAAAAGGCAGCTGATGACCGCTTCCCGGAGGCTGAGGTCTGGGTGCCAGTAATAACCTATTCCCGGTTCCTACCTCAAAAAGAATGGAACAATCTAGTCCTCAATCACCAGATTGTTAAAAACTGTTTACACATACCTGAACTCCCATTTAAGTCCACAACCACATCCACTGGACAGAGGCCACAGCTCAGCAGATGTTCCAACACTGGGCACTGGACATGTCCCCATAAGCCTGCCAGTACAGGAGGGGTTATTGTTTTGGCCAAAAAATTTCAATTGACTGAGCCTCAACTTACCTTTCTCAACAGGGGATTAATTTTCATCTCCAATAGAAGAAGCAACATTAACATAACTGAACAAAGTAGATGGGATATTCAGCAATACCACAGAAGAATTATACTGGATATATATTTTCAAAATAAAAAAAGAGACACAACTTTCATTATAAAAGCAGATTGGAGTCTTTTATCCAAGTTGCCACCTGCTTGAAGTCACAGACCTCATTAAAGCTGACACATTATTTTGTTTATAACAATTTCCAACCCCATTGAACCAAACCTAGCCTCAATTCAGAGGAAGCTTCAGCCCCTTAAGGAACTGATAAATAAGTATTATTATAAAACCAGCTGATAAACACAGCTCGCTCATCAGAATTTTCACTGTTTTCAGTTTCCATGTGATACCACAGAGAAAACGAAGGAGATTCTTGTTGATTTTAGTCCAAAAAGACAGCAGTTCATCAACAGTGTTCCTGTTCAAATTGTGAGGAACTTCTCAGACTCTTTCTCCTGGTCTCTAAACACCAGATGTGTCACCAATAAGGCGCAACAGAGTGTTTTCCGAGAGTTCTCAAAAAATATGATATGAGACACCAGAGAAAGCGTCTTTACAGGAGCCACACTGGATGTGGTTTCACAACCTGACTGAGCAAGACCTCAAACTGAAGGCAGTAAAAACACCTTCAAACACTATAGGAATGTCACTGCCACAGCTCCAAGACATTTACTAGAAAAAGAAGGCCCTAAATATCAGAGATAACACCAGCCACTCTGCACATAGTGTGTTTTCTTCAGGAAAGCATTTGAGCTCAGACCAGAAGCCTTAAAGAAGTTTGTACCCCCAGGTGGTCAAAATAATGAACAGTAGGCACCTTACATAACTAGCAGAGACTTATTATCATTCTTTTAGTGTTGTTTATTTATGCTCCCTGATGTAAAATCACGTTACTGTGCACTAAGTCACCTAACGTTACTTTAATTATAGTACAAGTTCACATGGTAACACATTTTGTTTGGTCACAATTTAATATTTTTGTGTCCTGTTCTTCTGAGAGGATGAAATCTGTAAAAATTTAAAAATGTCACATTCACATATTCACACACATACACTGATGGCAGAGGCTGCCCAACTGTTCATCAGAGAAGAACTACCCCGGTCACACAGCCTTCAGGAGCAGTTTGGGGTTCAGTTGAAGATCACTTCAACATGTGAACTGAAACACCCATCTTCTAATTAACAACCCGCTCTACATCTGAGCCACAGCCACCCCTACACAGCATGTGAATATTTTCATTGCATATGTCTGTGCTGCTCAGCTTACACTGATGGAAATGGAGCAGCTGAAGTGTGTTTGTAGTGTGCCATCTAGTGGTCAAACATGATCAATGGATTGAAAAGGTGCACCATTGCACCACTATCACTGTTAAACTGGAGACATTTCTGGGATGATTAGGTTCAATAATTATTAAAAAAGAAGAAAATTAATTGTAAAGCTAAATGATATGCAAGTGATTCTTATGGTTGTAATCTCTGAAATAGTAAGAACACTCACTTGTTGGGGTCATCTTAAACAAAGCTATACACATATATTTTTTTAATTACTGTTACTAGTAAATATTTGGATAAAAGAAACAGATTTTGTAAAAAGTGAAGAAATCTGTACTTCAAATAATTATAAAATATTATGCATATGTGTGTATATTATATATGAAGGTAAACACGAAACAGTGAATACATCCCTAACAATAAAACAAAGTGTTAAAAATAGATCAAATAAATCAGTACAATTAAATAAAAGCTCTGACAGAAGAAGCAAGAAAGCACATGTTCCTTTTGGACATTTAAGACAATAGATGGCACCATTTGTAAATAAAGATCTCTAACAACGCTCATCTCCGTTCAGCTGTTAGGTCCCAGGTCCTCATCTTGTTGTAATTAAATAGATATGTGTCCAGCTTTGTTTGGGTCTCCAGCTCTGCTAGCACATGTGCATCATGACATAATAACATAAACATGTTTGTTCACAAGTAAACTCAGCAGAAGCACTCATCCAACATAAAAATCATACAGAGTACAAGTCATGTCTTCTCTGGCTCTGGAGGAACTTTGTTAAAGGTGTGAAAATAAGACTGGTAATTCAACAGGAAGTCAAACAACAAACACATTCTGGTTGCATTATGGGAAATTTAAGTGGTCTGTTTGTATAGTACCTTTTTGGTCTATGGACCACTCAAAGTGCTCTCAAAACACGATCACCCGTTCACAGACGCAGTAATGGCTGAGGCTGCCATGCAGGGTGCCACCTGGTCAACAGTGCCTCCTATCCAAAGCCTTCACGGTGATACCCATACCCACCCATACACACACTGGTATCAACCATCAGGAGCAATGCTCAAGGACACTTTGATTGGACTGGTGGAGCCAGGAATCAAACTGCCACCCTCTACTTCTAGACCACCTAAACTAGGGTCCAGTATCTCTGGATCTTGACCCAGGAACTAACTATTTGAAGTCCTCATCTTTTTGGAAGTACCAAACTAAACCTCCCTAACAAAGGTACCCAGTGGTGTACTCTAATGGTACTGTTGACATACCATATTTCTTATGACACGCTGGGCAGGGATAATAGCATTTTCAAAACAACATGACTGACATTGGGCAGATTTTTCACTTTTATTGAGACACAGCCGAGGTAGAAAACATGGTTAACACAAATAGAAAGCTAATACAAACCGTGCAAACATGAAATAGAACAAACACAGAAACACTGACAAGTATGCAAGGTAAAGGCTTACTCTTGAATTTGAAAGAGCAGCCATTAGCAGCCCCAAATCCAAAACCTTTGGCTGGACAAATTCCTGATATTGACTAAAAGGGAATGAAATGGTGAGACAACATAAACCCTAGTGCTGTGTGAAGTGGACAGGATGGTTACGTGCTGTAACAGTCCAACAGAGAAGGAGAAAAACAATGGGAAAGAACACACAATTATAACACCTTAAATAACAATCACTCAACACAGTGTGAGTCACAGATAAATGAGAGACATCCTAGAGATATGAATGAAACAGCTTCTTGAAACTGCATTGATAACATTTTGGACTCAAACGTAGCTTAACCATGCAATATGCTACTTTAGTACACTTTCAGAAATTTGGAGATGAACATTTAGTGTTCAGGAACATTCACATTAGACACTAGTGCTCACCATGCACGGATCAAGGTAGGTCTCCACCTAGTCTTGTTCTCCCAGATCTGAAGTTTACATTCAGTGATTTGGGGGTGCTGGTGGCTGCTATAGCAATGTATGTTTGTATATATCTTTAACTTCAAATAAGTTCAGGGTAGATTATAGATTCAACATTCAGTATAGATCAAGTATGTCCTTTTAAAAAAATGCTTGGATTAATATTATAAATGTATTTAAAACCGACTCATGGCACAAACCCCTTAATCAGGAAAGGGAAGAAAAGAGAAAGGGGTTAAACCTCAGAATCTTGTTAATACATAATCCTTTTCTCCATTCTCTTCCCACCTCATAATTCACTGGCCAATCACAGCTATGTTAGGCTGTTGTCACAGTGGCACTTGAATCCAACTGGGTGTTGTCTCCTGTCATCAGAGGGCTGCCCGGCCTATAGGAGAGCAAGGAAGGAGGAGAAAATGAGTCTTAGTGCATGAGCGGATTACATTGAGTAACAGGCACAGGAGCTCACCAAACCACAGGGGTGGAGAGGTAGGGTAGGAGGGCTAATCCAATCTGGATTAGGCTAGGTGGTTTCTAGGGGCAGGAAATGAGCTGGTAACATAGAACAGTGTACTTTGGTTGTAGTTTTGACAAAGCTGCAGGTCTCCAAACTCTTTGTGATCAAATCAGACTGACAAAGAATTAGAAGAAATTGGAATTTGACAATTCTGCAATTCTGTCTCGGATTCTCATTACCTTGAGATAGTTACATTTTCTCTACCATTAATCCCTTGGCTTAAAGTTTTCATCAGCTTTCTGAGTGCTGTTTGGGTGGCTGTGTCTGCTGCCAATGCAAATAGTCAGATGTGCTGATGTCATTCACTTAAACAGTAAAGAAGGCAGCTGGTTGATAGCAGTCTAATAGCAAAAAAGCAAAAAGGTTGACCTGAATGCACAACTTTATGATGTCACTTACCTATATTTTGTGGTAACAGACTCATTTCCCTTGGTCTGGCTAGACACTGAAATGTCATCTTTAGTAAACTCTGAATGGGAGCTCAAACTAGGACTCTCTGATTGGGTGCGACGGGTAGAGTTGTCTATTCTTCTCATGGGTAGCCTGCCTCGTGAGGTCTCTCCCCATGGCCTGGGAAGTACAGACCGTCCAGAGGAGATGGAGGGCTGACAGTTTTGTGACTCGTTTAGACAGAAGACTGAACGGGCATCACTAAAGGACACAGACGGAATGATCTCTTCAGTGTTGTTATCTGTGGCACGTGTCACCGTTCTTGGAGAACCTGGGCGAGATGAGGGCCTTGAAGGGGTCTGAGGTCTGACCACAGGAGGGCCTGGAAATCTGTGGCACACAGAGGGACAAGATGGCGGTAGGCGTACTCTAGAGACAGGAGGTGCTGTCACAGGCAGGCTGCAAGAGGACGTCTCACCCTCATAAAATTCCTTGCTTTCACATCTCTGACCCAGTCTGGCTTGAAGGGTAGAAGGTCCTCTGCTGCTTAGTTCTGCAGTATTCCTTTTGTCACGACATTCTGCTGCGTTGCGCAGGTGAATGATCTTCCGTGCTTGTTGGTAGAGACAGTTAGCCTTGTCTATCTCTGGATGCCAATCAGTATCTGGTTCCTGGACTGCATCTTGCACCCCCATATCAGCATCCTGTCTAACAGGACGGGCAGATGAGATACCTATCGATCTTGAGGTCACGCTGACACGGCTTGGCAGCACTTCCACATTCTGCATGGATGCTTTTAGACGCTGGGAAACTCCGGTGTTTTGAATTGTCATTGGCAGACTCCGAACTGAATCCTTTTGTGGCCTTTCCTCATTTCTCTCATTGCCGTCAGTACTCTGGAAGGAGTTGTCCATCAGAACCTCTGGAGGTGGAGGTGGTAGGTTGTCTACATCCAGATCATCCTTGCTGTCAGGCCAGCTGTTGTTATTATTGTTGCCATTGATGCCTAAACCCCTCTCATTACCATTTACTGTGTCAGATAAGAGAAGGATCTCACTTTTCCTGGGCCTCCTGATATGAGGTGGAATATTAGCAAGGCTCTGCCCTGGTCTACCATCAACGCCTTGGCTGAAGGTATTTATCAGCCTCCTGACAGACTGGCGTTTGGGCGGTTGGGGCGTTAAAGCTGGTAAGAAACAAGGCGATTGATTTGCTTTGATTGGGCCTTTTTGTGCACCTGCTGATCCGCTTAATGAATGCCGTCTTAGTCCAGCTCTATACAGGTCATAATGAGGCCCTGCTAACTCTTTGTATCCTTGGGTTTCAGCCATCTTCTTTAATCGCTTATCCAACTCCCTCTGGCTATTTTGTAGCTCCATAATTATGTTTATACATCTGGTTGATGAAAAGTGTTCCGGTTTTCTTGCAGTGACCGCAGTCAGGGGTCGTTTGACTGTAGGCTGCAGATCCTGCATGCAATTTGCATGTATGTAGAGGAGAGGTTGACTGGGATCTGGTGGGGAAGAGTTTGACCTCTTCCTTTCAGGCCGATCACCTTCATCATCCTCATACTCTTCATCGTCATCATCATCTTCCTCCTCATCCTCTTCATCATCTTCATTGTGGCCTGCCAGGTTGGGTAAATTACTGGGCAGAGTCTCAAATGCACTACGAATGTTGATTCCAGACCCACAACTTCCAGATCCAGCACTCCCTCGGTGGTGGCGGTGTCTCTCAGACCCTGTCAGACTCTCATTTTCTCCGCCAATGCCGCTGTCCTCACTGTGCAGAGCTGAATCCTCTGGGTGAGATTTCCTCATCGCAGCTCCCTCTACCCGGGCCAGCACTTGAGCCAGCCTCCGTTCTGCTGATTGCTTGGCCTGCAGCTTCTCAACCAGCAGATTAGAAAGGGAAGAAAAATATTCTGCTGCCTCCTCAAGTGTGGTGTCGCCCAGTGCCTGTACCGAGCCCCTGACAAGTCTCATTTTCTCTGTTGAATGCTGCAGCAGTTGTTGTAACAGATCTGGAGGTAGATCAGGACAGCTGGCTGTTGCTGCGCTAGGTTTAGCTTGCATAACAACTGGGCCCAACATCCCAGAAGGCAAGGCCATATAGTCCCCATGCTCCTTCAACATCAGCTCCCCCTCCTCAGCCATCTCCTCTAGACCCTGGTTGATCTCCTCAAAGCGCAACACCAAAGCAGACATCAGGGGCTGAAGGGACAGCTGTGTCTGGGCAGCCTGGTCCAGCAGGTTCAACAGGGTCTCATATTTGGAAATGTTTGGGTTCAGAAAGGCATAGGCTGCCTGGTGAGCCCTCACCATATTGGGTGGAAAGTCCATCTTTGCCTGGACAATAGAGGACTTCTGCTTTCCCAAAGACCGCCTCTGCCCTTTATTTTTCTTTCTTTTCTCCGTCCTTTTAATCTTAACTGGTTGTACAACCTCATCTGCTACTTCTCCGGGCACTGCATTCACCTCTGTTTCTTTAATGTCCTCTGCATTTTGGGAAGCTGTTGTGTTTAAGGCCAACTGAGAACCTGCAGTCTCTTCAATGGGATCTTCTTCAGTGGGTTCATTTTCTTTCTCATCGGTCGTCAAACATTTCTTCTCCTCTACAGGTCTAGAATCAATGACATCCTGTGGTGCTTCAGCCAGCAGAGCCTTTTGCAGTCCAGGGGCTTCTGGCTTTAAAAATAACTTCCCTTTGGATGGAGAGCAGCCCATTTTCAAACAGTATTGGAGAAAAATGTATTATCTTTGTTGACGAAAAATTAGTCAGGAGAAAAAGGTAATGACAAAGTGTAAATCCATAAGTTAGGATCTCTGTAGTTGGTTAGACAAGGTCTTCTAGAGCCCTCTAACACTCCAAATCCAGCCTCCACATGTTAGTTTCCATATATTTCTTCAGTAGACACCTGCAACCTGTTGAGTGAACTGTCTACCTAGCAGGGCTTGTGATGGTAAGGAGCTGAGAGGATAAGAAGGATCGAGGGTTGGGGGGGGTTCTTCCCTCTCTCTTCTCAGCACGCAGATGGTCATGTTAAGTGCTTCAGCACACACACACACACACACGCAAGCATTCACATGTAATACTTTAAGCTCATCAGGCTAATCAGAGCTGAGTTTATCAGGTGGCGTTTTTAGCCTCATCCACTGTGCTGTTTACATCCTGTTGGGTTCACTTGAGAAATAAACAACTCTGTTTTGTTTGGTTTTTTTTACTGTAAATTGATATTAGAGGTATCAGCACACACACATGCACGCCCAGACACACGCACAAAAAGACATGCACACTCACACATAGCCTCGACTGTAAGTGAAAGCAAAAATGAAGATACTAACTATTGAAAGATAGGTATCTTTTTCCTGCCCTGTTCTCAGCTTAGATTCCTGTCATGCTAGGTTGTGTGAGGGCAGTTTGTGAAGTCTGCCAAGAGTGACAGTATGAAGATTTCTAGTTTTAGCCCAACTCCTCATGCACAAATGTGTGGTGTGGATTGTTAAAAAACAAAAAGGAAAGTAAACGTTAGATTGCGTCAGAAGACATGCTGGATTTAAAAGAGTATCTGCTGTACACGTGTTTTAGGAAATCCATTTAACATGTTTGTTGGACACACACAATTAGTTTAGGTGAATAGCACTGAATGTAAACATAACTTTTGTTTTAGTTTTGGAACAGTTTTACTCAGTTCACAATTAAAAAGTGAAAAGAGGAAGAACACACTTACCGCAAACAATACGAACTATAATGACAACAGACATCAGGATGTGTACACAGTAAGGCCTTCTTATTTTGTGTCCTGGTTGGCCTAACTAGTTATCTAGTTTGATATCCCATATTTTTTTGCATGACATTTACTGTCTGTTATGTCATATACAAAACATGCATGCTACAGGGTCATAACCAGAATTCTAGATATATACTGAGTTTAGGAGTCGTCCACAATAAGTACTTCATTTTTCATTCACTTTTCTCAATAAATTTACTGTTTAATTTCACTTTCTGTAAATTCTGCTTTTTATTTTTTATTTTGTTCCCATCATGGTGGTCTAAATGCTGTTTCAAGCCTCGTTCACACTGCCAGTGTCGTAGCCACAGCCCGGATATATCCGTGATACTTATTCTTGGTCTTTTCACAGATAGCAGTTGACCCAAAAAGCTAATTCCAGACACTTTTGAATGCAAATGTGTGAATGTTAGACAGGCCTTTGCTGAGAAAAAGCAGGTTGATCGATTAACAAAGTTATAAAAAAAAAACGGCACTGTCACATAGGGGGTAATCTCAACATTATAGAATCCCAGAAAGCCTGATTACAGAGATGCTGTCTCAAAGCAACTCTGTAATCCTTGCCACCCACACCTAGGTGTATGAACCGGTCAAGCTGTCAGAGCAGAAGGAGCTTAAGCTGCTGGAGGTCTGACATTTGCTTCATGTGCTGAGTGTTCAGTAGAGTTTAGACAAATTTGAGGTACTTAAGTATTGTTACCATGTGCTCTGTTACGCTACAAGTCCATCTCATTCTTTTCTAATTTGTAATCACTATAACAAACTTTGTTGTTCCTAAACCCCAAATGCGATCTATCTTCAGACTTTACTGGAAGTGTATTTAGCTAGCGATTGTATCATACATTCTTACAAATGCGTATGAAAGTGTGGTAACTGATTGTGATGAGAAATGCTTTCTGCCTGTTAGATAGAAGATAACCAAATCTATTTTTAGACTAGATCAGCAATCTGTCAACAGAAACATGCTGTCAGAGACAATAGGTGCAGTGTAATTTAACAACATACAAAATGAGAAACCACAGAGCGTTTAAAAGAACAGAATGTTGGCTTCCTATCAATGCGGTGTCAAAGAAGTATGCAACTGTTTTTGGCAAGGCTGTTAATCATACATGTGAACGTACATGTTTTTGAAAAGCTCACACTTGAATGGTGAAAATATGCTCTGAGGGGGTAAAGGTCTAATCAGAAAGAAAATGATGTTTTTAAATTTATATGGATCAGTGAATACAAGCCAGTATGTTTGTGTGTCGGCAGGACAAGTGGCTTTAATACCTTTAAGTTGAATCACATGATTGGCCAACACTTGTGTAACAGCCTCAGGTTGCAGTGTTGTGCTGTTCTCAGTCATTTCCCTTCCAGCTCTTTCACAATCAGACCATTGTAAAACTCTGAAACTGTATATTCATGTACCAGTAAATGAATTTAAGAAATCACAAAATGAAATGGGAAGGTAAACAAAACTCGCTGCTCATCCCCTCAGGCCCCATCCCCACCCACAACAGGGGAATCCAGAGTCATTGCCCTACACACCTGGTTGAAAGACTACTGTGCTCCTCCTCGGAGATCCCCTTTATTAACAAGTTTCACCTGTTTTTGCCAAGGCCCATTTGTCTCCATCCAAATGAGGGAATGACATGACAGCACAGTAGGAAATGTTAAATCACTACCACCATCCTCTCCAAAATGGGACTGATACATATCAGTCTCATATAACTACCATCATTTTCTACCATAGACCCTCTGCACACCCCTCTGCTGCCAATCGCAAAAACTGAATTCAGGAACCAGCAACCTCAGATTTTCCTGCCTCTAGTTTAAATCCATTAGGTTTTGATATTTTAAATATATAAGATTTATCACTTCCAATAAGTTAGGGTTAAGCGTTCCTCCATCACCTCCATCAATCAGTTAATTGTTATTTACAGAAAAGATTTTAAATGCACACCCATTTTATTAAATAGTTTTACGTCTTTTGAACGCCTTGGTCTTATTTTAGGTGATTTAACATACATGTCTGCTGCCCATCTCAGCCCTTTGTTCTGGATTTTATGGATACTTTCAATGGAGTCTTTCAATCTCATTCGGGCAATACAAGAACCAACACATTTGGAGGGTCACATGCTGGACCTTGTATTGTTTATCTGGGCATCTGATTATAAAGCTGTTTTATTCAGTGTGATTTTAACCGGACTACTTTTTAATCATAGTATTCTGAGCTTTTCTGAGCTTTTTACTGCTGCTTCTTAAACTGATTTTAACCTGCCACCTGTCAGACCATCCTTGACTCTGTTTTCAAATAAAATAAATAAATAAATCTATCCAATTCACCTAATCTAGAAGAATTAAAAAGAGATTGGAGGAGAAAAGAAGAAAGAAATGTTTGTATTTTATGACATTTGGAAAGATGCTATGAAGACTTAACAAAAGCAAGCAAGAGCCTCCTTCTTCTTGAATCTAATCTTAGTAAATCACCCTAACCCCAGATCTTTATTTAATGTAATAGACTCAGCCATCCACCGATCTTTTTACTAAGGCCTCACAAGACCTCTTATAAATTTCTTTATAAAAAAGGGTCAATGATATGGGTCAATAGATAGCTCCCCCAGACCATGTTCTCCATGCCAGAAGACATTAATAATTACTTTGTCTGAAACTCTATTCATTCAAACAAATGCAGTCTTATCTTTTATTCCCACAAAATGGCATTTATCCCTCTATTTTTAAACATGCTGCCGCCCAGCCCCTTTTAAAGAAACCTAACCTTGACTCTTCATAGGAATTTTAGGCTGATTTATAAGCTAAGTTTTAGAGAAGGTGGTTTGATCCCAACTTTTAACTTTTAATAACATCTTTGAGAAATTCCAGTCAGATTTTGGAGCGCTACACAGCATAGTAATCCCTTAGTCCTCCTTGTAGAAACTATTGATCTCCTTTCAGCAGCTAAAGGGAGAGAGCGCAATTTTAATTCTTTTAGACCTCAGTGCAGCTTTTGACACTGTGGATCACACTATTTTAATTAACCATCTTAAAGGCATCAGGGACACTGTACTTGGTTGATTTTGCTCTTACCTTTTAGAGATAACCTTCTGGGTCTCCATAGGTACTTACTCATCCTCTACAGCTCACATCACCTGTGGTGTACCTCAAGTTTAATTTTAGGTCCAAATTTAATTTCTATTTACATGCTCCCACTGGGCCATATCAACATCATGACGTCTCTCTTCATTTCTACGCAGACGACACACAGATATACCTTCCCCTGAGATCTGGTGACCCAAGAAGCCTAGCTGCTGCATTCATTAATATTATCAAGATAGGGGAACAAATAGAAAGGTAAACTCAGAAGCAAATATAATTTTCTCACAGTTAATCCATCAATTAATGCCAACATTTATTTGTAGTGTTATTTATTTTATTTCATTTTTTTGGTGTATGTTAATATGAGCATATTCATTTATTTATTGAGTAATCATTTTGATTTCAGTCCTCCAAATATACTCAGCAATGAAACATATGCATTATGATAGACAGAAGGGTGTCAGAAATTATTTGTTTCTTTTTTTAGTTTTTTTTTTTTTTTTTTTAAAGCTGTCTCTATCGTTTTTGTAAAATGATCGAGGGTCAGCTTGATCCGTTTATATCTACTTTAATGACAGCTCAAAACATCAACACATACCGGCATAAGAAAGCGTTGCGTAACCAAGGCAACAACACATCCACTGCCACTCACGTTACAAATTACTTGTTACTGTGGCAACATTAGTTCCACTATATAACTATATATGACAGTTTTGATAGAGACAGCTATGACAGGAATGTGGGGAGAGAGAGATGGGGAATGACATGCAGCAAAGGGCCGCAGCTCGGATTCGAACCCTAGGTCGCTGCAGCAAGGCTTCGTACATGCTCTACCAACTGAGTTAATCGACCACCCCTGTTTCTTTATTTATTACTAGCACTTGAACAGTAGTGAGCCATCATTAATATTATTAGAAACACCTGTGCTTTTCCTGCTATGATATGTTAAAATATTTGCTGGGGAAAAGGCTAGTGGGTTGTCCAGAAGACTTACGTGTTTGGATGCTGATTACTGTAAATCCCTGTTAAAAAAGAAAAAAATCACTTCTCTCTTCAGTCACTTTTGCAGGTTATAATCTCTCAATCCTCTCCCTTCTGATTTTGGATTATAATTCATGAAAAATTGTGCATGTGATGTAAGGAAATTACAACAAGACAACATGTAATGAGCATTTTTGTTTTAATACAACTTGTAATTGTATACAAATAAGTCATCTTTCTATATGAAAGAATTCATAACAGAACAGCGTTTTCAGCAGAAAGCACATTTTAACTTTACATTTTAAACACAAAAGATCTCACAAAAGTCTTTAAAATACTTTAAAGAGCAAAAGGGTATAATAAAATCTCAGTACACATATTTTTTTCCAGGAATCAGTTTTATAAAGATATGCTCCTACATCTCTTTGTCATTTCTGTTCCTGGAGTGTTAAACAGAGGAGAGCCATAAATCTTTTCACTGGACATAGGCATTATGGCCACTCCTGAATCAGCTGGGCTGACATTGCCCAGTGTCCCTGGGCTCCTCAATGTAGTTGTTGTACTTGATATGGAAAACCTGCCACTTGATTCTGAGAGTTTGCTCATTCCAGGGGCATCTGTACCTACCTCTATCTCTGAATCAAAATCTGGATTTGTTCGGGCTCGCCATCTCCTCAGAATCCTCTCTAGTGTGTCGGTTTTTGACTCCCAAAGTGCTTCGTAGCACTTGGGTAAAAAATGGCAGAAGATGACACCATAGCTGGATACTAGAATGGCTGAAGCTTGCACAGGAGTACCTTTTTCACGATTGATGATGTAGACTGGGACAAAACACACCCATACAAACAAGTACATCAGCATGCTAAAAATGATGTAGCCTGTTTCACTGAACTCTTGAGGAACCTTCCTGCCTTTGAAGGCTAAGAGAAAGCCAACCAATGCGAGCAGACCGATATAGGCCAACATAAAGCCAAAACCTATGAATGTGGTGCCTTCACTACATTGGATTACTTTCTTCATGCTTTCTGGGGGTGGAGGTGTGCGATCAATATGAGGAGAATCAAATATCATCCAGAGAAGACAGATGATCCCCTGGAGAATAGTTATGACAATGATTATTACAGGGGGCTTGTAAAGTTTGTGTAGTCGCTCGTTTGTTATCTGACCAAAGGGAAGGAAAACCAGGAAGGTACGATAGGCCTTGACTAGGATGCAGGACACACAAAGGGTGAAGCCCATTGCATACATTAGCTGGCGGGCCCGGCAGAGGTGTACACTGGGCTCGCCCATGAAGCATATCACACTTGCAAAGCTTAGTGCGAGACCAACCATCATAATGCAGGACATTCTCACCTCAGCTCTTTTCATAGGTGGGGAATTTCTGTACACCATAAAGATAACAAAGATAGCCAACAAGAGCAAGACACCAAAGGCTGCGGCTGACATCATAATGATAGGATGAGGATCACTCCATTTCAGGTACGACCGCTCTCTTGGTTTACACTGACTCCAACCCTTACCAGACCAAGTTCCATTGGGACACTTTTTGCAGTCATGAAGATCTGTTAGAGAAGATGGTGAGAATTATATTAGCAATGTCCCTAAAGGAATCATTTGGTAAATAGAAAAATGGACTGTACTTATATAACTCCTTTCTAGTCTTCCGACCACTCAAAGTGCTTTTACACTACATATCTCATTCACCCATTCACACACATTCATACACTGATGGCATTAGCTGCCATACAAGGTGCCAACTGTTCATCAGTTTTAGGAGCTAACCATTCATACACATTCACACACTGATGGCAAAGCCTTCAGGAGCAATTTGGGGTTCAGTATCTTGCCCAAGGACACTTCGACATGCAGAATTTACATATTCTTATGCCTTAGCCCAACTGGGCTGTGCATTGCATGTTACGCCACAGTTCTAACCGCAAATTAAAGCAGTGAGAATATGCTTACTACAGCGTACACTTGAAGTGTTTTTTTTTTAGATGGGACTTTTCACTGGCTGACTGGTTAAACCACATTTTTCTGCCGACCCTATCCACAGCAGTGCTTTGCTCTACAGGACTTCCGTCTGCTTCTCCAAACTGGGAGTACACTGACTACTGTAGGTAACACAATGTCTATGCTAAGCACCTCACTTCAGAAAACCCTTTAATACTCACTCTTTAGGTGAACAGCATTATTCAGATGCATGCCTACTCAATAGGCCCAGCCAACATGCCATCAGTCCCCAAGTGTCTGAAGTTGGTTTAGATTTTGAAGCTAATACTGAAAATAAAATCAGAATAACAATCAGGCATACCCCAGGCATCTGAGTAGTTCCCCTCCGTACACTGGATGCAGCTGTAACAGCAGGATACGTTCAAGATCTTCTTAATATTGCCAGGGGGGCAGCGTGCTGAGCATCTTGACTGAGGGATCTGAGAAAGCAAAAACAAGAAGACAACCTGTAACTGATCAGTTTGCCATCTTGGCTTCCTTCTTGCTACATGCCATTACCACACTGACAAGAACTATTTGTCTTTTGCATGTTTCTGTATTCCCAACACAACTGATCACACCAATTGGGATAGAACAGTACAAACGTCTGGAATAGACTCTTCTCGAAGCTATGATACAATATGATGCACTGAAATATGATAGAAACTAATCCTGAGAAGAAGCACAAACCTGCCTTATTTCATATCTCCACAGCAATGTGACCAATCACTGGGTGATGTCTGTTTCAGAAAAATGTCTATGAAGATTCCACCATCATAAAGAGGGTGTGTTGTATGATTCAACAAGCACTAAAGCATACCGAAGATGTTATGTATGTTTTTGGTGACCACATGACCTTTTCTTTTGACTCAGGAACACAAAGACAGTGACTACACTTGTGAGTGGTGTGAGTACAGTGTTGTCATACCGTGGCATTGGTTGTTGAAAGCCAGGTGCTATTCATCATATCAAGTTTTATTTCTTCATCAACGATATAGTATTTCCCGATCCTCTGAAATCTTCTGTGCTGTCCATCCTTTTTCCACATGATCAGATCATAGCCGTTCACAAAATCACCATTTTCATCAAAGAAGAAAGTTTGGTCGTCAAGCTTGAACTTAACCTTTTTCAGTTCTTTGAGAAGCTGCAAAGCAAGAGACAGAAGGTCGGTTAAATTTGTCCTTTTACAGAGATTGGTTAGAGTAACAGATCATTTTAAGTATTTTTCATGAGAACTTAAAGGGTAGAAAACACATTTCATTCTAATTCCTAAAATATATGCAAGTGACACTTTTAATCTGTTTTCATCTGAAGATGATATCAACCCTCACCTTCCATGGTGGGAAGTTAATTTCTCCCGAGCAAGAGGAACTGTTGCACTTGAGCAGGTTTTTCAGAGCATTTGCTATGGCCCACACAGCTATTTTGTTAGGCAGGGTTTCACTTGTATCCAGAGCCGTTACGAGGTAGTCATCATTTTGTTCTTGGGGATCCTTGATATTGCATGCATTCTCAGATTTCATTTTTAGGATGTTAGCTGCAGGACAATAAGATGGGGGCTTGTCTGAAAAACATTCTGGGGTGCAGTTGAATCTCAGGTTCTTGTATTCTTCAATGAAGTGGTTGTATCCCCCTGGGGTTGCTGTAAGATTCTTGAGATAATTATCAAATGATTCACTTTTTTGTGCAATAAAAGTAAAGCCCAAGATGTCTCCAACCTCGTTAATACCATCCATTTGGGCAAGCATCCAGTTCCTGGACCAGGCATCACTGGCAATCCATGTCCTCGATGTTTTGGTCCTGATCATTTCCTTAAAAAGGGCCTTCACCAGGTCTGCCTTGAGGATTAGTAGTACCACCTGGGCACTGGAGGACTGGATCTGCTGGGCGACTTGCTTTATACGTTGCACGCTGTGTGCATGATCAAGGTAATGAGGCACCACCTCCTGGTAGGCCAAGCAAACACTATTTGCCTCAGCATCCCTGAGAAAGCTCCGGAAAGCCGCTCTGCCATAGTCATCGTCCCCGTACACAACACCGACCCAGTTCCAGTCAAAATGATGCATAAATCTGGCCACTGCTTTGGTCTGATGCCTATCACTTGGGATAGTGCGAATAAAACCCGAGAAGCGTGTTTTATCACTCAGTTCTGGTGAAGACGATGTGCCACTCAGCTGATAATGAGATGAGATGAGAGTTTTAAATGCACAGGCAACAAACATAAATATGAATTTTAAACATTACATTCTATAAAGGCAAACTCCTTCAATTTGTTACAGCACCCAAAGATCCTCATAAATCCCATAATTCACCGCCAGCACACTATAATTTTAAGTCTTTGTAGTAATATTAAAGTATTTACTAGAATGCAACCAAAAATTAGGAGAGACACTTTTTTGAGGTCTTAAAGATCATACTACATAATTTAATCTCTGGGTTTAGTGCAAAGATTGTTCCAGGATGTGCTTCATCTAGTTTAAAGACGGACAAACAGAAAGGCAAACAGCTAGTCAACGGGTCCAAATTAGTTCTAAATGTTGCAATGTATCAATACACCAAAAATGAATTGTGTTTTTTTTTTTTTTAAATGGCTTGCATGCCATAAAAAAACACGCAAATTAATACTAAATATAAACCTAATATGTAAATATGATAGCTATGGAGTTTCTGGAAAATGTATGTATGTATTTCTTTGATGGAGCTTGGCTTGCTGTTTCCATCTACCTCCACTGTTTGTGCTAATGTCAGATAAATATGTCTTAGGTCTGTGCTGAACACAGCTAAAGCATCATTAAATTGATATGACACATGAGCACGACCCCCACCACTCCCAGAAATGACTTAGCTGAATGAGTGATCATGAATGAGAACAAAATAGTGCTTCATGTATTTGTTTATCAGAGGGTATTTCTCACTTACCAGAGGGACCATGTACATATTCAGCAGTCTGGCCACAGCGATGGAAACCTCAGAGTACAATGCTCCTACAATGACCTTGACTCTGGGCCTGAAGTCGGTGTAGTCACACTTCACATTTAGAGACATGTTAACTGCGAGCATGTGCCCCACATTCTGCAATGCTTTACTCGCATATGAGCACGTGTCACACATCATATACCCAAGTCGCACTCCTGGGAGGAAGCCGGCTGCGTTTATCTTCTCAATTTCGTGGATTATAGCCAAAGATTTCACAAATGACTCGAGATCAAAACTGCGAATGGAAAGTGTAAAAACACATGAAATTCTGTGTGTTTGAGGATCTGTGGCAATAAATCAATAAAATATCACATACATGTAATATAAAGGGACAATGATAGTGTCTGAAATTTGAAGGCAGAAATGTCAGATACATATCTAAAAACAGACAAATAAAATCATATATGACTGGAATGATAGCAATGGAGGTAAGAGAGAAATGTTTCATAATCAGGTGAACTGACCCTTAAAATGATGGTTTGGGTATTTTGAAGCTGCATGAGGTACTCATCCATTGTCAGTGTGTTAACTGCAGTAGACAGTTCTACTGTATATATTGCGTACACTTAAACTGATACTGATCCTAAAATCCATTTAGTTGCTTCCCCCGTCCACAGCAGTACATTGCTTAGCTACATGCTGGTCCTCCTGTCTGTTTCTCCAAAGTGGCGGTGTACCGACCACCATCGATCATATAACCTCACACATCTGTAATTTAAGATTTACAGTTTGAATTTATTGTGTAATTATTTATTTTGAATTGTTTGATCTTTGATTTGGGCTTTAAGTCCAAATAAATTACAATAAAAACTGAGAATTTACTGAAGTGGTCTCACAGACAAAACAAATCCACACCAAGTATGAAATATGAAAAATGTATGCTACTAAGTTTTGCATATACGCTGTTCTCTCTTTGTATCTTTTCTTTACTTTTTATTCATAAAATACTATTTGAATGTATACTTTACCTGTATTTTAGATTAAAAAAAGAAGTCTAATTGTGAATTTTTGTGAATCAATGTTGATGAAGGAAGATTAAAAAAAAATAAAAATAAAGGACAGTGATGTACAACCCTTAACCCGTGAAAGATGACATATGAATATCATCTAATGAAGCAGGTATATCTGTTCTTGTACTCACTCTGAGCAGTGGAAGCTTTCAGGTCTGATCCGGGCATGAAGAGCCGTCACTTTGCGATGACTTGGCAGCATTATACCAATCTCAACATCACCAGAACTGTGGGCGCCACAGACGCATTGTGCCGACTCCTGCCCATCCACATGAGCCGGGATGCTGCTCAGAATTATCAGAGCCGAGAGGAGACTGCTCAGCAGACAGCGCTTCAACATGCTGAAAGGTGTGTGTGTGTGTGTGTCTGTGTGTGTCTCAGCAGGCTGTTTTTATTGACGAGAGGCGCAAGAATGAAAAGAAACCTGTTTGTAAAGCGGAACCGAAAAGAATGTCATTTTTCAGACACACCTAACTCTGACATGCATGAGGAAGTAAAGTGCTGAAGATGATCTTTAATTAGCACTATTGTACAGGAATGAGTGAGTGGGTCGTCCAATAACCTAAAAGTTGACAGTTCGATTCCCGCTCTCATTGCTCAAAGATTGATTGCCACGGCCGAGGTGCCCTTGAGCAAGGCATCATAACCCCCAACATCTGCTCCCCGGGCGCTTAATTGTAGCCCACCGCTCCAGTGAATATGGCATCTGAGTGTGTGACCCTGTGCATGTGCATGTGTGTGTTTCAACAGGTGCCAAACTGGATGGGTTAAATGCGGAGGAGTAATTTCACGTGTTCAATGTGATTAATAAAGTTTCAACTTATTTGCCTGTCAGTATCATAAAAACAACGAATTATATGCTTTGAACTGGTATGCTCTTTGTTTGCTCTGACAGCTCAGTCTTGACTGTAGTTTTGTTTGTGTCCTCTGCTTGTCTGCGCTCTATTCTCTCTCCAGGGTGGAGCAGCATGTGAATAGGCTGCATTACATGTTTTCACATCAAAAATCAGGCTGGACAAGAAAACATGAGGGCTGGGCAGCAAGCAAAAAAAGACAAATAACTAACAGGATAAAGACAACATCACAGACTGCCTGTCATTTCAATCAAATTCTGATACTGTCCTTTAATTCTCTGCAAACACCTTTATGTGTTATTCTATCATATCCTGGTTGATTTGGTGTGTAGTCTGAGTTCTCCTTCCATCCACACATGCGATTTACATATCTGTCTATCCTGTTCCAGGTCACAGGGGGTTGGAGCGAACACTATTTAGGATCCCAGTTCACTTGACCTGCATGCTAGTGTAACAGCCACCTGCTAAGCAATACCTTGGGGCTCCAGCCGTGGGGGTTGCACTCCTCTTCATTACTGAATACAGATGAATGAAGACATGAGCTACGTTTTTATTCCTCTCACTCTTCCCCTTATATCAGGTATTTTATGTTCATTAAGCAGTATAAACTCATTAAAGAATGTACCACTGTCTTTTGAGTCAGGAAGAAATGTTTTGTTATGATTTGTTGCACGTTTTAGAGAGTTTCTGGTTAAGTTGGGATATGTTAAGCCAGGGGTCTTCAACCTTTTTCAGCCCAAGGACCCCGTGCACAAGAGACAAACAGAACAGAGACCCCCACATGTAATTAAATTTAAAAAAATGTGTCACATTTTAAGCCTGGCCTATAATAACTTTTATATTTACTTTATTCACGTTTTATTTCACCATATTAACCTATTTATATCCTGGGTGTTAGCCTATATGTGTTTATGATTGATACAACTTTCATGCATAATGGAATAAGTTATAAATGATATATAAATATTATATTGCAGTTTACTCAATATAATTTTTATTATATTTTTTAATTCTCACAAATTATTTTGGTGAAATTTGTCAATTATTATGACAAAAATTGGCGGACCCCCTAGGGGTCACGGACCCCTTTTTGAAAACCCCTGTGTTAAATTAGCGGTCTGAAAGTTAGTTGCCACTTGAGTTGATATATGTGTGCTGTAAGTCTTGTATCTTTTATTTGGAGTCTTTGTTTTATTGTAGTGGAAACTCAGATCATGTATGCCAGTACAGAGGAGTTAAAAACGAGACAACAAGTATGTTTAAATTGGAATAGTATGTGAAAAAGGCTTAAAAATATCATTTGGTTTAAAGGAATGTCAATAATATGAAAAGGGTTAGAGAGATGTAGTCCTGAGACTGTTCGGACTGGAAAATCTGTATGTCTGTTTGAAATGACTGAATACAGATGAATGAAGACATGAGCTGCGTTTTTATTCCTCTCGCTCTTCCCCTTATATTAGGGCAGGAGAAATGGCCACATGGCTGCTCATCATTTTACTATGTTGTTGACCTCATTTTGGATCAAGTGGAATTCTCCTCCAGTCTCCTTTGCACGGTCTGTGGGTCCATTTCAGATGGAATCTCACTGTTAAAAGTTAATTTATCCACCTTTTGCTTCACTAGCATGGACCACACCATCAACAAAATATGTTTAAATGATTTATTGACTAAATGAATGATTGAGAGTGAAGCGTGATCTTGTGCACTTCTTCGATCTGATGCTGCGGTGTGGGGAAGCGTAGGCAGGGAATCCGCTGTAGCACCCGGGCATGATGGAGCCCCCTCAGATCCCTGTGGAGAGTAGGAAAGAGAGTAGAAACAGCTGAAAGAAATGGGGTGTGGGGAATACGAGAGTGAAGGGAACCAGAGGGTTAGGAAGGCATTTACAGCACTGTCGAAAGTGAAACTCTGCTTTAAGCTCCAGTTAAAAAAAGAAAACAGGCCATCGCGACAGACAAACTGGATATATATGTTCTCATTAAGAGTGGATGCTTTTCAGGTAATCTCAGTGTGACGCACTGAACAATGATCTCACAAACAAGCAGGTATTCGACCACAGACAGATATGAACGGAAATTCCCTGATCTTAACTACACAGCCACCATATGCAGACGATACCACTCATACCTCATGTCATTTGTTCACTGACAATCACTCCAATCAACAAAACACTGATGTTCAGTCAAATGTTATTTCCTCATGTGTTTACAAGAATAGTGAATAAATAAGTGGGTGGTAAATCAAACGATCAATGTGCTTTATGCTTTATGATGGACGAGGGTGGTGTTCTAGTGGAGTGAAGGCCACATCATTCTCATGTATTTCTCTTTTTTATGTAGTTGCATGCCCCTGTAAAGCACTTTGAATTGCCTTGTGTCTGAATGGTGTACAATAAATAAACTTGCCTTTCATAATCATAACCGTTCAGAGCTCTCATGCCATTTGTTTTCTTTTTGAACCGTGTTTCAAAGTCACTCAGAGCTTCCCAAAATCCAGATCTACCTTTCCCCCTCAGCATGATTTGGCCGATTTGTATATTCACTCATCATATATAAATATCATAAAGTTGGTAACATTTTATCAATATCAGAAAACATGAAGTTGTGAGTAACTTTATAGCTTTGGTTTTACTGAGTGACGTTGAGAATTCAAAACACTCCTCATTATCTCTGAGATCCGGTAATGTAGCTAAGCAGAGCTCAGTTTGGATGGATGCTGTAATAATTACAATGAAGATCACGTTCATTCTATAATAGTAGTACAGCTACAAATCAGAATCAGAATTTATTGCTTTATTGCCAAGTATGTTTTTTACACATACAAGCAATCTGTTTTGGTGTTGTTGGTGCATGTCAAACATTCTCTAAATATAAGAAAGATAAGAAAATCAAGTATTAAAAATATAACTATATATATATATATATATATATATATATATATATATATGATACTGAACAGTATCATATTGAACATAGTATTATGATACATGATCTGACACATTCTCAGTCAGTCTGTAGACATCAGTATTAAATGTCTCGCTACTACCAAATGATACCACAGCATATTTACATCTGCTGGACATGTGTTAAATAACTGCTTATTACACACTGTGTGACAACCATAATGAGATTATTCAATTGACTGCGATGATCGTGGATTGAAGCATCATTGTACTGTATGGACAGTGTTAGGCTTTACATGGTTTACTCCTCAAACAATGAGATTTATTTACAGCACACAAAGAGACACACAGAACTTCCCGATCATAGCTAGAAGCTAACAACATTGTAGGGTGGAACTGAGTGTCGTGTCATTGAGAGTAATACGCGGCCATTCTAGTCAATGTATCACACCCCACCGGCTCCGCCGTGGTCCGTTGACGCTCGGCTACGCGTTGAATACGCGTCTGTTCTATTTTTGAAGCTTGACGCGAGCAGCACGCGTCAATTTACACAGAGCACCTCGAGCGGGCGGAAGCCAGACACAGAAAAAGCAAAGACAATCCGGTGGATTTTCAAAATAAAATACCCCACGCAAACTGCCGATCGTAAAAACAGACAAAAGCGAAATTAATAAACTACGTAGCATATTTACACATGCAGAAGCATATTTAGAAGAACATACACCGGGAAAATGGCCAAATCTGACCAAGTAAACAAAGACATACTGAAGTACTGAAGTAAAAAAGAAGAAGAAGAAAAAAAAGGTACTAAGAATTTCAGTTTTTGTGCTACTTTATACTTCTACTCCACTACATTAATTAACCCTTTACTACATTTATCAGGGAAGTCTTGTCCCATTTGAAGATATAATAGATTACTATTTGATTTAAATCACACAATGCATGCTTTGTATTTCCAGGGCCGTTTCTAGCTGTTTGGGGGCCTATGTGAGATGCTATTTGGGGGCCACTATATTGTCTGTGTGAGGGAGAGATTCCTAATCTTTTCAGATGATCTGTGGCGATGCAACAGTCTGTTACATTTAAGAGGAAAACAGGCTTCAGTACATTAATAAATGTAACAGATTTAGCATATTCCTGAAAACTGTTTAATTATAAACTTGGAAAATAAGGTGGCATAACATGAAAATGCTTTTCCCACCAATCCAAAACAGTAAAAAATAAATAACTTACTTAAATTAATAAAAACACAATGGACCAGCCTCCATATTAATGTGCAAACAATAAAAAACAAACAAACAAACAGAATATTATAAGAATATTACTGATGTTTCAGGTAGTAAGAAACATTCACATGTAACACTGTAACCCATTCAGTACAATTTTGGATCTGTTTCTGTGATTGTGGTATGTAGAACTACAAGTCTGACATTTGAGGCCACTGCACAAGATCAACAGAAATCAGTAAAAGCAAAATTATTTTGAATAAAAATACATGAAACCAGCATTTTAAAGTGCAAACAATGAAAACAAACTAACAATCAGAATAATAGTTTTGTTGTAGTTTAATAGCTGATTACCCCGCTAACACAAGTATCTTAGTATCGTATCGTATCTCTCCCTATCAGAGCAGCTTAGTTTTGCTTATAACCTATAAAAAGGCTTATATGCCTTTATAGGTTATAAGCAAAACTAAGCTATATGTATAAGCACATAGCACATGGCACATAGAAATGGGAGAAATGTGCTGATACAACTGGATAATATGCAAAACATCCAAAATGAGTGCTTTAAGTGTCTAATCTTATCATTGGATATTTGACAAATATCTGAAAAGGTGGATGTTTTCAGTTAGCATTATTAAAGGTCCAGTGCGTAAGATTTAGTATTTCTTTGCAAGAATGGAGTGCAATTTCTATTCGTATGTTTTCATTATTGAGCAAGATACAAGATACTGAACCCCAAATTGCTCCCGAAGGCTGTGCCATCGGTGTCTGAATGTGTTTGAATGGTTAGCTCCTAAAACTGATGAGCAGTTGGCACCTTGCATGGCAGCTAATGCCATCAGTGTATGAATGTGTGTGAATGGGTGAATGAGATATGTAGTGTAAAAGAGCTTTGAGTGGTCAGAAGACTAGAAAGGAGATATATAAGTACAGTCCATTTACCATGTCTATGAGTTGGCAAGACTTCCACAAAGAGAGTAAAATATTTCAAACTAGCTCCACTAGACAACAAAATGCTTTGTCACATATTTTTTGCTTCTGCTACTTGTGGACTTGTGGATTTTATTTTTATTTATTATGTTTTGGTATTTTTTCTTATGCAAAGGATTTCAACATACTCCACAGCAATCTGCCTGTTCATGAGATTACAGTCCATTATATGTAGAATTGATAATGAGGCTGTTTGACAGCCCCCTTCAAAATGAACATGGCTCCTCCTAAAAAGACTAACTGTATGTGAGCAGGTTACACATCCTTTTATTACAATAATATTAATCAGTAAAGAAAAAGCTATTTAACTGAGCCATCCGTGAGTTCATTTGTAGTAGCTAGCACTGACACCAAAGTTAAAATGAACAGCTTCTTTTATCAGGAGGACATTGATGAGTCTGAGGGACATTTGTGATAAATGTTGGACGATGCTGCCATCTACTGACAGGGTACAGTAACACATGTTGCTGCAAACAGCAGAGACGGTTCTCAAACTTTTTCTGGCATGCTGAAAAGAGTCCATAGCCCCACCCAACATTTTTCTTCATAAACATGATGGAGGACATGCCTAATAAAAAAGTTGAATTGTAATTAAAAATTATTTTAAAATCATGTTTAGTCTCCCTTCCTATTTTCCCTGATCATCCACTCAGCGAGTAGTTCTGTGCCCCACTAGTAAGGCCAACTCCACAATTTGAGAACCATAATGTCACTTATGAGGGAGCATGTGTCTGTGCTGTTTATCACATGTTTATATACTTTTATTTACATGTGTTAGTCATGTAAACTGTTAATCAGTAATCAGTAATCAGTGGAGGAGAGCAGTACGGCAGCAGTGATGTTTAAAAGCACAAACTAACAGATAACTGTGTCCTTCATCAGCAGTCAGCCTGGATGTCATACGTCTTTATGTCAAGGCCTTGGCTACAAAAGATGAACAGAGAATATCAGCTGACTGTGATGTGATCAGACAGTCTGGTGCATTTCTTTTTTTAATTGCTTAGGTACATTTTCTGAAATGCTGTTGCAGTTCTCAAAATGCTGTTAACAACCACCACTCCATTTTATAGAGCTGCTCAGTGAGCACTTCATTTGTCCTGCAAAAGATGGTAACTCACTTTAAACATTTAACTGGTGTGTCAGAAATTAATAACTTCACCTCTATAAGTTAATCACTGACTGTCTCTTTATCACTGGTTGAGTGTCAGTACCTTACAATAAAGTCAAATATTCAACATGTAGGGTCAGATCAAATCCAACCAGAGCTCTAAAACATGAGTTGAGTTTGTTGGATTTAACAAACAAATGAAAAACATGTTTTAAAGTGAGAGGAACTGCACATTAATGTTATTACCAGAACTACATGAATGATTCTATGCAAAGACTTTAGATTTCTGCTGAGTTCATGTTGGTTTTTTCACCTTTACCATTAAGTTCAAATGAAAAATACCATCCTGCTGTCTCTCACTGTCACTGACACTCACGCTGTACCACCTGATCACAACCCACTACAGGAGGGACGGCTGGATAACATCACAAAAGGCTGTACTCTCCGTCGGTCTAACCAGCTCGATCACTCAGGTTCTGTCCTGGAGCAAAATACCATGCGGAGCCTGAGCTCTTGGTGTGTCAGTTAGATTGGTCACTTTATTAATAAAATATGTAATAGTGTATGAAACACTAAGACACATTTTAAACCAAAATGATACTTGGCGTTATGACTCAGTGTCAGGCCTCACTTCATATTGACTGGGTTGTTTTAATCTGATGGAACAGTTTATGATTAATCAAGGTACTACAAAGTCATTCAATCACACAATGAACAAAGAGCAGGAGGAATGGTCGTGTCACTTTGGGCCTACGGTGGATTTTTCACCCACAGGCTCCCTATAGTGGGTTAATCTGGCCCTCCACAGGTAAGTATGATTCAACATATAAGTTGAAAACAGTTTGTGGTATTAAATAAATGCTCAAAAATATTCACTTGGGTTTAAATAGAGCAGTTCTTACATGGAGGCTTTTCAACTTAGCGCAATAAACTAAACTAATTCTAAATGTTGCAGAAATCTGCTAGAATTGGTACCAAATTACAGAGTTTTTTTGAGGAAACTTTCAAGAAGTTATAACGAAATTATTATGCCACGATGGACTGAAACCTGCTAACCACTTTATTATATGAGCTTCTTCCATGGAGGGAAGTTTGCTCAGTTGTCACATTGCGGGTGGAAGTTCCAAAAGAAGCTGGAACAAACTCCAAGTTAAGAATAAACATTCATACTCAGCAGCGTGTCCCTTTCCTCCACCGTTACATCATTTATTGTGTGACGAGAACCAGCAGATATGAACAGACGTGCTCAGAGACATTCACAGAGTCAGAAAAGACGAGGCGAGATCATCACTTTGATTCTGATTCTTTTTAAAAATAAAGAGTTTTCATGTCACATGATCTATAAGATCACCATCTCCAGTAACACTGTTAAATATAACCTAAATAAATTAAAAACAACAGTAACACAGCTCATGTAGACTGCCCTCAGTAGTGGTTTAAATACAGCAGTTTTAGTAAGTAATACTTTAGAATGAGGTTAGACAAATAAACGAATTATTAATGCCTGAATTAGTGTAAAAAGTGAAAGATTATGGCTATTTATTCCTCAATCTGCAGCTTCACCTCCAGCTCCACCTTAATTCAACCAGCCTCAGCTTCAGATAAGATTCACTCGTTTGTTCCCTGACTGTTAGTGTTTATTTGTGCAGCCCTATAATGAAGTGTTACCGCTTTCAAACACACACACACACACACACACACACACACACACACACACACGCACACACACATGCTAAAATAGATCAGTTTTCATACAGTGGAGCATGCATGCTGTCATACTGATGCTACACCACCCTCTGCCTGTCCCGCTGCGTTACAGGCAGACCCGGCGGTTTGAGGGAGGAGGGGATGGGCAACTCATGCAGGCTGTCCGGGAAGGTCGCAGGGCTCAGCTGCTTCAGAATAGTCTGCATAGCGATGAGGACGAGCGGCGCCGGGCTCCTTCCTGCCAGGTACTCGTAGGTCTCCTCTCCCAGCACCTGGCTCCAGCGCTCCGGCTCTCTCCCCAGAGCTGCCTTCATCTTAAAGTGAACCTTTGGCATGAACATGAGCAGGTTGTCCAGACACTGCCTCCTCTCCCCGCCGCTCGCCTCCTTAGAGTCCCTGAATTTCTCCAGAATGACGTCCAGCGGGGTCAGGCCGTTGTGGTCCAGGGCGTGCGGGGACGCCCCGTTTCCCAGCAGCATGATGACTGCCTCGGGCCGCAGGAGCTCGCAGGCCAAATGTAAAGGGGTTCTACCGTCCTCCATGTGAAAACACCCGGCTCGGTCCGTGTAGGGGGGCGCGCTGGGTACCCTGTGGGTCTCCTGTAAGATGAGGCCGAGAATGCAGCGCCTGTCGTAGCGGACAGCCATGGCCAGGTGCGGGGCGGAGGACGGGCAGCAGCAGAAGCGCTCCCCGGGCTTAGCTAACGCTTCGTCGGTGTATCGGCTGAGCAGGTACTGGGCGTACGCCTGGTGGTCATGAACTATAGCGTAGAGCAGAGCCTCTGACGGGCTGTAAATCCTCTGGCTGACGTCCTCCTCCTGGTAAAAAGTCTCCATCGTCCGCATGTCTTCCAGCATCCAGACCGGCTTCAGGTCCCGCACGGCCCGGTAGAACAGCAGCGAGAAGGACTTCCGATGCTTGTCGATACTCCGAGCCGCCGAGCTGACAGTTAAAGAGGCCATGGCGACAGGCGACCCGGGTACGTGACTTAATGTGTCCTCAGCGGGTTAGACCGAGTCCTTCATCGCTGTGGAGCTGTGGACAGACAGACAGACAGAATGTTTAATACAGACAGACAGACAGACAGCAGCAGACACACACACACACACACACACACTCACACACACATTCTTCTACCGTCCTGACAGCTGCGGGATTCCTCTGCAGTATAGAGATAGTGCGCATGCGCGCTACATAACACTAACGTCAAAACAGCGTAAGAAACTTTATTGACAACCAGACATTAAACATCCAAACTGTCAAAGCATGAAGTGACTCTGAATCAGCACAGCAGGCCTCTGCTCTGTTCAACACAACAAACTGAAGAACATTAAAGAACGTTAAAAGAATGTTTGAGGAATTACTTTTAAAGAACCGGAGTCATCAGATAATATGACGTACCTGGAAGTTTTAGGACAAAGGTGAGAACGCTGTGTAATTAATGAATTATTTTGTCCAAACCATATATTGACAGATACTTACTTAGTTCATTACTTCATTTTAATGAAGCGATGTGCAGAAACACAAAAAGTACAGAATAGCAACACAAACTCTGCTTGAAGACTTGCATCCTTCATTTTATGCATTTATTTATTTATTTATGTTCATTGAAGTGTAGAATTTTCAATATAAGTTTTTTTTTTTTTTTTTTTTTACACTTTTTACACAAAGCTGTCTCACAACTTTCAATGTTACCATTTTTTGACTGCTGTTGTTTATTAAAATACATGTATCATCATCATCATTTTCGTTTGGTCATTAACATTGAAGGAAAAGATGATGTGAAAAAACAATGGTAAAACTGAAACAACAATAATTTAACTCAAAGTGAGATTATGCCTGTATTATAAATCCTCATTTGTGCTTTGTATTAATCAATGTTCTTTTCATCGGACAGATTGTATTGTCTTAGATTAGATTGTATTACATGCAGTTCATTGCATCTTCATCTTGTTGATCTGAACTGAAAATCTGAAGAGAAGATTTAAATTGAATCATTTTAAACTGATCTCTGTCAGTGTTACTGTGAATTCAGATTGAGCTTTGTTTATGTTTGATTGATGATTCTAGTCAAATTTTGTCTGATCCAAAACTCCACAAGATCATTTTTCTTCTTTGCTTCATTCATAATTTGCTTCCTTTCAATTTAAGTCAGTTTTATTCATTTGATTCTACTACATCTTCATATAATTCCATGCTGTCTGCTTATTATAATATTGTGTTATTTTAACGTGCACATATCATTTGTAAGTCACTGGCTTTAAGTCACCAACAGTCTTGGATCTGCACAGGATCAAGTGAAGAGGACTGCTTCATTTTGCACAGGTAATTCTGAAAGACAATTTATTTCATAGCAGAACAACAACCTAAACATACACTGACAGCTGGACTCAGCCAACATGCTGTAAAATAAGTGTGCAATGTGTTTTTTGAAATTGTAACAACAATAATAATAAATGATCAATGCACTTTTGCATGCAACTGTCACTAAATATTCTGATGAACTCCCAGGATGATTAAATGAGAAAAAATGTCTTTTTTTTTTTCTTGTGAAATAGTGAACGTACCCAGTTTCACACCATCTGGCCACTTCATATTAATCTCATGAGGAAAAATCACTTCAACTCCATCTTGCTAATGATACAATGGTACTGTACTGGTCAGTTTATTGGGTCACGTGCTAAACAAGCTCTGGAACCTCTGCAACGTTACCTGAATATGTTAGAAACACACACACACACACACACACACACACACACACACACACACACACAGCTGATTGATAATCTGTGAATCAAGGGCATGGCACATTTAGAAGACTTGACAGTGACAGAATATATCTGAAAGCGGTTCACTTGATAAAGTCTTTGGTAAATAATTCAAACACATCCTGCTGTTATCTCACAGTGGTGCCCTCAGATGATAGCTGAGAGAACAAGACACGACTTGTGGAGAAATTCATTGTTAATGCCTGAAGTCATAAAAGTATGAAATGATCCTGACCTTCAGGTCTGTGTAAAAGTCCACACCAAGGGTATTATCACTTTATCTGACAGATGTATCTTAATAACTTATGTCTGATGAAATCTTGTAAGAGACCTTTCAGAGATTACCTTGGAAACAATGTCTCTCTCTTTTTTGGCTTTTATTAGACAAGAACAGCTGATGAGACGAAAGAAAGGGGAGAGAGAGTGCCAATGGCTCAAAGAGGACATGTAAAACTATGTTCATGTAGTGTTTAGGAAAGCACGGTGTGAGTGTCTGTCGACTTTACAGTCTAGTCATTTGATATAGTTTCTATGCAAATAAATGTACAGTGCAATAGAAACTCTAAGAGAAATGTAATAATGTGTTCTATTAATTGGAAAACAAAGACAGAAGTCAAACACATGAAGACACATTTAACAAGATTCACTTACTGTGAAAGAAGCTGAAGTCACTCGTGCACCCTGGGAGATTGTGAGAAAGCAGGCCCCTGGGCAAAGACAGATAAAGGTCCCACCCCTCTAACTAACCCCCTCCCTCTCTATCAGCAACATTGATCAGATTAACAGAGTGCTGCTGATACACTTATTTTGACTGAATTTGAGTCTGCATGACAGACATGACCACTTGCTGACAGCTGAAGGACGTTATCTGCATCAGGAGGAAGCAACACTTTAAAGTCTGTGTGTGCAGGATTTAAACATCAACAACAAAAACCTGTCTCAGAATCATTTGAAAGATGCTGTAATTACATCAAATCCTACACAGTGGCCGTGAGTCACTATTTCATTTTTTATGTTACTTCATACAAGTTATTTGCTGATTAAAGGGATAGTGTGAATATTTTGAAGGGTGGTTATAGGAAGTACTTTTACCTACAATGTTACCTACAGTAGACAGACACATAAGTCCAACCTTGCCGCACACTGTATTACAGCTGTTTGGAGTTTCAGCAGCACTGTGAAGTTTGATTTCAGTCTGATCTGCAGCCAGAACTTTCAGAAGATGACTGTCAGAACAGTCTGACCTGCGACGAGATACACTTCACAATACGGTTGGAATTTCTACAGTTAGTGCCAAAGAAAACGGTTTTATGACGGCTGTAAAGCACTGGAAATATTCTCAATATACTCTATATTTAAATGGATATTAATTATTTTGAGGCGAGTCTTCTCTATGTGGCTAGAATGTGCTGAGCCCTGTCCACAACATAGCTCAGAGCAGCTCTGCCTCCGTGCTGTTCCCCCTGTTCCTCCAGTCGGTGCTCAAACCAGTGAAACTTGCCTTAGTCCAGGCTAAATTGCATTCTCGGATGACAACTGAAATATTAGGGGAAAACCAAAGGTCATCCTGCCCTTTAGCTCTATACCTTCAAAAAGGGGCATGTTTATTTACAATTTGGGTGAAACCATCATTAAAAAATGACCAGGCTGACTCAACATCAGTGTTCCAATTTAAATTAAACTAATCTTTATAAACGTTTTTTAAAGTTTTTAAGATTTCTCTCATAAACCAAGTGTGGTTTTGTTTTAGGAATCTTAGTATTCCTGACAGCAGCAATTACACAATGGTCACTGCATCATTGCAGAAGACACCGACTGCAGAAAATTGATCAGGTCAATTAAAGTGGCCTTCTCTGGGAACTTTGGATTTGGACGAGGAGATCAACTGTGTCAGCTTCAAGGAATCACAAAGAGATTTCAGATCATCAGATATTGGGCTGAGCCAATCCCAGTTAAATCACCAGCTAAAATAATCTCATTATCATGGAGTCTAGATAAAAAGCCACTCAAGGACTGCAGTGCAGTAGGTGTGGCACAGGGAGGCCTATAGCATCCAGAGGCCATTAGAGATTTGCACTTGATTTGAGCTAGGAATTCAAATGGCTTGCTGATTGGTTCAGAGAGGCCCACAGTAACACAAAATTATGATTTTATATAAATAGCAATCCCACATTTCATTCATATAAACGTGAATGTAAATGACATTTGTCCAACATGTTACACAAGAAAACAATTAAAAATGGCATTTGTTGCAGGTAGCAGCCAGGTTGTTCACAGGTGGCCACTGTGCTATGTGGTTACTGGTTCTCACTAAAGCACCAAAATAGAACACAACACGTTTTTTACCTGTGAATACAAGACGACAGAAATGATATCACACAAGGACAATGACACTCTCTACATTTTAAAGCTTTCAGACTTTTATAATTATAAATCTTCAAAAAATGAGAAAAGCCCAGAGAGTCAAACAGTGTTGGGTCAAGAGCTCCATCTGGTGAAGTCAAGTCCTCCACAGTCCTCCATACAGAGTTTCTACTAGTTATACACAAAAAGTTTGGGATATTCAACTTTTGGATGAAATTTCAGAGTGCACCTAAAATGCACTCTAACCTTTACAGCTGAACTTCATTTGACCTTCTCTTATGCCCACCACTGTTGTTAGCTTTTCTTTCAATAAATAGTTTGAGATGAAGAAATGACCATTGCATGCTTCTACTTAAATGTCCTACTTTCATAATATAATATCACTGTAGCATGAACAAAAGTCAAATATCTCTAACTGTTTGTGAGTAGTGTATATACAAAATACTCACATGCTAATTATTTTGATATTTTAAACATATACCTCTGTTTTCATCCTCTACCTTCATGCTTTAAGCCTTTTCTAATTATTTAATGAGGCCTCTAAAGAAGGCACAGCTTTAGATTTGATGTTGTTTGATTCTCTTCATGAACATTTGAATGTACTTGGTTGTAAAAAAAGTAAACCCTGTGAAAATGTTGATTCCTGTTTGATCAAAGTAATGATTGAGTTCACACTTTGTCCTATTTATGTTATATGTATGTATACTGTATGTCTTACTCTGAATTATGTAGCCTTCATCTGTTTTTACACATTGTGTTCATAATACATTAAGTGATATTTCAGTTTGTCTGCGATTTTTCTTAAAGTGAGCTACTTCACACAGACTCTTTGTACATTGCATCATGTAACTGACATGGTTTCATTATTACTTTTATTGTGTGATTGACTTCAGTTTGTACTTAATTATAATTGCTGAATGCTTTTTTTTTTAATGAAAGTGCAGACTGAGTTTTGTTACGTGTTATTATGAAGTGAAAATGCAAGTAAGTTTGTAATTTAAGAAATGGATCGTCTGTTTGTGTCTGTGTGGATTTTCTGATTCTTTAGTTTCACCTTTAAACCCTCAACAGGCAGTATTGAACTTAAATTAGTGTCTAAATTTAGTAGTTGCATGCTGATTGTTTTATGGATGTGCAGACCAGGTTTTTCCGTTTGTTGTTATTAATTCAAAATATGGTTCAAAGCTTGTTCAAGTCATTTAAGAAGTTGATTGTTGGAGATTTGAATCAGTGTTTAAGCTCTTCATATGTGCTGTTTGACTTTAATAGTTGTTTCTGGATCAGTCTGAAGTTTCATTTTTATTGCATTTATTATTTTGTCCTGTTTGAATAAATCTGCTGTAAGTTCTGATCTCTTTTTTTATTTTGTTGAATTCAGACTGAACTTTTGATCTCACATTACACAGTTATTTATCAGTTGGAAGGTCAGAACAGACAGTATCCTTGATGAAGTTATCAGTGCTGGAGATAGTGAGAAGTTGTGTTCAGCTTCTGATGTCGATTTTTAAAGCTGTGTTGTTGAGAGTTAACATGAAACACAGATTCTTTAGAGTGGCAACATCTTTTAAGATGGTTAGATTGATCATATTTAAAGTTTATAATGATTTAATAAAGACTAGTATCCATCTTTGTTCAGTGATGTTACTCATCGTCCTGCAGCTTGGCTTGATTTAAATATTGATCAGAAATATCAAATATAAAATGTAAACATGAAATATGATGACTGTGGTAAGATTCCATCCTGTATTCAAAGGCACAATGCTGTGACATTGTTCTGTCTCTTCTGTGTCAAGGCATTTCGTTCTGCTGCAAGCCTCTTCAGCGACAGAGAGGCAGCATCTTGAATGGTGAGTACACTGAGCAAAGAAAAAGAAGCTGAGTTTAAGTAAAACTGGAACAAATGCACACATCTCTGTGGAAAATCTGTCATATATACTTCCCATCAATGCCTGTGGTTTGCCTCCTTCTCCCTGAAAACTGTGTTTTGTTCACTTCATAGGGTTGGCCTCGAATCCAAACTAAGACACCTGGTGGGAACGCTAGAAAAGAACATGCACATTTCTCTGGCCCACGTGAACCAGCAGTCCATCACTGGGCCCACAAAGAGAAATGACAAGTAAGGACACTTAGCCCTTAAACGAATATTGTTCATATCTAATACATTAGAGGGGGGTTATTTCTGTCTGTTTCAGAGGAGGAATGAGCATCACATGGCAGATTGGACTCCTCTTCAACATGGAACATAGACCTGACCTCTGACCTCCTGTTCTTCAGTGACATGAATATGTGTTTTTTGAATTGTTTACAAATTGAGCAGAGTTTTGTGACATTCTGAATAATATTCATTTTATGCTGTCACGGTCTACAGCCTGGCAGAGCGTTGTAATATTTATGAGGAGGGGATGTCCATATCTGCCACATATAAAAAGAGGAATGATGGGACCTCTAATGGCGACAAAAAAGGCTTTTCAAAGATCCAAAGCTCACAGTGAACAACCCCATCTTGTGTGATATGTAATGGCAGACCACCCGTCAGCACAGGGCAACCAGGCTGGTTTGACTCTGAGATGACATCTAAAAAGTGCAGAGCTGGTAAGATATCTTCATATTTATCACACAGGTGGTATCAATCTTCTCATCTAACTCTTTGCAAGAAATCAAATAAGTTATTTATAGATTTGTTTCCTCTTCTTGTAGAGGATTGTTACTCTAAAATAATATTTTCCTTGTTCTGTACAGGAGTCGGTGGCTGTCCCAAATAAATCATCTGTCTAAGTGTCCACAGTCACCACAACCACTTGAGACGAAAGCCATCTTCTCTAAGTCCTCTGCAGGTGTCTCAGTCAGTAGTAGTCCGTCTCTTAGTGTGAATTCACCAAGCACTAAGAGACCTGTCAAAACTGAGCTGGAGACACGAAGCAAAATGATTCAAACCTGACCTGCTATGCTAAACATCTTTGAAGGCGTTCTGTGAAGTTAAATTAAAGTTAAACTGGTCTAAAGATGCTCCTGTTCTGTGACTAACCTTACTGTGTGTTCCTTCCCTCTCAGAATCCGCCCACTGTGGAGCTCTCAGAGGTTCCTCCCAACCCTACCAGGCCTGTCACAGCCGTGAAACATGGCATCGAGTTTCAGCTCCTCAGGTACGGCACAGAATTAAGAATAGAAACTTCCTTATAGCTGCACATAGTTCTTCTCTTATGTACTACCATGTGCCACATATGACAGACATCCTCACACACAGTATTCATGTTGAGCTCCATAGAAGGCCTATTGTAAGGTAGACTGAGCTGGATGAATGTCATACTGTTCACCACAAGAGGGCAATGCAGCCTTTCTGCTGGCCTCTTCATCACCCGTACAAACACACTGTTCAAAGTGGAGTCACTTGGTGACAGTAAAACCTGATGCAGATCAGAGTTAAGGGAGCATCTTTACCTTCACTAATCTTTTGAGAAATGGTCGAGTCACAAATACAGATTGTGAATGCTTGTATTATTCACCTTAATGTGTTGATTTGCAGACCAGATAATAGTAGTGTGGTGCTGATGAATCAGCGTTTGTGACGTTGATCTATCATGTATATTTCGTTGTCTTCTCACTCACATCAAGAGAAGAAGTTTCTTATTTTGTCTCTTTGAGGGAAGATAGATACACCATGAACTTTAATGTGTTCATCCATGTATCCCCTTCTCCAGCTGGACATTTTTTCACTTTTTTCCTCATCCCTACCCTCCCTCCACCCTGATTGTCTCTCCCTTCCTCTACTTCCCCTTTCCCTCTTTCCCTCTCTTCCCTACCCTCCTTCCACTCCCCACTCTTACCCCTCTCTCCCTCTCTCTTAACTAAAACGGTTGCGGCAGATGGCCCACCAATGAGTCTGGTTCTGCTCGAGGTTTCTGTCTGTATGTTTTGAGATTGTTTGGGTCAACAGAGGCAGAATAATGCAAAGACAGACAGCACACTTTAAACTGTGACAAAGATTAAAAGCTGGGCTGTGAAAGACCTCCTTGCTTGGCTTTCATCATTCCAGGCTCTCATCACAGACCACTTCAGACCTCCTTACCTTCAAGCCAGGTCAAAATTATTTGTACAACCCAGTGTCATATGTCTCAATGGCCCTTACAGCCCCATAAAAAAACAAAAACAATTAGTGGGCCAAGCTCTGACGAGCTCCTAAAGAAGATAGACTCCTGCAGCATCAAGTAATCAACTGGGACGACAATTGGAAGCCGGAATAACAAAAAATAACCAAACTAATTAAATTAATACAAAAAATACAAAGTACTATCATGAGCCAAATGTTAATATAATCCCATTTCCTCTTGGTATTGACATGTGACATTGGGGCAGCTGTAGCTCAGAGGTAGAGCGGGTCATCCCCAGCTCCTCCAGTCAGCATGTCGAAGTGTCCTTGGGCAAGATACTGAACCCCAAATTGCTCCTGAAGGCTGTGCCATCGGTGTGTGAATGTGTATGAATGGTTAGCTCCTAAAACTGATGAGCAGTTGGCACCTTGCGTGGCAGTCAATGCCATCAGTGTATGAATGTGTGTGAATGAGATATGTAGTGTTAAAGTACTTTGAGTGGTCGGAAGACTAGCAAGGCGCTATAAGTACGGTCCATTTACCATTTACATGTGATGGATATATTATCTAAATATACACATCTGGAGGTGGTCTGATGGGCAGCCAGGTGTGACTGACATTTGTGTAGTTGAATTAACATCCTGGGAAAGACACGCATTTAAGTGCTTTGAGTGGTCAGAAGACTAGAAAGGTGCTTTATAAATACAGTCCATCCATTTCTTTCTGAGAAGGAGATGAGAAGATTGATATTAATCTCATGTCTGAGCGTGAAATGAGTATGGGGCTTTCTCCCTAATGTTAGTTTTTATGCTAAGCTAACGATGTGTTGGCCCCAAAATCTTTGTGTGCAGCTGAAAAGTGCTGCTGCTGAATAGTGCTAACTCAACGTCCACTTACTGGCTGTTTCAAGAACTTCCAAGCACATCTTCCTCAGCACATGGAGTCATAACACTCTTGATAAAGTGAAAAAATAAAATCACATAAAGAAAATGAAACTCTCTGGGCCGCGTACGAAATCGTTGAAATCTTGTGTCTTTGATCACAGCACTTTACCGCCTTGTGCTCCTGTGTTCATACTTGCTGTTTTAAGAGTTTTACAGATGGTGAGATGAATGTGTTAATTTGCTCTTCATACACAGCACAGAGTTTTAGACCCTGTACATACGCACATGGACAAAATTGTTGGTAACCCTCAGTAAAACAAAGAAAAACCCACAACGCTCACTGTCAGTCACTTTAAACTGACAAAAGTAATAAATATAAATGTACTAAAAAATAACTAATGAAAATCAGACATTGCTTTTGAATTGTGGTTCAACAGAATAATTAAAAAAAACAAACTAATAAAACTGGTCTGGACAAAAATGATGGCACATGTTAAACTAAGGTGTGTCCTGTAATTAGCATCACAGCTGTCTTGAAACTTATAATCAGTCAGTCTGCCTATTTTAATGGTGAAAAGTAGTGACTGTGCTGTTTGGTATCATGGTGTGTACCACACTGAACATGGACCACAGAAAGCTAAGGAGAGAGTTGTCTCAGGAGATTAGAAAGAAAAACATAGACATGTTAAAGGTACAGACTGTAAGACCATCTCCAAGCAGCTTGATGTCCCTGTGACTACAGTTGTACATATTATTCAGAAGTTTAAGGTCCACAGGACTGTAGTCAACCTCCCTGGACGTGGCTAAAGGGGAAAATTGATGACAAATTAAAGAGACAGATAATATGAATGTAACCAAAGAGCCCAGAACAATTTCCAAAGAGATTAGAGGTGAACTCCAGGGTCAAGATACATCAGTGTCAGATCGCACCATCCATCACTGTTTGAAACAAAGTCATGGAAGACGACCGAGGAGGACTCCACTGTTGAAAGCAAATCATAAAAAAAGTGAAACTGGAATTTGCCAAAATGAATGCTGACAAGCCACAAAGCTTCTGGGAGAATATCCTTTGGACAGGGTAGCATCATTTTTGTTCAGGCCATTTCATTTCATTAGTTTGTTTTTTAAAATGATTCTGTTGAACCACGATTCAAAAACAATATCTGATTTTCATTAGTTATTTTTTTTGGTAATTTTTATTTATTATTACTTTTGTCAGTTTCAGGTTGTTTCAGTGACCAGTGTGGGTTTTTCTTTCTTTAACAGAGGGGTACCAACAATTCTGTCCACGTGTGTAGGCCTACTATATGGGCTTTCCACATGCACAACTATCTTTGTGCATCCTCTCTGTAAAGTGTGACTGCATTTGTGTTTATCATTACAACTTCAAATCAAATCAAATCAAATTTTATTGGATATAGCCCAAATTCACAAAACACGTTTGCCTCAGAGGGCTTTACAATCTGTACAAGGAGTGACACCCTCTGTCCTTAGACCCTTTAAATGAATAATGTCTGAAAGAGAAGTAATTACACACAGAATAATTACAAAAACAAAAAGAACTTTTTTTCTCTTAACCTATCCACCATTTTGTTTTGTAATCTGTAATCTGATCACATGTAATCCACTACACACCAGCCCATCTGATGTCTGCCCTGTGTATAGCTCCCTTGATTTATTTGCCCCCCGCCGCCCTGGATCTCACACTGAAGCAGGATGAGGCTGTGAATCTTTCTAATTTCAGTGTGACTGATCAAATTGCCATGACTATTAAGATTCCTTTGATTAGAGCTGCAGCCTCTGATCACCTCTGGCTAAGCCTTTGATTGAATTTGCATTTGGTGGGTGGTCAGCAACGTGTTTCAGCTGTGACCATGTCCCTTTTATCACCAGTAATTACACTCTTCGTTTCTGACCAATTGAATTAAATGTCAGAATGAGCTGGCTCAACAACCACTTTGTCTCACTTTGAAATATAATGTGAGCAGAGCACTGCAGATCTGTGCTGCTGCTGATTTCCATGCAAAGTGTTTGTTTAATTCTTCCGCAAATGGATGTAGTGCCTGGTGACCCCCTGCTGCTTGCAGATGCTAGAGGTCATTGCTGTGTGTGAAGGTCTGTTTGTGGATCCAGATCTGTGAACAGTACACAAGCATCATATGAATCTATTTGCCAGGGTTAGACCCAGTAAATATTACGGCATGATATTTGTCTTTTAAAGTAAACATTCACCACAAAAACTGTGAAGGACCATTTTATTTGGTCGAAAAGAACATATTAAAAATGTATTTCTTTCCTGTTTACAGGAACTATGTTGTGCTTGTGCTGACTGGAAGGCTGGGTGTACAGATAAAAAGTTTCCTGTCCTTGTAGAATGCAACCAGAATGGATATTGGTTTCCTCTCTTAACCATGGCCTCCATCTTTCCCAAACTCCAACCAGGTCATGTTTGTGCTCTAACTGAATCAGACCTTAACCAATGTATAATCTATGCAGCAGTCATTTCTAATAGATATATGAATATTTACGAGACTTACTGTACAGGCTGTGAAGATATGATGATAAACATGGAAAGAAACACTTTGTTGTGGTTTGTTAGCTGGAACGTCATCATTGAAAGGAGATGTAACAAGAATCTGAAGTCCTTAAAGTCCTTGTGTGTCAGATAAATAAGAATCACTGGGTGTGGTCGAATAGTCAGTTTTGCTCAGGAGCCTTCCTCACTGAGTGAAATGACCCGGAAATATTTACGTAGCCGCCATGATCAGAGCTGTATGAATTCTCTAACTATTGAAGAAAGGAGCTTCAGTGCTTCCTTTATTATCTCCTTTAGCATAGGATACACCGGACCATCCTTTATGAAAGGAAAGGAGGTAATGCTGTCCCACAATTCCTTGCGGCAGCAACAAAAAAACGACGCGCCGTTCGGTCATTCACAACCAGACATTAAAAAACATAATTTATTTAAAGAGTGTGATGCAGACTGCAGCAGAGAGAGCGTGTTAATATGAACATACGTGTTGACATCTTAGTAGTCTAGTGGAAGTGCAGTCAGATTCTCTGAACACCATGCTCGTCTTCTCCTAACTCCTTATGACCTTATCACATCTTTCCTTGACCTTGTGATGTTTTCCATCGAGGTCAAGGAAAAGTGCTTAGGAAAGGACTTAGGAGCTCATTTTTTTGACTAATCGACTGCACCCAATATGAGTCCGCCGTGTTTCTACAGTAGCCTAGAATGGACAAACCAATTACTGGCTCTATAGAGCCGTTCATGTTTTTTGCTGTTACAGGTGGCTTATTTGAGCAACCTGTCACATATGTCAGTGTAGTGAACATAAATAAAGTGATATCTAGCAGTGCAGCAGGAAAAACTGGTAAACGTGTCCTTAAAAAAGTCTGAATTGTTCGTAGCTGATATTGTGTTGAGGCTGTGATTGGACAGTGTGTAAAACCTCTCTATAATTCCTCACCCACAGTCACATATTTTATTAGTCTGGGTTTCACTGGAGAGTTTTACTGTGCCATAATGCTCTAAATGTTGTTTTTACACACCTGTCACTCATACAGCAACACAAGATGTCAAAATAAGAGAATATTCTAAATGTCCATATGGCCCAAGTGATGGCCCAAATCATTTAAAAATGTTTACTCCAGTGCCACCATCAGGCCAAAAATTCATGTTTCAGTATCTGAAAAGCAAAATGCTATGAAGCTCACTAAATCTTATGCGCTTATTACTTCGATGACTGACAAGAATGTCTAATTCATACAGCTGGCACTGTGGTATCTTTTTCTTACCGTCCAGGAGAGACTGGTTTCAGTTCGTCGTAGTATTGAATCAGCTCACATTTCTGTAGCACAAGTCATAAATGCAAAGTTTAAACAACTGTATAATAAAACAAGAATAAAAAAAATTCAGTTAAAGCGCAAATTAAAATAAACTCACACTGGATAAAACCCAGGCTCAAACAATGAGCTTCAGGTTTTCTTTTAAAGAAGTCCACACTCCTCACTTTGTTAAGTTGACTGACTCGTTCAGAGGCTGCCAATTCATAAGCTATCATGCTAGTGTGATGTCATGACATAAACATGACATTACTCATCAGACTCAGATGTGAAGTCTCATTGAAGGATCAGACCTGCGCGCTGGTCAGTAAACAAATTTAGCAAAGAAGAAACTGCACAGGACTGAAGAGACTGTCAGAGAATCAAACGATGAGCTATCACAGAACAACTGTTGTAGCTTATCTGTTGGAGACTGAGTGGAAGCGGTGCTGAGGCAAGCGGAGCGAGAAGAACAGACAACATCACCGGATCAAACAGAACACCAGCTTCTGAAAGAACAGACGGCAGCTGCTGGTGGAGTTGTAACTCTTGACAAACTAATGTGATCCATAACAGAGCGTTTTGCTGCCATAAACACGACATTTGGCAGAACTAGAGCTAGGCAGCGATGCAGTGGAGAAACCTACAGTGTGAAAAGCCCTCCTGATTTCAGCGCTCTCTCTCTCTCTTTCAGGACACACTTTGCCCTGCTGTTCCATCAAACACAGAACCACACAGAAGGAAATCAGTAGTGAGGTTCAACAGAAAATCCAAAAAGAGGTGAGGAGTTCCTGAAGCACAGGAAGTTCAACGCTAGACAAGAATCACAAAGCACACGTCACAAAAACGCTGAGCTGGCCATAGCATTGTCACCACCAAATGCCACACACAAATAGACAGAGACAAACCAGACAAAGAAACACAGAAGGGGAGGAGAAAATGGCAGAAAACACTCATCACAACACTGATGTACCAATTTGACCAATTTATGAGCCTGTTTAAGTTGATATCCAGTTAAAATATCCATGGACTAGATTGTGATGAAATGAGCTGTGGACATTCATGCTCCCCAGAGGAAGCACATTTTAGAGTAGATTACCTGAAGGGGAACTCCTCCATGTTGATTCCACGTCATTTGTTCTGCCTGATACTTTAGTTTGGAGCATTGTTTTAAGGCAGATTGAAAGCAGGCATAAACCTCTGGTCTATGTCCCGCTCAGCACTCTTGCACTCGCTTGCTGGGTATCAGTAAACCAGGAGGTGGTTAACAAGGCAGGAATCAGAACAAGATGCAACATGTTCTTCTCTCAGCGCCTGTCAAAAGGAGCGCTTTTTACCTCGGTGTACCACAGTGAGTGTTTATCCCCGTAAAATCTATTTCTCTTTGAATATGCCTTAAAGTGGTGTCTTGGTTGTAGAATAATTTTATTCTACAACTGTCTGACAATATCACAATGAATGTATGTGAAGCTGTAGGATGTTTAAACATATTTAAACCCAAGACTCCATGTTTTATGGCTCCAACACATGGAAATATTCCAAATGCTTATTTTGATTCACAGTTCTGCCTGACATATTTTGTATCTTTGGAAAGTTTGGAGCTGGAATTTTAAACCAGCTTGTGTGGGTTTGTTGCTTTGTGCTGTTTTATGAAGTGTATTTATTGTTCTGTGCTATTTTTTTTGTCTACCTGCCCAGGGACAACACATGCAAATTAGCTGCTAGCTAACTCTGGTGCAATTACTTTGAATTATTCTCTGTCCCTGCAAAAATAAACAAATAAATAAATAAATATTTTTAAAAAAGCAACCCTGGACCACACAGAAGTAGAACACAGGATATCATATCTCGAAGCGTCCTTGATGAGGCACTTAGATAAACAGTAACATGGATGAGTGAGAATCCACATCCAGTATGATAATGCAGCACAGACTTTGTAATATTTATGCATGATCTGTGAATCTGATGATGATGTAACCTCATGCATATATTTTTATTTTTATTTTTATTTTTATTTCTAGGGGTCAGTTGTACACAATCACACAAACCAGAGTGCAGTTTTTTTTTTTTTTTCAAAAACAGAAGCTGAATCCTGCACGGCCTGCTATGAACCTCTGAGCCTGGTGTGACACCTGGGATTAAGACTGACGTGAACAAGCCCCCTGATGACCTCTAATCTAGTCTGTTGTACATGCAGCATGTGAGCATGAACTGTTTAAAGGTATCATATGTGTATTTCCACATTCAAACATGACCTGCAATATATATTTTGTTAGGTTGTGTCCATATTCGCTTATCGGGGATGTTTGAGAGACGGGGCTGATGATGACACACGTCAACAGCTCTTTACAGGGCTGACACATAGAGACAAACAACCATTCACGCTCACATTCACTTGCATGTCTTTGGACTGTGGGAGAAAGCCGGAGAACCTGGACAGAACCCACACAGACACGAGGAGAATGTCAGCGGTGTCTTCGGGATACTGAAGATCTGAGAGTGTTGGAGAGAGTCAGTGAATGTGTCCCACCACCAAAGATAGAGACGATGAGATGAGAGAGGAGTTGATAAAAATGTTGATATACCTAAGTTGTCTTTGCCTTCACCTTAATCTGAGGTGAAGGCCAAGGCGACTCGGATGAGTTGACTAAATAAGCTGAGCGAGCAGCAGCACGTAGTGTGTGAGAGCCTGGTTTGCCTCTCAGGTTACATACAGGGTGTCATACTCTACTGGTGTAGGTTGTTTGGCTGCAGACATTACTCATCGGACATTAGTGCATGTATAAAAACATTCTTATTAAATATGACGTGTTAATAAGTGAGATTTCGAGGTGCTGGTAGATGTATTTTGAACTTGACATTTTTGACAGAGGCTAACTGTTTCTCCCCGCTTCCTTCCTGCATTTACTGTTTAATGAAATCAAGCGAGGAAGAAGTGAACAGTTGTATTTAGTCTGGCATATGTCAGTCGTCTTTTAAATTGCACCCTGGTTGTATTTCTCTGTGCATTCAATGGCTTTACAGATGCAGGGTACCTCAGCCTCAGCCCGCTCAGCCAAGGTGACAGCTCATCAAAATGAGTGGCAGGTACCGGAGCAGAAACTTGACCAAGGGAGTGGAAGGAGGGTGGTATGAACAATACATTAACAGCCTCAGGGCCACAGTTGCAGAGTGGCTTTAACGTCACCGTGGTAACAACACACAGAGGTGTGGAGAAAATCTACAGACCATAGATTTAAAAACATTTTACTTTGCAAAGAAAGAAATAATTCACACACAGTGTGTGCCTTCCTTAATGATGAATCTATATTTTCTTCATCTTCCACAGCACTGCATTATTCAATTTTAATTCAGTTTTATTTATGGAGCGCCAAATCAAAACACATGACACTTTCCATATAGAATAGGTCTACCACAACCATAATGCAAATATAGTAGACATACTACTACTACTACTACTACTAATAATAATGGTAGTGGACATCAGGCAGCAAGCTCGACCTACTTCGATCTCGGTGTAGCCACGACCCATGAGGACCTGCGAGACGAGAAAAAAGAAAAACTCCAGGGAAGAAGTTAAGTTAGTAACATCCATTAGCTCAGTGCATCATGGGAAGCCCCTTGTCAGTCTAGACTTATACCTGCATAACTAAGTTATGGTTCAGGACCCACCTGAGCCATTATGTCATTCAACAACCAAATCAGTCAGTCAGTCAGTCCAGTACTTTAGTCACACAGTAACATATTCCATGTACTGTCTCAAAGGATGAACCTTTAAATTTTAGACAATGATGATGGTGAAAGCTGGGTTTATGCTTGAAGTGAGAGGTTAACAACACTTCCATCATATATAGTTTAAATTTATAGTTCAGAGTCCTATTTCACAACACCACAACATAAGTGTGCTGTACCTGATCAGGCGGTATCATGCTTATATTATGTTTCAACATTCTATCATAAAGTGATAGTAGGAAGGTGCAGCTCTGCATGACACAGGACTATGGGCTAGCCTAGGCTGGATGATCTACGTGAATCCAGAGGACACTTTGATTTTTTTGTAACTGAATTGGCACCAAGTGATCTGCATTAGGTGATACAGTGGTGCGGTGTTAGCACCGTCAGAGCAAGAGCATTCTGGGTTTGACCGGGCTTTTCTGTGAGCAGTTTGCAGGTTCTCCCTGTGTCTACGTGGCTTCTGTCCGGGTACTTTAGCTTCCTTTATAGGTTCATTTGCATATTACTATTACTACAATTTGTTTCTGAAGCTTAGCGATGTTGCTAAACCGTGAATAGCAAACTTAATTTTATCCAGTCAGCTATGAATGTATCCAATTAATGGATACAGGTTACCCTAATGTTTACAGCACGTACAGTGGCATTTTATAATTACAATACACTGTTCCTGCTCTTACTCTGGGCCTCACCTTGATGATCACTTCAGTCACAGAGGAAATGCTCAGACATCACGTGGCTGTCTCAGGAGATTTTTAGTTTTATCTTAGTAGCAAAAACAACAAATTTGACCACACAAACACCTTTTACTGCTCCAGGTAAGAAATGTGTACAGTTGTGAAGCTGCCGCTCCACACCTCTTCTCCTACTGTGAAGTTCAACTGACACACATATTCAAACTGGAGTATAGTACAAAAAAAAATCCAATATACAGAGACACTGTACACACGCAGTCATATCAGAAATATCACAAAAAGTCATTCAAACAACAAGTGGGGAAATGAGTGTATACACTGGACTAAACTGTGTCATGGGTCAGTTCGGCAGAAACATGCAATACCTGACAATAAAAGCAAACAACAGCATGTTGTTTCTGACAATGAACTTTCATTAAATAGATTCATAATAAGTCTTAAACCCTTTTTAAATCCACATCTCCTCCAGAGGGTTTAACACCATCTTTTAGAGTTCTATGAACATTGACGATGCATGAGGGGAACATGGAGGAGTTCGATGTCCACCACTTCAAAAAGAGGATTTGTACAAAAATGACTGAGAGCACAATGTCCAAATAAATTCTGGGACTTTTTGAAAGATGTAGGTTACTTATAAAACAATAGACTTATTAACTGGACATGTATTTTTAAGGATACTAAACAAAAAACTTTAGCTACTTCCCCCAAAATGAATATAGTCTGTGAAAAAATAGATGATAAAACAAGGTATGCTTTAGGACGTGGCTACTGGTCTTGACCAAATACGGTCACTTCAGGCTCTAAAAAACAAGATGGCAACATCCATCATGTCAAACTTCCAAACAGTTATCACAAAGCAGTGGGTGATGTTACAGTGACTTTATGCGTAATTCATTTGTTTGTTATTACTGATAGAGTTGATGGCTACTGCTCCAAAAATAAGACTCAAGTTGTAATAAACCAGAATTATCCTTAAACATATACATCCTGATTTTGTCATAGGGATGAATATAAATAGCCATGAATGCCAATTTAGCTTCACTGAACTGGGAGAAAATGTTTTGGGGTGTCATTGGGAATGTAACCAAAGGGAAGTGCATCTTTAAAAAAAAAATCGAAAATGAAATTGAAATGAATTACAATAAAACCCATAAAAAACATTTATTTTGCTACTGGAACTAACGAATCTAATGTACACAATCCAAACAGGCCTAATTGTCTTGGAACATCCTGCCCATTGCACCAGTATCCTCCTCAATAATTTGGCATTTTTTGAAACGATGAACTGAGTCTTCACATACAGCACAGCCATAGTTTAGGAGATGACAGATTTTTATAATCTATGCAGTCACACAAAAGTTGATATGATTAGCATACAGAATGATTGAGTGACCCCTCAAATATATACTCTGTATAGAAAGTAAATATAATCACATACAACTTTGTCAATAAATCTTTTTTTCTTAAATCTTAATGAATCAAAGCATCACATCTACGTATGTATATGTATATATGTATATATACATACATACTGCACCATCAGTCAGAGAAGGTTAAACTGCATCAGTAGGTAACTGGAATGAGGATGAATTTACAGTAGAAGATTTCATGGTGTGTACTGGTCACACCTCACTATTGTGTCAAGGCAGAGACCAGTAATGGATCATTTGTATTTGACCAGCAAAATAAAAAATATAAAACTTTCATTTCATTACATACTTTAAATTTATACAGTATTATAACAGTCCATGGGCATGACCACAGATTCTGTAACAGACAGCACTGCTCTGTCATTTCCCTTCAGATCATCAGCCATTTAATCCATATCTGTACAATGTGTGAGGCAAAACAATCCAAAGGTCTTATTCCTAAAGTTTGTATTTGGCTATGACAGTGAAAACCCCTCATCCTGTCTCACTTGAGTCTGAGAGGTGGAGAAGGGGATGAAAATGAGGGTGCTTCATGCAGGACAAAGGCTCTCAGACCAGCAGGTCTATCTTGGCATGGCTGTTAGCTGTCCATTTGGGCAGTGTTTGACAGTGTGACGGTCCTCCATCTTTCCTAGACAGTACTCTCCATCACCCAGTCAGCACTGTCTATTGTCCCCTTGCTCCCTCCTGTGTCCCCCTCCTCCTCGCACTGCAGCAGCATGCCATTTACAGACAGGCTCCTCTTAGTCCAGATACTGCTGATCCTGCGTGGTTTGTTGCACAGCTGAGCGGCTCCAGCACCTGTTACATCTCCCATGTCAAAGGACTGGCTCCTTTTCGGCTTGGAGTCCAGTGGTAGCATGAGGAGCCGGCTGAGGCTGGAGTCCAGCGTCCGGCCCAGCAGTGGCTCCCTGTCTGTGTGTGGTTTCACTGCTGCGATTGCAGCACTATTGGAGGCCCCTGGGTCAGAGCCCTGCGTTCCCCGCAGGTCCAGTGAGGTGAAGGCCCCGAGGAGGTGGTCTAAGTTGGACCGGGGCTTGGGGGCAGCTGACCTCCAAATGTTGGCAAGTGTGCTATTGGGGCTGTATGAGCCCCCGGCCATGGAGCCCGAGGAAGAGGAAGAAGAGGTGAGGCTGCTCTGGAGGGAGCCACACTTGAACTCCACCACCTCGTCCTGCAGGGTCACTTTGGCCTTGACCTTTGGCTCAGGCTGAGACTGACCCTGAGACTGAGACTGGGGCATAAGAAGTCCATTTTGCCCGAGTCGTCCCCCGTTGGTCTGAGAGTGTGTGTCACTGACACTGGTCAGCTTCCCCACCGGGGATTCAGTATCTGCAGCTTTGTAGCGCACCATGAGGATGACGATGAACACGAGCAGAGTTGCCACGATGATGCCTCCCACCACCAGGATCATGGTGCCTCCAAGTAGCTGGCTGGGCAGAGACTGACACTGAGTATAGTCATCCTGGGTGAAGAAATGGGTGCAGCCCACAACATTGGTGGCAGTGAGTGTGGTGGCGGTGTCATCCCAGGCGGCCAGAACGCACAGATCATACCGGGTCCCCGACACGAGATTTGTCACTAAGAAAGCTTTGCTGGAGGCCGGGATCATCCTTGACAAAGACAGGAAAAACAATTAGGACCGGCAGGTTAATTACTGTATCAGGATAAAGAAGTCTTTTTCTCTAACAGACTGGGCTGATATCTATTTTCAGCCACTGAAGGAGCTGTAAAAACCTGGAGGAGTGATACAGTAAATGCTATTAATGATTGAGCCATCAGCATCTGAACAGGGTACACATGTAATTTCAGCACATTGAGACTTAATTTTCGGCTGCAGTAGGTAATGCAACCTCTATTCACAGTGGAAGTTTTCATTAAAGGGGAGCCAGGATTTCCATTTGCATTCCCAGGAGTTTCTCTCCACTGCTACGTCTCTGCAGTTGCTGTTTTAACAGACAGCCAACAGTAATTGGCTTTATCTCTCAGAGCCATCTGTCTTGCTGCAGTGAACAGAGGGTCCATTTGATATTGGAGCTCTGATAAATAAATAAGTGGAAAAACCAGGAAAGGCAAGAAAGACAGCACATTTTGTACGGGCCAATCCAAGATAGGTTTGGACCTGTGGGAACTGTCAAGAGTCCTTGTGGTAGGAACAACAACACAAGGGAGTGTGTCAGGTGATGGGGGTGGAGAGATGTAATGCTGGATGCACGAGTGTGTGTGTGTGTGTGTGTGTGTGTGTGTGTGTGTGTGTGCTGAGGAAAAAAAATGTTCTTTTCTGCTTCAGCAAGATGTCGAGGTGCCCCAGAGAAAGGCAGCCTCCAACAGCCCGAGGCAAGCTGCTCAGCGGCCAGCAGCAGAGGACTGGATGATGTACTGCTGTAGTTACACCTGCTTGTATAATGATATTACTCACCTCACACATGGACCTGATTGTCTAAACTTAAGCAAGACACTGGTGAGATGGTGAGGTATGGCATTTAAGTAAGAATAGTATTATTATAGTGGTATTATGATGATATGAATGTTGGATTATGTTAGGTTATGCTGAGTAAATCATGTCAGCTTTGTCCATCTTTCTGCTGTACAGGTGAAAATCTCCCTTTAAAAAAAACACCATCTTGTTTCTGAACATTATTTTCATATTGGTCTATAATTGGGATCATTATTTTTTGAGAGTGCAGTTCCCTGCAGCAACATTTCCAAAACCAGGGCAAGCTAAATTAAGCCACTTAGAAGCCCTGCGGCCAAAATAAATAAATGAAATAAATAAAAGTTGTAGACCCCCATTGAACGCCCCCTTTTAAATACCCATTAGTTACAGAACACACGGCAGCTTCATTATATTGTGCTTTAGGGCCAAAACAACTAATACTTTATATACTGACTATTTACTGCGTGCCTACTCTATTAATTTATGATAACTTGATCAGACATTTATTTATTTATAAATATTCACAATTAAAGCATAACATTAAGTGTGATAATAAAAGTAAATTAGTCAGAAAAATACATAAAAAATATTGGCATAGGACTAAGGATGCGCATAATTACTTGACTAGTCGGTTGACTAATACTATTTGGATAAACTAATTACAATATTGTTGCATCCAAGATGTTATGCAGCCCCCCTCACTCTAACACCCCCTGCTGGTTTTACGAGATCTTTGGCCCACTTCTGAAGTTATAGTTGAATAGTTAACTTTAAGTTATTACAGTCTGTTTAAGGAGTCTACAAACTCTCTTCAAGTTTGAGCTGATTGCAGCTGTAGGCAGCGAACTGTTTAAAACAAAAACTATAGGCTGCATTTGTTTTTTTTAGACTAATCTGCAGTTCACACAGAACGGATTACCCCCACAGTGCAGGATTTAACGGACTTGCAGGCCTTTATCGATCACTACTGCCATCAACAAGACAACACTGACTCCAACACTGGCAGCAGCACATCCACCAAATCTTTCAAAAGAAAAAGAAAAAAAACCAACAAGATTCAAGAAACAAAGAAACCATCTCAGATCTACAAATTTAGAGCATGCCAGATAATCTCATCTTCTCCTGAGACAAAGATTAAAGACTTAATGAAAAGCAGCCCTATAAACAAAAGTGTGTCCCTGACTTCCAGAGTTGGTTAGTAGAGTGTTGACTTTCTTTTTTTCCTTCTCTTCAGAATAAATGTGTGAACTAATGAATTAAGTCCTCAGGAGACTTTCAAGCTTTTTTATGCTCACATGAGACAATGTGGCATGGGCTTCTGCAGATGGCGAGTGAACTACGAATGCAGACAGGGCGCTGTCTGTTGCAGTATTCTCTGAAATACCAGGGACTGTATGAACAAACAAAGTGAAGTGAAGAAGTTGAGTGTCACGACACAGACCAAACATAGTTGCATACTCTGCTGCAGTTCCTCAGTGCAGAAGAAGAATTGTAATTATAAAGTCATATCTATTCATACACATACTGTGAAGAAAGAAGTCAACAGATATATTCCAATGAAAGGGAGGTTGAATATCTTGTAAACAATTTGATTCTGCTGAAAATATTATTTATTCAAATGATTTTTATGTTATCAGTATTTATGGCAGTTATGTTCTCTTGTCATATCAAACCAAGTGACCTCAGCTAAGCCTGATTCGTTGACTAATCTACTACTCCTAATTTATGGTACCAGCGCCTTAGTCAGACTAACAATGATCATATGGCAACTTCTGTGGCTATGAAATGAAGCCAAGGCGGAAGTGCCAAAAATTGCAGTTCCTCAAATGTCCACTTGAGGCTGGCTCCAGAAGTGAGTCTCCATAAGTCCCCATGTTAAAATGTCCAACTTCACAGCAGAAATAAACATGTTTACAGCGTGGTACAAAAAACAGTTTTGGTCTCTATAGCTAATTTCCCCGTTAATGACAACTGTACTGAGGGTGAATTTTTATACAACTCACCTGTTCAAATGATGTTAAGGCTTAAAGTGTGGACGCTTTGATTGAAAGTTGGATGCCATCACAGGCAGCTTGTTTGAGCAATTAGGCTTCATTCAGCCTGCCTCAGCTCGACCAGCGATGCAGGTCTTTTTGTCCATTTTTTGAGTAGCCAGGAGTCAGAGGAGGCCAAGATGGTGCCAGCTGGAGAATATGGCCATGCTTTATACAGTCTGTAGTTATGACTCATGTCTGCAACATTGTCATGAGAGTCTGCCGTTTACATTGTGTCTGCTATCATAGTCAATGCTAGTGAAGTTTTTTCTAATCAACTTAACAAAAAGTCTTGTTTTAACTATACCACAATATTTCCCTAAACTTAAAGAATACAAGAAAACATGAATCATTTTTATAGCGCTGGTAGGTAATTGATTTGCACTGACAAACACTGCCATCCTGCTGAGCACAGCAATAGATTAATATGGGTCAGGTGTATTTTCTTGTTTAGTTTGGAAGACCTTAAAGTCTAGCATGTAGAAATCTGTCACATCCTTCATCCTACATCGACATTTTTCACATTCTATCCGACGTGTAACAAAGATCATAGATGACCATAAAATACCACACCCTCTGTGTTTGTCTTAATCCAATTAGTCAGCACAGCTCAAACAAAAGAAGCCGTGTTCCAATAAAAAAGTTCTACTTCTTCAACAACTTGTGCTACAGTTCATTACACCATTATAATTGGCTGCCTGCGATCGAGAGCAAAATTCTTTAGCCTAGTGATGCTTTCGCTGTGCGCTGCTTGCTCCTGTGTCTGGGTCTAATTGATTTCAGGTTGTCTGCAGAGACTAACTAATTCATTTTAATTCATAGGAATAAAGCCCAAGTCCGGAGAAACCTATGCCCATGCTTATCACGGGGAGATAAAAGTTTTTTCCCGCCCCTTCAGGCTGCAAAAGGCAATTTGTCGAGTGGCCTGCTTAGCTCCCGCTGATGGCGTGAGGCCACAGCATTAATCAGAGTAAAAGCGGGGGAGAGAGAGAAGAGAGAGAAGACGAGTGGGAGAGGATACGAAGGAGGAGATGGGCTCTTGGCTTAGGCTTCTTTAAGCTTTGTGAGAGATTTGTCAGTTACACTTTTAATATTCTTCATATATTTTCTCAGTTCAAAGAACGAGCTGACAAAACAAATAAATCATTACTCCAGGCTGCATCTTTCCTGTCCACAACCATTAAACTATTTTCATGGCTCTGGATTCTGTTTTTCCAGCTGCAAAGAATCACTGGAACATGATTCATCACTTCTATTGATTTCTTGAGGTTTCTTTTTCTCTGGACAAACACAGACAAGGTCATACCAAATGGTTTCCCACCCCATTGACTAAGCCTAAACATTGGGGTGATGCTGGGAAATTTAAATATGCTTATATAATCAAAATCCTTAATGGCCTCTCACTGGCTGCTCCTCTCAGCTGTGTTGTAGAGGATTAAATGGACCTTGACATTTTTCTCTGTCTGTCTACACCCTTGAATATCTCCTGGCTGCAGTAAAACATTCCCTCCACCAAAATGTAATGGATGAATGCATTAAGAGAAAGAGGTTCTGTTCTGAAATGATGCCACCTCAGTCCTGTGGTTCGTCTCCACATGACATACGTAACTGTGATAATAGCATAGCTCATGTAAACCTGCAGCCAGCACTGCAGGGAGCCTTCAGTTACGGGAAATGAGCTCTCATTAGAAAATCATGGCATAGATAGGGATGCACAGCAGCTAACATGATGGGAAATATTCACTGCCTGTGTCATAATTAGAAAAATCAAAAGTACTTTAAATTTACAATGAAGCCAACAGCTTAAGTGACTTGGAGGGTGGCCGGTTCAAGTCCAGTATGGACCAAAGTATGGAAGGTGGACTGGTAGTTGAAGAAGTGTTAAGTCACCTCCTGGGCACTGACGAGGTGCCCTTGAGCAAGGTACCAAACCCATAACTGCTCTGTGTGTGTGTGTGTGTGTGGTTGTATTTCAGCTAAAAACTGAGTGAAAAAAGAATTTACCCTATTCTATTCTATTCTATTCTATTCTATTCTATTCAGTGATGAGGTTGTAGATTTCACTCACCCTCCTCTTCCAAGCAGGAAGGTAAACTACAAGGTGAAATTCTTAAAAGGTTCTAGAGGCAGGGTTTATTACTTTTCCTCTTCTGTGCTCCTGTAGAAACATGCTGTTCAACCATGTTGAACGTGTGTAGATATAAAAGGAATCATTCTTATTTCCAGGTGATTATACACTCATGAAAACAGAAATAAAAAAATAGAACATTATATTCTTTTTCTGACATAAAGACAGCCCCCTAAATCCCACACACTGGAAAAAGTCAGGGCAGCACAACAAGCTGAAAACACAACATGTGATAAAGTATACAGTTGTAGATGCCAGAGAGAAGTATTCCTTTCATAGTGTTATGATTCTAAAACATCATATTGTTATTTCCGAGTCATTTTTGTGTCTAAACTGCACACACTATTGTCCTGGTAAACATTGAACTAATTACGTGGTTGGATCTTTCATTGCTAATTTACCATACATACAGCTGTGTGTTCAATTCTTTATCTTTAACCAAGAATGATAACCTATGGTTAAAACACTACCACACATGAAATAAATCTCATAACTCATAACTTACTCATAAGATTCTCACCTGGTTTCTCCAGAAGATACTTTTCTAATCTCATGTTCTTATTCTGGTGACTACCTTAACTTTTACTTGGGTTACATATTTATTGATATATTATATATTAAGATTATTAAAATATATTAACAGTAGTTTCACAACCCAATTTCCAAAAAAAGTTGGCACACTGTAACATTTATTATTTTTGAAAAATGTCCATTTGTACATTTCTAAGTTTTCTTTGTGCTATTTTCAATCAAATATGAGGTTTCAATGTTTGCACATCATCACATTTTGTTTTCTCGTGTGTCAACTCTTTTGGAAACAGGCTTCTTGAGAACATTTTTGGCGACTCTACCCACCTCTGATTATACTGCAGTCACAAACTTTGGAACATCTCAGAATAGTACACTTTTCAGGAATAAAAGAAGTCTTCCTTCAGCCTGACAATGCCACATTTCTTTTTTAAGTCTTTTGAATAAGTTCTCTGGACCCTCAGGCCTTCACATTCAACCATTCTACATAAAGGTTCACGTAAAACCTTTAGTTCAAGTAACAATGTGCCAATCAGGGAAACCCGAGCCGTGATAACATTGTCCTCCAGCTCCAGTGTTTGAAGAGCAAACAGCTGACAACTCTTACCTCGTGTGCACAATAGTGGGACACCGCTCAAATGATTATGAGTTGTATGAATGAGTTGTCTGGATCTGGTGAATCCAAGCAGCTACAGGCCTATTTTCAAACTTCCATTCTTATCTAAACTTCTACAGAGAGTTGTCTGCACTCAACTTTCCTGAATTTAACTTGACTTTGACGAATAAATCTGTGAAACATTTCAGGCTGCTTTCAGAACAATGCACAGCACAGAGACTGTTCTTATTAAGGTAGAAAATCATATTCTCATTGCAGCATGGAAGCTCTCTTTTAATCCCTCTATATTTGGTGCAGCTTTTGCTAACATCTTAGTTGATCAGGTAAGTTCCTGGCTTGGCATTAAGGGCTTGTTGGTTCAGCTCTTATCTGTCTCATATTCAAATTCAAGACATCTTCAGCAGACATCATCAGTGGGGCTCAGCAAAGTTCAGTTTGAGGTCCCTGCTTTTACTTTTACGGCTCCCAATTAGTCACATCACAAAAGCTCTCTTTTCACTTTTCTACTGAACATAAGAAGCTACAACTAAGCTTAGAATCCAGACCGTCACAAAAACACTGGTTTCTTTCAACTATGTCTTCAGTATAATTTAACACAGAGGCACACATAACAGATGATGATCATTCAGGCTTGTCCTCTGAGCACCAATCTGAACTGTTTCAACTTCACTAATGAGAAATTGACAAAGAATCTAAACATTAAGTCATTTAATGTGTAGGCTGTGTCTGTTTTCACCACAGCGTTATCAAAAATGCACCTTGGGAGTTGTAGTTAATTTCTTCCCCCCAAAATGATTATGTCTACAGGTTTGTCATTCATATTTACCTTTAATGATGATTCTGTTTGTATAGGTATTTACTGATCAGCTATTTGTATACTTGAGGTTTGGTCAGGTTTATGTTTTAAGAGCTTGTTTTAAGAGCTTGCTGATGTAGTTAACTTCATCTGAATATAACAGAATGAATAAATACTTTATCCCTCGATTTTCACTCGTTTTTACATACATAGGCCTGCAATAGGGCATATATAAGTAAAAACTATAAACTGTAAAAAATATCATGATGCTGCTAAAAGACAAACAAGCCAGGAGAAACAAATGGTCAATGGGAAGAATCGTAAAGACTTTCCAAAGCAGTGATGGATTGGTCAGGAAGGTGGACGTGAATGTGACCTCCCACAAAACCCCTAAGACCTACCTGTGACCTGTCTCTGAGGTGGTTCTACTCTTGGAATCAGAGGCGGTGTAGGTGAAGGTTTATGTGGCATCCTACAGGTGCCAGGCGGGTAATGTGATGAGAAATATTAAAAAAATTTATTTTGAAGAGGCAGCTTTTATTTTGGTAACTTTCCGTTAGATTCTCCTCTCTGATCAAATTAGTCTTTTGGTTTGTTCAGAAGAGCAACAATCCTCATCCATCCATCTTTTATTCTTGAGGCATTGCCAGTGTGTATATTTATTTGTATTTGTATATTTGTTCATGAATCTGAGGATTTAATATGTTGTAAAGTTATATTTGTCTGATTATGCACATGCTTAATATTTGTCTGTATTATTTGTTTATTTCAGTTTTACCTTCATTAAAAAATCCTGCCAAGTACTACACACGGCCTGTTCATTGGAGAAGATTTTTGGAGAAATGAGTTAAGCTGACTGTTTCATAGCTCAGATGAGAACAGTACAAATATGATAAGACAAACAAACCAAAATAAAAAGAATAACATTATAATAAATACAAATACTATAACTGTAAAAAATATGTAAAAAAAAGAGTGATGGGCAGCCACGACGCAGCGCCCTGGGTAGCAGCTGGGGGTTTGCCCCTCGGCAGTGGCCAGGAGGTGAACTGGCACCTCTCCAGCTACCAGACCACCCTCTATACATTGGTCCATACTGGACTTGAACCAGCAACCCTCCAGGTTCCTACGGACTGAGCTACTGCTGTTCCTGAAACCTCCCATTTCAATTTATCTCACTATTTTTGCCACCTGCAAGTCCAAAATATTTCGAACATTTTCAATTAGTTTGTTTTTTATACATCCAGAAAAGTAGAGCACTATTCAACTTCTGATTTGCATATAGTGTGCTTATGAATGTGTTCATAAAGGATGTCCCGTGGAATTGACTTTACAACAGCTGTCAACTTCTATACTACTTAGTCATTTAGTGCATATGCTGTATGAATATTTGTGTTGAAATAATAGTGTGTGTATTGTATAATTTTCTACATATTCATATTCAAAATGTTTACTTTCAAAATAAATAGAACACAAAAATATAAACGTTGAATAGAATTAATTACATTACATTATGATTGTGAGAGCTGTGCTATATAATTAAAGAAAGGACTGAAAGACATTCTTCCTTCATTATTATCAGAGTGAAACAATAAAATATGCTTCATAATGAAGGGAAATATTGCAACAAAAGGGTGGCCACAGCCCTCAGGCTACAGCTCTAAATATCTTGCTTTCCACAGTTTTGAGAAGAGTAACTGATTTAAATGGCATTAAGTAATTGGATTTTTTTTCTGGCTGGTTTCACATTCATCTCAGAGGCTGTGGCTGCAGAATACAAGCCTCATCTAATACAGTTTCATCCCCATCAAATGCTGCTGGATTGACAGAATTCCCGCCTCCTGAGCATATAAATTCCTCTGGTTCGGGACGGCTGAGCATAATCGAGCCCGGCACAGCACTGTGTTTAGTGAGGGAGACGTCAGATGAAAATGTGATGAAGAAGGAAAAAGAGTTGTTTTTGCCGCTGTTAAACAATTTGATGGACAATACAGACAATGGATGATGGATGGATCCCTTGGATGTGCCAACCTTAGTGTAAAATATTACAGAAAACTCAGTGCAATATAGTGCAATACACTGATTCCTCTGTTATTGTGATTCTGAACACTGCATCCTGTAAATAGACATCACTCACTCTTACAGTGTTGTATAAATTATATATGTCCTAGAGTATATATAGAAAAATAGAGTTGAGTGTGCTGGGGTGTTAAAGATCAAAACATTCTATATATGTAGTTTTGTACTGAGCCTCTCAATCAGATGCCATGACTATTCCCTCATTATCTTCTAACAATTCAGATGTACTTAAATATTGGAAAAATATTGACACTACTAATGATCCCTTTCACATTACACGTCAGTCATTTAATCCATTGGTAATATGAAACATTTAGTGCATCTTAAAATAAACTCAATCCTCTGTTCAGTAAATGACATAAGGAATTCTCAAAATAACTGTGTCTACACTTAAAGATTCCTAAAATAAGATGCAAGTGTTTACCTGTAAATCAGAACCTCATCATCAGAGCAGTTGTACTGGAGCTGGTACATCTTCACCTTGGGAGCTGACTTGCTTACTGTCCACTTGACCAGTGCTGAAACAGCTGTCACCTCAGAGACGGACACAGTCCTCTCTGGTTGGCTCTTGGGAGCACCTTTGCTGATCCTTGTTGTCCCTGTGATATCAGAGAGACGTGACTTTGGCGGTGCTGGCTGCCCGGTGCCGTTGCTGAGGTGAGGAAGCTGGACAATGGACACCTCCACAGAGGCGGTGGACTCCCCGGCCACGTTAGCAGCAATGCAGGTGAAGGTGCCGTAATCCTTGGAGGTGGTGATGGTGATGCTAAGGGTTCCATTGCTGAACACTGAGGTTCGGGAGGAGTTGCCAAGCAATCGATCATCAGGGGAGATCCAGTGGATAATAGGAGAAGGGTCTCCTGTTGCTTCGCATCTTAGGCTGGCTGTTTGGCCCTCCAAAACCAGCATTCTGTGGGTGTGCTGGGTAATGAGCGGTGGCTGACACACAAACTCCTCCTCTTTCACATTCCAGAAGTAACGACCCTTCAGGCCAGTTGGGGAGGCACAAGTCTCTAGGTCATCATCTCTCTCAAGCCTCCGCAACCACAGCATCTCACAGTTGCAGTGCAGTGGGTTTCCGCCCAGGCTTAGGGACAGCTGTGGAGCATAGGGTGTAGTCAGGATCACTGAGTCCTGGGCGCGGGCAAAGACAGGGTCTGGGGGTAGCTTCTGCAAACGATTAGAGGTCAGGTCCAATCTCGCCAGCCTTTCCAGGTCAGTGAAGGTGCCCTCTGGAATAAAGTTCAATAGATTGTGATCAAGACTTAGCTGGTGAAGGTTAATCATCTGGCGGACAGAGTCCCAGGGCAGAGACATTAGGTTGTTGTAGGAGAGATCTAGATCCTCCAAGGCAGGTGCCAGATCCTCAAAGGCCTTGTCATGGATGCGTCCCAGTTGGTTGTTGTTAACAATGAGGTGTTGCAGGTTGACCAAGCCTCGCAAGTCATCAGGGCCTAGCTCCATCAAGCGGTTGTTGTCCAGATGAAGTGAGCGTAGTGTTTCCAAGTCGCCAAAGGAGAAGGGCTGAATGTAGCTGATGGTGTTCCTGGAGAGGGTCAGATCCACCAGGTCGGTCATATTGGCAAAGTCCTGCTGCGTAATACGGAGGATGTAGTTGCCTCCCAGACGGAGCTCCACTGTACTGCGGTCGATGTCTGGAGGCACAAAGAGAAGGCCTTTGGAGGGACACAATGTCCCCAGGGACTCAGACAGATTCTGGCATACACAGTACTTGGGGCATGCATGGGTGGTCATCACTGTGGCTCCCAGGACCAGCAGGCAGCAGATGATGTGGTCCATGATAGAGTCATATAAGGGAAGCTGTGTGAGAAACAGAAAAATAAAGATGAAGTAAAGGTAATAAAAATGAACTCATCTATCTAACATCATTTCAACACAGCCCCTCTGAAAGACCACAGAAGGAACTCAGGTGCAAAAGATGTAAAGAGATCTGAGATGGAGCCACAGGCACAACAATGTCCTACCTGAAACGATCAAGATTTTAAAGTAATTTCCCAAAATAACTGTCTGCGTCTTTTTGAAATCTTTACCTAATGCCTGCAGGAATCATTAAAGTTTTACGTTATCTTAAAAGTTTCTGTGTCAGGGGGATATGCCCTGCAGTGTTTCCTGTGGAATGAGGGGTTTGCTGTGGGGGCAACTGCATAATACGTGCTGAACCTTCCCTTTTAAGGAAGGTGGCCTTGTGAGCTACCTGTGTATGTGACATAATCTAGCAAGTTTGATGTGAGAAGTGAGTCACAGTGTGTGACAGAAGTACCAATGCACTGTTGCAGAAAACTCCATGCTAGGTGTAGTTAAGTCACTTTAATGAGACATAACGTGTCTTGATACGCTGAGATAATAGTTACTCAAAGGCTGTGCATTGTGTTCACTGCTACAGAAGAGAAATAAAAAGTCCCTGTTCATGCAACGTTACTTCGACGTCTTCTTGCATCCATCAGAGTTGGCTGGTTCCCAGATATGAACCAGACTAAAGAAAATTAAAACCAGAGATGTGAATGTAAATTGTGTAAGTTGGGATGATGTGTAAAATGTAAATAAGAACAGGACTGAAGTACAAAGACAAGATATTTAATGAGACTGGGACAACACTGTAGAAGTTGTGGAATGCTCAGAAAAAACCTGCTTGGAACATTCCACAGGTTAACTGGTGACAGCTCATTTTATCATGGTAGTGTATCATGGGTATGAAAGGGGCATCCCCAAATTTTCACAAGAAAGGACGAGGTGAGGTTCACCACTTTGTGAAAAAAGCCCAACAGTTTAAAATGAATGATTCTCAACACACAACTGTAATTAATGTATAGATTTGCAAAAAGACAGATAGCAACAACGTCCAGAAACACAGCTGACTTGAATTGTCTATGACATAACTGACGTAACTGTCTGTGAAATGAACTAATGGAAAGTGTGGTCTGATGAGTCCATGTTACAAATGATTTTTTGAAATCACGGCAGTCATGTCCTCTGGGACAAATGTGCATTTTACACAGTGTCTCTTTTGTGATGTGGAGGCAAAGATTTCAAATGGTAGCAGTGGAAACACTGCTCTTCTGAACAAGCCAAAAGTTTAGCCTGACCACTTTAAATAAACCCACCTGAAAGAACAGTACAGTGGACAGTGTGAGTGATAATTTTACCTCAAGTTTGTCTAAACTGGAGGCTGCTTGTGTTGCAGTGTATTTTTTGTCACAATGTTCCAACATCTTAGGAATGACTGGTTCACTTGGAGGAAATGGCCATTTATAGCAAGCAGTAATACACTTTAGTAATAAAGATTTTGATGGAAACAGCTCTGTTCTCTGTCCTTAAGTAATATGAGGACCCTGTTGGGAGAACTAACCCCACACTAAAAAGCACCAAAACCGTGGAGGTCAGGGTGATGGAGGGCGTTGTTGAATGGCATTGGCATGATGTGTCAAGTGAGAAGTGTTATAGAAGAGGTTATATAATGTTTGTGTTTACGTGCATATGAATTATATACATGTTAGTATTAACCTTATAGAGAAGCAGCTGATGCCACTTAGCTAATGCAAGTGCAATTTAGTGCAATCGTGGTATTGCAATTTAAGGGTGGCAAACATTATTAAATGAAATCGAAGTTGCTGGAGTAATTTCTGTTTCATAAATCACAGGCAGAAATAAAGAATAAGGTTGCAACAATCATGTTTCCATGGGATATGCAAAGCAGTATGCAGTCTATATTGCCAATGGCATACCATTTGTGTTTGCCTTGTACAGTTTGTTCTATAATGGAGTCTGTCAGTTATTGGCCCCCGGAACGGCCTCTATCTGAGACATCATGTGACCCAGGTCCATTTCTCTCCAGGGACAGAGCACTCAGGTGTAGATAATGCTGTAATCATAATGTAGTCCTGTGATCGGGGAATACAGCGCAATAACTCAAGTACAGCACATTAGACAGCAGGCTGTAACAGCATTCGCTGGGGCGACTATGATGATAAGTGGTATTTTTAAATGATCATATTTCAGTGGTCAAATAAAATAGGACTTTGAGCGACTTTCATTCCAGACTACTACGCATGAGACAACACACCTGCAATTTTATTTATGCACTTCTGCACATGTATGTGATAATCTCTCTGAAATTCAGTGTAATGACTCAGATAACGACAGCCAGCAGCCTGAAAGAGAAAGTGTTGCAGATGAAATGAATTCAGAAAACCACTGTGCACATTTGCACATCATTTTATGCACAGTGTCGTTATACAATATTATTATTCAGATAAGAACAAACATGCAGATAAACAGCATGAAATAAAAACAGCACGCTTTCCAACATGAACTGAGATTATCCCTTTTTCCTTTGCTGCCTCACACCCACACATACATGCACACATCAACATCTGTACACTGCACATACACACTCATGGATGGCCGCACACACCCACACTAACATGTTCAAACACCCAAACACACACCGCAACGTTGCCAAATGTTTCCTGCGATGAATCATATCGTTGTGTTGAGTTGACTTATCCATATTTCTCAGGTTTTCGGCCACACAAAGCGTCACCTGCCTGATATGATAGAGGTGCTAATGGGCGTAATGATGATGATGAATAGTACAGTGTAACAGCTGCAGGGACAGATACGGAAAAGGTTAGGCTAAAGGCTGACTGAGTGGGCTAGCACTAACAAAAATAATGGTAATTTGAATGCTGAATTTGTGTGTACGCTGGGACAAGGAACTGCAGTACTTTTCATCAAATAGTTCCTGGGCTCAAAAGTGGACTGGAACTTACATCCCAACACCACCACCTCCTTCAACTGTATTTTACAGAGGGCAGGACTGAGAGGAGAGACGGGTGAAGTTGACAGAAACTTTTGTTACTGTGAGTGCATCTACAAGAACTGCACTGGTTGGTATAGTTTTATCACAAAAGTTAGCTTTAGTGAGTTCATTGCTGAAATTGCTGCTACTCAATGTGTCCTACTATCAGTGTTTTCAACAGCCACACTGTGATTGCATGTGAAGAGGAACATGAGAAATGTTGAGAAAATAACTGATGCCATGACCAAATAAAGAGTGAAGGAGTTAAACATAAGACTTCAAGTTAAATACTGTTAGGATGATGACGGTTTATGTCCTGTGTAAAAGTATGTTTGTGTTCATTGATTTGTTTGAACTCAAAGGCCCAAGATGGATAGATTGTTTTCCAGAAGCCCCACAATGTGTAAGGAATCAGTTCCACCCCTTAGAGGAGATTAGATATGCTATGAAGGAAGTCCACAGGACTGTAGAAGGTTTCCAAATATATATTAAGACTCTATCTTTCTATGTCGGAGGAGATTGTCTGTGTCTCCTCAGCGCTGATATTAAACTGCCAACTAAAGATCAACTCGTCATCTGTTGAGAGTATTCAGCTTCTTGTCTCATGGTCCAGAAGATCCTTCCTGTCAAATACATTTAGTTTTCATGTGTTTGATCAACTGGTTGGTGGCAAAGAAAAGAAACTGATTGGAGCTTTAAGAAAAATTTCAACATTTTATTTTTAAAAATTTCTCTAACAGCTTTATTTAGTAATGCAGTTTGTTATATATTTGACTTGCCTGATAAACCTTTATTATATTGTGTCAGTTTCCGGGCTCCACACACATCTTTTAAATGACTTGTTTTGTCTGACCAACAGTCTCAATCCTGAAAACGTTATAAGATTATAGAGCAACAAATTCCTATATTCTGTGAATCAAGAAACAGATGTGGCTGTTTGTGGCTGTTGTTTTAAATTTGGCTAAGGTTGGAACGGGTCCTCATGGTATTGTACACAATCCTATCTGCTGTTGATTAGTAAAAGAAATGAATGGCTTTCTGTGCACCAAAGAAAATTCTAAATTCAGCCAGACTCCATTTTATATAGAACAAACATTTTATCACCTGATTCTATCTCTTCAAATCAATATTAGATATGAGAACAGAGTATAACTGTTATTAATATCCTTCATGTGCTGTTGATTAGTCACTTTGTCCCAAACTCCAGCCTAGAATAAGGTACATTGCAAATGACCTGCAAAGTCCTTTAGAATGTGTTCACGGAGCCTGGGGAACACAAATAGAAGCATTTCATCACAGAGAGCGGAGCAGCACACTGAGGAGGAGTGTTTAGTAAATCATCTGGTCAAAGTCAAGGGCGCTCTGTGGAGGATGGATGGTGTGGAGGTCAGGGAGTTAGCAAAACGAGATCTCTCCCGACAAGTCGAGCATGACGGCCATGCGAGTGGCTCCCTTGTATGTTGAGCAGAGCCAGATAGCAGTAATCAGCGAAGGCCTTGATGTGAACACTCATCACAGCTCCTGACAGACAACCACTATGCCGACCCCAGGGGCCCGCTGGGCTGCAGCCTTCATGCACAGAGGTGGAGGGGAAGCTACAGTCTGCAGAATCATTCACAGTAACACTTATCTGAGCACAGGCAGGCCCATTCTGTTACCGTAGATTGACGTGTTGTGATAATTTTAGTTCTGTTCCATACCATTGTGAAAGTTTGAATCAATATTGAATTTCCTGAACATTCACAGCTTTCACAAACTCTGTTGTGCAAGATGAAATTTCATTTCAGCGTGAGCTCCTGGAGGGCAGAGTCTGCACAGACAGCAGCTGAGTTTGAATAGTAAAGAGGAGAAGAATAAGTGGCAGCATCTGTGTACCTCACAAAACAGGATTCAACTATGCCCACGCAGTATTATGACAGGAGAGAATCTTTAGATATTAAACTTTGTATCGGTATCAAAGGCTGATCTCGGAGAGTGTGACAACAGTACAGAGGGTCTAATGCAGCATTTCATTCAAAGAACGTCAGAAATATTCAGTTTGTGGATTATAACCACGTCTTTGATGTTTTCCAAAGAGTTTTTGTTCAGAGGAACCAAACAAAGAGCACAAACACATTGTCTTTGCCAAAGAAGCTGCTCCACAACAGCTACTACTTGTAGACTGTTGAAGAGTAATTTAACTGCAGGCTGACTTTCTACGATGATTGGAAGTTTCAGACACCCATCATGGGTCTGATTAAGTGTGGTGTGGAGTAGTTGTGAAGTAGGAGACATTTAAGTGAGCTGTTTCCTCATGGCTCTATAATCCCTCCATGATGGCTCCACACAGATCTGATGTAACCTTCCTCACATTAATATGAAACAAACACAAATACCTGGTTTACTTCCTGTTTCCTGTGTTGTTTTTCACCAGTGAAGCTTCTATTGGTGCTCTTTTATTGTATCATCTTGTTGTACCTTCGTCTTCTGACTGGAGAATTATATGCTAAACCAACTCATACTATTCAAGTTAGAGCAGAAGATGAAAACAGACATTCATTATAAATATAAACATAATCCATAATCTGGTACCAGAATATGCTCTTCAAGTCAATTCTTAATCTTGGGAGGCAGCTGGACTCGCAAGATAATGTGAGAATCCATTTTGACTTCAAGTTATGTGTGTCACTGTGTATCAGTCAATCAGTGGCCTATGGGGAACACAAGCTGTGTGTGACGACGTGTGTCAGAAGTGAGACTCACACACTTGAAAACAATGGCAGCTGCTAAAGAGGTTCACGTAGATGCTGCCTACATCAGTTCTCTTAGAAGTGCAGAACTTTTATTAACTGAAAGAAGAACAAAGAACGACACTGAAGACTTTTATGGATGGAAAAGAATTTGCCTACTTTACATGGTTTGTTGATCAGATCGGTTAAAGTTCACATGTGATGGACGGAGATAGACAGATGGTTCATCCAGTCACCTTTAAAGCATTAAGTGCATGCCCTTTTCCAAATTACAACTTCCCAGAGAGCTCTGGTTCAGGTTCTGGCATGATGTAGTTAGCTCATACAGACTCCATGAGCAGATGAGGGAAGGTGAGAGTTGTCTTCGATCTCAGAGTGGGAGGATACATTCATGCACCTCTGTAAACCTGATGAGAACAAAACTCGAACATGTACTGTATCTGCACCAGATTCATTCATTCATTCATTTTCAGCAAACACTTATGTCTCCATCTGAAAGCCAACAAAGATAAAAAACCTTTGAGGCTTTCAGGCTCCCTCACATTACTGTTCCTCTTTTACAGGGCCAGCGTGTGTTCAGGTACTACATTGTGCTGTTTCACATTATATGCAATAGACTAATGAGAAATAATGATTCAAACATCAGTGAATAATGTGCCTGGCCATCCTTACTTTGCTAGAACAAGAAGCCTTCTCATTAGTGCACAGCTGATGGCGGGAGGTTCTGTTGGTTTATTATTTCTCAGAGAGCATGTTGCTTTTTCTCTGACTATTGCAGGTTTGTAAGTGGTGTCAACAAGTCTTCTTTAGAGTATATCTCCAAGGGCCAAAGAACAACAACAATGAGCCCTGCTTCTGCATGCGTTTTTTATTTCAAAAGAGGCATAATCATGATAGGGAAGGGAGTGTAAATGTTTGTCAAGACAGTAAACCTGCTGGCAACCTCAAAGGCGTACACTGAATGTTGCAGATTTTCTCTTCAAACTGACTGGTATGTGACAAGCTGCCCTGTCTAAAATACTTTGTAGAGTCTAGTAGCACATCACTGAACCTAAAATCAAATATTGTATGCTAAATTTTCATTATTTGTCTTTTAAATCACTTTTGTGTACAGATAATGGTAAATGGATTGTACTTAACTTCACTCAAAGCGCTTTACACTATGTACATGTCACATGGCCAAGGCTGCTTTGCAAGGTGCGAACTGCTCATCAGAAAAGAATCAATCCCATGCACACATAAACACACTGGCAGCACAGCCATCAGGAGCAGTTTGTGGTCAGGCATCTTGCCCAAGGACTAGTTGACATGCAGACTGGAAGCGCTCGGGATCGAATCGCCGATCTATCTGGCCCAATAGCTGAGTGAAGAGCACTGCTAGTTACAAACGGACCTGCAGCAGAGAGTTAGTCTAGTTCATTGTGTTTCAGGTTAGGCCTGCTTCTTTGTCCCGTTGAGTGGAAACCAAGGTGTTAAGTTTATGTTGTGGTCTGGTAGTATCTGCAGCTGAAATGCATAGTGGTAATTAATCCGCTGGACCAGAGGTGTCCAAAGTTTTTCCATTTTGAGACCCAAAGCTGAGACCTAATGGTTTGCCATGAACCACGTATATTCATAAAGTTCCCTTAATGGACCGACTTCCTGTGCAAGTGTCACCCTACCCACTGTGAAAGAATGCAAAGAAAATGAATATTTAAATATTTAAAGAGCATTTTAAGCTCACAAAATATTAAGCAGTATAAACTGCGATTTATATTCTAATTGTTTTATTCATTTTTAATTGTTTTTCATGAGAAAAATCTAGTGGGCCAAATTGAACCTTATGGCCCCACTTTGAGTCCCCAGACCATGCAACAAATCATTAGTACACAGTACTAGCTGTGCTCTGACACAATTAATTCAATCCTTTACAGCTGCATATTTCATATTCATAGACAAAGTTAGAGTTGAGTCACTGCAAAACAAATGTGCATATATATATAATTATTTCACTATTTAATTAATTATTTCATGGTCCTGTGTTGCAGTGCTTCATGAATTTATTTTATCTGTCAACCTCGCCCATCAAAGTTGGTAGGCGGATCCTAACGATTGGTTACCCTGCGCATCAAGTCAAGGCAAATCAATTCCAGATAATGGATTGATGCAGAGCTAGTGAAAACATTCCAATACACTGAGTGGTGCTATTCACCTCTACATTGGTTTAGATACTCTATTACAGTTTTTCTTTTTGCTAATTGCTAAAACACTAAAACCCATTGGCTGAACAAAGTTCTCAGTTGCCTGAACTCATTTAGCTAATTGTTCAGTCTGTTGTCACCTTAAACCATTTCACATGTAAAACACAGTCTACAGATCTCACTTACACTTTTCAGCAAAACTCATTCTCATTCTCAAAACACATTCTGCACTCTAATGCACATGTCATCCATACTGGTAAACACAAGAAGCAACAATTCAATACAAAGAGAGCACACGTCATTGATTAAACACAACCACTCAAAATTGATTTCACTTGTTTCAAATGATGTGACACAACCAATATAAGCCAGTTCAGAGAGCAAACAGGTCGTTGAAGGTGGGAATGAGAAAGTCTGAGAATGGATAGAAGAAACTATGTGAGAGGACGAGAGCGTATGAGAGGTGGGGACGAGGAGGAAGAGGAGGAGGACAAGAAAGAAGAAGAGGAGGACAAAGAGGAAGAGGAAGACAAAGAGTGGAAATATCCGATGAAATTCAAGCAACAATCATAGACCATGTTCTTGTCCATGGACTGACAATGAGGGAAGCAGGACTTAGAGTGCAACCCAGTATGAGCCGATTCTCTGTGTCCACCACACTAAGGACATTCAGAGAAGAGAACAGGTACAGTATACTACTGTATTTTTGTAACTGCAAATTTACTGTACTACACTACATGCAGCTGTTTCAATAGACATTTGTAAAGTTCATCACTGTATGTATTGTACTGCATGAATATTTTTTGGAACTGCACATCTACTTTTTGTAGAATTGCAATAAACAAATTGTCTGGCCCTGAACATTGTGCTTTCCATTTGTTTACAGTACTGACTGCTCGATAGATTTTGACTGGTTGCAGGTTCATATCAACAAAGAACAAGAATTACAGTATCACAGAGACAAAGGACGAGTTTGTGAGATGCAGGGTACAGCACTGTAAAAATACAAGGAGGAGGAAGAACAAAAAAATTGCAAAGAGCAAAGCAGAGTAGTTTGAACAATGTGTTTTCTATTTTTTGGTGTATTGTTTACTGACTGCTTGATAGTGTATATCATTTTGATCGCTTCGTTTATGACTTGAGAGCAGTGTTTGGTTTTGAGCACAGGTAAAACTGTTTTGAGACGAAAGTTTGATTTTGCAAGAGGAGTCAGAGGTTTTGTAAATAGTGCTGGAAGATGAGGTTTTGTGTTTAATGTTTTAAGAAAATGGAGCAAGGTTTCAGAAATTGTGTTTTAGCAATTGAGAAAAACTGTAATCTGGGGACGATTGGGCGGATCTGCCTAAAAGTCTAAAGTTTTACATATCTGTGAATATCATAGAAATGGTTTGTGATAGAGAGATGCATTTTTTTGCACTGTTTTCCTGAGATTCCGCTGAAAACGGAGATGTCTGTCCGACACTTCCTTGTTGTTCTATTCCACCGTGTAAAAGACCAAAGACCAGCTGCCAGTGTCTGAGGTAGCTGCAGCTGTTATGGGCATTTGTTTTTATTTTTTATTTCATAAAACAGTCGTCAGTGTTGTATTAGACTCGCTGGACGTAGCATTTCCATTACGTGATTTCTGCATTCATTTGCAAGGTTTTCTTAAGTAATCCCTCAATCGCTGCCACTGTGCGGGGCAGCTGCCTCTGAAATGCCGCTGCCCTGCCAGTGTCTGGGGCAGCTGTCCACACACCGGCAGCTGCCGTAGCAAGTCAGTGGCAGCTGCCGCTGCCTTGGCGGTGTGTGGGCAGCTTACACTGAAATGCCACTGCCCTGCTGGTATGTGGGGCTGTGTATTTCCTTTCCAGCAACAGTTTGCTGCAGAATGACACCCATAACCTGTTAACCTGCCGCTGTTAGCTACTAACTATAAACTACAGGTATCTCACTCGCAGATGCCCATAACAGCAGCAGCTGCCATGGCAGTAACTGCCCCAGACATTGCCAGGTCAGTGGCAGCTGATCCAGGGACCGGAACTGCCGCGGCAGTGCCACTACTAGCTGCCGCTGCCACGAATTGAGCCAGCCCTTGCTGGAAAATGGCGTGTGCAGTGGGGTTTAGGAGTTAGTCCCCAGAGGGTTAAACAAAACTTTATTTGCAACGGCTAAAAATCAAGGGGAAGACTCGGTCCTGCCTGGAACTGCTAAGAGAAGCAGCAAATTTGATTGAGGAAGCTCTGAGCAGAACTCCTCCGGCTCTGGCGGCTCAGTCACAGCAGATACCTGCCATCGTCTCTATCCAGGCACTCTACTTCAGACCAAAGCAATGGATCAGACTAGATTAGCATTAGCCCCACCCACTGACTTTGATGGGTGAGCTTGACAGTTTGACAATTCATGAAGCACTGCAACACAGGACCATGAAATGGAAATGTAAATCATAAAATGGAAATAGTGAAATAATTATACATGTTTTTTTTTTGTTTTTTTTTACATAAAATGAATCGGTATTTTAATGAATTAATGACACATTTAATAACACATTTATGTATTTAATTCCAATTTTAATTAATTAATGACACATTTAAGTAATTATTTAATGATGTATTTATTTATTTAATTTTGGCACTTTTAGTCCTCCATAGTAGGGTGTGGAGAGGTTGGCGTGTGAGTGTGGTTGTATTTCATGCCTATATGTGTAAAATGAAGGGAAACAAGAATTTCCCCATTGAGGGATTAATAAAAGAAATCTTCTTCAAACAGATTCAGATTTGATAAGGGGATTCAAGACTGGATTTAAAAATCTGTGCTGAGGACCACAGAAGCCCAAACCCTACAGGATGCATTGAAGAACTATCTTATTTTCCTTTTACTGTATTTTGCTGAAGATCTGAGATTAGAAGATTGTATGTACTAAAATTCGACCAGTTGTCATGAGCAATTAATCCAATTACATCTGACAAAACAGAGCTTTTATATGATGATTCACTACCTCTTATCTTTTCTTTCAACAGATAAAATCCTCTCAATGTTCAAAGGCATCGGATCAGAGGGGAAACCTGCTGTTAAGAAAGAATGCTCTGCATATGCCATATGTAAATACTGGGCATGATGAATTCATAGCTCATCTTGCCTTTGGCATACTAGTTCCTCTTACACAGCCACTATCTCACCCTGTTCTACCCTAATGATCAAATGGATCCTCGAGTTTCCACAACCACTGAATGAGAGGGATAAGTGTCATATGATTAATGCTGTTTTGGGGGCTTTTCCACCCCAATGAAGATAACACTGCACCTTGTGGCATTATAAGTCTTTAAACCACAAATACTGCACTAAATATCTGCTATCTGCTAATATTCAGCAGTTAACGAATATAAAAGCTCCTGTACTAAAGAGGTTATATGACACTTTTATATACTGTACAGTACGTGTGTGTTATATTATGCTGCAATGAGGATTTGGGCTGGGGAGGATTCAGCTCAGATGTGACAATCAGACTTATCACATCCGCAGTCATGAGATTTGGGTGTAAGTATGTGTGTTGACACGTTTGTCTGCAGGAGAGCAGCTACAGAAGCAGGATCAGGGCTCCGATTTTTAATCTAATCTCCGAGACATGGCAGACTACCTCCTATTAGCATTCTGCTGCTGCTGGGTTTTGTGAACAGCTCTAAGAAGCTTTTGGGTAGAAATCTGCCTATCGTCTTCAGAAGGCTACAGAGTCTGCAAGATGGTACATTAAGTTTGCACTTCAGGGGATGAATGTAGAGTGCAGAGCTTAATAGAGACGGCTAAAGCGTTAGCCTGAGAAGGTATGACCTGTGGAGAGGAGCTGTTTGGGTGGCTCCAGGTTCAGGTTTAGCGAGGAGACCAGATAAGGAAAGAATGACAGGTCTGCTGAGTTTGTTGAACCCCTTTGTGTTGCAGGGAAAACTGCTGGGCAACATATCTAAAAACATGCTCATATACTAATACATGTATTTTAGGTTCGCACATTCTGTGTTGTAATGCTAGAGATAGGTCTTGGTTTCGAGAGCCAAGATATTTGTCAGCTAAGTATTCTGTAATAAAATGTAGCTATCAAAACCACAAAGAGTACACCTGAAAACCAGCTTCAGTCTCTAAATCCTGCACCACCTACTGAGATGTCCTGGACCAACCCTAACCCAAAGACATTTTGAAATTATTAGCTGCATATTAGCTACCTAAGTAGGCTATATACTGTCTGGTCTTGGTCTTGACTCAGTCTCACCCTACCTTGGTCTTGGTCTTGACTTTTTCGTGGTCTTGACTACAACACTATTAGAAGTGATGCTTTTGCTTCTCTTCATACCAGTAACGGGGTTGATTCTCATCAACGTTCTCATCTCATTGTGTTCTCTCCTGCATCCGGGCGTGTTCATTGGAAGGTAGATGCTGACACTAGCTCAAGTCCCTCCCTATCTGCCTGACACTCTGCTTCCTGTTTCATGCAGACTTTAATGCAGCTAATTCTTTGGGATATTAGACATGGTGTGATGTGTGGATCAACGACAGATGTCATAACCGACAACCTGACCCTGCATTAAGATGATTACTTCATCTCTGTTCTATTTAATGGCTTTTATTGCTTTTTAGAAAAAAAACATGCTGACGTCTGTGTTTTCACACATAAATGTGTCAATCACAGCTGACACACACACACACACAAACACACACACACACACACACACGCATACACCCCCACATGTATGCATGCTGACTATTTCTGAGGCATAAGCACTCCACTATGGAATGTGTTGCTTTCTGCTGCAATGTCATTTCGAGTTCTCCTGCATGGCTGCGTGTATTTTTCTAGTTACACCGATCTCATTTATCAAAAGTGACAGGGAGGCGTTTTCATAAGAGCCACTCAGGGTAAAGATCAGCTTATTCAGCTAACTAACAGAAAGAACAGAAAGAAAACACCCTGGCAGTCATTCCACAGCTCCTTCGCTCTCTTGTTAATAACCCCACGGCTAGCTCAGTGGTGGCTCTGCATCTGCCGGCTCTGCTACATGCCTGCCTCCCTCGCTCTCTGCTAGGCAGGTCTGAACCCTTCTTCTAGGAGGCTCTGTTCAAATGATTAATAATTTCAGTTGGAAGCAGAAGTGACATCATGAAATTGCTTTTCTATTGTCTGGCTAATTAACCTTCTTGCTTGGTGCTCTGAATAGTCTCTTACATTCCTCTTTGGTGTGACAGCAGGACTATGGGGCCGCTGAGCTTCCAAAGAACGCCAACATTTCCCTCAATGGAGTGGCGGGGCTGTGAGCTGGCCTTTCGGGTGGAAAATACTTCCCGTATATAAAGTGACAAAGGATGCTCTGCAATGGCATTTTACATTTTAGACATTCTGCTGCCAATCATACAGAGAAGCTTCAACAAGTACAACTGTGAAAGAAACTTTAAACAAAGACTGCAGAAAAACACTGACACAGCACACACACTATATGTATGTATGTGTGTATGCAGCACTGTTCTGCAGGGATGTTTCCAAGCTTGGATTCAGGTTTGAGTTAAACTAATTGTTGTTGCATTTTGAGGTTTTCTGTCTGCAACTGAACAACAGTGCTATCAATCGATAACATTACTCTCTAAAGTCATTTCTGAGATCTCGCATTGCAAAAAACCTCCAGTTTAGTCAAACTTATTTGAAGAGAAAGCAAATGTGAAGAATAACATTATGGCCAAAGCTTTAACCTGCTGTGCTGAGCGTATTTGTTTAAAGTTAACGCTCTAGCTGAATTCTAGCAGAATCAAAAAACAATGACCACAAAACAAGAAAAAAAAACAACCATCCAAATTTCTATGTGGAAAAGTCACCACGACCCGGTCAGTCCTCCGTGCCGACTCTTTGGTGAACTGTCCGCCAGAAACAGCCTCTGTCTGGGCAGTTAGACCTGGGTTGATCCCTCTGTTTACTGCTGGTGATGATGTGATGCAATTCTGAACTTGTTATAACAAACAGTAATGTAATCGTCGGTAGTGTCTTTTGCACCTTACATGAGAAAAGATCTTTGAATTTATGTGGAAAAGTTGGCATGACCTCTGGAGCCTCCTTCTGGGCAGTGAGAGCTGGGTAAGTCCCTCTGTGTACTGATGGTGATTATGGCTTCATCTCTTTCCACTATATAAGGCAGGTCAGGATGTAGAGATTTACAGTGGAAACCGGGTGAAAACCCACAAAAATAAAATCATAGATTAAAGTTAAAGTTGTATTAATGTGTGGTTCAGGTTATTGATGACAACTCAAACTGTCTACAATACAAAGGTCAGGACTTTATTCCCACTCCTAAGCACTCTAGGGTCTAGAGGCTTAAAGGGTTATTAGTGCCATAACTGGTTCACTCACTTTGGTTTTACATTCAAGTGAAGTGTTAGCTAAGTAAGCTAAGCACAGTGGCAGCTACAGGCTGAGCTGATATTGTTGCAAATGAAAACAAAGGAATACATTTTTGTGACTCTGGAGGAATGACTGTCAATCAAGCAAAACTTATTTTAGTTGAAGTCTTTTTAGTGAAACCAATCATTCAAACTCATCACAGACACACAGAAGAATTAAAAGGATCTTTTGATACCAGAAAATCTTTTGACAAAAATGTATTGGCTTTATAGTTCAAGAATCTCCAGGATTTCCTGAGCACTGCAGAAGTCTGCAGCTCCAGACCTTCATGAAATATTGATAAGTGTATCATATGTGCAAATGGGGAACCAAACACAGATAAAACAAAGGACAAAAGTCAAAAAGCAGTTTTAAAAAGCAGTGCTGTGCTCCTATCTGAAGTATGCCTCCTCTGCTGCTGTAACGCAGCCGCAGCCTCTAACCTCCCTCTCTGCACTATAGATCACAATGGCACGGATCACTGACCTTCACGGTCAAGCCTCTCCAGGGACAATACTGTGAGAGATAACAGGCTCCAATGAGAGGAGTCTCCTCAAATGCCAGGGCGGCTGAGTAGAGGGCAACACACACCATGGACTGCAGCCTCTTGGACAAACAAGATTTCAGACTTAGAGAAAGAGAATCTATAAAATATTAACATCAGAATCATGTATTGAAACCACAACAGTGCATAGATTTGATCAAAGATTTAGAACAGGTTTAAAAGCTGAGACGCCCCAAATTCTCAAATAGAAGCAAAAATAGAAGGTTTCTCTTGATCTGTTGCTTCTCTTCCTAACAGAGGAGAAATAAGACAAACTGCAGGAACTTCTATGAACCAGTGAATACATACAACTGTTACTTTATTTCTGCTTTGGTCTTTCTTTTTAATCCCTGTGAAGCGTAACGCGTGTTTTACAATGAAAACCTCACAGCTCTTTAAGATTCATTGACAGTAATGTAACAGTATTTCTGTCAAAAAGAGAGAGAGGTGAGTACGACAGCACTCCATTGGTGTACTGATGGAATTGGTGCTGTAGAAATGCATATTATGCTGAATTTATCAATAGGGAAACACTGAAGTTTGCATCAGTTATAAGTCCAGAGTCAGATCATTGCTCTACATTTTTTCAAGTTTAAAAGAGGGACCAGGTAGGGAGATACACTGTCCACAGGCCTGTTTACATTCAGTGCTGAGCCCCAGCTGAAGCTATCAGGCAGAATCCACAGATACATAATATGATGGATGAAGAAGAGAAAATAGCCTTATTTGCAAATGACATATTGATATTTATACAACACAACCTGTCTTCAGTGTCTGCACTTTTGCAGCGTCTGCATACATGTCTCATGTACAATCTCATGGTACAAAGTTAATTAGAGTAAATCAAAGGCAGAGATAGCTGATATCTGCAACACGGCCCTCACAACATTCTCTGTAGGGTTTTTAACATTTACACCCAGCTTCTTACAACTATTCAGATCAGATGATAATAAGTTACTTGATGTGATGGGATGTCCTTCTACCTTTTGTAGGTTGAGTGTTTGGTAGAGTAGAAACACTTGGAAAGCACAGACCCTCACCAACTGTTTTGTTTCTACAGTGAGATAGCAAGCAGCATTTTATCACAGACAGCGATGTTAGAAAAAATATTTTGTATATCCACCCCGGGCCACTAGTTTTTCTTTAATAGTGCTGACAAACAAACAAACAGCACTGAAAACGTAACCTCCCTGGCAGAGGTAATGAACATACATAGGTCTATTTTTAATAAACTCATATGCAAATTTATAAGGAAAACAAAATAATATTATTGGAAACACTCCGCTCATTAAAGGACAGAGGAGGTCTGAGTGACCAAACTCATTGCTGTGGTCAAATGAATTAACAACCAGGAGACAGGAGTGCTCAGATAGAACATTTGTTCAGGGGTGTTTGTCAGTTTAACCTTTAAAATAAAGATTGAATTATGGGTAATCCTTGTCAAGAGCCATGTCAGTTGTTGATAATACAGACTTCCTTTCTTTTCCATCATTGTGGCATTGTGGATTCAGATGGTGGGCATTGAAAGACTATCATAAACCAGCTAATTGAGAGCTCAACTTCACAATCAGTTTCACCTGCAATCACCTACACACATTGAATTCCACACAGACAGCATATATAATGGTAATACCAACTAAAATCATTTCTGCCTCATTTACAGGCTGCCGACAGCTGACATGATGGAAAATATCTTCTGTGTGGAAGAGAAATTAAATTAATTATTGAGGGCAGAACTTCTGTATGAGTTGGCACAAAGTAATCTGAAGAGAAGATAAAAAAAAAATACTTTTTAGGACTCCATTGATAGTTTCAGTGTTTGATGGAGGCTCATTATCAGCTTTATGTCAGAGGAAATGGACCATGACTGGGGATCATTCACATATCTGCTGGGACTGTTCAGTATTGCAGGTATTTTGGAAAGATATGAAAGAGGAGATTGAAAAAATAATGAAAATTGCCATTTCAATGGATTCTGTGTTGTTTTGCGACCAAAGATATACACCAAGCAGACTTTTAGTGATTGCTAGAAAAACTATAAATGGGAGGAAAGTGCTCTCACCAACACAAACTCAATGACTGAGAGGCTGAAACAAGTCTACACAATGGAATATATATATATATATATATATATATATATATATATATATATATATATATATATATATATATGTAACAAAACTGCAAATAAATGTTACAAATATGGACTCAAGTTTGAATGCTCGGATGTGGACAGATGTATTTGGAAAACTACAAACAATTGAAGCTCCCTGTCAAAGGTTGTTTAACTGTGTTTTATGTTTTATATTACAGATATTGAAATTTAATACAATGTTAGGCCTTACTGTAAAGCCCTACACAGCCTCGCTCCACAGTGCAGTAACTCTGTGACCTACTTAGCCAACTTGAAACAATCAGACCTCTCAGGTCACTCCAGTTAAATGTGCTATATAGAGATGGTAAACTTTTGCTTTCTTACCCTCATCTTCAGTGAATAAATGATGGAGGATGTGGGAAAGTATTCATTATAACACAACAAGTCAAACATGTGGACGGTGTAAGTGGTTAAAAAAAGAACATTCTTGAACTGGAAAGTTAGTTTTGATCCTTGAAACAACCCAAACACTCGGTTGTCCTATGAAAGTTGTCCTTGAGCGACACTCTTGACTCCCAGTCTATTGCTCATTCACTGAGAGTGTCTCCGGATAAGAGCGTCGGCTAAATGTCAGAACTGTAAAATGTAAATTACAAGTTCAGAAAGGATTCAGGAAACTCAATGACACAACCACCTTTGTCTCCACAACATGGCACGAATACCTATTATTCTACAGACTGAGCAGAACTCTCGGTTTGTGAACAGCCCTGCAGTGTAGAAACCACACACACACACACACACACACACACACACACACACACACACACACACACACACACATACACACTCCTGTGTAGCTCCGCACTGCACATTGCCTTACTTTGATATTCATTATTCTTACCTGCTTCTCACTGTTTATGATGTGCCCTGCATTGCTCTGCTGTCAAGAAGGGACTCGTTGCTCTTTAAGCTATAAGCGAATCATAACACACATAGATTATGCATGCAGCTCGGCTCATACATCCCAGCCCCCAGACTCTGAGGCCAATCACACAAGGAGCCCAAGAGAGCACAGAGAGCTGTGTTTGCGGAATTATCTTCCAAACACAAAACAATAAGCTATAGTTAACCCATTTGCCTGCCAGCATCACTCTCTCAGTGCTCTCCTCCACCATCCACAGAGCTGTCCCCGTGTGAAGGCTTTTAATCATGAGGATAAAAACTGTTTTTTTTTTTTTACTTTTTATGAATGCAACAACAAACCACTGTTAATCCATATAAACTAATATTTACCTCCACAGATCAGAGAATTCCATTTCATTCCATTTGTCTCAACATAAATAAAACGTCCATCACTGTCTCATTTCATTAGGTGATTTGTTTAACCAACTCCAATTAGGTGTGGACAAAAAGGACAAGTCAAAACATACAATTATATTCCATGAAAGCATAAGGAGACGTGTTGTGTTGCTCGACATGAAAAATAAAAGCAGTATGCTGGATGCAAAAACAAATCATGTGTTTGAAGTTTTATTGGTTATTCCTCTAACTCTCGTGCTGACAAGAACTCTGCCCAAATCAATTTCATCAGCATCTGCAGACTGAAACTACAGAACAGGATCAGGGATGATGGTGGGTCTGTGATTGGACTGTGAAAGCCAGGTGTAACACACACCTTACACTAATCCTTGCATTGGCACAAACTGTTGCCATTGGATAGAAACACTGAGGTGCTATATCGCCCTATATGATCATAATTGCTAGGATACTGGGCTGTTCTTATAATATCCCTAACAGTGGTTCTTAATTGTGTGGGTGGCAGCAGACAGGGCACACATGAGCAGGTGGAAATATGTGTGGCTAACTGAATCTGATGTGTGTGGGCACAACAAACAAACAAGTGCTTTTATATCGATGTTAAGATTTATGTGAAAACCTATGCAGATAACTAAACTGTTTGTGTGTATGTATGTATGTGTATGTGTGTGTGTGTGTGTGTGTGTGTGTGTGTGTTGGACACATTTTGACAAGTGAAGCTCATCAAGTCAATCTATGTTTGTCTGTGGCAGCTTGATTTTAAAAGGGAAAATGGCAGAAACAGTTTGAGGACCGCTGCCTAAAACCTTAAACGTGGGTTTTGTGACTTTACAGAGAGCTTTTATTTTTCAGCATAAGACATAATATTAAAAACGTAAAAAAATAAAAGAACGTATCAGGACTCTCTCCAGATAATGTGAAGGTTTGCCAGTTGTCTGTTCATCTTTGACTGCTGCAGTAGCAGCTGTGACAGAGTAGGTGGAAGATTCATAACAAACCCACATGAGATTCAACAGCTGCAGCGTTCTCTGCCTTTACTGGCACTTTACCACTGTGAGAGGCCAGAAATACTCCAGTGACAAAATGACTGTACAATAAGGAGTTTATTGCTGATGCCTCTGTATGACCTGCTAAACACCATCATCGAGAGGATTAGCTACTACTATACAGTTATTCTTAATGTCACCTAGTCACATTCAGTCAAATTCCCCTCAAAATTAATGAAATTAGACGGTGGAAACAATGCTGCTAATAATATAATGAAAGTTTCTTGTAGGGGCTTTAAAGCCTCATGTAGAACTTTTCTACCATAAAATATATCATAAACATTTATCATTCATATATCTGTTCTCACACTATGTAACTCTGGGCTCTGGGTACAATCACATGCAAGAAGTACATGCTTTATGGCACTAAGTCACACACCACCATATAACTGCTATTAACTAACGTTAGTTCAGTTTGTTAACCGGGCTACCTGGACTGTGAGCTCAGTGGGGGAGTGTTAGTGTTGTACCACAGGCGTTTTAGACCACTGGGAAAAGGAGATTTTCAGATGGGGAGCTGAGCCAGAACCGGAGCTGGGTAAGTAGGGAATGTATGCCTCTATGGACATAATGGCAGAGAAGAAGCAAAGAAGGGAAGAGAGAGCAAGTGACCAAGAAGCTGCCAGGCAAATCAATAAATCTGGGACTGACTTTTAGTGGTTGGTGAGAGCTTGGTGAAATAAAAGGAAAGACAGACACCGAGCTGGGCTGACTGCTGTTGGATAGTCAGTAATATTAACTGGCTGCTATGTCTGCTGTTGTTGACCTTGTTGATGTTTGGCTGTTAGCAAAGTTGTCAAATGTGATCACTTTTATAAATGAATTAAATTTAAAGGACATCATTATGCCACAGTCAGTGTTATCATAGGAGAACCTGCAAATCTCTTTTTCATCACCTCCAACGTTGAAATCACTACTACTACTCCACTATCACGTCCACTCCACTCTGCCACTGAATATAGACACACTTGATATCACACGTCACACTTGGCTCATCCCACACACACTCCATCACTGTGTTATAGGTCAGCACATTGTTCCTCGTTCACTCACAGAGCTGCTGTAGCCTTCTGCACGTTCATGCAGCACAGAGCGCTTCAAAAATACACTGCCCAGTCGTGTTCTCTCTATCTCAGAGATTGTTTCTAGATTCACAACTTCACTCTTATCTGTGTGCGTCAGACACGTCCCACATCCTCCCACACAGAAGCCTGGCAGGCGCGCAAGCATGCACAATATTCTCACTTACACTCGATCACAGTTGGAGAGTATCTCATTCCTTTTTTAAAATGCAGGATGATTTGCTGAGTGCAAATGACAACACCCTGTTTCACACGTATTCAGCTGCAGACATTCATGCCAAATAGCAGAATGTGGCTCGGTTGGCAAGCGGATGATTACGAGCCCATATGGAACCAACTGGCGACTACTTTGCAGCTTTGCAGCAAAGCCCTTCAGACACAGACACAAAGAGTGGTAACGTTTGAGCGGCCAGGCAACGCTGACTATATGATTTGATTTTAAAATGGGACCTATTCATACAAATCATACGAGTGATCTGAAGTATCAGTCATTTCTAATTGATCTCACTCAACAAAGTGTGTTTCCAGGTGATGGAAGTACTGAAAAAGCCTTTTGTGTCTCCAGAGGGAGCTGCGTGAAGTCTGATAAATGCCTTCAAGTGATGTCACTAGAGGCTACATTAGCTGACCGATCGAACTGTCGGAGGTCAAGTTGCATTGTGGGTATTGTAGGTGCCAGCCTCTGACAAAGAAGAAGAATGTGTGGACTAAAAGCAGATAAGATCACCATTTGTGCTGCATCAGTTTTTCACTCCTTGAGTGAACTCTGAATCAGTACAGTACTCTTTCAACTCTTTACCTTGGAAATAATAATAATAAAAAAAAATCTCCACTTATCAACTTCTGGCGCTTTCAAATGCATCTCATGATCTTTATCTGCAGAATAGATTTTGTTCTTTTGTCATGGAGATATCTCAGTTGCTGTCATGTGACCAGACAAGAACCTCCTGTCAGGACACATGAAGGCAAACGTACCTGTGTGTCTTTGGTCTGTCATTATGAGCTGCTGTATCTAATGAACAGAAACAAACATGTTATGTCAACGCCAATATTGATATCTTGCTTCATATTAAAGGATATTTGATATTTTGGTATATGGCGGTCAGCACGCCCCCAGGTTGGAGAAGCAGCAGCAAGCTAAGCACTGTATTGCTGTGGACGGGGGCAGAAACTAAACAGATTTTAGCATACAAAGAAAGGCAGAACTAAAAAATCAACATCAGTCTAAGTGTAGGCTATATTTAGAATATTTTCACTGTTTTACCTTGACATCAGACAGCTCTGAAGCATTTACATCAATCTATGCTCTGTTCAAAGCCACCAGACTTCACTGACAAAGAACGCAATTTTACAGCGCAGAACACAGAGAGTTGTTTGTGTTATTATGTGACTTCTGCGTTTTAACATGTTAGTTCAGGTCCTGCTTTTTCACCATGGTAAGAAAAAAGTCCTACTGTAGGTAACACACAGACTATGGATTAGTACCTCGTACAACCACACATCACATGACCCCAAACCATCCTTTAGTCAGAGTCTTAAGTAAAAAAAAACATGGCCTCTGAAATAAGTGATTGCAGTCTAAGGTAAACAAATGGAGCTCTGCCTTGCAGAGAGTAGTGTTAGTAGTGTTAATGCTCTTTACCACATTTCATCATTTGCAGAGTATCTTGAACATCATACAAGAGTGACCTGAAAGCGTCAGTCATATCTTACAACACGAAATGTTTCCTGAGTGTGAAAGTTAAAGGATAATTGATTTCACTCAACAGAGTGTGTTTCATTTCCTCAAAGCATCTTAAAACTAAAAGATTTAATGTTTAAACGTTAACTAAGGTTCACTGCACTGACTGGATAACTTGCTGACTTGATAACGTAATTACTGGAAAAATGAACCTTCTCATTGTACAGATTTCTCAGATGGGATTTGAACCAGCAATTCTAACCATGAGACTTTTCACCATAGAGCAGGGGTGTGTGCAGGTGAAGACAAACAGGCCATTTATCAGCTTTGGAAACAGACGTGATCACAGCACGGAGGATAGCAATTGATATGGCGGTCACGGTGGTGAAGATGACGATGATGAGGGTTTATTTTATGTGCCTCTGAACCACGGGGTGGAGTGAGGGGTACTGTAGCTTTGAAACATTAAGGCTAAACCTCTTTGTGGGATTTACTATTATCACACTCCCTGATGGATGGTGTAGTCGTTAGTTCAGAAATGACAGAGTTCAACAGTTGAGGAAGTAAATAAAAGCTGGTCGTTACAGCATTCTAATGCAACCCTTATATAACTGGTTTCATATATATTACAGCCTGGGCTTAATGCATAGCAGCTACAGCACTCCCCACAGCCCCACAAAGCATTAAAGTCGAATGAAACACGACAGGAACTGCTGTAAACTGGTCTCCTGCAGCTCTCTCGCTGCTCTCAGTGAACCAATGGGGAGGTTTTTCTAGATCATTCTGAGATGAATGCAACCCTCCGCAGGGATCCTGTCTTTTGTGGACCATGAACCGTGCAGAGCAGCTGACCCACTTTACACTGTTTAGTATTTGTTGAGTTTGCTTTAGTTCAGATGCTTCACAGGACGTTCAAGGGGAGTGTTCATGGCCTGGATTTTGGCTGCTTACTGTAAAAGAAAGAGATTAATTAACTTCTAAAACTGTATCGACAGAACACAGGGTAATCTTGAGGTAATGAGAGCAATTAAAGCTCAACAAAATATTAATAAGGGTGGATATATTCTCTGTACTTTGCCCAGTCAATACAAGTCCCATAATGTGCTGTGCTGCTTTTTCCTGAGGGGGAACTATGGCCTCTCAGAATGCAGTTTGCATCTGTGGCAAACACAAGGCGAAAGAGAATTCAAAGAGGCATAAGTAGTCTGGAGCAGACACTGTGCCTCCATAAACACTCTGTAGATAATTCATTTGCTGCTTTCTGCTGTCAAATAAGTCATTGGTGTAATGAAAAGCTGTGTGTGTGTGTGTGTGACCAGCGGGTATAGTTAGCCATGGAAGCGTCAACTGCATGGGGATAAAATGTCATTATATTGTTCATTTCAACCCTCGACTCATAATGATTAAGACATGTTCTGGGCCAAGCTCAGGGTCATAACCTGAAGAGCAGCAGATGCACACAGTGAAACAGGAAACACAGTGTTTACTGCTCAAACACTCAGATTCCCATCCAAAGACTTACCCCGAAACCCCACCAGGCACGTCTCTGCCACGTCGCGGCTGCGACGCTGTTTTGGTCCGTCCTCCACACGACGTCAAACCCCACCGGGAGCGTTTTAGAAGCGTTTAGCCCGCCAGGCTTTGTTTACTTGCTCAGATTTGGTAATTTTCCTGGTTTATGTGCTTCTAAATATGCTTCTACATGTGTAAATATGCTACATAGTTCATTTGTTTCGCTTTTGTCTGTTTTTACGACCGGCAGTTTGCACAGGGTATTTTATTTTGAAAATCCACCGGATTCTCTATGCTGTTTCTGTGTCTGGCTTCCACCAGCCTGAGGTGCTCTGTGTAAACTGACACATCAAAAATAGAACAGCTGTGTATTCCCTGTGGAGCTTCTGGGACGCTTCTGAACCGGACCGCAGAAGAGCCAGTGGGGTTTAAAACATTGACTAGAATGGCTGCACAATGCGGTGCATCTGCGTCCGTTGGAATTTGGGGGTTACCGTACATTTCATATTTTTGTTGGTCACAGCAGAAAGAAACAATGCCCGTGCTGCTGTTTAAATGTCTCCTTACAGGATGTGGATTCTGGTTTGAATTCTTCTTGTGTTCAAAACAGTAACAGCAGCACAGCCATGACTGACTTACTGCTCTGATAGCTACAATTTCAAATTCTGTATCATCCATTTTGTTTTCTTCAGAACACAATCCAAGTCCAAATCAGATCACTGTCAAAACGCCTGTCAAAAGGATGTTCAGATGTACTATGTATGTAACAACAGCTTTACACTGGGATGGAACTGAGGTGCTTCTGTTTTGTAGTAGTGGTGTTGAAAAATAAGGACCACACCGTTTGGTGTCTTCGCCCATTTTTTGATCTTTAGGTGGAAGAAGAAGGTCTGCCAAGATGGCGGCAACTGAAGCCACATATTCTGAGCTTCAAAAGGCTCAACAGAAACCTGTGGGTGATGACACGCTTACGCTGTCCAGTCATTACACTGTCAGTGGTCAGGACTCTCCAAGATACTGATAATGATGTTCAGCTGTCAGGAGTGTCTCTTCCTCTCCTGCCTACAGCAGTGGGAACTTCCAGGTAATGACCTCCTAGTCTAATCAATGACTTCACATGCTTCCTATCATATATACACACTCCCTGTTAGTGCTTTGTGTTTGCTGACTCTTGAATCAACTTCATGTGTGACTGCTAGTTTGTGAGTTTGTCGTTTTCTGTGCTTTCTGTGAGACAGACGTTGGATAGTCTTGTTGGCTTCTTACACACACATGCGCGCACACACACACACACACACACACACACACACACACAAAGCATAGAAGCACGGCAGAATGAAATGAGTGTAAGCCAAAATGCAGTGATGTGTAGACAAGTGGGAGATGAGGTTATTATCGGAGACAATTTTATTAAACTACCTGTCTCAAACACACTGAGAGTGATTCTCTCTCTGAGCTTGGCTTTCTGACCGTTTGATTACACACAGCGATCTGAAAGCACTGCAGTCTGCTGGAGGATTAAATGACATTTTAAATGAGAGGCTTTGTGGTAGCTTGATACAAATCTGCTGTGTGTAAACTTTACAAAACTACAGTGCAGAACAGAATGATGCTAATCTCTCCCGACCTTTTGAAGTCATACAGCTAAAGCATGGAGTTTCACAGTGGTCTTTGCCGGAGGAAATGAGCTGTGTGATACAAGTCATCTCAGGTACTTAATAGTTCACCACTGAGTTCCATCAGATAAACTAATATTTACTGCTGCCGATATAGAGACACTCACTGCAGCAGAGTATATGTGAAGGAATGTGTCCAGGATGCAATGCACTTTCGTATCCAAATGAGCACTCAGCCTGTATGTGAGTGTGTTTTTGCGACTTTAAAGTATCATGTCATAGTTAGCATAGCATGTCAACAGCATCAAAATATTTCAATAGCCTGACCGCTGACCAATCAGATCACTGATAAATCATCAGTCCAACAGGATCCTGAGTTACAATAATTTAATTAGTGATAAGGACAAATATCTGTGCAGCACATTTCCAAAACAGTTTGTTTGTATTCAAAGACAACCTGAAGCCGAGGATATCCACACTTATTTTACCTACTTTTATGTCCACGTGAACGTGAATAACAAAGTCTGGCAGGCAAAAAGCTTCTGAATCGCTCCTGGTGGCATTTGAAGTCGCGTGGAGAGTGAACCAAAGTGCTGTAGCCATGACGTGACAGAGACGTGCCAGGTGAGTTAAGGCTGTTAGCCTTACTTTTAATATTTGGAAGTTATTTATAGTTTCTTGTGATTATATTCTTTACATTTCACTTTGTTCAATATCACTTCTCTCTGTAACTGAGCATTTTATCTCATCTTAATACTCCATTCATGAATCTGATTCTGTGTTAAATATGTGTGTTTTGTACTATTTCCCAAAACCACTACAGAGCTGAGCAGTGAGTGCTGTGGAAAGTGGACCATCAGTTGCTCTTGACTCTCTGATGATCAGAGGTGGCTGTAGAGAACATCTTTACAAGTAAGAAGGTCATAATATTCACAGTCAATAAAAGCACCTGCTAGAAGTTTAAGTATCATTTCAAATTACTAATTACTAATTATGGCACAGCAAACACACACTCTACCTCCTAGCCTTCAGCTACAGTCTCCTCCTGCTCACTCTGTTCCTCAGCTTCCCTTCCCTCCTGCTCCTCACTTGGCCAGCTCTCCTCCTTCCACCTGTTGCTGCGTAATAGCGTGTACCGCTGTCGGCCCTGTAGAAAACATCTCTGTAATTTTTGCACATTTGGCAGATTCTGCATCTTTATTTTTTGGCCTGCATCCCCCTTTCTTTCATTTTTGATGATCGACAAAAACGCCCTCCTTCATCAAGATGTCTGGACCTGACTTGAGAAACAGAAAGAGGTGTGATTGGGTTGACCTAGTATCATTATTGCCCCTGCTTTATGGGCCGACTGGATTTTTTGAATATTACAAATTAAAAGTATATCTGCTCAACAGAGTGAAAGCCAAAAATGCAGAAAAAATGCGACCTCTGATCGAGCTTATGATCAGAGACAACCAAGTAGCACTTAAACTCCTCATTAAAATCCAGCTAATGACATAGCAGCCTAAGACAGGTTGATCATGCAGTAATGTGTGTTACTGCCCTTAAATAATAAACGTATGAAAACAATACAGTGTAATCCGATGAATAGGATATGTGAAGGGCATATCTATGTGTCCTGAGATCATAACTTTCAGCACTGGCAAATATAAACATAGCAGCAACAAAATGTTGGTTTAAATTGCAGAAAACAGCAAAAGATCAACCATCGGTGAAGCACAGATGGGGAGCGCAGGCGATGGTTGAATAAGTGCCTTCTGTTTCTCCAGCGTCTGCTCGGCTTTACTGAGACTCGCCTGTGCAGATTCATCCATTAGTTCTGGAGGCGACGGATTTCTGGTGCCGTCAAGCCGTGGCAGCCTGCATGCTCAAATCCCTGTTTGTTTTCTCCAGGTGTCTCAGTGATACCAACACCAGCACCCCCACCCTCACCCCGCACTCGCTGGCACACAGTGACTCATGGTGCTATAAGCTTCAGGGCCAAATGCTGAAAAATAATGGCTCCCTCTGCAATTATCAACAATTATCTTCAGCTTGTGTGCGTACTGGTGGAGACAGCTGCCACTGGGATCAGTCAGGTCTCTGCTGCTCAGTCTGCCGTGGAGTACTTCCATAGATCCTGGATGGAAGATGGATGGAAAGTCGAAATCCAAAAGGCTTTAATTCACTGAGTACTGTGGGACAACTCCACAAGGAGTGCGGCCTGGTTAACTGGTGCTGACACACAACAAGACACTTACATGGTCCAGGACAAAACACAACAGAACCTCACCGATTCACTAGAGCAGATCAAATGCACTGTAGGACTGCAGAGCAAGCGTAACAACACTACAAGTACACCCGAGGAACCGTTTCAAGTCATACATAATGGTTTATTACAACTTGGGTCTTATTTTCTTACTTTGGCCTTTAAGTAATAATAATTATATTCCTAACCAATACAGACACTTCCTGAAAAAATGTTTCAAATTAAAGAACTTACAAAGGCAAAATCTAATAGGCTTTAATTTGAAACATCTTTTAGGAAGTGTTTAATTGATGGTAACTGGTGGTAAGGACAGTGGCTTCATGAATGAGAAGAAAATCTGTGTTAACAACTAATGCGGCATCTCAATTTGGATACTTCAAAACACATATCAAAACATATGTACGACTTACATTTGTATATTTAAGTATTCACTACAACCACTTCACATTTAGCAGCTTCCTCGGTCACCATTTTAACAATGCTAGTGGTCCCTCCTTTTCTGTTATGTAGACAAATTTGCGCCCTGAGGGCAAGAAGTGTCCAGCGTTTCACACTCAATCTTTTGCACTAACCGAGTACTCAGCGTACACTGACATTTCACAGAGCTGATAGTGTGAATGCACTCATTTCTCACAATAGCAGGTTGAAGACTGGAAGTAAAGCAATTGATACACAGCACTGAGTCTGCAGCCATGCTAGCTGCTCTGTGATACTGACTGGTACTTCTATAATTTGGGAATCAGTCTGTTTGAATATTGACTTTTAGTGTTGGCTTTGACACTAACCAAGCAGCAATTGTTCTCTTAAGAATTTGATTTGACAAACTGAAAATATTGAAGATTAGTAAAATGCTGGTAAATGTAATGTTATGTGACTCCCTGATATGTGGTGTTCAGAGACGTTCGTCCCAAATGAAAGGTTTGAAAAAGAAATGCTAAAGCACCCATAGGTGTGAAGCTCACTTTTATGAGGATTTAATTGAAACATATGGGAGGGAGCCCAGAGGAAATATAACGCAGGAGACTGTCTGCATATCTGAAGAATTTACACTCGTCTCCAGGTCTCAGCACTCCTGTGAAATGAACCTCAGAATAGAGCTTAATTGCAAGAGGTTCAATAGCTGTGGTAAAGAGGAGGAGAGGTAACCCTGTGTTGTTCTGTGTGAAATATATATAGATTATATGTAGATGATTGTTTACACCTGTTCAGACTCAATGCGGGGATGATATGAATAGTCTCACTCGATCCAGTAAATCAATATTTTGACTGAAAAATGAAAATGAACTGAAAGTGACAAACTGAAATTCAGGTCTGTTCCTCACGTGAAGTATTTGTGTCTGTGCCACGATAGTCTTGAGCATATGCTTTTTCTATCTCCTGTTTTCTCCTCTCTCTACCTTCCCACTTTCTCCCATCCTATATTTAAACTCAGCTCTCTCAGCATCAGCTCCTCGGACACAGACGGATACATCTTGACGGAGTGCAGCTGACATTAATATCTCCTGCACTGCTGTGATAGCCCAGCTTTCAGACAAGACAAATTCCTGTTCATTAGTTCAGCTTTCATTTACATCACAGGCATTTTTGCTGATGCCTTTATCCAGCGTGACTCTGTGACTAGTAGAAGAAGCTTAGATTCTTAGTTCTGCTGCGTTACTGCAACCAGTGGTAGAGAGCGCAGCCTCAATAATGCTAAACCGCAAGAATAATTTGATGTGATAACATGACAGACATAACAAATAAGAGGCACTGAAGTGAATTCTGATTGTGATTACAGTCCTGAGTTGAGCTTTGTTTTGAGTACACTGACTTCAAATTTGACTTCCTTGACTTCTCCTCGAGCACCACCAGAAGATCAAACCCTTCTAACCAAACCCCCCCCGCCACCCTGACTGTTTTCCTCATGAGTAGATTATGTACAAAATCTATGCAAAGGCATGAATGTCGGCTCATAACAGCAAATTATCCAACGAGTAAACTTAAGTAACACTTTCTGTGTGAACACTGTATGATGCATCTGGTGTGTGCTATGGACATCAAATGACTAATGTATGTTGCTCTTACATTATATACACTAACATTTATAATTGCATTTAAAAACATCATTATTTCAGAGGTGGAACTTGAGAATCTCCATGAGTCACTGTTGATGGTGACTTTTCCTCCTCTCTTTGTTTTCTCATCGTTTTCTTTCCTCTGTATCTAAATTGGACATCACCATTGACAATGTCCCTTTAATCCTGTTACAACTCTATTTTATTGTCATGTTTACACGTAGGCAGACAGCCCATGTGAAACATACATGAGCTGTGTCTGTGCACACGTAGGAGAGAGACAAGGGAAAAAAGGCAGAAAGGGAGCTGATGTGGGAGAGCGGGTGGGTCTGTCCTTTGTTCTGCCTGAATGCCTCCTCCAGCGCAGCGAGCGTTCATCACGCTGCCCTCCCACTCGTCCTCTGTCTCTACTTGGACACGCTGTTTGCATTAAGATGGAGGGATTACATCTCTGACTGACATACCTCCACTTCAACAAGTCCTCCAGAGGTTTGTGTTTCATCTGTGCTTTGATATAAAACTGGTGAAAAATATCATCAGTCAGGTGGGATAATCCCACTTGTTTTCAGTGCAGTTCAAGCTCACATGGGGAGTTCACCTGAATGACATTAAATTACCTGGAAACATGCGAGCCACACTGCAGTGTTTCAAAGTCCTGTCATGGAACAAACAGGAAATGCTAGTTTCACGACAAACTCACTGTCTTCCTGTTCTTGTAGCCTACATCACCCAAAGCATGATGGGAACCCTGGTGGAAAAAATCTATCAACAACCCCCCTGTTTCACCTTCACGATAGGAAGGAGAAACCACAGTGGCCCGAGTGAAAAACACAGAAGGCTCTATCTAGAGCCAGTGTTTAATTTGTCCATTCTGGGCTACTGTAGAAACATGGTGGTTCAAACATGGCGGATTCCATAAAAGAGGACCAGCTGTGTCTGTAGACAGAAAAGTCTAATTCTAAGGTAATAAAACCATAATGGTTATTATTTATGAATGAAAACAGTGTTATGAATATTATATTTTGCCATACTCCGTAAATAGAGCCCCCTCTGTGACACTGGAACTTTAAGAAAAGTGATAGGAGTTACAAAGTTTTTTTGACAGTATGAATGCTCAGAATGCCCAATTAATGTAGCCACAGCTGAACCAGTGACAACCATAGGACATGTTTACTACTGCTGATATGCCAAATTATTATTATGACATTTCTGAGCAGCCAAACCTGAAGTGAACAACAAATGTATGACATGCCTGGTAAAAACGTATAGTGTCTATCCCAAAAGTCTGCAAATAAAAGGGGTGAAAACTGAGAAGCAACAGCAGTTTTTTTTAATTTTTTTTTATGGTTTCATCCATCATTTCTATGATATCATATAATAACACTATACTCACCAAAGTAAAAGCAAAGATCTGTGAACATGGTGAGATCACTACATCCAGGTCCAACAGTCCAACAAACACAGGCAGTCAGGCTGGTTGTAAAAAAACAACAACAGTCTACCCAGGATATGGAATCCATCTTATTTGGAGATAAAACGGAAAGTAAGCACATCTCACATCACTGTGTGCATTCACACCTACGTGCTTCAAAGTGGAAGCAGAAAGTGGGTCTGATAACTGTGATAGATGAACAGTTTAGGACAGTTTGGGCCAAAATTTTACTGTTCACCTTCATTTTCTCCTCCAGATAAGTCTGACTGACCTCGACGTTTGTTTCATACTCGTCTGATCGTCTGATTGTGTTTACAGCTTTTTTCAGATTTTTCTGATTTGAACATATCTGATGCCAAAGAACTACACAGACAAACTACTATGTTCAAGATTCTAACAATGACCTTTTATTCTAAAGTCACAGGTAATACCAAACTTGAATTTCCCTTTAAGCCAACAGGTGAAAGATGTTTTTGCTGTGCAGACGTTCTTGCAGCACAGCTCACAATCCTGCAGCTTCACCTCACGGCTGGCATCAAAAACTGACCCCATGTGATAGAAGAGGTAGCCCACAGAGGAGCGGTATACATCTGTTTCCAGAGACACAGTTCCACTGACAAAGGCTCAATGTCATATCTCAAAAGAGCGATTTACACATTTACACATGAAGACAAAGCACTTCCAAGGCCTTCTTCAGGCTGTGCTTCAGGTGACAGAGTGGGTCGTCTAGTAATGGGAGGGTCGCCGGTTTGATTAGCAGCTCCAACAATCCATTCAAAGTGTCCTTGGGCGAGATACCGAACCCCAAATTGCTCCCGATTGCTGTGCTGTCGGTGTGTGTGCGTATGTGTATGAGTGAGCTCAGTATCATCACGAGCGCTTTGGAAAGGAAGTGATATCGCTCCTGATGAGCAGGTGGCAGCCTCTGCCATCTGTGTGTGAATGTGTGTGTGAATAGGTGAATGTGACAAGTGTTTTGAGTGGCTGGTAGAACAGAAAGGCGCTATATAAACACAAGTCCATTTAAGTTTAACGTCTTTATGAACCTCGCACAGGGACACACACAGGGACATAGTTACTGTAGAACAAAAAACTTTAAGCAGTGCCCTGAATGCCAAATGCAAATCCTGGCCGGGTAAACAAACACTTTGGTCCGACCCTGGAGACAATGAAGAGGGAGACTGAGGTTTGTTGATCCTGATAAAACTGTTGTTGGGGTTTGGGTTTGGGAATAAGATGAGAGTATCCCAAGGATACCTGCAGTCATGATGTATCTGTTTTGGACAGTAACGATAACACTGATTAAGGCAACTCTGATTTATGTATCACTCCCATCGGAAAATGAGAACGAAATATGATATGGGAGTATCGCCCAGAGTGAAAACAGCTGCAGCCACAACATTCGCTGATTCACTCGGATGATTATAGTAGGGACGGAGGTTATACGTGTGTGTGTGTGTGTGTGTGTGTGCGTGTGTGTGTGTGTGTGTGAGAGAGTGTGTGTGTGTTTAGCCCTGCAAAGCCTTTTTGAAACCAGGCCAATGAACCTAAATGTCAGAAAACAAAACACAAATGCCATTAATATGTAGGCTGAAGTCAACTAAAAGAGACAGATGTACTCTGATGGCTGGGATTTGCATCTGCAACAATTTAAAACTTTCATTTAGGATATGTCTGATAACATTTTGACTAGTCAAAATTTATATTGATCTGAAGTTCAATTCAGTTCAGTCTTTCTAGCTGATGTCTCCTTCTAGTCACACTAAGTGTTGTAGAAAGGTAACGTGCTGAAGCCACTTTGACAGCTAGATGTCAGCTGTCGTGCAGTAAACGGCTTAAAAACCTGCGCTCAAATGTCAACATCAGTCAGTTTGGATACTAAATGTTGCCGTCTTTACTTTCGAGCACCACCGAATGGCTTAAACTACAGCTCCCAGCAACGTTTGTTCACACTGTGTCTCTGACCCTGCTAACTCAGCTGTCAATCAGACACACACTGTCCCTGACATGGAGAGTAAAGGACAGTTTCTGATCTATATAGATGTCCATTTTCTTCTTTTGAATGTCAAAAATGTTCATATACATTTTAACGTCACGTGGTGAGACTAAATGTTCACACACATGTCAGGAAGCAACACTCATTGCACTGAATCACATGAAAAATATGAATTACAGTCCAAGGCACTGTGTAACATCCTTCCTGGGTTTTTGTAAATGTTGTCCTAACCATGCAAAAAAATTTACATCTTACTGCCTCAGCAGTCAGCAGACTGTAACATGCTCTGACTTATTAACTTTTCAAAGCTAACAGGCATAAAGAGAGCAGTGTTAGCAATTTAGCCGTACCCTGACAATACCCACATGGCCTGTGTGTACTCAGAAGTATAGAGGAGATGGCTGGTACGAGGCCAGGCAGACACACAGTGTTTCCATATGGTGGTCCCTTAAGAGGGAGAACATATCTGCTGCTATGCCAGACTGCCTCTGTGATCTGGTCCACTGAGCACTGAGCTGTTGTACACGGCTGCTGTACTCACTGTTCACTTCACATCAGCGCATTATACCATATTTTGTATATTCACTTCCATGTGAGGTCTTTAGTTATAAAAGCAAGCTGGAGCTTTTTAAGTTCTTTTTTTAATGTCTCTTACCTGCAGAGTATAAAAATTCAAAAGAGGATTATGTTGTAAGCTATAATAATAGTTATAAGCTATTATTTCTGCCAGGTTATAGTTAGAAACATCCATGTTTTGGATCCAACACTTCCTACATATTTAATTCAGTTTTGTTCATATATATAGCTCCACATCATAATATAAATGATCTCATGACACTTACAGCAGGTCTAGACCGATCTCTTTAGAATGTTACTTACTTACAGTAGACACAACTATTCCCACCATGAATAACCAAAAGGCAGAAACCTCGAGCAGTTATTTCCCTCTGTTTACCTCTAAATGTTTTAAAAACGTGAAACGAATTTTACGTACTGAGGAGGACGTTTAATTTTGAATGATAAAGTTGAATGTCAATGAATGACGTCTGATGGACAAACTACAAACTGTCAGTGGTTCCCAAACCTTGAAAAGGAAATGGTTTGACTGGAAGGTTTTTAATGTGCAGGAAGAGTTAGAAATAAATAGTGGAATAACAGCCACAGTGATGAGTAATGGTTCTGTTGTTGGACTGATGGAATATACATTATACTGAGGTCATTATGTGAGCCATGAGGTCTGTCCTTCACAGTGAATACAGTTCTATCTTCATTCTTACCAACCAGCTTTTCTTTACTCATGCTGGAGACCAGCTGTTTAAACCTCACACACTGTCTGAGTGACAGTTTTAGTTTGTCAGATTCACATTAGTTGGCAGTTGATCAGGTTAAAGTCAACTTGCTTGAGTTCTTGCTCGTGCCTTTTAAATGTACCCTAATACTGGATGATTTAAGGGACGGCGCAGTGTAAGACATTTAAAAGACAAAGCACAGATGACATATAATGCGGATAGTACCAGCACAGGAGGAACTCACAACACAGCTGACAATTCACTGAGCCATTTTTAGTGTGAGCAGCTTTTGTGTTCTGTCGCGTGCTGCTGGTTGGGAATACACAACCCTCTCACAGCTATGTCTCTCCTGACTGCAAGAACTTAGAAAACAATCTAAAACTAAAGTGTAAAATAGGACCATAAGTCAATCACAGCTAGTGCCCCCTAGAGGCTAAAATGTTGATATTTTGTTCTTGAGGGTGGTGTCTCATTCAAAATGGAAACGGTTCATCCTCATGATTATAATTAAAGTTGTAGTTATTATTATTATTATTACTACTGCTGTGCATCTTTGTCTCTCTCCCTCTCTAAAAAGTGGTCGTGGCAGATGTTCGTCCACCATGAGCTGGTTCTGCTTCTATAAGGAAGGTTTGCCTCACCACTATCGCCAAGTGCTTGCTGATGGTAGAAATTTTTGAGTCTCTGTAAATAACATGATAAAGAGTAGTAAAGAGAGTAACCTTACCATAACATTACTTGATTTTCTTGTAATCATGATGTTATCATCTTATTGCAACAACCATATTTTTATCATATTGTGGTTGCTATATGCAGGTACTGTAAAAAGTCATTTCTATTGACATAGAAAACATATTCTATTGTTCAAAATCAAACATAAACTTGGTTTTTGTAGAGCTGTCTCATATCAACATTTCTCTGAATATTTGACCTTTTGGCTGCGTTAGACAAAAGGAATCATACACTGCAGTCCTTGAATATGTGATATGTTATAACAACATGACCAGCTGTTGTGGTGATACAGTATCTTGGCCAAATGTGGCATGATGGTAGTGTCAGTATAAAGTCATGGACAGTCCTCAGAGTACAAATAGGAGCAGATATCTGTGATTTGAACTTTTCTCAACTTGAATCAAACATTTGGCAAATTGGAGTGAAGATTTGTTCGACGTTTGAGATGCTACTTACTGAACTGTCTTCACATTCCCATGAACTTTTTTGCAGAATGGATTGCTAAGAGGATACAAGTGCACACAACAAGCTGACGAAAGCTTACAAATGATCGTCTCTTGTAAAAGGCTGTTTTCCCTGGTAATGTTTGCATTGTATGATGCTGGTGTGGAAGACAACATCCATTTTTGTTTGAGCCTCAGAAGTTGGGCCAGTCAACCTTGACAGAATACCTCAATCTGATGCTAACACTGATACTAACACCCTCTTCTCTTTCTTCTTCACACAGCACTCCAACTGAAGACTCTGCTGTCTCTCCTGATGAACAGTGTTTTAAGATGTATGAATGCCAATGTTGTTTTTTGGTTTGTCACCTCCTCAAAGTTTAGGGACTGTACGATTACTGGGAGGAATGGGGAGTTGACAAAGGGAGAGCTGCTGTAATTTGCTGTTGGCTTCTTTATTCTGCATCATAACGCTGACCTACAGTAAAGTTTATGTTTATTACAGCAGCAGAACATTAGAGTTTGCCATCAAGGCTGTGACCTCATCACTCCCCACAGAGAAATACTGGGGGTGATGAACACATATCTTAAACCCCCAGCAGGTGGATGCTGCGGTGGTACTGGGGCTGAAAGAACAGCAGTACTGATGCAGGGCAGCACTGACAGGACAGAGGGAGAGATGGAAAATTCTGCAGCTTAAATGGACCACCAAATTGGAAGGGTGTGTGACTGTGTAGAGTGAAGCATGTCACGTGTGTGTGTGTGTGTGTGTGTAGCAGTGCAACTCGAGTTGACTGCCTGAATTAGCTTGCAGGCGTCGCTTCATTTAGTCAAACTGTGACCAAATAACATCTGTATCACTTTGGTCATCAGCTGTGTGTGAAACCAGAGCTCTGTCATCTGTCCTCTGTGTTTGTGTGTGTGTGTGTGTGTGTGTGTGAGCAGTGACTTTAACCATTAACTGACAGTGATTGTGTGTTGATATTGGCTGGAGCTCTGAAATGTTGCCTGTGTGTGTCCAGCTGCTGCTCCACTGTCAACTGGACTAAGAGACCCTGACATAGAGTGTGTTATGATGATGTGTCGTTACCAACCGGCATTTGCCGTGACTGTGAAATGAAGCCAACATGGAAGCACCTAAAACTGCAGTCCCTCAAACGGCCACTTGAGGCTGGCTACAGAATGAGTCTCCATAAGCCCCCATGTTAATGATGATATCTGAGCTCAAACACATCAGGCTTAGCCATCATCTGGTCTAATTTTTATTTATTTTTGGGCTATTTGTTGTAATCCAGAGTGTGTTGAAAACATTGCAGAGCTGAAGCCTGTTTAAGCTTCACAAATTCAGTGGCTCTGAAACTCTTTACTTAGCAGCTCTCGCCTCGTAGATATGTTTCTCATTAATGCTTGTTTTGATCTTGCAGGGAGGGAAATGCATATGTCAAGGGAAAAATAGAAATAAGGCTGGGGAGGTTTTTTCCCGGTAATATGTCCCTTAGTGGTTATAAATAGTTGGTTATTCTGCAGTGATACTTGTTAATAAGTGGATGTCGCAGAGAAAAAATAAAGGCAGGGGCTGTGGGTCTTTGAAACCACCTGGTGTGTAAAGTATTTGTGTGCTTCCAGTGCTTCTTACAGAAGGTAGAAGCAGTTTCAATGCCAACATTAAAAGCAGAAAGGTAGTTAGTATGCAGTACAAGTCTGAGAATAAATACAACAAACTTATTTCTTCGGCTGTACAAAAGGACTGTAACAGAAATACTCGGAAACGGTAAAAACACCAGCTGAGGATGGAGGTGGAGGGGAATCTTTCAGATGAGAGCAAATTAGAGTGAGTAGAGGAGGAGGAGGAGGAGGAGGGGGAGGATGTGGGAGACTTCAGGGTGATTCAGTGGGGAGCGCAGGAGCTGAGGCTATTAGACATGGTTCACGGTCTTATCGTAGGATGGTGAGCTGATATTTTTGAAGGGGAGGTGAGAAAGCTCTCTATCAGCCCATTAGAGAGACATTAAGTTCTTTTAATTAACTCATAGCGTGCAATTTTGACCAGTTTATTGGATTTAATTAGAGTTACACTAATAGCTGCTGAGAATGAGAAATATTATCTAGTATGAGAATATTCACACAGAAAGGAGCCAAACAAATGAACAGGAAGACATGAAAGCAAACACTGTGTGCTGTTCATTTAGAAAATATTCAGTGTTTTATCTGGAAACAGGGACAGTCTTCTCAGGGTGGACAAATTAACATGAACGCCTGACAGGAGCAGAAATGAAGTGTTGTTCTGTTTCAGCCCATTCATCAAATTCATGTCATACCTGAAGCATTCTTATTTGACGGCAGGGATCATTTCAACACAACTGCTGACTTTCCTATATTATATAAGGGGTGGACAAATTAATAGAAACACCTGCGACAAAACACAAGCATCATATTGCAGGAAGGTGCTTCTGTCATCATTCATGAAGTGAAAATACAGATTACAGGACTGGTACCATCATTCTTCATATTTCTGCTGACTTCCTGCAGTATACAGGGGCTGGACAAATTAACTGGAATCCCTGACAAAGGGTTGACAAAACATGCCAAAAATGCAAAACGGCTTATCTGGGGCCAGTGTTTAGTTTGTACATTCTGGGTTCCTGTAGAAATACACCAAAATAAAACCATAAGATTCTTATTTTCATGTCATTAAGCACAGTATTATGTGCTATTTCTGCCATTCTGTCAAGAGAGCCACTGAAATCTGACACACTGGATCCTTAAAGTAACTGCCGGTCATATTTAAGCTTTTGAACAATGCTTTTTAAATCTGTCTTGGATGTTTTGGATGTTGTTTTATGTGAACTTCACTTAAAACCATGCAGCAAAAAAAAACACACGCAACTTCTTATGTTGTTCACAATTTCAGTGAGAACCAATAAATAATTTTTGTCTTCAGAGGTCTTCTTCTGGAGCCTGGGATCAGCCAACAAATTTTATTCTAAAGGTTTAATCCACTTTTGTCTTAATATTCTGGTCTTTCAGCTCTATAATGTTGGTGTTCCTTTTTAGTTCCAGATCTCTTTAAAAGCAGCCGCGGAGGGTTCAGAGCAGAGTTTTTCACTTTTTGAGGGCGATGAAATTTCCGACATTCAGGATTTCATGTATTTTCTCAGTCATATTCTTTCAGGCTGGTCCTCTTATCCCTAAAGAGCCTGAGCAGCGATTGCAGCTCAGTGGATCAATGTGAGAATTGCCCGTGAAATTCAGAGCGTTCCCAGGATGAAATCCTTCTGATTACATTTCACGGATAATGTGGAGATTTTAACACACCGTGCTGACTGTACACAATCTCTTCCACATTCCAAGTATTGGCTTGCATCCCCTCATGAACAACTCTTCTGGCTTGTGGCTTCAAAAGTCTTTATTTAAATCACCTTTCAGTAAATCTACAGCTCCCACTCAGGACTGATGCAAATGGGATGATGAAATCAATGAAGGATCAGAGTCTTCTCTTTTACAGTCTATTTCATTTACGGTCCAACTTCTTAATATTCTGCTGCTTTTCACTTTTACAAGTTTCAGTTTGCTGGGCCAATATTAAAATCCTTCTGACTATAATACACCGTAGCTGTTCATTAATCACTGTTTTCTAATTAAAATCTTCATTTAACAAAGACACAAATCTGAAGCTGTAGCACAAAAGTGATTTGTGAGCACGTTTACGCGCAGATCACAAACACTAGCATCATGTTTCACTAATCATCGTCTCACAGATTATATACACAGATATAATACAGAGCATCACATTTCCATGTGGGATGTTTGTTTTGATTAATGAAATTTGGCAAAATGAATGTTGAAAGAATTAAAGAGGAAATAATCTCATGTTGCAAATTCAGCTGCTCTCTGTATCTTATCTTTCCTGGTGTGTTACCTAGTCTGCCATTTTGCTTTACATTCACAGTAAACAGAGCCCATTTTCTTACATTATGAGTGAGCCTTCGTTATCTGGGGCACATTTTACCAACACTAGAGCTGCGACGTGTTCCGCTTGCTCATGTTTTGCTAATAAAAACTAATGCCCTACTTCCAACCCATGCATGAGCATACAAGATCCCTGCAGGACGCACAAATGTGTCTGCAACAATCATTCATTAAACATGTCCGATCAGTGAGCTCGCAAACTGATTTTGGTGAAACTAAGAAGTTAGTTCAGTGAAGATCTCACTTTGCTGCTCAGTGTCCTGTTGAAACAGAGTTTTATAAAAATAAGGTTTATGTCAGTGACATGTCCCCTTATGAGGCAACCAAAAGAGGAAATGTATGTAAATTGTGGGATGTCAATTTTTCATTTCGACTGATGCCACACCTGCTAAATAGTTTCAAAGAATGAAGCTCAACGATATCTACGAATATCAGAGGACTTTTCTCTTAGACTGGATTTTCTGTCCTGATGTGAATAAATATTCTAAATACACAACAGCATCAGTGGAATAATATTGACTCGATAGAATTACACTGACCCTTGAATACAGTTTACAAAAACCTGTGTACTTCTAAACACTGCTGATTTCCATGAACCACTTTATATTAAGCTGGCGTGTCACCCTTCATACCTGTTTAAGAGCAAGACGAGTGACAAGCAAATCTCAGCAACATGGACTCTACTGCTTAGTCTGATGCACTGTTTGCTTCACTGATAAGCTGATTCAGTTTGTCAGGTGGTATTACGGCTTGTCGGACTTCATTCTGCCGACAATCATCTCCCAGAATCGGAGGGGCTGTAGCAATCTCAGCTCTCGTAGATCAAAGTCACCCCTCCATCCCCCCCGAGGGCTGAGCAAACCTCGCTGAGGCCCAAAAAGGCAGCACAGGGGTCAGAGATCACTCAGTCATCAGGAAACTCAAGTAGTGCTCAGACCAGAGAGTGACACACAGAGTCACGTGTAGACACTCAGTGTTCCCACATAAGATGCACATGACATGCATGATAACACACGAATACATGCATTTAATAGACCAGAAAGCCATTCTGCTGACAGGTGTTCGTGTTAATTTGTCCACCCCCTGTATACTGGATAAGAAAGACGGACAAGCTGTGTGAAGATAACTGTAGATACACCGTTAAAAATAAAGGTTAGAGTTAGACCCTGCGGTGGTTCTTTATGGTGAGGTCAAAGGGGAACCTTTTACCTATTTCACATTTATGATCAAGTTCTTCCCAGAATTGAGTGTAAACGGTATTTGTCCCTGCAACTGAGGAGCAATATATAATAATGTGAATGTAAAATCTTTCATTTTAAATGCAACATTGGGTAAATTTAAAAAAGTAATTCAGTTAGGTCTTTTATTACTTCATATGAATGATTATCACATTACTAATCACTCTTTCTAACCCGAAACCCCACCGGACACGTCTTTGTCAATCGCAACTGTGCTGCTGTTTTGATCTGTCCTCCATGCAACTTCACACCCTACCGGGAGCATTTCAGAAGCGTTTAGCCCTCCAGACTTTGTTTACTTGCTCAGATTTGGTCATTTTCCTGGTTTATGTGCTTCTAAATATACTTCTACATGTGTAAATATGCTACGTAGTTCATTTGTTAGTTTGCACAGGGTATTTTATTTTGAAAATCGACGCTCGCAGCGTCCGTCAAAAATAGAACAGCCGTGTATTCAAGGCAGAGCCAATTGGAGGCCCGCTTCTGGGACGCTTCTGAACTGGACCGTGGCGGAAAACATTGACTAGAACGGCCACCTATCGCTATGGTGACCAGAGATCAGAGATGTTCAAACTGTCCCTTTGTTGGATTCTATCACCTTGTTACAACTTAAAGAACCAGTAATCATTACTCCAAAGAACCTTTAAAAGAAAAAAAAGGATTATTAAAAATAAAAAGGTTCTTCAAAGCACCAAAAGTGCTGCGATTTCGAGAACTTTTTTTTTTTTGAAATTCAGTTCCCCAAAAAACCTTTAACAGCAAAAAAGGTTCTGAAGGATAAAAAGGTTCCGCAGAGCACTTATAGAGAATCAGGTAGGAGCGTAGATAAGAAATTCACTCCTTCAAATAATCAAAGAATTTGTTTAGACAAGAAAGATTTTCTTGAATTTGACTTTATTTGATCGATAACGGGAAGACAGGTGAGCTGAAGACTGTCCATGATACCAGATAAGAAATCAAATATTTCAAGTTTAATAGACAGAAACCTGTCAACTGCCATCAGATACACTTAGAATGAGTATATCTACAGAGTCCGCCATGTTGAACTACAACAGACCAGAACTTTATTTCTTCCTGGGTTACATTCACTGCTATGTCTCTGTTTTTGTTTTTAATTTTGTATTTAATCCATAAAGTGTAAGATCCTCAGAATTTATGGGGAGGAGGTCAGGGTGGATGTTAATACACAGACTGGGGTTTGTGTCACACACATCGCCACAGGTTTAAGCTGCTAAAACACTAAAGTTTGTTTTACTGTTGAAAAAAAGGTGTGATTTACCATCACAGAAGCATTCAAACACAAGCAGCTGCAGTATTGTAGGAAAACAAGTGAAATATGTTGATAGTGAACAGTTTGCAGATAAGTTCGATATAAGCATAAAAAAGTCATCTGGCTGCATTATGTCTCATACAGAGTGTATTGTAATAAAAAATTGGTTTGACATTTTCAGGAGACATTTCAGGAGCTGACACTGAGGGCATCGAGCCAAGTGCCTGTGGCTTTGGTTGTAACTTAGAGTCTTGGCGAGATGTAAAAACTATCCTGAAAGTTTAGTCATCGATTTGACTTCCTGGGTTATAAACACAACTGCCACAGTTGGCCAAAATACAAAATGAAACTCAGACTGTGGTCTTTGATGCACTGCCTGCAAGCTGGTGTCTGCACTGTTCTTCACTAAGAATGCCTCCCTCCACTGAGAAACACCACAATGATGAAGGTACAGTAGAGACAGACAGGATGTTTTTTATGTACAGAAATAATGGAGGTGATTCTATCAAACAGTCATTTCCACTAGCTGCAGTTAGTTGTTGAGTTGAGTAAACAACAGCAAGGGGACTGTGAATAGAATGTGAAATCATGGAGCTCACGCAAATGTTACATCTGCCAACAGTACTATCCATCATAATATGTCAAATGTCATTTCTCTATAGAGTCAAGTCATATACACAGTACACAGTGAACTGAGACTGTAGGACTATAGTGCTCCATGAAATATAAAACATTACAGTGCACACACATTACAGCTAGATTAGGTTATTGTTTCTCGAAATGACTAGTTACAAAAAATAACCATATGAGCCCTGAACAGCAAGAGCTACTATTGTTATTATTGTTCATTCATTCATCTTCCTTAACCACCTATTGTTATCAGGGTCACCGGGGGTCTGGCACCAATCCCAGCTGAGATTTGGCGAGAGGCGGTGTACACCCCAGTCGCCTCTTCATCACAGGACTGACACAAACAACCATTCACACTCACATTCACACCTATGGACAATTACAGTCTCCAATTAACCTGCATGTCTTTGGACTGTGGGAGGAAGCCGGAGTACCCGGAGAGAACCAGTGCACAGCAGTACACAAGTCCCAGCCAGCTGGCTGGTTCAAACCCAGAACCTTCTTGCTGCAAGATTATTATCATAATCATTACTATTATTATTATTGGACATGATTAAAATTATTTCAGCTGCAATATTGGTGAGAAAAGTTGGAGTAAGATATTTTGCTGTCTTCACTCTTGTCACTATACATCTACAACAGAAGAACTAATTAGAATACACACATATGTAAAAAGACATTAATACTTTGTGATTGACCTCAGGTCAATGTTAGGTGCGTTCAACATTCTTCTCTTGGTTCTTTTGTTTGACTGTGGTGCTCTCGGCTGCCTCCTGTCCTACCTGGTTTCAACAGATTGATTTGCTGTTGGAGGGCCTGGAGGTGATGCATGGCTGCCCTCTGTGGATGAAAGAGGCATCTGCTGTCGATGCCTTTAAAGTCGAGCATCTGTCATTCCTAAGGACATCTTTGGATTAGCTTGAAGAATGATGAACCCCACACAGCTCCCACAGCACTGATAGATCCTGGCTCTGAACACATGCATCAGCTGCTCTTCTAAACCTTCTCTCCACTCCAGCTCCACTGTACAAATAGACTTTTTATATCGATATGAGCTGACTTCATTTCTATTTCTTTCTCTCTTGTTTGCACATGAGATGTTTTAGCTATATTTAAACACAGTAGTCGGTAGAGGAGGCGACAAGAATAGTGTGTTTGGGTGGAATTGAGGACTTCTCCAAATATCTCAGTGAGAGCTGCTTGATGCAGTTTAAAATACTGAGAAAGTTTTCCAGCCCCTGACATGGGCAGGAAGCTTTTTGCACACATTGATTTACAGCCTGTAAAGGACAAAAGCCGCAGCCTCTGGTGTTTGTTCATACAGCTCTGCATCAGCCTGAACAAAATATTAATATACTTCTTCTTTTACTCACAGACATTTGCAGCTGCAGCTATGTGTGTGTTGTGTTGTGTGTGTGTGTGTGTGTGTGTGTGTGTGCATCCCAAAAAAAAAGCTGTAGTCGGCCTCTCTAACATCCATCCTGTGGTCAGCTCTGCCAATCAGAAGGAGTGCACCGAGGGTCAATCCCGGCTCAGCAGGATCAGTCCAAGATATATAAAAAAAAACGTAAATTGTATTCTATTGTCTGATTCTCAACCATTAGATTATTAAAATCAGACAACACACACAATCCTAAATAGGATGAGTTTATAAAGTTCAGGCAAATGTAAGAACTTCTCTCAATCATTTCATCTGTGACTGCCTTTAGGTTCACATTCTGTCCACTCAGATATCCCACTTCTGCAGGCGCTTATTAATTTGATGCCCTCCGCTCTTTCTCCTCGAGCCAGTGCCAAGCCAAAATCTCAGTTTATTCAGAACAAACATTCCAACATTCAGATCACTATGAAGTTTTCATGCTCCTCAAAGGATGACCTCATATTCTATTTTGGATTCTCCACAAGCTTTCCTCCAGCACGACCCACAGAACAAACTTCATTGTCAGATGATGAAGCATGCTCTGGCCTGAAGAATTAGAGCATGACTGAATGGTTCAGATCATCAGATGACTTTAGTGGTATGTTATATATGTATACTATTGGTAGTTTATATATTAGCTGATACAATGTTTGAGGTCATTTAGAAACAAGGTGTCCATTACAGGTTTTTCACCATGAGAGAACACAGACATGTTTATTTTCCAAATGTAAAATGTTCTCATGACATATTTTGTTCAAATTTAATATATAGAAAATTTTAAATAAATATTTTTTATTATATTTAGTATATAACATTATATATATTATAATAAATGTTTTATTATAAAAATTATACAATTTAATAGATAGACAATTAAAAAACATGCTTGTTTATGTTATGAATCAATACAAAAGAATATAATTAAATAAGATAGCATATCAAATTTTTAGCCACGCTCATATCGTGGCTCTACGGATGGCACTGTCAGTGTGTCGCTCCAGCACTCAGGCCCAGGCTCAACATGCCTTGAAATGTTGAACGTACATCCATGACGCCTCCTGATATGATCCTCTTATTTTATCTAGTTGTCACCATGACAGTGAGTGAAACGTGTTAATAAATGGTCGCACAAAATTTGGTACACACATTCAAGTTCCTGTCAGGATGTATTGTGATCATGTTGGTGAGTTATCTGGAGCCATCTGAAGGCAGATACTTGGATGAATACTCTGGTTCAGCTCTCATCAGGCTCAGCTGATCTCTGCATTTATGTTAGCATGATATTACACTAAGCTAAGATGGTGAACTTCATAAATGGTCAACATGAGCATGTTAGCATTGTTCCTGTGAGCATATTAGCAAGCTGACATTATCATTTAGTTAACCACTATGCCTTAGTACAGCCTCACAGCAGCTGATATGGATGCAGACTCTCAGATACTGATACCAGCATCAGTCTGCTTCTACAGAAAACATCATCTGTGTGTCGCTCATTGGATCTACCACTCTTGCACTGTTGTGTCTAAGCCTCTAAGGACTGCTAGGCTTTAGATAGTTAGTCACACTGAACTACGATCTGCAGCAGAAGGCTTCCTCCCCAGGTATGTCCTCATGCAGTTTGTCCTGTTTTGTTGCATTGCAGTTGGGCACAGTCTGTTTGTCTCGCTGTGTTTCTGGCACTTCTTACCTGCACTGTGCTGTCTCTCTGCCATAGGTTCACACACAGGCTCAGCCCACTAATCACAGCCTCCACGTTTCTCACTCCCACACCAACAGTAACCTGGAGAACATGACAGCACACCTTCAGCTGAGACATGCTCTGTCACACGAAAAGTCACAGTCACAGGCATGCAGGCTCTAACAAGCACCATGCAGAAACACATCTAGTATTTAAAGGAGCAGCTCAGTGTTTTCCACAGTCAGTTTAAAGGAAAGGTTAATAATTAGCTCCAGACTTCAGCTGCATATGTTAATGATTACATCTGACTCACTATAACACTCTCACACTCAGTTCACACACAGTTTTAAAAATACTGATCTAAACCTGTGTTTTCTGAAGTTACCTAATCATAATTAAAACCATATGTCTGCTTTCATTGTTGGCAAAGTTGCTGTATTGTTGTGTGGTGATGCATTGTTCAGATTCATGAGATAGTTCTTCAAAGATAAAGAAAATCTATGCCGATGCAAAGAAGGGTGTAACTGCGGGTCGCAGTGGCTCACATTGTGCACAGTGTGCACGCATTTTAAATCTCGAACAGTCAGCACAAAAGCTGATTAGATGATCAGTCAGGAGACGCATTCACAGCGAAACAGACGAGGAACACTTAAAATCTGAACAAAAACTCATTAGACATATGCACATTCACGTACGTGCAGACTAAATTGTTGTTGTAGCCTTGAAATGTTTCAATATCAGTAACAGATTTTAAAGAACATGACAATATGACATGAGGAGGTAATGGTTTAGGAATAAAGCAGGTTGTGCCCTAGTCTCAGGGTTTGTGGGTTGATCCCCAGCTTTTCTATATGTTGGATGTCCTCCAGGAAATCACTGAACTGAACCTCTGAATTCAAAGAATAAGACAACATGACTAAGAACCTGCTGACATTTAACTCCAACTTTCAGTCCTTGATGGCACAAAGCGGCGAGTTTAATTTGTTAGAACACTAAAACAAAGTGAAAACAGCGGCTGCTTGAAAGGTCTTGCACGTCTTTGAGGTGTTTGAGGTTTAATGGATACAAGAGTTCCATATTTCCATAGTTACAGAAGCCAAATATGGAACTAGTGCTACTTGCAGAGCAACCAGTGACAGACAGAAACTACTCTGTAAAACATAGTCATATGTATTGTATTTTATAAATGATATAGGTGATTATGTAAACATGTTATTATATATTCATATACATTATATTATTATATATTATTATTATTATTTTCTATAAGTACTGTAAAACACACAAGGATCAACTTTTTACTACATATTGCTGTTAGAAACTGAAAATTATTAGTTGATAATAAACCTGATCAGCCACCAGGAATGAGGAGAACGGCTGGCAGACACAAGGCAAATTAGAAGAGAAGAGATACTTTTATTAATCCCTTTTCACTCAGTTTTTTTAATACATGCATTTTAACCCCGAAATACAACCACACACACAAAGGGCTCATACACAGAGAGATGGTGAGAGATGGTGGAGTGATGGGCAGCCACCCAGAGTGGCACCCTGCGAGCAGTTGGGGGGGGTTCAGTGCCTTGCTCAAGGGCACCTCGGCAGTGCCCAGGAGGTGAACTGGCACCCCTCCAGGTACCAGTCCACCTTCCATACTGGACTTGAACCGGCCACCCTCCTGTTCCCAAGCCAAGTCCCTACAGACTGAGTTACTGCCTCCCACTAAACACAGACTCAAAAGTAGAGATGTTCCGATACCGATTTTTTCCCTCCCGATACCGATTCCGATGCTTGTGCTGTGGGTATCAGCCGATACCAAGTACTGAGCCGATACTAGTATGTTATAAAAAAAATATCATACTTCGCCTGCATGACTGTGATATGATTATCATTGTGGTAAGGCCTGGCTCAGGTTAAACCCTTTGTAAAACATGAATAAATACAGCAAATTCAAGCCATTTATTTTTAAATGTATTTTTAAATAGAACAGTATAAAAAACAGTAGTGCAAATGCAATTTGACTAAATAAATCTAGGAATAATTATTTTAAAAAAAATTAAAGTGCAGCCACAATATTGTTAAATGAAGGCATTTAAATAGAACAGTATACAAAACGATAGTGCTCTTTAGCGTGACGCGTCTTCAGGTGTTTAATCAAGTTGCTGGTGTTAAACTTAGCAACACTCGTGCCACCCCTCGAGATTTTTTCTTTGCATATGTTGCATGTCGCAGTCTTACTGGTGGGAGCATCATCCAGCGTGAAATACTGCCACACCGCCGACATGATATGCTAGTGCTAGTTAGCTTAGCTCCAAGCCTCGCGTCAACCGGCTCTGACACACGTGTGTGTCTGTCGTGTCTGTGTCACGTGATCAACTCTTCCTCGTCCCTCTGAAACAGCAGGCTGCAGGTTGGAGCACAGCGCCACTGTTTTAAGAGCGGCAAAGAAAAACTGTGTCAGAGCTAACGGAGCTAACCATTAAATAGATTACTAATTTAATAAATTATGTGGTATCGGATCGGTGCCTGGACTCCAGTAGTCGCCGATACCGATGCCAGCATTTTCGGCAGTATCGGAGCAATTTCCGATACTGGTATTGGAGCAGTTTCCGATACTGGTATCGGAATCGGAACAACTCTACTCAAAAGGCTGTTCATTCACTGCCTGTTGTGTGTGAGACAGTATTTTATTGATCATTACCAAAGTAACTCCCCGCTTTTCTGCTTCCTGTTTGCTGCTGAAGAGAGCGCACCGACCATCTGATAATATTAAACATGTTTGATTTCAGATATTATCAGAACGTCAAGACGAGAAACCACCAAACAGACTGTCAGCAGACTCTTATTTCACCTGTGTGGATCTACACAAAGTAGCGAACAAGCTAGTGTTCAGAAAATGTTAATGTGTTGCTTGGCAACTGTGCTGTCCCAGTCCAGTGGAACTATTTGTGTTGGTAGATAATTCATTAAATAAACAAACTAATCATAATCTATTGTCACCTAGTACTGTTAACTAATGAATGCAGATCGTAGAACTGATAGATAAAAGAAATATCACACTCGTGCTGTTATTCTGAATATCAGAAGTCTGTGATCCGGTAGAGGACTTATGCTGAAGATAATCATCATGACCTCCAGTCTGATATTTGGGAGTTGCTTATTAAATAATTGAAGGCAAAGAGCATATCAACATTTTCATGAACTCTTCTCTGCACTACGGTGGGTGGACAGTAGGACGACCATGTCTACAGAGACTTCACTAAGACACTCTCACACACACACACACACACACACACACACACAGACAGACACACAGTAAGTTCTACATACATCACTCTGCTCCACCACACACTACACTCTTGAGCAACTAAAGTGAAAGAATTAGATGTTCAGCTCAAATAGCTTCCTGTCCAGCTATGATTAATAGAGTTACAGCCAGCTCCAGAGCAGGAAAAAGGAAAACCCCCCCGAGATCAGTTCCTGTACCACCAATGTCACTGTAACTAGTCTCCACGGAAGCTCTGCTGGGACAGAGATGAATGGTAATGACTTCTGCTTCTTAACTGCGTTGACATTTGCAGCTAATTTAGACATTGTAGATTTGAGCTATTTAGCACGTATTTCTATGAGTGAATTACGGTGTTATATTTAGCTTCTTATCCAACAGAGGGAGTGTATTTCATCTCCTGTTGTTAAGTAATCCAGCTTGTACCGCCTGAGTTCACGGAATGTGAATTTGACCGATGGATGCCCTCGGAAGGGATTTGCTAGTCATCATTTTTCCTCTGGCAGTGCTCTGGTTAGGGAAACAGAGGAGAGCGGTGTGTTGGTGGTGGGGTGTTATTTTTTTTTCTTCTTTTAATAGCTTTACGTCTTTGGTGAGAACATAACAGTACCACAGGCAGACCTCATGTCAATATCTGCAAATCCTGTCTGGGAGAATAAGCCGATGAGATGCACTGACACGGCAGCCTGATCCCACAGTCATCTGCGGAATGTAAATAGGACACGAGCATCTAGCCGACCTGTCAGAGACCAGCCTCATGACACCTGCATCTGCATATTCATCCGACTTGTAACAGCTGAGTGATCACACCTCCTTATTTCTTATTCTATGTAGTATTAGTCTCTGTCAGTTCCAGAATAGAAAGATCAAATATCTCAGACGAAGGCCCAGGGTTGAAGCCGAAAAGTGTGGGAAACAGCTTCCAGGAGAAATGTGAGTAATTTTATACATTTAGAATGGTGGTGCACTCAGATAAATCCTTAACTCGGACAGGAAAAAACAAGAGCAGTCCACATAGAGTCACTTAAAGCAATGTGTACACGCCTGCTGTTATCCAAAGAACACACATGTTAAACATGCATCAGAGCAACTGAGAACTAAATGAGATCAGTTCCTGTGTGGGATCTGATCTGAGCCCAGCATTCTATACACTGAAGCACGCACGCATATATGATATTTTAGACCAGGCTGGAGGAACGACTCACATTCTTTACTGAAGTAGTAACAGTGTAAAAATACTAGGGCTGTCAAGCGATGCTCTGTGATTAATTAATCTAAATTAATCGCACATCATTTTTTTTCTGTGAAAAGCATCCAAACATATTCAAACATGTTTCAGATCAAACTGAATTTAGTAGCTGGATAAATCAATGAAAAATTTTTAAATATGAAAGTTCAATATATTTTATATTAGGGCCGGGACTTTAACGCGTTAATTAAGTTTAATTAATTACACAAAAATTAACGCATTTTAATCGCACTTATTTTTGCACCGCGGAACGTTTCTCACTGGATGAGTTTCAGGCGTACCGATTATACTGGAGCACCAACTAACGTTCATGACTTCAAACAACAACAAACCAAACATGAAGGAAGAAGCTGATGAGACTGCTTTGGTTGGCCCCGTGGATGGGAAATTTTGTTTTAAAAAACGGACGGATGGAACTGTCGATAAGAGAACGGTTGTGTGCAAATTGTGCAAACAGTTGTGTGAAAAAAATTGCTTCTCACTGTTCTCAGGTCAAATATTTATATGTGATTAAAAATGCGATTAATTTCGATTAATTAATTACAAAGCCTCTAATTAATTAGATTAATTTTTTTAATCGAGTCCCGGCCCTATTTTACATGAAAAACTAAAAAAAGTTTCTCTGTTCATATTCAATATGAGCATCTCAGGACAAACCTCTAACCTCAACCTGACAACAGAGCAACAGTCTCTGTGACATCAGGACTTTTTTCAACATCTTATGTGTCAAAATAAAGTTAAGCTATATCAGAGGATGCTCTCTGTAAAACCTCTGCCTGTCCTCTACCACTGACATTGACCTGCAGTCCATTTAGTGAGGCAGTTCGTTAATCAGTCATTAGTAGACTTCATCAGTTTGCATCTGAATGCCTGGTCGAGGTCGAGGCTGGCTGCTAACGCTAGCACCAGGTGTTGCCTGCATCATGTTTACAAAGCAGGTGTGGGTGGAGCGTTTTCCAGACTCAAAGGTGGCACCAGCAGGTACCACGCAGCCTGATTCTTCTTCTTTTATTTAATGGCAGACGGCAAAGAGTGTTTAAGGAGCATTGCCGCCACCTACTGTGCTGGAGGGTGGGCTGAAGTTTCCTAATTCCACTAGTGGACGCAGCCCGATTAATCTGCGTAATTTTTTTTATCACGTTATTTTTTCTAGAATTAATTAATCGAAATTAACATGTTAATTTGACAGCCCTAAAAAATACTTGTTAATACTGATGAGATGATTTATGGGAGAGAAAAGTTCTACCACACATATTTATATTCATGTTTGGGACTTTTCTCTGATCTTTGATCTTTGATAAAACATGAGATAATTTGACATCTTTGAACAATGAAATGAACTATGTGAGAAGCTTTGAGGGGAAAAGTTTCTTTAGAGGAGCTGATAGTAAGTCAGACATCTGAAACATGATAGGACAGAGCTTCTGTGAGAGGTCACGAAGCACAAAGGTTTACTTTAATCTGCTTGAATGTTTAACAATGTAATATATTTAATACAGGTGTTGGTTCAGGTGGATGTTACACACCAGAGTCAAGCTCTTTATAAGCATCAGGTTTCTCCTACAGTTTGATAGCAGCTGAAATCAAACATGTCCCTCACAGGTGTCCTTGTTACTAAAAGTTAATCTCTCCAGCCAATCAGACTCCAGAATTATCAGAGACCACTGTATAACATTTACTCTTTCTAGACATGTGACTCTGTAGAAATGTAGGTTTTGTGTGTTGCTGTTGTAAACAGCGTGACACAAATTTATTCCAAATTTACAGAGTTAAAAAAGTAAACTGTGCGCAGGAGAACACATTCACTTCCATGCTGCCAATATCAGAAAATCACGGTCTGTTTTTGTAGTGGAGGAGACTTATGGAGAACGTTCCTGTACACTGTTTTGCCGTGGCTTCTATTAGTTTGAGCACTAACTCTAATCTACTGTACGACATGAACTGTTGGACTGTAAAGCGGCGGCTGTGGCACGAGCTCACATGTGCTCAGTAAATGACAGTCTGTGTGTGTCCAGTTTAATTTAGAGTTGAACATGGAACAAACAGTAGGGAAGTGTCACAGTGTGTGAATCACATTAAAAGCAGAAGGTATTTCAACACTTATCCACGAGCATCCAGCGTGTCAAACAGCAAGTGGCATGCCTCATTTCACGACATGACATCCATTATAATAAAGATATGATGTCATATTTTGAAATAAGGATCAATTTCAAGTCCAAACATGACTTTTAGCTCTCATTTAGATATGAGACCTCACTATTGGAGTGATGACTGACTGGTGATTGACTGTGTAATACTTAAAAACCTACACATGTACTGTACCTTATTATACTCTATTATATATTATATATATCATATACTCCTATTATACTCAGTTTTTCTCTTTCGGAATGAAACATACCATAAAGCTCTTTTCATTGTCGTGGTACTCACACACGCACACAATGTTAGGCTGTCATGTGTGGTATTAAAAAGTGAGTCAATTTCTAGTCTCATAATCCTACAAATCAGTGTTAGGAGTCGTGGCAGAGTTTCACATCCTGCAGTAATGAAGTGTGTGATCAGGTGGAACAGACTGTATGTATTGTATGTACGTACGTATGTATGTAAATTCAGTGTGCACTTTGGGAGGCCTTTGTGTGAGTGAGGCTCCCAGAAATGAAGCTAATCTACTCTGACAGAAAATCACTGCTGCACCAAAATGTTTAATAACCTACTTTCCATGATTACACCATGGTACACCTGCGAAGCTCATTAGCTTTAGGTTATCAAGATGAAAGATTCAAAGGCTTTTTATAAGTCAATTAAAAGAGATGAAAGATAATGAGTTTGATGGAAAGCTTTAATAGGTTTTCTGTTATATGTCTTGTTGAATAGGGGAACACATTTTCAAAGAGCTCAGCTCCCAATAATCTTTCAATTAGGGCTTATGTTGTTCTTCTATTTTTTGTGTGTTTTTTACTGATTTTCACAGAAAAAAAAATGTTTTTTTTTAGATTTTGTTTGGTTTACTTGATGATGTCCCAGATTTTTATTTCCCATGAGCTGCAGTGTTCAATAGTGCTCAAGATCTCGCATACTTCCTATACATGTGCCTACTGTGGCTCTCTGGATCTTGCTAGATTTACACTCACTACCTACACTGTAGAGGTTCAGTGAAACAACATTACATAGTCGTCAAGTAACAGAGGTGGTGAATCCAAAGTTGACCACATATGTGGGAGATAAGTCAAAACGTACCAGAACTTTCTCTAACATAGATAGGGCTTACAGAGTTCCACATACCACATCCAAAACCCCGATCTGCCGCCCACACTCCCACTCTCCTGTGTATGTAATATGGAGGAGAAGGTCATGGCAGAAATCAAAGAGTGCATTTACTCTGATGAACATCAGTTGACAGCAGATAGTAAAATCCAGCTGAAGAGCTGATATTCAGCTTGTAGATTCCAGCTCTCGTTCTATATTTAACACACTGACATCAGATTGTTGTCCATCCTCTTATCTCACTCTCGCTACACTAAATGAGCTAAAACCAGAGGTTTCCCAACCGATGATGATGGCCTATGAATAAAAAGTACCACTAATTATTAAAGCTGCAGGCTGCTGAGGGTGTGGGTGTGTTTATTCAATTCAATTCAATTTTACGTATTTAGCGCCAAATTATAACAAAAGTTATCTCATGACACTTTCCATACAGAGCAGGTCTAGACTGTACTCTTCATAATATTATTTACAGAGACCAACAATTCCACCATGAGCAAGCACTTGGAGAGGAAAACCTCCTTTTTTTATGAGTGATGAACTGCTATAAAACAATCAAAATGTTTCAATTTATTTTAGACTTTTACATTTTATTTCTTGTTCTTGCTGATGCTGCTCCGTCTGTCTCAGTCACCGTCTCAGTCACACAAGCACTGCTCTCAACAAACCAATGGACACTTCTTGTTGTCACTATCTGCAGTGTAGAGTGAGACAACAGACATAGAGGCCGCCACTAGCGGTGGGCAGATTGATCTAAAATAGTAATAGTATCGATACCAACGTTGGTATCGGTATTGATCAATACTTGCGTGATGAGATCGATACTTAAGTTTCACTTTCTCTTCTCAACGTTCAGTACACAACTCCTGTTACATGGTCAAGTATATCCAGGTAGCTGATTTATAGAAGTGAAAGTAAAATTTTGTAATTTCCAGCATTAGTTAATGTTATTTTTCAAAGTGTAATCATCACTATTCGACTCGACACGACTATCCAGATGATGAAGTAAATCTAAATGAACTATTTTACTGGAACTGAAAAATATATTCCTCTATAAAGATATAGACTTCAAACCTGAAATGTGAATATGGTTGAATATAATAACCCTTTTGTGTTAATTGTCCAATGAACATCAGTATTCCTATATTTGCATTTCAAATTTGCATATTGATGATGCATTCACTTAATAAATTATGACACATTGCTCTCATAAGCTATCGGTATCGGTATCGGCAATACTGGCCCTGTATTTACTTGGTATCGGATCGATACCAAATTCTGTAGTATCGCACACCAAGCCAGAGCACAAACTGTGAGAGAATGAGTTTAGTCCTGAACTTTACCTGCATAGTGCTGAGTTTCAGTAATATTTCAGGCTGACTGTGGAGCAGTTTGACCGGTTTGATCATCGGACCGGCCACTGCAGCGTGACATCAGATTGACTGTGACTGGTAGCTGTGTAGCTGTGTTTCTTTTTGGGCATACCCTGCCATAAAGTCAAAGATCAACTCTCCTGCTCAGAGGGAGCTCTGATCCCACTCTGTGTCAGCTCGGTGAGGAATGATCATGGTCTTGAAAAGAAAAGTAAGAAAGATCTTTACCAGTCTTCACCAGTCAGGGTTTACCTGTAGACCGTGCACATATATTTTCTTTCCCTGATGACAGATCTTAGCAACAATGGCTTCCTGCTAATTTTATTGTTTTATTTGATCTGTAATGAGTAATTAACAGAGGTTAAATACACTCAATATTCAGAGTGAAAACCCTGATAATATTCTCTGATTGTTTGTCAGAAGCACATCAATTACAGTCTTTATTGTTTCACCTCACATCTGTCCCACTGTGAGGAGGAAGATAAAGAATATTCTTCTCCTTCTTGAGAAAAAAAAGAGAAAACTTCCTCTGTATCTCATTTTCTCTCCCCACGTTTGGTCCTTGAATGCACCACGTATCAATAAAAAATTCATCAGTAGGTAAGAGGCTCTTGTTTTTCTCACTTCGCACTTGAATTATTACCTCCTCTAATATACATTCCACACTCACGCCTCACATTTATACTCTGTCTGGATATACGCTCATTTCTTTTGCATAATATTTCAACTAATGGTAAACTAATGGAGGCATTCTTCTTGAAGCCACCTCTTAAAGCAAGACATGCTTCCTGTTAAATGGCCAGAGGCCATTACGCTCTGTCCAGTCATGGTGAGTCTATAGGGACCACAGGAAACCACTGGCTTTTGTTCCTCAGTAATTGGTGGTAAAGACAACATGTTTCCATTGCAGTGAATATTAAATACTGCTACAGTACAAAAGTGCTACTTTGCTATGAGTTCAAAAACTGCTAATGAATAGTCAAATTCTTACTCTTGTTCTAGTGATTTCCCTTTAATATAGGCCAACAGGAACCCCCACCAGGCCAAAAAATCACACCCAATACCTGTTCTTTTCTAAGTCAATGGGTTTGTGGTTGCATCTGTGTGGTACTGTTCTAAAATGTGAGTCAATCTCTGCGTCGTTGCCTTATGAACAATTGGATGCCAGTGCCACTGTCATTGTCCCTTTTTAATCGCTCCATACATCATTCAGACAGCGATGGCATATTAGTGGTGTAGAAAAACATTCAGTCTTATTACTTAACAGCCAGGACAGGTGAAACCTACACCAGCCAGGTGCTGAAGCACTGATAGCCTGTGAGCGTCGCCATCGACCGCAACAGACTCTTCTTCTGTCTGGCTTGCTGCTCATACCACAGACAGCTTGCACTGCCACATACTGGTGAGTGCAATAATATTTGACAGAACAGATGACATGTCAAATTAAAGTATCTGGGAATATGTATAAAAGAAAACCTTATTACAGGTGCCACACGAAGCACAAACAAAGCTAACGTGAGCATGGCAGCGCCTAAAAAAGAGGAAAGGTTGCAATGGAATCTCAACCAAATACATGTTACATAAAAGAAAAGTTTTTCTCTAAAACTCTAAAGCCAAACAAGAAAACGACACCTGGCAGAACTTCACTTTCATTTTCTGGGGGAGCAATCATTGGTGCACCGTGAAACTTTGAGCTAGCTGGCTGGCTCTTGTGAATTGTCAACTTGTGAAACACTGATCTAAACTGTGAATGTGATTTCTGCACCATGAACAGTGTACCAGGCATTAAACTCATATAACTCATGACTGCTTTCGATAGTGATATAAAGCTAAAAGAAATACTGACAAATCTCAGCGAGCACCTGAGCCTGCATGTAGTTTTAATAAATGGGCCAAGGAGGGTAAAATGCAGCAATGAACCATGTGCACTGTGTTCACGTGTTCATTGGATGTGTTTTGCAAAGGTCATAGGTTACAGCTTACTTTTTGCAATCCGCTCCTTTGTTTCAAGCCTTGAACATATTGAGCAAATACACATCTGTACATAAATATGAACTGCACACCGTCTGCTGCACCGTCTGACCCAATCTGACCACCATGCCTGTCTTTTTAGTCTGTGCCACCAGGTTTGAATAATTCTAGTGTGTATTCCTCAATGAGACGATATTTTGATTTGAAACATAATTTAGTTATTATAGGAACGTTTGTTTTGAAAACAAATGAGGACTACTACTGACAACTAATGATTATGTTTATCATATTTTCTGGTAATCGACTGTTAAAAAAATAACTTTAAATGTCACAGACTGTCTGAAGAAATGACCTTATTGTTTAATGACTGATGATTCCAAGAATTCTAATTTTGTAATTCCATAATTGTCCAATATGTTTGAGATTCCTAGAGGTATTAGATACTAACCTATTTCTAATGTAACACAGCAACAACAAACATTCAAACACTGGCACCAGTCGACACTGCCTGAAATAAAACAGAGCTGTTTCTTTGGGTTTGTTACTGTGCCTGATGTTTCTTCTTGGCTAGACAGCTCTACAGTAGATGAGGTGCATCTCTAACTATGACTTCTAAGATGGGCAATTTTCCTCTGTTCCTCTGTCATTGTAAGGGGACATTCCTGTTGTGTTTTTTTTTTTTTTTTGTGCTGCTTGTCCCCAACATGTCAGCCCGAGTAGACAATTCAGAGCTGACGTTTTGGGGTCATTGTGCAAATTTCCTGAAAAAAAAGAGCCCTCAAAAGTTATTCTTCAAGAACAAAGTGTGCTCGCTGTGGTCTGCCCACTGCTAAAATATTAATCTTAAATAAAAGCCAATCCCTTATGATCTGCTCCCGAGCCACATTACACACCCTCCTCCTTGAAAGCCAGTGCAAATAGCAGAGATAGAAGCTAAATTAAAACCACCATTACTGTTTAGGTCCACATCCTTGGTTGCAGATGCTATTTATACCAGCCCTCTGCTCCGTTGTGTCCCAGACCAACCTCACCAGATGAGCCGGTGCTTCATTATAACAACTCTTCCAGCTATTCTCAGCCATTTGGCTTCAACACAGTGTAATTTGACTTAAAATGGTAGAATCCAGACACCTGAGAGAACAGAGAAAGAGTTTTCATGGTTTGAATTTCACCAACACCTGTGAAGGTCTGTAAAATGAGGAATATTTCTGCCCCTGTGGTTTTAGTCAGAACTTGTAATGAGCATTTTTCACTATTTATTGTTTATAAAATGTAAAATGAATACAGAGAGACCTAACCATGTCCTCACACAGATCATGTACCTCTGATTGCTGAGACAATGACGGCATGGCAAAATCAGTACAGTACTGTTGGATGACATTTGAGTGATGAGGAAACGTGCCGCACAGACAGACGGAATTCAAGGTAATTATGGCAAACTATGCAATATGCAATGCACCAAATCTGATTAAAATGTGTAAGATAATCATGCACCAATGTGTCAAAGCAGGAAATATTTTGCCCTTCATGTCATGTAATGGTGTGGAGGACAGGGTGGTGAATGAGTGTGCAGTGAGTCTGAAGATTAAAAAAAAAAAAATGTTGCCACCGAATTTTAAAAAAATGGAATCCAGGTTTTTCAGAATCATCCAATATCTATATGTCTGTTGATAAGGTAGAGACACAATGGACTTTGTAAACCTCCTTTTACGTTAAGACTTATGATTGTGTGTCAATATTTTAAGTTGGATTCACAGGCGCAGTAATACCTCAGAGTTCTTTAAAGGCACTTCTTAAAGTGATAGACTTTTTCAATAAACCGACCTTTTGCTTCCAGAAGCTTAATCCATATCTGCCAGGCCTTGTTTTAAAATCCTGTGAGCTTGCCCTTTCTTAATCTTCAGCTCTGACATTTTGTGAATTCCTTCATGGCTTCATGTAGTCTTTACAGTCACATAGATGTCTTTGTGACGAGCATATCAGCGACTTGATGAAATACTCACAGTGAATGGGACGAGGATTATGAGGTGGAAGAACCACCTGAGGTCATGACTCCATCTTCACACCTCTGCGGTGCCTGGGGCTCTGAACACATCCTCACCATCACAACCTCCTGTGGGAAGACAGATAGAGTACACTTTCAATCAATCACTGTCAATGCACTTGTCTGTCTGACTCCAAACTATATTGAAGCCGTGGTCACATCGCTTTTCGGGTCAGTCCTGAAACCTTTGCACACAATTAGGTTAAAGGTCATCACACTGTAGATCGATCTCACAGCAAATCTTCTTGGTTCAGCTTCTGGCACAGCCTTAGAAACTTGTGAATACTGATTTTAATATGACTGTCTTGATCAGGGAGTATGTGCTAATGGTTTGGTTCGAGTTGCTGTCTGTCTGTAATTTTAATGTGGTTAGCTTAACAAAATACAAAGCATCTGTGCTAACAAAACTCTTATCGCACCTTTTAGCTCTCCTTCATCCATTGTACAAAGTGTTTAACACGAGCAGCAAACCTCTGTGGCTGTAAAACGTAGCCATTGCAGAAGTACCAAAAACTGCAGTTCCTCTTCTCGTTCACTTGAGGCTGGCTCCAGAAGTGAGTCAGTCTCCATAGGTCCCCATGTTCAAATGTCCAACTTCACAGCAGAAATAAACATGTTTACAGCCTGGTACAAAAAACAGTTTTGGTCTCTATAGCTAATTTCCCCGTTCATGACAACTGCACTGAGGGTGAATTTTTATACAACTCACCTGTTCAAATTATATTAAGAATTAAAGCCATACAGAATTAACAGAGTGGATGCTTTGATTGACAGGTGGGTACCATCAGAGCTAGCTTGTTTTAGTGACCAGGCTTCATTCATCCCGCCTCAGTTATGAGGTTTTTCAGATCTGCATTTAAAATATCAACAGGTCAGGACTGTGTGACGACCAGTTCTGCACAATTTCTACTCACAGTATTGTTTGACATCAAGAAGTGTACTTGTAGCATTTGGATGCACAGTTGATTCATCCATGCCAGATGAAGGCCCTTCATCCAAACAATGCTTCCAGATAAATGTATGCAATGCAAAAGTAGTGCAGTGAACATTAACATAGAACATTTCCAGAGCAGCAAAGTGCCAGCTGTTACTCATACAGGTGGTGATAAACAGTGTGGAAACAATTCTAAGAGCTTATTACACACTTGGTGAAAGGTTATTGTACTAAAGGGCAATTCTATCCATCTGAATGAATTATACACAGTAGATTCTTCTTCAATCTTTTTCAAATAGCTGCTTTTCTTCCCTCTTTGTTTTATATTTCAAAATAATTATATGTTAGGCAATTTTCCAGTGCACCTCTGCTGCCATAGCCTATGTTATTTGTTGTAATACAGTGAGAGCAATATCATGTCCTCGGTATTGCATATTTCCAGATTTCAGAAGTTACTGTGGTGGGTTTAATGTAGCTGATAGAAGCAATGGAAAATAAAACAGCAATCTGTATTTTTGTTTGAGTTTAAATCAGTTTTAGAAATCCAGACTCCACCTCGAGGAGCTTTTGATTAAGTGGACACCAGTACCAGTACACCATTTGATCAACCTCTCACCTTGAAGTACGATTTGTCGTTCTCAGTGTCAAGATCATGAACTTCAGAGCCGGCCCTAGGCTTTTAGTGGCCCTAAGCAAGATTTCGCATGTGGCCCCAAAACACTCCTAGTGCAGTCAACAAATTGCATATGCCGCTAATAACTTAATGAACACGCGCACACATACAATAGAGATGGACAAATCAATTCATATGAAATCTGTGACTTTCTTAAACAACAAAGTAACAAAGTGAGGAGTGAGCAACATAAGTCCAAGTTAATGTGTGGACTCCCCTAGCAGTTGTGGCTCTAAGCAAACACATAGCCCGCTTATGCCAGAAGTCTAGGGCCGCTGACCAGGCCACAGTTTTTGATGAGTTGGGCTTGGACCCTCAACTGGGTCAACAAGTTCAGAATACTCACAACATACTATTATTATTATTATTTTTGTGGGTGGTGGAGATGGATTTTATTTTAATTATATTTCAAACTAGCAAACTAAACTGTGTTTCTAGTGGCAGTCCTGTAACTGATTCTGGAAGCCCTGTGCCAACAGAGCTCTTAGCCTGGCCCTAAAAAGAGTGAAAACATCACTTAACTCACTGTGATCTTTTGTACAGAACCAGAGCTTCTGGACAGAAACCGGCATGAAGCAACATCCCCGCAACCTGGTCTCAGAACACATGCAGATTTGAGCTCTGACAGTGAATCAGAGGACAGGGCAGGCTGTGATACAACGTGTCGACATACAAAGCTAGAGCAACAACAGGACCAAACTCTGACAGGGTTCACAGCAAGAGCGACACCGCAACAAGAACTCCTCTTTTTATTCTATCCGCAGTCAGGAAGCCTGCAGTCCCAGTGAAGTAAGCACTGCTCATTAGGCCCCACAAGCTACTTAGTTCCCACTAGTTTAATGCCTACTGCAGCCCTTGCTCAATATGCATTATGATTTCTGATCACATTATTCTCTCTGTACCAGACAGTGGTCAACTCTCTAATTACGGTCCCGGGCACAGAGGGCATGTTCATCCTTACCACACGTTCAACTGACTCAATACAATTAATCAGTGAGAGACATTTAGTCAGCTTTCATTTCAAAACTACTTAATGCTGACAATCAGAATTAAGTCTTTGGTGCAGAGCTGTTAAACTGACTTCAGCAGCAGCCTCTGTCATGGGACTGCAGAAACACTGATGTCTGATTCTCCGCTCTAGTTTTCTGTCCCTGCATACCTTCCTCACTCTGTCTCCATCACAGCTTTCTTCCTCACATTTCACTCCAGTTTCTTTCTCTCCATATTCATTTTACATTTCCTCTGTCCTCCTACACAAACTCTTTCTATGTTATTTACAAAGAGTCACTGGGGTATGTTGCTCTTAGCAAATACATTACACTGTGGATTAGCCCACTTAAAACACTTTGTTAAGTGTTACCCCTTAAGTCGACCATCATGACCGTGATGCTATTTTCGGGTTTGCACCCAAGGGTTTCAGAAGCAGAGCGTTTTTGCCCAACAGACTCTGTTAACTTGCTCAGATTGGCCATTTTTCCTACATAATTAGTTTTGCCTTTGTCTGTATTTACAATTGGGAGTGTGCACAGTTTGTTTTATTTTGAAAACCATACAGACTCTCTATGCTGTTTCTGTATCTGACTTACAGCAAGCTTGATCTGCTCTGTGCTGTTTGACTCGGCTGGTCGTGACGTCCAGAGCAGAGAGACACTTCTGGGATTCCTCTGAAATGCGCTGCAGGTGCTGCTGCTGCTGGAATCACAATCACTGGATAGAATGGGCATGATCAGCCGTGGCACAGCCGTGCCCAGTGGAATTTGATGATAGAGGGGTTGGTTAGGGTTACTTGGCAGATCACTACCCACACCACCTTGACCCCCACATTCTTACTTTTCACCTGTTCATAGAGGTCACACTATTTTTGCACACTAAATTCTAGGGTGCTAAATCATCCAGTAAATGTAATTCCTTTGGACATTATACCAGCTCAGTATCTTGGGTTCCAGAAAAAACAGTCTCCCTACAAATAGTCACGATTACTGTGAACGAGGACTCCACTTTCTCTGTAAATAGCCGGATTCCTAATCAAAGTGACACGGCCATTCTGTGAGACACCCTGGAAAAAGAGCTATCAGCTGCTCTGCCAAAGATGTAGTAAGTAGATCACCTATGTGCCACACTGTCAGCTCACCAGCTTCATTCCTGTTACGTTATCTGTCCATCGCACCAACAGTGTGTAATGATCCACCAAGGAATTCTGGGACGAGTCACATGGGGGGTGAAACTTTCATCCATCTTTATCACAGTGTGAAGTTACACCAAACTAATTGAGCTACTGTAAATAAATAAAGATAATCTAGTTCTTCTCGTATGGTGTTAACCAGAGTGACTGCATGGTGGCTCATTAACAAATGGATTCAGATCACTTCTACTTTATCATTTGCTTTATTTTCATTGTATTAAACTGCATTTCTATTTAACCAATAAGTTCATACACATTAATTTTTCTGGTAATGTTATTTTGCATTTGTCAGTGAGGAAACTAGAAGGAGGGATCATCACCAGTAGCAGCAGCTAATGCCACTAAATTTCACACTCCTACTGCTGCTGCTTTGACCATCATGTCACACTGATATACCACCAGTGAATCATGCTGCATATTTTGTTCATAAAGTTCTCAATCACACTGTCCTCAGGTGCCCCCCTTTATGTTGTTTTGCACACCGGATTTTAAAACAGGTGATCCAAATATGACACAGGTCTGCCTGGAACATCTTGCTAAAGGAAGTCAGTGTGACAGCAAACAATAAGTGCGGATGTTATGTAACGCACCGCCGTGCCGAATCACAAAACTTGCTGGCACAAGCACTTACGTACTAACAGTACAGTGCATGAAAAATATCTTGGTTCCATGAATAACTGCATGCTTTGCTTTTACAGTTATGTCTTTATTAAAACATGCCATTTCACCTCCAGCCTTTTCCTTCTGTGACCCATTTGAGAGCCTGGCTGCTTCCAGCTGACGGTGCACTCACATCGCTGCAACTATATCGGTAACAGTTACCACTTTAAAGTATGAATGCGCCCGGTGTGGTGTGATGTACTCTGTAATTACATGCAAACATTGGCTAACCGTGAGACAGAATGATTGTGCTGCTGCCAAAGTCTGAATTCAAATATCTGTTACAGTAAAGTGCAGAACAAGCAAAAGTGAAAAACACCTTCCAGAAGAAAAAAAGATTTTCTGGGCGTCTGATCTTATTACACACACACCGTCAAGTAAATGTCTGAATTTTTGTTGATAGTAGAAATGGAAATTGCAAATCATTTTGCTGACTCAAATCAAACTTTTTAGTTCAGCAGCGATGCAGAGGTCAGGCTGGTGGATGGGTGTGGAGTTTGCGTCCCATCACAAACATACCGTTTAATTAACCATAACCACGATCAGCCAATATTTATGATTTGGTGTGGTGATAGTGTCCTTTACACACACTGTACGTCACAGCTGAAGACTGAAACACGCTTTTCCGGGCTGCACAGGTGTCACTCAGAGACATGTGGCTCCAAAAAGTGTCTGATTCAGTCATCGACTCTGATGGTAATCACACCTCAAGAGTGTTTTCACATGTTAGTCGACCGTGGAAGTGTCACTTTTTAACTCTCACTCCGCATTCAAGTTTGCAATAATAAATATGCAACGTTCATTTAGACTTCCAAAATAAAACTTGCTGAGAAAAAGAATTTCAGGTGATCGTCGCAGTTTGATTAGATTAAGCACAAAAAGCACAAACACAACTTGGTTAGGATTACATCTATGTTTGACACGTAGTATGGTTCAGAAAAGGTTGGAGTTACAGCTAGTAAAAATCCAAAAGTTTATTGCAGGTATGTTACGATACTCACTGATCCACATCCTAACCTTCCACAAGTTGCTTGTCTGCCACTGGTATTCAAAAGAATCTTGGCCAAGTCAGGGCAACAATTTATGACACTATGATTGCAGAATTTGTGACCATCTCAAAAAACAACAAAAAATGCATAGATATCATAGTCTGATCCTGGCATCAGAAATGTGTTCATTCGCATACTGAACAGCTCCAGATGACATGATGAATGCAGCTGTAGGTTAGCAGTGCAAACCAGTATAATGATACAAGGACAGGAAGACCTCTCATGTACAAGATAAACTGTAGCCTGCAAGACATTCATCTCAGCAGACATACTGTAACTGCATCTTTGCACTGGGATGAATGTTAAAATTATGTATGCAGGGCAGCATGTGTCACAGCGAGCAGTGTCACAAACAGACAACTGTTCAAGGAAACCTTCAAGACTTCACAGGGTTCACTTTGTCAACACAGTTCACCGAGAGCTCCTTCTATTAGCATTTGACCTTCTCCAGGAGGAGGCGGTTCACGAGAAGTGCAGCTCGCCCAATTAAGTCAATTGAGCCACATACAAATCCAATGCGGTGAATGAAATAAACGGTTTACTGCAGTCACACAGAGCTCTCTGAGAGCCTGCCCTCTAAAAATAAACTCCAGGCTATTTTAAGACTGGAAGAAACAGAGATGCTGGCTGATTTTTTTCCTGCGTGCAGACAAAAAAACTCTATCAGTTGACATTAATTAGCCGACAACATCCGCTCATTAATTTGTTTGAAACTTGTACTCTAAAAACAACACAGCAACTTTGATGTAATCCAAGGCCTCTGTGGGAAACAGCATAAGTGAACGAATGTTTTGATTGAACCACATGAAAAAAAACCAAAAAAAAAAACGAGATAACGTGCGGGAAGATGATGTGGATGATAATGAATATGTTAAGCCGGCTGTGTGATAGCAGTGCATGGAGACGGCTCAGACACCCCGATGAACAAAAACTCCCTCGGGTGTCTCTCTCCTGCCTCGTATCGATCTCCATCAGCCGCGGGGGCCCAGCAGCCGCCAGGCAGTGTCAGCCACTCAGCTAATTGGGAGAAAAACACACGGGCGAAGAGGCACAGACCTCATTGTGTCTTTGATCCATAAAACATGATGAGTTCAATTCCCGTCTCTCCTTTCATTAACTTAATCAACATGCCAGGAAATGAATAAAACATCTAGCAAGAAAATGCAAAGTGAAAACAACAACAGGAAATGACTTCCTGTTGTGCTCGTGCATGTGCGTGCTGCTGGGGACAAACCTCTTTGACATTGAAGGGATCTTTTTTTTTTTTTTTCCTTGACTCCACACAGACTCACGCTGTGGCAGCAGTCTATAGGTCAGAGCTCAGAGCTACTAACTAGAGGGTTGCCAGTGTGTGTGTGTCTGTGTGTGTGAACAGTGAATGAATGACGCTCTCGTTTTCCCATCCAACAACCATCAACACTTCAATAGTGAATTTAACCTCCAGCTGCTCCAGGGAGGACTGGGCAGATTGGTCAGAAGCACAGAGAGCCTGTAGAACAGCAGGCACACAAAGTCATCAGTACATTCATACAGGTAAACCCTTTAACATTCATACATGTCAAATAATTCAGTATGAATTTATTATGCATTATCTACATGAATATGAAGCTGGTTAATGCTTCTTCTTCATATTCTTGTTGTTCTAGTAGTATTTTTGTACATTGTACATTCAGGCTGTTCCGGGTCAAATAGTTCCAGAGCGTTCTTGCCATTTTCAGTATCAATAAAATCTATTTAAATCATTATGGCTGTTTTGTTTCCATGTCTTAGGTAAAACAGGACGTGATACAGTGTGATATACTGTAGGTGTTTTTTCTCCAAAAACGAGTGGAACCTAAAAAATACACTCTCAAGCTATCTAAACCATAAATAAAGGAATAATAATGAATGTATTAATGTCAGGTTATTTAGGCTATTTATATATTCTAAATAGATCTGAAGTTCAAACTTTGGTATAAACACTTTTTATGAGGATTTTCTTGGACCGACCATACTGTGAAGGCATTGAATATGAACAGTTTGTAAGGGTTAAAGGAAGGCCTTCCTTACTGCTGTCACCAAGTATTTGCTCATGGTGGGAACTGTTGGGTCTCTGTCAAGAATATGATCAAGAGTATCGTCTAGACCTGCTCTATATGGTGTGAATGGTTGTTTGTCTCTATGTGTCAGCACTGCGATGAAGTGGCAACTTGTCCATGATATACTCCACCTCTTGCCCAATGTCAGGTGGGACTGGCTGCAGCCCCCCACGTCCCTGATAAGGATAAGTGGTTATAGAAAATGAATGAATAGTAGTACAATAGTAGTGGCATTTGTAACACAGAACTATAACAGTAAGAGTAACTATAGTAGTAATAATAGCAGTAGAACTAGTGTTAGGAATAGTAATAGTAGTAATAGTAAAATTAGTAGTAAGTCACAGTAATAGTGTAGATATGTTTCTGTTAAATAGTAGAGAGCTAGAGCAGTATTCGTAGCATAGTATCAGTAATAAAAGTAGTTTTTAGTCATAGTACTGGATATGGGTATATGGCATATAAGAAGCACTTGTGGAACTGCACATGTACTTAGTAAGCAGTATGAGGTGTAGTACCAGTACAAGTATGAGCAATATTATTTGTAATATAGTAGTTAAAGTGGTAACACTAGAGACAGTAACAATAGCAGTAGGAATAAAACTACTATTTTTAATAGCATAATAGCAGTAGTAACAATACTATTTGTAGTCGTAGTCGTAGTATCAGTGATAATAGTTGTATTAGAAATAGCAGTCTAGTTACAGAAATAGTAATAGTATTTGTAATATAGTAGAAGTTGTAGTCGTAGTTAATAGTAGTAGTTATCACAGCAGAAGTAAAGTAGGAAACACTGCAGTGGGACTCGTAGTGGTATTAGTAATATGTGTTTTAAAGGGCTGCAGCAGTCGAAGAGTTCTGCTGTGTCAACACTCTCACCAAACAGTAACAGCTGACATCACTGATTAGTTTCCTTCTTCAGTCAATGGTGTGCTTATAAATGACATCAGATCCTTCGAAACACAAAGGCACACAGAAGCGACGGCACCTGGGATGTAGTCCTAAACCAGTAGGGGGGAGTGTGTCCCCCGAGTCAGGAGGCTTAACTACAACCCCTGAGCACACAAAGTCGCTCCTTAAACCCGCGATGTACAATGTAGGCATGTGGACTGTTGCTGTGTTTAACTTACCAAATGTGAGAACAAGCGTCTGCACCAACGTCACCTGAAATGTCAGCATACTGTAATCAAATGACTATTTATATTCTGCATCCCAACACTATTTCCCTTCAATTTACACATACTACTTTAATATTTACTCTACAAAATATGGCTGCAAAGCAGGCTGAGCAACCACAAGACAGAAAGATGTATTTTTAGAGAATTCACAAGGCTCTGTTTCTATTCCAAGTCACAGGTGTAGAGCAACAAAGCTGATTTGTTGGAATGGGTCTCATTCCCCAGATAAAAATGGAAAACATTACAAGTCATACTGCTCTAAATATCAGTGGAGTGGAAGGACTAATGCAACTGAAGCGAGACGTCTGTGCCCATTCCATTATCTGAGCACTTCCAGTTTAATAATATTCACTAACAAGATACCACATCCTCCAATATTCTGTATTTCCTCCTCTACACAAAGGTCAAAGGTCAGGGGGTCAGCGGCAGAGTTGGAGCTGGTCATAATTCAGTGTCCTCATCGAGGTCTCAGTGTGCCAACGTATGGCGGTGTACCTAATCTCGATTAATTAAAAGACCGTCTCCCTGCTGGTGGTGCTACCTTGGGCCCTAGCTGACTTTCAGCAATGGTAGGCGAAACCTTTTCATGTCTTTATGCTGCTGCATGAACAAACGGCGTGATGACAGGTGAAAAAGATAGAGAACAATCAGGTAAGGCCTTGGAAGGAAAAGCGGGCATGCTCTGCTGAATTCAAAGTAGCTTATAGGGTTTGTGAATGGATCAGGAGCGTTTTAGAGATAAATGAATGAGGGACATACAATGAGACCGTGCTCCGCTGATAAACAGACACTTTAATCCATGCATAAATATGTGTATGCTTCAAAGTGGAGTAAAAGAGGTGCTTGAAGATCACAAACATCACTGCCGTTTTAAAACCCTGATCCTCACTCAAGCATAAACATCTGCAAGCTACGGAAGATCAACCCCGAAATCCAGAAAATGAAAAATAAAAAAACCTCAGTCAACCTCAGTTTAGCTTCAGGTACAGTCACCTAGTTGGCCCCTGCCTTTCGTTGCTCCTGGTGTGCTAGTGACGATTTTAGCAAGCAAGCATGCTAGTGACCTGCAAATGGCAAGACACACAATGTACAGCAAAATCAGCCTCAGCAGTGTGGATGAATGAGCTAACATTAGAACATATTCCTCAGGCTTTGCAGTAATGTCAGATTTGACTCTGTGCTGTATCGGAGCGTTTGTTATTTGTTGATGTTAGCAGACGTTAGCTAGCATTGCACAGATTTGACACTGCAGGGAAGCGGACAGAGAAGGCACATAAATACATACAACATACACAGTGTTGCCAGGTGTACGATAATTATCGTATTTGTACGATAATTTTGCCCACTGTACTATGTATCAATAATCCCAAAAAAGGCCAAATATACGATAATTTGACCATTCCGTGAATGTGTGGTTGTAATCAGCCTGCCGCAACTGTCTGCCGGAGTTTTTGTGTGAACCTTGAAGGCATCTGTTTTCATGTGACAAGTTTCCAGGCAGCCAATCATGCTTTTCTAAATGTGAGCAATGAGTGACGTCCATGCGTTTGCCTCAGAACAACGATCATGATTGGCTGAATGGTCCACTGCGCCCGCCCCATGAAACACTCCCACCCGTCATTTATTTATGGGGGACACATTAGCCTAACGCAACTGTGGGGCTGCTGATGTGGTGCCGAGAATCCATTCCATACTGACACCACAAAGCCGTGAGTGCCTGTTAGATGCTATTAAACACTAGAGTGACTAAAGCGCATCAATAGACTTGTTATTTTGGTTATGACGGGTGTACGATAATTTTCCTCAAAATACGATAATTTTATGTCACTGGTACAATAATCCTACATTTCCCACCTGGCAACACCAAACATACATCAGTCAACAGGCTGTTATAAGCAACCGAGGAAATCCCGGAAGGGCTACAGTTCAACCTGTTCATGCATTAGCAATAAAAGATGAAATGAATGCATCACATACTTCAGAATGTTACATATTATGTATGCACAAGTAAGTATCTGTAAGCCAGTAGAGGGTATTTTATCATTGCTAACTTCCATCCTTTCTTTCCTTTCCTGGCAATAATAACAATGGCTTCCATAGGATGCAGATGTGTATGCTTGAGTTAGAATTAACTGTATATTCTAATCCTAATCTGTTACATAAGCACCTCCATTACAAAGCTATAGCCTGATAACTTGGGCTGCATGCAGCAACACTGTATTCTATGCCTCTCTATTTATATCCTTTATATATTTTCTCTTATTTATTTGTTAAGAGAAAAAATAAGTCAACTCCAGATGCACTAAATCTGCTCTTACTCAGGTGTGCTGAATGATAAATCCCAGTTGATCAGAAATTGGAGGTATGTGCTTCATTGTTTGTTATTAGCATAGCAGCCCCAGGTAGCCCCCCCCCCCCCCCCCCCCCCCCCGGCACTATATAAGAGTAGATGTGCAAATACTTTGGCACATGCCCAAGTATTGGAGACATGCCACCAAAAAATGATTTGCGCATGAGGCCACTTATTTTTCATGAGTCTGTCAAGTGGGACTAAAGATAAAGCTGTAATTTATTCCAGCAATACTTTGACAGCTACAGCATTCTCAACCTTCTGAGGACAAAAGGCACGTCAAGTCAAATTATTTATGAAACAGTTTTGACAAAACAAATCCTTCACAGGGGGCTTTACATGACAGGAGACAAACAAACACATCACAAAATACAAAGCTTAAACCCATTTGCATCCTCACCATGGGAGAACTTTCACCACCATGTTTGTCCGAGACAACTTCCACTCCCCCCTCGAGGAATAATTAAGACTTCTCTGCAGTAAAATGTGTCACGGAGCAGGTGGGACACTTCAGCACTTCACTTAATGTGTTAATGTTATGCACCAACCTGAAAAAGTAGTTATTTATTTATGTATATCCTGTTTTTATGTCTCTACCAACTTTGGAAAGATACTTTAGTCTTGCAGTCACAGTGTTCCTTTTTAAGGAAATAAATTACAAAAAAAAACTTTTCCTCAGCAGTCACATATCCTACAATGACTTCCTGAACTGTCAAACATACAGAACTATTAAATGTGTTCAAGTGGTTTGAGATTTTCATGTGTGAAAATTAGGAATGTACTGTGTGTGTATTCATTTTCTTTGGTACTGGATGTTCAATTGGATGTGTGACTACGGTTAATATGTTAATAGGAAACTAACACACTTATATAAGGTTAGGAAAATATCATTGCAGTTAATAAAAATAACTTCTTTTTTTTTTTTTGCTTGTGTGTGATGGGACTCCAATCTTCAGCCTGAAAGAGTCTATGTCCATCCACATCGTCCAATATACACACGTGGACAGAATTGTTGGTTCCCCTCTGTTAAAGAAAGAAAAACCCACACTGGTCACTGAAACAACCTGAAACTGACAAAAGTAAATATATAAAGTATATATATATAGTCATTCATAAATAAAAATGACTAATAAATAACTAATGAAAATCAGACATTGCTTTTGAATTGTGGTTCAACAGAATAATTAAAAAAACAAACTAATGAAACTGGTCTGGACAAAAATGATGGCACATGTTAAACTAAGGTGTGTCCTGTAATTAGCATCACGGGTGTCTTGAAACTTATAATCAGTCAGTCTGCCTATTTTAATGGTGAAAAGTAGTGACTGTGTTCAAAAGCAATGTCTGATTTTCATTAGTTATTTTTTAGTACATTTATATTTATTAATACTTTCGTCAGTTTCAGGTTATTTCAGTGAGCAACGAATGTAAATAACATCAATAGCGGACAAACTGTTCTCTGATCCTTCACATTGTGCTGCAGCCCCGTATAAACAAGTACGAGCTTCATTTCCCTGACAATTGTCCGTTTTCACTGAAATGTAAAAAGCCTGAGTTGCACTGTTGGCTCCAATTTAATTTAATGATTAATACATTACACTAGGAGGTTTTTCCTCATCAAGCGCTTGCTCTTGCTGGGAATTATTGGCTCTCCGTAAATAATATTATGAAGAGTGCGGTCTAGACCTGCTCTATAGTGAAAGTAAATTTGGTGCTGTATAAATAAAACTAAAATTGAAAAGTGAAACTGCCTGGAGAGCTAACATGTAATGTGGATTTTTTAAAAATAAATGACAGAAATTTCTGATTGATTTTTATTGACTCATTTCATTTTTTACGGCACCAAACTGATTTTTGTTATTATTATTAATTAGAAAAAATGTTTTTCCTTTTATACATAGCTCAATAGAGATGACTGTAAGCCAGGGTATTTTGCTCTGCTCAACAATACAGGGCTTGTTTGTAGCATCGACATCACCAGCGTATAACAACATGCAGCAGTAAGGGTCAAACTCTCACAGTGTTTGAATCCTGAGCTTCACGGGTTGCCGTCCAGGCTTTGGACTGGCTCCATATGCAGTGGCAGATGGTTGCACCCTTTCAGCAGCAGACTGATATCCACACCTAGCTGCTCTCTGCAGGTCCTTTGCCAGCCAACTGCTGCCATGCTGTAAGTGGGCGGGTGATAGTCCGTTGGCAAAGCAGTGACGGAGTGAATCAGCTTGGTCATCACTGGACCAGATCAACAACCAGAGCTATGGGGCTCAACTGAATCCCTGCTGGGATCAAATTAATAAAACTCTTCAACATAATGTCAGCCTGGATTATTTAAGCAACATATTAAGAATGCAGCATGACAGAGAGCGAATCCAACACAATAACTCATTAGTTTAACATTCATCTTTTCTTTTTGCACTGAGCTCTGAATTCTTGGCAATAGCAAAAACAACTGTAATGTGGATCCCTGCGGTGTGATGGGTTGTTTGCTGAGAAAATTAATGACTCAAAAGAGGGCAAACATCTGTCCACAACAGTTTCCATACAGAGAAATAAAGTGTTGACTGAAGTCACTCTCTTCTTCTCATGCAGACGTGACCAAATGTAGACGGTGTCACAACACATTTTGATATCGTGCTGATAGTTTTGTGAATGGTCACGACAGGATAATTGGACAAAAGGTGAATATCCACCAGCAACAGACTCAATAAACCAAACCCAGCACTGTTTAAATAAACTTCACTAATCCACTAAAAAGCCAATTCTTTGTTTCAGCATCTTTTATCACTGTGATTTGCAGAATTACTCAAAGTAGTCTACAGGACTCTATATGTTAATGACACAATATTATTCTTATTGTCATTATCCAGCGAGAGCGACACACATAGTGTGGGTGGTGCCTTAGAATAACAGAATTTATGAATGTATACTTGAACGGATACCACTGTATCTGTTTTATGCACAGCTGATCATATTGAGGTCCAGGTGATTACTATTATAATACTATTTATATTCATGATTTCACTGGTGACTGGATGGGTATGAGCATTTCTTCTTTACATATTACATATGCTGTTCACACATATACAGTCTGTAATATTGATCAATCAAATAAAATCTCTTGAGATGAGTCAGATAGCGTAGACTTGACACTATTTTCAATGTACCATGAAGCAGATGTTAAGTAACATTTCCAAACACCGCCTACAGGATGATAGGCCCAAAATCTTTTAAAACGGCATACTGAAATGAAGAAGTTGATCGTGGACTGCAGAAGGAGAGAAGCTGGACTCCATCACTATCTGCTGCAGAGAGAGTCAGCAGCTTCAAGCTCCTCTGTGTTTGATGAAGCATGAGCAGGTCTTCATTTAATCAGTCACAGACGCCCTTTTGGCACAGACTTTGGTTAAATATTGGGGGGCGAAAAATGTGTGTAAAGTTTGACGACGTTATGACTCACCACTCTACTACCTGTAGCCAATAGAACAGTCAGTGTTGGCTGAACATCCATAAAGAAGAATGAGACAGAAAAGAGTATGTGGCAGTCGACCTACAACCTGTGGGTCAGGCAGGTTGCAGCTTGACTTAATAGAAAGTATCACTGGTTCAGGTTCAGCTGGTCAAGTGACAAAACAGCATTTTGAGTTAAGTAACAACTTAGAGAAAAAAATATGCATCCTTATCTCTGTCTGTCACTTTCCTTCACTCTCTCTCTCAAACACACACACACACACAAACAAACACAGCGTTCAGCTCAGGTGGTTGCTCCAAAGTGTGTCGAAATAGGTTAAATCCTGGATCTGTGGGCTTTGTCTACACAATGAAGCCAAACACTGAAAAAAACACAGTATAGTATAGACTGACACATGCAGGCTGCATGCTTGTTAAAATCCACTGTTAGGAGGATGCATTGTTTGGGCTCCGTGGTGTGTGTGTATGTGTGTAAGAGAGAGAGATTAAGTTTTTAATGAAGGGTTACTTGTTTTGCTGCTATTCAACAACAAAGAACACATTTGGAACAATTCATCTGCTGATTTAGTCGAGACCTTTTCAGGACTGTGGGAGGGGAAGAAAGAGCTCTGACCTTGTGCATCACTAGTCTGTAGTTATGTAAGTAAAAGAAATTGATTAAAAAGTCTTTAGGTCAAGTCTGCAGTGTTTCAAACCTGAATTTATTAAGCTATGACAGATTTACCAGACCGTTTTTACCTGCTTTGCATGAGGACTCACTTCACCCCAGTGTGACCCTTCCTTTTAATTTTCCAAATGAGAAGAATAAGAAGATGGAGATGAGGTGAAAGGCAGATAAGGATTGGAGGTGAAGCCACACACAAATGATTGAGGTAGCGCTCCAGAGCAGGATGGAGGATATCTTTGCTTTGTAAACAACCCCACCTCTCCGTCTCTGGGAGGCCGAGTACAGCCATAAAACAGCTGTAGTCGGTGCAGGAGCTAACACCCCGCCAAGCTCTGTCTGACAAACACATTAGCCAGCACTAACTCACACACACACACATACACACACACACGAGCAGGTGGTATGAAGCATCTGCAATCCACCAATTGTTATTCATTGCAAATAGCTATGTTACAAAATATATGTACATGTCTGTGGAGATGGAGGATCAAACCACAGGGACTCATCAACCTTGGAAGCAGGAATAAAACCGAGATAAAGACACAACACAAGCTAGTGAGCGGCTGGTCACACCCATTCAGCATGTCGGACACGTCGAGCTGAGTGAAAAGCAATCAGACACTCCGTCCAATGATTAAAACAAAGATGAGACTATGTCTTCACCGACCCCATCCACTCTCTGCACCTGCTAATGGGATTCTCCAAGCCTAAGGACAGGTGTGGTGCTGTAATGAGTGACCGCGCTGCAGAGGAAGTATTTGGCCAGCACTCCTCACCTCGATCCTCACAACTGTGACGAGGCTAATCACGCCGCCTCCCCAGTTTCACACGACCCTGAGCTGTCAGGCTTCTCTGACAGGTCGTCACACAGGATCACATTTTTGACGAGCTGAATAGGAAACTGTGCCCCAAATGTGAGCTCTGTATTGTTGCTTTAATCATGAGAGAACACTAGCACGTGTTGGCCATCCCTCAAAATGTATGTACTCAACAAGTTCATTGCTGAGATCTGGGTAGACACTGACATCACTGCAAAGAAGTCAGATGTGTGAGAAAGATGAGCGGTCAGTAGTCAGACAGGTTGGAAACAAACCTCCAGCTTTCTTAGAGTTATTTGAATGAGGAGGTGGATGTGAATTTATTACCCAAACTGTATATTATAAATATCCATCACAGGCTCAGAGGATTTCCGGTCTGTGGGGTTTACTTGTTTAAGGAAAGAGACCTTATCTTTTCAGATTTTCTGTCTTCAGGTAGAAGCGGCGTGGCACGTTTCAAAAGTGTCCCTGTGGCTCTTCACTCTGCGAAGAACATGCAACTGGTCTGTTTCTGACAGGTGCCACGTCCAGTCACACATTATGGCTGAAACATCAAGGAGTCATGACCGAGGGAAGTCAGGGGTATGACAGACACAAGAACAAGACACAAGAACTAGATAATTAAATCTATATACAACCTTTAATTTTTACCATACACTGCAATCAAGAGGTTTTATTTTCCAGTTCCAATAACAGTTTTACATTCTGACTCAGTCACTAAGAGACATGTTCGCTACAGAGGCTGAGGATTTAGTTTAGGCCGTATGGATTAGACAACATACATCAGCACCATCTGCACCAATGTCTGTCTTTAAAGAACAGCTGAAGACAGCTTTCAACACAAAGTAGCAACATAACAATGCTCTAGTATTAGTATTTTTACATTGTTGCATTGCTATTTTCACTTAAGTAGGTTCAACATATTCCTTACAGTTCTGTTGGAGAACTGAGTTGAATTCTATGTAATGTAATATCTGTGTATGTAATCACACAACCCAACAAAGAGTTAAGAGTTCAGATGATTTATGTTTATTGTATACCATCTTTTTCTTTCTCTAGTCAAATAAATGTCTTGAAGCTAAAAGAACAATATTCCCTCTAAAACTGTGGCATCATTGAAACATATTATGTTACACTGATGTGCTACTGATGCGACTGAGCTTGACGGACCACCATAAACATAAGCTGGATGTTTAATGAGGCTATACGCTACAGCTATAATCCAGGCCAGTTACAGGTCACCCAGTTAGTGAGATTAACCTTATTCACCTTAAACTGCTGTTTCCACGTCACTCTGGCATTAAAAGGCACTCATGTACGATGGGCTGCAGAAAAACAGCGACTGTCTCCGTCCTACTGATGGGGAATGTTGAAATTAACTGGACTTTAATAAAGCACTTCACTTAGAGAGTGTTTCTTCTTTCCAAAGGGGGTTTGACCACAGCCTTACCTCCCTAACACTGCTATGTTTACATTTTAGTTTTCCACTGATGCCAGCCATGATAAAAATGTATTCTCTCTCTGAACACTGTGAGGTGCTTTAGCAGAATGGCCCCATCAAATTGCAAATGTGAGTTGTACTGTGGGATGTGATAGTTATTACTTTGACCTGGTTTCTTGCTTTCTTTATTGTTCTCACTGAGGCTGTAAAGTGTAGTGTGGCGTTTCTTCATAACGTGCACTTTTAAATTTGATCTGAGGGTCCATGCTGACTCACAGCTGTGTGTGTCCTCGGGAAATGCTTTACGATATTGGCTTTAAAGTGTTTGAACACCATGATACCAAACACTTGAGAAACTAACTCCTCAGACACTCCTGGTATTTTAAAAGGTCTGACTGCATCAAGTCTGGAAGGAGAAACCGATTCACATGCGGAAAACATGTCAGAAAAAAGAAAAGAAAAAGCTGAATATAAGCATCAGTATAGATCACTACAATGGACAGCAAAGGAACGTGACCTCCTTAAAAAAGTGAAACATATATTGAAACACATGTTTAAGAAAATGTGTTTATTTTCCCTCATGAGTGTTGAATGACTGTATAATGGATAATAATTCTGACACAGGGCCAAGAGATTATGCAATAATGCAGAACTGAGTTGATATTATACCTGACTGTGGTGGTGGTATAATTCCCAAACAAACAGACAAACAAAGGAGAGCCCCTCGGGCATGCTTTATGCTGATGCCTGTGTTCCCGCTGTTTTGATTAGTGAAACATGTTGAAATGATCTCATGTTTCAAATCGCAGCTTTTATGTTCCAAATTTGGTGAAAGGGTTTCGTGGTGTATTGATTCAAACAGACACACACATCTTCAGACAGATCCATGCCTAACATGTGTCCTCTGAATACAGCTGCACTGGCTGGACTGGGCTCAGGATCAGAACCACTTTCATTGACTCTGGTTTCATGTTGCTCTCTATATGGATTCACAGATATAGACATAATTAATGCAAGAAACAAGGAGCTCGCCAGAAACATAAACATTAAAAGTACTAGAACAGTACATGAACAGATACATAAAGTATATATATATATATATATCAATACGAGATTCTATCTTATGTACATGAGGTCGGTGGATATTACAGTATATAAGTAGCCCCAACAGGCTCTACAACAGACTAAACTTTAATATTGCTTAATACATGTGATCATGATGTGCAGGCGGAGTCACAAATATACAGCTGGAGATTTCCCTCTGGTAGGCGGTCACCGAGGCATGTCAGCTCAGACACAGTTTAATACTCACACTACAGACACATCACAGTATATAACATAGCACAGTAAGCTTCATCAGTGCTTTGAGGTTTACTCATGGGTCGAGTCATACAAATTGTCAAGTTTAGAGCTTAAATAATGATCTGAAATTTAAAAGTAACAAATTCATTTAGTTTTCTTCACAGAAGTTTGAGATATGGGCCTACTGTGTATTATAATATGTCATAATGTAATAGTCTGAAGTGTAGATCCACTGACCAAGCTGCTGTATTTGATGCGCTGGGATTGAGAACATGCTTTTAGTGGAACACTCTCTATGACGATGAGCACAGCTGTAGTTGAGTTCATTTGAATGAGCTGCTGCCGGATGCCGCGATATGTAAGACACATCTTTCACAGGTCTACAGAGCCGTGGAGTGTAAAACAAAGTGTGAGCTGGAGATATTTGATGGAGAAATAAACAAACAAAATGAACAGATTTTCACTCCCTGCGGACTCTGCAAGAATGAAGGCGATATGGGAGGAAGAGTGAGAGTGTAATATCACAGTCAGCTGTCAGCTCAATGAAAGGGTCGCTGATTGGATGACAAAGACTGGACTGAACTATTTTAGGGTGGTGGGGGCTGGGATGTTCTGGTGGTGAAAGAACGCAGATCTGCAGAGTTCTCTGCTGCAGTCACTGACGTGCTTTTCATTGTCTCTGTATAATTGCTGTAATTGAAATGATGGTTGAAAAGGGCCAATCCTCAGACTCTGACAGTTAAAACAACTGCAGCTGCACTGTGTCTGGCACAGTGGTCAATTCACAATGATGAATCAGTATTGTCTCCTCTCATAGTAAAAATAAATCCAATTGACCTTTTAGTGCTTCTAAAGGGCCGCTAGTCTTTAGTGTGCAGCAGTCCACTGACTGAACAGTGAGGAAGAGGATTTACAAATGGGACGGAATCATCATGTTGAGACAGTTGTTCTGTATATTGATGAGTATATACAACTTCAATATGTACTATAGGCTTCAACTCTTCATGATGAGAGTTCAGAGCAGATGGATGGATTCCAAAACAGCTGACTTCAATGTCACTATCATGTTTCCTACTGTCTGTCAGCATCTTTTTCTTTTAGCCACGGCAATCTGTGTTTGACTAACTTTGTGGTGAATATTGTATCCATGACGACCCTTAACTTTAATGCTTAGTTATATCAACCCAAACTACAATATGATGTATCCTGAAACCAGTTTTGTGCCTTAACCATACCATCCTCAACCATAGTGCTATCAGATTTGAAAACATTCAGTTTATCCATCCATTATCTGTAATCGTTTATCCATCAGGGTCACGGTGGGGTTGGAGCCTATCCCAGCTGACTTTGGGCGAAAGGTGGGGTACACCCTGGAAGTCACCAGGTCATCACAGGTCACATAGAGACAAACAACCATTCACACTCACATTCACACCTACAGACAATTTAGAGTAATTAACCTGTTAATGTTCATGTCTTTGGACTGTGGGAGGAAGCCGGAGTACCCGGAGAGAACCCACGCAGACATGGAGAACATGCAAACTCCACACAGAAAGGCCCAGCCGAGGTTTGAACAAGGAACCTTCTTGCAACATTTATTTGGAAGACACTAACAGATGATGTTAAAGGGCCATCAAATCAAATCCAGCTTGTTAATTGTTCTGAATGTCTTCTACAAATCCTGTATTATGTTTTATTTAAAAGCAGTACTACTTGGTTAAAGTCAGCAAACTCCATGTGTACAGACCTCAGTCGATGGACCAGGACAACTCAACTTAAAAAAGAAAAAAATCTAATCTGCTATTTCCGAATGAATCTGTTCATTATTATACATACATGGTTCTTACATGAATCCCAATGCAACTAGCCCCATTTATTAGCGTGGAACTGCTGCAGAAACGCACTTGTTTAGAGAAAAAGGCCTCATGAGATGGATCTGCTTTTTTTTCGGACAAATAGTCCCTTGTTATCTTCTCCCATGCAGCCTGGCTAAAACTTTGAAACTTTTCTTTCTTTTACATAAGGGTATCATACTTTTTAGGGTCATGCTATCCCCTGTAGGGAAAACAAATAGATACAATAAACTCATGTGACATTGGCAAAACAGTTAAAGACAAAATGAGGCCAGGAGGAACCAGACTGGGACAGACTAGTATGGAACGGCGTTCAGTTTAGTTTCTTTGGTCTCCAGTGAAGAGCTAGATATTAGCTATCCATCTGCCAATTAGCCAGTCCACACGCCTAAAGGAAACACAATACATATCCATTATGTATGCTCACATGAGGCAGTGGATCCCACAGGGTTGTCTCCTTTGCAATTCATTACTGCGATACGCAATCCTTCCCTTGGGGCAGAGGCAGCACTATTACCCTGCACACACATCGTATCTGCTTCTCTCTACTGATATCACAATCTGTGAAACTCAAGGAGAGCTAGCGGTCTTTCACACGTACCCTCCTCCGTCACTGATAATCTCCCATTACACCAATGTCAGACCCCTTCCAAGTACACCACCTACATGTGGACATATGTGGCCCTCAAGCAAATCCTGTACCTCACACTTGATAATTGTCTCTACATTCTCTCTTCATTGTGCCTCATTTGCTTTATCCTACTCATTCCACTGATGATATTTACTTGTACAAGACAACATTTAATTTATCACTGGTCAGCTCAGTCAGTGGAGAGAAAGATTACAGTCCAAGATGTCTTATGCTGAAAGTTAACTGAAGCTTGATCAAGGAGAATGGAGGATTCATCAGTACACTTGTCATGACATGATGCAGCCTCAGTCCTGAAGGAGCTGTCCTCTCTGACTATATGCTGTCAGGACAGTTACACAGTAACATCAGTCTACAAACAAGGAAACATGTTCACCGTTATTGGTCTGACTTTGTTATCTGACTCTGTAGAGTCTTCTCCATTATGTACCTGTCTATTGTGTCTATGGAGTGAGACAGCTCTATCCTCTGACCTCGGTTGCCATAGTAATGATCAGAATGGCGCCTGCTTTCCTAAACACTAACATACAGCTGCTCTGTGTCTCAAGGAGAGAAGTCAGTGTCCTCATAACAATCTAAGATTTAACACTGTCCCTACAGTGACCTCAGGACATACTTGATTATGTGAAACCCGTGCGTGACATGCTAGAAGAGACGGTTCCCTCAGATTTATTTATTTTTAAACTGTGACGAAGATATTTTGCACTTGAAGAACCTTGATAGTGCCCTCTTGTGCACGGACTATGCAACACTGTTTCTCAATTACCCCATCTGGCATGTCTATACAGCAGTTTGTTTATATTCTTGAGATTCTAGATAACTTTAAAATATAATTGAAGTGTAAGAAAAAAAAATGATGAAAATGAATATTGCTCTTCCCGGTTCCGTCTTGTCATGTCTCTGCACTGACGCTCTGCATGACCAACAGGACTCACACATCAAGTTTTAATGAGCGAATGATTCAACAACCAAAGGCCTCCTTTAGAAATAATTCAACAGCACCAAATCATAACAGAGCTCCATCGGCACCGATGGCTGCAAAACGATAACTACAGGTGGTGATTTAGTGCAGAGCCTCACATCCTTCACAGCAAATGAATGACTTAAATTAATTCATTTATTACATGCACCATTACTACTACTACCACCATCACTAAGAGAGGCAGATGAATAGATAAACTTTTGATGCACCAAGCAAGAGAGAGCAGAAGAGGGAGAAGGAGAGAAACCATTGTTAGCTGCTAAGCTAAAGTACTGAAGCTATCAGAACTGAACATGTAAAGAGATATGCCTCATTGTAATAGCTTATCCTCTCATACTGCTCAAAAATAGATCAGTCAGTACATTTGATTTTACAGTTACCTGCCTGTACTTTGAACCTTGATATCTGAGCTCCACTGCAGAATGATGTATGTGTACAGTTTGTTTTCACACTTCTGCTGAAGGTGGAAACATTCTCTCACTTCAATCTCACTTTAACACCTCGATGAACCAGATGAATTTCTGTGACACACAAACTACGCCACTAGTTGGGAATCATTATCCAATATTCAAAATCTGATGTAGAAACTTGAGCACAGACATGGGCTTTTTAGTGAGACAATAGGACATATTGTATTCAGCAGTCATTTGAAATGGACTCCAAAAAAAGGAAAAAGAGAGGAGGTCGTTTTGAAAACTTGAATGTAATCTAATGTTTTTTGTTGAAATATAGACCCTTAATATGACTCTAAACAGGGTCATTGTATGTCTTGTGTGGAAGACACCTTTAACAAAGTGACCTATTTTTGTTGTCCTCTGATTGGATAATTCATTCAGTATCCGCGCACCGAAGTGTGATACCTGTTCATATTCCTAATGAAATATTTCCCAACCTATTGCTTGTGACTCCTTGAAATGTCCACTTCTTATCCCTTTTAACCTTTAACACAGTCTCTTTCATAACTCTTAAATCATCTGACATGTGTTTGGGGGTCCTGATACTCAGACTATGAGTAATCAAATGTTTGGTAATCTACGTAAATGTAATACAGTTTTAGTGCACAGTAGAAATCTCTGTTGGGATGGTGATGAATAATTGAACTAAAATGGTGAGTGGTGTTAAGCTACTGATATTTTTGTACATGCAGGTTGTTGTGGAGAAATTGCTGAAAGTCAATGGCACCAGGTCAGGAGGGAAGAAAGTGTTCAGGAGCCTCTGATGTCTTATGCTGTAATATTTATTGAAGCTTGATCAAGGAGAATCAGAGACATTCACACATACAATCGGGTATGCATATGGGGCGGGGCGGCTGTGGCTCGGAGGTAGAGCGGGTCGTCCACTAATCAGAAGATTGGCGGTTCGATCCCCGGTTCGATCCCCTCCAGTCTGCATGTCGAAGTGTCCTTGGGCAAGATACTGAACCCCAAATTGCTCCCGAAGGCTGCGCCATCGGTGTGTGAATGTGTATGAATGGTTAGCTCCTCAAACTGATGAGCAGTTGGCACCTTGCATGGCAGCCAATGCCATCAGTGTATGAATGTGTGTGAATGGGTGAATGAGATACGTACTGTAAAAGCGCTTTGAGTGGTCGGAAGACTAGAAAGGCGCTATATAAGTACATAAGTCCATTTACCATCCATTTACCATATGAGTCGGTCTCTATTCTGCCTAACTTGTGCTGGTGGTCAGACTTTAAACCCTTACAGATGATGCCACAAATACTATACACCCAGAACTAGCCAAAGAGAATGTATTTACCCATGTTAGTGTTCACCTTCTGCACATTATAGTCTGGAGCCACTGTTGTCTGTTCATGTTAATGGAACATCAACAGTTAGCTGTCTATTATGTCTAGGAGGCCAACATTGAGTTTCTTCGACCCTGGTCACCAGGCAACTCTGAGATAGGCTGGCACCTGCACTTCTCCCGCACTCCAAACAGCGGCCTCACATGCCAAAGAGAGAGAGAGTCTTCTCTGATCTGGCTTAGTGCTGTCACCGTCTATGATCCCAAGGCCCATGTGCGGCCCTGTGTACCCAAAGGATAGAAAATTCCATAACACAGGTTAATGAACTAGGGTACAGATGCTATAAAGTGCTGCCGATTACTCTACAGTGACAGGGCTGCTGCTGAGTTACCGAGTACCATAGAAGAAGACATGCTGACACAACCCATGATCCCCTGTGGGAGATTTCACTGAACATACGTTATGCAGAGTCAAGGCTCCTTTTATGTGACACAATTTGATGTGATGTGTGAAGAAAGTATCTAATAGCACTGCTGAAAACGCAGCATTTTGCTCCTGAATTTCTGCCCCTTTGTCTTGTAAAACATTAAATCCTCCATTATTCTGCAAATGTTAACTTCCAGGTAACAGTAATATACTATATAAGTATAAATTGCAATGTGAATATATTGTTAAACTCACTAATACTGCAGTTGTATTGCAAAATTTAGGAGTTCAGAAACTCTAAAGGAACTGTTACGATGAGTAAAATGAGTAGAAGTTAAGTGAACAAACCAATAACCAATGTACCAAAAACAAAGGGTCATTCAGGGGGTACTGATTGGCTGCTGTGAGCGTGAGGAAAGCAAACGGTTATCCAGGGAGATTTGTGACTCAGATCCACAGCTGCAACAGAGAAGAAAAAGTCAGGGTTTGGCCTGCAATGAATAACTTGGACAGTGTTGTTTATTCAGTTAAATTTGCAGCAGCACATAGAGATTGGAGGCCGTGGTGTGCTGATGCTTATGAAGATGTATGGGTACGTATCCCCTGGGATACACCTGCTCAGGCAGCACAATCTCTTTTAAGCAATGACTCTGGAGCGGCTTTTTTTCCTCTGTCTGCCGCTGAATCTTAATCACTGTCACTGAAATACAGGCCAAGTGCTAAAACATTCCCATGGTCTTGCAAGAAAACAATGTACACATATACATTTTGCATATTGTACATCTGGTTTTTGATTACCTTGCAGCAAGGCCAAAATCTTCAGTCAGACACCGAGCCGGACCGACTGGGAGAACAAAAACAGAGAGGCTGCGCTTCTACTAGCTCCTACAATGCACACACAGTTTGTATATGAGCATGATTCGTGTGTGCTGCATGGTCTGCTGGAGCAGGTTCACTTCAGTGTATCAGATCAAAACATGTCCAAAGCTAGACCACTGACCAATCAGATCACTGAACAAACACTCAGTCCAACAGGATCCTGACAAAAGTAATAGTATTACAAAGACAGATCTATATTGATGTGCTTTTTATGTGCAGCATATTCTCAGAATAGTTTGTTCACCATCCGACAAAGAAACAAAAAATTCTCACTCTGGTATAAAGAGAAAAACAAACTGTAGTCGAGCCTGTCAGATTCTTCACCTGAGCGTTTAATGGCTCTGATTCTGTGGCTGGTAATGTACCTCGTAGCCTGAAAGCCCAGCATTAACAGACTCAGTTGATAATCAGCCTAATGAAACCGGTTCTGATCCAGCACCCAATGTTAGTATTAGTGAAGCAGAGAGACCTCAAGACAGCTGCTGATATCGTTGGCAACACGTGACCTTCTGCCAACAATATTGTTATGTGTGTGTTGTTTCAGTAGCACAATGGGTTGGTGCTCATGTAACCTGCGTTTTATAATTTCAGCTTCCTGTCTGCATCTTTTATCACTTCTTCTATCTTTTGAAATTTTAATGTATTATGGGAGGGGAGTGACCCCCGGTCCCCCACAGAGATCACATGCATGCCTTGCACAGTATAGGATACATCATACTGTATCTAAAAAGAGTCCGGGCCAAGTTAACTGTTCTATTAGATCCACTGTAACATGAAATATACTTCATATTAATATTAATCACTGAACAAGTTAGTGGCATCATGATGTTTAACATTCTCAGCAAGGCAGTCTAGACAGACGTGAGCGAGCAAAGTTCAAGACCTTAACATCAGCCCCATGACTCATGTTTTAATGATAAACTATAGAATGGTTTTGAGTTGTAAACCTGTTAATGATTCAATAAACAATACACAGTAAAAACATCCTATCAGGTCTTTTCTGTGTACATTTGATTCCTGAATCTAATGTTTTTTTTTTTTTTAAAAGTGAATATTCCGCCAGTGTTGCCTGTTTCCAAGAGAGATAATCCTGTTTCAAATATTTTGTTTTAGTAATAAGTGTCTGAATCAATAAAGCAGGCCTGTTCTGCAAAACAGACTCAGAAAACAAGTTGAAACATGCTCAGTGTATTGACAGATTGTTGCTATCAAAGAAAATATTAAGAACTCAACTATTAAAATAAACAATGCAATTATAAGGTGGTTTTGCAGCGTGGAGCAAATTAATAATGTTGCTCAGTCATTAATTTACAAGCGTTTCAAAATGAACATCTGTACAGACAGTATCAGTGTTTTGATCAGATTCATTTCAACTGATTCACAATGATCACTTACAATTTTTCATGTCCACTTAAACTTAAATTTGTCAGTCAGAAGTTAGCCGCCCTGACGGAGCTTTGAGGGATCGGACAGCTGGAGAGTCCAGAGAGAAAGAATCATATTATCTCAGTGCACTATATTTAATATTCTCTGCTCCACATTAGGGACATGTTCTGCCATCAGTCATGAAACAGGAGTTACAAGTACATCTCTCGAATAAACTGTTAACTTGGTGTCCCTTTACAACCAAGCTAGCTTGCTTGCTTGCTAAGTAATGGCTTAACAGTTAACAGACAGTAAGCAAGTGAGCTAGCTTGGAGAGCCATCATGTCTGCATAGTGCTAGTATGTTCCTGGCTGGCTATAACGAGTCGTAACCAAGCGACAACCTCTGTGGCTGTGAAGTGAAGCCTATGTGGAGGTGCAAATGTGTGCAAATAACTGCAGTTCCTCAAACGACCCCTTGAGACTGGCTCCAGAATGAGTCTCCAGAAGTCCCCATGTTAAAATGTCCAACTTCACAGCAGAAATAAACATGTTTACAGCCTGGTACAAAAAACAGTTTTGGTCTCTATAGCTAATTTCCCCGTTCATGACAACTGTACTGAGGGAGAATTTTTATACAACTCACCTGTTCAAATGATATTAAGGCTTAAAGTTATGCTGATTTGAGAGCATGGGCGCTTTGATTGGCAGGTAGGTGCCGAGCACCGATGCATCATTTAGCCTGCCTCAGGTCCACCGATGATCCATGTCTCTGCTGATTTTTAGATTAGCAAGTTACAGTAGGCATGTTGCCAGTCTGCGCTTGTTTCATGTTCATTCTACAGTAGGGACAGTGCTTGTGGTGGTCACTATGAATAATAGCTGCTCAATGAGAGCCAATCGTGTAACTTGTTCAACATCTACATGTTTTAGGCTCATGAGAGACAAAAGAGAGCTTGCCACTTTGAATCTGTGTGGGTGAACGGTATAGCAACAACACTGTCATCAGTGCCCCCACCCTCCATCCCCCCATGCAGATGGAGCCAAACTCCACGCTTTCCTACCTCAAATATCCTGTAAGAGAGGTTACATGCTTACAGCATTTCTGCCCGACAAAGAAAATGGGAAAAAAACAGTCAATAGAGGAAGAGAAAATGTGTTGCACATCGACTTCTTCATGCAGTTACAAACAGACTGCGTCCACTTAGGCACTAATGGGAGGATACAGTAGTTGGCCTTCTACTGTTAGTGAATCCATGAGAATAACCTGTAAATTATTAATCTTGCATGGAAAAGAGTGCCTCCGTAATCAGAATCATCTATGGACATCAGGGAATAGGAGTTAAGGTTTTAAGGTCCACAGCGGTGCCTTTGATCAAAGACTGAACTTGAAGGTGCTGACCTGTACACTTGTTAATACTCTTTTATATGAGAGCTGCGACTGGAGGTTTCCTCTGCTGCATACCTGCAGCAGAGGAAAACTGATTGCGCATTAGCACACATCTAGAGTCCAGGAGGAACAGAGACTTCCACAGCAGCATGGACAACCATCACGTCTCTCTGTAGAATCTTCAAGCTGGACACTCTGTGTGGCTGCAGCCCATAACAAGACTCTATGTTCCCTGTTGTGTTCTTATTCTAAACACATTACTTGCCCTCTTAGGAATATGTACGGCAAACAAATGCATTAGCTGCCCTTGAACAGTTCCCCCCTCCGTTCACAGTCTGTGAACACTGTACTGCCAGGCCTAATCAGTGCTGTAGAGCCAGAATGGGACTACATTATCTGCACAGGAGCAGCAGCAAGAAATAAAAAGAAAGCTGAAAGATGCACAAAGCCCTTCACTTAGCCTGGTTTCAGACCTGTGGTTTGCCACCCACATCTGATAATTTAAATCCTTCTGTTGTCGTGCTGATTGACGGCTGTGTTCCCCAATCAGTGCCGTGTAGGCGTAATAAATAATGGGGTCTTCCTGTGCCTTAGCCAGAAACATGGTGACAGTAAAACGGACACAAACATGGCGGTGAGTGTGGACGAGGTGGACACAGCTCCAGGCTGTCAGAAAATGAAACTTTTGATATATTTCTTTGATCTGCATGAGAATTATTGAGTTAACTGCTCCCAGCAAACACTGCTGCTAACTGCTAACTGAAAATGAAGTTCACGGCACACATGTATGGCCACTGATTTGAGCAGAACCCAGAATGGTTGACTTGAACACAGACTGAATAATGAAGTGAAAACAAAGGAGACATCCAGTGTGCTATCAGGCTAGTTTTACAGTTCAGAAATATCTGCCTTTCTTGCTGGACTTCATGACTGTTCAGACCCTCTTAGCAATTTAATTTCAGAAAAACCAACTAGCAACAGATTTAATGACGTATTCAGACCATCAGGGAAAAGGTGAAAAATATATTCAAATATTACATTGTAATTCATTCCTGTGCATGCTGCATGCTCTTCTCCAAGGTCTCTCCCTCTGCTGTTGCTGTGCTCACAGGCAGCAGTAGGTGAGGTGTGTGATGCAGAGAGCGTGATGTCCCTGTAGTGAGTCTGTGATTATTTGGTTAAAGATTTCTCTGTCTACCTTGTACATGGCTTAAAGTGATCTCAAGTGATGTCATCAATATGCACATTAGTGTATGACATCACCTGGTGACTTTTAGTGACGTTGGAGCTAGTGATGTAGAAGTATGCAGCATGTGTTCTGTCTGCTATAGATTTCTAATATAATGTTTGATTATGAAAACATGGCCCACCATGACTTGGGGTTACATCTAAATACATTTCAATATTAACTCTAATTTACAGTTTTAAAAATATTTTATTTACTTGATTTATGCTTCATTTTAAAGGAAATGATACACTGTTTGTCTGCACTGACACTAATCAATGAACTGTTACAAGTATAAGTGATATACTGTATGTGTGACTATGGGGCTAACAGTTGAACTGGCTTCACCGCTTAGACATGCTGGTTTTTGTTAGTTGGGACTATGAGAAAATAAAAAGTAACTCATAAACAATAAAACTAAAGTGTTCTCACTCACAACTAGGGTTGCAAAGGGGTGGGTGGAAAATACATTTCTGGAAACTTTCTGGAAACTTTCCATGGGAAGTTAAGCTCTGGAATTTTGGGAATATTCCAAATTGGAAACTCCATGGGAATTATGAAAAATAATGGGAATTAACAGGAAACTGGGGGTAATTTAAACAAACTGTATCATATCCAAACATAAATCTAAACATTTTGTTTTGTCATAAGCAGACATGCTTATAAAATAAAACAATTAAAAAACATTTCAACAGATTTATTTGTAAGTAAAACTTTATCAAGTTTGAATTATTTTATTGAACAATATTATGTAGTCCACGATCTCAAATGTGTGTCTTCAATAGTCTCTGTGTGCTCTGGGCTCTAAAGTGTGGTCCAGGTACAGAAATCACCTGTGCAGGTAGGGGGCGTGGCCTCAATAGCCCTGCAGTAAGCAGTGTGCTATGTGCATGTGATTGAGGAATAGCAGATATTCATAGAAGTATACTTGCATACAATCTGATTGTTTTAGTCAAGATTATGCTAAAATATATTTAAGCTATATTTAAGTTCCCTGTAATGGGCCAACCTTCAATTTTGTAAATTTATGCCCATAAATTCCCATTAATTCCCATTAGTTCCCATGGAAAGTTTCCAACTTTGAAAATTCCTGGAATTTTGCAACCCTACTCCCAACTCATCAAAAATGGCAGCTTGGTCAGTGGCCCTATGTTTCAAATTAAGATTCTCTTACCGCTCTTTGGCATGTGCAGGGCTCTGTGGTCCAGTTAGCAACAAGTCATATCATCTGGTAAAGTAAAACAAGATTCAGACACACTGCATCATACAGGACATTTGTGTTGTTACACTGTGATGTGTTCAGGAAAGAAGTTTTTGCTTTCACTGCACTAACTGCAACCTATCAGGTTAAGTCTAAGTTCAGTTTAATGGTCACATATAATCAGACAGGTACAGTCATAGTGAAATGAATATACTGACCTCGAACAAGGAAGAGGATCAATATTATTTTTCTGCCTGTATCAGTTTGTGGCACAGATCCCACCACCTCACCTCTTCTGCCCTCGTGTCACATTTTCTCAGCAGAGGCGAGTAGTTTAATGAGCAGGCCTATCATCATGACAAATACTGTCAAATGAACACTGATCTGTCATTCGTCTCACTCATGTTTGAGTCCTTTTGACCCAGTCATTGGACTAGGAACCAGAAAATCTACAACCTGCTAAAGTAATTGAGTCATTAGTATTGATCAATAATCCTATTAGCACCCTCTCTCCCCCACCTTGATATATTCTGGTCATTTTGCAATAAGGCTGTAAAAATCAACACCAGTACGATGTAAAAACAAAGCGTCTGGTGTTTGCCTCTATGCAGCACCCTGCTTACCCTGACCGGGAGCAGTCGGCATGCTGTGCTGTGGGATTGTGGGTCAGCTGCAGCAGAAATTGATTTGGCTTAAAGACACAGTAGCCAGGTGTCTGTTCTCTCACCGTGGGCAAAAGTGGTTCTACAGGGAACGCGTTTTTAATGAGGCCCTCTGTCAGAATGACACCTCCACCGCCGTAGGGTAGAGAGACTATTCACGGCGCAGCTCGCTTGCTCCGAGTCTAACCGACCTTTAGCAGAGCTGCCACAGAGCTGCAGACACCAGAGACAATCAGAGGAAGTCAGCTGAGGACCAGGGTTAACATAGCGAAACCCTTTTCTGCTTTTGTATGCATGCTAAAATTGCTTCGATCATATGCATGTGCATGGTGATGTCGAACAGCAGGACTGCTCTTCTGTTCTAACGTGAAGACATTTCAGAATTTGTTTTCCTTCTTTCTCTTTAGCCAATAAAAAGATCACATCATCATCCCTCCAAAAGAAATCTCTCTCCAGCACTCTTTTGCTCTACGCTGTCTTGTTGTAACTGGAACCAGTCCCATCACCACATTTGCCAAGAAGACCACAGTGAAGGTCTGCTTTATCTACTGGCTTACTACTACACCCTGACTGTTACATTATATCTAAAGTGTGTAGCAACCCTTCTCTCTGCCATTCAGACAGAAATATTACAGGATGCTGTCCATGAGTGAGGCACCACAGCCTCATACAAATGAGCCATGGCAGATAGGAAGATTTTAATGGGAAGTAGAGGCATTCAAGAGTGCTAGGGATCAGTAGTGTTAAAACATATACTGCTACTAGTTTCAGTACCTGGTACTTCGAGTAACATGTAGCATAAAAAGGTGAGAGGTAGTCAAGCTACTAAATATAATAGATAAGAGGAATATTAAACATATAAATTCTTCTATAACACTGTGTGTTATGAGACAACCTTGCAGACAGCAGTTCAATAGAATACATCATTCTCGATAATCAGTGTGCTTGATTTCATTTAGTTTAAATCCTTCAGCTCATATTAGGACTGAGAAGCTAATGACAGCTCTTGAATTAAGTACAGTCTTCTTGTTTTAAGATCTTTTCAAACAGTGAAAGAAGAATTGATTCGTTTGAGTTGATTTGACTTAATGCAGTGATGAATGAGTGTTTCACCCACCTTATTTCACTTCTCACTTTTCTAAAGATTATTATTTTGTCTTATTTCAAGAAATCTTACTGAGTGTGATTATGTGACTGCACTGGCAGATAAATTCATTTATTTCTCATCTGTGTCTTCACAAGTCAATCAAATATTATTTTTGTACTGAAGTAATGAACTCTGCTCTGTGAATCTACTTTATTGTTTACAGAGAAAACATTTGAGTGCATACATATGAAGCTGACACTTTCTCTAGTTTGTAACATTAATTATACAACAAGTAGGTCCAACCGAGCAATCTGATTGGTCAACTAGACGTTTAGAATGTGCTCAAATCAGCATGACAGCACACCTGACTCTCCATCCGCCATCTCCACATTGTCACGTCCTGAAAATATATAACATGTAAACAAATACAAATAAGTCCACTGGAAGTACTTTAATAAAGTAATACATCTGAATTTACAATTTCAGCTTTCTTTAATGAATATTCTGTGTGTTACGGAGCTGTTAGACCGCCTCGTTAATACAGGTGTGTACCTCGTTTGTGTGCATCAAACTGTTCAATGAGCTCAGAGAAAATATTGTTTTTGAAGACTAAAGGTCGACTAATCTGGACTGAAGAGGAATATTCTGTTAGATAAAAACATGTTCATTTTGATGACATCGATCTTTGTTCAATACATTTTGACTTTTTGACTTTACAACACTGTGGCGTTACTGGAAATGTTTGGATCATCCTCCATCAGCTGTGACGGTTAGTCGCTGATACGGTGCTAGCTTCAAAATAAATGTGAAGTTAGGAGGCCAATCTGTCCATGAAAAACTCTCTTTGTCAGCAGATATCTCAGTCACTACAAGACTGAACTAGCAAAGCAGTTTAGTGTTTATCTGTGCGCTATTTATTCAGTTTGGGAAACTCCTCGATCTCCATAAGCTTTGACGGGACTAGAAAGTTTCTTCGTTGCTAGGTCGTTACTAAGTTGCGGGCTACTTGCTGGAGTAGTAAACTTGGTTCTATTACATAAAGGAGTCTACTGCTGTGACTCATTGTTTTCCAGGTATTAGTCAGACCCCGTGTAGCTCCATAGAAATGGAGATCAGAACAGAAACAGTGAGCAAAGAAATGTTAATTTTGAGAGCAAATTGCCCCAAAACATGACTATCTTTTGATTCTATATTTTATTCAAGTTGGTAATTGTTGTATAATCGCAATATTACACTTGAGGGTTGCTTTAACTTATTATTGGCACTTCAATGACGCTAACGGACCGCATCACTGTCGTGTCAATAATGACGTTAAAGCACACCCTCTCCTGTAATATTGCCTAATTCTATCAGTCAGCAGTTTCAGCCTCCTCCTCCTCTGAAGAAGAAATGTCAATTTTAAGGATCTAGAATCTATTCCTACTTGTTTGTCTTCTGTTTTTTTTTTTAGATTGGCATCTACTACCGAGCTTTAGGAATGCTATTTTCTGTCCAAGAAAATCTGATGTAGCAGAAATTCTCAAATAACAGCTAGTATTCAGACGAGGTGGTCTGAAGGAGGAGTCTGAAATAATAGCCCGTAAAAAGGCCACATTACCATCAGTCATGTCCCTCTTTTTTCTATGTAACAGATGTTCCGTTTTCTTTCACTGATTAATTTATTAAGTTATTACTTGCGAGCTCCTGAAAGGCTTTTAATGTGAAATGTCTGGAGGACATGTTGATTATCACTGACAGTCACTTAACACTGAGAACACAGAAAAGGAGAACAAACTAATTATTGGTGAGTGAGCAGCAGAGTGACGTGGCACGGTGGAATTAGTGCTGTGGAAATGTTCATTACGCTGACTTTATCAAGACAAGAGTAAACATGAAAAAACTTTGTGTTAACAGAAAATGTCAATTTTAGTTATCTCTAAATAAAGCTACTTTAACTGAGGTCATAAAATCAAGTGAGGAAAGTGGATAGATCATTTCCACATAGAGCTCAGTTATTGCAGTCAATGGAGCTGCTCCCTGCAGGCCATTAGAAAGAATGCAGGTTTACAACACTGCCATATTGTATCCACTTCACAAATCTGGAAGCTTTCTCCACTATTTATGCTGTTAATGATCTGAAATTGTTATAACTAATAGGAACAATAGCCACAACTATTGTGAATTTCCCTTTAAGAGGCAGGCATGCAGTCCCGACTGACGCTCCAAGCAGATTCAGAGTTAATAAACTTGTTTCAAATCCTTGAACTTGCTCAGAAAACATTCGTTCACAACATTCATGAGTGCTTCAATCAGCTGATGAGCCAAATTCAAGGGCACAAAGTGTCAGAAGGAGATGTATGTCAGACATCTCATCCCTGCAGCTGACTTCTTTCAATCCACCTGATAGCAGAACAAAACAACGTTGAACAGACTGTCTCTGACTTCTGGAACAAACTCATTGAAGAAACTATTCATTCAAAACAATGTGAACTATTAAACTATCATTTCCATCTAACAGCTGCATCACAAATCAGTCTAAATGTTAGCGCTGTAGAGGGTAAAGGAGAACTGGGATCCCCTACGACTACATGGCCCATTGACTATGAAGCACCCCATGTCATTTCACTCATGAATACAATCAGCACCCCATGACATGTGGCCAATTTTTTTTTTTTTGCTGTTTGCAGTGGGTATAAATAATGGATTGGAGATTTGTGACGCGTCACAGGATGGGTTCTGGGGGAGGCTGGAGCACAGGCAGTAATCTCTGTGGATCCTCCTCCTCTTGTCTCTGAAAGCTGTCAGATGATCAGGGAGTCTGCACAGCGGCTCTTTGGCATGGATAAACAACAACACAAAGCACCTCAATGAGTCCTGATGGGCTTCTGGCTGTCAACCAAAAGAGCAAATATAATATTACTGTCACAAATACAAATGTCCTCTGCTCTGCAGCACTTTGCTCATGGTATACAAATGGTCTTTATCCAAAAAGCCAAATGTCTGTTTGCAGAAATCTGGAAACTTTGTTAAGATGGTTGAGAAATCAAACTCTAACAAAGCTACAGTTTCACACATTGAGTAATGTCAAGCAGGTAGAAAAAGTGAGCTTTCACAGTCAAGCTTGACAACAGTCCACTCACCATAAGTCCACAAAATGAAGCCCAGCCAGCTGCATTAACTTTTGTTTGCTCTGGATGGGCTGACGTGACCTCAATCCGCTGCCTCGCTGGCTGCCTACTTAGATCATGGTCGTCTCGGCCTGTAAGAGCTTCTCCTTCTCCAGGTCCGGCTAAAGCCTCACACATACTGCCCATCACTGATGTGGATTAGAGGGCTAACTGCTAGCAAATGTCTGAAGCTGTCTGTTGTTACTGAGTCATGAGAGGCTGCAGCAGCTCTTCTCAGACCCAAAATATCACCTGAAAAGTCTTTAAGTGGAGAGTTTATATAGTTTTAGTAGAACTTATCCTCCTTCAAACATAAGCTCTTAAATCCAGCACTCTGTGGAGCTTCATCAAATCAGGGTGTAACTTATAATTCTTAGATGAACAAACGTGGAAGTCTGGAAGTGTTGACAGAACTACGATCCCAAGTTTACTTTGAAGTTCTGCATACAACATGCAACCTTCATCCAGGATCCAGTAATGATGTACTTAGAAGGTTCAAGCTTCTACCAAAGCTCCTTTGCTCCATGTTATCAGAACGATGAACAGGTTACTGCTGAAAGAACAGAAACAACTTTACACTCACCTGTTAGTAATTGCTGAGATGTGGTTGCAGGGAAAGAGCTTCACCACAGAGTTCAAGGCCATCTCTGAAAAAAAGGATACAAACATGTTTAAATAAGTTCAGTTTCATCCAAGGTTACATCTTGTGACTGAAGCTTCTTCTCTTGTGCTGAAAATTCAATTGAGAACTTTAAGCAGATTCAAATGTTTTTTTTTTTTCTTTTCAGTTACAGGTGAAGCTGAAGTACTGAATGGAGTGTGAAGTGCCAATCAAAGCTTAAGCATCAAGTTGAATTAAATGTAGACAATAAAAGCATCTGACATGTCAGCTGAAAGTGAATTACTCCAATGAGCTGAAATGAAAGTGTGAAAATGAAAGCAGCTGTGTAAAGTGTATTTACACCAAGAACGATCTTAAAGAGCTCATAGTACCTTACTACCCAACTAGAACACTGCGCTCCCAACATGCAGGGTTCCTTGTGGCTCAACCGGTTGCAGCAGAGGGCCATCAACAAATATTAAAAAGAGTACGGTTTAGACCTGCTCTGTATGGACAAGATTATAAAATAACTTCTTTTATGATTTGGAGTTATACAAATAAAACTGAATCAAGGTAAAATGAATGATTTGATAACCTGTGGGTAATCTGCCATTTTTTGTCGGTTATGAATTCATTCTGTTACAATTTCAGAGAGCCCTAGTGACATCTTCAAATTGCTTGTTTTGTCTGACTAATAGTCAAAAAACGACATTATTTAATTCACAGTGGAACAAATAGCAAGTCAGTAATAACTTAATAATCTCAATAACTTCTTCTGAATGTGAAGGGAAATCCTGTGAATGCTTCATCTCTGCCTGAAATGCCAAGGTGCCTGTGTTGCATCTTTCCTGTCAGGGCCTATATATCCACCTTTAGCTGGGAAATGAATAAACATCAGTGTGATCTGTGTGGCAGTCTGCTGACAGGGCCATCCACAGTCACTCAGGTGGGTTGACACTGCTGCCACGGCGACGACATCTCTACTCTGCCTGTCAGGCTCTGAGGATGCTTTCAAAAGAGTCGCCAGTCTGGCTCCGACGTGTTCATGTGGGGGAAAATGAAAGTAAACATCTTTTTATGATGTGCATCACAGGAGGAGAAAAAATAAGATAGAACAGGGAGTCTTCACACAGTCGTGCTGTAGTTTCATGAACTGCTCTGATGAATCTTTAATAGTCACCTTAGTGCAACAGATACATCAAGCCTGACATGAATGATGACTTTGTTTGTCATATTCTACGATGTTGATGAAGTCAGTTTGTGTAAAAGTGTTACTTGAACTCAAGTTAAATGTGAATTCTACTTTCTGCTTTATGCACATGTATCACCATCAGTCTAGCGCAGGAGTGTCAAAATCATTTTAGTTCTTAAATACATGCACGCAGCTCAGCTGATCTCAAGTGGGTCAAACCAGTAAAACCATTCTAAATGAGCCTCAGAACACAGACTAATTATTCCCTTTATTTCAATGTAAAGAAGTACGAATTGTATCTTTCCTTTTAGCCAGTTGAGGTTAAGTTGCACAGTTACCGACACGTTTTAATAAGCATGCACAGAGACGCTCATCCAAGTCTGATGTGGTTTATTAATATGAAATCTCCAGTTGACTTTCCAAACTTACAAGACAAAATTAAAAACGAGGAACTTACATTGCAAGGTCTAAATATCTGTGTGGTCGGAAAACTATAACGCTCCACCACTGAACCTCCCCACAAACGTTCATTCACAAAATTAAATAGCCACCTGTACGTGGGAGGCGCGTCACATACGTCATCACCGAATTGAAATAAAATAAGCAGTTTTAACCTTTTACATGTTTTAAACCAGGATTTCACCAACTCTGGATAATTTTTACATAATAATTTATTCTATGAATGAAAATACTATAATCAACTCAAAACAAGTTTCATATTTTCTGATTATATCTGAAGATTCAATATGGCTCCAACAAAGTACTTTCTCAAAACATTCACAATTAATGAACCAAACATTTACAAAACATTCATTCTTGACCCTGTGATCAAATATTTCCATGCTTTCGACCACATTTAATGTTCTTCTTCATGTGATAATTTGGTCTGTATATGATTATGTATTTCAGCTGTGTGAGGATCTCAGGATCCTGTTTCCTACAGGCCGTACGCTTGACAGCTCCAGAAAAAAGAAGCTTTTAACCTCGAAATATTTTATCTCATAGATTTATGTCCATAAAACAAGATGCAGAGTGTCAGTCAGTCAGTCCTAAGTATTGTCTTAAGGACTAACTACACGCTCACGTTCTGCTTCCCAGCATATTTAACACCTGAGGGAGCGGGAGGAGGAGTCACCTCATGGCCACGTAGTGTGTGACAGTGGGTTGTGACCACCACAGTGTGGCATGGTTGGGAACAAAGAGCTGGTATTCAGAGCTAACCAGCCATAAGCAGCTACTGTCAGACTCTCCATTTTTCCATTGGATAGACAGGGAGTCCGACGGTGCTTTGACAGTCACAAGGAGCACATTTATGGCCCTTTGAGAGGTAGCAGCTGCTCTCTGGTGTGTGTGTCTGCGAGGGAGTGTCAGTACATTACGGTTAATGTTACTTTCCATCAGCCCTGTTAAGCCCCTGAGTACAACACAGTTATAGGCATGTCTGTGTTGTGTTTACTGCCACATGAGAGGAATCAATCTCCTGTTCGTGTCGTATCTCTGCCTGCACATGTGAGGGTTTGCTAATGTTATCAAGCATCGACTATGAGGAGTGGCATAAACTGCTGCTACAGCATGGCCATGGTCTGCCAGTGTTTACTACCACAACCAGTCAGAGCATTAGGCAAGTCTGTAAGAAACCTGAGAGGTAAAACCCAGGGCAAAATAGTGAAAAGTCAGCTTCTGCTGCAGTGAATGCACAGTAATAATTAAAGGCAACCTAGACAACATTTCTCAAAGCTTTTCTCTGATGGGGAAAAAGGGACAATGAGACTTTAAATGTATGGTGAAGCTGGACATGTATTAAAATGTCTGTCGAGGATTTACACAACAAGCAGCAGACACTGCTGATGATGTAGTGACAACTTAACTTTTTGTGCAGCACTGTCAATAAGACGAATACCTGTGCACACACTCACCGATTCTCTCTCTGAAAGCGACTGATATGCTCATGAATGATTAATGAACCAATTCGCAGATAAGAATTTAACTGGAGGAAATCTGCATGCACACAAGAGCACAGCCTGCAGGAGAAGCAGTGGCGAAGAGCAACCATTTGGTAACTGGTTAAAGTAGCTGATTGGCTGTTTGCCCTGATGATGTATTACTGGCTCCTGGGCAAACAAGTATCTGTGGCTGATTTGAGGAAAGGCTCCAAGCTTTTTCTGGCCTTCAGACTGGAGGGAGCAGATCCACTTAGCTTTCCACTGCACCGCCTCCTATTGCTTTAGCCATTCGTTTGACAAGCAGTGAGCCGGTAAGAGCACATTAAGTTTTAATCTGAGCGTGATGCATGCTTATCATTCCTGACGGACCAAAATGAACTTTTGTCATTGGCAGCCGTCGAGTGGAACAAAGCAAAAAAACAAGTGCAGCGTGCACATGTACACAGTGTTCCTACAAGTCTCCATTTACATTCTCACATCAGAGTGTATTGGAGGAGATATTATGATCATCACTGTGCTGTTTTACCAGTGTCGTCTGCAGCCTAAGCGGTGCCTCAGGCGTGTTCTGTAAATGCAGTTGAAAAAAAAACAAACCGATTACCCCAAATATTAATAAAGAGTGTATAAGACAGCATCCCAAATATGCATTCAGAAGCAGATGATGGTAAGTTGTATACCATAGCATATCAGACATGTTTCCATTCTTCATGTATACACATGCAAGACAGTGTAATTAGTTGATTACAAAGGTAATCAGTATGTTTACATGGGCACGGTAATGTTGTAACTGCTGTAATGGAACAAGCAACTTCCTGGCTGCTTACATGATGTAAACACCCAGAACTCCCCAGTAATACAGCAATGTGCTGTATCATTGATTGTACTATGAAGCTGCACAAATCAATATTTTTATCCAAAGAATGCAGCCAGTCATGATTCTACACTTCATAGGACACTGTAGGTAGCTCTTTGGTGTCATTTTTAGCACGCCCATCTAACGTAACGTTTTGATGTGCTGCTCAGGTCAGCTGATGTAGTATAAAAAGACAGCATATGGAGGAGGAGGGGTTGGATGGATGGGTCAAACAAACCTAGGACTTCTCACCAGGGGACCTCTGTTTGTGTCTTATGTGGCACCAAAGCTAAACGTTAACTTAACGTTCCTTATGTTATGTATGTAGCAAGCAGCAACTTCTGTGGCTGTGAAGTGAAGCCAGCACAGGAAGTGCCAAAAACAGCAGTTCCTCAAACATCCACCTGAAGCTGACTCCAGAAGTGAGTCAGTCTCCATAAGTCCCCATGTTAAAATGTCCAGCTTCACAGCAGAAATAAACATGTTTACAGCCTGGTACAAAAAACAGTTTTGGTCTCTATGGCTAATTTCCCCGTTCATGACAACTGTACTGAGGGAGAATTTATATACAACTCACCTGTTCAAATTATATTAAGGCTTAGAGTTATGCAGAATTAAGAGTGTGGACGCTTTGATTGACAGGTGGGTGCTGTTAAAGGTGTCTTATTTGAGCAACAAGGCTTTATTCAGCCTGCCTCAGCTCCACTGCTTTGCCCATTTTTGGATTAGCCACGAGACGGCAGAAGCAGGACAACCAAGATGGCGACGACCAGAGCCACTACACTGAGCTTCAGAAACCTGTGGGTGACGTCATGGGGACCACATCCATGTTTTATAATGTCAGTGTTATGTAGCCAAACCATGATCGTCTGCTAAAATTAACCAAACTGCAACTATTTAAACTCTAAAGATGTGAAATGTTTCCTGCCCTCGAGTAATCAAAGCAATAAATAAATACTTTGCTTTTGTCCTATTTCACCATTTACTCGATGAAGAATAGAAATAGACTTGTGTCTTCAGGTATTCTATGTTGTTAACACAAACGACTGACATCTTTAGATTAATGGAGCGGTTTAGTTACAATGCCCCCTCTAGAAATGCCATCACATGGCTCGCTGCAACACTCAGGTCAGTTTAGATTCAGGTGATATGTCGATGTCTTAATTATTAAAGGTACCCGTGCTGCAGGAGCTCTGCTTATGTTACACAAATACCTAGATGCTAAAAAAAGACTGCAGATGTCACATATATAACCAGCTACAGACATGTATTAAAACAGAGTTCTAAAAACACTTCATAACTCTACAAAGTTATTATTGGTAAGAATCAAATATTAGTCTTACCCGTACCCTTCTCAAGGGCTTTAAAAAGTGACCTGTACTGTCTGTGACAGCTGCCAGCTCAGTCTCTCTCTGCATATACACACATGAAGAAAATTGGAAGTGATTAAGAACTTGTGAAAGTGTGTAGAAGCTGTCAACTTCCATTGGCAATGGTACACCCTGACGGAGACCTAATGGCTATAATTACATTAGAGAGGAGCGAAAGGAGCAGTTCTATGAGGCACACAAACACAATCTAATGATCTCGCTATGTAAAAGCACATTAAATGACAAATTCTACAGGGGACGACTATCTGGAATGACACTGAGAATAATAAACAATAAAACACTGAAATGATGTATTAATATGGAATCAGCATGGGCTGTTGAGACACAATTCTGCTCTTAATGCATTAACAATGCCAAAATGAAGCAATGATTTGAGTGGTAAACGCAGATGTCGTTCCTGTTTTTAAAGACAGGAAATTGTTATCTGCATGTTTTTCAGCTGTCAGTTTTCATTGCATGTAATATCTCTTCACCATATGTTCCTTGAGATAAAATAAGATGAAAGTTTGATTATCCCCGCAGGGAAATTAGGTCACAGCAGCAATAAACAGAAACAAGCTACAGCAAAGAAAAAAGGAAGATGTAACTAATAGGGAATCCACATGACAGTTTTACTACCGCAGTGTTAAGTAGGAATATGTGGTGTGTTAATGATATGAGATATGTTCATGCTAAATGATTTTCATTTTGTATGCATGAGTCAATTAATCATAAAAAGAACATTTCAGATGAACATAATCTGCTCCTTTGGAACACAGAGAGCTTCAGGGGCGTAATTAGATAAATGCCTTGCTCAGGGACACTTCAAAATAATTGCTGGAGGCGGGGAGCATTGCTAACCGTTAGGCTGAAGGACGGTGTTCTGCCTTCCCAGTTCTTCCCTTTGGTCCATCCTTTGCCTTTACCGGACAGTTCAACCCATAACTCTTGTTATGTCCACGCTAACCTGACTAGTTTTAATGCCATATATGAGAACCTTACCCATTTACACTACAACTAAACTATACATCACAGCCAACATCTGGTGAGGACAGACGGTCTGGTTACTCTGCTGAATCTACACCTGTTAAACCTGTTCTGCATTTTAATAAAAGCCAACTTATTCTCATATTGACAGTTTCTGTTGTCAGAGAGGACAGCTGTGTGCTCACATTTTTAAGTCTACTGCATTGTGGAGGAAATGTAGATGCGCCTTCAATCTACAGAGATGGAAATTTAAAAATTTAAAAATGTGTTTTCATTTTGCAAATAACAAAGTACCCCTATTGTGACTGTTCCTTCTGCTGTCAATATGTCTGAGCAACTCATTTAAATCAGTTCATCCGGCGACCCAGTGTCAGCCGGGATCAGCTGCAGCCTCCGTGACCCTCCAAAGGATAAAGGCTATAGATGATGGATGGATAAATCATTTCAATTTCATTCATACACACACACACACACACACACACACACACACACACACACACACACACACACACTGCTGTCATTATTGCTAATTCTGATCCACTTCATATCCTTCACAAAGTATTAATGTTACTCATTATTCAAACTAGTTATGTTTGAATAATGAGCTTCCTCATTTGTTTTAGTGCATTATTATTGAGTCATCCTCTGAGCCTTGCTAATGATTTATTAACTGTTGCTTTTGTTTCAGTTTTGGGACTTTATTTGTGTACAGTATATTTACAAGACAAATTAAATGCTACTGTGTATTAGAGATTATGAATCGTCCATTTTATTGTTACTTCTTGTTATTATGGAGGGAGAATGTCTCTGCAGCTGGTGATGTGATCCTGCTGGATCCACCCTGAACAACAACTTCTCTATCCTCAGAAATAACTTGCATGCAGCTGCAGGTTTGGGTTTAAAGACCTAGTATCAACCCGGAGTTAACATGTGATCTGTGTCTGTATATCAGGACAAACACATGTTGGGGGGGGGGGGGGGGGTTTGCCAGCTCTTCACCAAAAATGTCAAGTCATGTGACAGCTAGCTAGCTTCTCCCCTGGTACTCTTATCCTAGCATGGCTAATAAAAATGTCTGACTGTCTTCATCACGTGACCCTCACCTAGCTTCTTATAGTGGACCTGCATCACCTCTCCTAACCTCCGATGTGCTACATCTTTATCGCTGTATAAACAATAACAATGTTAATTTGATAACCTGGTGTATCATATCATTATGAGCCTTCTGGCAAATTAAAAACAAACAAAGCGGCTCTCAGCGATGTTAACCCTTTAGTGGGCAGCAGCTACACTACCCTGAGCTCTGTGCAGCATCACAGCTAAGCAGACAGTGCTGCAGATGCAGCTGCTAACTAGTTTGTAAAATACATTATCTACACTATCTCGCTAAAACAGCGAGTATGGCGTATATAGATTTTCTGTATCTCCTTCAAATTTAAATCCCACTAGTGTTTCAGTCAACAGAGACCCATCCTTTTTTAGCAAGGCTTTTATTGTGAAACATTTCTGGGAACATGTGGTGGAAAACGTCCATGGCTCTCATTATGTTCCAGTTGGGAGTGGCTAAGTCAGGTATGACACACTGTAAAGATGTTCCAATACAAATGTTGAAAGTGAGGTGTGTGAATATTCTCTAGAGTATCCAGAGTAATAAGGTCAGTGTTTCTGGACAAGTTGCTCCTGTAGAAATGTTTACATAGAATTAAAATTCAGTATAACCAGCATAAATAAACAATCTGAAAACTATATATTGGCAGTGTGGACGGTCTGATTTTCTACATTTGTAAAACATTTGTTGTTATAACCTCTGAGGTCAATGCAACAATCTCATTGTACACATGCTGTGGAGGTGTATTTAAGGTCAAAGTTCAATTGAAGCTGAACCGTTATGAATATAATATCAGTTAAATGACCTAAAACCAGGAAATTACACAGTACAGTAAACAACCAAAAAAAGGAACCACGGCCTTTAGACACTTTAAGCCATGTGGCCGGTTATGACAGATGCAAAGTTAGCACTGTTTTATGAGTATAAAGAGTATTTACATGGTACAATGTATTATTACATTACAGAAACAAGAGTGAACAAAAGCTCTTCCTGTCCAAAGGTGACAACAAAAACATAAATCCAGATTCAGCTTAAGACTCTCCCATCTCCACTGAGCTTTATGGTGTCAGTTCTTTAAGTCATATCAACACAATCTGAACTGCACACAAGATTTCAGAGAAAACCTCACACAAAAGAGAGCAAAAGCTGCTGAGTAAGGGCTGCATCACAGATTATTTCATCACTTTCCTTTCCTTCCATTTCTACATCTGGTACATTTGGTTTCATTTTCATAGTTTTCAGATGTGAAGCTGTTCTGATACAAAATATTCACAGGGAGGTGTGTGGACTATCTGTAACAGGGACAGTGTTTCTGGGCCAGATGCTGCTGCTGACACGTTTAAATGTAAATGATCCACGCCCTCAGTACACTTCATTCACTGTGCTTGAAGGTGGACATCTGCATTAGCAGATTTTTTTGGGGTGAATTTGGATGAATGTTCCAAGTCATTGTCCTATGAAAGTTAATTAGTGGCACTCACTGAGTATTTTGGCAGCCACCACATGATCATAACTGTAATAAAAGTAAGGAAGTGGCTGTTTGGTGTTACTGCTGTGTGGAAACTACAAAAATCTTTATGGCTCATCGCGGAGCACTGACATCTACACCCAAAACACCACTGTGGCTGTTCTCAGTTCAGCATGCAGAGCTTCCAAAAGTGTGTGCGGGTTCTCCACTGACCTGTTAGAGTGAGAACGCTGCAATTAAATAGGTTGAGCACACTAATGCCTGAGGCCTATTTGTCTTTCATGCCAAGTTGATCTGATTAGCTGGGCTAAATCCAGGGACCTCCACACACACACACACACACACACACACACATGGGCGCAGACATAGACACACAGACTGCTCTGCATGCTCACAGGCACCCAAAGAGTACCACTGTGCTACAAAGACCAGCATGTGTTCATATCTACTGGCAGAGACTACATGGAGGAGGCTCATGGGAGAATCCAGCTGCGTTCGTGCACTGCTCCTTCAGCGGCGTGTTCATGGGCACCCTGGGAGGAAGACTCCCGTTACAGCCAACTAACTGTCTCAGTCTGACTCTTAATGTTTCAGCTTGTTTATGGCACAAATACTGCAAGTAGAAAAAAGTACTAAACGCACATTTAGATGCAACATTGTAATAATGTTCATAGTAACTCACATTATTATTATTCAAATCAATTTATTTCTCTTTGCTTCATCTTTGCAGCGTTGGGTTGAAAATCTGATTGTAGATCTGTTTTTTTTATATGGATATGGTACTTGATACTATCAAATGAGAGTATTGTATCATTTGATAGATTTCACATGGCATCCAAAAAGCATCAAAAATGAAAATACTTTTGACAACCTTATTAGGTGCACCTTACTAATGGTTTTTACCTGGACCTGCCTGGTCAGCCTCCTTCTTCAGACAGGAGAAGACTGCGTGACAGAGTGTCCGAGTGAGCGAGAGCTCGGCTTAAAACCCGTGACTTTCTCCAAGTTTTTCCAACCTCACAAGTTAATGCTTTTTTTTGTCCCCTGAGTCACAGAGCACCCAAGCTGTGTATTTATTTTTTTAATCGTTTCTGCCAGCGATGAGGATGAGTCATCGCACTTCTCCCTGCAAAGATCTGGATGGGAAGGAGTGAAATTCAACCATAGGTAGAATATATAGATACACGCTGATGGTGGAGAGGTGAGATCACCCACACATACTCTGGAAGATATGCACATATGTGTATATACACTGCACTGACTCTCTCTCTCTCTCTCATGCACACTAATTGCTGATTTCACAGCAGCCTGCCGGTTCTTTCTCTCAGCATCCATCCCCTCTTGTCTCCCAAATCCACCCAGAGAAGCACTCATCATCAGAGATGGCACGTCTGTGCTTTCACACAAAATTTGGTTAGATTCTCACACGGTGCAGGTTCCTGCCTGCCTCCCCACACTGCTCACATTTGTCAGAGCAGAGGCCTGTGAGGTCCTATAAAGGTGAAGAGAACATCAGACATGGTGGGAGTGTAGCATGCCGCACGCTGCCTCATGTTTTATGCATCAGTCTGTAAGATGGAGAAAATCAGAGCTGCATTTGAAGACTTTCATTTTAAAATACTTCAGCTGAAGATATATTTGTCAAACTAAATCATAAATGAGTACTCTCATGATATGAAGGAGCAGTTAACATTACATATATTTTAGAACTGAAGAAACAGAAATATGCAGATTGAAGAGTTTCTTTAAGTCAACTTACAACAACCTCTACAGCTGAGTCCATCTCACACACACTTGTCACCATTTTTTTTTTGTATATACAGTACACTGCTAAGGGCAGTAAAAAGGTGAATGGTATTGAATGGTGTCGGAGAAGTACGTAATGCTTTAGTTTAGTTGGTGGTAAGTCACATACCACCAACTATTTGACTGATTTTGGTGAAACTGGATCATATTTTATGGAGAAAATGTTTTCTGGTTTTCCCTCTGATGTCAACTCTCTGTGATTTACAGAGTTTCCTGATGGACAGTGAAGTAAACTGCTGACAACTGTAGCTGCTGTTAGCTAATGTTAGCTCAGTTTGTTAGACAGGCTGCCCGGACTGTAAGAGCACCATGGGAGTGTTTGTACCACAGGTGTTTTGGACCACTAAGAAGGAGATTTTCAGACCCCGAACGCAGGGAATGCACATACGGATTGGAGCTGGTGTCGTGCCAGAACTGGAACTGGGAAACATGATTGCAGACAGACATAATGGCAGAGACCGAGGAGGACTTCGCTGGTGGTAGAAGAGAAAAAGGAGAGAGTGAGCAAGCAAGAAGCCGCCGGACAAGAGTAAATGTGGGACTGACTTTTAGTGGTTGGTGAGAGCTTGGTGAAATGAAAGGCTGAAAGACAGACGCCGAGCTGGGCTGACTGCTGTTGGATAGTCAGTAATATTAGCTGGCTGCTATGTCTGCTGTTGTTGACCTTGTTGATGTTTGGCTGTTAGCAAAGTTGTCGACTCACTAGTTTTTGATCAGAAGTAATGTAATCAGAACAAATACACGTGTACAGCTGAACATATTTACCACAGTGGGATTACTCTGAAACTGGCTACTATCAAGGGTTAACTAATGGAAAGTCATTGTCAGTGTTGTATATAATGTAGAAATGTTGGCCTTTTATAATTCTGTAGTAAGAGTAATGAAAGTCACAATGATAGTCACAGCCACTACAATATTAAAAATGAAGGATTAAAAAAAACAGTGACAACCAACGTGCCTACACACACACACACATACAGTACACACACGTCTCTGACTGAAATATGATAGAGAAAATAAAGTGCACTCTAAACACACACAACAAGGTCATGCCCAGCATGGAGACAAAATCATCAATACTGGAAAACATCCCCACTCCCACTCCAATCCTCCAACACACATGATCGCCATACTGCTGCAGTTAGAATGTAAACTAACAAACATGCTGCCATCACTGCCACCAACACTGGATCTTAAAAGCTCAGTTAAATTGGTCAATGATACTAAATAACATGAATAATGAAATGAATGCTATAATTACATAGAATAGTCCTTCAGCACAGAAGTCAAATTTTCACACAAAGGTAGAGAAAATTTTAACCAAATTTCTAGAAATTGGCAAAACAAAATACGAGTACATGCACATGTCCACCTACTAGCATTATGCAGATTTGTTGGCGCTGACTCTCTTTGCACAAAAAAAAAAAACACAGCAGAAGACAACTGAGAGATTCAAAGTGTGATGAAATGAGGCATCTCTCTTTGTTTCATGTAGTAATATAAGGAAGGTTACAGTCTCCTCATTGCTCCACATAGATCTGATGTCTCTGTCTTTTGAAGCTCAAGTGATGCATTATTTACTCAGGATGTATATTTTCCAACAGAGCACATCTATACCGTGCACACTCACATTAAAGGACTGCACCCAGAAAGAATATCTTGTATCACAGCCTTTTTTTATAAGCTGGTGCACAATCTGTTGTGGAGACAGTTTGGACTGTCTTTGTCTGTCCCCGGCTTCAACAACATGCTGAAGGTCAAATATAGTTTCCAACCAACAGAAGCATTTTAGAGTTTGGCAACAAAATGTTGGTGAAATAGATTAGAGAGAGAAAAATAGTTTTTCTTTTAACTTGAAGCACATACATTGTGTTGGGAAAAAAATCTGGTGGTTTAATGGAGCACAGTGAGACAGCTGGTCTGCCAAGAATCTATGTTGCTTGATACAATGACAATGCTGCTTCAACATATATAAAATAATTGAAACTGTATGACTAAATTATAATGCAACTTAAACATGATGATGCTGAGGACCTGAACATGAGGAAATCTTCTCTATCCGGACCTCCTGAAATCAGAATTGACTACCCCTGGTTTATAGCCTCTGTGTAGCTGACATTCTGTGTGTTTTGCAGATGAACTCTGTGGTTTAGGATTGTAAGACATGTTTTCTGACCACACTTTCCATTCTCCCACTGAATTACCCTTTAATCTGATCACACTGGTGCTCACTTGAGCAGTACTCACTTCAGTAATGACAAAACAATAGTTGGAAATCCAGCCTTCGTCTCAGCCAGTCATTCTAAATCTGTTTCTGCTGGAGCACTATAAAACACATCTTTTAACAGTTGAGTGTGAAAGTGTAAATGAAGGATTCATTTGTAAAAACTGATTTGTTCAGTTTTTATTTATTTCCTAAATATAAAACTCATAAAACAAAACGTGTGCACTCCTCCAGGAAATTTCCATTTTTCTGGTGTTGATTCATTCATTCGTTTTTAAAAAGGCTGTTTTCTGTTTATTGCCAACAAACTCTTCACACGTCAAAAATGTCAGAAGTGTGTTAATTGATAGCACACAGTTACAAACTCTCCTCCTCATAAGAGCGACTGATGGCAGCGGTAGCTTGTTAACTACCTGCATGGCTTCTGGCAAAGAGCTGCTGGTTATTAGTCCAGATAAGCATCCATGCCTTTTATTAACTCCCTCCTGACTGTGAGAGCCAGTCTCCAACAGACGAGGGTCTCAACTTAAGGTTCTAATTTTAGCTGGAAAAGAGACTTAAAGCAGAGTGTTAAATCAGTGATTAAATCAGCCCTGAAGACTCTGTCAGCAGGACACTTCATTTACACCCTCGTTAAGACGAGTTTATCTCAACCTGAGAAATGTTTCAGTCCGTGTTGTTGCTGTCATGATTTGTGGAGTAAAGAAGCCATTTATATTCTTAGTAACATTAGTAAGATTAGATACCGGATCAGTACGCTGCTTTTATTAGCACTAAGTGGGTCAGCATGGTTTACTGATTACTGATTTTATTATTAGATAATTAATTAGTAGCATGCTAGTTGTTAAGTGAAGCCACAATCTCAAATTGATTCTAATGTAATGGTTTTCTTGGCTTTTACATCACAGATGTACAGAGAAAATGAGCTAAATTTGTATTTATTTTTCTTTATACTTGAATTCAAAACATGTGTGGTCATTTCTCCTTTTCCTTTTTTTTTCCCTTTACAACAGAGTCGATGTGCAGAGCCAAACCAACGCTCGATGTATCCTGTGTTTATTGAATCTAAAGCCTGATGAATCTCATTCCTCTGTGTCATGGAGCGCCATTACTGTCCAAAAACTATGAGTCACACTGTTGCCCTGGGTGACATGTTCCTTCATTAGCATGAACACACACGCTCTAGTCTATTTTGTAGTTTATTCTCGATGGCCGGTGGGACAGGAATTTAAATGGAAGCCTATTCATACACTAATTCAACACAAATGAATCCACCTTGGAGTCGCAGTGTACACATACACACACACACACTGCTAATTTAAAGCACATAGAAGTACAGAGGATGGTATTACAGGCTATTTATAACATGACCTGCTTTCTGCAGGCAGAGATTCCACGAAGAAGGGGCAGAGGTACATCGATCTGCTTGTCTGTTGTACATTCTGTGGTGTTAGTGAGTCCTGTGCATGAGCAAACAAATGACACACACACACACACACACACACACACACACACACACACATTAAGAGAAGCGAGAATTAAATAGATTTTCTTTAGAGGCATACCATGTTTAAGCTCATTTCCTACCACAGTGAACACGAGGAAAATAAAAAGAGTGTTACGGGTTGAGATAATTCATTCATCTTTAGATAAAGAAACTAAAAATAATTTTATTATTTGATAGATTTGTTTTAATCTTTAGGTCATGTGTCATAAATGACATTCGCTTTACATGATTTAATTTTTCTTTTGCATTTTCTGACATCATTGTGAGTCCAGTGGGGTGGATGTCTCATTTCCTATATGTTTGTGTTTCCCACAGGCAGTGCCGACATGAAAGAATCCTCACAGCAATGAATATTTGAACAGCAGCACTGTGAGCAACAACACGACTTCCAAAGAAAAATAAAGGTGAGGCACCGCTCTGTAATGGAACACAACCTTTCATACTCATAAACAACACAAGCAGTCACATTGAAAAGCATGGGAAGCTGCATGTGGTACATGGGAATTGTAGTAAATTGGTTAAGAAAATGTGATTTCTCACTACTTCACAAGCCAAGTAACAAAAGACCAAATAGAAAAAAAAGTTCCAGGAAAGGTCTGGTCTATATTCAACCAGCATGTTTCAGTACGTAGCAGAACATGAAGAAGCACAGCTTATCCTGCTAGATGGCTGAATCTTTGGACACACAGTAGACCCGCTTCTAAAGGATGCTGTGCATCCAACAAAGAAACCTCATGCTGGATGAAGTGATAGCTGGATCTCCACCCTCCACTGAGGTGGTCCAGCTCAACTTTAGGAACACATCTCACCCAGCTTACAGACTGTTGGTCCTCCACCCCTCTGGGAGGCGCTACAGGATCCACCCCACCCTCCATGTACTGAACTGTTTCTTCCACTCCAGCACCACACTACTGCACTTACCTGGACTATTTATGCTCCCACACACTAATACATAGTTATATTGTCCAACTGCATATATCTATAGTGTAGTCATAAGCTCCTGTCTATACTGTTCATATCTGACCTATAGTGTATTCATATCCAGCTGTTTGTTCTGTATATAAGGTCCACCAATTGCATTACTTGTTACACCAGCACTGTATAATCACACTTACAACTGCAACTGCAGACTCTTACTGATACACAGCTGAATATTTCTTTGTATATTCATTTCACTCTACATACTGTATATATCTTAGCATAACAGTACACATATACATACAACAGTACATTTTATTTATACAGTGCTGTTCAAAAGTTTTAACCAGGGGTGGAAAATGCTGTAAACTAAGAATGGTTTCAAAATATAAATAATTCTATTTTTTTTTTTTTTAATCAATTTACAAAATTCAAAGTGATATGTGGTAATACTACCCTTTGCTTTCAAACCAGCTTATAGGTACACTTGGACAAAGTCAAGGATTTTTAAGGAATATAGTCAGGTGTATGATCAACCAAGTGTACCAAAGTGCTATTATTAAGTGTATTAGTGCTAATGATCATCAATTCCACATGTAGGTTGAAACACAGTCATTATCTGAAACAGAAACAGCTCTGTAGGAGGATTGAAACTGGGTGAGGAACAGCCAGATTCCGCTACCAAGGTGAGGTTGTGGACACTTTCACGTCACAGGTCATACACCATGGCAAGATTGAGCACAGCAACAAGACACAGTGTATATATTATACTGCATCAGCAAGTTCTCTCCCAGACAAAGATTTCAAAGCAGACTGGGGTTTCAAGATGTTCAAGCTCTTTGAAGAACCACAAAGAAATGGGCAACGTTGAGAATCGTAGACGCAGTGGTCGGCCAAAGAAACTTAGTGCAGCAGATGAAAAACACATCACGCTTATTTCCCTTCGAAATCGGAAGATGCCCAGCAGTGCCATCAGCTCAGAACTGGCAGAAACCAGTGGGACCCAGGTACACCGATCTACTGTCCACAAGTCTGACCAGAAGTTGTCTTCATGAAAGTTGCAGCCAAAAAGCCTCTCACATGGAAACAAGGCCAAGGGACTCAACTATGCACAAAAGGCAGGTGCTCCGGACTGATGAGCAATGGCAACAGTGAAGCACGGTGGAGGTTACTTACTAGTTTGGGATCTGCATTTCTGCAAATGGAGTTGGAGATTTGGTCAGGATTAATGGTATCATCAGTGCTTAGAAATACAGCAGCTTCATGTAATACCATCAGGGAGGCGTATGATTGGCTCCAAATTTGTTCTGCAGCAGGACAGCGACCCCAAACATACAGCCAGTGTCATAAGAAATATCTTCAGCGTAAAGAAGAACAAGAAGTCCTGGAAGTGATGGTATGGCTCCCACAGAGCCCTGATCTCAACATCATCGAGTCTGTCTGGGATTACATGAAGAGACAGAAGGATTTGAGGAAGCCTACATCAACAGATCTGTGGTTAGTTCTCCAAAATATCTGGAACAACCTACAAAAACTGTGTGCCAGTGTTCCTAGAAGAACTGATGCTGTTTTGAAGACGAAGATGGGTTACACTAAATATCAATTTGATTTAGATTTATCTTCTGTTCATTCACTGAATTTTGTTAATTGATAAAAATAAACTATTAACATTTCCATTTTTGAAAGCATTTTTAGTTCACAGCATTTTTTCCACTTGCCTAAAACTGTATATCCCAGTGTACATATTCTGCACTTCTGGTTAGAAGTACTTGTACTGTGCAATGACGATGGAGTTGTATCTAATCTAATCAAAGGTGTTTTCTTGTGTGGCCTCATGCATGGTCTCACTGTAACTATGAATAAATTCAGCCATGGTGATGAAAAAGTTTGCTTACATTAGCTTTCTGTGGCAGCAGCGTGATGCTGCAGCACCTGGGTGTCAGCTTTAGTGCAAAGCAGCACTTTCTTTGATGCTGGAGCATTTTGACGACAGCAGCTCTGGAAATGAGGATGTTCCTGAAACCACTGATGATGAGGAATCTATTTTTGTACCATTTATGAATCAGATCATTTAAAATTAGATCTGAAGCACGAGAATGACGAAGCTAGCTCTGATGACATGAGATCTGAATAGGACAATGAGTACTGGTCCCAAGAGAAGCTTTGACTGATGAGAGATCCTCTGCCTGCCTCGACCCTGCTGCTATAAACACACGTGGTCCTGGCTGAAGAAGAAACGGAACCACTTCAGCTGAGGAAATCCTACAAAAGCACGTATTGTTAATATTTTCCAGAACGTTGACAGATTTTGATCCATGGCTTAATGTGCTTTATAATTGCCGTGTCGCTAAAGACCCGAGGACTGCAGGAATGTCTGAATAAACTGCATTTAAGGATTTAAATTATGTTCTGTGCAAGTGGGTATTTAAACACTGCACAGTTGATAATTTATTACATTCTTTACACAGAAGTGTGCTCTCATTTATATCCTATTTGCTTTGCCCTGGGTTTGACCTCTCAGGTTACACACTGTACAGGCTGCCTCCCTTATTGGTGAAGGTTGTTGGGACTGTATCGGCCTGAAAAGAATACCTGCAGACACTACTGAGGTACTTCTGACTGTTTACTGGGTTAAAAAAAAACATTGTGTTTAAATACTGTCATAAAAGGTTTGAACATCAGACAACAGTGAAAATCTTTTTTCTTTGTTTTTGGAGAGAAGATGCAAACGCAGCAAAGCATTATCAGAAAGTCTAAGCCTCTGTTGGTTCTGCACATCCCAATGATCCTAAAGAGAGAAAATGACCACAGTCAAAAAACAAGGATAACATGAAGGATGTAACTAATATAATAAATACTAAATAAGACTAAGACAGCGCTAAAAACTACAGCATTAAGAACTCTAAAAAATAAATGATTATATATATAACTCATTATAACTCATTGCTACAGAAACGTACTGGCTGTTGGACAAAGAGTCCATCTCAACAGGTTTGGTTGAGGAATAGACAAAGCAGCTCCAGAATCATGCTTACATTCAACAGGAGGGTTTCAGGAGGGCGGTGAGTCATGTCATCATCTAAACACTCTCCCCTGGGTGTCTGGCTGATTCCACTTCCAGCTGCTGGCCTCGATCGATTCTCACTGGAGGTTTTCCAAAATTAATTCTTGGAACAAAAACTGAGCTTGTGACATGTGCTCTGACTCTGTGAGGCAGTGTGACACTTCACATGCTGAATACTCGTCTCAAACCGTGTAGCAGTGTACTGTGTGGTGTGGCATTATCTGATGCAAAAAGTTATGAAGCTGAAACTGAATTTAACACAATATCAAGTAAATATTAAAGGTTCACTGTGGTCACCTAGTACTGTGTGAGGTTTCATTTCTAGACGGGATGACATATCACGCTTTCATATTTCATGATACAAAAATCTATGAAGCTACAAAGTGTATCACAATATGAGAAAATTAATATCAATCAATCAGTCAGACCTTTTATTTATACGGCACTATTTGGACTGACAAACTATCAAAACACAAAGGTTGGAAGTTACTCAGGCGTCTCTCAATGTATTTTAGGCACTTGAAGTGATAATATGTACCAAATGTGTGACACAATGAGGTAGCAGGCAGATTAAACTGCTAATGAGGTTACACACACTTAAATAGTACATGCTGTTCCACACGAGAAACAACTCAGTGAAAGCCTGTAATCAAGCTGGGAGACTGTAGGAATTTGTTATGCCCAAAGAAAACCATCATGTTTTTAAAAATATTATGACCACTGGCACTTCTGGAGCATTGAGAACCTCATAAGTGCTCATTGATGTTAATAAGACAGAAATAGCAGCGCAGCGGGCAAAATGATCCAATGGGAACACCGGCAATTTTTCACAGAGAGGTAGGGAGGTGATTTGTATTCCCCCGCTGTTTCCCTCCAGCTTCTGCATTTCTGTTGAGTCTGGGTTCAATTCAGGAAAGCTGCACTTAATTTTTAAGCAAATATAAGTCATAAATATTCCAGTGAAGGGGTATATGAATGAGGCTGAAAGTGCTTATCTGCACACAGGGATCATCGGCACAAATACAAATGATAAATATTTGATATGGAAAGTATAGGAAGAGGCCTGGAAACGCTGAGTTGATTTTCCTGCATGTCATCACTTCTCATAATTCACAATTGATTCAAAAGACTCCTTAAGCACATTAACAGTGACTAGTCCTCGCTGGGTCTTTTAGTCATGAATAAAACACACTGCATGTCTTCAGGAGCACTTAAGTAATTTGTAATCAACATAGCCATGGGATATATGACACAATTATTCATTAGGGTTGCGTTTTTTTTTTTTTTTTCCCTCTCAGAGTGCTGGGATGACTTTAATGCAGAGAGATTTAATCAGTGTCGACTGATTTCACTGCAGTCAGTTGTAAAAAACACAATCTGATATGTTAATCTGCTTCTAAAACCATGCAGGATATTTTTGTTCTACGAAGAGCGGGCAAGCTGATAACATGTAACACAGCTATAAAATACACACAAGCTGAGAGCAAACACGCTGGATTTACACTAACTTTGCAATGTATAACAGAACATAATGAAACACAACAGAAAGTCAGGTTTGAAAAGAGGAGATGAGCAATAACACAAAATGATGTCAAAATTTAATCTCTAAGCCTCTATCATGGGATGAAATTTTCCGAGGCAAGACTCACACAAACATTTTGATCAAAGGAAATCATGAACTGTTGAGTACATTTGGGCTTGCCTGCCACAAGAGCTTGATTCACTGATCAAGCTGAGCATCAAAATCTGTGAAGATTTCAACAGAAACAGTTTCCTGTTTCAGTGTCAGGTGAACAATGATGCCTCTAACAAGCTGGAGTTAACAGGCATGCCACTTTACCAAAGATATTTTTGGTTTAAGGTTAGCACTGTTGAAATTAGATCACAGAATATCTTCTGAAAATACAATGAACTATCAAATCACAGTTTAAACCTGTTCAATCTGAGTGGACTGTGTTTAATTCTTCTTCTTAATTTTATGTCTGCATGATACTTTTTTATTAATGTTAAATCAAAACAGCCATGAGGGAATATATTTATGCATGTATGCTATATCTGACGTAACTTAAGTGGAAATTAAGTTTATAATTCATCTCCACTCCTTATCAATGACTGTTCTTTCAATATTGTTCCCTTCAACATGTATCAGACAACAACATGTGTGTTTGAGTAAACAAGTAAAAGTTTTGCAGCTTCACCCACTCATGCTGCACTGCTTGATAATTACTGCTAAAAGGTGACATAAAGAGCAAGGGGAGAAGATATAGTGGAAAAAACACTACCACCGCTGTAGGTCAGTGGACATCTTTTAAAAATTGCTAATTGCTAAATTGCTAATTGCTAGATTGCTACAGTACATTTCAAGTTCAGCCTGTAGTCTCACACACAGAGGAATCAGCTCAGTTAACCTGAACAAACCATTAACTTGCAAACAAGTATACAAGCTAATTTTGCTCAGCGAGCACGAGGATCAAAACACGATTCCTCAGTGTCTTTTTTTTTTTTTTTCATTCGGAATCTGCATCACGTCTACTCTTGTAGCCAGAGGCTTTCATGGATAATTAGCGTGCTAGCTGTGCAAAGCACAGGTACACTATTCTATGAATAGAATGAATTTTTCTATGACTTTTCTGAGAGGTTGTTTGCCCAAACAGCACAAGACATTGTCATGAGCTCAGACCCACTACGCCTATTTGGGGCCCAATGCAATCCCACACTTTAACATGAAAAATAAAACGTTTTTTTTTTTTTTGTTTTGGCTGTGTATTGTGTACATGTGTAACATGACAATTGGAGAGGAGTTGTAAAATCTTTCAAAAACTTCCTCTTGAACTTGCTTAAACTACCACAGTTTTTATTCTTAGCGCATCATTTCTGGTTAAATTGTAGGAACATTTGGGCCGTTTGTGCACGTGTAGCTGTGGAATCAAACGGATGTACACATTCAAAGGGACGCAAGGTTCAAGTAGCTGGATTATTGACTGATGTACAAACTGAGAACAGCAGACGCAGCCAGTTTTCTAAACGGTTCAGTTCTTGCATGTTTCATAGTACACGCACAAAGTTCTCACTGTGTTCTCCAGAGTCCCGAGGTTCTGATGTTCGATTTGGCAATCTTACAAAAGTTCAACTACACAGAGGACACAGAGAGTTTTTAAACTGCAATACTTTAAAGACTACATAAACATTATATATGAGCATCTTCAGTGAAACCTTGTGCTGTTTGTAGTGGAAAAAAAGGTTTCTATATGAGCTGAGAGCATTTTCAATGATGAGTGCCACAAATATCATCACGTTTACTGGTTAATGTGCTACACTGCTACAAAACATTCTATCTGAAATTCTCTGGTTTAGTAATACAAATAGTTATAGAATGATTATCACTTCAATACATTTTATAAAAGTTTGATAAATGTACTGACAGGAATGCCACTAAAGCCCTCTTAAGCTCTCTGGTTGGATGATTCTGATTGCATTGTTTTTAGCAAAGAACTTAAAGCTGCAATATATTGATGTATAGACAACTGGTCAGTTACCTATGTGTACTTTATGTGAAAAAAACTCAGATAAACCCACTGTACATTACATGATGTCTTGACGACAAAAATACAACTCAGATGAATGAGAAAGTTGCTCTGTGTCTGATGGATGTGTAAAAAATGGCGACTGCTTGCTAACATGTTAGCCATATCAACATTTTCAGGACAGAACAGATCACATTTTGCAGAGACCTGTCCCTAAGCAAAAGAAGTGATTGATGCAGGTTGACAGAGAACACAGGTGAACATTTTGCATGATTTTTAAAGGGGAACACATGCCCTCAGAATCTTGCTCTTAGCTTCTCATCTTGCTGCAGTGATGTGCAGCTGTACTAAAGCATCACTGTAAAGCATGGTTAGCGGTGAAATTGAAATCTTTACAAGTTACAACATGGAATTTGTAGTAATTCTTTACATTAAACTAAATACATTAAATACAAACTCCCTCAGATGTGTGGGCAGTAAAAATAGCACAGTTGACAAAATGGCCACCACAGGCTGCCGTATGTCGTCTGAGAGCAAAAGCAAGAAAAACTAACCAGTGTTACAATCTGTCTGGATTTTGCTGCATTTCCTCTTTCTTGCTCCAGTCAGGGGTCCACAGTGTCACCTTGCTGTGTTCCTGTGACTGTGTCACCCACCCACAGAGGCAGCACCAGACAGGCTAAAGTGCTAAAGGAGAAGGACTACATTCTGCCGCTTGAGGTACATTTTGCGTGCCTCTAATGGAAGCCCGCTGGGCCATGTTTAATGCATTGAGCTGCATTAGTGCTGTGTGTCCCTCTGACATCAGTTTAACTCCCTTGTCACCCTGAGAGCCAAGACCCCCACAGAGGTTACAACCTTCGTTTTGACCAGGGGAGGAGAAACGCAACAGACAGACTTACACTAAAAGAAAAAATGAAGTAGAAAAGGGATCACAGTGTCCTTGTGCTGAGATCTAAAAGCTGAACTGATGGCTGTGATGTATGCTGTTTGCAAGAAAGTGTTTTTCAGCACCAAGCTTTTGTTTGGCTTTGTATTTTTTATGTACGTGTCATACACTGAAAAATTTGCAACACTTTGGTTTTTGCTCCCATTTTTCAGGAGCTGAAGGAAAATGTCTTAGACTTCTTTTCTGCATACAAAGGGCTCATTTTTCTCAAATTTGTGTGTGAACGCTTTGCAAAGATAATCTATTCACCTGATAGGTGTGACATACCAACATTGAAAATCACATAACTTTATTTGGTAAAAAATGTTATCTATGTTCTGTTGTATGTTGGATATGTTTGTGTTAAGTTTGTGACGGGTTTGGATAAGCAGGATGATACAATATGCGAAGAAGTCTGCTGAGTTTTGGATCAGCGGTTTGGATTAGTTTGAATCAGTCGTGTAAACCATGTGGAGTAGACTCAAGCTGGTAATGGACCTGGTTGGGATTTAAGTCGAATGTTTTCACCTTTTATAGTGAGTTGTTCATATTTATAAATCATTATTCAAGTTTTGCATTGTGATTACACTGGGTTTGCACGAGAAGATTGAATTAAGTTCATGGACACAAGTCAAAACGAGATACACTCTGCAGACAAAGTGGCCCAAAACTTGTGCTCGTGGTAAAATGGCCTTATGGTGTGACTATGATACAGCTGTGCCTTGGACTGTCACAATAAAAGGACCCTCTAAAATATCCAGATTTGAGATGAAAAAAGACATTATTGAACGTATTGAACGAAGAATATTGCACATAGGGGTAAGAATGCCAATGTTTTTACCAGGGAGGGCAAAATCATGACCCAGCGTACATTCACAGCTTTTTAACTCTTAAACAATGCATGCTTGGAAGTCTGTTAATACCTTTAGAAACTTAATTTAAAGATTGTGTCAGCATTGCATTCATTCAACTCATGAAGTCAAAAGAACAGAACATCTCTGGTTTATAGATTAGAAGTTGATGTGGTCTGAAAATAAAAAAAAGCAGAAATTAATTTGAGATTCATGCACCATGTATATTTAAATTAACTTAATGACAAAAACTCAGTCGATTCCACTAAATTCCTGTATAGTGTTTTACAGTGCACATAATTACCAGCTGAACCTGCAGCTCCCCTCAGCTTTACAGAGCTTTACAGTGAGTCTCAGCTCATTGATTAGCTGTCCGTCCCACATCTTTACTGTTTTGGTTCATTCTCACCGCATAGTGTCGTTGTCAGCCGCAGTGGGCAGCTGTTTGCAGAGAAAAAGCTCTGATAAACCTTCTGAACACTACCTGCATATGCCGCACAGCAGGCAGACACTGGCTGGTGAACATGTAATGGAGCGTTTAGCAGCTATGATGTTGCCCTGTAACTGATGGATGTCTAAGTAAAGAACTGTTTGTTAACTAGGGGTGGGTATTGCCAAGGACCTCACGATACGATATGCATCACGATACTTGAGTCACGATACGATATGATATTGCGATATCCAAATGTTGCGATATATTGTGATATTGTACATAGTTCACTGAAAAATGTAAAAGGCATTATGCATCTTAAAATCCGAGTTGTATGTACATCAGATGATAGTGATAATTCATGGGACAAACAGTCAAAACAATGTAATTCAAATTATCGATGCCATTTTATTGTAACTAAGTGCAAGTTACAACATATTTGCATGAACAACACACTGTCTGAAACACATTGAAAAGTGCAGTGTGGGTCAGTGTCCACATACTGAAACTGAATTGAAACCTCAGTGGATCATGTTTCTTCTGAACTTAGAGTAAATACTCTAAACTCTATATAAACTCTTTATAAATACTCTAAACTCTCTATACTCGTGCTAAATGAGTTCGCAAGTTTGTTGTGTTACCCGAATATCTAATGGGAGCGACACAGAGTTTGCAAAGCGCGTACTCTTTGTCCAGCTCACTGTGTGTTTCTCCTTTCCTTTGGAATCCAAAATATCTCCAAACATCTGCCTTAAAGTTCGAGGGCGTCTCTAGTTTAACGTTACCAGCCATGCTTGTTGGTTTTTTTTCCGGCTCCACTTCCTCACTGCAACCGCCGGAGGAAAAAAAGAGAAGAAGAAGTGAGGTAGCGGTACAGCGACACTTGCGGAGCAGATGTGCGGAAGTCGTACTGGATTTGTTAACCCGCCTGAAACATGTTTTATTATTTGAACAAAAAATCGATATTCAAATTTTAAATATCGATATTGAATCGGAAGACAAAGTATCGCGATATATTGCCATATCGATATTTTTGCCCACCCCTATTGTTAACAAGCTGTATAAAGATGACAAAGGTGTCAGTGTTGTGTTCACAACTTGTTTCTGCTGCCCACAAGAGGCCAAACAGTATTTTAAAAACATCCTGATTCCATGACATATGAAACCACACCACGCATCAAACCATGAAAATCTATCAAAGTCTTTTGGCATCCTACTCCAAACTATATCAGATATCAACATGCAGACTGTAATTCTGCCCCTCTGATCCTTCATTTATAGAATTAAACACACTCTGTTGAAGTGGGCCAATCCAGAAGGCTGGCAGCCAACACAGGGCTGGATGCTGGATGGCAGGCCACTGCACTAATCCCTGGGACCATCCTCAGTGATATGTCAGTAAAAATGTTCAAATGACCGTGAGAAACACCCCTGGACACCCAGTGTGGGCCAAAGGTACAACACTAGCAACACCAGACAGATCCTGCAAGGCCACAGTGAGCACTAAAATCTGAAGTGAAGAACAGTAACCTCACTGTCAACGCTGCCCTCACTGCATCACTTATATGCAGTACATACACGCTGGCCAATCCCTGCACTCTCTATGATGCTGAATGTCACCACAAAAATAAAAGTTAAAGACACCATGAAACAGGAAGTGTTCTGTTTTTTTATACACAAATGTTTCATTTACAAATCTTTGGCTTACACTTTAGAGTTTGTTTTGATGAATATTAAACTGCTATCAGTGAAACTCACTTCATATCATATCAAAATGACGTGATATTACATGATTATTTGTTCCCTGCGACTGAAAACAAGATGATTTCATCTCACAGGCTACACTGTAGCCACATAGCAGGAACAACAATACAATGCCACACATTAATGTGTTAATGACACTGTTTGGTAATTGACAGTTCACTGTAGATTGTTGGTTGTAGATGACATTAAACCTTTTTGGTCCTTTATATTACTGGATTTAAGGACTGCAGGAACAGAGTCTCAAATAATAACCAGAATAAACAAACAGTGGACTTCTTTGTTTGCTCCTGTCATGACTACTACAGTACAGCTGTGAGAGGGCTTCATCACTTGATCATAGGTATATAATTTTGTGGTAAACTGTCATTCATCTTGGGAGGACAGTCTCTTCATATGTTCATGCTTCACTGTTGGATTACACCCTCTGAAAAACAGAAGTTTTCTTGTAAAACATCCGGAAACAATTGGTGTTGAGTTTTTATTGCTAACTTTGGTAACAACGTTAAAATAGAAACAGTATTTCTGTTACAGAATATAAAGTGAGAGCAGCCGTGTTCTCAGCGGACGTGACTATTGTTTGATTGCAGGCTGAGGAAATGTACACTACATTAAATGTGTTAATCATGACGAAAGATAATCCTCAGGGAGGTTTTGAGTTTGCATTAACCTAGAAACATGGCGAATGAAATAAATCTATCTCTTATAAAATAGCTCTAAATAAAAGCTTGGTTGCTACATTGAAGTAAATAAAAGAAGCTGATGCCATTTGAGAATTTATGCTATTTTGCTGAGAGCCTGTGTAGGACTGCAACCAGTATTAGTGGTAAGAATTATACTGTAGTGAGCTCAATTAATCCCATAGTACTAAAATGTAGTGATAAAACATTGCCTGATCCTGTGGTTCTTAAACGAGTGCGCCCAAATGGATTTTAACATGACTGTGCTCATATGGTACAGTCAGAACACAGATGCAGAACACAGGCCCACACACAGCAGCATGCCATGAATAGCAGTCACACGTGCTCTGTGCTATGCTGTGCTGTGCTGTGCTGTGCTGTGCTGTGCTGTACAGTATGTAGGTTGATTTCTTCCTCCACCATTAGCTTCACTTCAAAGCCTTTTTTTTTTTTTTGCTGCTCCAGTCCCCTGGGCTCATCCGTCCTCTTTTCAGGGTTTGTCTCACGTCAACAGCTATGCAGTGAGCAGATCAATTACACAATGCATCTGTGTGAGCAAAATTACTATAAACAAGCTCTGGCTCGGTGTTAGCACTCCCACATCACACCCTGTCAGGCTCACATTATGTACCACAGGCTTTCAAACGGAAAACAGTTTTTTTGCAACTACACCATTAGCGGCATGTAATATGATGCACCGCTTAAGTGGAAGGAGTATGTCTTAAAATTCATGTTCCTGTAAACTGGACTTGTACATCTGAGGGTCTGCCTGCTTTAGCTGAGTCTGTAATGAGCAACTATAATAAAGGAGATAAGAAAAGGCTTGAAACATGATGCCAGCCTCATTACAGAAAGTCTCACTCCTTGTTTGGTTTTATTTGCCACTTAAAAACAACGGACAAGGGGGTGTCGTTTAGCTCAGTTGGTAGAGCATCTGCCCCATGTACAAAGACTCAGTCCTTGCCGCGGCAGCCCAGGATTTGAATCTGACCTGCGGCTCTTTCCCGCATCATTCCCCATCTCTCTCTCTCTCCACATTTCCTGTCACTCTTCAGCTGTCTCTGTCAAATAAAGGTCAAAAAGGCGAAAAAAACCCCAAAAGAAATTAAAAAAAAACAATGGACACAAACGAAATCACAGCAAGAACTCAAGGGTGGCAAATCTATTGAAGACAGCAGTCACATGAGTTACTTGTCAAATATAACCTGGTACAAAGGTTCTTCCATAATGTCTTTAACAAAATGTCATCTATGACAGCCGGGCTCTGCTCGAAGGTTTCTGCTTCTTAAAGGAAGTTTTTCCTCGGCACTGCCGCCAAGTCCTTGCTCATGGTGAGAATTGTCGGGTCTCTGTAAATAATATTATAAAGAGCACGGTCTAGACCAGGGGTCTGTGACCCCTAGGGGGTCCACAGAGATACTGCAGGGGGTCCACCAATTTTGTCATAATAATGGGAATTAAAAAATTTTAAAAATGATATTGAGTAAACTGCAAGCATTAATATGCAATAGTAGGCTACGACTGACAAAAACGATTTACAAAATAAATGATTTTAATGATGCAGTCTAACACTGTGACGAGCTGCTATCGGAGGGGAAGAAAAGAAAGGTGAGGAAAGGTGTTGGCTAAATTACAGCAGTTTGTTCTTCGTTGTGAAATTAACGTGAATCAGTAACTTTACTAAATAATACGAGTTATTAGTTTGATATTATTAGTGAAGCAGAATGGATACATTTGTCACAGTAACAAGGCCTCAAGCTCGAGATCCTACAGCTACTCTTTCCACCTCTGCAGAGGTCATATCATATCAGTGAGGTACCTGACATCCTGAAGCTAAATGTTTCTTTGTTGAAAAATAATAATAATAGAAAATATAAGCCTCACTAACAACAACAACAATAATAATTATACATGAACTTTTTATCAACATAAACACATATGGTCTAATAATCCAGTATATAGATATAAAAGTTATTATAGGCCAGGCTTAAAATGTCCAAGGGGTCCTTAGGCTGAAAATGTTGAAGACTTCAGACCGTTGCTGTTCTTTGATTCTGTGTTATGCTACAATACGACAACATAGCCATGTCACACTCATCACTTCTCCTTTAAATAAATATTCTAAGTAATTAGTGAGAATCACTTATAGTACCAGGAGAGGCAGTTTTGTGCTCCATAAAAAATTGGACTGTCCCGTGGCCTGCATGGTCAAGCTGCAGCTGATTGACCTGTCTTTGGCTCTTCATGGGCTTCATTCAGCTAGCATCCACTCATGTTCTGTCCTTTTAGCACCTCCACAGCACAAAAACCTCACATCTGTGTATTCATTTGTTACTGATGTTGCTGATCCACACACTCTTATTGTGAGTAAAGTTTGTTAGGGTTATACATGTCTTCTGTGACTCCCTCCTCGCCCTGTTCATGAGTTTATTTGTTATTATCTGCTGGATATACAAATGCTGTGCAGGAAGTGTTGCATTTCATTGACAGCAGGTTAACCCCGGCAATACATCTCAGGTGGAAGTGCCTCATAGCACTGCCCATTTCTTTTTGGTGCCCATATTAACCAATTTGGGCTGCTCGCAGCACACTACGGCTTGAGATCTGCAGTGATAGTTTTGGGGTCTGTTCCATTTTTTTTGAAGCAGCGAGAAATTCTGCCAAGAAAAGACACTGATGATCTATTATAAAAGACAGAAATGAAATATTAAATGATCAGATTCTGATAAATGGTGAAATATGCCAACCCTTTTGATTTTTCTTTCTCTCTCCCGACTGTTCAGTTTGATTCCCCAGCCTCCTCCTCATAATGAAACATTGAATATCATATCCGCCCATCCACACGAAATAGTGTCACTGTTGTTTGTGAGTCTTTTTTTAAATGACCTACTTGCTCCACGTTGTTGTTCTTTAACTTTTAACATAGAAGCAGAAGAAGCATCTTGAGAAAGACCCCCATGCCCAAGGTCGCCTTGAACATCGAGGATGTTTGCTCCCCTGGTGGCCAGACATGGGACCTGCCCCACTGCCACCTCTACTGGACTTGTAGGCTACTGTATACACAGGTTTTGTTTTGTTTTGTTCAGACCTCCATATTCTCATACGGACCTACCCGCTTGGACTCATGTTGTATTCATCATGTCCTCTTTGTTTTGTTGTTGTCTTTGTCCCACTGTCCCACACCTTATTGGACAATACAAAAAGACATAAAAAAAAGAAAATAGGCAGGCGTCTCGCTAAAATATAATCAAATGTTATCTATAAAATAAAGTAATTAAGGCCTGGTTCCCTTTGCAGCTAAAGAAAAAAAAAAAATCAGTGGAACAGTTTGACATCCCTCCTATTTTGATGATCTTCCCAGCTGAGGAGTGCAAACAGTAAGAATGAGAAGTTAAAAGTGGTAACACTGTTATCTGTTTCCCTCGAGGGCCTGCTCGAATGTGATGAATCTCTGGAGAGGGAGGCATTAATTATGTCGAACAACAAAGGAGGACGGACACTTTAAGAGCGTGACAGCCAATATGCTGTATGTCACAGATAAAAATGAAATGTTGGTGGAAAACAGGTCAAACGCTTTAGAGAGATGTCACATTATTCCAGGGCGGGCACTGTGGCTTCTGAGGGCCGTCAATATTCACTCACCAGTTCTCTCAGGACGCAATGTTTTACAAGAGACAGTTTATAGAAATAATGCCAAAAATACCAAGCCAGATTGTATTAAATAAACCAGTGTGTGTGTGTGTCTCTCTCTCTGTGTGTGTGTGTGTGTGTGTGTGTGTGCATGATGAGAGGGCACAGGGAATCAGCTGGCTGATTGGGCAGTTGTGGGACAGAGCTCCATTCATTAGGGAGCAGGAACAACATAACAACAGAGATCCCGAGAGGCACCTGCTATGCCAAAGCAAACAAGATCAGCTTTTTATTCAATCTACCTGTTTTCCATTAAGTTAATTATGGCACACGGAACTGGAGAGGCAAACAAAACAAAAGTGAAATCATCCTGTCGCTTTCAGCCGGCTCAGGTGCTCAGCATGCAGGAGAGGCAGAGGGAGGCGAAGGAAACAAGATTGGGCTAGTGGAGCCTCTAATTGGCTCAAGGGCCGCGGTGCAGTGAGTGGCAGCAGGTCAGCTGCGGCTCACCAGTGACACAGTAACCCTCAGATAGGCACGCTAACAAAGAGGAAGGAGGGGGTTGGTTTGTGCAATGCCAAAAAAAACACTTCACTCTTTCTTCTTCTTCCTCCTCCTCCTCCTCCTCCTCACTTCCTGCTCTCTGCATGCACCAATCTCTCTCCGTTCGTTTCTCCTCTCTGCTTTTATTCTCACATCTCGCTTTTGCACAGATACTGTAATGCTGTGCCGACTTACACTGAGCATGTTTGTGTTAGGAACTCATCGTCTGCTGTAAATACACACACTACACCTCTGAGAGGCGTGTTGTCATTTATTTATCTTTCGTAGACAAACATGGGAACGTAGCTGATGGCTACATGAATCTTTGGATTCATGTGTTCTACTACCTGTTTGCTGGTATCACAGACACCAGATCAGTTTCTGTCAGGCCTGCTGCAAAAGAATGCTTTGCACCCTCAGTTTAATATTTTGCACAAAACTGAACAATAAAGGCCAAATAAGAGGTGGAAATGGTGTCTGGCATCTGTCATATTTTGCAGCTTAACATGCAAAAGTTCTGGGTGAAAATCATTAAATACTCTCAGGCACTTTCAGGCACATCACTGGTCCCAGAGCTCTGAAACAGCTGTAACACTTAAACAACTCAGCCAAGAAATGTGCGGATGGTTCCAGGTGTCACGATGTGAACCATCCGCTAGTTACTATAATGACCATAGACACCAAAAATATAATAATATTTATATGATTATATCTGATCAACACTACTTTATCAGTATTTTATAATGTAGCTCACCAAGTATGTATGTGGTGACATGGTTTTGTTATTAATGTTTGTCCAGTCCACTTTGCACAGCAATGTGTTTCAAGAATAAAACATGAGACATGAGTTCTGAAAAGATGCTATGACGAGCCCTGCTAACCGGACATCTGCTTCATAAACAAACAAAATATCCAGTTACTCTCTCAGAGGTAATGATGCACACGTTGTTGAGCGATAACTCAATTAAAACAAAATAAGTAATATCCAAGGAAATGATGCCAGGCAGAGCTTAAAGCCAACAGCTGCAAAGCTCCTTCACCCAAGTCAATCTCTGAAATTTAAAAGAAACTTCAAATTTGTTAACTATGAATGTGAACGAGTTCATTTTAATCTTTGTCACCTTTGAACTAGCTTCTGTTTAGTGTGAACTTGCGCATTGTTTGACGGGTCACACTATCAGTATGTTTACATGCAGCAAAAAATTTGAATTTCTGATCGTATCAGACATAGTTCGGACTTTTAAAATGCTTGTAAACACCTTAATCTGACCTACTTCAGACCATAACAGACATCTCAAAATCAGATAAGAACACCTAGATAAGTGGTTCATAGTCGGCATTTTAACGCCATGTATACTCAGCAACCGTATCTAGGTATCTAAGGTATCTCTACTCAGCGTTGTATTAAATAGCGGTGTTGTTGCCGGAAAAGGTCAATCGACACCATGGCTTCAACAACATGAAATGTACGCTACTGTAGCATTGTCCATCTCCTCATACGCAATCTTTGTTTGAATGCCGTCAGATAGTTTGTTGTTGCTGATAAGTAGAGGTCAACCGGACGTGGCTCTTTGTTGAGAGGGCTACAGCGCCACATAACGTAATGGAGTCAGCCATGCTCCGGCCGTTTATCCGATTCTCTGAATGGCATGTATACTCAGGCAAGTGATCCGGTCCTATGCATGTCTTTATCCGATACGATCAGAAATTCAAATTTTTTGCTGCATGTAAATGTACTGTATGATGGAGTTAATGATTTACAAATGGACATTAAACTTAATTCATTATTTGAATACATGCTTTTACATGAGAATTTTTTTAACTAATTTATTTGTAATATCAACAATTGCACAATATAAGCAGAATATGATCTCATTGGCACAATAAGATCCTGATGAACATTGATCAACAATAAGACTTTTTCTCAGCCCAACTTTAAAATCGATTCATGAAGTGAAAATAAATAGCATTTTTTCATCACTGCTCTGACACACTCTGTTTTTAGCTTGAGTGTGAATTCATCAAGTGAAGCACCACATTCTTTAGTGTTACAACTAAACATCCAAAAATGATGATTCCATCTCTCAAACCAGTAAAACAACACACTGATAACCTTAAATCAGGAGTCCAGGATATTTGGAGAAACAGTGGTATACACGATTCGTTATTGTTGTATTTTTGTGTTCTTTACCTCAAAGATGCACTTCATGAAGATCTGATGACTGGCTGTTTTTTGAGGAAAACAAAGTTTTATTAGCATTTTCTGTTTTGTTCTCTCTCTTTTGCCATGACATGCCCTAACATACCTCTCTCTGGATGAAGAATGGCAGTGCATTTCTGGTCACCAATGCAAAGTGAATATTGAATTTTTTACAATGGCCAGCTGGAGGAGTTGTAAATGTGATGTCTTAGAACATAGCATTTGATGGCTACATTGCAAAGAGCTGACACGGGGCTTCTGTGACTCAGACATGATGCTCAGTGTCTTTATTTTCATATCTGTGTATCCTCCTGGCCATCCTATGCCCACAGAGCCTCCCCACAGAGACAAATACTGCAGGTTATTTACTAGATACTGGAAATTTAAGAAACAGAAATTGCAGCCTGGGAATAAGCTGCTTATGCTGAATGTTCACACAGTGAGCAGGCACAGCCTCATGATCTATTTAGAGCCAGAGCACAGCGGCATTTCCGATGAGAAAAGCATATTCTGATTAGAAGATGACATCTCAAAAGCTTTTCTGTGGGCCAATCCTTTTCTGCTGCAGTTGTGTGACCTTATTTCAGGAAACAAAGAGGGTTTCCTGTCAGCCTGGATAATCTGATTTGAGAGGATCCTTATGTTACAGATACGTTGTCGTGAAGGAAAGATAAAGTGACGGAAAGTGCAGAGTGGAGAGCAGAGAGGCGGCTAGGATAAACACCACGGATACCCATTTCTACCGACCCAGTTCAGTCCAATACATTCAGTGCAGAGTGTTTAAAACACACAGAGTGTTTATATTCCATTTATTATCATTTCTGCAGCGTTAGTTTTTTTCTGATTTGGATATTTAAATCACAACATACAATTTAACCTCTGTTTTTCAATGAGGCCAATAGTGCTGAAAATATGGCATTAGATTAGATTCAACTTTATTGCTTCATTGTCAGAGCACAAAGTTCAACATGATGAAGTTTAGCCTCTGACCAGAAGTACAAAAAACAAATATATATATATGGGTGGCCAGGAGGGTCAAGTCCAGCACGGACCAAAGTATGGAGTGTGGACTCCTGGGCACTGCTGAGGTGCCTTTGAGCAAGTCACTAAACCCATAACTGCTCCCAGGGTGCCGCTCCATTTCTCCATGTCTTTGCAGTCACTTGTTTTGTGTGTGGTTGTTTTTCTCGCCTATGTGTGTAAAACTTGTGAAAGGAGAATTTCCCCTTATTGAGAGATGAACATGAAGATCATCTTCTTCTTCTTCTTAGTTACAGTTGTAATCGTTTACTTCTTAATATTTCTGTGATGTTTTTGTCAAAATGTTAAAACAAATACAAATATCAGTCACAACAAGTAAAACATTTACACATTCTGAAATTCCAAAACTTGCAGCATTCTGAAGTCAACTTTGAGTTGACATTTTGTAAACTACCAAGAATCAGTCCAATGGCTCCTCACAGTGTCTCAGTTTTATAGATTCAACAATTCATAAATTAATCAAATAGGATTGATGCATTAATCAATAAAGATAAAAAATAATACCAGAGTTTGTTTAGAATGCGGCAAGTTAAACTGTGATAAATGATGTGTCCAGTGGACTGTTGGATGAGTACTAGACCTAATCCTCTCTGGATCCTGAGTGTCTGTGAGCAGCGTGGGCCCAGCGCCAAGACCCTGCTCATTTATTCATGATTTCTGATCCCTTCTCGTATGGCCGACCCAATCCTGGCTCTGACAGGTCAGCACTCCCGGAGCCAGACGGCAGTCCCTCAGGACTGAGCTCAACAACATGCCAGAGCTTCATTTCCTGCCCTGCCCCTGCCTCTCCACCCCTCTCTGAGCCAAAACTGTGTGGCCTCAGACCAGACCTGTTTCACTGTTTACAAAGGCTGAGGTCAGTTCAGCTTCTCTTCAGTCAACTGAGACGATAATGTAGCTACTGTTTGGATTGTGTTGATACTAGTGTTTGACTTATTTACACAGCAGGACCATTTTTTCTTCACCCTGGAGTTGGACCATGTCCCCACAGCTGGATGAAAGTAAATATTCAGGCATACTGATGTGAACATTTCAAGAAATTTCCATGAGCAATTATTGAAAATGTTAACCATCAAGAGGTGATCAATTGGTGATCCCATCATCCCGCTATAGTGTGCCCCATAATCACCAAAAAAATGATGTAGAATTTGAGCAATAAATTCAATAAATATCATCTCTTGTTCCAGTGGTGGTTCTCCATGCAGTCTGATACGCAGCTCTGTACTGGCTGAGCCTCTGGATAGATCACTAAACCACACAATCTCCTGACAGAGTTACTTTATGGCAGGGCTTTTCAGAGTCTCACACTGTTGGCCCCAAAATCAGACAACTGCTCCCCCGCCCTCAACCCCTGGATACAATTTGAAATGTTTCCAAAAAAATCAGGCAAGTTCTATGATTTCTAAGCAGATTTACAGATCTTTATCCATACATATATCAAAATATGTATGTCATGTCTGTGTGTTCAGATTTAGATTTGACTCAGATGACTGACTGTGAACTTCAGCAGCAATATCTGTTAACTTTCCTTTTTTTAGAACACCAGTATGCACCTGTCCTGTTCAATTCATGCAGTATCTTTCCTTCACGTGTCTCTAATTAAACAAACAGAGGCACCACCTAACCATGGTGCGACTCCGCACACAACCAAACAACAGTACATGTCCTAATATTTCACAGTGAATGTCCATCGTCTTCTACACTGTCAGTTAATACATACTCAATTGATTAAATTATAAATGGAGATTAACTGCTAATTGATTACTTAATGACATCCTTACCCGGGCTGCAAATAACAATGATTACATTTTTAGCAATATTCAGATGAATGATTTCATCTACAATAACATGAACAATAATGACAAATTGACTCCATAAAATAGCAGAGCTCAAACTGAATACAAATTCAATTTACAAAGATACAAAGATTTTGAGCGAAAAGCAGGAAACACTCACATTACAGAGACAATGTCTGGTGGTTTTCCTTGATAATTGTGATTGTGAAAGTTATTGTCAAAATTGTTTTAATTTCTGCTGATGACTAATTGTTTCAAAAACTCAGCTGCTTCATTTGGAGACTCACAAGTACGACTGTTGTTAGCCTTTTGCAGCACTGAACTAGACTTTACATTTATTTGGCTTTTGTCCAAAGATTAGTTTTCTCTGACAGAAGATGTGTAGATTTTGATTTTGTAGATGTGTGGGGAACACTTTCCGCCATTGTGAAGCCGGGACAGCAAACAGTGGTCCCACCCCAGAAGGAATAGCAGGCTGATTGGCAGTAGCTAATAGACGGGCTGGGGTTTAACCATGTTCTGGATGTACAATGGGACTGAGCCATTCACAGCATGTTAGGCAAGTACCAGTATCTTGAATCGGATTTGTGAGAACTTCATAGGTTACTGCAATCTGTATGAGCTGCAGAGGTGAGTTGGCTCATGCACATGTACCAGTATATGTTTAATGGCACAAGATGACAAGAACCTGGACGAGAATCTGTTCTGCCTTCTGGGTGAGGAATGTACATATCCTCCTGATGTTGTGGAGAATAAATGAATGAATCCTGTGTAATTCATTCTCCACAACTTCAGGAGAATACATACGTTCCTCACATGGAAGGCGGTGAAGGTTCTGGTTGGAGACACCTTCTTCAGAAGGAACAGCAGCTCAGTATTGTTGAGGTATACATATACATTTGTTTGTGTTCCATTTGGAGGAGCACTGTGTAATCCTTTGTGCACAGGAGCAGGAAATGCTAATCTTACCCAGATGGTCATGTGTTAGTTCAGGCTGACGGAGGGCATATGGACAACAGACCACTAACCCAAATGCTGCTTCCGCCACCTAGGAGAAGGCTCAGAAGGCCTGGCATGCTTCATGTTACTTCCTCCAAGCCTGCCAAGGACACACACACACACACACACACACACACATTCTGTCCAAGGCGGATCACTCATGAGTATGAACACTACACACACATACATATCCACTCATACAGTTTTTCTTGGAGAAAATTGAGGCTGAAGAACTGGCAAGCATGACTCTATAATCCCAGCTTTAGGGATGTTCGGGAGAGAGAGAGAGAGAGAGAGAGAATCGATGGCAAATGAGGGGACGGTGCAACCGTCCATAGCAACAGATGAGAGCCTGACATCAGGACTCATGCAGGGAGGAGGGGGGGTGAAGATGGAGCAGTGTCCTGCTGTGCATTGCCCTTTCTACCTCCAGTCTTTATTCCTTCCAGCCCGATGCCTGGCAGCTGTAACTGACTCAGTGGCTGCTCCTTAACTGACCGTCACAACATCAGGTCAGGGTAACTGTGACATTAAAGCAACACCAGGCCGCAGGGCACCACAGAGACAGGCACTGCTAACTCTACCAGCTAGGCTACGTCTGGTTGAAGCAAAGGTCTGTCTCTGCATTAGTAATCATCAGTAGACAGAAACATGACGGCTTGGATTGGACCCCCTCAGTCAATTATCATTGACTACTACAGTACTGTATTGTATTGAAAGTGATACTGATTTTTGTTCATTCGTTATTTTTTTTTGGGTCATTAGCCACCAGTGATAGCCACATCTCTGCTACATTAATGGTCACAAACATAAGCACCAGACCGAATCATCCTGTTGGGCAAAGGGTCTACGGCGTTGACCATGAAATAGCTATGGCTCAGGTTCAAGTTCAGCCTTGGGACCTTTGTAAATGGATGCCCTCTAACTTTTACTTCATGTCTAGTTTCTGCTAAAAAAAAAAAAAAAAAGTCAAAATGCCCTCTGAGAGGGCACTCCTTTGAACTCCTCCTTTGAATTTGTTTGAAAGCAACGGATGAGTCTAGAGAGACAGATTTTTCACTTCCATCAACTCACTGAAGAGTCGAAGAAAAACCTGAGGACATTCTCATTCATCACTATCCTCTGACATGAAACTCTAGTAGTTCATCTCTAAATTAATCATTGAATCAGTTATCATAACCTCTATGTCAAAAACTCATCAACTCATTACTTATCTTACTTATTCCGGTTCACACAAAAGCATGGGATATAACATTTGTAATATTTGACATTTGAGTGTTTTAGAGTCAATTGTGGCTGCATACATTTCTGCAAACAATGACTTGAAGGTGTCTGTGGTCCACATGACTCTCGTGACGAGAGTTCCTTAAAGAAGTCAAAGGAACAGAAATCTACAATGAGGTGACTCCATGCAGATGGAATATTGTGTGATGATTAAAAACTCCAGAACAGATACTAAATGGACCTTATGCTGAGACTGTTATGACAACTGCTGCTTCCAAGGTCAAGAATGAATTTTCAATTTCAATGCTTGTTTTTGTTTGGAAGAAATCTCCACCTTTACATTTTGAATTTTACTCCACTAAAACTATGAGGATCTTAAATGAGGACACGCACTGTTTATGCCTTATTACTATTATTGTTATTTTTAGCATTTAATTCTATTGTGATTACTCTTGACTCGCTTATTTACACTTCTTCCATAATAAGATCATCATTTATTATGTTTTCTTTCTTTTCATCATTCTTTTACACTAATTTTAATTGAACAGATTAAAGGAACAGATTGATATTCAGTCAAGAGCACCATCTTCCTCTCATCAAACACACACATTTTGACTGTCTAAACATGACCGTAACACGTTAATCGTGGTCCGGTTGACAGAAGTTAATATTACAGGAAAACCATTGAAACATGTCAGTTGTTGTTTCTGACTGCAGGGACTGGCAAAGATTGCTGTGAGAATTCAACCCATGTCCAAGGATGAAAATGTCTCTTTAGAAAACTTGAACTTCTGTCTCAGTGTGTGACATATTGGTTTTTCTAAACTTCAGGATTAGTATGGAAACAGTTTTTAAAAGTTGGGTGAGTAAAGCCGTCCAGTAGGGACGCAAACTTGCCAACATGAGTCCACATACGCAGTCTGTACACTTATGGTACGAACAGTCTGCAGACTTCATGATAAAGGGCACGAGCCTCTTATGGAAAAAATCATGGGGCCAGCCATACAAACTATGATTCATGTGTGTACATGACTGTGTGAGATGATGACTCAACGATCTCTCCACAGTGCTGCTCCTGTCTCTTGCTGCTTACAGCGATTGGACTGCTAACACCACGAAAGACACCGTTAAACAAACAAGCTGTTACTAATGCTGCCCTTCCCTCTACACAGGCTGCACAGGAAGAGGAGGTGGAGGTGGAGGCTGATTCACTGAATGACCAGAGAAAGGGATGATGAGCAGAGATGACAGAGAGGTAGGAACAAAATGAGAATGCTGCTCAGGAGGATGTCGATGAAGCGTGAGGTGTGCCATAGTCCAGGCCTGAGACACAGCTCTCTGCTGGTCCCTATGGAGCTCAGCATGGGGCTTAGCGTACGTCAGCCAAGAGCATGGTGACATATGTGCCATTATTTATAGCCAGCAGATCCGCTGAGAGGCCCAGGGGCTGCTTAGAGAAGGTATTATTTGAGAACCCAAAGACCAACCTGGTGAGCACTGAGCTCACGGGACATTTAGCAGCAAAAAAAGACATCATAAACACAACACGGCTCTACTCAGGAGAGGTACTAATACTGTCATCAGAAGAGAATTACAGCGAAGATAATTGAGTGTGCGCTGAGACCAGTATTTACTCGATCCCAAGTGATGAGCTGGAACAATAAGCAGGGACATAAGACAACAGGAAACCAGTTTCTCATTCTGACATGACACTTTCTGCAACACTAGAATATGAAAAACTTAATAACTCAGATCCCTGATGACATGTTTCATGCTTCTCAGTACAAAATTCTCACTAATATTCCATTTAGTGCACCAGTGAGGTAAAGCAAGTCATAGCTCTGACAGATTTAAGCTATGATTACTGAGGGATTAGCAGTTTCACTGTGGCGCCCAGTCTGGGAACTCAGTGATGGACGACGAGGTAGATTAATGTCCCCTCCCCCCTCCCCTCCAACAATCAGGACACAGTGCTGCTGCGGCTCCTGCAGCTCAGCTCAGCTACCTCTAGCATGACACCAAAATATGTGTTGGAAGGGTTAATGGTAAGTCAATTAGAGTATGGCTCTAAGCTGCGTGAGGCAAAGGTCATCTCTTAGTAGACAGTAGGATTAGGGCTGGAGGTTCCCTTCCTTGGCGTGCTACTTCACCTGGTATCCACACAGTCCCAATCCTCTGCAAGAAAGCTGCAGCACAGTAAACAACTTCCAGCCCCCCATCTGTGGCTACCTCACCACCAAAAGGGATGTACAAGGCCATGCATTATTCAGCTCCTAACCCTCCTCCCTCCCCACACAATTACCTGATCAAGAAGCATGGGAAAAGTCAAGGTCGTGAACTGTGAAGTGTCTCCATAAAAGGCCACACACTCACAATTCTTACCCCCCATGGTCACAACAAGACAAGAGAGGAGGATCGAATTCCACATGTTCAGTAATGAAGCTGCAGGTATGATCCGGCATGAGGCAGGCTCACCTGCTGCAACAGGGCTGCCTTTGCTGGGTTTGATCATGGGGGGGGGGGGCATTATGAGCAAGTTTCATGTGTTTTTTATCCATATGCCAGAACAGTCTATGTGCTGTGCAACCGTCTGCAAATATGAAAACACTCACAGGCTATATGAGTATTGACATATGATGTTGACTAAACACTCCAGCTGTATTTCATTTATCTGGCAACAATAAGTTGAGCTGAATGAAAAGGAGCAGCCGGGAGCGCTGTGTATCTTCACTGGAGAATCTCTTATCCTACAGTACACTGAGAGTCTGTGATCCTGCAAGGGTGTGTATGTGTGTGTGTGTGGTGTGGGGCTAAGTGACCACTGCACGGATCCCCGAGTACATCTGAGTTTAATAGTGCAGTGTGATGAGGCGGAGCAGACACGGTGAGCCGATAATGGAATCAGAATCAGACATAAAATGACAATTTGGTCCAATTAACACTCAGAGGAAGGTGTGACGTTAACATCTCTGACAAACAGTCGACGTGTGTCAGACAGTTGAAAATGTAGAGTTAAGTTCATTCGTCCACATCCACAGTGCAGATTATCACAGGAGTCACAGTGTGGCTCAATACGACTTCTTACCTCCTGTATCAGGCGTTTCCACACGGTTTCTGTGTCCGGGAGATGCAGTCGATGATCAAGGCATTGTAGTTTTCACTTCAACATTAATTCCATTAACGTTTGTAATTTCCATTCCCCGGTTTGGATTCCCGGGTTCCGCCGGATCACTCTTTTCCCTTTGCGCGTGAAAACCGTAGCGAGGCGCGCACCTCTCCGCCGCTCACAGCCCGCTCTGACCACACTACTGGCGAGCAAACAACTCCACCGACTCCTCGCATCGATCAGCTCCAAATGTGGGGCTATTGTAAGTTTGAGAAGCTGGAAAAGCCTGAATAAACTTTGATGGAGTCAGACATTTCTGTTCTGGTACGCCTTCAAAATAAAGATCCACTCACAGCGCGCTGATGGGAAGGAGGAAGATAATATCCTGTGCGGGGCGGAGAGGAAATCTCCGCGCTCTGCGCTGTAGTCTGCGTTTTGATCTGACTGCAAATACCTGCAGTCAGTGGTCGTCTCTGCGCGCTGACTGCGCCCTGTGCTGACGGCAGAGAGAGAGAGAGAGGCGGCAGATGGACTGGAAATTCGTGGACATGTGACATATTTCATATGCGTGTCATGACACTCAGAGCTCATTATAGCAGCAGCAGTAACAGAGATGATGATGGTAATTAATGAAGCTGAGAACATTCGTGACGAAACTGAAGAATTACTGCAAAACAGCAAAAAAACTTTGTGAAAACACGCCCTCCATGAAGCGTTTATATGTCTTCATGAAGTCATTAATAGACTAATAACACAGATGAATATCTTATTATACAGATAAGACAATAATGAATGAATTCAACGTGTCTTATTTATTTATGTTTTCAAAAAGTCATTTGGTTGGTCGTTTTTTGCATATGATAAATAATATAAATATAATGAAGTTAATAATAATAATAAATAAATTAATTATGAAGTTAAAGGTGTTAATAAACACATAATCAAAATCATAATAAATAATAAAGCACATAATCTGCTGTCATCAGGTCAAAGTGTGTTTATGAAGAGACAATGAAATGTATTTCAGTCAAAGAATGTGGGCAGGTTCACAAAATCAAACAAATGATGTCAGATGAGTCATAATTTGACGCAGATCATGTTTCAAATAGCATCACTTTGGTTTGTTCTTCTGCTGTTCTAATGTAATGACACACCAGTGTGTGTGTGTGGGGGGGTGGGTGTGTCAATACTGTTTATGTGCATGCAGCTAAAGTCTAAATTCTGAAGATAGTTCAAAATGATTCTCATTTTTGTGTTATGGACAGAGTAGGTGGATCATCCACACCTTCTGTTTACACCTTCTCAATGACTGCTTTAATCTCTCATGGACATGTATTCATTATTTTATGGCTGTGTGAGCTGTTTGTGTTTTCACTTTCATTCCTCATAGCTATTATTTATTTCCACTCAGAGATCTACAGAAAACTGTCAGTAAAAGTTTTTTCACTTTCCAACATGCCATCAGATCTGCATAATAAAGGATCATGAATATCTATTCTGCAGTTACATTGATAAAGACAATAAATGATGACCCACAGAAGACTTCACACTGCAGCAGCAGCAAACAGATTTTACTCATCAGACTTCAAATCATCATCACCCTTTAAAGGTCCAGTGTTTCATGGCTTTAGGGGGCTCTATTTACAGAATATGGCAATGAAAGAATTGTTATGTTTTTGTTTTCTTAGAATGATTAGCTACAGATGACACGGGTCCTTTTCCATGGAGTCCACCATTTATGAACAACCATGTTTCTACAGTAGCCCAGAACAGAGAAACTAAACATTGGCTCTTGATACAAAATTTTGAGTTTTTTCTTGTTTCATGGTCATGGTTTCTCCTACACTTAAGGAAGTAGAGGGTGAGAGGAGGGGGTTGCAACAATGCTAAACCCAACACACTGCCCCTTTAAGAACAGACAGTTATTTCTAATGTTGTTGTGGATATAGACTGCAGGACGATGGCACCTTTGGCATGTGAGCTCAGTATTTAGTCTCTGGATTTTAGTTTATGATTTTCATCCATGGCCAACATTCTGCAGCAAAGCCGACACGTTCATGCGTGGCTGCCACAAACTCTTTGTGCCAGAAAGCCTTTTTGATCACAGTCTGGTTACACTTAGTGACATAAGTGACACTGCAAGTCACATAATGCACATAATGTAACTTATGTAACTTATTTCCACATGGGACACGGAACCTGGTCTCCTGACACGTGTTTGTTTTTGAGCCCACCACAGACCCCTCCCCCTCCAGGTGTAGACTTCTCACACTTTTATTACATCACCATCTCAGACTTACACTAAAGGGTACACCTGCATGAGATGCTGAGAGGCATTACGGAGTGTCAGGATTTGACAACCTGGAAATAGGAGTGGGCTGGCAAAACAGGAAGTAATGTGGCCTTGAGGCAGAATGTAAGGCTGACTTCCAGAGGTTACATTCTCTCTTTAACTTCTTTGGTTGCCTAACCCTAAACATTACCTTGGCCTTAGTTTCTTTGCCATAGACACTATCTTGCTAACCTTAGCAGTTTCTAAACTCAGATATTTTAGGAAGTGACCTGTAATGAATGTGATATTGTCCATTCTTGGAGGAAAGATGCCTAAAGCAAGCCTCGGACAGCAGAGGATGAAAATCAGCTGTGGTACCTTAAAAATATAAGTAAACCATGAGATGCAGGTGGTGGTAATTAATCAGTACAAGTGATACCTTTTAATCTTCTGTATAGTCACTTCACAGTCAATAGCTCTTTATGTAGTAAGTAGCCAGCAAGCTATAAACAAAAATAAACCCAGCACCACACACAGATTTATTCAGACAGTTCTTCAAACAGCACGGCAGACAGCTGTTTTTTCCTATAAATGTGACATTTAAAACATTTTCTGTTGAAAGGTGGATTATTGGAAACAGCAGTTGTTTCCACATCTTGGCTTGTAAAGCTGCGACTGCCTCCAAAATCCTGCAAGAAAAACCGGAGCTTTTGAATAGTGCAAAGAGAAGAGCTTTGTCTTGTACTGTGAGAGAATGTATAGAGGTCCCAGCAGCACTGACTGAATGTGAAAGCTAATCTCAAATGCACTTTCATTTTACAATAAACCACATAGGAAGAGAGGAATCAGTGGATTTCCAGGCTCTCCTGCTGTGGACTCACAAGTCTTTGAATGGTGTGCCACAAAAATGTCAAAGCTCTTACTGTACACAAACAGAAATGGTCCGAGCCTGAAGGAGCCTGGAGGGAACTAAACTCTCCAAGTCCACTTCTCCTGGCTGAGTGAGCCTGGATTGGAGTGTAGCTGTCATAGTTTGTCACCATCAAACTTCATATCTTGGGTGATTGCTGGCAGTTTTATCTATGAGTTTATGTGAATAAATATAAAGACACATACTGTAAAATCGACATACCTTTATTTAGAATGAGGTAACCAGTGTTCTCTACTCTTCTCGTACAACTAATCCTGATACACAAAAGTTTTATCACCTCTACCTGCCAGGCTTGTTTCTGTAAAATACTTACTCATAAATGTATAGTATAGTCTGCAGTTATTCATAAATGCTGTCACTTGGCAATTCAGTGTCTCCTCAGACTGTCACTGAGGGTCATTCAAGATAAATGATCAGCTACTGTCAAATACAAGAGTTAAAGAAACACTTCTGGGGCAGATGATTGATCTCTGTTTGTGTGGGAACACTTCTGACCCCTCATGGGATTTATTAATTATTAAATCTTTTCTCTTGTTCTGTTATTAAAAGATTTTAAGTTATGAAACAATTATTACAGCAATTTCGTCCAGCACTAGGCTGCACAGGGTAGCAAAAGCAAACTTATATTAAAATATCACAACTCATTCCAGAGTAGATTTACTGAGCTTCACATAAGAACATGGACACCGTACAAACAAACACCTAGAATAATCAGAGACCCTTTGGACACAGTGAAAGAAAACTAAACAGATGCACAGGAGAGCAGGAATGATTTCAGTCTACTTTTAAACAAAGTTAATGGAGCACATCTTTACAGTCTGGTCAGGTATTTCAGCATCTGTGACCACAGAAACCAAACACTGCACCGCACAACATTTCATTCAGTAGGTCAGACAGGAACTGTGGAGCAAGACCGTGTAAGAGGAGTAAAAGTGTATCAGTTCTGAGTCCATCCATCCATCCATCCATCCATCCATCCATCTTAGGCAGATGGAGCCGATTTCAGCCACCATTAGGCGAGAGGCGGGATACACCCTGAACAGATCAACAGTTCATCACAGGGCTGACACAGAGACAAACAATCATTCAAACTCGACGACATGAATGAAAGTGAAAAAAGAAGACTCAGTCACCTGTCCTGGTGTGTCCAAACAGGAAATATATATAGTATACCTTTTAGAAAGCCCTTAGTCACACTGTAACTAGATGTGTGTGCCTTACGTCCTGGCTACAGATAATATTCAGCATATATTCAACAAATATTCAGTTTGACTTTGAAACCTAAACAAAGCCAGGAGATGTTATAAAAAACATTATTTGCTGAGAAAGCTCCATGTATGCTCATGAACATCCCTTAATAGACATCTTTACTTAATGCTTTGCTGACTGTATGTATCATATAGACGCAGAGCATTCCATTAGGACTGAATATAGGTGAAGTCACCTGGGGATGGGGGTATTTTCTGCAGCGCTCTGCTCAGAGCCCTTAGAGGCTCAGGCTGTGGTGGGTACTGAGGTCTGTGTGGAATTCAATGCATCTCATTCAGTCATTCCATCTCATTTCTAACCATCAACAAGACACTGGACACTGAATGCATTTTAATCCCCTTCGCCCATTCTCTGAAGTTCTTTATGAGGAGCCATATGCAAAACACAGAGCTGTCCGCAGATGCCCTGTGAAACAGATACCTCCCCATTTTGCATAAGCAGTCAGGTAGCAGGCTGGCAGTTTGGCTCTCATTTCCAGCCAAGAGGCATCAAAGTGATGCTATGGAATAGAGGCCCTGTGACATCAGGGAGGGATGGGGTGCAGTGTTTGTCAGAGGCTGTTTTCCTGGCACCTGCCACAGATGGAGGCCATGATAGGAGGGAGGACTGGAGAGGGCACTGGTTAAGAGACGCCTTTCAGAGCTGAGGATTAGTCAGAGATCACGTCAGAGCACACGATTTCATGCTCCCTGTGCAGCTCAGAGGTCAGGTCAGAACACTAACCAGACATGCATTTGGTCGGTTTAAGCACCATCCGCATCTCCAGTCTCTCCCCCCTGTGCATTAGAACATAAGCCTTCTCTGTAGCCTTAACAATACACTACTGTATCACGTCTTAGTCAGATAAATCCACCATCTGCTTTGTGTATTAGCACGGAGCTGAAGACCAGATCAGCTCTTTGATCCATTAGTACCAAGACAAATGATGGTTAACAGATAGATGAGCATGTGACGGCACATTACTGTAGATCTGGTTAGTGATGAGAGTTCAAATTAAAAGGACTCCATCAAAGCAGCAATGTTTCAAGCTAACAAAATGTGGTTTTGTACCACTTGTCTGTCTTTAAGTGTCTCAACTCCAGATGTGTTTATGACTTGTATTGCACATTTTCTTTTTCAAAACTGCCAGAGCTTTGATGAAAAGATCTAATGGGTTGTAGAAATTTGGTTTACCAAAATAAAATCAGGACTTCTGAAGGTCACACGTGTCAACACAGGATGCAGCACCTCGGCTGTCATATGAAAGACTGTACATGCATTTTTTCTGTCCCAAACTGTAAATGAGATGCCACCTTAAGACTGTCTAGACTGGCTGGACAAAGGGCAGAGTATCTGGTGCAATGCTTCTCGTCTATTAGAAATGGTTGTTGAGGAATGGGTTAACTGAAAACATTTCACTGATGTCAGCTTTTATAAAATAGTCTGTCCTGGAATAACCATAAAAATAAAAGACAAAAAGATCCCCTGAAAGTAGCTAACATACTGTAGGTCCAACTAGGGCAACAAAACTGAGCATGAGCAATGAATGAACAGATGTGCATCTCAAACTACAGTGTGGGTTGTCAGATTTAGTCGATCAGTTTTTGTCTGTGTGCAGGAACCAAACCTAACATCATTCTCTCAACAAGAAGTTTCAGCACATAATTTTTCCAAAAAAACAAACAAACAAAAAAACACAAAACATGGTTTATCGTTTCTGTTTATGTGCAGAGACATCATGTTAATCAGAGAGCTCTGGATGTGTATGTTCTGACAGTCAGGGTGGCTGTGTTCTTCTGCTTCCAGTCTAACCCTGGCCTAATCACCTTCTGGCTGGTATTGATCTTTTCACTGAACTGAATGAAAGTGAATTAGACCATTTCCCAAAATGTTGAACTATCTCAGTTAATCCTCCACTATCAAAACACCGCTGTGATTGGGCCATTGCTGTTTCAATGGCTCCTTCTGATTGTTTTCCCCTAAGCTTATAGCCTTAGCCTCATATTTGATGTGCTGTCAAAAACAAACCCCCGTCACAGACCCACCTTGCCTATCAACTAATTCATTCATTCACCTTTTTTACAACACACACACACACACACACACACACACACACACACACACCTCCACCGGAAACCAATCCCTTTAGTCACCTTTTTGTTTCAAATGAAAAAGGTGCTGAGAAAAAGATGGCGCAGTCTGTGAGGAAGTGGTGAGACCGTCCCGTCATGGCTGATGGCGTCTGGCATTTGTTGTTTTTGTGGTAGTGTTGGCTGTTCTTGGAGTTTGTGGAGATTATTTCCCGCAGCGGAGAGATAAGTGACAGAAAATCCAGACTGGACTTGAACTGACTGTGCTCCAATAAATCAGTGAGGTTCACTTATTTTTTTTCCTCATCCATTTTGACTTGAACTGAACTGTTGTGCAGCTTAAGTTATTATTTTGTTGTTTTGATTTACCAAAGGGAAAAATATGGACTGGATTTGGGGATTTTCTGGAATTCTCAGAACCCAACCATTCTGCAGAGTGTCATTTGTTTGTGTTTGGCCTGTACTAGATGTCTGCTTTGGGAATTTGTTCCTGAAGGTTCAAGTTCTTAGAGTTTTTCTTTGACCTGTGTTAAATCCTTAAAACGGTAAAATATTTGACTCACTACCCTGACAAAACATTGTTAGGCACCGGTCATATTGTTACAAGCTTGTGAGTAATCTGTTTCAGTTAGGTTATTTCCTGTTTTATATTGAAAGAGTCTTTCCTCATGTGTTTTGGTTAACTTCACTTCCTGTCTTTTTGTGTTTCCTGCCAGTTTTGATTGTGTGCCACACCCTTGATTAGTATCCCTATTAGCCTTCCTTACATCATACTGTATTTACATCTACATCTGTAAATATACTACCTCACTCTTTGTCAGTTTGTCTTTGTCAGTTTGTCGTTTCCCAGTGTAGGATGGACTACTTTTTTCTACATCACCTATTCTGGACTTCCTGACCTGCCATACTATCCGTCCTGTTTTGCTTTGGTACATTTATTTTTTCTACTAAACTGTTCTGCATCAGTTCAGCCTCTATCTTCAAAGTGAATCTCACATCACAGGCAGGTTTCCATTGTACAAGGGACACACAACATCACACAATAAGACTGATTTATTTTTTCAATTCAACTGATTTGCAACACTTTTTAGACTTATTGACAAATGATGTCAATCCATCAATAGAAACAACAGATCAGACAACATTTCTATGTGGTTTTAGGGGGCATGGTCAAACAATGTATTTTGCTGTTTGATTTGGAGGAGTTGTGCAGAGCATTGGTTTTCTGGAAAGGCTACAATGATCTAAAGAAACACTTTCTATGGACATTAATAATTAAAACTATATTGATTAACTGTATTGATAGCGTTAGTTTGAAGTTTTGAAGTTTAGATTTAGTTTGAAATAAGTTTAAAGTTGAATATTTGTGAGAGCTACCTGACCTTAAAAAAATTCACCTAAAAAAAAAAAAAAACTTCAGACAGGAGGAACATCTCCTCTTAGCAATGCAACGTGAAACTGTGAAAACAGAAAGATATTCCAGAAATCACAGCATGCCTCGAGGTGAAAGGAGCTGAAGCCATCCGTTAAATAATCTGATTGGAAGGCAGGTGTTTTGTTAATAGCTGACAGCTCCTGCTGCCGGATGCAGTCTCCCCCCAAGCAGAACAAACAGTTGAAGAGAACATTGATGTTTTCATCAGGGAAACGTGCACATCTCCACACGCAAACTCATAACAACACAATTAGGAAGAGAGAAATCTGAAAGCTGAAATTGAGATGTAACTATTTTCCAAAGATGTGCAACACAGTGAAGGAATACACAACAAACAGCTGCTTTGACTCAAATCAACACTTTGATCCCCTGTGGGGGAATGTCTGAACTTAAAGGTCCAGTGTGTAGAATTTAGTTGCATTTAGTGGTCCAGTCACTGCATTGTAATCTCCTCACATCACCCTCACCTTCCTAGTGTAAAGGAGAAACAACACTTTAAGGACCCTGTTTAGAGTCAGTATTTAGTTTGTCTGTTCTGGACTACTGTATAAATAAGGTGTTTCAACATGGCGGCCTCCATGAAAGGGGACCCTCTCCCACTGTAGATATAAAAGGATATTTTTTAAGAAACAAAAATAAAAAAGATTATTATTTCAGGTGATTATACATGCATGAAAACATAGTTATGAATATTATATTCCATGTTTATCTTATTCTGAAAATAGAGGCCCCAAATCTTACACACTGCACCTTTAACGTGCAGCTGTGCTGCGAGAAGTACATGCAGGAATAACTACCACACATAAAACATTCAATATTGTACATATTTAACAGTCTTGGTCAGGATATTAACACAAAATTCACAATTCAGAATAAAATGTGAAACTTTTTTTGAGAGCTTACAACACTTGTATAAACTCTCTGTGGAAGAAAACAAACAACAACAAAAAAACAACTTAAGAAATCAGGTGGAGGAACCTGTGGCTCAAACACGTCTGGTTTTAGGATTACAAGCTGTAATTCTCTTTTAGCAAGAGTTGACGTGCATTGACTGAAGAGCTGCTAGCCCTTGCCTTGGCTCTGAGGCAGCTGGTTTGAATCTTAAAGCAGAGTGTGTATGTGGCTGTGCAACATTTGAAAGATAGCATTACAGTTTTACTGGGTTCGATGTCGGGTTTCAGTTCTAGGCTTATTCTATGTACATCACAGTATTAGCATTGGATATTTAGTCTATGCCAAAAAAACATTTGAAACTTCAAACTTCCCCTTTTAACATCTAAAAGAGGGTGGATTTTTTAGAGTGTGGCTGTTCATGGAGTGAATATGAATGGAAGTCTGTGGGCATAACTATGACGTCAGATCTCTGCAGTACCGAACTGTTTTCTCTCTGTTCCTTAATCACAAGGGCATCTCAAGAAGTTCAAAGTATTATAGAGTTCGCAGACATCTGTGAAAGTGCCGTTGACTTGTGATGGTGAAAACACCTAAAGAGTCTGAGAGGATTTCAAACTCCTCCCTAAAAAAAGTTTGAAGTAGTGGAGCAGCTCATCTCTCATGTTCACTTCCAGGAACACAGAAAACTCAAACTCTTCCTGAATCCTAATTAAGTCAGAGAAGCACAAGCCTTCACATAGAGACACGGAGACTTTACAGATTCTGAAGGTAAAAGGTTACTTAACTTGAGCTAAATACTCTTGTGAGTTTTATGAGGTTTCATATTAAACCCTCATATTTCTATCCAAAACTGGGTGGTTTACTGAAATAAACACGACAACACAACCTTCATTCATTCACATTCATGACTACATGTTCTTCACATATTATTTAAATATTTAAATAGAATGACAGACAGATTTCACTCACAGATTATATTTTTTACAAGGACAACTTGTTATTCTAAGTTCAGGTTGTTTTGTTCTGGCTGGTCACACCATCATTAGTTTCCCTTTTTAGAAGCTCCTGTCCCAAACATGGAGAACTGGTGGAAAAGCGCAGGAACTGTGGTTGAAATGACAACTCTACCTTTGCTCTGTGTGTGTTGACTTTGAGTGTGTATGCCAGAATGTGTTTTGTGTGTTTTTGTGTGTGCTTTGCACATGCAGGATGAAACAACAGATGTATAAAGTTTAAATAAAATAGTTTTGATTTCAGATGTCTTGGATTAGTAGTACATCAAGAAGGTTCCTTGTTCAAACCATGGCTGGGGCCTTTCTGTGTGGAGTTTGTTCTCCTTGTGTCTGCGTACTCGGCTTCCTCCCACAGTCCAATGAACCTTGACAGCTTAATTGGTGACTCTAAATTGTCTGTAGGTGTGAATGTGAGTGTGAATGGTTGTTTGTCTCTATGTGCCCTGTGATGAACTGGTGACTTGTCCAGGGTGTACCCTGCCTCTCATTCGAAGTCAGCTAGGATAGACTTAAAGCAATCAGTTAAGAAAAAAGACACTAAACTGTTTTTTGGCACTTCAGTTGTTTCTTTATTTCTAAATCTTAACGTGGAATCCTTACTGTGTCAAAGTCGTTCAGTTGGTGTTTTTGTGATCAAACATTTAAGATTAAATTGGAAGAACTCCACGATCTTTAAAATTAAACCTTCTCCCTAACAAACATGATTTGTCTCTACAGTAGAAAGATCGAAGAAGAACAAAAACACATTCATCTGAGTCTGTTCTGCCCCAGACACTGAAAAGTTTTTTTTTTATAGTTCTATATTATTTTTCCATACCTGCTTGTCCCCATCAGGGTGAAGTGAGTTTAACTGTGAGATTTACTTTCAAAGTAAAATGCAGTTAAAATCAAAATTAAAATACACAGCAGGGATATGGCCAGCTTTATTATGAAACAGCTGTACCATGGCCAATGTCAAGTCTAGACTGGCACTGTCTGGGGTTGGCTGGCCATGCACTAATATGAAACATGAAGTCTCCATCTTCTGAAAGTCACTGGTGTAGGTGGCACCAGCATGTGCTTCAGCTGGTGTAACTGTGACAGAACATGAGCTCCATTGGCGGCAAACAAAAGGAAGTTAACATGTTGGGAGGATTGAGTGGGGTGGGATACAGGGAGTCTGCCCTAAGCCATTTTAAGCGAGTAATAACTGTGTTGTGCTGCTTGGAATGAGACGGCAGGTTTGTGAAAGAACAGCGGGGGAACAACAGGGAGATTTAGCCCGCCCACTGATTCCAAAGCTCTGCAGTGAGGTTGGCAGTTCAAAGAACAGGGTACAGGCTCTTTCATCATGGCCTTAAAACCACGGAGGAGGGGTGTAAAATACTAACAACATTATCTCTGGCAAATACTCGACGACATGACGGTTAAAGTGTGTTTCAAAGTGCTGTTGTCCGTGGTGCTGAACCCTGCAGGCTAAACAGGCTTCAGTCATACACTTTCCATGGTGCTGAAGCACACAGCTGCTCTGTGACGAGGTATATTAAAACATAACGGGCAGATTTACATGATTTTTTATTTTTTTTTACCATGGGATGAATCCTAATGAATTTGGTGACATTTTCTATATCAGCAAATGAAAAAATAAAGACATTTTGAGTTTAAACACAAAATAATAAAATGCAGTGGTTAGTGGTTAGCACTGTCGCCTCACAGCAAGAAGGTTTCTGGTTCAAACCTCGGCTGGGCCTTTCTTGTGTGGAGTTTGCATGTTCTCCCTGTGTCTGCGTGGGTTCTCTCCGGGTACTCCGGCTTCCTCCCACAGTCCAATGTCATGAACCTTGACAGCTTAATCGGTGACTCTAAATTGCCTGTAGGTGTGAATGGGAGTGCAAATGGTTGTTTGTCTCTATGTACACTGTGATAAACAGGTGACTTGTCCAGGGTGTACCCCGCCTCTCACCCAAAGTCAACTGACAGAGGCTCCAGCCCTCCCGTGACCCTGATGAGGATATGTGGTTACAGGTAATGGATGGATTTGTGCACTCTAGATGACTTCCTCATCCTACTTCTCTGACCTCTGTTGCTACACTGAGGAAAAAAAATCACATTAAAGACTTTAGTGAAAAATTCAGATAATAATAATCAGTATGTTTTTTTCTGTTCAACACTCGAGCACTGAGCAGCCTTTGGAGATATCTAAGAAGGCTTCAGACCAGAGTGCAAACTTCTTGTGTCAGGGGTCTCATAGAAAAGGAAGTATATCTTCTTGGGTCATGAGCCTTTTTATTAAGAGATTTAATGAGTGAGTTCAAAGCAACCTTAAACTTTTTTTATTTTTTGATTTTTGTGCTTTAGTGCCCCCAGTTTCAGTTGTTCAGCTGTACACGTGTATTTGTTCTGATTACATTACTTCTGATCAAAACTAGTGAGTCTTCAATTTTGCTAACAGCCAAACATCAACAAGGTCAACAACAGCAGACATAGCAGCCAGCTAATATTACTGACTATCCAACAGCAGTCAGCCCAGCTCGGCGTCTGTCTTTCAGCCTTTTATTTCACAGAGTAACATCAACATGATTTAAAATCTGTTCATTTATAATAGAAAAGTTACACAGTGTTGCTTTAAAGCACTTTGTGCTGTTCACTTGAATTTGCAGTTAAATGTTTTTTGTTATAATCAGATCTCACTCAGCAGGTATATGACTCATAATAGGAACCGTAATGATAGGCTTTGATCTGAAGAACAGTTGTCAGGTTGAAGTGTTGTAGCGGAGATTCACAGAACATCTTGTTCAGTGTTCACTCACATGTGAATGTAGAGCCAAATAAACCTTTTGCATCAACGACAAATGTGACATGTTTATGCCTGAATTTGGAGATCAAACGTGTCCTTTGCAGTTGTCACTATCCAAAAATCCACCGTGACACTTGTTTAATTTTGCATCGGGCATCAAGTCTTTGTGACACTGTCATTAATCCTATGTAGATCACAACAAAGTCTGCCGAACCTACAGAAAGCCAAACTTTACCAGTAGAAAGTCAAAGGACAAAGTCATCACAGCTCCACACCTCTGTCTGACTGACAGCTGACCTCTGGCACAAACTGCTACTCCAACAGCACAGCAGTGAAATCTGTTAGAGGGAGTTTACACAATCTGGGCCTGTAATTATGGAAGTGATTGTTCAATAAATGAGTTATCTTTGTGACATCAGTCACAGAACATTACCTGCTGTAACAAGGTCACCTAAACCTAAAGAGCAGAGCGGGAAGTAGTTTGTGTGTCTGGACTGATCTTAGCTAATTATAGTTAATACACACAAATAATCTGCTGTCAGGCTGAATTCAGTGCAGATATCATATCAATTATATTGTATATTAATTAAAGTAAGTGAAAACATTATAAATATGAGAATTTCTATTTGCCATCAGTGCAGTGAAAGGTTTTCACTTGATAAGTGGAGTCAGCATGAGCAGCTACAGTGAGTATTGATAGACAGGGATGAATGAAAGTACCTACAACTAGATCAATGTTGTTTCTGACCTCAGATCAGCCTGTTGGACCTGCCCACTAAGGTTACAGTCTAAAGGTTCATACACTAATGAACTATAATACAGCTTTACAGTTTTCAGTTTTCACTCCTCTTTGGGCAACACATTACATTACAGCTTGGTCCTAACATGGCAACAGTGGGATAATAATTTGTTAGTTTGTTAATAAATTGGTGATAATTAAGTAAGACCCTTTAATTACCAAAGAAGTAGCACACATTAGCTTGGTATTAACAGTGGGTTTATCTGGTAATAAGGGGGGACACATTTTAAGGTCCAGTGTGTCAGATTTAGGGGGCTCTATTTCAATTCAATTCAATTTTATTTATATAGCGCCATATCATAACAAAAGTCATCTCATGATACTCTCCATACAGAGCAGTCTAGACCAGTTCCAAACCTCGGGCAGACCCAAGCTCATTGGTAGACAGTTATCCACCACGACCGGTTGAGTTAAAGATAGAGAGGGGCAGATGGGGGGGGATAGAGAGAGATAGAGAGACACAGATGCACAGCACAACAGCAGCAAAACATTAACTAACTATGGAGATATGGTAACAATAATGACAGTAATAATATATGTAGTGGACATCATGCAGGACCACAGCAGCAGCCACGATCCATGAGAACCTGCTGGACGAGAGAGCACAGAAACTCCGGGGAAGAAGTTTAGTTAGTAACATGCATTAACATGCATTAATGAGACACTGCAATAAGATATTTGCACATTATTTAATTTTCACAAATGTTTTCACTAGTGCATAATCGCCTGAAAATAAGAATCCGTCTTGTTGAATCGTTTTAGCCCAGAACAGACACACTTAACACTGGCTCTAGTGTTGGTTGCATTTTTTTGTGCAGCCACCATCTTTCTCGTTTGGATTGAGATGCTACTAGATCCTATACACTAAAATATGATACTAGGCTAACCTGCTAACAACCAAATGGTTACATCAGTGCAATATTTGTATTACAAAAAAAATAATAGTAGTAGTTTAAACCTGTTTAATAATATATATAGATAATATAGACAACATTTTTATAAACTACAGCATTATACCTTCAAAATCACACGAAAGTCATAATTGGTAATTAGCATGTCCTCATAACAAGTTGAAAATCTACATTCATACAAACAGTCAAAGCACTAAAACTTGAAACAAGATGTTTTTGTCTTGACATGTCAGAGCTCAAAATAGGTTTCATAACAAACACTGGAGGATCTGTAACACAGACATATGTTTGAACTATATACATCTAAACAGATCCACAATAAGACAAAGGCCAGAGACATTCACTTGATTCAAAATCACTGTCAGACTTTAGTTTGATTTTGGACTTTAAGATTATCTCACTTATATTTAGAAGTAAAGTCTTCTCCCTCATATCAATGAGAGGTAGAATATAGGAGTATGATGAAAACACTGGATTTCATTCATGACACAGCAACACGCTTCACAGTGAATTCATTCAGATGTTTAAAATAGTCTATCACTCATAATTTGAATGAAAAAGCTTCCACATTTGCTCTGACCTCTTTGTTCCCTGATTGCCTTCCACAATCCACAGACCAATGAACAGATCAGCGCTGAGAATGGAAGAAAATGGCTCCTCAGCAGGTGGGAGAGCTCTCTTCACTGTATTTCTGTGTGCTGCATTTCATTCACTGCAAGCAGATGGTTGTTTGCATTGATAATTTTAATGAGCACTGGAACAGATGTGGCAGGTGTCACTCATCTGCTACAAAAAGACACATATGAAAGGTTCAGTGGAGCTGCATGTGCGAGGGGGAATGTGAAGATGATCATTATCGAATCTTCAGAGTGTGTTTCGGCTTTTTTCTGAATGCATATGCTGTACATGCATACTGGCAAAGCTTCACTGCTCTCTCTATGCTGTCTGCCACTGTCTATCTGCGCTATATGTCAGGCTCAATTCAATTCAGTTCAATTCAATTTTATTTATATCGCTCCATATCATAACAAAAGTTATCTGATGACACTTTCCATATAAAGCAGGTCTAGACCGTACTCTTCATAATATTATTTACAGAGACTCAACAGTTCCACCATGAGCAAGGACTTGGCGACGGTGGCGAGGAAAAACTTCCTTTTAACAGACAGAAACCTTGAGCAGACCCAAGCTCATTGGTAGACGGTCATCCACCACGACCGGTTGAGTTAAAGATAGAGAGGGGCAGGGGGGGTCAACCGATACCATGCCTGACTAGGCATAACCCTGAGAGAGAGAGAGAGGAGGGAGGGGGAGTCCCCTGGCAGTCTAGTCCTATAGCAGCATAACTAAGGGATGACCTGAGCCAGCCCTAACTATAAGCTCTATCAAAAAGGAAAGTCTTAAGTCTACTCTTAAAAGTGTTGACCGTGTCTGCCTCCAGAACCCAAAATGGTAGTTTGTTCCACAGAAGAGGAGCTTGGTAGCTGAAAGCTCTGGCTCCCAATCTACTTTTGGAAACTAAAGGAACCACAAGGAATCCAGCATTCTGAGAGCGCAGTGTTCTAGAGGGGTAGTAAGGTACTATGAGCTCTTTTAGATATGATGGTGCCTGACCATGAAGAGCTTTGTATGTGAGGAGAAGAATTTTGAATTCTATTCTAGACATATAGAATATATATATATATATATATAGATAGGCAGCCAATGCAAAGAAGCCAAAATGGGAGAGATGTGATCTCTGATCTTGGTTCCTGTCAGAACACGTGCAGCAGCATTCTGAATTAGCTGCAAAGTCCTAAGAGACTTATTGGAGCAGCCTGATAACAAAGAGTTACAGTAGTCCAGCCTAGAAGTAACGAATATGTGGACTAGTTTTTCTGCACCCGCTTGAGATACAATGCGTCTGATTTTTGAAAAGTTACGGAAGTGGAAGAAAGCAGTCCTCGAAATTTGTTTTATGTGGACATTAAAGGACAAATCCTGATCAAAAACAACTCCAAGATTCTTTACAGTGGAGCTGGAGGCCAGGGTGATCCCGTCTAAAGTAACTAAGTCTCTTGAAAGAGTTTCTGAGGTTTTTGGGTCCAATTACAAGAACTTCAGTTTTGTCTGAATTTAGCATCAGAAAATTGTAGGTCATCCAACTTTTTATATCCTTAAGGCATGCTTGGAGTTTAGTAAACTGATTGGTTTCATCAGGCTTGATCGATAAATATAATTGGGTGTCATCAGCATAACAATGAAAATTAATAGAGTGATTCCTGAATGTTCCCTAGAGGAAGCATATATAAACTGAATAGAAGTGGTCCTAGCACAGAACCTTGTGGAACTCCATGACAAACTTTGGTATGCATGGAGGATTCACCATTGACGTGAACAAACTGAGATCGTTCTAAAAAATACGACTTAAACCAGCTTAGAGTGGTTCCTTTGATGCCAATTTGATGTTCCAGTCTCTGTAAAAGCATTTGATGGTCAATGGTGTCAAATGCGGCACTAAGATCTAACAGGACAAGTACAGAGATGAGTCCTTTGTCTGATGCCATTAGGAGGTCATTTGTAACTTTGACTAATGCGGTCTCTGTGCTATGATGCACTCTAAATCCTGACTGAAAATCCTCAAATAAACTGTTCTTATGGAGAAAGTCACACAACTGATTGGCTACAGCTTTCTCAAGTATCTTAGAGAGAAAGGGAAGGTTTGATATCGGTCTGTAGTTGGCTAAAACCTCTGGATCTAGAGTGGGCTTTTTAAGAAGAGGTCTAATTACAGCTACTTTAAAGGACTGTGGTACATATCCTGATAATAAAGACAGATTAATCGTATCCAATAAAGAAGGGCTAACTAGAGGTAAAACATCCTTGAGCAGCCTGGTTGGGATGGGATCTAAGAGACAGTTTGACGGCTTAGATGAAGAAATTACTGAAGTTATTTGATGAAGGTCGATGGTAGAAAAACAGTCTAAATATATATCAGGTTTTACAGCTGTTTCCAAACTTGATGTGTAAGAAGGCAGATCAGTGCCTGTTGAGGACAAGAGGTGATGAATTTTGTCTCTAATAGTTATAATTGTATCATTAAAGAAGCTCATGAAGTCATTACTACTTAGACCTAAAGGAATAGATGGCTCAATAGAGCTGTGGCTCTCTGTTAGCCTGGCTACAGTGCTGAAGAGAAACCTGGGGTTGTTCTTATTTTCCTCTATTAATAAAGAGTAATAGGCTGCTCTGGCATTGCGGAGAGCCTTCCTGTATGTTTTAAGATGATCTTGCCAGACTAAATGAGATTCTTACAGTTTAGTGGCACGCCATTTGCGTTCAGATTTTCGTGCCTCTTGCTTTAATTTGCAAGTCTGCTGGCTATACCATGGTGCTAACCTCCTTTGTTTAATTATCTTCTTTTTCAGAGGTGCAATAGAGTCAAGAGTTGTTCGTATTGAGCCTGTAGTACTATCAACAAGATGATCTATTTGTGAGGGGCTAAAGGAAGTAGACAAGTCCTCTGTTACATTGAGACACGGCATTGAATTCAACACTGAAGGAATTACTTCCTTAAATTTAGCTACAGTACTATCAGAGTTTCTGCCAAAAGGCTTATAGTCCAGTAATATGAACTCAAAGGTTATTAAAAAATGGTCAGATAGAAGAGGATTCTGTGGAAAGACTATTAGATGGTCAATTTCAATGCCATATGAGAGAACAAGATCAAGAGTGTGGTTCAGACAATGAGTCGGTTTATTTACACTCTGACAGAAGCCAATTGAATCTAACAAAGAGATAAACGCAGTACTAAGACTCATTATGGTTGTCCACATGAATATTAAAATCACCTACAATAATTACTTTATCTGTTTTAAGGACAGCCTGATGCAAATTCTGCAAATTCAGATAAAAATTCTGAGTAAGGACCTGGAGCACGATATACTATAACAAATAGAATTGGCTGTAATGTTTTCCAGGTTAGGTGAGTAAGGCTAAGAACAAGACTTTCAAATGAATTATAATTTAGTTTAGGTTTAGGATTTATTAATAGACTTGAGTCAAATATGGCTCCAACTCCACCACCTACTTCGAGGAATATGAGTACAATGCCTGGGAGGAGTGGATTCATTTAAGATAACATATTCATCCTCCTGCAGCCAGGTTTCAGTAAGACAAAATAAATCAATATCATAATCAGATATTAATTCTTTGACTAAAACAGCTTTAGAGGACAAGGACCTGATATTCAAGAGTCCACATTTAATTCTCTTATTTTGGACTGTTGGACATGTTGATTTAATTTTTAATAAGTTTTTATGATGAACTCTTCTTCTGTTTATTTTATAAATAATAATAGGTGGACGGGGGACAGACAGTCTCTATACTAAAGGACTGGGTGGGCAGCTGCTTTAATGGAGGCGTAGAGAAGCGTGTAAGACTGCAGCTCTGCTTCCTGGTCTCAACTCTGGGCTGTCACGGTTTTGGTCAACTGATAAATTCGGCCATATTTCTAGATATGAGAGCTGCTCCATCCAAAGTGGGATGGATGCTGTCTCTCCTAATCAGACCAGGTTTTCTCCAGAAAGGTGTCCAATTATCTGTGAAGCCCACATCGTTTGCTGGACACCACCTCGACAGCCAGCGGTGGAATGACGACATGCGGCTATACATGTCATCAGTGGTCACATTGGGTAGGGGTCCAGAGAAAACTACGGAGTCCGACATCGTTTTGGCGTATGCACACACCGATGAAACATTAATTTTAGTGACCTCCAATTTTAGTAACCGGTTGTCATTACTGCCGACGTGAATAACAATCTTACTATATTTACGTTTATCAATAGCCAGTAGTTTTAAATTAGACTCGATGTTGCCCGCATTTAACTATGGCCCCTGGTGTTGCTAACTTCACCAGAGTTGGCGTCTCAGCGGGTGTGTCGCTGAGCGGGGGAAATCTGTTAGAAACGTGGAGCGGTTGGTGGTGTGCTGTGGGCTTCAGTTTGGGGCTATGCCTCTTTCGGACAGTCACTAACTAACCGAAGCTACCTTCGGTGGTACCGCACCGGCTACAGGGGACTTGCTAACTATAGCAGCTACTGACTGTTCGGTGGTGCGGTACCGTGCCTCTAACTCACTGAGCCTCGCCTCCAAAGCAACAAATAAACTACATTTATTACAAGTACTGTTATCACTAAAGGATGACGAGGAGTAGCTAAACATGTGGCACACCGGGCAGGAGAGAGCAGGAGAGGAGAGAGCAGGAGAGCAGAGAGAAGCCATTGCTATAGCTAGGCTAGTTAGTGTGACTAACAGAAACTGGTAAAACTATCGGATTTAATGTGTTACTAAAGTTAAGAGACCTGTTCGTGCACAAACAGAACAAGTCTAAGGATAGTTTTAGAGATATGTAGATAATCGCTGATGTGAGAAATATACGAAAATCTGTTTAGGTGAGCAGAGCAGAGAGCACCATGGCAGTAACACCGATAACCGGAAGTGACAGAATACGCTTACCGTAGTACGTCAGCACGTACAAGACATGCATTACAAAGCTATGTGTATGTGTATCCATTGTGTCCAGCTTCAGAAGACTGATACACCCTGAATACATTTTGTGTTTATTTACTGTTTTATTTTAGTACTCATTCTTTATAATGTTTGTTCCTCTGGTGACAAGAACTAAGGACGGTTATCCATCCAACTGCCAACAAACTCCTGAAATACTTTCCATTATTTTTCATTTGTATTTTTTTTTTTTTACTACAGACATGTTTCTAGGTCAGGAAAGCCAATTTCACATCATCTTTTCTACATGATGTTTTTTTTTGTTTGTTTGAGCCTTGGCTGACGCTGTTTTAATTATGTCCTCTTATTGCTCTTCTTCTGCAGTGACTAAATGGACAACTGTTTATCTTGATGTGCCCAACTCCTAATATTCCAGCCCTCTCCTCGAAATTATGAATTATTATGAAGACATGGAGCGTGTGTGGAGCTGAGGTGACCTGAAGGAAGCCTGGGTGCTCAAACAAGCCACCTGTAATGACACCCAACTGTCAATCAAAGTGACCACACTAAATTCAGCATAACTTTAAGTCTTTATTAGGGCTGTCAAATGAACTTGTTAATTTTGATTAATTAATTCTAGAAAAAATAACACGATAAAAAAAATAACGCAGATTAATCGGGCTGCGTCCACTAGTGAAATTAGGAAACTTCATCACATTCTCAAGCACAGTAGGTGGCGGTAATGCTCCTTAAACACTAGTTGCCTTCCGCCATTAAATAAAAGAAGAAGAATCAGGCTGTGTTCTGTTGTTGACTGTGGAGCTGCGTTCACACACAGAGTAAAAACTGTTGGTAAGTGTGACATCCAGCGTCCTGCAGATCATCATGAAGTTACCGTTGCTGATTAATCATATATCTTTGCCATAACTTGCTAATATGTTTCTATATGAGTGGACAGGAGGGTGAGCGACCATACCAGCGTAACAAACACTTCATTTGACTTCTGTGACAGGTGGACAATATTCATTTAATATTTTAATGCTGACTTTAATAATGAAGTCACATTTTTCACCGGGTTGTCCACGTTCATATTTCCTGCATTAAAAACACAGTAAGAACATACGGGGAGTATCTAGTAAGTATCTCAGATGCGCCTTTTGTAATCCATCTTCTGGACTTTGTAGTTTTACCACAGATCACGTCAATAACATTTGCTGTCGTATGATGACGTAGTCTAAGTGTAAGTGCAGTCGAATTCTCTGAACACCGCGGTCGTCTCTGCCTAACTCCTTATGAACTCTCCTTCACATCTTTCCTTGACCTCGTGACGTTTTCTATCGAGGTCAAGGAAAAGTGGTTAGGAGAGTACTTAGGAGCTACCCCCTCAGGACAAACTCATTTAGCACTAAATGATATGCTAGATAACTTGGGGCTTTATAAATAATCAAGAAGATCGATCAATTCCAAAACCAGCAAGTAGCCAGTGTAAGGAAGCCAGGATTGATGTGATCATGTTCATGAGAGCAAGGAATTGTTGTTATCTAACTGACTAGTTATGAAAGCATGAATAAAAATGTTGTGAATTTTAGCAGAAAGAAATGATCTGATCCTTGACATGTTTCTGAGATGATGACAACAGGACTGAACCTTTGATGTCTGAGCTTTGATCAAAGACATCATTTTTCATTTGATTAAATTGATTTTCATAAGTAATTGTTTTGCAAAACATCTTTATAACAAACGTTACTGTGGTTATTGTGGTTAATAGTGACAGTGAGACTGTCTCATTCTGTAGGTGCAGCTCTTTTCTTTGCATGTTCAGACTTCCTACTTATTTTTTCTATTCATTCCAATCAAATCACTATTGTTACTTCTATATGAAATCATTTCCAATGTCTGGGACAATTTTGTTCCTGAGAACAAGAAACTGTAAAAGCCTTCCTAAATATACACTGAATTGCTGTTACATAAATCAATGATAGAAGCCTGCGTTTATATCAAATTGTGATTACCCTAAATGATCTGGTTTGGGGGTCTGTGGGTGTGTGTGCGCCTCGTTCAGCACTTACTTACCTGTGCGTGTCTATGTGACAGTAAATCCATCCTCTAGCACACACAAATAATCACAGACAATCACTGGGAGGCTGAAGCTGACCCGGACAGAGCGCACCAATCACCCTGCCAGCTCTGCTCTGGATTGGACTTTATCCTTGATAATTTGGCTCCCACAGCCTCTCTTTCTCCCCTGGCAGTTTACAGCCTCAGACTCTGGAGAAACTGGCACAATAAACAAGTCCAGTGACAGCAAAGGTGAGAGAAAACACAGTCCGTAGAGAGGGTTCGGGGATTTTCTTTATTGCTGTCTTCCACTGTTATTTTGCACAGGAGATATCAAATAAACCCTGAAGGAACACTATCAGGCTGTCTCCTCTGTTTGCGCCCACTGTCTAAACCTAACAAACGCCATCACAGAGACTTCCACCTCCCTCCTTTTGTTTTTGTTTAAAGGGCTAAGATGACTTATAGGTTATCCAATCTCCAGACACTTAAGTTGATCTATCAGACTTTGGAGTTCTGGGAAGTGGCACATCAGTGACTTAAAGGGATGAGAAGCTAAATGGGCTGGACACTATTGAAATTCTAGTGTTTGACACTGGATTTGCACTTAGCTAATTTGTCCCAGCTGTAATTACAGGCAAATCAGGTCATTAGTTGACCACAACAGCCTGACTGAGCTGCTGGAAATCCTTGAGTGCTTAGCAAAATGTTTCAGCTGGAATAGTGATTAAAGTTCACTGCTAAGAAATCAAATACACTTGTAATTGTAATACTGAAAACTAGGGATGGGCATGATTAATCGATGATCGATAATTGATCGTTAAGAATTGTGTCGATCACGTGAATTTTTTATCAATCAAACTTTGGTATTAAATAAAGGTTGTGCTGCGTAGTGTGAGTCTTGCAATGAATTTTACTGTGTGGCAACAATGAAACACTTTACCAACCGGGGGCGATATTTGACTAAGAAAAGGTATACTCAGCTACCTGCGAGTTTCCGTAGATTTCAAAATTAATCATGAAGAGGTCACAGCGAAATGTGGCGTGGGACCATTTTGAATTAAAAAATAACGAAGTTCACTGCAAACATTGCGAAGCCGTGTGTAAGTGCAACACGTCCGCGACTCCAATGATGTACCACTTGAACAATGTGCATCCGACCCTGGTTAACATCAGTGTATCCTGCTCTCAACCGACCATCAACTCAGTGTTAGCACGGAGGAGCTGCATTGCACTACAAGCGGAGAAAATTACCCAAGGGATTTGTAAATTGATTGAGATGGATATGCTGCCCTTAAGTATTGTTGAGGGCAAAGGTTTTGGAGACCTGATTAATTTAATTGAACCAGCATATCACATTCCGTCACAACGTACCATCACCAGACTGGTAGAAACTCACTACGAAGAACTGAAGCAGGAGCTTCAGCTTTGTCAGACCTAAGTATTATTATGTTTTTGATTAAGTTATTGTTTAATATGAGTGTTTAAAAAAAACAAAAGAGGGTCAATTGTGTTCAAGAGCACTGGCTCGCAGCTGCAGGCTCTGCTGCTTTAGAGGACGACATATCTTTAAGTTTAACCATTGAACGTCAGGTTTAACTGCCATAACAGTTGGACTATTCTTCTTGTAATAAAGATTTCATTGAGGAAAAACAATGTATTTGTATTTTCATTGCATTTTTAATATAAAAAAATATAACGATTAATCGATAATTGATCGTTAATCTTCCCAATGATCGATCAAAGAAATTTATTCAAATGCCCATCCCTACTGAAAACTCTACTCAAACCCTCTCTCTCTCTCTCTCTCTCTCTCTCCTTTACTCTCTCTCCCCATCACCATCACCATCTGTAAACATACATGTTTCATTAATGCATGTTAATGCATGTTACTAACTAAACTTCTTCCCCAGAGTTTCTGTGCTCTCTCGTCCAGCAGGTTCTCATGGATCATGGCTGCTGCTGTGGTCCTGCACGACGTCCACTACATATATTATTACTGTCATTATTGTTACCATATCTCTGTGTACTCTGTATACTGTAATTTTATCATTTATTGTAATTGTACAATATGTCTCTGTTGATTTGTTCTGTACATGTGACATCTATTGCACGTCTGTCCGTCCTGGGAGAGGGATCCCTCCTCTGTGGCTCTTCCTGAGGTTTCTTCCACCTTTTTTCCCTGTTAAAAGGGTTTTTGTGGGCAAGTTTTTCCTCACTCGAACCGAGGGTCTAAGGACAGAGGGTGTCACTCCCTGTACAGATTGTAAAGCCCTCTGAGGTAAAATGTGTTTTGTGAATTTGGGCTATACAAATAAAATTTAATTTGATTTGATTTGATTTAATTGTAACCTGCTGCTATCCCCACCTGACTGAAAGGTCTATTCACTGATGTGTTCTGAAGCTGTAAAGGTTCATTATAGTTGTAAAGGGTCATTATACCAAACACCATGTGTGATATGATTTCTGGTCTTCAACTGTAGGCTACTGTATTACATCAAATCAAATCAAATCAAATTTTATTTGTATAGCCCAAATTCACAAAACACATTTTGCCTCGGAGGAGCAGCATTCTGAATTAGCTGCAAAGTCCTAAGAGACTTACTGGGGCAGCCTGATAACAAAGAGTTACAATAGTCCAGCCTAGAAGTATAATGTAATGTAATTGCTTCTATACAACTTTTCCTTCATATTGCATATTCATGCACAAGGCATTCACACATTGCACAATGAACATGACTCAGGACAGAGGCTGGTGCATACACACATTTCGAGTGAAGACAGAAACATTCAATCGTTACTCAGATAGCAATGCAACATTGATTCAATGTTGAAATTCCATCAGAATCATCATTTTGGTTGAATATTCAAGGCTAGATAACATTGAATCAATGCTGATAATTATTTGCTTTTTCAATGTTGAGAAGAGAAACACTGATTCAATGTTGATTCAGTGTTGATTCAATGTTGGTCTGCTATCTGGGGACTGGTTTAATTAATGTTATTTCAATGTTGGTTCAATGATAATGATAGATTTTAAGTTGAACTAACATTGATTTCATGTCTGTCTTGATCTATTTTTCATCACTGAAATAACTTTATTTCAGGGTGCAAACCTGATGAAAAATCAATGTTATATTTCAATGTTGAGCACGTTGATTCAATGGCAGTTTAGTTCATTGAATGTTGATTCAGTGTTGGTCTGCTATCTGGGTAGTTTGGTATTATTATGCCACTGCTTTTTCCACCTTTCCCATCTTCACCCAACTGTGAGTTTTATTACAATTATGGCATTAATGCCAGCGAGACAAAATAAAGATTAATGAGTGATTCTTACAGCTCTATAATCCATGAGAGTTAGTAACCTATACCGAAGGCCTTTCCTTTAGAGACTCTTTACAGCGTCTGAAGGCGGCAGGTATCTGTTTCATCTGTAGTAATTGGAATGACAGTTATAGCAAATCTGCAACCAGCCAGTTGCAAAATAACCACAGAAGCCTCTGTGTTGGGAACATGCTGTTTTGATTAATTATTCTAACAGTTAAATGAAATATCGTAGATCAATTAAAACTCCTCTCTCTGCTAATCGCTCCCTCAGGACAGGACTGTCTGTTCCTTCCAGTCCTCCCCCGGTGTCTCCATCAAAATCTGGCAGCGTGTGCATGCGTCATCTTCTTTTTTAACAAGTCTGAGTGAAGTGTGGCCTGGAGCGCCACATTTTTAACTGCAATCCGCCATGACACACCTCTTCATCACTTCTTTCTTTATTGAAGCATCACTGAAGGGAACAGGGACAAATGATTTCAATTCCAATAGAGTGTTAGTGGAGCTGGTCTCCATTATGATCGACTCAACGGTAGCATTCATGAAAAAAAGGACTTAAGAGTTAATAAGTTAGCATGGGGTGTTGATTAGCTCAGTTGGTAGAGCATCCGCCCCATGTACAAAGCCTTGCCGCAGCAGCCCAGGGTTTGAATCCCTTTGCTGCATGTCATTCCCCATCTCCCCTCCCCACATTCCTGTCACTCTTCAGCTGTCTCTGTCAAGCCAAAGCCAAAATAAATATCTTAAAAAAAAAAAAAAAAAAAAAGTTAATAGTTAGCAATAAGCTAGCTAGCTTATTACACTATACTAAACTACACCATGTTCTGGCTGAGGTTTGGCTATCTTTGAGCCACCAACCCAAAGCATCGGTATTTTATAACCTTGGAATGAGACCACAGTCAGCTTCAGCAGTATGACAGACCTGACCTCTCATGGCAGTACCACTGGATCATTTTGATGACCGCAAAACAATGATGTCCATCAACTCTTCAACATGTCCAAAAACATGAGGACTTCAGTTTAAAAAGAGTCTTCATCTTCTCTCAGCAGCAGTCTGCCTCTGGGGAAAACTCTCCACAGGAAACTGTCAGTGCATTGTGAAGGGGAGAGCGCAGTGTTTACAGAGCATGGAGGTAGTGAATGTGATTGGCCATCATAACACTCCCACCTATAATGTATGTCTGACCACATAGCCCTGTATAGGAGAGCCTGACCAAATAACAGAACAAACCCCAGGGTGCACTCGACTGTGACTGCTTCTGCACCACTACATTCACAGAAGTGTTTTGTTTACGTTCATAATTTGTTACTGGCTACACATTCAACTTATTTATTAAACACAATGTGCACATCTCTGCCTAGCTACTATTACTTATTAATTCTTTTTCATCACTGATGCCTTATGAAATCTCAGAACATCAGTGATAACTCAGAGGTAGCAAGGTTATCACTGACTTCATATTCAAAGATAGTTATTTCCCAGGTGCAGCTCTTGCTGTTTACTCTGCTTTAACGTCTTATGTTTAATGAGACAATTTACTGTCTTTTAAGGATGAAAAAACAAGTTATGTCTGATTATGATGAATATGATTTTCTTCCTGCAAATCATACACTGCTGTAACACCTCTGTACCTACAAAGCCCAAGCAGTTTTAACTACTGTGATGTGTGAGGTTTAGGTAAAGTGCAGATCATTTATAGAGGGATTAGTGTGCTGTATAAATCTCTCACCTGGCATTAAGTTGACAGGTTCATTAATTATGAGGCCTATCGGTGGCGTGGACCATCAGATGCACTAACCTCTGTGTTCAGGAGCAGGCTGACCCACTTTCCTGACAGAGCTTTTTATCACCTCGTTTTTCATCAGCTCCACTGCCTGCCTGGGCAAGCTGGACTTTGTCTGAGACTTGATAAATTGTTTGAGGGGTGCTGATATTGTGTGAGAGAGAGTATGTGGCAAGGTGGTGAGGGCACAGGGCTCAAAGCCTGGCAGGCTGACAGAACTTGACTGATTGGGTGACATCACTGATCGGGTAGTTTGAGTAAACCCCTTCTGGATTAATATCAACATCCTTGAAAAAATACTGAAAATCCTTGTATATATCGTAAACGGACTGCACTTACATAACACCTTTCTAGTCTTCCGACTCAAAGTACTTTTACACTACATATCTCATTCACCCATTCACATACACTGCACGGTGTCAACTGCTCATCAGTTTGATGACATTCACACACTGAGGGCACAGCCTGCAGGAGCAATTTGGGGTTCAGTATCTTGCCCAAGGACACTTCGACATGCTGACTGGAGGAGCCGGGGATCGAACCGCCGATCATCTGATTAGTGGACGACCTGCTCTACCTCCGAGCCACAGCCGCCCGTATTGGACCATAATTTACATGTTTACAGCCCCCGATATCTTTGCCGATATTTAGATTAGACGGTAGGTGGAAGAAGCAGTACATCCAACATGCCGGCGTATATTTCAAAACAGAACTTCGGAAATATATGGGTGACATCACTCAGGCTCTGTCCATTCTTTATACTGTCATTGCTTTTGACATATTCTGAATCATCATAAATGTTTCTATGGCCAGAACTAATATATGTGGCTCACTTCTCACTTCTTTGGAATGGTGATAAAACTCCAGTCTGTGTAAAGGTGCAGTGTGCAGAATTTAGTGGCCACTACTGTCAGTATTTGATGACCTGAGAATGAAAACGGGCAGTGAAACATGAAGGAGAAATGACGGTGGACACAAAACTGCCCCTCAAAAATGCAAAGCGTCAAATTAAGAACCAGTGTTAGTTTGTTCTGGGCTACTGTGGAAAATGGCGGATTAACATGGTGGACACCATGAAATAACAATAATCCTCCAGTTTTGAGTGATTTTTAAGTAAAGAAGATGACAGTGTTGTATGATGGTGCTGCTGTTGTGTGTTATTTCCTAGTTTTGATGCTTTTAGTACAAAATCTATTTGACACATGCTTTGATTTTTTAGTTTCGTCCATATCTTCTAACATGGAGGGGTTGGGCTTTGTGACCTTTACTGCAGCCAGCCACCAGGGGGCGGTCGGGATGTTTTGGCTTCACTTTTGGGGAACTGTCATGTTGTCTATTTTTATACACAGTCAATGGCCAAACAGAAGATGATGTGCCATGTCTCCTGCAGATTCACCGGCAACTTTTTCTCAATCCCGCCAAAGAAAATCATCTCAACTCCACATTTCTCCACTCATCTACTGTAGTTTCATGATTTCTGTTGGAACATCATCGGCTGTCATCACCAACACTGCAGCCTGAACACAAATGACTGCACCAGCCCCTCAACCATGATGACACTGCCACACTTGACAATAACTCTATTTCTCACTTCACACAGTGATGCAGCGATAACCTGCAGCTGAAATTGGACAATGAACTGGTCATTAGTACATCTAACACAAACCACTGTGGACTGATCCAAGACAGCTGAGCTGCCTCAGACTTCTTGGACTCACTACAGACAATAAACTCAGTTCTGATCAGCACGATCCCAGAAAAGACTCCAAGCCCTCCATAAACTCAGAGCACCGTCTGCTGCTGCTTTACAAAAGCAAATTTCAATCCATCCTTCTGCACTGCCTCCCCTGCCTTTTTACCACGTTAACCATCTCCAACAAAAACAAACCTCAAGGCATCACACACACATCACACGTACTGCCTCCAATATTATCTGCCTTCCCACATCTGGTCCACAGAGTCATGATATACGTAACACTTAGCAACAACAGCAACAGTAAATGGCAGTGATCACTGCCTCAGTCAGTGCTTCACATTACTGCCATCTGGTCAGACATAGAGGACTTTAAAATGAAGAACAGCTCTATTCAGTAGGAGTCTTGTCCCTTCTGCCATGTCAGCCCTGAACAAATTGCCTCACATTCTATTCTAATCTTTAATACCATCCTATTTAACACTATTTTGAATTAAAGTTAAACAAGGTGTAAATACATTTCACTATTATTCTTCCTGTATGTTCATATGTATACATACAGTATATGTACGTGTATAAAATGGTGCCAGTCCCCTGGTGCAGGGGGTGAGAGGAGTTGTTCATGACGGATCTTATCTTATTGTAAACTGTAAAGAATGCTAATGAATGTACATGTAAATGTTTAAGTAAATGATAACGATTAATTTATTAGCAATATGTATCAAATATTGTGCACTTAAAAAACGACATTGAGTGAAGTATTCAATTGAATTCAATTCAATTTTATTTCTATCGCTCCATATCATAACAAAAGTTATCTGATGACACTTTCCATACAGAGCAGGTCTAGACTGTACTCTTTATATTATTTACGGAGACCAACAGTTCCACCATGAGCAAGCACTTGGCGACGGTGGCGAGGAAAAACTTCTTTTTAACAGACAGAAACCTCGAGCAGACCCAAGCTCATTGGTAGACGGTCATCCACCACGACCGGTTGAGTTAAAGATAGAGAGGGGCAGATGACTAACTACAAACTGTAATGGAGATATGGTAACAATAATGACAGTAATAATATATGTAGTGGACGTCGTGCAGGACCACAACAGCAGAGGGAGAGGGGAGAAAAGAGCCCAGTGCACCTTTTAAAGTCCCTCAGCAGTCTAGTCCTATATAAAGTATGTATTCCATATATGAATGTAGTCATTCTCCCTGTTGTTATCATCATATACCCCCTGCCATCATAAACAACCATCACAAGCTAAAAGTTCACAGCAGGCTGGAACATCATTACACATGAATTTCAATTTTCTCTCAGTCAAAGATCACCTCTGTGTATGCGCTGCCATGGTGTGACACTTAATAGCAGAAGTCACAGTCTTACCTGCCCATCAGTGAGAGCTGATGTACTCTTCAGGCTTCGCCGAGTGCTAAGTCATGCAAAAAACATACTATCTACAGGGACGAGAGGGAAACCTAAAATAGCCGACACATATGAAATCCATTCATATTGATGAACATGTCAATGTGCACTCCAGAGACTTACTGACACTGATTTGAGATTCACATGTGCAGTATGCAACCATCAAAACACAGCACAGCATGTGACATATCCAGACAAAAAGACTTAAAGGTCCAGTGTAAAATTTAGGGGATCTATTAATAACACATGTGAGAAATGGAACATGATGTACATAAGTTTGTTTTCTAAAGTCAGAGACGGATGTGGGGGTTTTGAGACTGATACGTTATCAGAGCACAAAATTCACTGATTCATGATGATGGTTGGTGGTGTGTTATTGAGCTGGAATAAAAACAGACCTTTTCTATGTGGATTATGCACACACTGGTTTTACACTGATATGACAATGCAAAGGTACTCAGAAGGCTGCTTTTTGAAACCAACAGCTTTCATTCTTTATTTAGAACATTTAAATATTCTGTACCATGTTACATACTTAAAGGATACATCGTCAACCAATCCTTGACCAGTACACTGAGAAAATAAAGAAGGAACTATGCACTATTAGTCTGCTGTGAATCTGGACATTTAAATAAAGAATAAATAAATAAATAAATAAATAAATAAATAAATAAATAAATAAAATGAAAAAGTACAAAAATCTCTCTGAAATGCAGTGATGTGAAGCATAAAGTAGAAAATGCATTGGAAACAGGACTAATAATAAAGTACAGTGAAGTAAAGTAAAATATCCTACCTCTAAATGATACTAAAGTGCAGTACTTAAGTAAATGTACTTAGTTACATTCCACTACTGTATGTATTCTGTACTCTGTCAAGCTCTCATGAGATCCATGCTTCAGCTTTGATCCAGTTTCAAATCTGAACCATTAGTTCAATGAACTGAACTTTGTTTCTTGCTCATCAAGTCAAAAACTGAACACTGCTAGAAACTTTCAACGTAATGCTATTGGGTGGAGAAGCATGCTTCTGAGACTCCTGTGACGCTTGTGTTCCAGGAGGAGAGTAAAGTATGGGGATTGCATCTCACCAGCTGGCTAACAAAGTATTGTGAAGTCACTCGTCACTTGACAGACTCAAAGCACAGCACCGTTGTCAGTTGTTGAGCTGCAGAATGATGAAGCTTAAGAAATCACTGAACAAAACATGGAAGAGGTTTTACACTGCAGATAAAGTCTGCTTTCAGTCAGTGCATGTTTACTTTTTCAGTTCAACTTCGAGGTGTTTGTATCTTCCATCTGTTAGTGCTTACACTGGAGCTGCTATGTGAGTTGCTTTTAGTGCTTTAAAGTGACACTTGAACTTCAGAAACTGTTAGGGGTATACAACATTTGTGCTGCTACAGGGGCATGTTTGGGACCACATCAGTGGGACTGGGTCTGCCACTGTGAGTGGATTCTGTATGTTAGAGACAGGACCTGCTACAAACAGTGTGCATTGCAGCAGATGGAGCTAGGACTGCCCAAAGAAACAGGGTAGCTCTGGAGGGGATGGGATTATTTCGTTTGAGGCAGTGTGACCTGGGTCTAGGAATGCTGTTGAAGGTGGAACTCTTTGCTTCATATACATATATACATACATAGTTCCATACAGATAACTTTTGGTACTTCAATCTCAAGTCATACTGGAGTTTTCTAGAAGGTTTTGGGGCCTGGAGGAACAACAAGAAATAAAAACTCTTACCAATGAAAAGGAATATATGCAGTGTAGAAATGAATGAAACAGAAAATCCATTAATAATTAAAGAAAGTAATGTCAAGAGCTCACTGACAAACTGAATATTCAGAAAACAAACGGGATGAAACCAATCTGCCTAAGTGCTGCCTGGGGCGTTCAAAAGCACCACGCAGCATCACCGTGGAACCAGTCAACCAGTGAACAACGAGCGCTGGGCTAAAATAACACTGTGCTGTGCAAGAGATGATACTGTTTCTTATCAACTAGTTGTGAAGCAGACACTTGACTTATCAAAGCTGGAAAAACACAGTAACAGTAACAACAGCTACATTAAGTGTCCTAATAACAATAACAATGAACAAGCATGCATGCACATGAGCAATAGCAGAACCTCTCCTAAACTCAGCTATCACTAATACATCTGTTATTTCAAAATGTCTGCTGTACAACCAGTTCACTGTGATCTGTGGTAAGACTGAATACATCAACAAAATGCTTTATGCCACAGGGGTCAGGAGCCCGTTCAGGTGTGGCTCAGTGATTTAAGTCCTTATGTTCATGTGAGCAATATAGCTTGTCTATTTTCTATAATCTTGTCTATTGGTGGTAAATCTGTCTGTGAACGACCTTTCTGTGTGGAGTTAGTATGTTCTCTCTGTGTCTGTGTGGGTTTTCTTCGGGTACTCCGGCTTCCTCCCCCTGGTGACTCTAAATTGGCTGTAGGTGTGAATGTGAATGTGAATGTGAATTTGTCTTCCTTCTGATCTATATGTAAGTTCCAGCTCATGTCAATATTGACATCGACCTGATTTTCTTCATCTAAATATTTCAAACTGTGACATTTCCATGGCAGCTGCAGATCTTGCACACAGTCCCCATACATGTTTAAAAATGAATTAGAGACATGAAGCTGAATGAATTATAGAAAGAGACTGGAAAGATCATGCAATGATGAAATCTACTCTCCATCATATCTGCAAATGCCTGCAGTGGTCATGTGAGGACTTGGATGTAAACATTGAGGTTTAGTAGGATCAGATGTTTGCAGGCTTTTAATATCTGGACTTTGATGCTGAGCTACTGAGCAGCAACAAATCAAATATGGGTTTGTTGTGTCATGTACATATAATGTGCATCACTGATGGCTCTCTTCTCATTCATATTACATAATTTTACATATACAGCCAGGTTAAAAAAGTATAGAGCTTCAGACTGTTGACAGCTGCATGAAAGCTTTCTCAAGGTCACTCTGGTGCGTCTACCCTATCATCATGTTGAAAAAAAATTGCATCCACTCTGTTATGGGTCAAACTGAAATGCACCTTCAGCTCAGGGCATTTCTGTTTTAGGGGCCTTCCATCACTACGGGGAATGGAAGTGTTAAATTGTTGCGTTGTACATAAATAATGCAATAATATGCTAGTCTGCAGTCGTACTCTTGCATTTAAATACCAGTAGTGACCTGGTGTGGGGATGTTATCTTTTCAAAGCTAACATACAGGTGTGTTACAAGTACAAAATAACTTCCTGTTTTGTAGTTATGTAATATAAAATGCAATGTCAGGCTTTAAACATGCGGCTCCATACAGCCTTTTAATTTAAAAATGTATAAATAGTCTCCTAGCATGTCACTGAGCTGAGTTTAACGCTACATGGTATATATGTCCTACAGATGACAAAAACTGGAGGAAAGATTCAGTCAGATATTATAAGCGGTATAAAACAAATGACTCAGACTATGTAGAAACTCTGCTGACAGTTTTGAGGAGTGTGTGTGAGATTACACACATGACAATAGAGTTGTTATTGGATCAAATGGCTCTTTAACACTGTCACCAAGAGCCGACTGCACAGTCTTTAGCACAGTGATTATTCTATGATTGTTGACTTATGGTAATTATGGAGGTTTACAACACAGAGCTGATTAGACTTCAGGAAGACAGTCTTGGTGATTCATCCACACTTCTGTAGTAGAATGGTTAATCACAGTTTATATTGTGAAGTGGTCTGAATGTTGGAATCTTATAACCTGCAGTGCAGGCAACATCATAGTGAAACAACACGGCCAAATACTGATGAAGCAGACAGTCTTCAAACTTAAATTTGCAATGAGGGTGGAGGCGTTGAAGCGGTTCATCTGTGAGCAGGCTTCTTTTAAACAAAGTGCTCCCTCGCTGCTCTTCAGAACACTGTCGCTTGAATATAGTTCTTAGAAGATTCCTCCCAGCTGACCAAACATGCAGCCTAACTTGAATAGATAAAAAATAAAATGGGATCACTGCTTAGAGGAAGAAGCCCATTGTGATACTTACTGATGAATAAGAGCTTTTTATATTTAAAACAACAACAAAAAAAACATATGTATAAATCACGGACGTAGTCTCTGTGACACTACGAAGAACCATCAAGAAGCAAATCCCAAAATGGGCAAACAAGTGGACTGAATGAAGCCTGGTTCAGACATCTGTAACAGCACCCACCTGTCAATCAAAACAGCCACGCTCTTAATCCTGCATAACTTTAAACCTTAATATCATTTGAACAGGTGAGTTGTATAAAAATTCACCCTCAGTACAGTTGTCATGGACGGGGAAATTAGCTATAGAGACCAAAACTGTTTTTTGTACCAGGCTGTATACATGTTTATTTCTGCTGTGAAGGAGGCTTATGGAGGCTGACTTGTTCTGTTGTTCCATTTCTGCTTTAGTTTCATACTTTAAAGTGACATTCAACAAGGTGACATACAATAAACAATAAAATCACATAACTAGAACATAATGAGAAGCTTTAGAAAAAACATTTTTGAATACTACAGGTGAAGTTGATCCTCGACATGAGTGTTGATAGTCTCAAATGTAGTGTCCCTAAAAGACACGGTTAAAGAGTCTACTTAGATCTGTGAGACCTGTTCATTACATTCAGATATTGGTATCTCTTTTAGGCAATTTGTCCTGAAATAGTTATATCCCTTTATTTTAGATCTGCTCGTTGGAATGGAGTCTGGATCACTCTCTCTAACAGAATACAAAAGCAATTATTTCCCAGGTTTGTTGCAGTGACTGGCCACAGTCCACAGTGTTTCCCACAGTCCTCGTTTAGAGAAGTCCCACAGAAGGCCTCTGAGCCTGCAGGCCCGCACATTGGCTGAACACTCAATTCATTAGACTTGATCAAACTGTCAACTGTGCAGCGGTCTGAAGCCAAGGCTCCCACAACACACCCCAGTGAAGGTCAGGAATGACGAGAATATCGATCTGAAGACAGAAACTGTGGCATTTGGTAATCTCGTCTCACTCCTCTATTCCCTGCTCATCATCTGTCACTGCAGGGAGTCATTGTCCAGTCATTTATTTAATGGTGATACAAGGGCAAAAGGGTGTGCTGCTCATCCCATGGGCTTTCACATTGTTTTAAAGGAGTTAATATGAACCACTACCTTCTTTTTACACTTTGTCCTGCAAACAAAATTTGGGTCTGTTTTAGCAATATCACACAAGAGGCAGTGCTACAACAGAATGGCAGCTGTGCTGATATTCAGTATAACAGTGCAACCTCAAGTGTGAAATGAAGCAAAGAAAGTGAAATGAAAGAGACAGAAGAGGAATCTCTGTTTATTAGTTAACGGTAATAAGTGACATATTATGATGTGTTTGTTTATTAAATCATTTATTTGGCTCTGTCAAAACACATGAACATGAACACAAGCTTGTCAGCTACTTTGTGTAGCTCTAAACGTTAGCACAAACTAGCTGCTTTGTATCATGTATGAACCAGTGAAATAAGAGTCTGCTGACAGTCTGTTTGGTGGATATATCAGCCTGTTTCTCGTCTTGACGTTCTGATAAATTCAAACATGTTTAATATTGTCCGAAGGTCGGTGTGCTCTCTTTAACACCAAACAGGAAGCAGGAAACGGGGCAGTTAGTTTGGTACTTTGGTGTTTTTAGTCTGTTTAATTCAGCATGGATTTGATCCACCAAACAGCTCTTATTTTAGTGAGAAATCTTCATGTTTGAAACAGTTTGCTTCATTCCTACATTGGTCTCCCACTAAAATAATACTGATAGTGACTTCTTAAGTTGTTGAAGCAACAAAATCCAAAATATAAAGTTTGAACAGAAACACAGTTTATCTATGGATTATATTGATGCTGAATTGACAGTCAGACTGTGGACATATGACGTCCTTCATCCTGTGTTTCTAGAGTGATGTGTTTTTATGGACACGTAAGGAACTGTTCAAATATCATATTTCTTAAAGGGAGCTTGGTGTCATATTTTTCTCGTACAACACAGGGAGCTTTAGTTTACTTCAAATTGAACCAGTAACAACTCTATAGTCATAACTGGAATGTTGTTTTTTTTTTGTCAATGCTACAGAAAAACAAAGTAACTGTTAAGTTTGATAAGGTTATCTGACGTTGACTGAATGTTAGTTATTGGTTTGATTAATAGTTGATGGTAGCTGATCAGGTCATAATTATCAGCTAATTCAGTTTTCAACACCTGTAAATGGTGGCTCACTGTTTGTTTAGAACAATATGTAGAAATATGTTCTGGTGATGCATCCCATCAAATGACTTGGTCAGAACTAATTCTATATAATGTCCTTTTGTTTTTGGGCATTGAGCTCTTACTCTGTCATCCTCTCTTTGCCTGATATGAATACACAGACACAGTTTATGCTAGACGTCCGTACGTCATGTCTTCCCTCATGAAAGTGCCTGAAATAAAGTCTGTACTTGGCAAATTTAATCCTAAAGGTACAGTCAGAACATAATGGAATTAAACTGAGATTCTGGGACATTTGGGCTGCTATGGAAGAGTGTGCTGTCATGCTATTGACACAGACTGCATCCCTGCTAACACAGCATATCAGTAAACTGAGATAAAATATCATTGCAGTCATCATTAATTAATGAACTGTTGTACACTCTTACTCAAACTCTTGTCTTATTGCATTTCTTCATGAGCTTGATGAAGTACACAACAAAGAATATTGCTTACGCCAATGATCCTTCATCAGAGACGCGTCTGTCTGGTGATCTTCTAGTCACAAGCCCGCTTATTCATTTCTTTAACAATGCTCTTAAAAGATACAAGCAGAACCAAGGGTTCTACTGAGAGCACTAACCCCTGTTCATCAAACCAGAACTTTGGGTTTGTTCAAGATTGTTTTCAGTATCACAGTCTATGCTTGGATACAAAGCAATATATTATGTGGTGTGCTTCATTTGATAAGACAAGGATGGTAAACTTCTCTGATATGATACTAATACATATCAGAAACCAAGGTAGTGTCTGTAATACAGCTGGGGTTAACTATAAAGGAGTCTGTGACTTTACAGCAATGGTTATAGAACTGTTGAGAGCCAGATTAATGAGCTGCTTATCCAGCCAGCCAAGCTGCACACCTGCTTGACGAAGGTCATCCGTCCTATGATCTGTCTGCCCATTACTAAATTTTCAGACCAAGCCTGTATTCAGACACAATCAGAGCTGCTGGAGGTGTGTCTATTTGTGTGGAATGTAACCAGTATGAAACACTCAGCAACAACTTTTTATTTAGCTGATTCGCCGGCTTTCTCAGTGCTGGTGCTCCCCCTCTCTCATTCACTTTCTACATCTCTCAACCAGTGCCTTCTCTCTCTCTCTCTCTCTCTCTCTCTCTCTCTCTCTCTCTCTCTCTATTTTGCAGAGTAAATTTGGAGCCAGACTCAGATTTAGAAGCTGGTTCATGAAATAAACAAAGCCAGAACACAACAGGTAGAGTACCAGTTTTAGTCCATTTAGTTTAGTCCATGTGCAGTCCACCTGGATAGCCTCAGTTTCAGTGTCATTTCAGGCTGACTGTGGAGAGTTTGGCAAGTCTCACCTCATGGGCGCTGCAGCGTGATGTTGGACTGCGTTTTACCAAAAGTTGGAACCGGCTCAACTTCTATCCATTCGCTACTCAAATGAAAAAATTCTGCCATCTTAGGTTGGGATTTTCAGGTATTAATAATATCAGGTATGGTAAATGGACTTATTATTACTCTTACTTACTCTTATTATATTTGTTAGAAAGTGCAGAGTCCAGATGTGTTATGCTGAAAGGTTTATTGAAGCTTGATCAAGAAGAATGGAGGATTCATCAGTACATGATGCAGCCTCAGTTCTGGAAAAGCTGTCCTCTCTGGCTCTTCTATTTGTCCTCAGAACAGTGAAACAACTACTCTGTATCCATAATTGATTATTAGTCTACAAACAAGGAAATTCCCTGAGCGGTCTGACATTGTTATCTGACTCTGTAGAGTCTTCTATGTTAGGGAGGAAGACAGCTCTGTCCTCTGACCTCGGTTACCATAGTAATGATCAGAATGGTCCTGTCTCCTTAACAATCTAAGATGTAACACTGTCCCTACAGTGACCTCAAGACACTTGACTCATGTGTTTGAAAATTCCCTCACAGTACTTCTCTAGCAGTTTTCTAGTCAGCCGACAGCTCAAAGCACGTCTTTAACACCTGTCGCATTCACTCATTCACACATTAATGGCAGAGGCCGCTCTCAGGAATGACACAGTGCTGCTTATCGGACCAAGCAAGCGAAGAACACATAAAACATCATATAGAAACAAATGAAGAATAAAAGTAGAAAACACATGAAATCAGGGAAGGTGGTGCTATGAGTACATTTTTTTGCTTTCATTTACAAATAGCCTGCCGTATTTCCTTGGGCAGGGTGTTCAAGAGCCTCGGAGTTCTTCCCCCTTTAGCGTGCATTCACACAGGATCAGGGATTGCGGCAACTCGTAGCAGGGTTGTCCGGTGGTGGGGAGGTGAGGGGAGCTGAGGTGGGTTGCTGTGAGTGTGTCTATACCTGCTGAATGTAACCACTGTGAAACAATCAGGAAATAACTTTTTATTTCTCTGATTAACAGCATCTCTCTCTCTCATCGTCGGACACAAATCAAATTAAACTTCTTCGTGTCATTATATTTTACGGCGTAAATTGCGAGTCAGACTCAGATTTAGAAGCTGGTATGTGAAATAAACAAAGTGAGAACACACACACAGGTAGATTATCAGATTTTAGTCTGTGAATCCACCTGGATAGTCTCTGCTTCAGAGACATTTAAGTCTGTCTGTGAAGGTTTGACCGATCTGAGTGTCTGATTGGTTTGTGGAGCGTGACGTGGGGCTCCGGTTTCCCAAAGTTGGATCTGGCTCAACTTCTCTCCTGCACGCCGGTGCGTTTTTTTGCGGTAACCCCTGCGTTGCAGACTGCCAGTGCGGAGACGCACAACCCCCACTGAAATGAATTGAAAGACCTCCGTTTTTGCCGCGGTGCCTGATCCTGTCTGAACCCCCGCTTAGTCTTCAGCCAAGAGCCTCGAGCAGATAAACGGATAAAAAGCCCTGCAAGATGATCTCAAAGTGCGATTATTTTTTTATTAATGTATTTACCTATTTATTTTTATCTTGGCTTAAAAGTCAATTATGGGCCTCTATTTACAGAATATGGTTGAAAAGGAATACAATATTCATAACTATGTTTCTATGAATCGTTATGTTTTGGTACCTTAGAATAAGCTAAACACTGACTCTGGATCGAACCTTTCACAGCTTCAGTTTCTCCCTTTCAGGAGAGAGAGGGTGAGGCGAGGTGGTTAAAATCAGCATTGCACCACTAGATGGCAATACATCTTACACATTGCTCCTTTAAATGTAATGAATATATTCCCCTAAGTGAAGCTAGTTCGTCTGTTTTTAAAGCCAGATACAAATGATCCCTCATCAATGGGTTGTTTATGAGGTATGATCACAGTTCTCAGTGAAATGTCCTGTTAACTTATCTTGTCTGGATAGGTCTTACTGACTTAAAAGGCCACACTGTTGATTTAGTTTGATCTTGATATATAATGATTTATGATGTGAAGTAACATGAAACTCCACCAGTGCCTTCGTTTCAACATGGTGTTGCCTTGTGTTTCTTGGTCCCAGAACTTGATCTAAATTTAAATACTGTTCAAGTTCAGTCTTCACTGCAAGTGTGCTGTTAAATTATTTTATTATTATGTATCCCTCCATCGTAGATGAAATTTAAAACCTAAACATCTAGTAACCTCTCGATATGCTGGAGTGTCTGTGGAAAACTCATAGTTCACTCTCAGGTCTCGCCTAAGAAATATCAGTCTAATCCAATAGTCTTGTCTTGTGAGCTGTACCATTGATTCCCCCTTGGGGCCCTTATTCTAGATGCTGTCCCAGGGAAGTGCAATGTGTTTCTTACCATCTTCACTATTTGACATTCCATTTCTCCTCCAGATTCTCCAACCTCAGCTTCAGACTGTGCTTATTTAATCCAATTTCTCTTTCTACACTCACTGAGATTGTAAAATAAAAATTAAATCACCTTGTCTTTTAGATTTTATTTATTTTAAAGGAAGCTTTTAACATGGGTGGTCCTGCAATCTAAGACCTGCTCTCTTCTGACAGGTTCTGTTCCTGAATTTTTAAAAACTGCTCTTAAAAAAGCAAGCACTTTAAAAAAATCCATCACTTGATCTCACTGATCTTAATAATTTAGATCTATTTCTAAGCTCCCATTTTTAGCTAAGGTTTTAGAAAAGGTAACAGCAGATCAATTGCTGGCTTTTATTAATGAAAACAATATATTTGAGGAGGACAGAGGTATAATGGGGCTAACCTCCTTTGTTTGAGATACTTAGAGGTAGTATGCCTCTTTGCCTTGAGTCACCAATTAGATGTCCGGAGAATGTATTACTGTTATGTACATGAGGTTGATATGTTGACAGACATACCCTGCACTTTGTTATCAGAGAGTAGTTATGTGCTTCTGTACTATTGGGAGTTGGGAGTGAGGTGCTGCCTCGAGATGGACAATCATTTTGGTGCAGCATCAGTAATCCGGGCATTATACTAGAGCGTTGTAGTGAAGAGGGGGCCCAGCTGGCAGAACTTTCAATTTAGCAGTTGATCTCCCTGGAAGCCTCACCTTTGGCCATGAGCTTTGCATAATTTAAAAAGAATGGGACTGCAGCTACAAGCAGCCAAAACTTTCTCCACAGGGTGGCTGGGCTCAGCCTTAGAGATAGGATGAGGAGCTCGGTCATCTGGAGGGAGCTTGGCTCTGTTTCTTCACGTCAAAAGAAGTCAGCTGAGGTGGTTCCTTTTGAGTTTTTCCAGTCACATTCAAATGGGAGGAAACCCCGGGACAGATGTACGCCTCTGTGTCCTGCGGGAGGAGCTGGGAAGCATGACTGAGGAAAAGGACATCTAGAATACCGTATTTAACCTGTTGCCACCGCAACACAATCCCAGACAAGAGCATAGATGGATGGATGTTCAGTTTTACATTTTGGCCTTACTTCATAGTTAGGTTTTCATGATTAAATAGGCAAGTTTTATAAAAACATACAAGTTAGCACTTTTAGTTCTACCCTGCCTTTAATCTACTAACAGCACATTTGACTACAATTAAAATAATAATTCCTTACTCTATAGTATGTTACAGTTGTACTGCATTATCATACTCTACTTCCTGGAACTGTCTCGCTAATACCAGCTGTAAAAAGGTTCCACCTCACCTCACAAAACAGACAGACAGACAGACAGACAGACAGACAGACAGACACACAGTCAGACAGACAGACAGACACACAGTCAGACAGATAGACAGACAGACAGACTGTTTGGATACAGGGCCATGGAAGTAGAGCCACTTGAGTGAGTAATAGGTTAGTTCAGCATCTTTCATGTGGAAACATGAGCCATCCTCCAGGCAGAATTTATGAGTGTGGTCTAGTGGATATATTGATGCAGCTACAGGATACAGTAACGCTGCTGTCACATGGAAAACAAACTTAGCCATATAGAAAAAGTGAGTTTTTAATTTTTTAATAATAATAATAATTATTATTATTGCTGTTGTTGTTGTTATTGTTATTATTTATTTATTTATTTTACTGACTGGGTTTGTGTACTGAAATTGTTCTCTTGATGAGAGTGAGTACTGAGCTAGACACTGAGCCTAGCCAGGTGCAGTGACAGTGTGCAGCTCGGTAGATTCTTGTTGCCACAGTGAGGTGTTGCTAGGTTCAGTTCAACTTTTGGACTGATGACACTGATGTTGTCAAGTTGGGAAACATATCACCAATTCATACCATAATTATACTTATATATGTATATTCTTATAGATATAGCTATCCACAGTGAAGCAGCACAACATAAGAAATACAGTACATACATAAACAAAACATAAAATGAGACTGATGCTCATGAATCTGTTGCTACAGTGCAAGCTTGGAGGATTCCTTTTCTAACTAACTACAATGTAAACTGAACCCATGCAAATCATTTTAGGTCAACAACAAAAATATTGTTTGTCCAACTTTACTTCATCCAAATTAGAAATGCACCAACATTTAGAATACTTCGTCTAGAAATCATAATAATTTTAGTGGAAGGACTGAATGATTTTTTTCAGTACAGAGACCAAAACCTGTACTCACAACCATATCTGACAGCCCACACTATAGTTACTGCACAAAAGTACTGCATGGATGGATACACTGTATTTGCCAAGAAGTAATTGCAGCAAGTAACACCGCCTCAAAGCTCAGCTGGTGCTTTTTACATTTGTATTTACAAATTTACCAAATCACAAAATATACAATAGAGATACATCATTTTAATCATTTTTAAAGAACCAGGTCTATATGCTGACCTAAGCTAACCACAGCCTGACTTCAGCTCTGGATTTAATACATATAAGTGTATTTTAAATGTTAAAATATCCCTTTAAAGGCGCCTGGGCTCTAAGAGTTTGTTCTTTTCATACTGATCCATATTTAGAAACCTTTTTGTAAAACTATTTGGACTGAGAATCAAGAAACTGAGGCTGAGCGAGGCCAGCTGGTCACTGTGCTAGCAGGCACAAAAGGAAGGCAAGAGAAGAGGAGACTAACAAGATAATGGGTGTCTCGCTTGCTAAAAGGTACACTGCAGGTAAAGTGGAGACGCTCTGGTATAGACCAGAAATCCATTTCTTGCATTGTTCTTTGTTCTTCTTCATGGCAGGTGATTTAAAATGAAATGATGAAGTTGTGTGAGCATACATCCTCATTCTAACACATGCTGTAGAAGTTTACAAAGATAGTCATGAAGAAGCTTTCGAGTTTAACATGAAACAGACTCATGTAAACACAGCTCTTATGAGACGGTGCCAGACCCAAGGTCTATTGTTGAATGCAAAATAGAAAAAGTGTGTATTCTTACAGTAAGAGATTGAAGGTCTCTGTGAACTCGTCCTTTGACATATCTGAACACCTTTTGAAACTTCAAATATATCTTATGATATCATACCTTGGGCGGCTGTGGCTCAGGAGGTAGAGCAGGTTGTCGACTAATCAGATGATCGGTAGTTCGATCCCCAAGGACACACGTCGAAATGTCCTTGAGCAAGACACTCAACCCCAAATTGCTCCGAAGGCTGTGCCATCGGTGTGTGAATGTGTATGAATGGTTAGCTCCTAATGATGAACAGATGGCACCTTGCACCTCCATCAGTGTGTGAATGGGTGAATGAGATATGTAGTGTAAAAACGTTTTGAATGGTCAGAAGACTAGAAAGGCACTATATAGTCCATCTAATAATACGTGTGAAGCATTGGGTGGTAGCACATGCTATTTTTTCTGTAATTATGCCAGATTATCTGGGGAAAATCTATTTTTTCAGATGGCTAGACTTAATCTTTTCATAATTTTTTGACTATTTGAAAATTTCCAGAATGACAAATCCCTTTTATACATGCTGTGTGATGTTTAAATTCTGAATGTGAAATCTAGAAATTTAGATTTGTTGTAAGCCACTCCCACTTTATCTGACAGATCCTACAGTAATAATAGTAACATAAGAGCAATGGTAGAAGCCATGCTTATGAATGAAAATGTTTGGTAAATCTCACAAATACAGGCAGTGAATAAACAATTCCATAGCTAAAATTGCAAAAAATCTCAATTTTACCATGAATATGTGGAATATCTAAATATGTAATCATTGTTGAAACAAGGTGTAATGACACATACTACTTGAATGTGTCAGCATCAGAAAAACTAAATGAAAAGTGATAGTGAGTGTTAGTGACTGCATTTTCCTGCAGATACGAGAATATGTTGATGCTATGAAAGAAGTGACATTTGGTTGGTTCAAACAGGTCGTTTCCAAATAAAAATCTCATTAACATGAGTAGCATCATTAATAATATACTATTAGTGCAGAAATGAATGTAGCAGTTCTAACCTCACATGGTCAGTTCTCGAAGAATGTGTAAAGCATTAAATGACTTATTTTCTGTATTGATGTCAGATTATCAGTGTGTCATCACAGGTCATCATAGCTGCAGGGGAGTTGAACTGAGTTAAACTTTAACAAGAACTGAAGATCTTGGCTTGTTATTTCAGGCAATGTATGAAACTTCTCACCCTCAATGGTCAAGGTTATTATAATTAAGTAATTATCTATTAAATGACTATAAAAGGGTTCTGACATCATAGCACACACATAGTTTCCTGGTAGTTCATTTAAAAAGATCCTCACAGAAAATTCAGTAACTGGATTTCCAGTGAAACTAGGACTCATTGCTACATGTACAGTGTAATGTGCTGAAGGGGACACATGGCATAAGGCACTCATGTCAAGTAGAAATAGGGTTGGTATTATGAGAAAATAGGAAAAAAAAGAGATCTCTTATCTGGACCAGCAGATGAACATTTTTGAAAACAGTACAAATAATCAAATACCAAGGTAAATTTACGCAGCTGTCTGAATGGTGGATTGTATTGCATGAAATCCCTCTGGGAAACAAGCCAACCCAATTGGCACTTATTGGAAGCATGGGATATCGGAAGCAGCGGCGCTGCAGTGAATGCCCAAACAGGTTGAGGCCACGCCAGAGTGAAGAGAGACTGTGTCAAATAAAGCATCTGGGGACTTCAGAACGGGGCAGCACAGAGACGAAGCTCCTGTTTTTCTTCATCACCCAATTATCAAGGCGGAGAGGAGCGCAGAGAGGCACAGTAAAAATAGCAGACCCTAGCTTGTACTTCTAGGCCAGCACAGCGCCGTCTCAGATTACTGCTCAGCAACAGCCGCCTGATTAAGTGTTTCTGCATCTGGGCTTTGAAGAGACAGACAGACAGAGAGAGAAAGAAAGTTTCTGAGAGTAAGAGCCCATTTGAATTTAAAATGAGAGTGTTGGAGCCAAATTAGAGGACTGAAAACAGGCATCACTCTGGGCATGAAAACAAGCAGCGCTTTGAGAGCAGCAGGAAATAAGAGCAAAATGGAACAAAGAAAAACAAGGCAACCTCATCCCGACGAGGCATACATTGTTTGCTTGTGGACGATTATGTGTTGGAGGCTGAACATGGAATAGTATTACTATTGTAATTTTAGTATTATTGTACAGTGGTACAAATATGGTGGCCAATGAAAAGTTTGTTTGCTGCTAGGTTCGGGCCACTGGGTCGCTCAGGATCAGGAGTTGTAGATGCTGATTATATTTACATCACATTCTCTGCACCATGTAGAAATGGAAACAGCCTGTGTTTTACTTCAAGACCGCTGAATCTGCACCTGTAACAGGTACCATAGAGCTGTCTCTGAGATGTCTGCTACCACCCAGATTCACTGCAGGTGAATGGAATTTCATCTGTGGTGCTCACAGCTTTGAAAATTGTAGCTGTGAGTGCTCTTTGAAAGTAACCAGAAAGTGAAAGTGCTCTTTTTAGAAACAGTATTGCTTTCAGACAGTGAGCGTCTGCCACCAGGTGACGTCAATGATCTGTATTTTGAATTAATAACAGCAGGGTGTAACTGTACCGCTGCAGCCTCCAATCCTACCGACCTGTACTATACACTGAGCTAGTACTATCTACCTGACCAGTTTAATAGAATGGTTTGTAGCTTACAGTAATGACAAAGGAAGTCATTTCATAAGCTAAACCTTGCTCAATGGGCCTGAATGAAGCGTAATAGTTGTGGGTGTTGACAAAAATACAGGGCCTCTCTATACATTTCATTCGCTATCTAAATTATTAATATAATTCACTGAACATTCAGTTTTCAAGGTGGTTTTGATAGCAGATACAGTCCAAGGGTTCACACCAAGCAGCAGCCTCTGTGGCTGGGAAGTGAAGCCAATGTGGAAGTGCTAAAAAATGTAAATCCTTGGGTGTCCACTTGAGGCTGGCTCCAGAATGAGTCAGTCTCCATAAGTCCCCATGTTAAAATGTCCAACTTCACAGCAGAGATAAACATGTTTACAGCCTGGTACAATAAACAGTTTTGGTCTCTATAGCTAATTTCCCCGTTCATGACAACTGTACTGAGGGAGAATCTTTATACAACTCACCTGTTCAAATGATATTAAGGCTTAAGTGCGGACACTTTTATTGACAGGTGGGTGTCATCACAGGCTTCAGCAACCAGGCTTCATTCAGCCTGCCTCAGCTTCACCCACACTCCACCTCTTTTACCATTTTTGGATTAGCTGGGAGGCGATGGAAGCAGGACTGCCAAGATGGAGAGAACCAGAGCCAGCACACTGAGCTTCACAACGGCTCTTCAGAAGCCTGTGGAAGATGACAACAATGATTCCCAAACTTTGACCAACTCATTATTTTTTATCTAAACCATAAATGTAACCAAACCTGAACCATCGCATTGCCACATCATAAAACAGCTCTATATTTTTGAACAGTGATTTTGCATCTTGTCCGCTCATGGGCTCTTCAGAAATCTGAAAATACTTACATGTTGCTCTAAAGGGCAGCACAAATGATACATTTTGTTGTTTAAGTTGGAGGATTTGTTGCAAATTCATCTGCTGAGATCTTCACTCACAAAAAGTCATCTTAAACCTGGCCCTCGGTGTATGAAAATAGAACCATTTTGTCCACACACTGGTTTGTGTTGGGCTGCGTGAACATACAACATACTCAAAAGTGACTTAGGATAGACATGGCACCCTATGTGGCTAAAAAAAATAATAATAATAAAAAAACACCTAATTAATTTAATTTAAACTTTCAATTCACTTATTTAAAACTTACAGTGGTGGCCAAAATTATTAGAACACAGATCTGAAAATATTTAATTTTTTTTTGCCTCCAAAACAATTTAATTTCATGAAACATGCAGATGGTTACTCTGAGCACAACAAATATCAGATGCAGTGAGTCCTACTGATTTTATCCACTTTGAACTTTAATTTTTAGTATTTTTCATTTTTATATCTCTCCCCCTCCCTCCGTCCAACATACACTCTTCACTTGTAGCCAAACTACGATACTACGTCCATGTTTTATATAGTCTATGATTCAGACTGGTCATCACATGGTGGGTCACCTTCCTCTGTGCCTGCAGCCATCCCTCAGTAATGTTAATGCAATATGTGAAATCACCAAACAGGTCACAGATATATTAATTGTAAGGATTTTGATTCCAGTAAAATGAAAGTAGATCAAAGTTTTCTTTTTTTGTGCCTTGATCTGAAGGGAATAGTTCCACATTTTTTCAAATATTCTTTTTGAGTGTTATTATATCACTCACTTATTATATCAACCTCAGGACATGGTCAACCCAGCTTTGGAACAGTGGGAAATATAGTAGGTAGGCCTGTTCTATCCAAAATGGTACACCTACCGGCACCTCTAAAGCTGTTATTAACAAGCATTTATTTATCACTAAACAAACACTTTGTGGTTTTAGGGGGAGTTGCTTTATTTTTTGGCAAACAATAACTGAAAACACCTGAAGTGACTGTGCGTAATGTCTAGTCTTGAAGGTTTGTTATTGTCATTTCTGACCATATCCATATATCCAGAGCCAGAGACACTGCATTTTGAATCAAATTAAGAACATACAACTTAATGAATGAACTTCTGGGGTGTTGGCTAGTGTATTTCTGAACTTTGGACAGAAGTTAGCTCTTTGCCCTTGCTTCCTATCTTTATGCTAAGCTAAATAACCACATCCTGATGTCAGCTCTGTACCAACACACGTGAATATAACTCATGTAAGCAAATTATGTGATTAGTGATGTTTAAAAAATGTTTTGTGGTTAGAATACTAACAGCAACAGAGAGTTTAAGTCGAGTTACATTTTTATAGATATTTTTTTTAGAATGCCCTATTTAAAATACACAATCTCCATCAGCCAATCATGTTGCTGTTGTGAAAATACCCCGTGATGCTGTCAGCTGACATATCAGTGCCCTCCTCCGCACCATGCACTTCCTCGTCATATCCAATGCCCTGATTGAGCTCATCTGAAGTCCACTCATCATCACATCCAGATCCTCAGCATTCTCTTTGTCCCTTCAGCAACACCAGTGTCTAGACTCATCAGAGGCTCCTTTTCTGATCACAGATTTACCATCCTCTCTAAATATGATGATGTCATGATGTGGGTCTAATCGGCCAAGACATTTCTCATCTTTATCGTGCACATTTGATAAATATATTTGAAGTCTTTCCTGATTAAAATGCAGTCATAACTGACAAGCACTATAAGTAAAACAACTTTCCTTTCTCTGTGGACATAGCAGCTGTGAATTGAGTTACCATCCGACTGCTGCTGTTACTTTTTAATTTGGCCTCTCAGGTTCTCTCAGAATAATGAATTATGTTTGATAAAGAACAACTGTTGTGCTCTGCTGATTTCTGAGGTAAATGTTTACCAACTTCAGTTGTTCTACACGGCTCATGCACTCACTGTGTAGAGAAGCAATTAGCCCTCTGATTAAAAGTCCATCAGCATTAATGAGCAGGCAAGAGCAAATCTGTCAACACCAAGGTCCCATGGAGAGGTGGAGAGAAAGTCCAGGGAGGTTACTGGCAGTGTGTGTGCTGTCCCCTGGTCCAGTCCTGCCTTTAATAACTAGTCAGAGCAGGAAAGTCAGCAGTGAACTACATAAAGTTGTACAGGCTGAAGTGGGCCATTATCCAAACCCTAGAGCCATGTTGGATGTGACGATGTCCCTTTAGGACGAAGAGCCACAAGAGCTCTCAGCTGATGCATGTGGAGAACCCTACAGATCCAGGTGAGTAATTATTTCGGGGTGGCTGAGTCTCTGTGGGAGCACAGGATTGGAGACAGCACAGAGCTGAAAAGCGGCCAGCCCGGATTCCAGAAGTAAATGTCCCATTTATTTTCTCTGTGCACATTTCAGAAAATCCCTTTGCCAACACTTTCAAGCCCTGAACTGAAGCAGCTAGCTTTGAGATAAATAATGACCTTCCAACAACTGGTTCTGAGAAAAAAATGTACAAACAGGCACAAAACTGTGTATGAGATATCTTTTGAGGGAATGAACAGCAAATCCCAGGAAGCACTGGGAATGCCATCAAATCGTTTGAGTTTACTGTTTCTTTCACACGTTGTTCTTTTGACCCATCGTCAGTACAGCCCAATCTCAGTCTTACCAGGTCTGGAACTGTGAATGAATGAACAGGTTTCATCATGCATTTTAAAGGTTCTGGTTCTAGCCACAGAGTTGTTTACACTTATTCTACCTGACTTGACCTCTGCTCGGGTCAAGTTGGGTGGGGCTTTACTTGAATTAGATGAGGTCACCATGTACCAATAAGGACGATGAAGGCGAGATTGGTCCTGCCCTAATATGGACACCAAATCAAGTAATTAAGATGTCAATCAAGCTCTAATCAGCCCAAATCATTTAAATCAACTGTATTGTTTCCTGAGGTGTAAGGAGGCATTATTTACTCAACATTTATCTTCTTTATTATTTGATCTTCTTAATTGGTTACCAGTAATTAGTGCAGAGGAGGCTATAATATGGGTTTGGTCACTGATGACTGTGCTTTAATGTGTCTTTGGGGCACATTTCACTGAGGCCATTTCCTCAACAGTATTCTTGCCAGTACTATGGAGACTGTTTATTACTGACATCACATTGCATTTAATAAGTTGGAGCTCATTAACACTGTCACAGGTTTATTGACTAAGCTAAGGTTAATGCATTTTAGACAGTGAGTCACATTGTTGTATAAAAAAATGAATAATGATAATTTAGTCCAGTAATTATTGTTAACGCCGCCATTGTGTGCTGCACATATCTTCCTCTACCACTTTATTCAAGGGCACCTTTTGTTCTTCTGATTAGTGGAAGACCTGTTTCATACATATGATGTATTGTGCAAAGCATTTGATGTAACTGAAAACATCAAATAACAAGTAAAAATCCAACTCTCCACTCCACACAGCCCTGAATGTCAATACAAAGATCCACTCAAGAACCACACAGAAGAGCTTTTTGTACAAATCCTGGAAAGGTCGAGTTCTGGTCATCTGACTGTGATTAAGAATCTTACCATAGATCAGGGGTAGTCAATTCTGATTTCAGGAGGTCCGGATCGAGAATATTTCCTCATGTTCAGGTCCTCAGCATCATCATGTTTAAGTTGCATTATAATTTAGTTATATCACAATTGTTTTATATATATTGAAGCAGCATTGACATTGTATCAACATCTGCACTGTGTGAAGTCAACGACTCAAATCAAACAAAGAAAGCTACAATTTAACGTCATGGCAACAATATTTATACACTCTGGACTCTGGAGAGCTACATACAATAATAAATAATACATCAAATAAATAAGAAAAAATAAAAATCAAAGCAAAGTCAATTTGACATTCAACTCAGAATTATAAGTAAAAAGTACTTTCATAATAATAATAATAAAAGAATAGAATAGAATAGAATAGTCTTTATTGTCATTATACGGGGTAGTACAACGAAATTTGAGGGTGCTCCCGCAGAGCTACCGTGCACAACAAACAAAAAAACAACATTGTTTAATCATAAAAAAGCAAGTATAACACAGAGAACAGAAAACAAAATACTGTAACTGTGGAAATAGTGCAATAAATAGAATAAGGTCAAGGTCAAGGTCACGTTTATTTATAGAGCACCTTATACACAACCAAGGTTGACCAAAGTACTTTACATAAGTGCATATTAATAGTAAAATCCAAAGATACATAGAAGAATAAAGATAAAAATTTAAAAAATAAAAAGACAATTACATCAAATAATATATGATATGACATATGTAATACAGCACACCAAAACAACTTTCTTCTCACACAGGTTCGAAAGCCTGGGAGAAAAGGTGAGTTTTAAGAGCAGATTTAAAAATGTCTAAAGTCTCTGACGACCGGATATGCAGCGGTAAAACCCATAGCTTCGGGGCTGCCACTGCAAAAGATCGATCGCCTTTTGTTTTTAACCTGCAGGCACATCCAGGTATGACTCATTTGCAGACCTCAGAGCTCTGGTCGGTCTGTGAACATGTATGATTTCAGCTAAATACGCTGGGGCTAATCCGTTTAAAATTTTAAAAACAAACATCAGGATCTTAAAATCAATTCTAAAACGAACAGGAAGCCAGTGCAGAGGCCAGAACTGGGGATATGTGTTCCCGTTTCTTTGTGCCTGCTAAAAGCCGAGCAGCAGCATTTTGCACCAGTTGTAGGCGTCGCAATGAGCGCAGGTCTAAACCTATGTACAGCGAGTTGCAATAATCCAGTCTTGAGGAGATGAAAGCATGAATAACCTTCTCCAGGTCACTAGGAGAGAGGTATGGTTTTACCTTGGCCGGAAGTCGCAGCTGGAAAAAGGCACTTTTGACCACAAATCCAATTTGCCTGTCAAATTTGAATTCACTGTCGAAAGTGACACCAAGGCTCTTGATGGCAGAGCAGTTTGTTGAACCCAGGCAGAGCATCAGCACAATCGCTGTAATGTTTATGACACCCAAATACAATGACTTCTGTCTTGCTGTCGAATAAATATGAATGCAGAATATGAATAAGTAAAAAAAAAAAAAAAGGTTGTAAACATTGTAAACATTGTTAAAGGTGCAGACGTGGCACATAGGCCAGTGCTGTCAAAGGTGCTGAAAAGGGAGGTACGAGGAGGTAGGTAGGTTGGGTAGTTATTGTCCAGGGAGGGGGCTGTGCGTATGTCCGTAGGTGTTTGCAGTTTGTATGGCCCAGGGGAAGAAGCTCTTTGTCAGTCTGCTGGTGTGGGACTTTGTAGACCTGTAGCGTCTCCCAGACGGCAACAGATCAAACAGGGGGTAGGCAGGGTGTGAGGGATCTCCTGTGATGGCCTTGAATTTTCTGAGACAGCAGGATGGAGATGTTTTCCAGGCTGGGCAGAGGGCAGCCGATGATCTTTTGGGCAGTGTTTATGACCCTCTGCACTGCCTTCCTGTCCTTAGCTGTGGAGCCTGCGTACCAGACGCCCAGACAGTACGTCAGTACACTCTCCACCGAGGAATGATAGAAGGCCAGCAGCAGCTTCATGTCCAGATTGTTCTTCCTGAGGACACGCAGGAAGTGTAGCGGCTGCTGAGCTTTCTTTACCAGGACCCTGATGTTGTGAGTCCAGGATTGGTCTGCAGAGATGTGGGTGCCCAGAAACCTGAAGGTGGTGACAGTCTCCACCTGTTCTCCGTTGATGAAGAGGGGGGTGTGGTCCTGTCTGATCTTCCTGAAGTCCATGATAAGTTCTTTTGTTTTATGGACATTCAGGGTCAGGTTATTATCTGAGCACCAGGATGACAGTTTCTTCACCTCAGCCCTGTACGCTGTCTCGTCGCCGTTACAGATGAGCCCAGCCACTGTTGTGTCATCCTCATATTTTATAATGCGGTTGGTTGGGTGAGCTGGAGAGCAGTCGTGTGTGTACAGGGCGTACAGCAGGGGGCTCAAGCCTTGAAGGGAACCAGTGCTGAGTGTGATTGTGGAGGAGTGGTGGGGGCCGAGTCTCACAGACTGTGGGCGGCTCGTCAGAAAGCTTTTAATCCAGTTGCAGGTGGGGAGGGGGATCTGTAATTCCAGTAGTTTGGTGAAGAGAATGTCCGGTAAGATGGTGTTAAACGCTGAGCTGTAGTCCACGAACAGCATCCTCACGTAGCTCTTCTTGTTCTCCAGGTGGCTCAGCGCTGTATGGAGTGTGAGGGCGATGGCGCCCTCCATAGACCGGTTTGCCCTGTACACAAACTGGTCGGGGTCGAGGGAGGGAGGGAGACAGTCTCTGGTGTGCTGGGAGACTGATCGCTCCAGGCACTTCATGATTACAGACGTCAGGGCGATGGGTCTGTAATTGTTCAGGCTGTCTATGGCAGGTTTCTTGGGAATGGGGACGATGGTGGAGGCCTTCAGACATGTGGGGACGGTGGCATGTGTCAGGGAGAGGTTGAAGAGTCTGGTGAGGATCCCTGCCAGTTGGTCGGCACATGCTTTAATCGCCGCCCCAGGGATGCCGTCAGGACCAGCAGCTTTCCTGGGATTCACTGCTCTAAGGTTTTTCCTCACCTCGTGCTCCTGGAGAGAGAGCGGTGGGGTGCTGGAACCAGGGGGGGGGCAGTGACTGCAGGTGAGTGGTGATGGTCTCAAAGCGGGCAAAGAAGCTGTTCAGCTCCTCTGCCAGCGAGCTGCTGCTGGAGGATGTGGGAGGGGGCTGGCCTTTGCAGTTGGTTAAAGCCTGGATGCCCCTCCACACCTGACACGGGTTGTTGTCCATCAGATGTCCCTCTATTTTCCTTTTGTAGGAGTCCTTAGCCAGCTTGATGCCCCTCCTCAGGTCAGCTCTGGCAGTGCTGTAGAGATCACTGTCCCCGGTCCTGAAGGCCAAGTTTCTAACTCTGATCAGGGTCTGGACTTCTTTTGTCATCCAGGGCTTCCTGTTTGGAAAGACCTGGATGCGTCTGTCCTCCGTGACGTGTTCTACACAGCACCTGATGTAGAAGAGGACAGACTCGGTGTGTGTGTCCAGGTCCTGATCTCCAAAAATGCTCCACTCTGTGCTGGCAAAGCAGTCCTGCAGCTGGGCAAGAGCATTTCCAGGCCAGGCTTTGATGGTAATAATAATAATAACAAGTTATTGGCTGACTTTGCTGCAGTCTTCTGGATTAAAAGTTGGTTTTCGGTGTTAAACTTCCTCTGTTTGGCACACTGACTCACAGTTTGACCTCTTTTCTCTCTCTTCTCACTCTTTTAGTTTTTTAGTTTTCTCTCCGTCACTGTCACTGCCGCTCTATTCAGTGAAGGCCCGCCCTACCCTGCCTGTGATTGGCTGACATTCTTGCCCTCACTTTGACCAATCTCAGTCCTCCTCATGTCTAAACCCAACCAACTTGAACCCACGAAGGCAACGAGTACTTGCCAATCAGAGACAGGTAGGATCTCCTTTTCACTGAGTAACAGTGTAGAAACACTGTCAGAAAAAAGAGTCGCCACTCAAAATGTAATCTCCACCAAAACTGAATAAAACTTAACGATATGTCGTTTCCGGCTCTCCGTCTGCCTATTAGTGACCTGTGCCATAGATCATCTCACGACAATCATTCTATCTAGTCTGTTGATCTTTACATTTTTTAGTTTAAATCAGTGTAAAAACCTTTGTCAGTAATAAACTTTTTGACTTTGTATTGCAAATAAGCTACAGTGAATGTGGATATTTGAGTGTGTGCAACCTTTTTTATTATTTTTTTTTTTTCAGCCTGCTCTGGCTTATACGTGGAGCCACTTCAGGCACTTCATGCTGGAAATATTTTGATTTTTCAGGAAAGCCTGCACTTTTCTTGTTAGGCTGATGCTGTCATAGACATAAAAACCCACATGCAGCGCTCTTTTCACAGCATGAAAGCACTTCATCTCAGCACCCCACAAGTGCTTTTCACTCTGAAGAAAGTGGCCTGGTGGACATTTGCCTCAAAGTCTCTCATAACCTTTAGAGTTACCCAGTAAGACCTGACCATATGGTGTGCTGTGTGTATTTGTGTGTGTGTGTTTGTGTGTGTGTGTGTGTGTGTGTGTGTATGGGGGGGGGGCTTAAAATGGATCCATGTGCTTCATGCATACTCAGTGAAACAATCATGTTTGCTTAGAACAGTTTTGTTACATAATGTGCTGAGATACTGATAGCAATGCCACTGCCAACAATTTATTTTGCCATCATTATCTTAAATGTGTCTTAACAATGTTTTTCATACAGTATAGGACAATTCTGCTGCTTGTACAGGAAGGAGTCATTCTTGGATAAAAATCAGGCTGAACATGGTGTGAATTCTCTGAAATATACTGGTATAAACCAACATTTCCTGCTGTTTTTAATGGACTGCTGTGCCCCTAAGTAAGGATTAATTACCCCTGTGACAACTGTACCCAGTAAGAGCTCAGATTAAAAATGTCCCAGTTAAAATTATTTAGTAATTGTAATACAAAAAGTAGACTATATTCTGAAGTGCATATGCAACAAGATTAATTAGGTAAAACAACTGAAAAACAGTGCAAAAGCTGGGTTGGATGCAGGGTTGGAAACTAGCCTGTAGCGTATCATTTTAATGAACACTCACAATGCTTCTGTTCTGGGAGCTGAAATTGATTACCAGCTTGGAGGGAGTAATGTTGACAAAAACTTGGGCAGCAAGATTGTTCTTGATTTATACTCCTGATACTCTGAAGCCTAAAGTTTTGAATGATGAGTTTGATGGGAAAGTTATGCTGCTTCGCAAACTATATATGTGTTATACAGGACATGAATACCAATGTTATTTAAAAAATGACGAGAGAACCCAGTTTAGGAATTTGACTAGATTTTTCCATCTCCATTAGCAAATCATATTGTTACATAATAACATTTTGACATACTTAAGTTATGCCAGGTATTTAACTTTTACTCTTTTCCTAAACCTAACCAGTGCGAGTGCAACTTTTTCAAAACATTAACCACGCACGCTTTATTTTGAAAGTCAAGCCTGATGTCGCACATTTACTTTTACTAACTTGACCAGACACTGAATTCCATTCTTGGTAACTTGACCACTGAGCCGTGCCTGTCCAGAAATTGCTAGAGGGCTACCAACAGCAACATACAGCATTTTGAAGCAAAGGGCCACTGACCGAGGGGCAGTTAGGAATGAGAAAGTGTTGGGCATCATTGGCACCAAAAAGGTGATGAAGTTTAGCACAAAACCACAGAGGGGTGGGTTATTCGTTCTGTTATTTGCAGTGTGTGTCTGCATCTGGTTGTGTTTTGTGCTATCAAATTGGTGAAATTGTTTTCCTAATTAGTATGTGTTTGTGTAAGTTTCAGCTCCCACAGCGACTTTTATGTTCTTAAACATTGCGACTCACCTGGGGCCCATGATATATGGAGGCCAAAAGATTTTGCCCTGAGGCTCCATACAAGTTCATTGGGTATGGTTCTCCCACAAGCAAGGCAACCATGTTTTTGAATTTAATATGCTTCCTTGCATTGCATATTTCTATGTCTGCTCCTAGTCACAAAAAATACACACAAAACATCAGTATCCAAGTCAGGCAACCCGCCAAAAGCAGGAGTGAGGGTGGCTGCCAAGTGAAGAAAAAATGATGAGACTTCACTGAAAGCACAATTACACAACAGCTCATGTTGAGTTGTTCTGAGGAACACATTAATAACTAAATCACACTCTGACTGCTGCACTCTTGACTCCTGACAGCAACCACTGGCGGGGTCTCCATGAGGGAACTCGTCATTAATGAAAACAGAGTAGATGGGTTCAGCCAGCTGAATAATGATGTGTAACTGGTCTGGACTCCCTGTCAGAAGAGACTGATGGGAAGTGTTGTGTAGATCCTTGTCACACTCATAGTTCAGCAGCTTCTTGTGTTGCTGAAGAATGTTGAATTGGCCTGTAATTGTAAGCCATTGTATGTGCAGTTGTTCTCTCAGTCTGTTCATCTCTTCAACACTTTGGTCCAGAACAAGAAATCTAAACGACCATCTTGCATTTACATTCAGTAGAGATATGCATGGTTTAGATAACGATTCTCATGTGGTTTGATGAGCCCCAAGTTTTCCTTAAGCCCCACATTCAGATAAAAAATTCCTTCTGACAAACACAGTATATGTAAAACTATTGGCAGGATATGTTCATAACATTTACTGTTGATATTCATGATTCCCATGGGATCCATCTATTTTTTATCTTCCGCTTACCTGGGATTGGGTCTTGGTCCTCAACAGTTTAAGGAGGGTATTCCAGATGTTCTCACCTCAGAGGGAGCAATCCATCGTTTTCCATTCAGAGAGCCAAGACCTCAGACTCAGCAACACCCTCTGAAAATGTGTTTGACTTTTTGCTGAGGATACAGCTTTGGTTATGTAAGGACCAGATGGCTTTTCAATGTCCCTGGTACCCCATACTCCCACAGTACACCCTGTTGTGGAGAAATTGCTGAAGTCAAAGGTCAATGGTGAGGTCAGGAGGGAAGAAAGTGTTCAGGAGCCTCTGATGTCTTATGCTGTAATATTTAATGACACTTGTCCAAGGAGAATTAGAGACACTCTCAAAGTACATCAGAAGTGTCTGAGTCGGTCTCACATTCTGCCAAACTCATCCTGGTGGATAGCCTTTAAACCCCAAGATAACACCACAAATACTATACGCCCAGAATTAGTCAAAGAGAATGTCTTTACCCATGGAGGTGTTATTGTCAGCATATTCTAGTCTGGAGACACAGATGTCTGTTTATGCAGATTGGAACGTCAACAGCCAGCTATCTATTATGTCTAAGAAGGCAGCAATAGGTCTCTTCGACCCTGTCCACCACAGTGTTGAGATAGACTGGCACCTACTGTTCCCAATCAAAGCCAAACAATTAATACTGCTGAGGACCTCAAGGCCCACACGTGACCTTGTGTAACCTAAGGATAGAAAATTCTATAACACACCCCACTGGATTCCCCCGAATGACACAGGTGTAACAATAATAAAACACATGACCCCCCAGCAACCCTACAAGGATAAGAGGTGGTCCACTGTTCCACGGCCAGAACCAGATTCTAAATCTGCAGTTTGACAGAACTTTTTTTCCGACACCCTGGAATAAACTTTCCCGGGGAGACTGAGCAATGTAATACCACAATAATTTGAGCACACTCTCCAAACCCCATTTTTCAAAATGGGAATCACCACTGCGGTCTGCCCTCAGGATGATTCTTGATATTTTTAGTAACACCTAGTGGTAAGAGTCCACAGTTTTTAAGATACCAATACCTGACCCACAACCTGAGTTGGACTGAGGCCAAATTTAAGTAAGGTTCAGGTCTGTGTGTGGATTTGAACATGCTCAGTATCATGTTTGATCATGTAGTACATTGCAAACACAAAAAATACTTGATTATTTACTATTATGGAATTTGATTCACAGATATTAAACTGATTCAAAAAGTTATTTTATCATACAGTTGACAACAGAGTGTTTAAATGGTGGTGCAGGAGGTGAAAAAAAGACTAACATATCTATAACTTAGACTTCAAAACATATAAATAAATGATTTTTGAAATGAGTTTTTTTGCCGTTATGTTTGCTCTTTGGACATTATTATTATTAAATATCTGCTCCATTCCACATTGGTTGCTTATTATTTGCTATCTTATTGTGTGGCTGCCAGTGTTTCACAACTAGGCGCTATTTGGGTCACATTTTAAATCAGGACTAATTATCCTCAGGTCATTTTGGTCAGGTTTTACTGCGCTCATGTCTCCATCAGATCAGGTCTCTGTTTTTTGAAAATTAAAACATGCTCTCCAGGTTCAGGCATGTTTTTCCAGGCGTCTGCCACCATCAACATTTCTTTTCAAAAAAATGTTTAACTCCATCACTATGAAGGCTCTGAGATAACTAATTTTGTTATCATTTACTTGTTAAATATATTGTATGACTTGAATTTGGGACACCTACCTGTGCGTGACATCAGAACTGTTGCAGTGATGTTCATACAGACAGTGTTGCTGCTGCAGCACTGTTACTGCCAACTGTATCTAAAATATTTCATAAAAAAGCCAACTGTTCACAAATGAAGGGATTTTGTCCACAGGAAGGCTAAAGTGCTTTTATTTTGAAACAGATACTGCTCTATCACTTTGAGTCCACCAGTCACAGCTCTGTTGCATTATGTCCATGGCGCTGTCTTGGTTTGTCTTGCCTGTTGCTTGATGGTCACCCAGGAGCATTTTAGAAATCTGCCAGATTTGTTCATTTTTTTATTTATGTGCTTCTACAAGTGAGTAGGCTATAGTTAAATTACTCTATTACCTATTAATTTAAATCAATTTTATTTATACACCAATTCATGACAAAAGTTATCTCATGACACTTTCCATACAGAGCAGTTCTAGAACATATTCTTTGTAATATTATCTACAGAGACCAACAATTCCACCACGAGCAAGCACTTGATAATGGTGGTAAGGAAAAACTTTGACCTGTTGAGTTAAAGAAGAGGGGTGAGGAGGAAGAGAAGAGCTCAGTGACTCATGGGAAGTCCTCCTGCACTATAGCAACATAACTAAGACAACACAGTGGCACTATCACTGATAACCGGAAGTGACAGAGTATGCTTACCGTAGTATGTCAACACGTTATTACTTTGTCTCTTTTTATAATCAGGAATATGCATAAGGTGTTTTATTTTGAAAACTAACTAGATTCTCAGTCTGATCTGTTGCAGCTGTGATTTGAAATGCACTGTGGCACTTGTGGTGGTTAACAAGCATTGTCTAGAAGACCCCTGATCAGCTCCAGCAGCCCCGTCACAGCCATGCTTGGTAGAATCAAGCAGGATGCTGATGATGTTGTAAGCAAGAGGTTATGTGACCCACATGTACTGTTCAGTGAGGTGGTATGTAAAGTCTAGTGATCTGATTTAAGAAGAAAAGTCCTACGGAGACCTGTTTTACCTTCACAAACACATTTAACGGCATGTAAAGATGAAACAGAGTGAGAGGTTGTTCATATTTCAATATACTATCCATTTATTTGATTGGCCTACCTGCTCTAAAAAAGGTTTTATCAACAAGAGCTGTCTTTATTATTTTGCACCAAAATAAGAAACATTAAATAGAAAGTACTTCTTTACTTTCACTTGAGTCATTTTTTGTGGGAGTAATTGCATTTTTACTTGGGTATAGATGATCACCCACCACAAAAGGCAGAAAGGTTAGAAACCACAGATGAAGATCATATATACCATATGATCTTTGAGTTTGGTTAAAGTCTGTAACCACACTAGCAAACATCTGACACATTTGTTACATATCCTGCAACACACACTGCATTGGCCAATCAAATAAGAGTACCTGGTAGCTCGTTGTTGTAATTCTACTGTTAAACTCATGACTGTTGAGACACAGGATGCAATTATTTCTGCTGTGATAACTGAAATCCCAAGTCACGGTATGGTTATAAGCAACTGTGTATTGGCTTATGTAAATTGTCCCTTCAAAGTGGACTTCCATCTTCTCACCAGTACCTGCAGCAACACACTCACACAACACATCCCTAACGTTTTGTTAATGTATTCAGTGGGAAAGTCTCATCCAGCCACGATGACAGGTCTTCGGTTTGTGTCAGACAAATTGCTGCAGTTGCCGGGTGTTTTTTGAAACTTCATTTAATTTCATAACAATTTCAAATACATCCATGTGACCAACCTCTCACAGTCCAGACTATGTTAGCTATAGAGACCAGCTGCAGGCTATGATCTGTTTTAACTAATTCACCATGATAAGGAACACGGAATCATCCTCATACTGTTTGTTTACATCATCATCATGTGATTAGTCATTTAATTATTAATCCTTTCCTGTTTTACTCGTAACATTGCATCAGGTGTTGGCTTTGATCATCAGTTTTCCCTGTGACAGATGGAGGAGTCTGACTATGTTTCGACAATAGTATCTTAGATTGATTGTTTGCTGTAAACTGGGTTTCTGTAGGTACCGTCACGCTCATGGGCTCAGATCATAGATTATACTGCATAATGCCAAAGCTTTAATCCCCACTGATAATGCATGATCATATACTACAGTATAAGCCCTCTCTGAGTCAGGCTGATTGCTATCTGCGCAATAACAAACTACACAGTCTGTAATCACACTATGGATAATAGTGTATGCATGCACATTAGTATGCATAAACTAGTGTATGCACGTGGGCATAACATGCAGGTATACAGCAGTTATGAATATCCTGTTTTATTAAATCTAATTTTAGTAGAGACAGAGCAATGTTGTGTGCATGTACATGACTTTATGCACAGTATACTGGTGTGTGTGTGTGTGTGTGTGTGTGTGTGTGTGTAGGCATTAAAATGAGGGCATGTGTGCAAACCGTTGAAAGAGGTCACTGGGAATAACGTCAGCATTGCATGCCTATTTAATTGTGTGTTACTTGATGTAATGATGTCAGTTATGTCAGTGATGGCTGAAGGAAGCTTTTATTTTGAAAGGCTTGATTCAACAACCCACTGCTACAGGTTTGGTTTCAGTTGTAGGGAAGACACAATGAGGTCATGAAGTTTTTGGCTCTGAAAACAAAATACAACTTTGTATATCGTACAACATACGACAGCTGCCTGCATAAATATCATGTAATAGCATTTATATATTTTTAAAGTGGCCAGCTCATCGCAGGCATATTCACACCTACGGGTAATTTAGAGTAATTAAACTATTAAGTGCAGGTCTTTGGGAGGTACCAGGAAATAACCCATGGGAAGAACATGCAAACTCCACACAGAAAGGCCCCAACAGAGATTTAAACTAGGAACCTTCTTGCTGTGAGGCGACAGTGCTAACCACTGCACCACCGTGTGTATAGGACAGAGCACTACTGATCTCAGGTCATCATAGATACATTTAAATTAACTTATACTAGACATGCATTAAAGATAACCTATGAGCTAAATCTGCATTTAAATTAAACCTGTGCAAAGAAATTAAACCTGTGCTAAGAAGTTAAATATGTGCATAGAAATTTGACATGTGCAAAGAAGAAATGAAACCTGTCCTCACATGTGCTTCCTGCAGGACGTTCCAGTCAGTAGATTCAAAGCAGTCCCTCAAGGCCTTCACTGCCTCAGGAGACCATTTCCTGAAGGAGCGTGTGATGTGGACTGTCTCTGGATCTTTGGCTTGTATCGTGGCCTGAGCACGACCAGGTTGTTGTCAGGCTTTCCCAGTGGGGGCAGAGGAGTGGCAGTGTAAGCTTTCTTCATGTTAGCATACAGGAGGTCTAATGTCCTGGCGATAACAGTGTCTGGGTTTTGTGTTTGTAGTGTCAGTATGGTGGAGTGGATGACATCACATACGGTCTCAACGCGGAAGGATGTAAACACAAACAACAATGGCGTGGGAGAACTCTCTAGGCATGTAATATGGTCTGAGACCTACCGCTAGCACCATTTTACATACCTAGAGAGTTCTCCCACACCATTGTCTACAAGACTAGACTAGAAACAAAACACCCTGATAACATGGCATATACTGTAAATACATACAAAACTGCGGATCAATCAGTCCAATTTAAGACAGCATATATTTACATAATTATTGAAGAAAATGATGACGAAGAAGAAAACGGCATTACCAATTTGACAGCAGATGCCCTGTATTTCAGTGACAAAACACAGCCAAATCATCTACAGACAGCAAGCACACACAGTCAGTAATAATCAGTAATAATAATAATTCTATAATATGAGTAATAATAATGATAAAATAATAATAAAGATCCACCCTGCATAATGAGCCTATACGTTTGATACAGTGCTTACAGTAAGTGTACCTTGTTGGGGATTGCAACCCTCTCGTTTCACTCTCTGCTTCTTGGTGTCAAGTAAAAACTACGGTGGCTGCAAAAAATGCAAAAGGTCTTATCTAGAGCCACTGTTTAGTTTGTCCTTTCTGGGCTACTGTACTGGTGGTCCAACATGGCGGACTCTGTGGTAGAGGACCTGCAGTATCTGTAGATATTAAAGTCTCATTGTAAGGTAACAAAAATTAAATAATTCCTATTTTCAGCTGATTATACACTAATGAAAACAATTATGAATATTATATTCCATTTCTGCCATGTTGTGCCACTAATTCTGACACACTGGACCTTTAAGTAACCTTACATTTACTTTTTTACAGGAGCATGTGGCTACTTTCATTAAATTAATTGATCTAAATACTTCCTCCATCGCCGATTCTCTGCTTCCAAAACACAGTTGCAGCTGCAGATGAAAGCTTCTTCACCAGAGAGCAGGTATAATCTTTTTTATGTATATATATTCTTTCTATGGTAGATGGTGCAGTGATGAGTAATGCTGATCAGAGTGCAATGCTATTATATTTTATTAACCCAGTTTCATATGAGAAAAGAATATTTGAAGCAGATTTTATTCACAGCTTTATGGATCTCAATGTCACAGTAAAGGTAGTTTTCTATTTAAAATATTAGCATTGTAAAAATATGTCATTGTGATGTATAACTGTAATCTCAACCAGGCAAAATAATCATGATTATCATTTCAGCTGTAATCTTGTAGTCCTCTCACAATGTCTCTCCATCACTGTGTTTAATCAAACTCTGCCCAGCAGTGTGCGACACCCAACACAGACGGGAGGCGACCTGATCCACGCTCCTGATTTCATTACAGAGGAATGCATACGGATAATAATTTCGGCCACCATGAAATGATCTCAGCCGGTCCAATAAAGGGCATCTTTGGAGACACCCTCCTCTTTCATACCTGCTCCTGTTTTGCAGGGTTCATCAGTGCAGCCACCAAGTCTATCCGACTTTTAATCTAAATGGAATCGATCTCCTGCAGTCAAAGACTTTGCCCCTGAGGTGTTTGGAGCAGTGAGTTCACCACTGTTAATGTATTGCTTATTAATTACTCTCTCATTTGACCACAGGGTGATGTGTGTAGCTCCATTGTAGCTTTATCTGTAGGGACCTGACACAAGTACGCTACTAACACCAACAACGTTCCTGAAATGCACAGCACAGCTCCATTATGCCTTTCGCAACCGGCAGAGAAAAAAGATAACACCTACCTATGAGAAGTCCTGTTTGTTCTGCTCTCGCTCTTTGATGGCATGCTTTGCTGCCTAACTGGAATTTAATGAGGGCCTCTGCCTTCAAGACTGCTTCATGGCCTTTTTCTCCTCAAAGGTGTTTATTTCTGCACCAGAGGTCAGTTAGTGATGAACATAAACATTAAAGAGGTGGACATTTCACACAAGCTTTAGAATTACTGAAAAAAACAAAACAAATGCTAATTTCATAAAACATGTGTGGTTCCAAAACAAATCAATTCAAAGTTTAAATCAAATGAATAAGGTAGATTTTTGTGATGTCCAATAGTTTTCCTAGTTTTTTAACCACATACGGTGTCATGTCTATAATAAAACAGTTTTGAGTATGTTGTATATTCACACAACCCATCACAGCAAAAGTGTGTGGACAAAGAGGTTCTATTTTCAATAGAAAAAGGGCCGAGTTTAAGAGGATCGCATAGGCGCTTTCTGTGAGTGAAGGAGATCTCATCAGGTGCAGTCCCAACAAATGCTCCAAATGTAATGATAAAATGTGTCATTCGTAGCTGCCCTTTAGAACAACGTACGAAATATATTTCTGATCTGAAGAGATCTGTTTGTGAAATCATTACAAATCATTGAAAACAACTTGGTTTGGTTTAGGGAAAGATGATGCTTTGAATTAAAATAAGTACCTATTTAATGTTTGGGAAACACTGTCGTATGTGTTAAACCACAGAATATATAAATCAACGACAGATTTCTGAAGAGCCATTGTGAAGCTCAGTGTGGTGGCTCTGGTCGTCACCATCTGCTTCCGCTGCCTCCCTGCTAATGCAAATATGAGCAAAGACGTGGAGTGTGGCTGAATGAAGCCTAGTTGCTTAGAAGCCACCAATGAGGGGACCTACCGGCTAATCAAAGCAGCCACGCTCTTAATTCTGCATAACTTAAAGTTGAACAGTGACATCTACAAAAATTCAGCTTCAGTACAGTTGTCATGAACATGGAATGGAGACCAAAACAGTTTTTTGTACCAGGCTGTAAGCATGTTGCTGTGCTTCATCATCTGCTGTGAAGTTGGACATTGAAACATGGGGGCTTATGGAGACTGACTCATTCTGGAGCCAGCCTCAAGTGGAGGCTGCTTGGTTAAAATCACTACTGGTGTGGTGGTTGTATGGTTATATAATAATAATAACAACCAGGTATATATAATATAATAATAACCAGGTCAGAGTCAGTTTAATTGTCACATATAATCATACAGGTACATCATAGTGATTTTAGGGAACTATTGTTGAGGTTAAAACAAAACTAACAAAACAAACTCCATCCACCCTGACCCCCTCCCTCTGCAGACTTTGCCACTCTATAATAAGGCCACCTTACTTCACACTTTGCTATTTTAAACTGGAACTTCTGTTCCATTTTATAAGTGGTTGATTTATAAGTGACTCAGGCCCACGTGTTTCCAGATTCAAGCAATTTCTTGAACTGAGAAGAATGTTATCATGACTGAATTATGGCCTCAATAGGACCAAATAGAAAAAAAAAAAGATTAATCTTTGTAGTGCAACCATTCCTGACCGGAGAAGCTGGAGTTTGTTGCCAGGAATAATTAAAAAAAAAAAAAGAAGAAGAAGCCAAAATCCAATATTTTCAAATGAAAAACATCCAGGTGCTCCAGATATTTGATGTTGAAAATAAAAATGCTGTTATCTTCCTGTCTGTGATTCTGTTGCATTCTAATAGCAAGGTTTGTTATAGCTCTGCACTCAACATGAGAGTGCCATCAGACTGTGACACATACTATATGCATGAGCCAGTGTGACTCAATTTTATGCTCTGACAAGCTCCATAGTAACAAAATGCACATACTCAAATTATAGTTCTTCTGATAAATTGATCCTTAGAGCAGACATGGCAGATTCCAGGAGAATAACAATGTGTGAAGCTGCTTCACACCTTCAAGGGTTTGCAGTCGCTATAGCTGTGCAGCTTACATTACACTGGTAAAAAATAAAAAATAAATAAATAAATAAATAAATAAATTCAAGGTACAAGGTAAATATATTTATGGTTCTACAACACAGGTGATGAACAGAATGCAAGTTAAGGTCCATTTATGCGAGCCGCAAAACAAACAAAAATAAATGAAATAATATATAAGTCATAAAGATCAACAATTTTTTACGATGAGCTGAGGACTCTCACAGCCTGAGGAAAGAAGCTGCTCTGTAGTCTGGCGGTATGGCAGCAGGGTTAACAGGCTGTTGCTGGGGTGGACATAGTCTTTTAGTATCCTTTGGGCTACCTCGCCTCTGTTATCGGGGATGCTCGTTAGATCGGTACCAGTGATGTTTTGGCCTGTTTTAATCACCTGCTGCAGAGCCCTCCTGCCTCGGGGAGTGCACATCCCATCCCAATTTATAATGTTTTCTCTCCTTCTAAAGTTTTCTTCAGAAATACAGCCGTTTCTGAGTTTTCATAACCAGAGAGGAGATGTGAGATGACCATGATGAAACTGATTCTCAGGAACTGTTCCAGGAATATCTGAGGTGGCTACTTTGAATAATCTACAACATATAACACAGTTTGGATGTCTTCAGTGTTAATTTACAATGTAGAAAATAATTCAAATAAAGAAAACCCACTAAATCAGAAGGTGTGTCCAAACTTTTGACTGATACTGTTTGAGAGAATGAGAAAAATAGAAAACAATGCACTGCAGTTTATATTTACACCCCTGTAAGTGTCTACATTCCGCTTGCACCTTAAACACACTGTGGTTCTCTTTCTAACTCCGTTCGGTATCTCAGCCTATAGGAGAACGCTCTCAGTGGTCGATTACGGAAGCTCCAATGACACCACGTCTGTCAGAAAACAGACCAATGACAGCAGTGACAGGAGAGCCCACCTCTCCCCCTTATAAGACACTGTGGTCACTGAAACCAGCATTCTCGCTTTCTTCCCCGCGATCACTTCCCTGGAAGCTTACCTCAGCTCGATCGGATCCGTATCCTGCTAGGTGCCCACTAACCGCACCGTGTAGGTAGCCATTGCCGGGTGCGCGACCGCGGCTCTCCTGTTCGACGAGGTCAACCTCCTTTTTTCGTCTGGCCCAGGACGGTTCTCGTGTCTCGGCGGACTTTCCCGCCTGTTCCACAGGGTCACTCCAGGCTAGCTAGCAGCTCATCCCTCCTAGCCTGCCTCTTCCCGGGATTGCGCTAACGCGTTAAGGCGAGCACATTCCCGTTAGCTCGCAGGTCACCCCTGCAGGCTTCCACACCGCTCGCACTCCTCCCATAACCCCGTCAAGGTGGTTACCCAGGGTCACCATCATGGCTTCCCCCTCGGTAACCCAGGATACCAGAGATGCTAGCGGCAAGAAAAACAAAGAGGCGCCTTCCCGCTCTTGCCCAGCGGCATGTGGCTCTTATATATCGGGCAGGGACGGTCACCCTCTCTGCATCGTGTGCATGGGTGTCAGCCACGCAAAACTAGCAGTCGCTAACCCCGACTCGTGCGCTACCTGCTCCGGCATGTCGTCGAAGACGCTGGAGAGGAGACTGCGCGTGGCTGCTGCTCCCAATGCAGATCCCCCGCTCTATGCCTCCTTATCGGGAGATGCGGAGCCAGCAAAGCCTCCATCTCGCAGCTGGGGGGACATTATGGACTCGTCTGACTTCCCGCCGCTGCTCACCCAGTTCGACGAGGACGTCGCCATGGGTGGCGTGGGCGATGAAGATGACGACTTGAGCTAGGACATCCTCGCTGAGGACCCGGAGGACGACGACAACGACGACGCCATCCTACCGCGCCAGCCATCTAGACCTCCCAGCTCCCAGAGCGGGACCGCCCCAACCCTCTCTCCCGACGTCAACTTATATGACGTCTGCAGGCGGGCTGCTACCAGACTGGGCCTCGAGTGGCCAGCTCCCCAGGCCGGTCAAGGCCCTGAAAGAGACCTGTATGACGGCAAAGTCCTCCCCACCTCGCTGACTGTTGCCAAACAGCTCATGCCCATGGTCCCAGCCTGTCTCAGAGAAACTAAGCGCTACTGGGATAAACCCCTGAGACACAGGGTGCCCGTCAAGGGTTTTTCAGGTCTGGATATCCAGGGCATGGAGGAGCAGGGGCTCTCTAACCCCCCCCCCCCCGGTGGAGCCGTCTGTCGCCTCACACCTTCACCCCGACCGCCGTGTGACCATGTCGGCGTCCGGCCCCTCGCTCCCCGGTAAAATGGACAGGCACACTGCCTCCATGTACCAGAAGATCTACAGATCCTCAGCCCAGGCTGTTAGGGCACTCAACGTTGTCACCCTCCTTTCTGCCTATCACGCCGAGCTGCTGGTCGACATGGGCCAGCAGCTGGACTCTGGCTCTCCCAACCCGGCGGTGTGGGAAGAGATCTGCGTCACAGCGGATCTCATCCTCCGCAGCTCTCGGGGAGCTGTCCAGGGTAGCGGCCGCTCCATGGCCCTGGCTGTAGCAGGTGAGTGGTCGCTGTGGTTGAACCTGTCTAGACTGGCAGACAGGGAGAAGCAGGACATAATGGACGTGCAGTTTGACCCTTCCAAGGGCCTGTTTGGTCCCGCCATTCAAACCATGAAGCAGGCGTGTGACGTCAGGAAGAAGGAAGGTGAGGCGTTTAATCTCTGCCTTCCCCGCAAACCTGCTCCTTGCAGCCTCCTCGCCAGAGCTTCGCTGCGACTGCCAGAGGCCGCCAGCCTCACACTCGGTACGTCAAGCCTGAGGTTAGGGCAGAGAATCCCGAGGTGAGAAACCCCCGGTCCAAACCGTGGGGTAAGCAGTCTTTCGCTGCGGCTGCTGCGAAAAACCGCCCTTCCAACCCTCCTGACGGGAAGAAGAGGCGGCCCACCTAGCGGATCGCCTCATCACAGGGGGGGATTTCGTTTCAGCACCACGAGGTCCCTGTTCATCTCCCCCCCGGGACAGACCCACCGTCCCTCCCTCCGCCCGCGAAACGACGGAGAGGGCACAATGGTCACTTCTGTCCCGAAGCTCGCTGCGCGGTGGCTCGTTCTGTTTCCCCGACCCGCAGCCACTTCACTTCCCGGGCACATGTTCCCCCAGTGCTCGCAGTTTCACCTCCCCTCCAGCCCAGTTAAGGCCTGGAAGGTGGGGGCTTTTCTCTGTTCCCGTGTGGCCACCAAGCACAGTTTCACCACAGTGCACACCACGTGTTCCCCCCACAAATAAAGAAAATAAAAACTCAGCTGTTGCAGCCAGGCTCATCGCCGAGGGCACAGCTAAAAACAAAAAACAAAGAACGAAATATAAACCTGAATCAGGGCCCCTCATCAGGGTTTGTCCCGCCGCCGTTACAGCTGCCCTCTCCTCCAGTAGAGGGCGCTGTTGCCCCGCTCTCCAGCCAGGCAGGGAGGTGGCAGGCTGCAGCTGTCCATCCCTGGGTGCTGAAAACTGTTCTCAGGGGTTACAGACTGCAGTTTGCCTCTTGACCACCCAAATTCAATGGTGTGTTGGTTTCGGTTGCAAGTGGGGATTCAGCTCAGGTTTTGGAGGGAGAAATCTCCTCCCTGCTGAGCAAGGGAGCAATAAGAGTCGTTTCGGAAGGAGAAATCCAAGAGGGTTTCTACTCCCGGTATTTCACTGTTCCAAAGAGGGGAGGGGGACTGCGCCCCATCTTGGATCTTCGTGTTCTGAACAGTTATCTACAAGTTAAAATACAAGTTCAGGATGCTCACCCTCACGGTGCTATCTCGAGCCATACGTCCAGACAGTTGGTTTACTTCAATCGATCTCCAGGACGCATACTTTCACATTCATATTTATCCTGCACACAGGAAATTTCTCAGGTTCGCCTATCAGGGCATAGCCTACGAATACATGACACTCCCATTCGGACTTTATCTGGCTCCAAGAGTGTTTACAAAGTGTGTGGAGGCAGCTCTAAACCCGCTGAGGGATTCAGGTCTGAGAATTCATTCATATATAGACGATTATCTTCTTTGTTCACACTCAGAAGCTCTGTCGGCACGAGACTCAGCCACCCTTTTATTCATCTCACAGATTTGGGTTTCAGAATAAACTATACAAAAAGTTGCCTGACGCCAACACAGCGTATAGAATATCTGGGCATCACGATAGACTCCGTCCGCTTCAGAGCCACTCTGACAGACAGACGGAGGGAAAAGTTTCACCTGTGCCTCTCCCTCTTCAGCGAGGGACGCACGGTCACGTTCAAAACATGTCTCAGTCTACTGGGCTTGATGGCCTCACTCCTGGCTGTGGTCCCACTAGGACTGCTGAGAATGAGGGACTTTCAGCGGTGGGTGGCGGCACTATGTCTGTGCCCCCGACGTCACAGTTTTCGTCCCGTTACGGTGACGGCAGCCTGCCTCGCTGCTCTCAGCCAGTGGCGAGATCCAGCACTCCTCAGTCAAGGAGCTCCGCTTGGATCTGTGTCACAGAGGAAGGTGATAACGTCAGACTCGAGCCTAACCGGCTGGGGAGCTGTTCACGAGGGCAGATCAGTGAATGGAACGTGGCCATTACGGCTCCGCTGCGCGCACATCAATTACTTGGAGTTACTGGCGGTATTTCTAGCTCTGAAACATTTCCTGCCTTTTCTCCAGGGCTCTCATGTCTTAGTGCGGAGTGACAACTCCACTCCACGGCTTACATAAACCGCCAGGGTGGGACGCGCTCCCTAAGTCTGCACAAACTGGCTCACAGCATAATAATGTGGAGCAGCGCGCACTTCCCGTCTCTGCACGCGACGCACGTCCCGGGCAGACTGAACACAGGAGCAGATCTCCTGTCAAGAGGAAATCCCGTTTATGGCGAGTGGGTCCTCAACTGCCAGGTAGTGAGACAGGTATGGGAGAGATACGGCTGGGCTTCCGTAGATCTCTTCGCATCGCGGGCAAACGCCCACTGTCCTCTGTTCTTCTCCCTGGTGCGCGACGATGCACCTTTGGGTGTGGATGCGCTGGCTCATCTGTGGCCAAACGCGCTACTTTACGCGTTTCACCCTCTCTGTCTGATTTCTCCCACTCTAGAGAGAGTGAGGGAACAGCATCTATCCATCATCTTGATAGCCCCCCGCTGGCCAGGGAAACACTGGCTAGCGGAGATAATCCAGCTGCTTTCAGCACAGCCCTGGCCGCTTCCGTTACGCAGGGATCTTCTGTCCCAAGCGAACGGAGAAATCTTCCATCCTCACCCAGAACGCATGGCTCTTTGGGCCTGGCCCATGAGAGCCTGAATTTAACTGCTGTTGGCCTGCCTCCCAGAGTGGTGGAGACCATACAGGGTTCCAGGGCGTTATCCACACGCTCGCTTTATAACGCTAAATGGGGTGTGTTTGAAGACTGGTGCAGACTGAGGAATATTATCCCTTTTCAGTGCTCCGTGTCAGAAGTGTTGTGCTTTTTACAGGACATGATAGACAAGGGGAGAGCTTTCTCTACCATCAAGGTCTATCTTGCTGCTATCTCTGCTTGCCATGTTGGCTTTGGGAGAGATACCGCCGGCCAGCATCCGCTAGTGCGCCGCTTTATGAAGGGTGCACGTCGGAGACTGTTTGTTTCCACACCTCTCTTCCCTTCCTGGGACCTCTCCTTGGTGCTCGATGCCCTGTGTCAGAAGCCGTTCGAGCCACTGAGTGAAACTGACATGAAATTGTTGTCACTTAAAACCGCATTGCTTTTGGCTTTATCCACAGCTAAGCGGGTAGGTGAGATGCAGGCTCTCTCTGTCCATCCATCTTGCCTACGATTTTCTCCAGGTTTCGATAAGGTGTGCCTTATCCCCAACCCTTCATTTATGCCAAAAGTGATAAACCCATCTTATCACTGTGCTCCTATCGAACTCAGGGCTTTTCATCCACCGCCCTTCTCCTCCTCTGAGGAGCAGAGGCTGAACTCCCTCTGCCCGGTGCGCGCTTTACGCACGTACATAGAGAGATCAAGGAGTTTCCGGAGAGCTGACCAGCTGTTTGTATCCTGGGTTTTATCCCACAAGGGGAAACCCATTTCACAGCAGCGGTTATCTCACTGGATAGTAGATGCTATCAGATTAGCATATGAATGTAAGGGTTTACAGCCCTGAGAGCTCATTCAACTCGGGGCATGGCCACCTCATAGGCTCTGTTTAAAGGAGTCTCTATTGAGGAGATATGTAAAGCCGCAAATTGGGCTTCGCCCCATACTTTTGCCAAGTTTTACAGACTGGATGTGACAGCACCCTCACTGGCTCATTCTGTCCTTTGAGTGGGTGCTGTCTAACTTACACCTCGTTTTTTATTAACTGCTGGAAGATCGGCTTCAGAAAGCTTGGTGCAATTCGGGAGTTGTATAAATCTCCTATAGGCTGAGATACCGAACGGAGTTAGAAAGAGAACGTTAGGTTACTCACGTAACCCCGGTTCTCTGATAACATAGTGAGGTATCTCAGCACACTCCCCTCCTTGCAGTACGCGAGGAAGACGCACGCTTGAGAATGCCAGTTTCAGTGACCGCAGTGTCTTATAAGGGGGAGAGGTGGGCTCTCCTGTCACTGCTGTCATTGGTCTGTTTTCTGACAGACGTGGTGTCATTGGAGCGTAATCGACTGCTGAGAGCGTTCTCCTATAGGCTGAGATACCTCACTATGTTATCAGAGAACTGGAACGTTTCTTTATATGATAAATGGTAAATGGACCACTCAAAGCTCTTTTACACTGCATATCTCATTCACCCATTCACACACATTCATACACTGATGGCATTAGCTGCCATGCAAGGTGCCAACTGCTCATCAGTTTTAGGAGCTAACCATTCATACACATTCACACAATTTGGGGTTCAGTATCTTGCCCAAGGACACTTGGAGGACTGGAGGAGCCAGGGGTCGAAACGACGATCATCTGATCACCTCCTGAGCCACAGCCACTCCCACATACTAATTACTTGTTTAGTGTTATTTAAATGAACACATAATAATTACATGAATGAAAATGAACCACATCCTTGTTATTCCATTCCACATTGATTTTGGGTCTTGTGCCGCCCGGTCTGTTGGCTTCCAGACCTGTGTTTACCACTGGCAGCTTTCCATCTGGCGGTGTTGTATTCTTTCTTCTTCCTGACAAAAAGGCAGCTTTCCTGGCTCTGGATTAAAAGATGACTTTTCCAGACATCCAGGCTCTCTAATTGGGAAATGATTTTATTGTCTTTGTGATCCCACATAATCAACACAACTGCTGATATATGATGCTGCTGTACTCTGACACGACTGTGTGTTGGATCCAAACACATCCTCCCATCTTACGTGGGTCTTGTGTTCTGTTAGCGTGGAACACACACCTGTGAAGTGCATTTGCTTGATCCAGGATATTATGATGGAGTCAGGTCTCTAAAGATGTGGGCCCAAAAGTGTTTGATTTGCTGTTGCTGAGTTAATGAGTCTCATTTCATTTTCCTGTGATCTGACATTAGCCAGGAGTAGGCTGGGTAGTGGAACTGCAATAATTCCAAGCTGGGTTATCTTTATCTTATCCTGACTCTCTTGCCTCTGTCCCTGGGGTGATCACACCACTTGTGGTGGAATTTGGTTCAGCTGGTCTGGCTGGCAAGTCGGAAGATGCCTTGGGCAGTCATTGTCTCAAGGTGACACCATCGAGGCGTCTGGGTTTGTTGAGGACATTTTGTTTGTTTGTTTTTTCATTTAACCTGCATTTTCTCAGGAAAGGTCCCACTGAGATTAGAAATCTTTTTTCCAAGGAGACTTTAATGGACAAAAACTTTAACCATGGAGGGTTGAATGGAAGCATGTCATTGGATTGCTTTATGTGAAACGACACAGTGTTTTTAGAGCTGAACACAATTTGTGATCTCTGTGTTAACACTGCTTGCAAATTGATTTTGTGTAATGGTTCCCATGCCGGTCATGGGTTCAGATGTAGCTGGTTGCACTGGTGGTAGTTGTGTCCTCCACCCAATCAAAAATACATAATACCAATACCTATAAAAGTACTGTTGTGGAGAATTCTATTCATCAACGGTCAGCTCAGTCAGTGGAAAGATAGGTCAGAGTCCAAGATGTCTTTATTCAGTAAACATTATTATTGCATACATACCTAATCTACATACCCAAGTGAGCCATACATATTTGTGATCATCATCCTAAATCTGTGTTCAACAGTAACATTGTGTCTGAAAAAAAAATAAACATCACTGTCCTTCCTCATTCTTATACCTCAGGAAAATATTGTTTTTGTATTCCTTCTTTAACTGAATAATATTTGTACTTTGTTTAAGTTCCATGTCCAAATTATGCCATAGTTTAACCTCACATATAGAAACGCACATACAACAAAAAAACAACAAAGCTCTCCCTGTAAATTGTAACCACTCTTCCTTTCACAAAAAGTTTTTTGTATATTACCTGGAAGTAAAATGTTTTTTGCTTTATACATTATTTGTGCTGTGTTATATTCTACAAGATCCCCCAGCTTCAAAATACTTACTCAAAAGACTTTAAAAATAATATTTTGGTGTGCTCGCGAAAACCTACATTATTTACAATCCTTATGGCTCTTTTTTGCAATACACACAAAGGCTGTAGGTTACATTTGTATGTATTACCCCATACCTCCACACAATAATAATAATTATGAAAGTTAACTGAAGCTTGATCAAGGAGAATGGAGGATTCATCAGTACACTTGTCATGATGCACCCTCAGTCCTGAAGGAGCTGTCCTCTCTGACTCTAGATGCTATCACTGTCTCCATAAAAACCTTTCAACAATTCAATTCAATTCAACGATTCAACACTGTCCCTATAGCAGTGCTTCTCAATTAATTTTCTGTTACGCCCCCCCTAGGAAGCAGAAAAAATTTAGCGCCCCCCCCCCCCCCCGTCTCGCAAAAAAAAAAATATAGATCAACTTACAACTTACAACAAAGAATAACTTTATTAACTTTGTTTTTTAGTCTGTAGCAGAGAAGATTTAAAGTGCATCAAAGTTATTAGTGCATTAAAGTTAGGAGTTAAACTATAAACACTTTTTAACAAACTAATTCAGTCCTTCTCAAATAGTGGGGCGCACTCCATTTGATACTGAAAAATAAAAATAAATAAAATAAATAAACAATAATACATTCAAACTGGTCAGCAACATTAACTCAGGAGCACAATATATGAAATATTATATTTAACCTACTATCGTAAACAAACATTTTGGTAAAATTTAATTCAGAGAAAAAGTTTTTTGATTTTGGATTTGGATTTGGATATTCAGCACGTTTTCGCTGAAAAAACTCAAGCGGCTTATCAGCGTGATTGGGGTGTAATGTGTGTAAGTGACGCCTTAATTTATTTGGCTTCAAGCTGTCCGCTGCCAACATTTTAAGACACAGTAAACACACCGGTCTTTCCTCGTTTCCCACCGTAGTCACAGTGAAGCCGAGCGCTACGTACGCTTCGTCGTATTTCCTCGTCTTAGCTTTCGGGTGACTGTGGTTTGTGTCATTATCTCTGTCTCTCTCCGCCTTTCTTTTCATCCCCGTTAAATATTTTTCCATGTCTCTTAAGGGTTTGTTCACTGCACTTTTCAACTTCTGCTCTGTGCTGTGTGCGCGCAAAAAAACCATCGAGCGAATATTCCCTGTGCGCACTCTGACAATGAGAGCGCCACTGCCACCTACTGTAGTGGACGCGCAATTACACTTTATTCTAGTACGGCAAAAAAAAGCATGTTTCCCGGGATCAGACGCGCCCCCCCTGGCAGGCGCGCCCCACTATTTGAGAAGGACTGCCCTATAGTGACCTCACACATACAGTACTTGACCCTGTGGAACCCATATGTGACATGCTAGAAGAGAAAATTCCCTCACAAGTACCAAGCAGCTAAGATGTTCAACTGTTTCTCTAATAGTTCCACATGAATGCTGGTACTGTGACATTTACAGACACATTCATGATGCAAAGAAGTGGTTACTGGTCGATTTATATAAGAAGCTATACAGACATTTACAAGTACTTAATTTCTTGAGCAATACAATTTAAAACTGAATTATAGACAATGAGAAGCAGCACTAACCCTCATGGCATCCTGAATGCTGACGGCTGATAGTTGAATCCTGATGATGGCTGAATAGTTGCATAGAAAAAGTTACTAAATATGAATGTTTTGACTATACTACAAAACAAATAAATAAAAAAATCAGATCAGCATTGACTTCAGCGAGTGATTTGTAATTGCCAGCTCTAATGGCCACTACATCAGGTTAATAAATGATTACATTTAGGCAATTAAGACATTTAATTAAGGTTAAGGAAAGACTGGTCCTGGTTAAGATAACATTAATGAATTGCTCCCACCATGACCACACCCTTACATTACTTTCCAGCAGTCAGTTAACAGCTCATTACATTCAGTATTGGGCCTGACTGTTGAATACAATATGTTTACTAAAGAACTGTCCAATATGATAGATATGATAGAAGCATTCCTGGACATCCAGATTATAAACTCATAGGTGAGATTTCCCACCCTGTGGTCTCCTTGCAGGCCACCGTGAGACAGCCATGGCTCCACCCTTTTGTCTGACCTTGTCGGCCTTTCCTGTGTTAATCCTCCTTGCAGGTCAGAAGGGGTTGGAATAATCCCATGAAAGGCACTGGTTGAGGATTATATAAAGCCCCATCTTCAGCATTTTAATTCAATCCAGCACTCATAAAAAAAGAATTGATATAAAGTCCCAGTGTCACAGTGATAACCACCTTTAATCATGTCAAAAGAATTTATATAAAGTCCCAGTGTCACAGTGATTACCACATTTAGACACATGTGCACACACACATGCACAAAATGTTATGTATGTATACTAAGCTGAGATATATATCCTTTTCTTATATTTTCTTCTCTTCACTTTGCAGACTGTTACGGCTACTTCCGTGCAGCCTTGGGTTAGAGCAGGCTATGCCTGTATGTATGTATGTGTGTGTGTGTGTGTGTGTGTGTGTCCTGTGCCCTGTTTTATTAAGTAGGACCGAGGTGGCTGGCAGAACCTGATTGGTCCAGGAGCACAAAGGCGGGGTCACGTCGGCGACCCAGCGCACGGATGTGCAGGGCCGGGATTGGCGGGGCATTTGGCGACGTCCTGCCAATCAGATGGGCCCACGAGCAGCATCCCGGTTATTTGAACAGGGAGCACCGCACCATCAGGAGGCCTGCTGTGTTCGTTGTGTGTGTTGTGAGCTCGCCTCGATTTGAATTACGAAAAAACTTGTTTGGAAATTGTGGAGGTTGGTGTGGTGACTTGTGGGGACTGGGCTAGGGTTAGATTTTGTTGATTTACTGATTTCACACTTAGGATTTCTCTTCTTAAATACACTAGTTTAGGGGTGCTGTTTGTCGATGTATTGTTTGTTATTGCTAAATACGTTAGATAGTGAGGTTTTTGTTTCTCGTTTTGTTTTACATAAGAATAGTATAGGCTCTGTTTAGAGTTCTCTTTATGTTATATTTCTTTGTTTTGTTGAACAGCATCCGCTCGCCCTTTGTTCCCTTCGCTCCTCACCTCCTTTTGTTAAAACAATTTGAATTTTTATTTAATAAATACCTTTGTTTATTAACAATTTCCACCTGGTTTTATGTTACTTCCTTGTACCCCTTATGCTGGTCGTAATATAAATGGGGGCTCGTCCGGGATCCTTTTAAACCCGAGAACAAAGGTGAATATTATTTGAAAAATCAGATTGTTTTGTGTTGAGAGAGAAAATGGCGACATTTGAGTTGGAGGCTTTTGTGGCCGATCCGTGATTTGGCACAAATTGCGCTCCACTTTGGGCTTCCATATTCGAGGCAGTTATCCACTCCAATCCACTTTATTTATATAGCACAATTTTTAGCAAATACAAGGTTTCCAAAGTGCTGCACAACAAGATAAAACACAATAAATAGATAACACAATAGAAGCACAATAAAAAGATAAAAATAGAAAGAAACACTAAAATAAAATAAAATAAATTTAAAATAAAAAGCACTGGCCACACAAGATAAAAATATGCATGTATACACATAAAATAAAAATAAAAATAAAAATAAAATCAACACTCTACATGGTGTTAAAGCCAAAGAAAAGAGGTGGGTTTTAAGAAGCGATTTAAAATGAGACAGAGAGGAGGTCTGTCTAATGTGCAGCGGCAATTCGTTCCAAAGTTTTGGAGCTGCAGCGGCGAACGCTCGATCCCCTCTGAGCTTAGTTAGTTAAAAAGGAGCTGAAAGCTCTTATAGTCGGTAAATTGGTGGAGATTGGGGTAAAAATCTGTGACATTGCTGGCTTCATCTGTCATTTAAAGTCATTTTATAGTTTCAAACTTCATGTAGAGCATGTCTTTGTTATATAAAGAGCCATTATGAATAGAGCTGCAATGCTCACATGATATTTGGCCTCTGGTACACAAAGGGAGCAGCGTCGCTGCTGGGAACAGTGATGAAGAATAAAAATCAAGGAAGAAGAGTGGCCTCAGGTCTCTCACAGACTGCAGAAATGTTGAATTTTGAAACCTGTGTTCTTATTGAAGCCTTAAAAAAAACTTTCCTGTTATGTTACAGGTCAGTTTTATTCTCATTGGCCCATCACGGTAAAAATGACCTCTCCTACACTTCATAGTGCTGAGAGAGATTGTGCTGAAGAAAGAAACTAAAAATGAGCTTCAAAATACAAAATAGATTTTATAACTTATGACTTGTAGACATTTATGATTTAGCCACACAAAGTATGAAAGCTTTGTCTTCTTTAAATTTTTTGAATTTGATTCAGGATGAATTATTAACTATCTGACTGCTCATTTGGCACCATCAACAGGTTTTTTAATCTGTCTAATACCAGATACCTGTGAAACTAATGACATTCCCATCAGCCTCAGCTGCACCTTGTGTTTAATGTTAATCAGCAAATGTTACCATGCTAACACCCTAAATTCCCTAAATGAATATTGTAAACATTTTACCTACTATCAGTATGGTAAATGGACTGTACTTATGTAGGCCTTTCTAGTCTTCCAACCACTCAAAGCTCTTTTACACTACATATCTCATTCACCCATTCACGCACATTCATACACTGATGGCATTGGCTGCAATGCAAGGTGCCAACTGCTCATCAGTTTGAGGAGCTAATCATTCACACACATTCACACACCGATGGCACAGCCTTGGGGTTCAGTATCTTGCCCAAGGACACTTCGACATGCTGACTGGAGGGGATCCAACCGGGGATCGATCTTCTGATTAGTGGACGACTCGCTCTACCTCCGAGCCACAGCCGCCCCAGTATCACTGTTAGTATATTATCATTGTCACTGTGCACATGTTAGCATGTTGATGTTAGCATAGCTTACCTCTCAGAGTATGCTAGTATGGCTAATCTGGTTTGGTCTGTTTGAACCATCTCCTGACAGATGCTTGGCATTCATATTTATATTAAAAATATAAATATAGAAAATAAAGTCATCATACTGCTGATTGATTTGCATGTTTTACAATATTTTATTATCATTTACTGATGCATAAGCAATATTTTACTGTTGGAATTGAGCTACTGAGAATGAATTTATACACAGTTCAGTTCTGTGGTCACCAAACATCTGTAGGGTCAGGAGATGATTAGGTAATAAACATTAGAACACCGCTGTGATGTGAAGTGTCTGCAACTACTTCTTTGTAAGGGGCCACAGCCAAAAGCTAAACACAAAGTGCAGCTGAGGCTCATGTGAAGGCTAGAACAATATGTTTTATAAGCCTATGTTGTCAGAATTTTATTGTTATGTTATGTAAAATATTATTATGAAAAGTAACTATAGCTTTGTTGTAAAAGTGTGGTCAGTAGACCAGAAAAAGTGCCGTATGAAGTCCATCCACCTAGAGAAGTCTGTTCGTCAAGATGTTAAAGGTGCGCTATCATCATGATGAAGACTTAGTGCCTGAATGTATACTGTATACAGTGTATAAGCAATGGTGTCGTGATGATTTTTTAGAATTTCAATAAGGTTAGGAGCAATATGGATGTCCTTTATTACAGAAATATAAAGTCAGCAAATAAATATGAGAATTATCTTATAAAATAGATCTTCAACCCTTTTACAGTTGCTGTGGTAACCTACTTATCATTACAAATATGTTATTAATAATATGCCTTCTGGTTTACATACCTGAATAAACAACATACCCAAAAAGGTATGTGAACATTTTCTGAGGAGGCCAGTGAGACACCGAGAGACTGCTGTAAAACCACCGACTGGGAAGAGCTCTGCAGACCACACGGGGAGGACACTGACAGTTTGACCAGCTGTATCATAGACTACATTAACTTCTGTACACAGAACACTGTGCTTACCAGGAAGGCATGGTGTTTTCCAACAACAAACTTGACCCATGAGCTAAAGGCCCTACTGAATGAAAAGAAGAGGGCTTCCAGTCCTGGGGACAAAGAAGAATTGAGGAGGGTACAGAAGGAGCTTAAAAGAGGGATAAGGAAGGGTAAGGCCATCTATAGGAGTTGAAGGAGTGCCTTCAACTTAACAACACTAGAGAGAAAGAGAGAGAGATCTGGAAAGGCCTGAAAAGTATCTCTGGCCACAGTAACAACAGTGGGAGGAACACAGAATCTGGATATTAAGATGGTGGGAGCATACAAATACCTGGGTTTTCACCTCAGACAGACGTCCTGTGTAAGAAGGGTGAACGTTGTCTTCACTTGCTGAGGAGGCCCTTTGGAGTGTGCAGGACTGTCACTGTGGTGGCATCTGCAATCTTGCTGTGACACGTGAATCTTATCTTATCTTATCTTATCATATCTTATCTTATCTTATCTTATCTTATGAACTTCAAGGTACAGTACAATCTGCATGAAGAAATGAACAGTTTTAATAGCGTTTATCAGTATGTATTTGCCTCCTAAAAGAAGAGATATAGACAGGAAGCAGCCTCATTCGTTTCCTGCAGTGTTAGTACAGCTGCATGGATCACTTCCTGGGTCACAAAGGAAAGGTGGAAACAATTTAGTCATGTCTGACAGCAACGAGGAGCAGGACTTCATACAGCAAAGCTCTCCTCAGTTCCCTTGAGTCCTTGAATGCTCAATGATTTCAGCCCATGATTTCAAATCTGAACATTCATTTCATGGAAACAACATGTGCTTAAAAATACAGTATTTATTTGGTATAGAAGTAGAAGTATTAGAGAAACAACAATATTTTGAGCAGTTTGACAGATAAGAACAGAGATGAGCTGAGGCAAAGAGTGAGTCATTGTCTCTGCGGCAGCGTGCACTCTGGGCACTTTAGTTTATTGATCTCATTTTCTGAAATATGCAGTAACTTTCAGCAGCGTCTCTGACCTCGGGTTCCACAGACACAGTCAACCAGCGTGTTTAGTTTATCTTGATCCTCATTAGCTGAAGCTGAGGTAACATGGAGAATGAATTCCTGTGGTGTGAAAATGTGACTCACAGAGTGAGGTGGATTAGTTCACTCCTGCAAGTGGTTCAGATAATGTTTTTTAAAGCCTTATTATGTAACTTTTCTACCTTAAAATAACAGCTTCTAACTGATTTTGTGAAACTAGATCATACTTTATAGAGAAAACGTTTTCTTCACCTCAACTCTCTGTCAGACAGTCCACCATGTTTACCACCATGTTTCTACAGTAGCCCAGAATGGACAAACTAAACACTGGTTCTAGATAAGGCCTTTCATATTTTTGCACATTCCACTGTCACTGTAGTGTCTCCTTCATGCTTGGAATAGGAGGGTGAGTGGAGGAGGTTGTAATCTATAACTACAGCATTGGGTGCCACTAAATTCTACACAGTGGTCCTTCAAAATGAGATGTCCTAAATTTGACAGAAAGCCAGTGTACTGCAGCCAACACAGGGGTGATATGTGGATACTGAGGAGTCATAATTGATAAATGTGCAGCACAACATTGAACTGTTATAGAGGAAACAGTGGATGATTTGTTTGAGATGTGGGAAGCTTATTGAAAATAACAGGATGGACTAACAGTTCAATGGTTAATCAAAAATGATCCAGAGGTTTCAAGTTACCAGCTTTATGTCAAAAGCTGGGGGACTTCAGTGCTGACAATGAGACATCCAAAGACTAAACACATTTATGTCCATCTGCCACAGCTGGTCAGAGTGAGGGTGAGAGGTTATGGCCTGAAGGGAGGAAGCAAAGGGAGAATAAGACAGGCAGAACACATAAACCACACACCAGTCCGTCTGTGTTCAACTCTGCATGTCTGCCAGTTACAGTTACAAAAAGGTGGTAATTCTCTGTGCGTCCATCGCTACGCACAGCTCCTTCACATTAAACAGTCATTTGGTGATTGGCTCATTTAGTTACTATGTTATCTTATTTTAAATTGTTCTTTTTCTATTCTAAATTTCTGTGGTTGGCTGAATGAAGCCGTTTGTACCTGCTGTCTCCTGTAGTCCATGATCATCTCTTTAATTTTACTGACATTATCTTCACCTCCTCTCTGTAGGCTGTCCCACAGTTGTCCATGATGAGGCCCACAATCGTCTACAGAACACATTGACAGATTCTTGCACACAGTCACACACATTTACTAGTAAGACTCCAAGAAGACCTCCAGATCTGTGCCATTGTCAGAAGGTGCTGGCCACCAATGTCAGTATTTGTTTAACTCTTCTTTTATTAAATTGATCCTAGTTCTAACATGGATCATTATTTTGTAGTGTTTGATTTCTGTTCTGTACAGAGTTATAAGTATTCTGCACAACACAGTGAAACAAAGATAACCTGCAGACATAAATACATCTGGAAGTGTTCAGTGTACTTTAAAACAAGCCTCAGATGGATGGAGTGGTTCACTGTTTACAGACAGTGACAACAAAGATAAAAAATAGATTGCCAAAACCTGAACCTTTGGCCACTTTTATCTCTCTGGAGTCCGGGATACTGATACAATTCCAGAGTACTTCTGCTGACAGCCTGTTGAAATACCTCATCCTCCAGTTAGGTCATAGTTTGTCATTTAAGGGTTTGTCACTGGCTTATTCCTGTTACAGAGAAAGTGTCTCATCTTTACAGAGTAACTGAAGTGCAGCTGAAATTCTTGGTCCTGCTGACCTCCAGTGGTTTTAAATTTGCCTCGCTCACCTTGCTGCTGCAATGTCTACTTGTCAGTACACTTCCTGGAAATCATTCAGCTAAGATAACTGAATGTCAATCATCCTGAACCAAATGTCTGTGCACAAGAGGATCCATGTGTAGTGAAGTACATAATTCAAATATACTACATATGCATGTATTGAATAAAGTGCATAGAAAAAAAGATTACAGAGGTTAAAATGTTACATATTAAAGCAGACATATACAAAAACAAAGCTCTGAATCAACTTGGGTATGAGGAGGACAGATGTGCTGTAGCATTCAGAGGTGCACCTCTTTTTGTTTTCAAATGGGCTCTTCAGTGATTTATTGCAGCACTTCTATAAAGCTTGCAGACTCACAAAAAACAGATGAAACAAGTCAGTCGATGTTATTTATACAACCCAGTATGACAAATCACGATTTGGCTCAAGGGCCTTTAAACTCTGTGCAGACTACCCCCCCCCCCCCCCCCCCCCCCCCACACACACACACACACACACACACACACACACACACACACACACAACTTTGATTAGAATGAGGAAAAAGTCCCCCCAAATAAACTACATTTTTCATCATGCAACTCAATGACATCCTTTGTTCAAACCTTCCTCCACATCTTTGAAACTCCACAGACACAGTTGTAAAGCAGGCTTTCAGCCTACAAGGCCAAGCTGAGATGACCTTGATGACATCACTATGACATCATTGCTTATTTTCTCAGCTCTTCCTGAGCTTTAGACAACCTGTTTTCAAAGAACTCACCATGACTGGTTAACTGGTTAGATTCACTCTGTATTTCTATGGCCCTGTGGAGGATCAAGGATATATGGCAGGAGAGAGAGGGGAACACAGAAGCAGCATTTTTCTGTTAATTGAGCTAGAGACTAGTGTTTAATCTATAATGAGGCATTGTATTTCATTAGATGATATATACTGCGCCTAAAGTATTGATGTGCAATAGTATATGAGTCAAAATATTCAATAGAAAGCTCAAGAACCTCACTTGAGTAAGTTCATGTCGTTACTTTTCCATTGAGCATTTCAGATCACAATGAAGCAGAGGGAAAGAGCAGTGGGTGACAGTAACCCAAAACATTCACATAAGTATCATGCTTGATTAGAGTTACACTATGAGGCACTTTATTTTATGTAACTGTACACATCTATCACTTTACAGGACAGGAAAAGGAAGATAAAGACACTCGACCAGTCTGTGAGAGACTTGTCTGTGAGAGGCGTTTAAATGAAGTGCTTTTCATTACTTGCCTTTCACTTCTTGACGAGTGTCTTCCTAACGCTGTCATGTACAGTTACATAAACTAGAAATATTCAAGTAAAGTACATGTACCTCATAGTGAACTGTAACTGTAATCAAGCATAATACTTGAATAAATGTATTGGGACATTAACTTATGCTCTTGTTTCACTCTTCATTTGTATAACCACAATCTCCGATAAAGGCATAGCCATGAAGAGAACAGAAAACCTTAGAGGAGGACGCCAAGTTAAAGTGCATTAACATGAATGTGTTCAGATGAAGAGAGAGAGAGAAGAGAGGAGCATAGTGCATCATGGGAAGTCCCCCGGCAGTCTAGTCCTACAGCAGCATAACTAAGAGATGACCTGAGCCAGCCCTAACTATAAGCTCTATCAAAAAGGAAAGTCTTAAGTCTACTCTTAAAAGTGTTGACCGTGTCTGCCTCCAGAACCCAGAATGGTAGTTTGTTCCACAGAAGAGGAGCTTGGTAGCTGAAAGCTCTGGCTCCCAATCTACTTTTGGAAACTATAGGAACCACAAGGAACCCAGCATTCTGAGAGTGAAGCGTTCTAGAGGGATAGTAAGGTACTAAGAGCTCTTTTAGAGCTTTGTTGCAAGCTTTGTCTAAACGAGCGTTGAATATTTATCATTGCTAATTTGACCATGGACCCTTGCCTGCCTAGAAAAGACACCAGGGGGATAACAACATGTCACAGTTTGAAGCGTCTACACTGACCGACCTCCCACCCACGTCAGCTCTGGATTTGTGGGTTAAAGGTAACTTAGCAGTGATTACAAATTCCACTGACTGGAATCTTTATTTTTAGCTTAGTGTCTCTTTAAATCCAGAAATCATTCAATCACTAAGCAGTCATACTGCCTACAGTGGAGCTTCTGAACAGATCAGTGATAATGGAAAATTGAGCACTCAACAAGCTCTCTGTTCCTCTTTAATTTGCTAATGGCTTCCCCACTTTAGGCGGCTGCTGATAAAAACACTGTTAATGACAGGACATGTACCTGCAGCTTTTAGCCAAACTGCGGCACTAACTCTCCTGCTGGGCAGCTTCTCTGAATCCTGCACCAGTCCTCCGGTAATGCCGGTAATGTGTTGCTATCATCACTTAAAGCTCCTCGATTATCTTTAATGATGTCTGCAGGATTTGGCTGATGGGAAAATGTTGTTAGTGTTGCTTCATCTGTCTTGCTTAAGTTATTTTAACCCAAAAAACAGTTCAAAAAGGTATGGCTAAAAATACAACGAGTAGTAAAAATTCAACTTACTGGAGGCTGTCTCCTCTCCGCACTTACACTGAAAATAATTCATTTCACAGCAGAACGGGAGGAGTAAGGGGTTTTTAATCTTTCTTAAGCAAGAGCTGCCATAACCTCTCCATCATCCTGACTCAAGGCAGAGCCTCAAATCAAACACAGGAATCCAATAGTGGACTCTATAAATGAATAAAAGAAAACATCCTTCTCTGCAGGACTGATGGATTGTTATGAAACGCAGCCCAAAAATATCTCCCCCACTGATGACAAGCTAGATTCTGTCTAAAACAGACTGCTCTGTAATCCTTGTCGGCGCTGAACAGACCTTTTTAATGAACTCATTGCATTAGTACCATAATGCTGTGCAGATGGTCTGGCTGGATTTTGAGGCCAGTTAGTGGCCAATCACTACCATCTCTTAAAGGTCAGGTGTGTCAGATTCATGGGGCTCTAAGAATACGGCAGAAATGGATGCCACCCTCCCTCCTTCCAACATACACTCTTCACTTGTTGCCAAACTGTTCAAACTTCAAACAACACTTTGAAAGTTTCTTTTTTCTACCTCTCCTCTTTTGGTTCTGGTGTGAATTGGTGGCATCATGGCGGTCTAAAGTGACTTGACAGTGCTTGGACTGCATTTCAAGACACAGACCTAAATCTCCTTATGATGGCTCTATTCTATGGATTATAGAGCATAATGATGACATTGTAGATGTCAGAATTATATATAACAGAATTATATATATATATACTATGAAGACCACATCTTACTCATAAACACATTCATTGTGACATGGCGGGCAGCTCATGCTGTGTGAGGAGCAGTACACACAGCAGTTCGTTCATACGGATCGGTTTTTCGTTCATTTGTCACGTTTTCATCGGCCACAGGAGAGCTACAGCGCTCCACTAGTGAAATGAGCGAAATGACTCAAAAAAAGATTAGTTCAATTTACCGTCTGAGATCCGAGTCAGTAAAAAAACTTGAACTTCCCAACACTACATGCAAGGTGCCAACTGCTTACCAGTTTTTAGGAGCTAACAATTCATACGTTTTTACACACCGATGGCGCAGCATTCAGTATCTTTCCCAAGGACACTTCAACATGCAGACTGGAGGAGCCGGGGATCGAACTGCTGATTATCTGATTAGTGGACGACCCGCTCTACCTCCAAGCCACAGCCACCCCCTTTTTTTTTTTAGAAGTGACAGTTACTGTTTGGTCTGTCTCTCTAGCACTCTATTTATCTGTCTAATCTGTAGCATATGTATTATGCGCATTATGTGTGTTTATGAGTGTAATCACAAAGAATTATGAATGCATTATAATTCATTGTGACAGTCCCCATAATGCAGCGTGACATGGTCTTCATAGACAGTGTTACTGTGTATAATTACCTGAAAATAAGAATGGTTGATTTTGTTTCCGTGGAATGAGTTTTTAAGTCTTTCACAGACACCACCGATATTCTTTCATGGAGTTTGCCACCTCCATTGTTCTACAGTAGCCCAGGATGGACAAACTAAACACTGGCTCTGGAAAAGCTCAGCTTCATGTCGGGGTCCTGCATCAACCTGTCAGGTTTATTTACCTAACACTGAGCAGCTCACTGTACATTATCTCTTAGAAGAAGACCTCTGCTCTGATTAGTTTTGCTCTGTTGTTCTTGGACAGGGTCTTTGCTGTTTCACTGTTTGGTGCTTGCTACAGCTGTCATATGAGATGTCATGACGACGTCATACACCACCGCTTCAAGTTCAGTTAAGTGCATGTCAACATCACAATATAAGCAGCACTGTCAACATCACAATATAAGCAGCACTGCTTAAAATTTGAATACTGTGTTATAGTAGTGTTAGTCACAGCATCAGTTGTATTGTCTTTTCTGTAGATATGTTTCTTGTATAAATAGTACTACGTGACAGTCTCCCTGCTTTAGGTGTTTGTCTATGAAACAAACACCTGATTAGCATCTTGACTGTTGACTGCCATGTAAAATTCTCTTCAGCAGATTGGCATTAAAGAAATAATTCAGCCACCTACACTATTCAAATGACATCTTCTAAGAGGTGGATCAGCCCTTGGCAGGGAATGTCATCACTCTGACACCAGTATAATAAAAAACTCTAAACGACAGACTCTCTCTCTGAAAAATGTGTTCAAAAGCTGCTGCAGTGTGAACTCTGGGTCTTTTCTAACATAAATCTTTTTTTTCTTTTTTTGTCATGTGGCACCAAGAAAAAAAAGAACTATATGAGGAGTTCATTTGCAAAAACACAGATAAAGCCCATTCTGAAAATGAACAAACCAACACCAGGAAAAGAAATAAAACTGATCACCAAACATTCTGTTCCAACACTTTGAGCTGTAGCTCTGTGTTATTTGTAGGATTACATAAACTATGTGTAAAATACTTAACTATTACATTTTGCGTGCTCCCATTTGCCAACTGAACAGCGGATTATGTGATTGTGATTGTTCATTACACACGCATTATGTGTGGGCCGACTTCCTCTCTTATCTGTCATTATGTCGCTCTTCTTCTCTGGGATGACTCCATGACGAAACTTATCTGGATGAACAATGTACTCCAGAAGCCTGTTATCCTGACATGATGACATGTCTAAGTCCTGATTAACCGTATTTGATATATTGAGGTAACATAGTAATTAAATTGTTATCTTGGAATAACAGGCTTCAAAAACGAAATGTTTGTTATCTCAAGAGACCAAATCAAAGCTGAGAGCTGGCTGCTGTCCTCTCCCATTGCAAAAACGCAAGTTTGTTCTTCAAAGGAATACATTGTTGAATTCTATTTGTGCTGAAAAAATGTGACAAAGAGCCACACTGAAGGGAGGAGAGTCTCCTCTGCCCAGGGATGATCGACAGCTGCTGTTGAAAACTAACAGTGAACAAAAGATGCCATCGAACAGTCTGACCTGAGCTGAGCCCTAAAACTCAAGTCTACACTCTGGGAATGCACTGTGCAATTAACCACAAATGGAGCTCATATAACTGACACAAAATATTTATTCATGAAATGCATCCATCCATCCATCCATTATCTGTAGGTGCTTCTCCATAACATGGTCACGGTGGGGCCTATCCCAGCTGATTTTGGGCGGGGTACACCCTGGACGAGTCATCAGCTTATCACAGGGCATAATCATAAAAATAACTCAAAAGTATTGATTAGGCTGAAATCAATATTCAGCTCCTTAATCAATCTTGTTGAATAAACTGAAGAGCAGAGAAATATGGATCCCAGTGCTTAATGTGACACTGAGGAGGTTGAAAATGTATATTCACATGCATGTCAGAACACAAACTCATAATTATGACCCTGCCAAGCATCCAAGAGAGCAGGAACAGACTAGGATTAGAGGAAATAATGACAACAGGGGAGAAATTATTTACTAATGTCTTGTGAAGGTCACAATCACTACAACTTACCCATAACCGAAAGTAAGTGTTCAGGGTCTGCATTAAATAACCCCACATTAGAAAGCACTTGCCCTCACGTGTTGTGCCTGCTTTCTGTAGACAGCTTCCAGAAGGAAGGGGTATTTACAGAGCTTTGGATGGCCCCATTTTGGTGACAAATTAATCACAAACAAAAACTTTCTGCAGTTACATTCATCTATAAATTCAGCGTGTCAAACAGATACTGCATTAATGGTTAAGCAGGCAGCAGCAGCAAGGCTAATAACAAACAAGTTCTATATGAATACAAACTATGGATGTTTTCCTATTGCAGTCAAGACTTATATTATTACTGTCATTATTGTTACCATATCTCTGTGTACTCTGTATACTGTAATCATTTTATCATTCATTGTAATTGTACAATATGTTTCTGTTGATTTGTTCTGTACATGTGACATCTATTGCACGTCTGTCCGTCCTGGGAGAGGGATCCCTCCTCTGTGGCTCTTCCTGAGGTTTCTTCCACCTTTTTTTTCCCTGTTAAAAGGGTTTTTGTGGGCAAGTTTTTCCTCACTCGAACCGAGGGTCTAAGGACAGAGGGTGTCACTCCCTGTACAGATTGTAAAGCCCTCTGAGGCAAAATGTGTTTTGTGAATTTGGGCTATACAAATAACATTTGATTTGATTTGATTTGATTTGATTTGAAGACAATAAGGCTAATATGTAACATAAATGTGAACAAAGAGTTAGCCCCACCAACAAAACTCAAAACACAAGATTGGAACATTTTAAATATGTATGTAGAAATGTAAAATGTATACAGTAGAAAGAAAAGAAACAAACAACTGACCAATTTAAAACTTTAATTTGCATCCAGCTTTACGTAAATATACACGCATAGACAATCATAATATACTGCATGTGCCAAATATAGGCATTATTAACAGTGAAAATGCTTAAAAATTCCTCCCTATTCCTCCCTCGACCACGGCCTGGTTAATAATCAAAAGTCAATGCAGAGAAGACAGCACTGCTCTCTTTTAGGGCCTTTGCTGACCTGGAGTGGTCCTCTCTCAGAGACCCCATGACGGTCGATGATATGCTGAGGGAGGATACAAACATTTACATTACTTTCAGTTATATTATAGTTACATCGTTCATTGACTGACATAATAAATAATACCTATGGACTGATTGAGACTACTAACCATTTGACAGCTTCTCCTTGATAGGATGGACTACCCAGGCATGACATCTTTTTTTTTCTCTTGCAGAACTGCCTGTGATTCACTGTGTTCTGTGCCTCCTTTATAAAATACTAATGGCAGCAAATGACACGCTGTTTTATATCAATGAACATGAACATTAACCAGCAGAATATTTTATGGGAGTGCACTGCAACTAGAATAAACCAAGCACCAACAAGCACTGAAGACTGGAGCACTAATGATTTTCAGCCATGTTCGGTTTCACCAGGTTCGATGTTCATGTCCTAAACATGGTTCAGTTCCAGTCCTGGAACAGTTCCAGTTCTGATATGGTGTATAACTTGGCATAATCAAAAATGGTGACATGTAACTAGCAAGAAGAAGCTGATGATTTTCAGCCATGTTCGGTTTCACCAGGTTCGATGTTCATGTCCTAAACATGGTTCAGTTCCAGTCCTGGAACAGTTCCAGTTCTGATATGGTGTATAACTTGGCATAATCAAAAATGGTGACATGTAACTAGCAAGAAGAAGCTGCACACCAGTTAGGGTGCTGTAACCCTAACCCTAACCCAATGGGCATGTGAGCATCAGAACTGAACCACGGAGCAATGGAAGACGGAGGCCTGGTCAGATGAATCACGTTTTCAACCAGGTGCATATGCATTGTTTACCTGGGGAACACATGGCACCGTATGGGAAGAAGGCATACCAGCAGAGGCAGTGTAATGCTGCTGGTAAATCCTGAGGGGCCACCAAACTCGGCAGTGGCCTCTTTCCACAGGACGTGCCCTGCCACAAAGCAAACATGGTTCAGAAATGGTTTGAGGAACACAAGAATGAAATCAAAGTGTTGACTTGGTTTCCAAGTTCAAAAGATTGTGATGCAATCAAGCATTTGTGGGATGTGCTAGGCAGTCTAATCCATGGAGGCCCTATCTCACAACTTACAGGACGCAAACAATCTGCAGCACAACTTCAGAGGTCTTGTGGAGTCCATGCCTGTCATGGCTGATCTGTGTATAAATTGTTTTATTTATAAATTACCTATTCTGGTTATTCAATATAGACAGTTCAATTTAGCACTATTAAAATCTCTGAAACATTTTACCACAGAGTCAAATCAGCAGTCCTCTGATACAGTTACATTAAGTACATAAGTAAAGCTTCACAAAGACGGCGTTCATTGCAGGGCTGTTGTGGTTGGTATTTTAAATGAATAGCTCCAAAAAAGATTGAAGTGAAGGATAATTTCACGCAAGAGTAAATAAACATCCACAAAAACTCAAGAGGTGATTACAGATGCATTCAGCAGCACAGTGCAGGTCTTCAACCTATTTACACTGCAGCAAGTAAATGAACACAAACCTTCCCATGAGGATGAAACAGCAGAGTGTATTCAAGTCCAACAGTGTACACACAGCATGGAGAGAAAAATGAATTGTCAGGATGTCATGGCTGGAAGCGAGTGAGACAAGGTGTTTGCTGTCATTTGTGAAGGATGTAAATATTATGGAGGGCAGTGACGTGTCCCAAGGTCCCCTTCAGTGAAGGACTGACTTGCGTGTTGAAATTGTGTAGCTAGGAGTAAACATAACAACAACAGTAACCCAGGCTCATCAACTGAGACACATGTTAATGTAGGTGTTACAGGGCCACAGAGTAAACAACCAACTGGGTAACTTCTGCTGCTTCTTTTACCATGACATTGTCATTGTAACAGGTTTCACCACCAGTGGGAGTGGACGTGTCCTTTGCTGTGGTTATAGCCATTCTGTTGCTGTGGCCCTGACTTAGGATATACAGCAGCTTTTGCCATGGCCCTGGCTGTAACAACTGCAGAGGCTACAGCCTGATGCTATATCTATATTTGCCATGGCTGCGATTGTGACTGGCTGACAATTACAGCACATAACATATCACAGTGAAAGTGAAACCACAATGAATCTGATGTGTATAAACAGAAATAAACAGAGGAATGTGTCTGAAAACAAAAGTATTCCAACTTTATGGGCAACAGTGTAGTAACACTGGCAACATTGTAAAGACAGACACTTCCACCAGGATTTGAACCTGGTACGTCTATCTGATATGACAAGTGTGAGCAGGAGTTCAGAAATAGCTGTACTATTAAAGCGACATTGGTATTTTTGTAATTTACCACCTATAGTTTCAGAGTGTAATCCCACTGTGGTAAATATGGACAGCTGTACTCGAGTATTTGTTCTGATTATATTACTTATGATCAAAAACTAGCAAGTCAACAACTTTGCTAACAGCTAAAAATCATTAAGGTCAACAACACAAGACATAGCAGCCAGCTAATATTACTGACTAGTCCAACAGCAGTCAGCCAGCTCAATGTTGTCAGCTAACAAACTGAGCTAACAGCAGCTACAGTTGGCAGCAGTGTTATGAGAGTAGCGTTGTAGATGTGCTGAGTGTGTGTGTGTGTGTGTGTGTGTGTGCGCGTAGGGTGTGAGTGAGCGAGCGAGCGAGCGTGCATGAGCAAATGCGCGCGAATAGCGAGGGAGCAGGTCAGAGCAGAACTTAGTCAGTAATGAATGTACAGTGTGAGCTACAGGTGACGAGAATAAAAGGCCACGATATCACAAAGTCAACCCGGAGCTCCTGTGTTTTTGTGTTCCCACTGCTGCAAGAAGTGAAGGGGGTTAACCCCGAAGTAAGTGAGACTACGCTTCGGCCCCAGGAGACGGTTTCTCCCCTGGGCTGCCCGACTACAGTCCGGCAGCCGGCCAGGAATCCGGTTAACATTGGCGACCACGAAGGGACCCTCTCACGTTCAAGAACACATCAGTGGTGAGCACAAGACCGGTGAAATAAACCGGGACAATTAGCCGGAAAGTTGCTAAAGCTACAATGGCGGCTGCTAGCCAACGCTTCGAGGCCCATGGAGAAGTGACTAACTACTACAACCCGTTCATGTCACTGACTGCGGTGAATGAAGGTAACGTGGAAATTAACACAGACTATGTGAGTAAGAGGAATGGTAAATCTGTACATTTTAACCCCTTTCTGGGTGAAGAGGAGCCGGTTAAAATGCGGCCAGAAGCCGAAATGCCACATAAGCCCCGGTTTTCCAGCACAAACCCCTTTGTTAATGATGAATGGGACAGTTACTGTATGCAAGACTGTGTGTGTAACATGCAGAGCAAAGGCCAGTACTTCCATGTGCAAAATCACCAAGCTCATGCCCCGCCATTAAAGCTGCACCACGTAGCCATGCCAACGGCTGCTATGGTCACAATGCCTCACACCCACCCTTTCTCTCCTGCTCACGCAGGGAGTTTTGTTCAAAGCACCCCTGTCAACCCCCATGCTCCACCTGCCCAGGGCTGCACACCCCCTGCTGTGACCCACCTAAAGACATTTATTATGGACATTTAACAGAGAAAAGACATGATAGTGAGACTGTACAGCTAAAAGTCTCTTCCACAAAACGTGACAGGTCCAAGTCACGTGCACGGAACCTTCACCGTGCACATTATCAGTCATCCGAGAATGAGGAAGACTACGATCACAGAGAGAAAGCCCCATCTTACGTCCTGGTCAGTATGATGGCACCACACCATGGAAAGAGTTTCTGCACAGGTTTGAGAGCTGCGCCCAAGCTAATCACTGGTCAGTAAAGACTATGGCCATCCAGCTAAAGTTCAGCCTGGTGGGTGCTGCAGGAGCAGTCATCCATAGAAACCCTCGCTCTTCACAGTGGGACTACTGCCGCCTAGTGGAGGAAATGGAGACTGCATACGGCCCTTCTTCAGAGCACGCCGCTGCAGTGGCTATTGAACTGAGTCAGCGTGTCCGTAAAATGGGTGAAGCCCTTCATGTTTTGAGAGATGACATTTATGGGAAAGTGTCAGTAGCCTACAGTGACAGAACTGAGACTGAGCAGGACGCATGAAATGGATGAAATTTTCACTAATGCTATTGGAGATGCAGAAATTGTACAGAAACTGTTAGAGCAGCACCCCTTCACACTAGCCCAAGCCTATGACATTGCCCGTCGCCATGAAACCACTAAGCGGGCAGCATCATATGTCACCAGCCTCATGCATTCAGGGGTCTGCTGCACATCTGAACGGAGATCCCGTGCTGCTGTGGTCCGAGAAGGAATAGAGGAGCCAGAGGTAGAGACTGTTACAGCATCCTTGGCCGCCAGCTGGAAGCCTGAGCCTCCCAGCCCTAACCACACACCACGCAAAGGAAAAGGCCATAAAGACATTAAAGGGGAGGAGATTCGCTGTCATAACTGCTCAGGTCTTGGCCATATGAGGAGAGATTGCCCCTCACCAAAGAAAACTTTCAGAGCCAAAGTTTCGACAACTCCTCCTGAAGCCTCCAGGTCCACTGTGCTTCACTTTAAAGCACAGGGTCAGGAAATGAACATTCACATGCTTGTGCACGATCTGGAAGTGTGTGCTGTGTTGGACAGTGGGGCCCGAAAGAATGTGTTGCCCCTGCATCACTACAATGCTACACACCCTGATGTCCGGCCTCCTCTTCAGCCATCAACGGTGACAACTATACTGGGTGTTGGACCTGGTGACGTCCCTGTGCTCGGGGAAGCTGTCATCCCTGTGCAGATAAACAACCGGCAGGTGAGCATGCACTTCCTGATTGCTGACATAGCCGGTGATGAGGCCCTCCTAGGCCACCCTTTTCTGACCCAAGCTCAAGCACGCCTCGATTTTGGAAATCACCGCATTGTGCTGTTTGGAGAGGAAGTGTCATACTTCCACACACCAAGCAAACCAAAGGTGCATGCAGTGAGAGTGGCCCGGACTGTGGTGCTGGAGGCAGGACAAGAGTATCTGGTAGGCGGCACAACCCACTTCAGAGAACCAGTAAAAGGGGAGGTGTTGCTGAGCCCCACCAAAGGATTTGTAGAGAAACACAGAGTGCTGGTGGCCCGTGTTCTAGTAGAAGCTCCACATCACAATACTGTGCCCCTCCGCCTCTTCAACCCTGGAAACACTGCCATAACCATCAAAAAGGGGGCCATTGCAGGGTTCCTTCAGCCTGCCAAAGCCTTGCAGCCCACCGAGTCCACAGCCCAGCCTGAAAAGACTGTCAGCAGGTCCCCCGCTGTCCCCAAGCACCTGCAGGAACTCTACACTCGGAGTTCCATAGAGCTCAACGCAGAGGAGCAGCTGCAGCTAGCCCAGCTGCTGTGCACTTATGACAGTGTGTTCTCTACTGGCCCTGATGACCCTGCCGCCAATCCTGTCCATGTAAATTGCCAGTCCCCTCTCTTCAAACAGTGAACGTCAGCGACCAGGCTGTTCAATGTGAGTTGGACTCTGACATCAACCAGATGATGCTGAGTCCAGTGGGGGTAGAGGGACAGTCAGTTTCTGCGGCAGTGAGTCTAGTGGGGGTAGAGAGACGGTCAGTTTCTGCGGCAGTGAGTCTAGTGGGGGTAGATAAAGTTGCATTCACCGACACAGACAATTCAATTCCCCCTGAGAAGATTTTCCTGACGAGAACCAATGACTCTGACCTGTTTTCCGGCTGGACGGTAGAGGAGCTGCAACAAGCCCAGGAAGCTGATCCAGATATTGCGCCTATCCAGACGTGGATGGAGAGCAGCAGTGAGCGTCCTCTGTGGGTGGCAGTTGCACCGTGCAGTCCAGCCACAAAGACCTACTGGAGCCAGTGGAAGCGGCTCTACATTCGGGTTGGCATACTGGTTAGGCGTTTCTACTGCCTGGATGACACCCAGTTCTACCCACAAATTGTGCTGCCTCGTGTTTTCCGCCCTGATGTAATGAGACAGATGCATGAGGGGCAGGTTGGTGGACATTTTGGTGTAGAGCGCACAGTAGCCTGGCTGCAGACCCGATACTTCTGGTACCGGATGAGATAGGATGTCGCCCTCTGGTGCGGCACCTGTACCAGCTGTGCAGCCAAAGCCAGGCCACGCAAGACACCACAAGCCCCCATGGGTACTGTGAGAGTGGGTGCCTCCATGGAGCGCGTTGCCTTGGACATCATGGAGCCACTAAATGAGACAGAGTGCCACAACAGATATGTGCTTGTGATACAGGACTATTTTACCAAGTGGGTAGAAGCTTTCCCTCTGCCCAATGATCAAGCTGTAACTGTGGCTGAAGTGCTAACCTCAGAGTGGGTGTGTCGTTACGGAGCACCACAGATGTTGCACAGCGACCAGGGCCGTAACTTTGAGTCTGAAGTGTTCCAGAAAATGTGCACACTATTTGGTATTGACAAAACACGCACCACGCCCTTCCGACCTCAATCTGATGGGCAGGTTGAGAGGTTTAATGCCACCCTGCAAAAGATCCTGGCTACCACGGCTGAGCGCTGCCACTGGGACTGGGACCTCATGATCCCCTATGCTGTCATGGCATACAGAGCAACGAGACACAGTGCAACCGGTTTCACTCCCAACTTCATGATGTTTGGCCAGGAAGTGAGTGAGCCGGTGGACCTGGTGGCTGGCCTGCCCCCAGACTCCAACACAATCTCTCCAGCCCCTGAGTATGTGCAGAACCTCAGAGAGCGCCTGGAGCTGGCACATCAAATTGCCAGGGATGCACTTGGTGAGTCTGTGAAATGTGCAAAGAGACAATATGACAAGAACTGCTGCCGCACACAGTATCAAATTGGTGATGCTGTGTGGTACCTCATCAAAGGCACAAAGAAAGCCAAGAACAAGATCAGAAAGTTCCTCCCGTCGTATGAGGGGCCATACTTCATCCTGGGAAAGCTGGATGATCTGGTGTATCGAATCCAGAAAGGCCCAAAGACCAAAGTCAAGGTGGTTCACCATGACCAGCTGAAGCCCTATCGCTGCCGTAACCCGCTGGACAGCTCCTGGGTTATGGAGCAAGCACGGAGCTGGACACCTACAGAGGTGTCACCCCCCTCCTTGGACGTGGATCCTGCAGATCCTGGCCTGGGTCTGTCCCAACTGTTCTCCAGTGCTGAAGGTGCCCCCAGCTGCACCTCAGCAGATTCCACAGTGAACATTCCTGAAGCGGCTGCTTCACTCTCCACCTTTCCTCGTGTGGACTGTGCTGCGCCTGGTGACCTCCAGGCTAGTGGGGGTGATGTGGCGAGTCAGAGCCAGTGTTCTCAAAGGCCGAACCGCCAGCGAAGGTCACCGGCCAGGTACGCCCGACTACGCCCGACTACGGTCCGGCAGCCGGCCAGGAATCCGGTTAACAGCAGTTTACTGATAATCACAGATAAACCAGAAACACTCACAGCATACACTGGAAAGGGGTCAAAAGTCATCAAACAGGAGTCAATGGACAGTCAGAGTAGTTTGGAGAAGGTGTCTTGGCTTCAGTACATAATAATCAGTATGTCACCACAGGATCATCTCATTTCTAGTCAACAATACAGTCTGAGATTTGTTCAAATATATCAAAAGAAAACTCAAAGCTCTTGATTTAAGGTAAACCATTATGAACATGAATAGTGTGAATGCACTTCAATTATTCTTGGAAATATGAATTTTAAAGTGGAAAACAATTTAGTGCAGATAACCACGTCATAAAGTGACTGAGACATAAGAGAGACATCTGCTCTGCTCTGCTCTGAGCAGCCCACCATGTGAAACAGTCCTCCCCTACACCCAACCCTCACATAAATTATTGTGTTAGAGCTGTCACTCCAAAACTGCCTCTCTGCTTAAATCAAATATAAAAACCCTAATTACACCCCCTCCTGTCTGTACTGTACCTCAGAGGACAAACATAAAGCTCCATCATATGTCACACACGCCTGATGGCTGTTTGTCTTCCTTTTCAGACTTCCCCAGTGCAGGGCTCTACCAATGTTGTTCTGCAGAAAGCACCATAAGAACATGTCGGGACCACTGGGATTCTACAGATGAATCATCAATAAAACGTTCATTGTGTGAATTAAACAGAACTTTCATTTAAAAGTCCCCATGAAGTCAAAATTGATGTTTAAGTGCTTTTATCACGTTACTGTAGCAGGTCTCGCTGGGTTCACAGCAAAGTGACATGTCAGTCCATCCAGATGACATTTATTCAAACTTTCTGCAGACACACAGTAAATAATTTTCTCCTGGCTGTACAGCTTCTAATCACATCATCATCCAGAACATCCCCCCCCACACACACACACACACACACACACATCCTCCAGTGTCTGTCCAACACTGACAAAAAGTCATGTTTTCAGTATTTTCAGGTATTCTTCATGGTATTTTAGAGTTTGTCATTTTGTGATAAACCATAAAAAGTTGTTGATGACTCATCCTGCACTCGGCGTGTACTAATTTTACATCCAATGAAACGCTTTCTCTCTTATGACACTGCAGGAGCGTGAGAGTGCTTCCTGTTTGATCCAGTCTGTGAGTGATTCTGAGGGCTGCTACAGTCATCTATGGCCGGACCTTTCTGATTACTCACAGGACCAGAACCTTTCCCAGCCTGGCTTACAGGATCGGCGGCAAACAAGAAGCAAACCAACACAACTTCTCTTCCTTTACGGACTGGTAACCAACCTGAGCGTAGCTCAATATAGCAAAGTACAGGATTGCTTCACTTTTGTTTTGCTTGTTAATATACTGATGCGTTTTTAGGTTACTGTGTGACCACATACACACCACATGCATGCAAATTTACTCTATCCTACAGATGACACACACAACTTTTTTGGCCTTAAACACATTCACTCACGCAGAGAGGAAACTTAAAGATCATGTGAGTGTGTTGTTAATCGATGCTTTGTGTGACAACCTTTTCCTTGCTGAACTCCAAAATCTTCAACTAGCTGTTGCCATGGTAATTTTGGGTGATAGTTATTAATTAGTATTTTATGAGAGTGACAATCAATTATGGCTATCATTTTCTCTTTTTTTAAATGGTGTTGCTGAGCAAAAACATTTCATTTCAAAGCATGAAGTGAAATCATCATTTATGGCTTAGGGATATAAAAATACACTTTTACTAACCATAAAACTGCTACCATGCTTGAAAAATGCCATGAGTTGTTTTCATTTTCAGCTGTCAGTCATTTTATGAGAGTATGTATCATTTCTTAGAAATTGTGGACTTCCCATTTCAAAATGCAACCCTTAATATGCGACAACAACTGCAAATATTTCCTGTTCCATTGTCGGCCACAGATATGTGGCTGCCCGGAGCACTTCAGATTCCCCACCACAGTCCTCCATTGTCCTGCTTCTGCCTGCCTGAATACAAATGTGATTGGTCTTGTCGTTTCAAGTGGATGCGGGAATGTATTTCTACCATCCTCGACGCCCCTCCTCTGCAGGCCCTGAGCAGACAGATTAATTTCAGATGCAATATGCAAGGTGATGCTAAATATAATGATTGATGAGTTATAATGAGTTTACTTTGGGAAAAGTGAAGAAGGACACAAATACCTTATTATAATTAGGAGAACATGTTTTAGTAAATCTGCTAAAACTGGACAAACAACACCCAATATCATATTTTGTCACTAGCAGTGTATTCACTCACTGACTACTTTACTGTTGAAATACTACTGCAGGGATCGCTTAGAGCTGCTCTGATCAATATTTGTTTTAATCAAATCCAATATTATAATGTGTAATATGAATGTTGTTGATCATAGAAATGACCAACTCTGAAGATTTGATCAGCTCTACAGAGAGTTTTTGCATCTTTCAGCTCATTGTTTTGGTTTTTATGGGCCACAACAGCTGTTCTGGTTTGACCTGCAGATTCTTCTCAGCAGCAGACAAACACAGCTAGAGAACATAGCAGAGCATTTAGCATTTTGCTCAGTGCCCGATATTTTGCTGGGGAATGGGTTGAGACCAAACTTGAGCTAAAAGGAGATTGTGTTTGTGTTTCACTGTGTAAGCAAGATGTGTTGGAACAAATGAAAAAAAACAAAAAACAACAACAACAAAAAAACAGAATATTTGACCAAACAGTCTTTCGTTTGGATAGCAGAGCTTCTACCTCCTAGATGTTCATACACCCCATAATTAAAATGTCTTAAGTAAGTTGATCTTTACAGTGGACTGTTTTTCTACTTACTGTTTGCCTTTTAAGGCCTAAATTCCACCGGGCACATCTGTGACATGTCCCAGCAGCTGCCCATTCAAGACAATGATTGTGATTCCACCAGAGGCACTGCAGCACATTTCAGAAGCATCCCAGAAGCAGCTCTCCAAGAAGAATGCCATGTATTTTTGATGGTTGTGGCACAAAGAAGCACAAAGCAGATCGAGCTGTCTGGAAGTCAGACACAGAATTAAAGAATTTAATTAAATTCACTTAAATCCCGTCAATTTTCAAAATAAAACACCCTGTGCAGACAAAAAGGAAACAATTTAATTAAGTGGCCTGCTTACTCATGGTAGAAGCACATAAACAAGGAAAAATGACCAAATCCGAGCAAGTTAAGACTTTTGAAACACTCCTGGCGACGTTTGAAGCTAGAAAACAGACCAAAACAGTGTTGCTGCAACGTAACAGAGCCATGCCCCGTAGAATTCAGGGTTAAACTTGACCTTATCTGTAAACATATTCAGACCTAAAGGCAAAGGATGTACAAGAGGAAAGTGAAACCAGTCTGATGATGCTAAAGAAATATAGTATTCATTCTCAACAGCACTTGAAAACCTATATCTTATTATGCACCAGTGCTGGTCAAGCAGTCATCACTGTCTACCAAAATCATGAGGAATCATCTTCTGAAAGCCATGCATATCCAAGACAACTTCCATGGCAGTCCAGCTGTGTCAATGGCAATACTGTTCTGGACCAAAGCCATTGAGGTCCTCTTCATTTGAAGTGTTTTTGCTGTTCAGACAGCCTCATTATCTTGGGTGTTGTACAACCAACGAGATGATACAAGTTTCATAGCCAGGAGCAGTTTGCTGATAGTTCTTCCCTGGAGCCGTGAACTATCAGCAAACTGCTCCGCATCCCTGCTACTGGCTAGCTCTTTAACTTTGAGGAAATTAGATAATACAACTGATTGAATATGTGCAGAGACCAAATGAATAGGGTTAGTTAAAAAGTGAGTCAAAAATAAAATTAGATACATTTTTAATTTTAGGTTTGAATTTGTCTGATTAAGATTTTTTTTTTAAATTCTGATTGGAGCTTCAGTAACAATCTTCTTTTTATGTTTTTCTTTTACATATTCAACTAACAGTGTTATTAAATAATACATTTATAGTTCAGACTTGTCTGATAACTTTTATTACAGTATATCAAACTTTGGAAGGTCAAATAGTAAAAGCAACATATTGACATATTTTGTAAAGCAGGAAACAAATAATTTAAGCACAGTTTGCATAGTCACTGTTTACCCACCTGATCTAAGTGGCTTTATTAAAACATATAGATAAAGGAAGGCTACCTCATCTTATTTTCATTTTGCTTCCTATTGCTGCTGGTCTCGGAAAATTATCAAACATAATTTCATTGAATATTTACAATATCAAATAAAGTGTCTTATGTCTTATCAACTGACAAAGTCTAGCTACACACAAGGGCAAATGGTAATCTTAATACTTAGCCACTGCCAAGTATGCTGCCAGGACGATGGGACAGAGGATGATGGGATAGATCACTGAACCCCCTTCCATCATCATCAGAAACTACACACTAGAAGCTGTGCCTCCACCATCACCAACAACCTGTCACTCGATGCTGAACTCAGCAGCTACATCTGAACAGCGGCCTCTACTTTTGGGAATTTCACAGTTGGAGTATGGGAAAATGTCATTAGCACTCTGTATGGTTGTGAAGCTTGGACCCCTTACTCACATCAAGAGCGAAGGCTAAACAGCTTCCACCTGCACTGCCTGAGGCGCATACTGGGCATCACCTGGAGGGACAGGACAGCAGTATATACGCTCTCCTGAGATGGCAACATCTCTGCTGGCTGGGCCTTGTCTAGTGGATGGATGACAGATGAATCCCGGAGGACATTCTCTACTCAGAACTGTCATCTGGAAAGAGGAAAACTGGCTGCCCACAGATATGCAATGTCTGCAAGCAAGACCTTCAACATGAACCCTGTCACCCAGGAAGACACCGCAGGACCATCTTCAATGGTAGCATCACTCGGCTGCTGGCAAACAAAACCACCTTGACCCAAGTGGTGAAAGCATGTACATGCCTCAAAGATTCAAAGTTCATAGTCACATTAATAACTGCAAGCATGAACACCTACCTGTTTTATGTCATCACTTCTGATATATGATCTGTTAATGACGAAATCACATCCCCACACAGAGATAGAGATAATAACTGCAATTTGGTGAGTAAATAAGTAAATAAGTAAGTTTATGACATTAACATCATGCATCAGTTAGTGATAAATCACCCACATACATGAATCATACATTTTCTCATTTTAGATCCATGATGACAAAGATACAGAAAAACTGGACTGTACTTACAGTATATAGTAATGTATGTCAGTTACTTATTTGCAATCCTGAGGCGACTGTGGCTCGGAGGTAGAGCGGGTTGTCCACTAATCAGAAGATCAGCGGTTCGATCCCCGGTTCGATCCCCTCCAGTCGAAGTGTCCTTGGGCAAGATACTGAACCCCAAATTGCTCCCGAAGGCTGCGCCATCGTTGTGTGAATGTGTGTGAATGATTAGCTTCTAAAACTGATGAGCAGTTGGCACCTTGCATGGCAGTCAATGCCATCATATATTTTATAAAAACATATATAAGTACAACAAAAGAATTTCCCTTTGGGGATCAATAAAGTACTCTATCTATCTATCTATCTATCTATCTATCTACTTATCTATCAAAGTACTTTTACATTACATATCTCATTCACCCATTCACACACATTCATACACTGATGGCATTAGCTGCCATGTAAAGTGCCAACTGCTCATTAGTTTTAGGAACTGTGCCATCAGTATTTGCTCAGTATCAGTATCAAGGACACTTTGACATGCAGACTGGAGGAGCCAGGGATCAAACCACCGATCATCTGATTAGTGGACGACCCGCTCTACCTCCTGAGCCACAGCCGCCTGTCATCATGTTTCCTGGGAGCCAAGATCACCGTGGCCCCCTGTAGTTCACAGCGGGGTTGGATCACAAAAACATCTGAATGGCAAACTAGTTGTGGTTCTGTTGAATTACCCGAGGAGTCTAATATTCTACAAATGTCAAGCAGCTGGAAGGACTTTGGAGAACTGATTGCCATAAGTAACAAGACAGGATGGAAGAAAATTTGTGTTAAGGTAATACCACGATACTGAAAAGATCTCCTTCATTATGCATGGTTCAAATAGCTTCGAAGGATCAACACAATATTTTAAAACTTATGGCCACATAATGTTTATTGGTGGTTTAGAATGAATATTTGATGGGCCATAACACTAGGTACAGACATCCATGACAATGAATACGACTGACTGTGTTGATCCACTAACTGACATACATGTTCCCTAGATGAAGTATTGCAACTTTGGTGAGCTTAGCCCCCAATAGCGCCACAAAGTTTTTTGTTTTTTGTGGCAGTGAGGGAAGTATCTTGGCAACTCTTGGATGGATTACCATGAAATCTGACAAAGCACAGCTGTGCCTAAACACAGCGTTACAGAGCCTCTAGCAGAGCTGATGGGAGGAAACTACCCTCCATTCTGTCGACGAGGCAAACATGGTATGTTTATCCTGCTTCTGTGCATGTGTTGATTTACTGATGAGGGTATAACCTGAACATATGTACTCTAAATTGCACTCAACACAGTTGGGAAATTACTTTACAAAATCCCTTTTTGATTTCCAGAAGGTCATGTCGATTACTTATTGATTGAATGTAATGTAATATCTGGAAAGTTACAAAGCATGGTTTCCAACATCTGGCGCAGCACCTGTGAAGAAAAGACCTGTGAAATGCCAACTGTGCTGCTCAAGTGAACCAGTAAGGATGGAAAGGAGCTTTGTAGTTGCATGGATGGCGTAAATTAATTAATAATAATATAATAAAAATAAATATTTTTTTAACTCATCTGGAGTAACTGGAGAACATGTGACAGCTTATACAGTGTTCTGGACTGCCAATATGAGATTCTGTGTTTCACGTTTATCTTATGGCGTTGCATAATGGATGGAGTGGGTGGTCATACATGGGTGGATGGTAACTCTGTCTCTGTTCAAACATGTGTCAGATGTGAGAATGTCCTCTTTGTCCAGCTGTCCTCAGGTATCAGGTTGGGTTTTCCATCAAAATGAACATTGTTGTAACTTTATTGTTGTGTGGTGATTACGAGAACAGTTTGATATGAACTGTCTGCACTACATCACCACAACATCATGCAAAAATAAAAACTTGATATTCACTGTCATGGATTACTTGAATTAAGGTCGTCTCTACAAACTTTTTGAACTTGAACTTGAAAGTTCTGCATAGGAAGTTTTGAATGCCAAATCAGTTGTTCAAATGGAGCCTTCTGGTAAACAAGATGGTTGCAATCTTGTAACACATCAGCTATTGTCTGACGACCATTTAGCCCCTGGTAGCAATGACCACCTTTTCTGTTCTTCTGGTGCAGCCAGTGGATATCTAGAAAATGGATATCCGAGACTTCCTCTGCAGTCCAATAAACAACTTGATATGCAAGCATGACAACAAAGATGAATTTCTGTTAATCTCTCTAATCTCCACTCCACTAGTTCCACCTCTTTTGCTCTCCACACATAACTCAACCAGAAACTAGAACCCTTCAGAATCTTGGTCCCTTCTCTAAAGACTAGATTACCATCTGCCCTCCTGTAAAGACAGAGATGACGCTTGTTGTGACCATAAATACCATTTAAGTTGTACATATGTTTATACATATATTATCAACGTCAGAACTCAAATTAAAAACAATGCAGGATTTAATGGAAAATATCCAGTCTGTGAATATGGCCACAAATTCAGATGGTACATTTGTAAATGACACATGGCTTCCCATCCAATGCAGAACAAACAATAAATAAATCTGATAAAATCTGGGGAGGCCCATTGTCAAACCCCTCCTCTCTATGTGTATCTTTAATGGAGAAATCACTCCTGTTGTTCTCTTGAAATATCGCTGAATTTTGCCCTGATTGGCTGTGAATTTCCCAATTACACAGTCGTCTATACTCAAGTTTGTTTTCATTATGGATAAAGACTGCACTCGGTCCCTGTACACAATGTGAGCAAATGAGTTAATGTTACAATTTCAGCATAAGGCAGGAAGTTTGCAACTAATTAAACCAATTCACAGTCATGTTTTCATTGAGTGAAAACAACACTCATAAAAAAGCACTGAAGCACAGTGTGTTGTTGGAGAGGAGCAATTCATTATTCAACCATGAAGCTTCCAGTCTTCATTCTAATTTTTACTGTTTATACCCTCCACTCAGATAGATTTAGAGGCACGCAGTTCTGTTTTAAAGAAGAGAATGCTGAACAGTGAGTCCTTGAGGTGTTCAATACAAATTAACAAACAAAAAAGGCTAAAGCCCCATTAGCAGCCCCTAGAGGCTGCAACAAAACAAACATATTGATGATTTCTATTCTAAGAGCCTGCAAAGCGAGGCCATTCATCCTTTAAGGAGCATAACTGTGCTTAGTAAATATGCTTGGCAAAAAAGCTTAGTCATTTTTGCTAACTCTAGCACACAAATGGAACTTTTTGTGTGATGGCAGTGCTAAAGAAAAAAAGCAACCAAAAACATAAAGTCAAGTTTAATCAAGTTCGTCCTGAATTAAGTTTCAATGCATTCTCATCTGTGTGGATGCAAAATTTGCAGTGCTCAGGTGACCCAAGAGGAGCCTCGAAACATGATCCCCATCACAGAGGTAGGTACTGGCTGACAACTGCATCCCTTGTGTTATTCCATGACTTACAGTACAATTCTCCTACACAACAGTTGTATTAGGAACAACACAACAAGAGCTGCTATTTCAGCTCATTTAGAGCTCACACTGAGATGGAAACAAGACATTGCCTGGCACTGCTGTTGCTCCTGGCTGTGGTAGCACTCTACCAGGGGTTTGAGTATTCCTGTCAATCTGACATGAAGGAGAATTGGAGGACAGTGATGATCTACCTCTGTCTCTTCACATCTCTGCCTCTTTTCTAAATGATGAGACAGATTATGAGAAAAATGGCAGGATCCATATTCTGATTTACACTACAGCACTGGTGTGTGTTTGTGTGTACAGTTAAGTATGAGTGTACTGCATGTCATCATTTGTTGGATGACGTCTCCCATCATGAATATACAACTTACAAAGCGTCATTGGTTGCTCGTCACTGCTAAATTAATTATGTCCTATGAGTCATGACATGCGCCGTCTGATGCCAAGCTCTGGGATTAATCGAGATGTGGGTTTGGTTAATAATTCTGGACAACCTTTGTCAAATGGTACAATATCACAATTGCAATTGCAAACACTGACTGTGGCTATTGAGCCAGTACATATTCAAACGCATCAGCAGCCCCAGCCCTGAGATTATCAAGAGCACTCAAGCTTAAATGTAGAAATAATCAGCAAATGGCAGAAATATTGATGTTTACTATCTCCTGTTCAAATCAAAACAGCACTGTACTAGACCCTGGAGGATGAAAGCTGTGTGTGTGTGTGTGTGTGTGCGTGATAGTAGGGGGAAGGGGCAGGTTGCCGAACACATAACACAATCACCACACCATCTGTCACTGCAGAGGAAGCCTGGACCTGCTCTGCACCGCTGTACTGTACACTGATCTACAAATGTGTCCACATGGGGGCCTTGCAGATGTGATCATTACAGACAGATGTTTACCCTTTCTATATCCGCATGAGTGGAGAGCAGATAAAAGGCTCAAAATGCAGATTAACCTGCATTTTTTTTGTTTGTTTTTTTTTTTCTCCTGGAATTCATTTGAGGGAACTTTGCTTCATGAGAAAAAATCCCAGTAGACATTATGGCATTATTGTCATCATAAAGTATAGACTCCTATCTCTGTGGGATTATTGGCTTTTGTTTCAGATTATTGATTACAGCATATAACAGGAATTTTAATCTCTGATTCACTGAGAGATTTCCACAGTATTTATCTATACGTCTGTCTGTCCATCTGCTTTTTTACTGGTGAAGCTTGTGATTGATCTTATAATACAGCACAATTGTAATCAAATATAAACAAATAACAAATACATAAACTAACATGTGATATATGCTTATATCTTTCTGATTTACTGTGATTAAAACACCATTTATTACCAGAAATAAATGACACTGTCCCAGTTTGATGCTCATGGCAGCTTTATGAGCGGTTATGAGAGTTATGATCATTGTTAACGTGTTCACCTAACATTATTACTGTGTGCAGTGGCAGAGACGGAGAATCCATTGTCATTATGGTGTGTTGTTTCAGTGATTTGAGGCATGGGAGTAATGAACTTGTAAAATTAACATTAGGGTGATCTTAGCACTTAATGCTGCACCTGTTGAATAAACCACATTATAACAGTCTATCGATCAGATCCTGGATGAAGGTCTGCATACCAGCTGAAGATGTAGCAAAGGAAAAAAAATGTGAAGTGACATAGTGTGTTGAGTGCTGACATTTCGGGTTATGTTTCAGCTTGAACAAGGTAATGTTCAGTGGATCCTCTGGCAATGATACGGTAATGTGCGAGTGATGCTTGATGGCTGGATGAGAATTTCAGCAGCGGCACACCACAAATCCTTCAGTCCTGTCTGAACGCTGAAGGACCAGCACTGACAAGAGTGTAGGTAGTGAAATGAATACAAAAAAGGAAAAAAAAGATTGAAAAACCACAAGAAGCTGATTCAATAAGCAGCTCATACATTGTTGACAAAGCTGAAACGTGTATAAATATGATTTCCCAGCTATCAGCTCACATCTCAAGGTGATCAGAAGAAAAACTCAGTGTTCTCTAGATACAGGGAGTGTGTGTCAGTGTAGTCATATCTCTTACTTTTCATGGCAAGCCTGACACACTGGCTTATCACTTTAAAAGTGGCTTTGCATACGGGATGACTTCAGACTGACGTTTCAGGGTAACAGATCTCTGAGGGATTTTAGTTGAAAATGTCGCATAGGAGAGACACTGAGAGGTGTAGCTACAGTATATTCTACTGGTAGTTTTTTTTTTTTTTTTTCATGTTTCCAAGCTTATACAAACCATCATTCTTAAACACTACAATGCAAACATAAGAATCTCCCCACATGGATAGAGACACCTCTGTAGCGTTTTGATGCTCATATCAAGGTCTTATTACAGAAAAAAAGTGTCAGTCCTCACACAGTGCCTATTGAGTCACAAACAAACTCCATTCCTAACATCAGAAGGAAGCAGTAGAAGGTGGGAATGACATTTCTTTGACGCACAGCGAGCCGTCTCTTCCTCCTCATGCTATGAATAGAAGATTTCAAACTGGGCCCAACAGTCTGTGAGAAGCAGCAAACAGCAGCGTTTGTCTGTCTGATTCATCCCCACGCTAATTTATAGCTGCTTTAATCCTCTCACATCTGAAGTCCCCGGCAAAAATCTGCAATAGAATGACACAGTGGAGTCTGCCCGCTCTTTTCTCCGACTTAAATGCAGGCACAGGTGTGAGCATCAGTTGTAACAGGAACATTACATCATTCTCGTGACAGCACGATGTATGACATCTGCTGTGCTATTCAGTACGTATCAGCAGGCCGAGCTCATGTAAAAAATAAAGGGATGTTGTTGCCTGAAATACCAGTACAAATACAAAGCCTCAGCAGCAGCACCTAGAGGCTGCTATATTAATTACATCCTACAATAATGAGCCCTGACTGTGGCACAGGAAGTGTCAGGTTAAAAGATAATTCTGGCTTATTTCAAACTTTTTTCATAGTGTTGGCCGTCATTCACATGAGAAACAAAACAATCCATTCTCTTCTTCTGTTGAGTTTCCAGTTGACTAGATGCAACAGGGACATTTTGCAGCCCTCCTAAGGTCTATTGTACACCTCCATTGCTGAAGTTAAATCCTCATACTTGGTACATTCTGGTTCCATCCTGGTGCTTAATAACTAGTGTCAGCCCAAGATTCAGTGCGCAGTGAGCCAGTCTCAATTTATGATCGTACTATCCCTCCTCAGTCTATTCTCTCCCATTCCCCTCACATATATAGGATGAGAGCCCGCCTCTACAGTTCAAACTGGCCTATCAGGTCAAAGTTCTAGAATGCAAAGTTGACAAATTAACATTAACAATAACTGTACAGTACATTGTTTTCTTTGCTCACCAGCAAATTCTCAATTCATTCTTCAACAAAAATACTGTACATTCAAGATAAACCAATCATTTCTACATCATTCAGTATTTATCTTAATTAGCTGTCATTACATCACACATTACGTCATCAGCTTTTTTAAAGAAATAGACTTAGATATTTTGACACATGGAAATACTAACCCTTTAAAAAAGTATTGTCTCTTTAAGAGTATGAGTGAAGCATTCTTGTTCAGGCTGGAAACGAAATGTGGGCTTGTGTTGAACCGTGGACATGTTTCTTTTATTAAAAGTTGCAAAAGGCAGTTCATTTTGGGGATGCAACATAAATCTTGGTGTTTCTGCCTGGTTCAACCAAGTTTCAAGCCGGAAAAAGTCTGTTTTCTTGCCGAGAGGACTGCATGTTGTGCACAACGAGGGAAGCCAAGCTAGCTCGTCAAGCTGACCGCAGTAACCGCTCGAGTGGGAATTGTCACTGGCTGATGTTGAGAAGAAACTTGTGACTTTATCACTCACTGATCTCAGTGCAGTAAGTGAGGAGCTAGGGCTTCAGCCAAGTGAGGAGGTAAGGTAAAATGCTGAGAAGACAGGTTTAACAGGTTTAGAGGATGCAGGATTATCAGTGCTGATTTTATTGACAACTTGAGAAAAGAGACTGATGATAATGAATCTGCATGCCAAGAGACGATGAGCGCGCAAGCAGGACCCCCTGTTGGCACAAGGTGGTACTACACCTCCACCAGGTTTCATCACCACAGAGACCAGGCAGCCTACTGGGCTGAGAAAGAGAGTCAGCACAATCAAGAACCTATATGAATCTGCATCCCATGCCCAGGAAAGATTTCACGATCATTGGTCAGATTGGTGAAGTGAGACAAAAGGACAAACTAAATTTAACCAGCCCTGAAAGACAAATTGAACTTGAACTAAAAAAAAAAAAGGCTATGATGAAGGTAAGAACGTGGAAGCAGTAATACAGTCTACTGAAAGTTAAAAAGTTACTTGGAGAGCAGCCAAGAACTATCACTAAGCTCTTTGAGGTCCATGGTGCGGTTCAGAAACTGGAAAGGGGTTTCTTTTGGCTCTTGGACATCACGGGTCAGTGAATGATAAAGCTCTGTTGTATGTTTCTCTATGAAGTGAGTCCTAGGGACTTAGACAGTGTAACTCTGAACTTATACAGACCCAGTTCTTGCAAACATTGTTAACAGGTTTACAAGATGATGCTGTACATGTAGATATCAAGCCTTACCTGTAGGACCCATCTGTACAGGATGAAGGGTTACTCGAGAAAATGAGTGCCGCCTACATTGTGGAACTGGAGAGGAGAAGTAAACTTTAATCTCTTGCCAAGCAAAAATGAGTGAAAGTGGCCATGATACAAGAAGAAGAGACCACTGAAGTTGAGCAGGTTAGTGGTGCAAAGAAAAATAAAAGCCACACAGCTAAGCCCAACCCTATACATGAGAAACCTGATGCTGGTAATAAAGTCATCTGTGAAGTCCTCCAGAACCTCACCACACATGTCACTTGTCTCAGCCAAGTTGAGACAAATAAAGAGGAAGACACACCACCTAAAACTAAGCAGAATGACTCGGGTAATTGGTGATCACCCACCCACTTGCAAAATCGATAATTGGGTTTGATGTCATTGAAGAGATGGCACTGACAGAGCAGTAGCAAGTTTAGTAAATTTGTGAACAATCTTGGATCAGCATTGGATGAACATAAAAAGGCAAGAGCAGTCCATTCAGTACTGAAAAAGCAGAAAAGCAGCTCAGAGAGTCAGACAGCAAGGCTGGGAAGAGAAGATGTTATCATCCCAAATAATATAGATAAGATAGTAAAAGTGGTCTGTGGGAAACTCAACAAGACCATATTAAAGGAGCAATGTGCAGTACTAGAGCCAAATGAAAATGCACCTTAGCCTGTTGGACTCCAGGTAAAACAGCAGCTACCCAGTGAAGATAAAGCTATTTCAGTTGTGGTTGAAAATAACACAGATGATATCAGACTACAGAACAGAACAGAACTTGGCTGCTTATATGTTGTAGATGCTGTAAAGAATGCTGAGGAAAAAGCCACAGATGTAGTAGATCCCTGGTTAGCTTCCTAGACTACCACAGATCATTTATTGCTGACCTTTCAAGGATTGCTAAGCCTTTTTATGAGTTGTTGTCCCACCCAAAGACTGAAAAGAAACAGATAAATAAGGGACAAGGCCGCTGTTCCCCCCTCTCAGCCAGTGGAGTGGACAGAACTTCACCAGCAAGTATTGGAAAGGCTGGTAGACATTCTGTCTGACCCCCAAGTAATAGTACATCCTGTTCTTGAGAAGCCATTTGTGCTACATGTAGATGCATCTGAGGAAGGTCTTGGGACTGTCTGTATCAACGTTAAGGTGGAGCACTAAAAGTGATAGGATAGGGACCAAGGACACTCACTCCAGCAGTGAAAAACTACAGGCTTCATTCAAGGCAGCTGGAATTCTTAGCTCTCGCAGTTAATTTTGGAGGTGCAACAACTACATGAATCCTGTCTTATAGTAGGCTATTCCATTGACCCTTTTATTCGTGTGTCAGGTGCACATAAACAGTCAAAAAATTGAATTCGACCTGTAACCCTGGTAGTGAGCGCCACAGCACTGCTCATTTCCATGAAATTACAGTTAATTACAACAATCCATATTCATTGTGCGTAACATGGGATAAAAGTCTTGAGGGAAAATATTATATGTTTTTTTCTGCAATGTTGTCAGCCAGCCAAATACTATAACTCGTGTAATGAATATAGATGATGCTCATCCATGCATTAATGCAGTAGGTTTTAGGAACTAATGAATTCAGTGAGGCTCTATGCTGTAGTCCCTTCTTCACTGTTATCAACAATGCTGGGCTGTGTTCATATTGAGATAAACTTTAACATTTGACATTTGAGTTTAATGCAATTTTATTTATATAGCGCCAAATCATAACAGTTATCTCATGGTACTTTTCATATAGAGCAGGTCTAGACTGTACTCTTTATAATATTTTTCACAGAGACCCAACAATTCCCACAGTGAACAAGAAAAACTTCCTGGGCAGGACCTAGCTCATGGTGAACAGACATCTGCCGGGGGGAGGGTAAAGAGTGAGGGAGAGATGAAGATGTACAGTACTATGAGGGGCCGTCAGGGACATTATTCAGAATTACCATTCACACACACTACTGAAATACTCTCACACACACAACTGAAATGTTATGCTCTCATACACACTAGTGAAATGCTCTCATACACACATATGAAATGCTCGCATACACACATATGAGATGCTTTCACACACACATATGAAATGTTATGCTCTCATACACACATATGAAATGTTATGCTCTCATACACACATATGAAATGCTCTCATACACACATATGAAATGTTATGCTTTCACACACACATATGAAATGTTATGCTCTCATACACACATATGAAATGCTCTCATACACACATATGAAATGCTCTCATACACACATATGAAATGTTATGCTCTCATACACACTAGTGAAATGCTCTCATACACACTACTGAGATTTCAGTGTAAACGGAAGGCATTTCAGTGTAAACGGAAGGCATTTCAGTGTAAACGGAAGGCGGCTCGGAAGAGGAAGTGTAGCGTCTTTGGAGTGGACATGTCATCTCAGGAACTTTCCGGTGGTCTCACAGAAGCTGCCGCTTTACTAAATAACATTTTGGCGTCGGCAGAGACCATTCGAACATTGTCTAATGCAACAACAAGCGGGCAACAGTCTTCCCATCTCGCGGCCGCAGCGTCCAGCCACAGCCAGCTGCGGGCCCGGTCCGGACCTCCGTGCTACGTTATCAGGCTCAGCAGGGCTTCGGCATGTGGACATCGGGCACAAGGAGAAGAAGGTGAGATGGATATTTACCCTGCATTGCCATTCTTACTAGAATATTTTGAATTTTTTTCTGACCGATAACCGAAGCTCGTTAACCGATTGTTAACCGTTAACTGATAAGATGCAAATGCTGTAATAAATGTGTGTGGACAGTTTTTTTTGTTTGTTTTTTTTTACTCGGCGCCGTTCTTACAGGTGAAGCACGCTCAAATGTCCCGTCAAGATGTACAGGTCTCAGAGAGCAAGAAAATTGTGGTTTTATAGGGGCTCTGACATGGGAAGAAATGAGGAAGGAGTTGATTTAGGAGGTCCAAGGAGGGAATTCTTAAGGCTCCTAATAGAGAGCATTGCAAAGTCCCCCATGTTTGAGGGAAAAGAAAACAGCAAAAACTTTTCTCTCAACAGTACCGGTACTGATCTCCTTTTTAAAAAAAATAATAATAATGAAGCAATTTTCATCTATTGTGACTTTTACATGCAACTTTTGGGTTTTTGGACTGATTTATAATTTAAAATAGTACAATAAACTTTGATTTCATCAGTAAGTCTTAATGTTTTTTTTTTTGTTGTTGTTTGTTTTTTTTGCATTATTACATTTCCTCTTATTCTGTTGTTTTGCAGCTCTAAGAGAGGACTGGTACTACATAGCAGGCAGAGCCATCGCGATAAGTTTGGTACATGGTGGTCCACCACCAAACTTCCTCTCCCCAGTAGTATTTTCTTTACTGGTTGATGTTTCAGCAAATCCAGTCTTAGAAGACATAGCTGATGCGGAGCTCTTGGAAAAAGTCAAAAAGGTCAGTTGCAACTCCTTTTTTCCACAATGACAGGAACTACAGGTCCACTCTAGTGTGGCTCAATGCTGAACTCCTGTATTCCATGTTGTAGTTTGAATTCTGCCACAAATTTCGTCATTAAAGTGTTTTTTTTTTCCCATTTTTAAACCACTGGCATTAGTGTCACAGTGGAAGCCTGCACTGTGATGAACTGGTGCGGAACACTAGAAAATCAGCGATACAGACCTCCAGTATCTGAGATCTTTTAATTAGTAGTCAGAGTTGTCATGGTTGCCTCTTACTATTCTCTTTCGTGCACAGTCACTCACTTTATGAGGACTGCCTGATCAAGGGAGATTTTCTTAATGTATGTGCCATATACTGTTCATTTATTATACTGATGTTTTCACTAAAGGGTTAGCCCTTGCCAATAAGTTATTAACTAATAACTAGCTTCTATAACAAGCCAATATGCTGCTCCTTGTGATGCCAGGTATCTGAAAGCACAACCATTGAGGACCTTGAGAAGTCAAAGGCACCTCTGCTTGACTACTTGGCCAATGCAGGATGTCTGAGGCCTCTTCGGTCAATCAGAGACAGGGATCTGCTGGTACAAGACATTGTCATGTTTCAGGTCATCCACAGGGTTCAAGGTCCATTTCAAAGGTATTCAGTGTTAGTTTAATCAGAATATGGAATAGAATTTTACCCATCGACCAACATAGACGAAGTTCCTGGAACAAATTGACAATGTCGAGGTTAAGCTGGAACAAGTAATTCTGAATGAATTTAACAAATACAATTGTTTTTTTGTTTTGTTTTGTTTTGTTTTTTTACAGATTCCGTGAAGGACTGAAAACTCTAGGGGTTCTGGAGAAAATCCAGGAACATCCAGACAGCTTTCGCCCCCTGTTCTGCTATGAGCCAAGTACGCTGACTGCTGACCAGGTAGATGATCTTTTCACCATTCGTCTGTCACCAGAAGGGAGCAACAAGAGAGTTGCAGAGGAAGTGGTGATTACCTTCTGGAGAGACTATCTTCAAGATGCAGAAGGTACAATACTTGACTTAAGGGAGGTGGGGAAAGATGGAGGCTACACCCAAACCCCCCCCCCATGCAAATGGACATTGTTACTGACTTGATAGACACTTATGCATTATGATTTCATGATTGGTCGATTCTGTTCTGTTTTATAGAAGAAGAAGGACCATCTAAACTACAGAAGATATTGGCCTTCGCAACTGGAGCATCTGTAGTCCCTCCTGTTGGTTTTTCCCCAAGTCCGTCTGTTGAGTTCATTCACAAAGAAGATGACGACTTCTCTTCTACACCACTGTTCCCAATGGCCAACACATGTGTTAACTGCATCAAGTTGCCACTCCATGTGTCATACCAGCTCTTTGGGGGGAGGTTTGACTTTGCCCTAGGAAACACATATGGGTTTGGCAGAGCCTGAATACCATGTGCATATACATTTGTTTGTGTCTTTTCTGGTTATCTCCATCTCTCATTTACACATTGTTTATTAGTTTAACAAATTGTTAACAAAACAGTAGAAAAAAACATTAACATAGCCTCCTTACTGAAACATGTGCAGGAGTGAGGAAAACACATCAATTCCATAGTTCCCATCATTTTCCACTGGATTCACTTGTCGAATCATGTTCATTGTGGTCTCATCGATTGTTATGTTAATGTCTGGAATTGTAACGTTATTATTAGTTTGAAGTCCTGGCAAAGGCTCGTGTTCACTGATGTCATAGTGGGTATCCATATGAAGAATGTCATTTATAACTGGTTGAATTCCAATGTTATTTATGACACCTGAATGCCACAACTGAAGAGGTGTCTGCCCCCCTTGTGTGGAGAGGCCATGGTTGTTCCACTGGTTAATAAATTCTGTCACTGCCTGCTGAATTCTGGGCAAATAAACATAATGCAGACAAAAAAGATGTAGTTCATTCAATGAATCAAGAATACCTTGTTCTTCCATAAAGTTAAAGATGTTTATGAAGTGTCTACAAACAACTCTATTGAGTTCTGCCCACAGTCTTTCAATTCTCTGATTATGGACAGAAACACCTGTAATGACACTGTCCAGTCCCCTTCTTTCCAACATAAAACGTGCAACAAGTATATTTTCCATGCCATGATCGCATCTGACCCTTGCAGGCAAACCAAAGTTCTCAACGCCCTCCAAAAATAATGACAGAACACTTGAGGCTCTGTTATTGGACAAGCACCGCAGGTATATAATAGTCCGGCTGAAGCCATCAACACAGCCATGCATGACTAGACGCCACCTAACCAGCTTGTGGTTTCCATCGAAATGCCTGTTGGGAGACCAGAATCAGTATTATTACACTTGTGCACTAATGGGATAGACATAACAGCTTAGAACAAGAATAATCTTAAATATCTACAACAGTAAAATGTAACAACAGGATTATGAAACAAGAAAACTACAACAAAAACAATATTAAAACACATGGCTGTGTTTTCCAGCACAGTAAATACTTTAAAGTAACTTTTGGTTATGCTGGACTTTATTGTACATTATTTTTAATGGTGTGGCATGGCACCTTTACTTAAAAAATGATCTTGGCAAGTCTTTCACTGTGAGCTTACCATAATTGGTTGGGGGACTGAACACTGTAGACCCTCCGCCTTATAGCATGACGGCATCTAAATGATCGCCCAATAGGATCCACTCGATACAGGCTGTCTCTGACCCGCCAACGCTGGATCCTTAAGTCACGTGATCTCAGGCTTCCAAGGACATAGGTTTCCCCTGCATTTGGAGTGCTCTGTAATATTACAGTCACAAGGCTATCCAGTTCTTGATTTGACATAACTGCATATCGTAATGGTTCAATTCCCAGTAGTTGTCTGTGTCTGTGCAGAGTTCTTCTGCTTATCCCAAAGCAGGATGCAATTCTCTGCCATGTCATGCCAATGGACACAAGGTGAGAAATCTGTTCAATGGTTATGGTGTATCTGGGACGGCCAGTGAGACCAGTGAAGGTTGTTGGGGGTAACAAATTTGCATCAGCAGGCCTCTGTCTGGCCTCGTGTTCATGAAGCAAATTGCGAAAACACCTGTGCAGTGATCCCAGTAGGTGACTCACATCCCTATTCCAAGGATCATATCTGGACACCACCGCATGAAGAGCAGATATAGTTCTTGTATGGTCATCAAGCACTCTATAAAGCCGTTCCTGGTCAAAATTATTGGGCTCATTTCTCTGAAGCGATTCAATACACTGCAAAGCGCTTGTAAAAAAACGTATTACATCATCTTCATTCCCTTTCACGTCATAAAATAAAGTTTGCACTAATAAACAAAAAACAAAGAGGAACAGATGAAGATTCATTTTAGGCACTGTCACTTCCCTCCAGCGATTATCCACCATGTAGACAGCATGTGTGTCCTCAGAATGCTCCAAAGAAGAAAAATAGCCTACACTTCCTCTTTCGAGCCACCTTCCTGTTACACTGAAACGCCTTCCTGTTACACTGAAATTTCAGTAGTGTGTGTGAGAGCATTTCAATAGTGTGTGTGAGAGCATTTCAGTTGTGTGTGTGAGAGCATTTCAGTAGTGTGTATGAGAGCATTTCATATGTGTGTATGAGAGCATTTCAGTAGTGTGTGAGAGAGCATAACATTTCAGTAGTGTGTGTGAGAGCATTTCAGTAGTGTGTATGAGAGCATTTCAGTAGTGTGTGTGAGAGCATAACATTTCAGTTGTGTGTGTGTGAGCATTTCAGTAGTGTGTGTGAGAGCATTTCAGTAGTGTGTGTGTGAGCATTTCAGTAGTGTGTGTGAGAGCATTTCATATGTGTGTATGAGAGCATTTCAGTAGTGTGTGTGAGAGCATAACATTTCAGTAGTGTGTGTGAGAGCATTTCATATGTGTGTGTGAGGGCATAACATTTCAGTTGTGTGTGTGAGAGCATTTCAGTAGTGTGTGTGAATGGTAATTCTGAATAATGTCCCTGACGGCCCCTCATACAGTACTGTATGTATGCACAAAATGTATGTTAGCTAAATCATATGTGACCAAACTTGGAAATGGGCTTGACCAGGTCTTGTTACAAACACACTCATTAAGTACATTGAAATCACACTTTTCTCAGGCTCCCCAGTCAGTACTTCATGTAACATCTAAACCACAGATTTATAATGTCCGAGCCAGATGAAATACATTGAAGGCATTGTGTTACGTAGCCGGAGTAACGCAGTGGCATTGTGGGTAACAGGTAACATAATATAATGTGAGTCTGCTAGTTAGTGCTAGTGCAGTAAATCTTCTTTAAAATGAAACAAATGGCAAACAAAGGAAAAATTAGCCACAGTTCATTTTAACCTGGCAAGCTGGCTAGAAAGTACCAATTTGTATTGTGACAACCAGATTTCATGCAAGCACGTTTGAATATATGCTATTCCTCAGTAGCACACTGCTTACTGCAGGGCTATTGAGGCCACACCCCCTACCTGCACAGGTGATTTCTGTACCTGGACCACACTTTAGATCCCAGAGCACACAGAGACTATTGAAGACACACATTTGAGCTTGTGGACTACATAATATTCAATAAAATAAATAAAACTTGATAAAGTTCTACTCACAAATAAATATGTTGAAATGTCATGTTGTATTATGTAATATGTTGTATTATTTTACATGGATGTCTGCTTATGACAAAACAAAATGTTTATATTAATGTTTGGATATGATACAGTTCATTCCCAGTACCCCCAATTTCCAGTTAATTACCATAAATCCTCAATAATTCCCCTAAATTTCCATAATTCCCATAGAGTTCCTGAATATTTCCAAAATTCCCCAGTTTAACTTCCCATGGAAAGTTTCTGGAAATTTACAGGCAATTTGCCACCCCTTTGCAACCCTAGTTCCAACACAACCCAAAGATACATTTGACTGGCCATCTGTCCTGACAGAGGCGGGCAGGTCAGATATTTTACGCAGAGCGCCGTTTCAGGTTGACCCAGCATTCACCTTTCCCAGAAGGCAGGGTGATTGTTTCATCACCACGACACATACAGGACACTGACAAATGAGGAAAAAAAATAAGCAGGGCTGGCTTGTCTACTCCAAAACAAAGTAGTTTACTGCTTCTGTCCTCCAGCAAAACATACAGGTTGGTTAAAGAGGGACAGACTGGATGAACATTGGGGCCTTGTGAAGAAAACAAGGTGGAGGTTTGAAAGTTTGACCTGGTAATGTAACATGTAATCCAAGTTGAAAGTGGAATGAATCTTTATGCCACCTTCTGCAAAACAATTTAGAATGAACTGATTACTTGCATGATGAAACGATTGAAAGAATGGTGGCTGCAATTAAAATCTATGCCTCATGGAGCACCCAAATTAACAGATCTTAGGTTGTCTGGTCTCATTTTGAGCAGAGCTGAACATTCCCTTCAGTGATTGCAGATGTTATGGAATTTTCTATCCTTAGGTTACACGAGGTCACGTGTGGGTCTCGAGGTCCTCAGCAGTATTAATTGTTTGGCTTTGACTGGGAACAGTAGGTGCCAGTCTATTTGTCACTGTGGTGGGCAGGGTCGAAGAGACCTATTGTGGCCTTCTTAGACATAATAGAAAGCTTGCCGTTGACGTTCCAATTGACGTAAACAGACATCTGTGTCTCCAGACTAGAATATGTTGACAATAACACCTTTTTTGGTAAAAACATTCTTTGTCTTATTTGGGGCATAGGGCATTTGTGGTGTTATCTTGAGGTTTAAAGTCGATCCACCAGGAGGAGTTCGGCAGAATGTGAGACCGACTCAGGCACTTCTGATGTACTTTGAGAGTGTCTCTATTTCTCCTTGATCAAGCGACAATAAATAATACAGAATAAGACATCAAAGGCTCCTGAACACTTTCTTCCCTCCTGACCTCACCATTGACCATTGATTCCAGCAATTTCTCCACAACAGCAGAGAGCAGTCATGGTGCTAACTTTGAGGGAAAAAACAAAGGAGTGCAGGCAAGGTTTTGGTAAAGAATCCTCATACCCTGTATGTCCCCTGTGAGGCTCATACATTAAATCTAGCTGATGCTGCTGAGAACTCTATAGATGCTGCCAGTTTCAGAAGAAGTTCAGAAGATCTACATTCTATTCTCAGGTGCCCCCCAGAAATAGGCTATTTTGAAACATGTCACCATTAGTGTAAAGTCTTGAAGTGTGACAAGGTGGGAGAGTGATGTCAACAACATCATCCCTTTGCGCTACCAGGCATTTGGCATAAAGGACGCATTGTTAGAAGTCAGGGAATGGCAACAGACCCCATCACAAAAACTGAGGCTCAATCTTTGGAGGAGAAGGTTGCATCACTCAGATTCCAGATTTATGTGGCGTGACATCCTCTCGAACATCAACACAGTCAGCTACTTCAGTTTTCCACAATGCAGTTAGATATTAGTGTTGGGAAGTTCGAGTTTTTCAAGTGACTCGGATCACTGACTCTCGGACGGTAAATTGAACTAATGTTTTTTTGAGTCATTTCATTCATTTTAACTTGTTCTCAAACACTGAAGGCAACATGGTTTGCTTCAGTTGACACAGTATAATACACAAAAACAATTCAAAGAATGTGAAAACCAAGGAGGTGCAAATACACACCACAGTAAAGTGACTTGTGTCCTGTATCCTCCCTGCCATTGTTGTTGAAAGATTGATCTGTATGAGTTGTGAAAGAATCATTAAGCTCATCTACAAGTGAACGAAAGACCGATCCGTATGAACGAACCACTGTGCGTACTGTTCATCACACAGGCCTGTGGCTGAGCTGCCTGTCACGTGCCAAATGAATGAGTGACTCAAACTTGAGGACAGATAGTTGAGTTGTGAACTAATCATTTCAGTTTCCTGTCCTGACTGAGCTGATGCAGCTGCCATGTGGCGAGGGAACGTACTGCATGAAAATTAACGAATCACTCATTGAGACTACTCATTACTCCCAAGTCATATAAAAGATTAGTTCAAATTGACACAACACACCGATATTAGATATGGCAGTTAACCTCTTGGGGAGTATCTTTGGCAAAAGATGCAACTGAGGACATGCATGTGGAGACTGTACTCAAGGAAAAGAGAACCACAAAGACTCATTATAAAGCACCAGATAAGATCCATTGATGCCCTGAAGAGGCAAAATACCCCATTGCCATTGCCACCACTGTCATTGCATCTTAACTTATTTTGAATATTTTGCACTCTTTGATTTGTTTGTTGCTATTTATTTGTCAAAATCTATTTGTTTTTATTGGTGTTCATTTGCTGCTGGTTTGTCCATAGTACCCACTTCAGTGTCAGAGAAAAATGGCAACTCCTGCACAGAAGAAAGAGACTTTGAGCTCAAACTGCTGTTTGAACAGATCCAGTGTATACACTGACAAAGGTATGATGCAGCTGAAACATTTGCTTACAACAGCCTGTGTCAGTGCTTTTCTTCAGGATGTGACCTCAATGACTGGCTTTCACCCACAGTCTTTCCAACAAAATAATGGCTGTTCATTTCATTGCTTTATCATGTGCATTTTGTTTATTGGTTGAGTGATTGCTCCTCAACCATAATTTCCTCCAGTCTGGGTAGATTCAGACTTTCTGGCCCCGGTGAATCCTACCAAATACAAACAATTATATCCAAATATATAAGTCAAGTTTAGGAACTCTTAAAGTTTCTCAAAGCTACCTATCACATTCATGTACAGTGCTTGAGAAAAAGCAAAGATCCCCACATAGATATTTAAGGACTACAGTTTTACATGTTCACATAGAAGTTTGTACAGACAACCAGGACAGAATAAAAGACACCTCTTTCTTTCTTTTCTTTTTTTAAAGAGATGAGTGATGAGTACTCATATTACTTGCATCCATATTTTCAAGGTCAGTCAAGGATTTTAAAGCCAGTGTCTTCTCTCCCCTTCAGGTTCCCACTCCCTGCTGTCTGCTATGCACAGTAATCAGACGTGAACAGCAGTGTGCGTGCTAATATTTTCAGTGGGTGATTGCAAGGTAATTATAATGAACAATGTGTCGGTAATAACAGATAAACACTGAAAGAAAAATAATTGCAGACCATTATTCATGCAGTACACTGATGGCGTGAATCCAGGTAAAAGCCATTATCCTGCATTGATTTCTCAGATTAAGTCTAATCACACAGGAGCAGATGAAGATACAGCAAACAGGTAGAGAAAGGCATCAGATGTGGAAAAAGGGGCTGTAACTATATAATGAAGATATCTATTGTACACTCAGTGTATATAGTGGAAAAATAGTGGAAGAATAGTACACTCCCCTCTAGTTACTGATGCAACAAGCAATGTCTTCATCAGCTAGGTCTTACAGTACAATGGGGGGAATATGTATTTAACATATCAATTTTAATCTTCAGCTCTATCCACAAATGTTTTTCTAAGTCTGGTAATTGACTGTCCCAGTCCAACATTTTCCTCCTCTGTAAAGAGCTGACAGTCTCCCTTGCAGTATCGCTGTCCTGCTGCTAACTTAATGGCCAAAGGTGTCGCTGATAACAAGGGATAACCTTTGAATTTATAGCCTCTATTTCTTATGCTGTGAAAATGAACTAATAGCCGCTGACTTCACATTGCTAGCTCAATGTGATTATTATATCAAGTTAGTCAGTGACAAGTGAAGCAAGACAGCCATTGTCAAGGAGACAGACTATCTGGTGTACATTGAAGAATCGAGTTTACAGTTCTAGTTAGGATAGTTAGATAAGATGGACAGAGCCATGAGGTTTACTTCTGTAGCAGGAAGATGGGATTGTCTTTGAAACTCAAGTAAAGGTAGGATACAGTTTTTTGTGATGAGGCCCGTGTTTTTGTCCATGACAGTGATATCCAGGTTCTGAATCTATGTGAATGCAGCATTTAACATGTGGTAAACATTATTAACTCTTAATAAACAACAAAAGATTTAAGACAGGAGAGGTTTAGGGATGGGACAAGTAACATTGACATCTGACACCTTGACAGGACACTATTGAACAAGAAGCCCAAACCTCTGTTCTCTTTGTTTTTGGCCTAACTCCTTTCTGTTGGGTAGCTCTTTTTTGTTCTTCATTTTTTCGCCTCTGGTCAGGACGCAGCTGAACCCCACCAACTGCCTGCTCTAAGGCCAAGTCAGGACAGATCCTAGAAAGCTTGAGAGCTTCAGGAAGTGGCCCACATGACAACCGGCATGGATCATCTGCTCCTCTCTTGAGCAACCTTTCCCCTCAGCTGTATGAACCACCACGTGAAACTTTGCTTCTCTTGTGATTGTGGGTCGATGCTAGAGATTAATAAGAGAGGCGTTGAGTCAAGTATAGTTTCCCATTAATATGGAAATAATATTGTATTCTGATTTCTACTAAAAAACAAACAAACAAACAACATTTTAAATATTTATTATGCATTTATTTTAGTCACATATTCCACCATGTTTATGAAGCTAAGACGTGGCAAATCCATTTCAAGCCCCAAAACAAATTGTCCATGTTTTCCCAAAAGATTTGAAGAATTTCAAACATTGGACTTTAATGTTTCAGCTGGTGGTTCCCTTACTATGCAGAGAGCTGGGATTATTTTTTAAAATCATATTTTTCATCAAAGGTAATTTTTAAGAAGATATATAAAAATTATATAAAAAGACCTCAGAGGGATGACAATGGAGTAAACGTGAGATTACTCTTTGCAGGGGGAGCAGGGTTAGCTGAGGATGAACAGCTGTTAGGTCATCACTCCTTTATGCTGATCCCTACTCACTGACATTCACCCACTTTACGATCTCATAGCACGTCTGACATGTTTTTAATGTGTACTATAGCCTAGTACCGTTATGGTTCATATAATTTTGGGGTTGAATCTCGTTCTTACTGAAAGTGAATTTTCTGTTTGTATCTCTTTGTAGCTCTGGTCCCATCTCAGTCCAACCATCAATATTTATTTTTGTTTCAATCTCTGAAGATAATAATTTCTTCTTATCTCAAGATATTGTTTTAAGTTGCAGTACAGTAACCATATTGTAATTGAAGTTCTAAGATATTTGAGCATTAATTCATTTTAAGTGTGTTTATTGTAAGGGCGGTTTTGTCCTACAGTTGCTACATGGCGTCACTTTATGCAACACTGAATACAGTTGCTAGTCTAAATTGACACTCATACACTGACTCAGTAAACTCTCACAGTGTGACAAATGTTCCATTACTACACCATTGTAAGATGTAAGCTGCAAACATCAGGTCTTTATCCTGTAATAGAAGGCTGAGGTATAACAAGAAAACTCTCACGGTACACTCAGTAATGGCGGCAACAATAGTAAGACCACGATGCATTCAGCTGACAGCTGTTTTACATCTTAGGAGTGAAATATCTCAGCTTTCACTCTGCTTCTTCTTCTGTGGCATTATAGGACCATTTTCTGCACAAATGGATGTTGTGACAAACAATTTGTTCTAATTATATTCATTACCTTGAACAGCCTCTTATGCCTTAATTCCACCAGGCAAGGCTCTAATGCTGTTTTGGTCTGTCCTACCCAAGGCTCCATACCCCACCAGGACCTCTTCAGAAGTGGAGGGTTTTGCCTGCCAGATTTTAATTAGCTCAGATTTGGTCATTTTTCTTTGGTTTATGTGTTTCTACTGTGGGTAGTTACATTTAAACACGCTGCAGCACTTCTGGTGGGATCACAAGGCTGTCAAAACTGGCCACAATCAGCTCCAGCAGCTGCATCGCAGCCATGCCCAGTGGAATCAACCCTTTAGTCATTTTTTGTGAAACTCTTGAGGTGGACTGGCATTTTTAGCATTAAGCTGCTAACACATGAAAAAAATACAAAATAAAACATGCACTCACAATATAATAAAGAAGAAAAAATTCAAACAAAGTTCAGTTTTTGACTAAAAAGCCGGAATACATTTCACTCATGGCTTATCTGAAAGTTGAAGGAGAACCTGGACAAAAGCCAAGAGTAAGATTCTTAAAAGCTCTCACAAAACTTCACAGGATCATAAAAACTCTTTTCAATTACCGAAACTCTGTAGGTCAGCGGCTTTTTCTGCTCCTGCTGTATCTCAACTTGCAAAAGCCAATAACCCGTATCTCCTGATCAGTTTGACTGATGTCAGCACACAGCATCATTATACAGCATTATGCACGTTCATGAAAGAGCTCTGCAGTTTAACCATAAAGAGTTGAATCTAATCTTGGAAACATTGGAAAACACTTTCCACGCCTTCCTGTAACTCAAAGATCTCCTGCTGAATCAGTATTAACAGTAATGAACCTCATGCCCTATAGATCCAGATAGTACTTCATAATATCACAGTATACAACTCTATGATACAAATACTATCCTATATAAGTTCCTAATAAATTTCTTTGTAAGTTGGCATGATTACTTTTAAGTAAATTTAGTGCAATTTACTGTGTATTTCACTTGAGTGTGTTGTTTTGTTATGTATGTTTTATGCCAATTTAGTCATTTTATTTTTTTATCTGCAACACCAGCATGAAAGGAGAGCACAACTTGCTAGTGTTGTAAAACTTCTAAGTCACTGCAGTAAAGTCATATGCGGTTGCTGTATTTGCAGTTCTTTCTTAAGCCCAATTTGTCCCTGTCTGCACGGCCCTGAGGATCAGCCTGATGTAGATTTTGTCATCTGTTCATGTCCATGAGGGCCCTTCAAGACCTTACACGCCTGAGCAGAAACTGGAAGAAATCTCTGAAATAGAAATGTGTGTGTGTGTGTGTGTGTGTGTGTGTGTGTTCACTTCCGTGTTGGACTATATCAGCCCCATAAATGTAGAGGGTGCAGCAGGATGAATAAGTTGTTTTCCAAAATCTGTGAAACATTTAACTTGAAATTCTCTCCCCTGATGTGCTCAGTCCTTCAGCTCATACCTGGACTCGAAGTGTATTGTAAATTGTCCATGTTCTTGTTTGGGCTTTAAAAGTGAATAGAATTTCCTCTATCCTTCTGAAAATCAGCACCTTTACTATCAGAGCTGTGCAGCCTGTCTTGCAGCTTGTTTCACCTGGGTTCATTGTCAATTGAACAAACTTTTAACAACCCAATTCTCAAAAGAACCTCACCTCTCCAACTGTGAAGATAAAGAGGCAATCATAGCTGGGCTGACAAGAGGAAGCTCCATAAAGCCAAAGAAATGGAAGGTGATCAGACGTAACCTTTTCAGCACTGCAAACGACAGGAACACTGTCTCTATTTTCTGCTGAATCACTCCAAATCAACCTGCCACCTGCTGAGGGGGCAGTTTTTTTTTTTTTTTCCTTCACAGCTGCTGGATATAATAACGACTACAGAGCAGCAAATAGCTGCCATCACAGAGAGACACACACGGTAAAGGGCAAGTCACAATGACGGGCCTCCTGAAGTGTTTCTGGAGCTTTAGATATGTACTGTATATGTATACGTTAGATATGTATATGGACAATATATACATGACCAGTCACAACCATCGGACATGATGAAGACATTTTTAAAATGGTAGAACTTTTCAAGAGAAATTAGGCGAGTTGATCAGAAATGATGAACCTGTATATATTGTTACTCCACCCATGCACAGAAACAATCAGAACAGCTGGGAGGACACTGGATAGGAATGAACTGTTAGTTGGATGATAGCGAAGGAAAATTGGAGGTCTGCAGTCCACAGCAAGTCAATGAACAAATAGAATGCGGATGCTGCTGATGGGTTGTGTACACAGATTGTTCAGCATCTGCGGGATCAAAACATGTCACAAAGTAACAGGTGACAAATAACTGAGATAATGACACGTTAGGTAACATTAACATTTACATTTACATATATATTTAGTCATTTAGCAGACGCTTTTATCCAAAGCGACTTACAGAAAAGGGAACAATCAAGGTATAGTGCGATAAGAAGCGTTAGTGCAGTAATAAGTGCTAGTGACAATTCTTTAAGTTGTAGCTTTGTCGTGTAGTGCTAGGAGAGAAGGCACTCTCTGAAGAGCTGGGGAGCTGGGATTAACATTGTGCTGTTTGAAAAAATTGCTAGAAATTTCTTAGCTGGGCACCAAATGCTACGTTGCAGTGGGTTGATAATACATTTATTATCTGTTTTACCTATTATTATTATTATTTGGAATAAGAACTTTTAAAAACAGCAGATCTTGTGTTTATTCTTCGAAAGAAAATGTGCTTGTTGTTATGTCTTGGCATTACATTCATAGAAATATTAACAAAAAAAATATGTGATCTGTAGATCTGGATTAATGCTAAATCTAATAAATTGACCTTGCAGGCACAGAGCATCATCAACACACAGCAGTCTCTCTTCCAGTCAAGATTCCAGTCAAGACTTTGGTGGTTCATAATATTAAGTCCATATATCAGGTATAGAATTGATCTGCAGTTGGTCTGGTTCAAATTGACACCAAAACTTTCTATGGAAGTTTTTGAACCACGACAAAATATGCCCTGCAACAGCCAAGGTAAGCTTTGCTTTTAACCGTTAGCAGCTGTTGATCACTTGTTTAAAAATACATGTTCCTGCCATATTCACTTTTCAGTAATGGTCTCATCAAAGTGAAGAAAAAGAGACAGTGATGAGTCAGAATTAAAAAAAAAGAGGTATTGACAGATAAGGCCACGCAGTTGATAAATGATTCATGATGTTATTGAGTACTTTGTTAAGTAACATGAACTGGACAAAAAAATAACATGCAACCTACTAATACACCACCTATTGATACTAACGGTTTGCATGTGGGATCTTCATTGATGGGTTGTACTTCAGGTTTGCATACTGTCAATTCTCCTTTTTCACCTCCATCAAGCTCCGATACACCATCTACTTCTACTGTGCCAAGCCATTCTCCTCTCAAGCAGGCAAGCAGACGGTGCTGTGTTGGAGAAAGTAAAGCAGCAGGACAAAACAGAGGATAACTGTTTATACGTTTATGATCTGTTGGTCCTAACCTCCACAACCATATAGCAGCCCTAAACAGGGTACCTCACTGAGAGAACTAAGTCTTGCTTCCATGTTTTGCTTGGCGTTATTGTGTGCTGTCATTATTCATGTATTTCTGTCTGTCTCTGCTATGTGATGATGTGTCTTCCCAGTGATGTACAGCACTGTGAAAAAGAATTTCACCCCAGGGTCAATAAAGTCTATTGAACCCTGTACTGCTCCCAATAGCAGTGCCATCGGTGTATGTGTGTATACCACCTTACACGGCAGCCTCTGCCATTAGTGTAGCGCTGTATAAAGACAAGTTCATTCACCAAGTCCATACAAGTCCAAGCAGGATGTCAGCAGCAAATGTCGTTTGAATTTCTCCAGGACCCACAAGATGGGCTACGTCCCAATCATCTGACATTTTGTCAACTTTCCAGCTCTTCCTCCTTCCAGCCATTGATGGATGAAGAATGGAAGACCACAGAAATCACAGAGGGTATGGTCAAGAATGGATGAACATGGATTTGACTGACCTACATGCCTACATGGGCCTTCTAATACTGGCTGATATGTATAGTTGAGGTGAGGCTGCTTCTAGCCTTTAAATGGAAGGACCAATATTTCGTGTTACCATGTTCCTGGAAATGTTCCATTATATACTGCTGGTGCTCAGATCTGACCACTGTGAGACAAGACCTGCATGCTGCCACTGACAAACAAGTGGGTGGAACGGCTGCCTCTCATCTGGAACCATATAATCCTGAGGTCACAGTGGATGAAGGACGGGTTCCATTCAGAGTAATAAATGTATGCCCTTTTATTGTTAGGCTAATGCATCTCTGCTTCAATATACACATGCTATAATTGTGTTACCAAATGATTTTTCCACATTTCATGTTTTTGTAGGTCAATGCCTTCTCTGCCCAGTACATGCCTAGCAAGACAGGACTGAGCCTACCGACAAAGCCTCATGCTATGGAAGTCATAAGATTGTGTTCTGAGTGAAAAGTGTGTTGCTCACATCTCATCACATGATCCCTGTCAGTAAACCGAAAGACTTTCCCAGCTCTCACTGCCCAGACAGGAGCTGTTTTCCAGGGGACAGTTTACTGAGGAGTCTACAGGGAGGACTGACCGGGTCAGGGCAACTCTTACACATAAATTCAAAGATCTTTTCTCATATAAGTTGCAAAAGACACTATCTACTATTACATTAGTTTTTGTTATAAGAATGTGGGTTGCTCAAAATTTCATCACATATTCACTAGCCTTACCCGGCTCTCATTGCCAAGAAGGAGAAAGAGATTTCTTCAGGGACTCTGCAAAGCATCGGCATGGAGACAAATTTATTAGACCACCATCCAGCATCATGAAGTGTTTTAATGCGGACTCTGTCATTTTCAGTGAGCTCTCAATGTTTTACCATTTTAAACAGGAATGAGGAATTTCAAACTGAATTCACCTTCTTATACCCAAATTTGAGCCGGCTCACTGAGCTTCTCTGAGAAGTCAGAAATGAATCCAGCATAACATTCAACCAATAAAATTCTTCTGTTCAGGAATGCAAATAAATAACTATAATTTGAGATCTTAATCGAGAAATAATAATGTGCTTTACTATTTTTCCATTTTTTTGTTTTTGTAAAACAGTATTGCATTTGAAAATCATGGATAACAGTAATAATTATATTTTAACCTTTTTTTTTTTATGAAAGCAGCTTGTGATTGTCAGTTTATTTTTTTGTTTTTTGAGTTTGGTTTGTTGATTGAGTCGGAAAAAATACAGAGACAAAACAGAAGATGTCAGACTCACTGCTTTGACCATGCTGACAGTTGGTACACACATGATGGGGTGTATCAGTCACTGGGAACACTAATGTGGGAAAATGTCCAGTGTTAGTCTATGTTAGTTTCACACACCATTAATGCAGTGACATTTTTGTCCATGAAGCTACGTTTGATAAACTGCATTGTATGGATTTGCACCAACTTGTTCTGTTTCAGACAAAGTGAATGACTATGTGTTAGACAGATGTTACTTTCACACGAGCAGCAGTGCTGACTTGAACTCTGTGAAGAAATTGATTGGTTTTGCTCTTCAGAAAATATTATTCCTACCCGCCGAATTCCATTCTCACTTCACAATCATTTTCTTATCTCATTGTAATTATACAGTCAGGTGTAAACATGTTGCCCACACCAGTGTAATTGTTGCACAGCCATTCATGTGTAGCACATAGAATCCTCACAGGTAATCACATAGTTTCCAATGTAATCCACCATCCTAATCACACTTGGACATGGGTGCGTGGCTGTTCTTAGCCATGACCCCGACCAGCAAAAAGGGATCAGTTGTTTTTTTTTTCTGTCGATTCTGTCCGTGAACTGCCACCACAAATGGAAGCTGATGCCCCCCCCCCACCACAGCATCGTCTCTGTTTATTGATTCAGATCTAGTATGTCAATGCTGCGAGGACACTGATAAGACCCAGGCTGACTCATAACAACACTACTTGGCGTTTCCAATCAGGTGGAGAGATAAGCCCACAGAGGACAGTAACTAAGTCAGAGCTTTGACAACCCTCGCACTGCTGTCTACGGTCTCTCCTTCTGGGAAGATAAGACCCAGCAGACCAGTGTGATTGGTGGGATGTTATGGGCCATTCCAATCTGTCATATTGAACTTTTATTGACTCCTTTATTGTTATTTTTATACGGTTGTGGGGATCAAATAATAGTTGGAGCAGCGCAACAAAAATAAAGGGAAACTTCTTATATTAAGATCTCCATTAAGTTAGAGAGGCAGTGCAAAATAATGTTGTTACCAGCTTGGTGGTGCATATTAGGCAGCAGCATTGAGATGATCCACTTTTATTCATCCAGCTGAAGAAGTGGGCAGCAGGGCGGTAGAGCAAAAGGATCGTCCTTATCCCCATTCATGTGCAAAAAGATTTGCATAATCATGATTTTCCACAGGGGGATATTGCACCTTGTAGGTCAAAAGTAAGTAAGTAGGTAGGTTAAAATTCAAATGCATAATCAGAGTAATAACTTTTGTACATGTGCATGTGCCATTTTTTTGCATACTTATGTTCCCACAGCTCCCATTAAATAGTTAAATGAGAGACATTAGAGATTTGTTTTACAATAATAGTACTGTGATTGCCTCTGGGATCAAAGCAGGTTAACCACTACAACTACTTCCATAAACTGAATTGCAGCTCTATGTTGACTTGAATGAACAGAAATAGCCTTTGGATGAGCCTCTGTATATTACCTCTTTGTACTTGCGACCTCTATTCACATCCCTGTGCAGCGTACGCCTGCATTTGAATGATCCTTGTCAGTCCCTGCAGCACTTGTGTTCTTTCTGACGCAGATTACAATGAGGAGCTCAGAAACATTTAGCTCCAGTTCACACAGTGGCACCCACTTCAACCATACGTCATGAAATAGTCTACTCACACACATTATGCAGAGCATGTCACATTGAAAATACAGACTGTTAGCCGACAGATGAATCCACAGAGAATGGGGTATGTCTAAATTTCTGTCATTACAGTTCAGTCAGGAAGCTTGCATCAAGATGGCAGTTGAACATTTTGGGAAATATGCACATTCTTGTTATTTCCAAAAGTGAGATTAGAAGATGGATATGATTCCCATGTTTCTGTGCCAAGTACAAAACTGGAGTCATGATGTAGCTAGCCTAGCTTAGCATGAAGTATAATAATATAAGCAGGGGGAACATCGACCTCTACATTCACTTCAGAACTTTTACCTTCAAAGAGGTGTGTGAGGCCTTCTGCTGCTTTTCACTTTTCATCCCTCTTATGTTGTGATTGCAGAGCATTCAGAGTATAACAAAAGCGATGGAGATGGAGATTGACATTCTCCGTAGTGAGCCTCAAGTGGCCATTTGAGGAACACAGCTACTGAGGTTGCTGCTTGGTTTATACACAGGGTCGGCCGCTGGTATAAGCAGGCTATGCGGTAGGGCCACAACTGCTAGGGGGTCCACACATTAACTTGGACTCTCTTCTGTTTCTAGGCAGACTTTCTAGTTTAATAACAGCTAGTTTCTTTGTTTTCTAATGATCGTACAGGATCCATGATCTTTGAACAATTTGTGTTTACTGTTCACATAATGTCACTGTTTGTAGCTGTCTGTCAACCCTCAAAGAAATTCAGAGATTTTATGTGAATTGATTTGTCCATCCCTATTGTGTACGTGTGTGTGTTCATTAAGTTATTAGCACTGTATACAATTTGTTGACTCCACTAGGAGTGTTTTGGGGCCACTAAAAGCCAAGGGCCGGCCCTGTTTATACATGTCTATGTTCTCTGCCTTAGAAGATGCATTTTTTCATGTCTGTAGCCTTATGGTGATTGTGACCCTCAAATTCCACCCAGCATGGATGCGACATGTTCCGTGTGCGCTACGGCCGCTGGAGTTATACACGGCTGTTCTAGTCAATGTTACAACCCCCACCAGCCCCACTGCGGTCTATTTTAGAAGCGGACCTCCGCTCGGCTCCATGGGGAATATGCAGCTTTTCTATTTTTGGTGCGCTGCAAGCACCCTGCCTCAATCAATGTTGCTAACTTAGTGACTTTATTGCTATGTGTAGTTAGTATTCAGACCCCTATAGTGACTCTTTTTCAAAAGGCGCTTTTTTTAAGATATTTTTTTGCCCTTTTTGAGTTTTATTTGATAGAGACAGCTGAAGAGTGACAGGAATGTTGGGAGAGAGAGAGAGATGGGGAATGACATGCGGGAAAGAGCCACAGGTCGGATTTGAACCCTGGGCTGCCGCGGCAAGGACTGAGCCTTTGTACATGGGGCGGATGCTCTACCAACTGAGCTAAACGACACCCCACATTTAGTGTGTTTTTAACTCAGTTTTTGTCTCTCTCACGACCTTACTCCTCTCTCCTACAGCGTCCATTACAATTACATGCACATGGCAGATTATGCAAATTAGGTGATGATGTCATTTAGTGACTTCCAGCGACTTTAAGGACAGCCAATACTTTCCTTACTGAGGAGTTGGCAACACTGCCGTCAATCTGCACAGAGCAGAAACAGGATAGAGAATCCAGTCAGCTTTCAAAATAAAATGCCCCATGCAAACTGTCATAAAAACAGACAAATGGAAACAAATTAACTACGTAGCATATTTACAAAGAGCTCTCCTATTTATAAAGAAAAGCTCTTCTCAATTATTGTCAGCCATTTTGTTTGATTGCCTTAGTTTTGTCCTCTGTTCTGGGTAATTCACACCGAGGAAGGCAGAATTGATATTCCTTTGCAGCCTGTGCATTCAGATGGATAAAAAGGCTCTGAGGTGAGTTTTGTTGAACAGGACATGGTGTCAGGTTAGAGTCTCAGGAAGTGACCTGAGAAGAGGTGCAACTGGATATGTAATAGATTGCATTTTAACAGTAAATCGAGTTTAATTCACACAATGAATGAAATTCATTAGCGGAGTCCCTGTGGTCCCAGCATAACATATAACATAACATAACACATGTAATATTGTTATGGGATTTTTTAAATTGTTTTGCGGGATTGGTTGATGACAAGAAAAATACAGAATAACACCAGACTGCACTTAAGTGAAGGATAAGGTATTTTTGCCGTTAAATAATCTTTTACTCAGACAGGCTCCTAATGACCTGATGTAGAGAAACATTAAGCAGATCCATTAGTGTATTTCAACTGATGGATGAAAGCATCTTGAAAACGGTAGATTAAATACAATGTCTCTGTCATCTCCTTTGTCCTCTGTGCTCGGTGTTCCTTTATCCAGACAATTCTCTTTCCCACTGACGGTTCAGCAGATTCAATAACAGCACATGAAAAATAGCTTTGACAACTGCAACTTCTTGAAGACAGTAATGAGGAAAGCCTATGAAGTCATAGAAGAGGAGCATTCTCACATCTCATTGCCGCAAATTGAGCCTGTGTCAGAAACACCCAACCCATTTATTGAGGAAGATAGTGGAACGCTGTCAACTGTCCAACTATGTCCATAATTAAAAAGTGTCTGTGTGACATTTGCAAATTCTGTCGAGTGGAGAATCACATCCCCTGCCCACTGAACACAAACGATCATTTTGAAAGGTCTGATGACACATTCAAAGTGTCAAAGAAGATATTATTTCATTGTGCACCAATGTGTTTCTATAGGAGTCAACAAATAAAGTGACATACAAGATTGGGTCCACACATGAACTTGCAATGCCTTCAAATGGTGTCATGGTTAATGCATGAAACAGCATGTATCTGCAAACAAAAGCAAAATCTATCTGCCTCCATAATTTTATATATTATCATTAAACTTTTTAGGTCTCTCATTGAATGCCAAGCATGCTGTCCATGTTGAAACGTGCTATGCTGAAAACATCAGTTTAATATACAACCCAATTTTATGGTTCCAATAGACATTAGATACAGCTGTGTGAGTTAGTTAAGATTCATCTAAGTTCAATTATCAAAATAAATGTATCTGCTTTCTTTACGAGAGGAAGACAAGAAGTTTGGGAGAGCTAATCCCCTTAATAAACATGCATGAATATTAAATCTTAGTTTGATGGGTTTTGGTTGGATAGTTTTGGTATTATTTGAAACCAAATCACAATATAAGGAGGAGGTTGGAGGAAACTGCACTGTGTTGTGCACATGTAGAGATATTACTGCACACAACTGAGAATGATGAATGATGGAGTATATATGAAAGATCTAATGCCAATCAGCCAATATGATCATAATATAATATTATAGTTTTCTGATTGAACTAACACTACACTGTATGCTGTGAGTTCTTTAGCCTAGCTTAGCATGAAGATTGGAAGCAGGGGGACACATCTGGTACCTACTTACACTTTAAAAGTACAATCTGAAATCTGTTCTAAACAGATTCTGGTGCAGCTCATTTGTGGCCTGAAAGCCAACGGACCAGACGTGGGATTTTGTGAGACATTTAACGTTTCACATGATTTGCAAATCATTTGGAAACCATGGTAATATGTGCGTACGCCATCACTTTAGTGCAGGGCTTTACCCTGATAAGACAGTCAAAGCAGTTAAAACACTCGTGCTTATATCCTCCTTTGTTTAACCTTTACAAGAGAATGGGCTTCAACGGTGAACGCTAACCTTTAGGTCTCAATTTAACTTTTGCATTGAATCACACAGTGCAAGGCTATATGACGTGTATATGTGCTCTTTTGCTATTGAGGTACATTGAAAAGTAATTGTCCTTATTCTGCATTGCACAGTACAGCATTATTCAGAACATGTTCTATCCCAGCCTCAAAGCTTGACTGAACTCATTATATTTTCTAACTTAAATAGACTTCTTGTGCAAATGAAAGAAAGCTTGTTCTAAAGATGGTTTCTCGTCTATATACATATATAATATACTCTACTATGTCAGGATTTAATAATGCATCTCTGATGCATGTAGTAAACTAAATTAGAGAACAGCAGTTGAAATAATCATGCTTTCTGTGGCTCCTCTTTGCTATTCTGAGAGAATATCAGTCTCATAAGACTATCCTCCATCACATGCTCCTCAGAGTCTTTGAGGGTAAACACATGAACTCAAGAAGAAAAGAAGAAAATGCTACACTGTCTTAAAGGCAAATTGTATAATTTTTAACTCAACTTTAATCAGCTTCACTGGAGTCAGATATTCATATGATCAGAGATAGCGCTTCAAGCACTGTGAATGAAGTTTGATCGCTGTGATGTGAACTGTCTTCACACTTACATTGCTGTGCCAGACAGTGACAATTACTGAATTTGAACATTTGGGAATGAATATGCCTGCATGAATTACAGCCCGTCACAGGCAGGGTGGAGACGGTACCTGTGGTTAGAGAGAGTTTCCAGAGATCCAAGGAGTGTGTGTGCTCAGGTTCAGTGGGAGTCTTCAGTTGGAGCAGGAGAATATTGGATGGATCATGGCACAGGAGAACAAAGGTTAGCCATAAAGTCAACAGACAGTCATAAAGAGAGTCATAAAGGCTGGACAAGACTGAGCTGACTCTGTGATTTGGCATAATCTGTGGTGAGGGTTTTATCCCTAATCCTGGTACCTCATACAGCCTTTAATCCATTAGGGAATGTGACTGAAATATTCCCTGTCACTGATATATTACCCTTATCTGATTAGTGTAAATCAGTGACATGTAATTCATTACTTCATTTCTGGCCTTACTGCTCATTCACCCTTACTCATTTGTCTTCTTCATCACTGTGTGCACTGCAGCCTGCTAAATGAAACTAGAAGAGTGTGGCTGGTCAGTACAGAGAGGTTAGGAAGCCAACTAGAGCCAGCCTAATTGAACTATTAGAGAGTGAGTTAATGGAATGTGCTTCCTTGCTATGGGGTGCCGTTTGTAAAGCGGCTCACACTGGAAATAACAGCAACATTTTGTCACATTTAGCTTCAAACAATGTTTAAAAAAAATGGTGTGAATTTTTGAAAGTCACTTTTTTGCACATTTACAACAACATTTGTCAACTTAGAGATATTTTAAATAGTTAAATCTAAATATTAAATGTTACACCTAAATGTTAAATCTAACTGCTAAATCTAAATCTAAATGTTAAATCTAAATGTTAAATCTCAATGTTAAATATAAATATAAATGTTAAATCTAAATATAAATCTAAATCTAAATGTTAAATCTAAATTTTTCGGGTGAAACTAAATATTTAACTAATATGCAAATTCAAAACGTCGGTAACCGGAAGTACCAAAATAAAAGTTTGAGGAGGTCAGTGTGTGTTTATAGTGTCAAATAACGAATAAAAACCATCTCATCCGGGGAAATGGACTCTTGGACATGGATTATCGTGATAATAACTACCTAAAATAACAAACATGTTTGGAGAAACTTTACTTGACGAGTACTTTGAGTTTTTAGTGTCACTTTTATGAAGAGTGCGGGACTTATGACCTGTAGCCACTATAGCCGGCTCTGTCGGAGATCTGTCATGTTCGCTTTTTTTGTTCGATTTTTCCGGTTGCTGTTCCGTCGCTGTGGAAAAATTTTGTATTGGCTTTGGAATTGCTCTGCTCTGCTGATATTCTCCACTAATGCCGATTCGCCGGACATGTTTGCAGAGCGACCATGGCCAACAGTAGAGTGTACCGGGTGGAGGCGGGCAGGGGTAGAATCTTGCTGGCCTTTATGCAAGCAAACATGACAGATCAGTCAAAGTGAGCCCCCTCGTGGCTGGCTATAGTGGCTACAGGTCATAAGTCCCGCACCCTTCATAAAAGTGACACTAAAAACTCAAAGTACTCTTCAAATAAAGTTTCTCCAAACGTGTTTGTTATATTAGGTAGTTATTGTCACGATAATCCATGTCCAAGAGTCCATTTCCCCGGATGAGATGGTTTTTATTTGTTATTTGACACTATAAACACACTCTGACCTCCTCGAGCTTTTATTTTGGTACTTGAATTTGCACATTAGTTAAATATTTAGTTTCACCCTAAACATTTAGATTTAGATTTAAATTTAACATTTAGATTTAGATTTAGCATTTAGATTTAACATTTAACATTTTACATTTAGGTGTAACATTTAATATTTGGATTTAACTATTTAAAATATCTCTAAGTTGACAAATATTGTTGTAAATGTGCAAAAAAGTGACTCAAAAAAATCACACCAGTTTTTTAAACATTGTTTGAAGCTAAATGTGACAAATTGTTGCTGTTATTTTCAGCATGAGCCGCTTTACAAACGGCACCCCATACTAATTGAAGCATGTACTCAGTTTTCATGGACCTGTATGAACTGTTCAATACATCAACCTCCAACAGCAGATCCAGCTTGCTTTATTATTGCTAAACTAGTTCTGTAGCTTTCCTGCTGTGGTTTTAAAAGCTGAAGTAATTTAACAGTTTCCATCCTTTCTTGTTTCAAGCCTTTCAACGAGAGAGAAAAAGGATAGTAGTTGTGTTACATGGTCAGGCAAAGTGCAAATTAATTAGCTCTGAAAAAATGGGTTATCTGATTTGAATAGAAAAGCTCAATATAACTGATCTCAAAACTTCATTAGAACAGCCAATGTCCTCCCAGCCGTGAGGCAGAACTCTAGATCCTTTGTCTGCTGTGGAGAACACAAACAAAAAAAGACCTGGTGTGATTAAGACAGCTGAATAGAGTCTTTTCTTTATTTCATTTGAAAAGTGAAGCGGAGCAGTGGGGTGAGTGCTGACACTGGATCAGTGTGAGTACACACCGCAGCATCATCACCACCAACTACACGCCATGACTCATGATGAGTCCAGCCAGCGTTTACCCTCTTTAGTGCAGCACTCAGGGTCCATCACATCCTGGTTTGTGTCACACACTGACGGGTCACGGTGCTGGGACCGCTGAGCAAGGAGAAGGGCAGCTGCTGTTTGGTGCTGGGAGTCCTGCTTAATGGACACTAATGACCATAATGAGATGGCTAAACAAAGAATCTCTGACATCAGGCTTGGCAATCTGGCAACTCTGGCAAAAGGCCTACTGGGCCCCAAGGACACCAACAGCAATGTGAGGAAAAACAATCTGACTTGTCGCCAGTGTCAGTTGTCAATATGTCAACTATACTGCAAGGCAGGTGCAGTAAGTGGCACCGACTACTGTCAGAGGTCAAGTGAAAAATAATCAAATCAAAATCAAGACAGAAATAGAGCTTGAATCAAATACACAAATCTGAAAAAGAAAAAAAAAGGTGGAGAGAAAAATAAACACAAGGTAATACGCCTCAAGGCACTTTCTCTCATGACAGTTTAGGCTAACACCGATACCTTGGAAAGATTTCAGTGTCTGACTGCAGAATCAGTTTTGCACATTTGACATTTGCCATAATTACAGAATTGCTAACAGAATTTACAGTTACAAACACAAATGTACAGGTTTACAAACTAAGGTTACAGATACAAACCTATTTTTTTCTGATACAACATGACATATAAATGACATTGGCATAGGTTTATTAGCAGAATACAAGAGACAAGTCTCAGATTGTAATGGCCACGCTCTTCACATGTATTTATTGGATGTTACTTGTCAAACTGGCAGCCAAACTGCTGATGAACTGGCCACTGGTTGTGGTCTGCTAATGCAAGTGAGCTTCTGTATCTGTATGCACCATTCATACTTCATTCCTTGGACTGTGATGATAATGTGAATTAATTCACAAAAGATGTGATCCTCCATAACGAGGATGCTTTTCCAGCACAGATGCTGTTCTGTGTGCTCGTATCACGTGCAGTTTTGAGACAGAAATCCATGATTCAGGAAACAGGATGTGTTAAATGTCATTTCTTCAAAACACAATTATTAAAAATAATAATAATTAATTAATGGCATCTATGAGCTCCAGATGTTTGTGTAAACTGCATGCAAAGCGAGAAGGGTTTAACAAATGTAATGTTACTTTTTTTAAAGTTTTGTCTTTATTAATATTATGTGCGATAAAGATATACTGAAAGCTCACATATGTTTTCACATGTGGCTGTAACTGACTTATAAATATATATAAAGAAAGCTAATAAAATGAGCTGCATGCTGCTGCATGTTAGACTGACCCTGAGCCAGCACTGCTGCTTCTAGGCAGTTGTCACTCCTCTTGCAAAGAAGGACAGAGAACCTACTGCAACCTCAAGTTAAGGATAAGAGGAAAATGCAACACAAACATCTTCACGCTGGTCATACTTTATTTACTGGTTGAGTTGAGAGACTTTCATTTTGCTCACTGCATTCTTCATACGTACTTTAATAAACACAGTCTGAGTGAGAGTCAGCAGAGAATACATTAGTGTCTTCGTCACAGGGGTCTGCTTCCTGCCTCTTGTTTTCTGTGGAGTGCTGTGTTTTGAATAGGTGATATTGTCTGTCCTTGGTCTCCTGAGAGCCGACAGTGCCTGTACACTGGAACATTTAGTCAGTATAGTGCTTTTTAAATCAGCTTCCATCTTTAACTCAAATCTGAGAGAAGCATTTATACCATGATGTGGAAAATTTCACTGCAAAAGTTCATTTTTATTGGCTAACAAGTAGCAAGTGTCTGATAAAATTGTATATCAGGACATGCACCAACAAACTGAAAGTAACCAACACATTATCACTGTGAAGCAATGGTCATGTATAACACATAATGTAATGTAACAACATACAGTAACATACAGTTCATTTAGATAAACTTACATCAAATGTCTATTCAGTAAAAAATTGACAGATGGAGCTCTCATTGGACCTGAGCAGCAACAACAGTTCTACTGAACTTATTCCACTACACTGTCTATAAATCCAGTGCTGTAAGAGTGTATACAGACCCGCCGGCTGAACATTTCAGTGTCTGCTGGCAAACTCTGTTTTGTGAGTTTGCACATTCAATGACAGGCCTGCAAGCCGGCACATGCATGAGTGTTTTTGCCTCTAACCGAATGCACAAATGTGCAAAATAGAGTCTGCAGTCAGACACCAGAATTTTCAGCCTGCAGGCATGTATACAAGCTCTCAGCACAGAATTTACACTTACAAACACAAAATGTACAGGTAAGGTATGACGGAACAACACCCTAATTAGTATTAGTATTAGTATTAACATAATATCCAGTAATATAAGCAATAAATCAGTAATTTACACAAACAAGTAACACAAATTAATGACTGAAAATGGAGGTATTGAAAATGTGGATTGAGCAATAGAGTGGTGAAAATGAAAATCAATAGAAAATGGAGTGATAGATTGAGTGAATTTGATGAATTTCAAGCTGATTTGATTAAACAGTTAACAAACAAACGTCCATGTTTCATTACTTTCTCTCTCTTACATTTATCATTCACAACATAAAATGACCATTTATCATAGCAAACAATTTTTGTTACTTCCAAAATGTCAATCAAAAACCACAGCCACCCAGTTCAGCTGAAAGCAGGTCCACTTCTGTATGACGAAAACCTCAACCTCAGCTAGAGTAACATGGAAAATAACAACATGGGACATGAATATGATGAAGCTACTGTTTATCAGAGTGTTGAGTAATGGGAAACATTGATTCTGAAGGACTGAATTAACAGCATGTCTTGCACAGAGGCTGGGTTATGTGTAACTAGTGGTGCCTGGAGAGGTGAGTATACTTTGAATCACATCCAGCAGAAATACTCACATGTAGGACTACTCACAATGTCACTTTACTTCCACTATTTGACATCAGGGAGTAAATTCTGGGTGAACAATTCCTTATTTATCACTCCATCCACTGATTATGTCATGTCCTCGCTAGACTCAACTGTTTCCACCATTAGCAAGCACTTGGCGACAGTGGCAAGGAAAAACTTCTTTCATAAACCTCGAGCAGAACGGCTTATTGGTCAACGAGAACATCTGCCACGAAGAGTTTAGAGAGAAGTAGAGTGGGTACTCCTGTGTGTTCTAGACATCACTGTGTGTAGCTCTGGTTGTGTCTGTTTTTCTTGCTGTTGGCCTGTTAGATAAACAGCCAGTGGCTGATTGTGAGCTGTAGTTTCCCCAGTAAACACACCAACTTCTTCAGCAGTCCGGCCTGCTGCTGCTCCTCGTGGAGAGCCGGGTGTGGTTTTTCATTGACATTTTCAGAAGTGACATAAACTGCTTGCAGTAAATGATCAATGTCATTTGTATGTTGTAAATGATGAATTGTACACACGCAGCCCTGTTCATTATCAGATCAAGTGTTTCAAATAAAAAGTTTATTAGATCAATTGACACTTTGCCACTCTATTTTTCGGTTCACAAACAGTGCATTTCATCACTGCCATTATTCATTTGTAAGCATTTTCATCACTTTCACAGTTTTCAATTATCTTCCCACCCTCGAGGCCACTTTCCTTAAATGATAAATGGTGATTTTGTATCATGAACAATGACGATAAGACAGAGAAAATGATGAAACATGGCAGTGTTTTCATCATATCATAACTGCTTTATTCAAATGAGCTTAAAATGAATCAAAGTACTTGATAATTCATCACTCCATTATATATTACATCCATTTTTACCCTTATTTTACAACAAGCATTTTCATCACCTCTATTTTTATCAGTTCATTTTTCATAAAATGTAGAAAGAGAACATTCAGAAACATAAAACAACATAACACATCACAGAGAGGAGTAACATATCATGACACGCAATACAACATATAACAATGTAATAGAACATGCAGTGACTCTGCAGGACTATGTGTCTTACATATTGGAAGAAAGAAGCAAGCATTAGCTGTGGTTCATTAGTCCACATGTGGAAAAAAGGGGTCTTTATGATTCTACCACTTGTTAAGGTGAAGAACATTTAGCAGCCCAAAAGTGCAAATACAGCCTGAGACCAAAATCAGTTTATTATAATGGGGTGAATGTGCAGTGGCAGGTGGGGATATTGCTGATGGGGAATCTGAGAGTTGGTGTAGGGCACAAGGAGATCCAGGTTAGCAAGGCACAAAGAACAAGCTACAAAAAGAAGCACAAAGTTAGCTGTAGCGTTTGTTACCACCAACCTCTGTGGCTATGAAGTAATAATAATAATAATAATAATAAATTTTATTTGTTGGCGCCTTTCTGGAACCCAAGGTCACCTTACATATAAGAAACAAAGCAAAAAGACAACAAAACAAAACATATGAAATACAATAGCACAAAATATAAATACATACAAAGAAAATACAGTGTGACTAGAAAATAGATAAGGTGGATAAAACGGTAGGGGGACAGAGTGTTATAGGGAGTAGGATAACTTAAAAAGGTATGTTTTGAGGTGGGATTTGAAGGTGTCGATGGAGTCCAGAGTGCGAATGTGTAATGGCAGTGAGTTCCAGAGTCTAGGTGCAGAACAGCTAAAAGCCCGAGCGCCAAGTGAGGTAAGTGAAAAGGAGGGGGTGGAAAGCAGGGCAGCAGATGAGGAACGGAGTGAACGGGGTGGGATATAAGGGTGAAGCATAATAGAGAGATATGGGGGGGCCAGGTTATGGAGAGCTTTGAATGTTAGTAGAAGTATTTTGTAGTGTATGCGTTGATGAACAGGGAGCCAATGGAGTTGCATGAGGACTGGTGTAATATGATCCGAGGACTTGGTACGGGTGATGATTCTGGCAGCGGTGTTCTGGATGGTTTGTAGACGGTGGATGAGTTTCTTTGGTAGACCGGTGAGGAGGGAGTTGCAATAATCCAAGCGGGAGGTGACCAGGGCATTTATGAGGATTTCGGTGGAGTGCTGGGTGAGGGAGGGGCGGAGTCTGGAGATATTGCGAAGGTGGAAAAAGGCTGTGCGTGAGATGTTATTGATGTGGGATGTGAATGAGAGGGTACTGTCCAAAATAACACCAAGACTTTTAACTGTGGTTGAGGTGGGGACCAAACAGCCGTCGATAAGAATACTGAGGGGGTGGGATTTGGAGAGTGATGATTTGGATCCGACAAGAAGAATTTCACTTTTATTGCCATTGAGTTTTAACTTATTGTTTGACATCCAGTTTGTGATAGTTTGTAGGCAGTCCATAAGGGCAGTAGATGGCGAAGTGGTGTCTGGTTTGGTGGTGACGTAGATTTGGGTGTCATCGGCGTAACAGTGAAAGTGGATACCATAGTGACGGAAGATATTGCCAAGAGGGAGGATATAGATGATAAAGAGTAGGGGACCGAGGACAGAACCTTGTGGAACACCGTGAGGGAGTGGTGAGGGTGATGATCTGGTATTTTCTCCTTGTATAAACTGCGAACGGTCAGACAGGTAAGAATGGAACCACTGAAGAGGAATGCCAGAGACCCCAGTGCCGGCCAAACGTTCTAAGAGGATGGTGTGAGATATTGTGTCGAATGCGGCACTGAGGTCTAGGAGTATGAGGATGGTGAGTAGGCCAGAATCCGCTGCTAAAAGAAGGTCATTTGTAATCAGAGTGAGAGCTGTTTCTGTGCTGTGGTTGGGACGGAAACCAGACTGGAAAGGCTCAAAGAGGTTATTGTTTGATAGATGGTCTTGAAGTTGGCAGGCTACTATACGTTCAATAACTTTTGAGATGAATGGGAGGTTTGAGATAGGGCGATAGTTATTGAAATCACTGGGGTCAAGGCCAGGTTTCTTTAATATGGGTGTGACTGAAGCAGTTTTGAGTAGGGATGGAACAATACCAGATGACAGGGAGGAGTGCACAATTTGCGTGATAAGTGAGGAGAGTGTGGGGAGACAGGCCTTGACGAGTGCTGTAGGAAGTGGATCAAGTATAGAAGTAGTAGACCTGGAAGACATAATCAGTTGGGATATCTGTTGATTCGAGGGAAGATGGAAAGCAGACAGGGTACTGGTGGGCCGGACAGTAGCACTGAACCAAGGAGTGTTTGACTGAGAAGACAGACAGGGGGTGAGATGGTGATGTATGGAGTAAATTTTGTGATTGACAAAGTCCAAGAATTGCTGACACTGAAGGGCTGATGTAAAGCGGGTGGCAGTTTCCTTGGGCTTGAGTAGTTTATTTACTGTGGAGAATAGAATCCTGGTATTGTTTCCGTCGCGGTGGATGATGTTGGAGTAGAAGGCAGATTTGGCAGCATTTAGAGCAGCCTTGTAGGAGGTGATGTGGTCCGTGTACATTTGACAGTGAACAGTGAGTCCAGTTTTCTTGGCAAGGCGCTCAAGGCGGCGACCATGAGTTTTGAGTAGGCGAAGTTCAGAGGTGAACCATGGAGCAGTCCTAGAAAAAGTCACTGTGCGGGTTTTTGTTGGAGCCAGGGTGTCCAGTGCAGTAAGTAGTGTGCTGTTGTAGTGGTCGACAAGTTCAGTAACAGAGAGAAGGTGTGGATGGGAAATTGACATAGAGATTAAACTGTTAAGTTCTGTGATGTTGATGTTCTTAATATTACGGAAGGACATGATACGGTCTCGACGGAGTTTGGAGGCAGGAAGGTTGACATCAAAAGTTAAGAATTTGTGATCTGACAAAGGGAGTTCTGTACCAGAAAGATTAAACGGGACAACACCAGAGCAGCAGATCAGGTCTAAAATATGGCCCTTAATGTGTGTTGGAAATGTAACATACTGTGTGAAGTCAAAACTATCCAGTGTAGAGATAAAGTCTATGGAAAAAATGTCATTAGGATTGTCAACATGAATATTAAAGTCCCCAGTTAAAATGATATTTGGAGTGATGGCACATAGATCTGCTAAAATAGATGACAGTTCAGTGATGAAGGTGGAAGAGGCCTTAGGTGGACGATAGACAGAGACAATAATGGTGGGTACAGGTCCCTTTAACTGCACAGCCAGCACTTCAAGTGATGGTGAATCATTCACAGGAACGGGGAGTATTTTCAAACTCTCGCGGTAGATCAGGGCGAGGCCACCGCCCCTACCGGAGGTCCGTGGTTTAGCGATGTAAACAAACCCATGCGGCAAAGACTGATTTAAATGGAAAAAGTCATTAGGCTGCTGCCAGGTTTCAGTAAGACAAACAATGTCCAGGTTAGAGTCTGCAATAAAATCAGAAAGAAAGGTTGCTTTGTTCGTGAGAGACCGGATATTGAAGAGGGAGAGCTTGAGAGTGACGTTGGAAAGTTTCTGAGTCCGTGGCACAGGGATTAACACAGAGTGGTCAACCGACCTCCTAGCTCGGTTTGGCTCACGTGATCTCAACGTCCAAAAGGGGCGAATGGCGCAGCTGTTGTCATCACCGGAGCGAGGAATGATTGTTTGGTGATTAACTATGAGTGTGGGAGAGGGAGAAGATGAGAAAGCGGATGGACAGGTGTGCACACCGGTAAATAGTCAATCTCGTGCATAACGCACAGCGTGCCGGAGTTTTGCAGCGAGCATGCGGCATCCCAACATGCTCAGGTGTAGACCGTCTCGCCCAAAGAAGGAGGGACGCTCCCAGAACATGTCAAAGTTGTGGATGAAGGAGATGTTATGTGCTGCGCAAGCAGATTGGAGCCAGGTGTGGAGATACAGAATCCTGCTAAAACGAACATCACCACGGCCCATTGTGGGGAGTGGGCCCGAGATAAAAGCAGACTTTCCAGAGTTATTAAGAAGATTGAAAAGTTGAGCAAAGTGAACTTTTGTCAGCTCCGATGGCGTGTGGGTGGTGTCGTTCGTTCCGCAGTGAACGATAACTTTTGTAATTGTGGAGGGCGCTGACTCCAGGAGACCAGGAAGTTTTTCCAGGATGTCGGCGGTGGTAGCACCAGGGAAGCAGTGAGTGACCGCATTCGCAAAGCGGATGTGCCGGACGATGGAGTCGCCGATGATCAGGGCAGTGGGGGGGAAGAGAGGAGTGGGTACCTGGTTCACCGCAGTGTGAGAGGGGACAGGAGCAGCAGCAGCAGCGGCGGCGGGGGATGAGAGACCCACAGCGGCTGTCAGAGCTCCAGGTGTGGGGCTGCAATCCAGTTTTGGAGACAGCTCTTCGGGTAGCTGAGGGCGAGGAAGGCCACCAGAGCGCCTGTTGACAGCCTCCCTCAGCAACCTGCGGCGGAAGGAGGAGGACTTCCCCAGCTGTTTGTTCTGCTGAGAGGAGCCCGGGCGTTCGCCACGGACCACATCCGTCAAGAGCGGCAGGTGTGTGGACCGGTGTGGTGGAAAACTGTCCTTGGGCCTGGGTCCAGACCGGAACCACGTAGCGGCCAGAGATGGGAGCGCCGTCGCCGCAGCTGCCGCCGGAGGAGACGACCCGTCTGGCGGAGAAGCTTCCACCGTAGCCGCCGCTACCGCTGCAACAGCTGGGACGGAGTCCGGTTCCATAAGAGGGGCAGGAGGAGAACCAGCCACTGCAACAGCATCGGCCGTGGGGACATCAGCAGGGACATCAGGTGGTAGCATGGCAAAGCAGTTAGTGAGGTTGAGGGACGGAGGCGAGGCAGTGCGAGGACGCCCGCTCTTACCCTTGCCCACCACTGACCAGGGAGCCTGTGAGCTGGGGGTTGAGCAGGAAGAGGGCCGGTGACAAAGTGATGAAGAAGGGTCCCAGAGGATGGTGTCGGCGATGGCTGAGTTCTTGGAGGAGAGGATTTTGGACTGTGTGGCTGCGGTGTCGATGAAGTCGATGAGGAGAGAGTCTTTTTTCCGGAGTTCGTCTGAGAGTCGTCTGATGTTATCCTTGAGGTGAGTGATGTGTTTTTCTGCTTTCCGGCAATCGTCGCAGGGGGTGGTGGTGGATGGTGAGGTGCCAGGTGGCATGGTTGAAGCAGACGGTGGATGTGGAAAGAGAGAAGGCAGCTCCGGCAGGAACGGTGTATGTAGCAACCGACGGTGTGATTGTTTGGCTAGCGGCTAGCCGTTTGGCTAGCGGCGTCAGGCTAGCGGCAGTGCTATCTAAGACTTTTCTCCTCTTGGTTTAGAATTCCAAACAGCAAACATTTAATAACGCCCGGCCTGTCTGCTGTTCAGCTTCAGATGGCTTGTTTGAGCACCCACCACTAGATCACGAGTCTGTCTGTCGAAGGCGACGCGTCGTCAAATCCAGAAGTGACGCCAGAGCCAAAGTACTAACACCTGCAGTTCCTAAAATGTCCACTTGAGGCTGGTTACACAATGAGTCAGTCTCCATAAATGTCATAGCAGAAATAAACATGTTTATAGCCTGGTACAAAAAACAGTTTTGGTCTCTATAGCTAATTTCAAATTATGTTAAAGTTATGCAGAATTATGCATATTTAACAGCATTACACTTTGACTGACAGGTAGATGCCATCACAGGTGGCTTGTTTGAGCAACCAGGATTCATTCAGCCATTTTTAGATTAGCTGGGAGGCAGCAGAAACAGGACTGCCAAGATGGCGTTGGCCAGAGCCACCCAAGCAGCAACCTCCATAGCTGTGAAGTGAAGACTATGCGGAAGTGTAGTTCCTCAAATGGCCACTTGAGGCTGGCTACATAATGGCTCTTCAGAAACCTATGGGTAATGTCACAATGTCACACACACGCTGTCCAATCTTTCTGCTGTCAGTGGAGCCACCACACTGAGCTTCACAACAGCTCTTTAGAGACCTGTGGGTTGATGTCACAAAGACTATGTCCAGGTTTTATACTGTCCATGTTACACGAGGTGTGATCACACTTGATCACACGTGTGTGTGTTTTGTGGCGTTTTGTAACTGAAGCTGTACAAGATAGTTAGCACGTATTAGTCGTTTTTGACAGCAGGTGGCAATGTGAGACCCGGACTCACACCGGTGATCGTAAACAAAAGTGCGTGTTCCACCCGTCATAACTGTCCAGCTGTTACTCCTCATAATGGGTGAGAATCTAAAGATAACTCCCTGCATCATCTCTCCCTGAATTTTCAGGTCTGTCATAAAAAGAAACTTCATGAAACTGCTAATACTGAGAGATCATTTTAGTTTGAGAGTAAAATGTGAGTTTTGAAAGTTTAGTCTCGAAACGGCACTCGCAGAGGGTAGCAAAAGTGGCACTAGAGCACTAGAGCAGTTAGTAATTAAGCTAACCTTAAAATGTTAATGTGATGTAACGTCTCCTGTCTTTTGATTATATTTCAATACTGGTTCATGACTTATTTGTTAAATTTAAATTGTATGGTATTTATGTAACTGCACACTCAATGTGCACACACAAAAAATTTTAGGCCAAATGCAGGACTTATGTATTTCACTTACATAGAAAATTTCCATCCAGTAAATTCAATGTACTTCCACTGCACAGTAGTGTAGTAATAACCAGGGTTTGTTTAAGTTTGTGAGGTTGAACCAATCATTTACACTGCATGGATTGGAGGATGATGAGGAGCAGGTGGTCAGGCAGGTGAGATGGAACCAGAGGCCACGCCCAGTGACACACACAAAGGAAAAGAGACAGACACAGAAGGAGAGGAAAATGAGGAGACAATACTGGGAACTAGGAGGCAGACAGGCTCATCATAACATGACTCGGCTTCCAGGACACTTGTTTTGGTTTTGTTTGTTTTTCAAAAAAAATTAAATGTAAAAAAAAAACATAATAATCTGGTCTTAGGCTGTCTCAGCACATAAAAACACAACAGCTGATAAATATTTGGAAATTCATTCTTTTTAAAAGGTCTGACACAAAACGTGTGTTTCTGTTCTCCACAGTGAGCTGCTGTGTTCACGTTCAGGAGCACAGAGCGATTAAAGCTGGTTTGACAGATGCCACTTCATCCTGCGTCTTTGGTCCTTTATATATAAAACATTTAGTAGCACACAAGGACTAACAATACATTAGGCTTATGTTATTCAGAATGGTCCCATACATATTTCAACAGGATATTTATATCTGCTGCAGCCATTTAAGGATGTTGTGTGTCTGTGCTGCTGAGTATAGTGTCTGTAGAGCCACACTGCTGTTTCCACATGCCTGCATAGTGTGGGCAAGTGGCCACTTCACCACGGCCATTCTATCAATAGAATGTACTGTACCACAACTAGTGTGTGTGTGTGTGTGTGTGTGTGTGTGTGTGTGTGTGTGTGTGTGTGTGTGTGGTGTGTGTGTGGGTGTGTATGTAAGGAGTGTCCAGAGAACCATTTTCAACTGGAGCTGAAATATTTGACGTATCTATTTTCTGAAGGATTCCATATTTGGGTTGTTTTCATGGTTATAATTCAGATGAGAACTTATCATACCTGGTCAGTCACCCTTTAATGAGCTGTTTTGATAATGTAGTTTGGAATGCATCTCACTTTCAAACAATTGATTTAACATCTTATGAAAGCTTTTGCCACTCTAGCAGCCTGGGGGTGAGCATTGAGCATTAATTTGCTGCTAAAACAGCCTGCACTCTTCTGGTTTCAGCCTGTCCACCAAATTTTGGAACCTGGCTGCAGGAATTTGCTCCCATTTAGCCACAAGAGCATTAGTGAGTCCAGCACTGATGTTGGGTTATAAAGCCTGGCTCACAGTCAGTGTCAGTGTTCCAGTTCATCCCAGAGGTGTTGGACAGGATTGATGTATGCAGGCCAAGCTTCGCAGCCAGTTCTTTACAGCAAACTGGGAAAACCATTTAATTTACGGAGCTGGTTGTGTGTGTGGTAACATCGTCATGTGACAGAAAAGGAAGAAACTGTTAAAGTTGGAAGAGTTGAAAAAGTTACTGCAGTAATGACATTTTTATTTTCATTAATTTTCCTTTTCCTTTCTTTTCCTTTTCTTTTCCAATTTAGGGATTAGGGGACCATTTCTGTAGTTCAATCATGAGTGGAAAGTGTACACATCTGACATTATACTCCTCTCTGTGACACACTAAGTGGCTGTCAGGAAAAGAGAATACATTTCCTGCATGAATCCATGGTGGAAATGTCTTTATTTATATAAAAGAAAACAAAATTCAGGTAACATATTGGAATATAATGCAGTAAGGCTCTCAAAAATGTATATATTTCTTTCAAATATGTCCTATTTTCTACACATGTAGGCATGATTTACTCTTCTGTGTCATGATAACGCAGGAACTGACCCAAAATGCAGGCTTAGACAGAGGTTGGCAATAGAAGTGGATTTATTTGTGACATGGGAAGCAGTGGGTGGAATAGACGGTGGGGGCATGGAATGTGGGCTGTCTGGAGATGGTTGGTGGAGAGCAGGCAAGCAGGTATATGGCAGGAGGTGATGATGGTGGTGGACCTGAGCACAAGAGGATCAGAGGTTAAAAAACAGACTAGGAAACCAACTAGAAACACAAAGAACAACAGTTAAGGAGGTCTGAACCTAGACTACCATGGTAGCTGAACAAACAATCTGACAAGGCGTGGGAGGAAGGCCAGGGTTTATATGCAGTTGATGTGATGAACTGATGGAAGGCAGGTGAGCTGAAGAATGGCAGGTGTGCTTCATCCAAGATTATCCAGGAGAGACCAGGGAAATGTGCCACGCCCACAACACACAAACACAGAGACTAACAAGGAGAGACTGACAAGTAAACACAAGAAACACAAGGATGGGGAAACAAGGGGAAACACAAGGAATCAACAGAGTCACGACTGCCATCGTGACATTCTGTCCTCTTTGGTGTTTTTGAGGGAACATCTAATTGTCCATGAGCACCCATTCACATCAATGATGAATTAATTTATTTAAATTTATTTATAACCCGCTGGACTTTAATAGTTGTGTTTCAGAAAGATCTCAAACAAATGATCAAATGTGATAGAGAATTAGACTGATTAAAGCAAAACTAAATCTTTAGGCTCGAAAGTTGCACATGAAAAATGTGAAAATGTATTAAAAAATAAAAAATATTGTAAAACACTTCTTCACTGACTGAGGAGGAAAAGTTAGTGCCTCGATAAAAGCAAAATAAGACAGTGCAATGGAAAGAGACATACAGCCTGTAAACATGCAGCAGATCTGTGTGGAGTAATTAGACTGCAGCATTCATCAAATGAATACCTGAAACAAACATGCCATATGCCATGTATATCATGTTTCTACATTGTTTTTGAGGTTTGACAGCATTGATTTAATTATGTCATCTTGTCACGTCCTCTTCTTTTGCAATGGCATAATTACACCCGACTGGAGAATTAGTGTAGATGCTGCTTATTGTGTTTTTATTGTGTTAATGAACATGCTCTAAATATCAAGGTGGATATGTGCCCCCTGAAATCTACGCCTGTGGTTTCTCACTTAAAGACTTCACATTAAAGCAATGTATGCATGTTCTCAGATCTCAGAATTGACTTTGGTGAGTACAGTGTTATCATTACTATAAAACTAAAACTATGAAAGTAAGGCTCAAGTTGTAATAAATTCAAAAAAACATGATTGCAGGTTGATTTTGAATTGATTTGGGGCCAACAGCAGACTGAAGAATACAAAACTGCCTTCAAATGCCTACTTAAATTTACAGGAAATGCAGAAAACCGTAGTGTGTTTCTTTGATTGAAGATGATGTTTATCTGAAGTGAACTGTACTAATAAGACATTAAAATCAGGAAGAGACCAGTTCTCTTAATTAGAGTCTTTCTGAAAGCTGTTCTGAGTGAGCAGAGCACTCCCGTAGACTGGGAACAGAGAAGACGACTTTGCAGTTTATGATGGAAGTTTATCCAGCTTCATAAACAAAGATGTTCTATTGACTGAGCCCACAAAGGTCAGAGACCAGCCCTGAAGTAAAGCATACAATGATAAGTGAGAGCTTTCCAGCTTGTAACAAATCTCAGTGCACTATGATGTGCAGTATCAGACATGGGCAACCAATGTGAACTGGTAAGAGAAATGGCAAAATATAGCAGAGACCATCCTATTTCTGGCTTCACAGGAGGAACAGGACTTGTTTCTGAAATAAAATCCAAACTTCAGTTTGAGCTTTTTAATAAGATTATCTACCTGAGGTTTAAGAGAAAGGGTGTCATCAAGCCAAATACCAAGATATTTATAACAGGAGATAATAACTTCTTTCCCTGAGCAGTAATAATATCCAAAGTGTCGAGTCTTCTTGTGAAATGTATTACCTTTTTATCAGCTTTTAAAACCAGCTTTAATTGTGAAATTTGGAAAAGCTGTTGAAAATCATTCCAGAGTGTGTAGAGCTGTCATTAAAGCAAAAGAATCTAAAGTATGAAAACATTTTGCTTTGTTTACCACATAATTCTTTATGTTATAATTAATAGTTTTAATGTCTTCAGTGTTCATCTGTATTGATATATAAAGAGGTGTGTCCAGTCATTTGCTGCTACTGTAAATGTATCTATTTACTTTTATTTAAGTTTTTAAGCTTCATTTGCATACAGATACAATGTGTAAAAACTTCCATTCCGTTCCATGCATCACTTATTTTTGATTATTTTATTATAGAAGTCAAGTGAGAACAAATTCTCATTTACATTGACGATCTGGCCTTTGTTGTCTTCGAGGAATACTCTTTATATATACTCTAAAATATATCACTGTATAGCATCAGTGATATATTTTTCTATGTTAGGACAATGACTATTTGATTGAATGAATTCGACATGTGGCCTGTTCTTATATACTACGTCTTTACTGCTTTTTAGCTGCTGTATAAAACAGCCTTGAGGATTCAGCAGCTGTCCACCACTGCAGCAGCAGCCAGAATCAAAGTCACCATATCACCATATTACTGAGAGACAAATGATGTATCAGCAGCAGCTCTGCAGAGGCCACTCGTCCATTAACAGGGACACTCGCTGCAGCTCAAGTGGAAGCTCAGCCCCACACATTTCCATATCAGAGGAGGCGTCTTTGAATTTTAATCATGCTCGTCCTATCATACCATCATGTCTTCTCTTAAAGAGCTGATGAAATGGAAATTTACTGCCTTCGCTGTAGTAAATTACTCATGACTAAAGTGCATATCTCTGGTTTTTGTTCAAGTTAAACCATACAGTAAATGACAGAAGCATTCAAATGTAATGTGAAGGAGTGCTGTCAAAATGACAGGCACTATGTCGATCTAAGAGAGAAAAGATACATGTTCAGTGTGAGTTTGAACCTTTTCTTTAGTCTGTATATATCAGAATAAACTGAATGTCCTGGTTCAAACCACGGCTGGGGCCTTTCTGTGTGGAGACTGCATTGCGTGGGTTCTCTCCGGGTTCTCTGGCTTCCTCCCACAGTCCAACAACATATACTTTACAGGTTAATTAGTGACTCAAAATGAGCTGGTGACTTGTCCAGGGTGCACCCAAAGTCAGCTGAGATAGGCTCCAGTCCCCCGTGACACTGATGAGGGTAAGCGGTTACAGATGATGGATGGATGCGTTGTACATTTACTGTTGAAATTGCATCTGGTGGCCATGGTTAAAATCAGAGATGGTCTGAAAACAAGTAATCTTACTTTTTGAATTATTTTATTTTAAAAAGAGTCGACTCTGATTTTAAATACTGAGCAGGTTGACAAGAACATCCATGATTCAAACCCATCTCTCTGATACATTGCTCTCGCTCAAGCCTGACATAACAAGGCCCAGTTTGCGGTAGCCTTGTGATTTTTCAAATACCTTGCTGCGACACTTTGAAACATCGACACAAGTAGTCTGCTTCCATCTTAACATCGCTGGTACAAATGTTAGAAGAAGTTCAGAGGGAGTTTTTGAGTTTGCCAATTTTATGTAATTTTTTGTATTGCTTTAAGTGTCCTCGCCTTATTTTTTGCATTTAAACACAACCCCAGTGTGAAGTGCAAGAAAATCATCATGTGAGAAGGTGGAGTGAAGGACGCCTCCACTGCACAGGTGTTTGGTATGTCGATCTATAATCAAAATGATTTCATTGGTACATATAACTCAGTAGTTGTTTTCACATTATACATACATTTAGTCATTTAGCTGATGCTTTTATCCAAAGCTACTTACAAAAAGGGAAACAATCAAGATACAGTGCGAGAAGGACATGTTAGTGCAGCAATAAGTACTACTCACATAGAATCAAGTGACAGTTCTAGAAGGGACATAGATTTAGGGTGTCCAGTTGTTGGTAGTGTTGGAGAGGAGGTCCTCTCTGAAGACCTGATCTGGTCGGAGCTTGTAGTGCGTTCCACCAACGGGGAACAACAAACGAAAAAAGTCTCGATTGCGTACGGGAGGCAGAGCCAGGCGTCGTTCACTGGGGGAATGCAACAGGAGGGAGGAAACAAATGCCTGTATAAGGGCATGCGATTTTATTTATATATAGATATAGAGTAGTATGAGACCGTACTCTTTAGAAATATGACTAAGAGGCTGGGCAGAGACGATCACCAGATTGTCTAAGAGAGAGAGCTGACCAAGATTTTGTACCTAGAGTGTCCCCATGTGGAGAAGAAAGTAAAAGATTCTGTTTGGTTGTAAACTGCAAGGCCTTCTGTTTACTGATTGAAATGGAATGGATTTTAAATGGAAGAATTTTAAGGTTTTTTAAGGCTGCCTGTGGTCAGGATTAGCCCTAAGGAGATTTTATTTATGCATGCATATCTTGAAGGACAAAAAGAAACCACAGACTTTGGAAAAATTTGTGAAGTGTGTGTGTTTTAAGCAAAGCATCTCACCTCTAGGTGTGTGTAGCAAGCAATGAGACTCAGCACGGCTGTAATGATACTTCTCTCCAGCTGAAGTTGGTTTCTTTGTTTAGTCTTTGTGTGTCAGCGCTCAGAATGTGACCTTACACAAGTAGGTAGACCTAAACGGCTGCAAGAGGTCGAGAGCCTCTTTTGCAAACTACATGGCCAACTTCAGCCTTAAGTCATGGTCTGAAGATGGGTCAACAAGGCTCTCATGGAGTCGCTCTGGTGCTGGGTCAATGCTGTTGGACATGAAAGGCTTGTGTATTCACTCATATTTAGCACTCACCACCCATGTTTGGAAAGAAGCATTAGAGTCAGCTGAAAGTTTGGCCAGTTGCATTTTCACAGTTAGCAATTTGTGCTTGTTAAAGGTTAAGTTTTTCTCCTGAATGCTGAAATTCTGTCACACATCTAAAGAACACTTTTGTCCTCCGCTTGCAAGCTTTTGTTCAGATGTCCTGAAACATTGTCGAGAGGTGAATGTTGTATGTGGCTTTTTACTTTTAGAAACAAGAGTCACTGCCTGGTACAATGTGTGCAGGGAAGTTGTTGTTTATCTGGCCTTCAACTTGCATTTGACGTCAACCTCCCTGAACTCAGTCACTTTCCTTCTAAAAAAAATCTGTCTTTCCCACAAACTGGTGTTTGATGCTGCTGTACGTGTGCAGGTTTCAGTTCATGGTTTGTCTCCACAAAGGAAACGGAGGTTGCGGTGGATGAGCATCAGTTGAATTAACAACATCCAGACATGATGTAATTCTCTCTTCTCTCTTTTGCTCTGTCTGATTTCTTCTGTTAACCACAGTCTGTCTGAAAGATTCATGAAATTAAATGTGGTGTTCCCCAAGGTTCAATTTTAGGTCCTGTACTTTTTAACTTATACATGCTCCCACTGGGAAATGTCATCAGGGGGCATGGTATCAATTTCCACAGCTATGCGGACGACACACAGCTGTACATATCCATGTCCCCTGATGATACAGGGCCAATTGATGCCCTTTTTAAATGTATTTTAGACATCAACTCCTGGATGGCAGAAAACTTCTTACAGCTCAACCAGGACAAGACTGAGGTTTTAATTATCGATCCTAAGGCACAGAGAGAGAAACTTTTATCAAAACTTCAAACACTGTCTTTAAATCCATCCGATCAGGTAAAGAATCTGGGCGTCATCTTTGACTCTGAGCTCAATTTTATTCCACATATTAAATATGTAACAAAAACAGGATTTTACCATTTAAAGAACATAGCCAGAGTCTGCCCCTTTCTCTCTCGTGCTAACACAGAGACACTAATGCATGCTTTTATCTCCAGTCGTATTGACTACTGTAACGTCCTGCTTTCTGGTCTTCCAAAACATGTAAAGCACTTTGTGCTACGTTTTTAATGTATGAAAAGTGCTTTATAAATAAAGTTTGATTGATTGATTGATTGATTGACCGCTGTCCACAACAGACTGTAATATAGCAGTGAATGGGTTCAACAGTTAAATGGAATGTTGTTCATCAGAATCACTTTTATTGGCCAGGTATATACCTGATGTGATAACAATAACGATAACAACAATTTGTAGGCAGTAAGACAACAGTGCAATGGTGCAGGAGTGCAAAAGATGATCGAATAGATATGATTAATGTAGCCGGCTGCTATTGCTGTTCACTCTGTTTGTCTGTAAAGGCCCACAAATTCCGAGTTTAATTTTGAATTAATCATAAATTAAATTTGCCTGAACGTTAAACATTCAATATGTGAAACAACTAGCTAGGAAAAGGGAAAAACAAAACTTTTTCAATACAAGAAGATAACCTACCTTTACTAATAAAATGGACCTTTTAAAAAAATATAAATATATTTTATGGACCCCTTGCAATGACTATCACAGGTCCACAGGCTACCTGTTGAGAAACAAATGACTAAAGCAATGCCATGACTTGCTAGCTTATTGGGATGTCTTCGCCTGCTGTTGCTATTGACTGTGTGTGACTGACAAATCTCAAAAGTATAGTCATCTCCAAGGAAATGACAAAGCTCAAAAGAACTCTCTCACTGCTGGCCCAGAGACTGTTTGTGTTCCATCATTTCTGCATTTTACACATTGTGCAAAAACAAAACTTTTAATTAAATGATTTGAATATGAGGCACAGCCCATTTCTGTCTGCACCGAGAAGGCCAGACTATGAATTAAGCTCAGGCTGTGGTGTGTATATGAAGTATTGACTTACAGTTTGACTTATAATGAATTATACTAACTCAGTCTGATTGAATTTGAAACACTGATGTTGCATTTTGCCAACTTGGATGTCATTTTTGATTATTGGCATTCACACAACTTCATTGACTATTGACAGTTTCAAAGAGGAGAATTCAGATCAAACAGATGGCTTTTTAAGGTGCATTTTAGTGCTTAGTCATTTTTTTTGTCTGAAATACACACACACAAACACAGAGGGCTCATAGACATGCAAATGTGGAGAGATGGTGGAGTGATGGGCAGCCACGCAGAGCAGTAAGGGGTTTAGTACCTTGTACCTTGCTCAAGGGTACCTCACCAGGAGGTGAACTGGCACCTCTCCAGCTACCAGTGCTCCTGCCATACTTTGGTCCACGGTGGATTTGAACCGGCCCCCCTCCAGTTCCCGTGCCAAATCCCTACAGACTTCTGTCTCATCTCTTAGAGTTAAACATGTGCAGCACAGCAATCATGTTCAACAAACCAATGTTTTGTTGCAATGTCCAACCATGCTTAGCTTTTCAAAACATCTCGCTATTGTCAGTCACAAGTAAATACAGTATGTCTCTAAACCTAAAACTGATGATAAAAACTATAAGCATAATCCATCCTGACTTGCAAATAATCATTTTGCTGCCATCTCCAAACGCCCAATACCAAACCTTTCCAGACAATCTTTCATAAGGAGAGGAACACTCACTCATGTGACTGTAGTTTGTGTCTCATGATCAGAACAGAATAGATACTTTATTGATCCCTTGAGGGGAAATTCTATTTCTCACTTAGATTTTTACATACATAGGCCTGAAGTACAGCCACACATACACACACACACACACACACACACACACACACACACACACACACACACACACACACACACACAAGGCCTCATAGACATGAAAAGGGAGATGGTGAACTGACCCCCCCAGTGTGGTCATGCACAGCAGCTTCCCTGGTGTGTGTTTGTGGAGATGGTGTGTTAATTGTAACTAAGTTGAGAACAACAAGAGGCTGAAACTGAACTAGTTTTCTTATTACACAGATGGCAGCATAGGAAGCATTAAAGTCAGGAGAATTCATCAGACAAAGGTTGGCAGGCAAAGCAGCTCTGTGTTAATGAGATGGTTTTGTAAAGGGCCAGCTGATCAAGCTTGTGATTATTATAACGATGCATTAACATTTCATCAGCTTGCCATAGTCCTTCTTGGTCCTGGGAAGAGTCAGAGATTACCCCACTCCTCTGTCAAACTGTGTGCTTAAACAGAAGGAATGCTGAGTCAGGGAATCCAACCCGCTGCTCACTGCCAGTTATGTAACTTCACTGGAACCGCTTTATTCACCGCTGTAAAAAACAAATATGGCCTCAGGCAAGGACAGGCTTCCACCTCCGTTCAGATCCTGAGAGAGAAGTTTAAAAAGTAGCCTTTTTACATTTGAGCTAAATTATTCACAGATAATATATTCCATTTGAAAATAATGACATGATGAATAATACAAAACTGAACCATAATGCTTTATATGATGAATTAATACAATACATTACACACACAAAAGCAATATGTATTAACTATAATATAAATGAAGGATCCCAAACACCTGATCTGGTTCTGAATACACCAGGCCAGCTCAGGCTCAGTGAGACCTTCTCCCCTCAAGCCACCCGATCCTAAATCATCATTTAGGTTCAGATGTCCTGAAAATTCAGAGGCGTGTCGACCAACATCCAGCACCGATGCTGCGGAACACCTTGACATGTGCAGGGTGCAAGGACCTCTTCATTACTGTTTGCAGCTTTAAACCTTTATACTTATTTACTCTGTGTAGAATTGTTTAATCTCGGCTCTGGTCGCATCATTGGTTAAAAGGCCTATCAGAGCCACATCATCTGCATATTGTATCACTGTACAATCACTAAAGCCACACTGTTGTGCCTTGGTTTTGTCTTGCTGAAATAAGCAGAGACGTACCTGTCATGTCTGGATGGCAACATGTGTTTATGTAGAACCTGTGCAGTTTTCTGTATAATGGCGCCTTCAGACATGTCCAAGTGTGAACTACTTGAAACATCATAGTAGTTGTGAGAATGCAAATGTTTCAAAGGTGTGGACTTGAGTTACATGTCACAAATATCATGACTTTAGACTTGACAAAATCAAACAAAGGACTCTACTTGGACACCAGTGACTCGGGAATTCACTTGGACTTTTTTGGACTCTTTTGACTTGAAAACATTTGATACATTTCCCCAAGCCCAAGGATTAAAAAGTGTTCATTAAAATGTGTACCTTATAAATTCAAATCAACGTTCCTTCCATTTCCTGAAAAAAACTAAAGTTTATAGTAGTTCGTTCTCCAGATCCACTCAGTTTGAAGTAATCAAGAAGCATGAAGAACTAATGATATATTATTGTGTAGCTGGAAAAAATACGACCTGAAGATAATTTTCTGGTTTGGTTGGTTCTGTTGTTAAAATGGCATTGCATTAGGTGACGGGCACATTAGGACTTGAGACACTTGTGACTTGCAGAATAATGACTCGTTCCACTTCTGCTTTATTGTTTAAAACTGCATCTGTGCGAACTGCATGAGCATACAGTCTGAGCAAAAGTTAACAGATCGTCCTCCCTGTAGTGATAACAGCAAAGGGATGTTAGGAGAAATGGCTTCCTTCTCACCTCAGTGAGGCAGAGGGATGACAAACGGATTTAATCAATGTTTTTGTTTCTGATTATCCACTAACTGAGGTCATATTCATCATGCCATGTTTTGATGGATGAGTGAATTTTCAGCCCATTTCCCCAGACCCCTGCAATGGTGCAGACACCATTCCTCCTGTTGTAAAGAAAAATGTGGTTGGAATTAACCATGTCAAACACAGTAGAGAACAGCTTCAATCTTCCCACCAAAAATTAAATAATACTCAACTTAACTCAAAGATGGATTCATAAAATATGTTAAGAGCCATTAGTGCCTTGGATGATTAAAACAGTTTGATTCTGTCGCCTCTTCTGAAGCATTGTGGGTAGGAGGGACGACAGGGGCAAAAAGGTTGTAATAGAGAAGGCCCTGTCAGCAGCAGAATTACACGCATTAAATGTGCTCATCAGTGGAGGTCAGGAAAGCGAGGCCTCGTGTGAAGCCAGCCTGCTGTAATTAAGGACCAGTGATGACTTTCCGCCTTTCCCTCATTTCCTCCACTCCACATCCATCCAGCTCTCCTCCTCATCCTCCCTGCTGCAGGGAACACTGCATTATTTCCTATCCGTGGAATTTTTATTGTCTCCAAGGTCAAGGGTTTTGTTGTTCGGAAACATGGAGAATGACATTTCTGCACGATCAGCGGTACTAATCAGACACAGTGCTGCTGAATAAATTCTTTAGAGGTCAAATAAAGGTGCTTGAATTCACGGCAGGTTTGGAGGTGAACAGGTACATCCACACTGATATGACATTCGGGATCACAAACTTGGACAAAATGGTGAATAAGCTTCTAATTGTGCAGCTATTTATAAATGTTGGCGCACTTTTCAAAACATGCTTGCAAATCAGACCAAAAATGAGTCTAAATTGTGTCATGTAAAATAGAGATGTTCCGATGCCATTTTTTCCCTCCCGATACTGTGATGTGGCTCAGCAGTGACTAGCTTTATTTTGAAAGATGCTCTTTTATTTTGAAACTTCTTGCTTTTCTAATTGGTTGTTAAAGATACGGTGGGCAAGGTCACAGGTCAGATTGGCCATCTTGTATGTTATCATTAATGGAAAGAGGCTTTGTTTTTTCACAAGAAAGTGTCTGGCTTTGTAATGCAACTGACAAAGAGAAACAGTAAAGCTTCAACTTACTTCTACATCTGAGTCGTCCTTTCACCTTTTCAACGCCACACAAGTGTTTAGCTATCTGTTACTCAGTGCAGAGTCACGCACGTGCAGTGGACAGAATAGTGAAAAAACAGCATCACAGCGAGCTCAACGCAGCTGTCACAGAAGTTCAAGATGGACAACAAGGGAAACACAGAGGATCAGCAGAAGGCTCCATCACAGCCAGCATCTGTTAAATCGCATGTGACCAGGTCGGGCATTGCTTCATCTACTAGTTCCAGCAAATCTTCAGCTAATTTAGTAGCAGCTAAAGCACGTGCCAAGGCAGAGGCAGCGCATGCTCGCTCCACCTTTGTTAAAAGAGAAACCGAGGTTTTCATGGTTGAAAAGGCTCAGCTGAAAGTAGAGGAGGTGCGCATGGAGGCAGCTTTAACTGCATTGAGGCAAGAAGGAGAGGTCGCAGCTGCAGAAGCTGAAGCAGTGATTTTGGAAGCAGCAGTAGCAGAGATGGACTCTAAAGCAGGCTTGCTGGTCATTGCAGGTATTCCATGTGACACCAGAGAGAAAAGAACAAGTGACTACGTTGAGTGCCACTCTAGAATGCGTTCTGGTCACCAGTCGTTGCTTCATCCTGAAGGAAACTCTGCAGCTGATCAGCTTCATGGAGCTTCTCCAGCTCTGCCACTCCAAGACAGCATGCATCATTCCACTCACATGGTTGGGGATGGTCCGAATATCCCTCTTTCTTCCGTCAAGCATCACCCTAGCTACGCTGAAGCACGTAGCATGAAGCAGCCAGCTGTTCAACAGCCAATCGTGACGCAGCCACACAGTTTGTCTCCCATGAGGGGACCTCAAACACACACAACCCCGCTCAAGATGCACGCGCCACAGCCATATGTGCCTGACCATACAGGTATGAATGACTTCGCTATTTATATGGCTCAACGTGAGCTTGTGACTTCTGGGATGATCAAGTTTGACGACGGACCAGACAACTACTGGGGATGGAAATCAACCTTCATGAACGCCATACATGGACTGAAACTTACCTGCAACGAAGAGCACGACCTTCTAGCAAAGTGGTTGGGTCCTCAGTCATCAGAACAGGTCAGGAGAATCAGAGCTGTTAATGTCAGTGACCCTGAGGCTGGGCTCAGGATGGCCTGGATGCATCTGGAAGAGTGCTATGGTTCCCCTGAAACGATTGAGAAGGCTCTTTTGGACAAGCTTGAGAGGTTTCCCAGGATTGGAAACAAAGAACCCCTGAAATTGAGAGAACTAGAAGGTTACTTACCCGGCCTTGCTTATTTGGATACATCTCGGGGTGTTAACCCAATAGTGGAGAAACTGCCGTATGCACTCCAGGAGAAGTGGATATCACAAGGTAGCTCATACAAGATACAGAATCAAGTTCAGTTTCCACCATTCTCATTCTTTGTGAACTTTGTCTCGAGAGAGGCTCAGATCCGCAACGATCCAAGTTTCACACTCAGCTCATCCAGCACTGCACCAGTGAAGACAGACAAACCTGTGAAGAGGTATGCTACATCTAGAGGCTACGTTTCATCACACAAAACGGAGATTACGCCCATACCTACCACCAAATCTGTAGAGACCCTCAGCAGCAACCTGGATGTCAACAGACAGTGTCCGATTCACAAGAAGCCTCATCCGCTCAAACGATGCAGAGGCTTTCGAGCTAAGCCAATAGAAGAACGTAAAGCATTTCTTAAGGAGTGTGGAGTTTGTTTCAGATGCTGTGCATCAACTGATCACATGGCTAAGGACTGCAAAACGATCATTGAATGCAAAGAGTGTGACAGCAATAAACATGTGGCAGCACTTCATCCAGGACCGGCTCCATGGACCGCTAAAGAGCCAGATTCAGAGCGTGGCAGGGAGCAAAAGCAAGAAGGGTCTCCTGACATAATCTCCAAATGCACAGAAGTGTGTGGCGAAGCCAACACGTCTCGCTCTTGCTCAAAAATCTGTCTCATAAAGGTGCACTCAAAAGAGCAACCAAATAGATCAATCAAGGTCTACGCTGTACTCGATGACCAGAGCAACAGGTCTCTCGCTCGGTCCGAGTTCTTTGACTTGTTCAACCTTGTAGGTTCAGATTCTCTTTACACGCTTCGCACATGTGCTGGAGTCACAGAGATGTCAGGAAGAAGAGGAACTGGCTTCATCGCTCAGCCCTTGGACAGAAGTCTCAGCGTGCCTCTTCCCACTCTCATAGAGTGCAACCATATGCCCGATGACAGGTCAGAGATACCTACTCCTGCGGCTGCAGAACACCACTCCCACCTCAAGCCTATTGCTCACCTGATCCCTGAGCTTGAACCCGATGCACAGATTCTCCTGCTCCTTGGCCGGGATATCTTACAGGTGCATAAGGTAAGAGACCAGTGTAATGGGCCAAACGACGCCCCTTATGCCCAGAAACTTGACCTTGGCTGGGTTGTAGTTGGAGAAGTCTGTTTAGGCGCAGCACACAGGCCTAAGGGAGCCAGCACATACCGGACTCATGTTTTGGAGAATGGTCGCCACTCTCATTTCTATCGATGTCCCAACCACCTGGTTTTGAAAGAAAGATGCACAGTGAGCCCAAGCAACAAACCTCACAACTGTCAAAACCTGGGTTGCTTTCATTCCACTGACAGCCCAGTTCAGAACACTGGAGATCATTCACTGGGAAGCAAGATCTTCGAAAGAACAGAGGACGACAACAAAGTTGCTCCATCCATTGAGGACAGACAGTTTATCCAGCTGATGAATAGAGAGATGTTCATGAATGATGCTAACAGTTGGGTGGCTCCACTTCCCTTTCGCACACTAAGGCCACGGCTCCCCAACAACAGAGAACAAGCGCACACCCGCTTCATCAGCCTTTGTCGCACTCTCGAAAGAAAACCTGACATGAAGAGTCATTTTCTGGCTTTCATGCAGAAAATCATGGACCGAGATCACGCTGAATTGGCGCCACCTCTGCATGATGGAGAAGAATACTGGTACCTTCCCAGTTTTGGTGTGTATCACCCTTGCAAGCCCGACCAAATCCAAGTCGTGTTCGACTCCAGTGCTTCACATCAAGGCATCTCACTTAATGATGTACTGCTAACAGGTCCAGATTTAAACAACAGTTTGCTGGGAGTACTGATGTGGTTTAGGCGCGAGGAGGTAGCCATCACGGCAGATATTGAACAAATGTTCCACAGTTTCATTGGCAGGGAGGATCATCGCAACTTCCTCAGATTCCTGTGGTTCAAAGACAACGATCCCACCAAAGAAGTTGTGGATTATAGGATGAGAGTCCATGTGTTTGGCAATCGTCCTTCTCCGGCTGTTGCTATCTATGGGCTACGCCGAGCGGCTCTACATGGGGAAGACGAGTTTGGTGAAAACACGAAGCAGTTCATATACAGAGACTTTTACATCGACGATGGACTCAAGTCACTGCCGTCTGCAAGTGCAGCCATTGATCTGCTGAAAGCAGCCCAAGATATGCTTGCCATCTCCAACCTGAGACTCCATAAAATAGCATGAAACCCAGCTGTCATGCAGGCATTTCCATCAACAGACCATGCAAAGGATTTGAGAGACCTCGACTTGGACACCCACTCACCTCTTGTGCAACGCAGTCTTGGATTAAGTTGGGACCTAGTTAAGGATGTCTTCACGTACTGTGCTGAGAACAGTGAAAAGTCGTTCACACGCCGAGTAGTGCTTGCAACCATTAACAGCCTTTTCGATTCACTTGGTCTTGTTGCTCCTGTTATCATCCAAGGAAAGCACTTACTCCGACAGCTCACAAGTGATGTCAGTGATTGGGATGCTCCTCTCTCAGCGGACAAAGAGATGGAATGGATTGTCTGGAGAGACTCGCTGCAAAGTCTATAATAGCTTGAAATCCCCAGAGCCTACACCGCTGCCTGCCTCTCTACTGCTCAACATACAGAAGTCCACGTTTTTTCAGATGCTTCTGTTAAGGCCATCGCAGCAGTGGCATATCTCAAGGTGACTGATGGTGAAGGAAGGTGCCACGTAGGTTTCATCATAGGGAAAGCCAAGTTGGCTCCGACATCTGCCCATACTGTTCCCAGGCTTGAGTTAGGTGCTGCCGTCCTGGCAGTGGAGATCGCTGAACTGGTTGTGAGTGAGCTGGACATCGAACCCAACAACTTTCAATTCTACACTGACAGCAAGGTCGTGTTGGGATATATCTTTAATGAAACCAGAAGGTTCTATGTGTATGTCAGCAACAGAGTGGAACGAATAAGGAAATCCACACGTCCAGAGCAGTGGCATTATGTCCCGACCACCCAGAACCCTGCAGATGTTGCCACCAGGTCAGTGCCTGCAGCTAGGCTCACAGACACCATCTGGCTCACAGGTCCGGAGCTTCTGATACGTTCTGTAGAGACCAGCACCACTGAGGACGCCTATGACCTCATAAACCCAGACAGGGATGTGGAGATTCGATGCCACTCCACCACTGCTACAGAATCTCACAGAGGCCTCGGTTCGCATTGGTTTGAAAGATTTTCTACATGGCGATCTCTTCTCAGAGGTATGGCCTCTCTCATCCATGTTGTTCAGTCCTTTGGGTCAGAGAAAGACAGCGCCAAACAAGAATGCAGTGGTTGGCATCATTGTACTAAGCCTCACACAGCTGATGCATTGGCACAAGCAAAAGCTGTCATCATCGGATGTGTGCAAAAAGAGGCATACAAAGCTGAAGTGTCTTGTTTGGAGAAAGGACAAGTCATTCCTAAAGACAGCCCCCTGCGAAAGCTCAACCCTATCCTTGATGAAAAACAACTCCTGCGGATAGGGGGTCGGCTCCAGCATGCTCCACTTGACATAGAGGAGAAACACCCACTTGTCATTCCTGGTCGCAGCCATGTTGCTACTTTGCTCATGAACCACTACCATGAAAGAGTCCAACATCAAGGTAGAGTCTTTACTGAGGGAGCAATCCGTGCAGCCGGCATCTGGATCATTGGGGCAAGAAGGTGCATCACTAAGATTCTACGCAAGTGTGTCACATGCAACAAACTTCGTGGCAAGCTAGCAGAACAACAGATCTACCATCAGATTGTCTCAGCATGGAACCTCCTTTTACAAACGTAGGCCTGGACGTGTTCGGCCCCTGGACCATCTCCACTCGTCGTACCCGAGGAGGGGCAGCAAACAGTAAAAGGTGGGCGGTTCTCTTTACATGCCTTAGCATACGTGCTGTGCATATGGAGCTTATAGAGTCAATGGACACATCAAGCTTTATTAATGCTCTACGGCGCTTCTTTGCTGTGCGTGGTCCTGTAAAGGTGATTTGGTCCGACTGTGGCACGAACTTTAAAGGAGCCTGCAAAGAGCTGCAAATCCTCCTGCAAGATGAGAGTGACATATCAAAGTATCTCAGTAAGGAAGGATGTACATGGTTGTTTAACCCACCACACTCTTCCCACATGGGAGGAGTGTGGGAGAGAATGATCAGAGTTTCAAGATGGATCCTCGACTCTATGCTATCTCAGATCAGCCCTTCACTTCTCACTCACGAAGTGCTTTCAACCTTCATGGCTGAGGTTTCGGCAATAATAAATGCAAGATCTCTCACACCCATCACGACGGATGCAGACTCACCTTGTCTTCTGACTCCAACAATGATCATGACGCAGAAAGTCTGCACCCCTCTTCCTCCACCAGGATCCTTCGAAAATGCAGATCTTTATCGTCAGCAGTGGAAACGCGTTCAGCACTTGGCAAATGCCTTTTGGGGAAGATGGAGGCGAGAATATCTCTCCACTCTTCAAGCCCGAAGCAAGTGGCAGGATGCACATCCCAATGTCAAAGAAGGAGAGCTGGTGCTACTCAGAGACACTCAGGTAAAAAGGAACCTTTGGCCGATGGCTCTCGTCACCAAGACTCACCCTGGCAGTGATGGAAAGGTCAGAAAACTTGAGTTAAAGGTCACCAAAGGCGGGACTGTTAAGACCTTCTTCAGGCCAGTAACTGAAGTGGTTGTACTTATGTCTTCCTAAGCTTCTACCATGGACAGCTCCTTGGATTGTTTCTAATGTCTGTTAGACTTCATTTAGTAATCAATAGTGGTATAGTGTTCAATACCAGACGGGGAGTGTGATGTGGCTCAGCAGTGACTAGCTTTATTTTGAAAGGTGCCCTTTTAGTTCACCATGCTGGATGATCAAGAGTTTCCTCCACTCACGGGATCCTCACACTGCACCCCGAGACGCAAGCGGCCCGTCTCCTTCACAAACTATACCAACCCAGCAGGCTCCAGACCGGCTGTCCGACCCACCACTCTCCGTAAGGCCGCGGCCCTCTCGTTCACTCCACGTTCAAGCCTTCACAACGCTGGTGCATTCACCCACCCGGTTTCCAGACCCCAGGTGTCTCCTCCATCCAGCAGGGCTTCTACCGGGTCAGGCTGAGCAAGACCCATCGCCGGAGACTCTCGGTCCAAAGGGAGCCCTTGGATTTCACCTGTCAGCAGCACGGGTCCTCGCTCTGGTTCCACGACGATCATCATCGGGGACTCCATCATCAGAAACGTTAAAGTCCAGTAAAACTCTTTTTTCCCGGTGCCACCCTCAACGTGAACACCATGGTAGTCCATGTGGGCACAAATGATATTCCGCGGTAGCAGTCAGAAATTTTAAAACATGATTTTATCCAGCTCTTTAACATTTTAAAAGAGGCAAGAGTGTGGACCTTTATCTCCGGACCGGTCCCCTTGCTTGGCCGTGGGATGGGGCGTTTCTCCAGGCTACTGAGCCTCCACACCTGGCTTTCCACCGCTTGCCAGGAGCACGGTGCTCTTTTTATCGACAATTTTAATCTTTTATGGGAGTGCCGTGACTCTTTTAGGCATGATGGGATCCATCTCAACTTTCGGGGATCACACTTGCTGTCTTCAAACATTTCTCACACCATCCTGCACCACATGAGCAATCAACTTGCCGCTGACCAGCTGGGGTCATCACACACCTGCTCACGTGACTGTCTGACCCCTCATGAATCAGGTACACTCTGCACAACCAGCTCCCCCTATACATCAATCCCGGTCATAATCACTGCCAGGCACTGAATTCTAGTTTTAGGCGATTTTAACCTACATGTGGACAATCAATCAGACTCTTTTACTTTGGACTTTGTGAATATGCTGCACTGTATGAATTTTAACTCACAACAGAGGTCACACTTAGATCTTATCATAATGTATGGACTATCTGCAAATATCACTTCTGTTGTTGATGTAGGGATATCTGACCATTTCTGTGTCTTTTTTACTATCACTGGTTTTATTCAGCAGGACTTTTCAGAACAAACTGTGAGAAAGCGCCATCTTAACACTGAAGTGGCTGCAAATTTTATTGATCTTTTAAGCAAAACTACTGCAGAACTTTTACATTCCTCTTGTGATTTTATTGTAGAAAGTTTTAACAGTAAACTATGGTTAGCAATTGACAAAGTGGCTCCTCTAAGACTAAGAAAGATTACCTCCAAACCAATACCTCTGTGGAAAAATGAGAAAATTAAACAACAAAGCAGAAAGAAATTGGAGAAAGAACAAACTGATGAAAAACCATGAAACCATGAAATACTGCGTGAACAATTGACTATCTACAGCAAGGAAATTAAACACGCACAAGACAAGCACACTTCAAAATTGATATCCGACAACCACAATAACCCCAAAATCCTTTTTCCAACTATTGATCGTTTAACCAAGGCCAATAGATGCCCTTTTTAACTGCATTTTAGACGTGATGGCATAGAATTTTTTACAGCTCAACCAGGACAAAACTGAAGTTTTATCGGTACTGAAGCAAAGAGAGAGAAACTAACTATGAAACTCCAAGCACTGAATTTAAACCCTTGTCAACAAGTTTAAAAACCTGGGAGTTATCATCGATTGTGATCTTAGCTTTGAGCCCCATATTAAAAATATTACTAAAACTGCCTTTTATCATCTTAAGAACACTGCAAAAGTACAGCCGTTTCTCTCTCAAGCCAATACAGAGACATTAACGCATGCTTTTATTACTTGTAGAATTGACTATTGTAACGATCTACTTTCTGGTCTACCTAACAAAAAATTAGATCAACTACAGTTACTACAAAATTCAGCTGCTCGTCTGTTGACAAAGACCAGAAAGAGAGCACACATTACACCCATTTTAAAGTCTCTGTATTGGCTACCTGTGCGCTTCAGAATCGATTTTAAGATTCTTTTACTGGTTTATAAATCTCTTAATGGTCTTAGTCCAGCCTATTTATCTGATTTACTTTTACCTTATGAACCCTCGAGGACCCTCAGGTCTTCTGGGAGTGGCCTTTTAATAATACCAAAAGTCAGAAAGAAGACCCACGGTGAGGCGTCATTTTCTCACTATGGTCCACGTTTGTGGAACAGCCTCCCTAAAGACCTGAGGGCATCAGAGACTGTTCCTATTTTTAAGAGCAAACTTAAGACTTATCTTTTTAATTTGGCTTTTACTTGAACCATTTTTAAATATTTTTCTGCTTATTTTAATGTTACATTTTCTTTTATTTATTTATTTATTTGCTATATTTATTTGTCTATATATATATCTTAACCATTATTTAAGCTATCTATATATTTAATTATGCTTTACTTTTTATTTATTTATTTATTTTTATTTATCTTTTTTATCTAGCTATTCACACATTTTTACAGATTTGTTTTACTATTGTAGTATTATACATTTTTAATGGTTTTCTTCTTTTTCTTTTTATTTCTATTTATTACTATTGTTATTATTTTATTTTATCTTATTTTGTTTTATTGTATTTATTTTTATCTAATTCCTTTCTAACCTGCCTCGAGTGTTTCCTCACTGCTCTATGATGAGATGGCGCTTCCTCAGTTTGTGCTTTGTTTATAATGGGATGGGTGGGACGGAGGGTCAGGGGTGGAGAATTGGGGTCCGGCTGTAGGTGCTGGGGTGGAGGGTTGGGGATGGGCGGAGGGTGTTTGCTTGTTTTTATGTTTTATGTTTTTATGTGAAGCACTTTGTGTTACATTTATTGTATGAAAAGTGCTATACAAATAAAGTCTGATTAATTGATTGATTCTGCCCAGATCTCAATCTGTAAGCTGTCCCATAGTAACACTGCTGTAGAGCTCCACAGATCTTTCCTTTTCAGATGAAGTTGTCAGTTTTAGCTCTGACTGACAGCTTGATGGCAGAAAGACGCAGGGCTTGACCTTTACTCTTGTCAACTGTGTAGATATAATTTATACCTGACTGAGATTTGATCACATGTGAGACAGATGTGCTACAGTCAATCTGATAGCATTCTGATTGCAATGTGTTCTGTTTATGCTTTAACATGTTTGTTAAAACATGTTACAGAGCAGAAAGAAAATGGTAACATTTCATAATTTTCTTTGTTTTGGACCGGGTGTGACCAGGATACAAACTAGAATACACAGGTACACAGGCTGGTTTCCTAATGTTTAAATTAAAATAGAAAACATGATGATTTTATTGAAAAATAGAAATACTCCAACCTGTGTTACAGTTAAGCCACTGCTTCAGGACCCCAGTGTGTAGAGGAAGTGAAGAGAGGTGAGAGCAGTGAAGGACCTGCACATCAGGGGATTCATGTGTCAGGGGATGCAGGTCAGGGGTGGATATCCATTTACAGTTTGCAGTTCTGTCCATCCTGACACTTTTATACCATGAGCAGCTGCTCCAGCAGCAACAGTGTGACTGTCCTCTAACCTCTTCCACATGTACACACAAACACACACTGAACGCAAGCACACCTTCAAGAACGCTGTACACACAATACATAAAATAGAGGCATATATGCAATAAACACACATGCACAAATCCACATGCATCAGGCACGCATTCATACAGGCACGCATTCATACACACAAAAAACATACAGTAGTCTGGTGTGCACTAGCATCCAAACACTGGTTAATCCATGAAGAATGATGATTTATGACCAAACTGAGCTGAAACACAGAATTCTAAATCTGTTAAGTAGTCATTTGAAAGAAAATTAAAGGGTTAATTTAGCCATCATATGTCTGAGAAAATAACCAATGACAATAATAGTGATGGTGACCATAGACTGGACTCTGTTACAAACCAGATGTTCAGACTTTTAAAGGAAAGATGCTATAATCTGAATTGATGCAGTGTTTGAGTTTACAAATGGAAGTTAAACTACATGTCAACCATTCCCCTAAATCACTTCAGAAACAATGGCAGTGTAATGGGGTATGCATTCCCCTTTGTCACCACATCAGACATGCACACATACTGAAACATAGTGTAGTTCGATTTGTAGAGGCACAACTCTGTTGCCTTAGGTATGCTGAAAGCAAAAGTCATTTTTCAGTCCAACTGCCTCAGTGGTTAATACAGGAAGCATTATGATTTATGAGCAAACTGAGTTGAAGGACAGAACTGAGCCCCATAATTTTGAATCATAAGTAAACATTTGTGGCAGTTAAGTTAAAAAAAAAAAGAGAGACGAAATGAAAGGGTTAGTTTAGTCATGAAGAGTGCCTTGTCATGTTTGAGAGTATAACCCTGATGAGGTGTCATGAATTCCCTCAACATGATACGAGTAAAAACCTGGAATCCCATTAGAGACATCAGGACAGGTCTTACTTGGAATCAGGTTGTTTTTTTTCAGATAAATCCCATCTCTGTTATACATGAACAATTATCAGTGAGTGTCTCTTGGTCCTCTGATTAGGAATCTCCGCATCAGGGCAGCCCAGCTCGCCAGACATACATCATCAGCATCTGTGAAAGAGTTTCCACTTTCTCTAGGGAGAATGAATTGACCATAAGGACTCTCAGTCCCTTTCATCTGCTCCCATTTGGCCCTTTGCCATGGTTGGTACTGTGCTGTGGGAGAGTGCAGCCTGCACTCTGTATTAAAAATCAATGCTCTTTCCACTGAAGGAAAGTAAGCCAATCTGTTACTGCTGTCCATTTTGGATATGCAGGCTCCAAAATGGACAGAGCTTATCTTCTGAGGTGCATAATGTGCTTGATGAATTTCAACAGGAGGGAACGATTTACAAACACTCAGTTACATGTGCTTCAATAGCTTTGTGTAGATTTTGGAGTAGTTTTAATACTGTTAAGTTGTTACTCTCACTGGAGCAATACATTGCATTAACATAGATATGACTTATAATGAATTATAACTTCAATTGTCTTGTGGATGCTCTTGACTAGTTATAAACTAGAGGTTGACTGATGGGGCTTATAACACATTATCTATACTCACCTGTACACACACCTCAACAATCAATCATAGTAAGAACTCATAGTGTGTTATGACAGCAAGTTATAATTTTAAAACCTCATCTCTGAAAAAGTTATCCCACTGTTTAAAATGTAAATAGAAACAAAATGTGATGTGAAACTCCATATTGAATTGAAAGTGCTACATTTACTCAGAGTTCATAGTACCTTACTACCCCTCTAGAACGCTGCACTCTCAGAATGCTGGGTTCCTTGTGGTTCCTGTAGTTTTCAAAGGTAGATTGGGAGCCAGAGCTTTCAGCTACCAAGCTCCTCTTCTGTGGAACAAACTACCATTTTGGGTTCGGGAGGCAGACACGGTCATCACTTTTAAGAGTAGACTTAAGACTTTCCTTTTTGATAGAGCTTATAGTTAGGGCTGGCTCAGGTCATCCCTTAGTTATGCTGCTATAGGACTAGACTGCCGGGGGACTCCCTCTCCCTCCTTTCTCTCTCTGTCTCTCTCTCTCAGGGTTATGCCTAGCCAGGCACGGTACTGGTTGAAGATGTAGTCACATCTCCCTTTACTGAAAACTCTACTCAAATCTCTCTCTCTCTCTCTCTCAAGTTTTTCTCTCGCAAGTTTTTCCTCACTCGAACCGAGGGTCTAAGGACAGAGGGTGTCACTCCCTGTACAGATTGTAAAGCCCTCTGAGGCAAAATTTGTTTTGTGAATTTGGGCTATACAAATAAAATTTGATTTGATTTGATTTGATTTGATTTGATTTAATTTATAACTTATCAAACGTTGAAACTAAAAAATGAGATTGATTTTGGAAAATGATATGCCCATTGAATTTGAAACAGGTTGGGTTAGGGTCACGTTTACTACTCTGTTCATCAGCTCTTCTATTAACAACACTCTATGTTGACCAACTGAGGAGTCTTTAACAAGCTGGATGGTCCCTCTCCTCTTTAACCAGCAGGACGCAGCATCCATGATTTCCAAACAGAATTTTGAATTTGAACTTTTTCACTTCACCTCAGTCCATCTTAAATGAGCTCTGGTCCACAGAAGGCGGCAGCGTTTCTGAATCTGGTTTATATACAGTTTCCTTTTTGCATGGTAGAGATCTGTCATTTGTGGATGCATTGATGAACTGTGACTCACAGACAATGTTTTTTGGAAGTGTTCCTCAGTCCATGCAGTGATGTGATGACAGAATCATGTTTGTTTTTGAACATTCAGTATTGGTTTTAGGCCTTGTGTATGGAGATTTCTTCTGATTCTCTGAATATTTTATTGATTTTATGAACTGTAGGGTGTAGAAATCCACAGATTTTAATTTTACATTGAGAAACATTGTTCTTGAATTGTTGCACTATTTTCCAGCACATTTTTTCACAGAGTGCTGAACCCCACCCCATCTTTTCCTCACAAAGGCTCAACCTCTCTGGATGTTTTTTTTTTTTTCTTTTGTATTTGGTCATGTTAAACTTTACGTTACAACTTTTTTAAAACATGTTGCTGGCATCAGATTCAAAATGGGCATATTGATTTTCAAATGCACCATGTGTGGAATCCTGGTCACAAATACAGATAAAATGGAAACTATTTAACTATGTAGCCTACCTATATATGGTAGAAACACATAAACCAAGGAATAATGACCAGATGTGAGCAAATTTATCAAATCTGGTGCAAAACACTCACGGCCACAATACAGCTTTGTGGCTGCGACGTTACATAGGCGTGTCTGGTGGAACCAAGATGTAAGGATTCATTCCTAAAGCAGATTTCACTTGGAAGTATGTGCATTTTGACATCTTACATAATAACGCTAAAAGTCTTGGCAGTCTTAGCTTTATTGGCTTTCAATGAAAATGTTGCTTAATGTTGTCTGGACAAAGAAACAGACCTATGGACCAACATCACCATCCATTACCAGGCCCAGCACACCTTCAAAGACAAAGAAGAGTACAACAAAATGATGGTCAAAATAATCCAGTCTAGTTTGATTTCTTTCTTTCTCTGAGTTTCTAATGTGCCCATTACTCATTCACTCCTAATGACTAAGTCATTTCTATGCTTAATTGCATGGCTCAATCAATATTTAGTCTCATCTTGTGTTTTCTTTGATTTGGTTTATTATAGTACATCAGTCGGTCTTGGACATGATGAAAAACGACTCCTTCCGAAGGATTACAGGCCATCTAATATCTGCACAGGGATGGTTTGTTATGTGTCTTTGAATTTAATTTGGCTTCTTTAAGTGTATTTCAATAGCTTCTGGAATTGTGGCTTGCAGTTGTAAAAATCCATATATGAAGCATTTATAAAAATGACTGAAAATAAATATCCATAACTATTAGAAAACCCAGATTAAAAACAGCACATTTTCTTCATTAATGTTGAAGTGTCCTATCTGTCCCATCTGTCCTCCAGTATCTGTCCAACACTGACACAAAGTCATGTTTCAGTATTTTCAGGTATTCTCCATGGTATTTTAGAGTTTGTCATTTCCTGATAAACCATAAAAAGTTGTTGATGATGTCATCCTGCACTTGGGGGTGTGTACTAATTTTACATCCAATGAAATGCTTTCTCTCTTATGATGCCGCTGGAGTGGAGTGCTTCCTGTTTGATCCAGTCTGTGAGTGATTGTGAGGGCTGCTACAGTCATCTATGGCCGGGCCTCACTGATTACTGTACAAAAGCACAACTTTAGAACTTTATTCAGTGATTTGGGTGAAACTGGATCAGATTTTATACACAATATGTTTGCTGGTTTTCCCTCTGATGTCCTGACTCACCCCGGGAAGTCAGGAGAAAAACCTCAGTAGGCTACTGTATTCCCTGCCAGGCTGACAACCGCTCAGCAGTTATTTGGTCTTGGGTCAGGCCGTGTTTACTGGAAGTTAGACACAGAATCTAGATCAGTGGTTCTCAAACTTTTTACACCAAGTACCACCTCAGAAAATACTTGGCTCTCCAAGTACCACCATAATGACCAACACTATACAGTAGCGTAGTAGGTCTAAGTATTCATCAAAAACAAGGCAGAGGTTTTATTCCTAAAGAACTATATTTAATATTGTCAGCCATTGTAACATTTTACACAGTTTGAACAGTAAGACTGCGCTTAAATATAGGAAAAACAAAAAACAAAACTGTACTTAAATAATGATTAAATTAAAATGTATTGCACATAAAAGTTAAATAAACATTGTACTTAAATAAATGTAAAAAAACAAAACAAAAAACTGTTCTTAAAGATTAAATAAAACTGTACTGTACTTAAATGTTAAGTAAAAAATGCACTGTATTTGATTTAAAAAAATCAAAACAAGGTGTATGCATAGCTGCAAGTAACAGTTCTTGCTGTCTCAACTTCACACACTGCTGTATGGCTGCTTTCTGAAACAGAAACACACACACAAACACAGAGGAAGAACAATAAGATTAAAAATACAACAAAAGTGAGGAAGAGAATTAAGAATAACAGCTGTAATTAAACATATACAGACTATTGATGATAACTTATATGAGCTTAATGTGATGGGTGTGCATGCCTCTGTGAAAACAGTCCTGCAATGTCTGGGTCAATGGAGGTCAGCTTCAGTCTCAGGTTTGGCTCAGCATCCACCCTGCTTCTGTACTTTGTTTTTATGACAACAAGTGAAGAGAAGCCTTTCTCGCACAGATAGGTGGTTGCAAAAGGAAGGAAAAAGCGCACTGCCTTGTCAGAAAGCACAGGGTATTCACTGTACTGCTTCATCCAAAAGTCCAACAAAGTGTGCTTTCTGAAAGATGCCTTCAGTGTTTCGTCACAAGACAGCTCTATTAAACTCTCCTGCTCAACAACAGTTAAATCCATTGAGGCCACGTGAGAGGTGTCGATGTTGAAAGGGTTTCTCATCCAGCTGCTAGCTTCAGCTCCAGGCATCACTGGGAAATAATTGCGGAACTGTTGTCTGAGTGATGCGAGGTGTGCAGCGATGTTCTCCCTGACTCCATCATCAAGCATCAGGTCATTATCAGACAGAAAACTCTCCAAAGCAGGGAAAGTTGAAACATCACCTGTCCTGATTTTGATTTCAAATAACTTTAACTTTTTCAGCAGTGAATTAATTTTGTCCTGCACATCAAAAACATTGATGGAGAGTCCCTGGAGTCCCAAATTCAGTTTGTTTAAACGTGAGAAAATGTCAGACACATATGCCAGCTGACTGAGCCACACAGCATCCTCAAAAATGTCTGACAAGGGGAAATTTGTGTCCTGCAAGAACATCTGGACCTCTCTGTGCAATTAGAAAAGCCTCGAAAGCACCTTTCCTCTTGAAAGCCACCTTACTTCAGTATGAAGCAAGAGTTGGACATGCTCACTACCCATCTCCTCGCAGAGCACATGAAATAAGCGAGCATTCATCGGTCTGGCCTTGATGAAGTTCACAGTTTTTACAGCAGAGTCCAGCACAGACTTCAGGTCATCAGGCATCTTCTTCACTGCCAGCGCCTCACGATGGATACTGCAGTGAGTCCAGCGCATCTCAGGTGCCACCTTTCGGATGCGAGCTGCTACCTGGCTGTTAAGACCTCGCGCCGTCTGCACACACACCCACACACTTTTTCCAGTCCAGTCCGCTCTCTTGGATAAACGCGTTCAGTACCTGGAATATGTGCTCTGCTGTAGTTCTAGTCTCAAGTGACTGACAGAACATAAAATCCTCCTGAGCTGCACCCTTATATTCATATCTCATATAAACCAATATATTGGCCAAATCTGCAACATCTGTAGTCTCATCAAGCTGTATGGCAAAATATCGACTGTTCTTAATGCGCTCAATCAGTGTGTCTTTTATTCTCCTTGACACGGTGTCATTTGAAAGTGGCACCAAGTTTAACTCTCTGGCAGCTTTCTCTCTACACATGATCCGTGTCACCTCTTTGGCTAAAGGTAAACACAACTGTTCCCTGATTGTGTGCGGCTTGCCGGCTCTGGTGATCTGGAGGCTGGCACGATATGAAGCTTCCTGTGCTTTGGCTATGCGTGTACCATAGGACTGAATGGTGGACTTTGACTGCTTCAGTTCATCACATTTTCGTAAAAAAAAAATCCACTGGTTTGTCGTTAAGTGCCCTGTGTTTGGTTGTAAGATGCCGTTTGAGATGCGATGGTTTCATGCATTCATTGCTCAAAACGTCGCCACATACCACTGCGGCCTGGGCTCTCCCTCTCTCCCGCTCCAAATAAATCCAAATTTGATATAGTTTTCGTCATATCTCCTCACTGGTTTGTTCCGGTAGTTGTTGCTAGCAGCTGCTCTGGGGGCTGCTCTGGGGGCTTCACTGGGGGCTTCACTGGGGGCTGCTCTGGGGGCTTCACTGGGGGCTGCTCTGGGGGCTTCACTGGGGGCTTCACTGGGGGCTGCTCTGGGGGCTTCATTGGGGGCTTCACTGGGGGCTTCACTGGGGGCTTCACTGGGGGCTGCTCTGGGGGCTTCACTGGGGGCTTCACTGGGGGCTGCTCTGGGGGCTTCATTGGCGCCACCAAAGTAGCTGCTGTGTGCACCTGCACCCTGCCCACACTCGTCCTCTTCAGTTCTCGCTCTCTCCTGGTCCATACTTCCCTTCGCAGACTGAAGCCACGACAGTAGTTTAGACGTCTTCATTATTAAAAACCTCCACCTCTTGCCATCACCTCTTGCCTGTAAGAGCTACTGTGAATAACTGTTGATGTCAACGTCAACGGCAGTTTCAAACGCTACATACTGCTACCCAGAAGCACTTGCAAACTTTTTAAAAGTCTTAACTTAATTTGTATCTCTTTTCATTTTCTTGACATCGGTTGATAATATATTTTCATCCATTCTAATATGTTCGATAGTATTTCATGTTTTAAATTTATTTTATTTTATTTATATTTATTTCAGTGATTCTTTGGCGTACCACTAGTGGTACTGCAAACACCAATCAATATCTGTGGCAAGTCCCTCCCTATCTGCCTGTTTTTACAGGAAACATGTAAAAATGAGGAAGTATACTACTCTACTTCCTGGGAACAGAAACTGAAACAACCTTACCAGAATATCTTCACATTTAACTTGCAGAAAACAGGTTGACTTTTATTCAGTCACCAAACCAAAATTATTATTTAACAAAGAAAAGTCAGGGTGCGGCTCTTCACATAGCAGCCAGAGCTGTGGAGGGAAAGTTAACAAGGTTAACAATAAAAAACAGAATTTCTTTGATTTGCTCATGCCAACAAATTCATATCAAATTCTGCAATATATAATCAAAAATATTTAAAAATAAATAATGAAACGTACACATGTATTTAGCTTAAGATGTTTCCACACATACAATCATCCAGTGAAAATAATATCCGCTTACTCATAGATCCTTATCAGGGTAGCAGGGGACTGGAGCCTATACAGGCTGGCATTGTGTGAGAGGCAGGGTAAACCCCAGACAAGCACATGTAGAGAATTCCACCCTAAAATATATTACATTGTTAAAAAATGTCACCGGTTTTGTACATCGTTTTTATATTCAGCTGTGCATTGTTCTCTTATTTTTGTGACACATTTCTAAACCGTAAATTTCACAGCCCGGCTCAAAGACTGAGACAAGAAAGGAGACAACACGAGGTGGAAGTGAAGAAAAAATTATTTACAAAAATGCAAATCAGGAAAATGTGTAGCCGTCAGTACGTCAGTAACGTGAAGCATGTATGTGTGTGTGACTGAGTGTACGAAGAGAATGCAACAACAAAACACACGCTGTCATTATGCCAGAGCCAGAACCAGAAGCAAAGTTGTAACCTGAACCAGAGAACCAAAACCAGAGTGTCCAAGAACCAGAACCAGAACAGAGCAGAACAGAACAGGGTATCAACTGAGAGCCTGCAGAATTAGGGAGACCTTTGTGGGGAGCTACAGACCAGCCAGGGTGCAGCTCCTCTAGCTGATGACCTGTCCATTCAGCGCCTGCAAGATCACCACAAGGAGAGCAACAGGGACACCTGGTGGACAGGTGGAGGGGTCATCACAGTTTAAATAGGTAAAGATACTTCAAAACTGGGAACTGGGTTGGCAGGGTTGCAGGATGCGTTCAGGTACCTGAATGTAATTGGCTAAGGGAATGACCAGCTCATAAACTACAGTGAGCTGGTCAGAGAATCTGACTGCACCACAGCACCATGCTTTTTATTTTTCACTGCATCAGACCAATTTGTGCAGCGGCCCACAGGCAAACCTCCTTGTACTCCTGATGGTCACTGAGTATTTATAAGTGGTGTCATACAAGGAAACAGTGATAAGTCTCCGGGTAAGATGAGTAGCAGCTCAGTCTAAAGGTTTCCTGTGGGGTTTGACCTTGGGTAGCACTATGGAGCTGATTATGTGCGAGTGTGTCACAGTGCACAACAACACACACGATAAAAACAGTCCCGAAATGGTTTCCTGCCAACATTGTACCATTCTGTAAAGATGAACAGAAACAGTTCTGAATTTAAATTAAAATCAACTTTGCAAATGTTTTTTTGAGGAAGGACATAAATTCAGCACATTTGTTTGAGTTCAAGGGTGCACACATTCTGTTTACCTAACAAAAGGTAGTGAATGTATAGAATGAGTGAACTGAAAACAAACTGACAATCAGTGAACGTGGGTGCTGACAGTAACTCCTCCTTGGGGAAGTTATGGCCGTGCATTGTTTTCCATAAATAATAACTCTGCCAAGACGCTGCAATGCAAAACACTTGTTTTAATCCCCACTGGTCATCATCATCATGTGATGATGATGATGATACAGCTGGTATGCAGCACATGATTCAAATATAGGAAGCACCTAATCAAGAATTCTAGAGGTTTCATGCTGTCATTACATAAATGATGGAACTACAGTACATATATATCGGACACTTACCAGATGCTCCATTTTGGAGTCTGCAACAACAGCCATTAATTCACTGAAAAATGTCATAACAGTTCTTGCTTTTTGGCATTTAGTTATTAATGTTGTGAATGTCTCCAAATACATAATTCAATGTTTAAGTGCATTGTTATCACATTTAAATGAAATGTTAAAATCACTTTAAGTTCATGAGTTTACTTTGAAAGGCATTTCTCTGTAATGTCTTATTGGCTGTGAGTTTGATGTACTCAATGTTCAATACTTTTTCATAGGAAGGTGAAACTATATGGATTTATGGACATGGATTATCATGGTTACCTAACAAAAGCTTTCTTAAATGTTTTTGCATTTAATATAATTGATGGCAGTTAAACTTATTGTGACACATACATACATTTTGAGCATACATGGCCATTGTAGACTTTTTCTAAATACAGCTGGTATGCAGCACATGATTAAAACCAACAAATCAGGGATTCTAGAGGTTTCATAATGGGTATTTGCATGATCCTCAGCTTCCACATACCAAAAGTTAATGTCAAAATATAGCAGACTCCTGTGGCATCTGTTGTTTTAAAGGCTCACTGTATGAACACAATGATTAATATTTAAGTTGATTTTACATAAATGAAAACAGAGTTATGAATGTCATAGAGACATTTGAATGTTACCCATTGGACCTTTAAGCATTTCTGTTTCTCCTTCCTCACCTTGCGCTGCTTACCCACCTTGGGCCATACTCACAAAACACCTGAGGCTAAAAGTAGCTACTAAGTGGCTGTTTTTCTTCTTTTTTTCTCTGTCAGTTTCTGTCAGTCAGGTCAGTCTGAATTTTAAGAACTTTTGGTGTAACTGTGAAGGAGTCGACACATCAACTAACTTGAAAGCTCTAAACACTCCTCTTGCAATTGTATCAGAATTAATGACCTGCAATCTGATTGGCCACCCTGTGTGCCCCCCCCCCTCCCAGTGGTCATTGACTCGTGGTAATGTCAATCATTGTGCAAAGCTCTTTACCGCAAAGCTGAAATCTTGTGTGACTAGACTGTGTTAAGAACTCATGAAGGCTTTTATTTTGGAAAAAAGACAAAGGAAGTGGCTCCGCGGCACCGCAAATGAACTTGTGTAACTTCACCAGTCACGGACTTTTTTGCAATGTGATGCTCGGAGGTGCCCCGAGTTAAGGTAAGAACAAAACACTACAGGTTCTTTAAGACTGTCACAACAATGTTTTGCCAACTTCTGTTCCATTTGGGAATAATTTGGTTCAATTTGCATGGAAAACTGTTCTTAAACAACACTGCAGGTGTGTTTTACTTTAGTTAGCTCTCCATCTGGATAAACGTAAACATTTCAGTAACTATTTCAGTAACGTTAGCATCTGTTGTGTGTTTTGCGTTTTGCGACATGAATTAACAGTCAACAACACAGTATCATATCATTGTTGCTACTGTGGTGTTGGTACAGTACAAATAACATGTTGCTTTTCATTGTGTTTGTGGACACGTTTTCAATGTAGACTACAGTATGAAACGAAGGCAGGGAGATATCTCCAATTGCTTAGAAAATTAGCAGGGAGAGTGCAGGTGACCAGCAGGAGTGTGAGAGTCAAGCTGAATGCAGTTAGGCAGCTAACACAGACCAAAATTTCCAGGGCCAGACCAGCACTCATGGACCTCCAGGTGAAAATGCAGGTATTAGGGAAAAGCTTTAAAATGTGTAATGTGGTGTTCTGCACAATTTTACAGTTATTCAGTGAATGAAGGAATTTAAATACCTCCTTTTAAAGGTACAGTGTGTAATATTTATGGTGATTTATTAACAGAAATGGAATATAATACATATAACTATGTTGTTAGTGCTATATAGTCACCCTATGAAACGAGTCGTTCCGTTTTTATTACTTTAATTTCGCCTTTTTATGTACATATACCGCGGGTCCCCCCTACATGGAGGCTGACATCTTGCGCGGCACAGTAGCGATTCGCTTATGTGACGTAGAGGAGGAGGAAGCCGTGTTTACTGGTCGCTAACGGCTAACAGCTAACTTTGTTGTGTTTTGTTAGTTTGAGAAGTTACATTTAGACAAACGGAGGAACACATTTATTATTTAGCACAAGAACGGCCAAGAGAGCAGGAGTCTGTGCATCAAAGAAGAGAAAACATTAAGAAGAAAGACGAAATTGGGGCTGAGGACGGCAGAAAACACGGATAAACATGCTGTGGACTTTCTCTCACAGATATCACTGATGACGGATTAATGTTTTCAACGTGACGCCGAAGTTTTCTGTTTTCATCTGGAAAGGTAATTCAGACTAAAGTTAAGTGTGTAAATGAAAACTGTTGTTTGAAAGCTTTAGCCAGAGCATAATCACCAAGAATAATGTCTCTCTGTGTCCGTGTGTCGCGTTTAGCTTTTGTTATTTGGACAGCAATTATGCCGTGATGTTACGGACATCAGCTGATCATCTGATTTCAATCAAAGTGTAACAAGATAGAGAAAAGTTTTGAAGCTAACGTCAGTCAGACACAGAGATGATATTTTACAGTCTTGGTGAAAAATGTTTATTTACGTGATATTATGGAGATCAGCTGATTGTAACGTGATAGTAAAACGTTTTGAAGCTAACGTAGGTCAGACACAGTGTTGACATTTTACCGTGCTGGTGGAAAACGTTTATTTACGTGATGTTATGGGGATCAGCTGATCTCAATCAAAGTGTAACGTGGTAGAAAAAAGTTTTGAAGCTAACGTCAGTCAGACACAGAGATGACAGTTTACAGTCCTAGTGGAAAATGTTTATTTAGTGTAACGAAATGATGAAATGTAAACCCGGTGCAGTGCACAGCATTGTTTGCTTTCTCAACTATTTTACAGAAACGTGCAGTGTATTTGTTTTAGTGCGTTTTTTACCGTGCACACACGTATTACTGTAGATCAGTTCGTAGACTGACCAGTGTCTGATCAACATGTCTAAAGACGTGAAAACGTCGCTGCATGATGTCTGATATTTATATGATCAATCAGTAACGTTGCTGACGTTTCCCAGTTAGTTAGTATTGAATAACTGATAATCAATGCTTGAAATGTTTGTAATTACAGTTTCAGAAGGCTGTACAAGAGAGATGCCAGAAGATACAGCGTATACACCCTGAAACCTGAAAAAACAGATGACTGCAGAGGGCTCAGTGTGATGCCCTGAACACCAGCACCAAGTGAGGAGAGGCCGAGGTAAGTGGCACACACACACACACAGTAAAATGGCATTATGTTCAAAGAACTGTAGAGAACTATAATAAAGCAAATGAACTTTATGTGTGATGTCACTGTCTTCAACAGGACCAGTTTCCTGCAGCTGCTGATTTGGAAAGATCCACGCAGAAGTTCACCAGGCATCTTCCAACAATACATCTCTGAATCATGGTGCTCATGTCTGTCAGGATCATAGAATGAAAGAGCTGCAGCACACCGATACACTCAGTTTTTACTGCTCAAAAAAGTTGTTTATATGATCGTGGCCAGCAATTCTCATTCTACGTTCAGACTGAAATGGACAGCCAGCGATGTAAATCTAAAAGAAGAAATATATCTACAAAGTCTTGTTGTTTTTCACATTAGCGTTTTTTGTGTTGAACTTGTAAATTAGGCTGCAGCTGCCCTGTTATGTAAATATACATATAAATAAACACAATACAAGCCACTATAATCTGTAGTGGTAACAATGACACTGCTGGGAAGTACATGTTCATATGTATATCATTGAAATAAATACAGCACATACATCTGTTGATCATGTTTTATTAATGACTGTTCATGAAAACCAACATATTTCAACATTATAATTCTAGACTAAATATGTGTGTGTGTATATAATGTCTGTGCTGGTGCATCATCAGAGGCCCTGTCTGCCTCTCCAGCAGCTCGGTCGTGAGCTCACTGTGCTCCTCCAGGTTCATCTCTTCAAGTCTCTGAAGACAAAAACACAGAAAAACAAATATGAGGCTTTATAAGTTTTATGACATTATGTTGGAAATGTGATACTACAGATTAGTTTGTAGGCTGATCAGCGTTTGATCAGCATGTCTAAAAAATGTGTAAATATCACTGCATGATGTCATCATGATAATTATGTAATCATTTTGTAACCAAGCAATGTCACTTTACAGCATGATACAGTAATATTTTATATGTAAAGCACAGAGCTGCTCTATGATGCAGACCAGGTCAGAATATAATAACGATACAATAAGTTTATACATACACACCTCAGTTACTGCTCATAGAAATGAAAACTGTTGTTTCAAAGCTTTTTAATATTTTATAGTAATATTTTCCTGTGTCAGTGATAAATATGTAACTGCTGCAGGATTTATGTAAACTAGACTTTAGCTTCACTGTTTGGTCAGACAGGTCGGGGTAACATTACGGAGATCAGCTGTCTGCTAACAATGATGTCAATCGAAGTGTAACCATGGTAACACATCAAACTGCAAACTAACGTTACCGTGACAAAGCATGGAGCTGCTACGTGTTTTATTGATGTTGGTCAGATTATAATAACTTTACATAAAGTTTATAAACTTACCTCCGTCACTGCTCTTCAGCCCGTTAGGCCTCCCCCTCCTCCTCCTGCTCTGGTGTCGCTGCGTCCCCGGCGGCTGACCTCTTCACCTGGACACTTTGCAGCGCCAACGGAGAGAAAAACTTGTCTGCTATCAGACTTAACTCTGATAATATATTAGTTTATTAGCTTTACGTTTAATATTAGCTTTTATTAGCATGAAGACCAGCTTGCAAACGCTAGCCTTGAGGGGCCGCCTGTTCGCTCGAGCGAAAAAGTCGTAGCTTCTCCGTCACGTGGCGTGTTGCGTTGACACGTAATCGGAAATTACAGAATCTAGCGAACAGCGTTCAAATGCAGTCGGAAATTACAGAATCTAGCGAACAACAATCTTACACTCTGCACCTTTAAATCACAGTATAAAACTGGCACTATGCACTTAAAATTGTGTATTTGTTAAATATCTGCAATTCATGCTATATATTATTAAAAAAAATAATAATCATGTACACTTTATTAAAAATAAAATTAAATCATGTATGTTCAATTAAGAATAGAATTAATTAAGTGTTGACTGTCAATCAATACTTTCAGATGCACAAAGGGAGAGGACTGACCCTGGTGATGACCATGCTGAATGAGATGACAGCTGCAGCAGCTCCAGCAGTTGCAGCAAGTGGTGCTTAAAACTGATTCCAGCACACTGCACTCATATGTTTACTGTACAAAGCTGAGCACTACTGATGTTAAGATATTGTTGTTACTGTTCTAAATTTCATTGTGATGATTGTGTGATAACTACACAGAACACTGAGCTTTTTATTCTATTTTTTTAAATTATATTTTACATTTTTATTTTATTTATTATTATAGGATATTGATGTTACATTGTAAGAATTGAAGTGGTGCTAAAAACTGATTACTACACAGAACACTGCTATGTTCACTGTACAGAGCTAGAAGCACTAACGTCTGACTAACTGTACAGCAAACATCCTAGTGTTCTGTGTGTTACCACTTGGTAAGAGTACACCCAGCAGATTTAATGTGGTCAAGAAAAGCAAGATGAAAACATAAACGGTGTGTAACTGTACAATATAAATATTAAAGTGGGCGATCAGTGGCAGCCTTCATTTTTGTTACTTTTGGGCGCCCCCCCCCCCCCCCCCAGATTAATTGTTGTTACCCCCCGTGCCCCCCACCAGAAAATTCTCTGGACCCACCCCTGTGACCAGCCAATCAGACCAGATCAGAGTGGGAGAGTTACATTCAATGGCCTCATACTTAGTATTGTTTACATATATTATATATACACATACATTAGCATTTTATGTTCTATCATTCAATGGTTGTAATGTTTACTGTCGTTGGAACAGTCCATTATTATTATTTTTTTATTCATAAAGTCATCTTAATACCAGCAATGGTAAGAGTAGTAGTTATAGTTGAAGATACAGTGAAGTGTATCAGTCTCTGCAGTAGCTTCCAGCTGCAGCAGTCGGTTCAGTGTCTGACTGAGGGAGTTTTTTATACAATGCTTATTTACTGTGTGAACACATACTGAGTGTCGATGTGGTTATCACTCTTAAAGTAGTAAACTGCCGCATCTTCACTCTGAACTCCACTGATGGTCAGAGTGAAGTCAGAGTTTGATCCACTGCCTGAAAAACGAGCTGGAATCCCTGATGGTCACTGATTTACTGAGTAAACTAGCAGTTTAGGACTTTCTCCATCTTTCTGTTGATAGCAGGCTAAACAGTATGCACTGCTACAGCTATCAATGTGAGGGCTGGTCTTACAGCTGATGGTGACAGAGCCTCCCAGAGCAGAGCTCACTGCTCCAGGCTGAGTCACTGTGACCTGGCCTCTGGACTCTGAGGATACAGAGACAAAAACATAAAGCAACATCATGGTTTTATGGGCTTCATTTCACAGGGACGGATGTTCATAGAGGAGAGGAGTTTGATTCTCTGAACTTTACCTATGAAGCAGCAGCAGAGGAGAGTCCAGATGAGGACGGAGATCAAAGTCATGTTTTTGATGAGGAGGATTTCTGTGGCTTCTGTTGTCATGAAGGACAGCTGTCAGTCATCCAGTGTTCAACTCTCAGGACTATAAACTCTCCCAGAGCACTGGAGCATGGTGCTGCTGATGCAAAGTGGCTATCTATGGAAATGCTCTGACTGACTACAACAGGGACTTTGATTACTCTGATGATCAATGGATCAATCAATTATTTGAGTATTGATTAGGAATTTTCTAATACCTATTTCATATGATTTAGGCTTTAATCAAGATATTTTGTTAGATTCATGGTCAAATAAATTAACATGGATTTCATAGGAAAATTAAAATTTTAAAATAAAAATATAGTCTGGGAGCAACCCAGGAGCTGACCTGGTAGAGCATGTGCCCCATGAATCAAGGCTTAAAGTCCTTACCACAGTGGCCCCTGTTCAATTCCTGTGTCCAGTCTATGTCTGCCCAGTTAAAACCTTCAGCGATTGCAAAATATCAACAGTCTATCAAGGCTTCATCCTTTCACCCATCAGCATGCACCTGCCAAACCAAAGCAGGCTGACAGGGTTAATACATGTTATCAGGTCAAGGCTTGTCCCCAGCAGACCACAATTCAAGTTCCAGAGAACAAACCTCAGCAGTGCATGAGCAGCATGACGAAGCAGACCACCAAGCTCAAAGCAGATGATGATGAGACTTATGATGATGTATTGAAGAAGTTAAGGGAAATATCGGCCAAGACTTGCATTGTGGTTGAGGCCTCCCCCCAGGCCACAATTCAAGTCCCTCAGCTTGAGCTACAGCAATCCGGTATCAGTGAGACTGAGCAGGCCACCGCCCACGAGACAGACGATGAGGCTTTAGCAGCTCTGTTAGAGCAGTTGAAGAAAATGCATGCCAAACCCTGCAGTGGAGTAGAGGCTTCACCCCAGCAGGCCTTGATTTACGTCTTTGAGCCAGAGCATCAGCAGTTCAGAAGACAAACAGAGCAGATCACCAAACTCAAACTCCGTAGAGAGGGATCTCTCTTTGAATTGCCTCTCCCAAGGTTTCTTCAAATACGGAATTTTTCTTAGAGAGCATAAGCTACCTGTAAAGGCAGGACATTGTACAAGACCTTTGGGCAATCTTCACCTTGTCCTCAAACTTACCCAACCCTGTTTTCATCTGTTTACTCCAAATTAAAAACAGAGATGATATATATAGACATATATGCATGTGTGTACACGATATATACACTTAATTACACATGATGTGTCTCCTTGGGCAATCATTTCTTAAACTCTTTACATTGTACCCAAATTTGCCCAACCCTGGTCTTTAAATAAATAAAATATATTAAATCTGAAAATTAAGGATATGAACATAACTAGGAGCATTTATTCCATCTTTATATTCTCCTTAGTTTTCTTAAGTTTCAAACTTTTCCCTGTTCATTTATCCCCTACAGTACTCTCTCTCAGTTACTGAGTAAAATCAAAGAAAAGAGTAAGTAATAAAAAGTAATAAAAACAAATTTTGAAAATTTTGTTTTTCAGGAATTTTGATTAATTATACATTTAACAAAAGGTGATGAGGTAACTATAAGGGAACAAAAGGCCAGCGGATGATGTTTAAAACAACAAGTAAACATAACGTGATGGTCAACATACAGTCATTTGATTTCCACAGTAGTAAGCAGTAATAGGTTTCATCTTTGATAGATCACTAAAGGCTGCAAGTGCCCACTTGGCAATTTCATTAAAAATGAACACATTTGAAGTAATATTATGGTAAAAAATTTACTATTTTAGTTGTGTATTTTGAAAATGACCAGAAATACCAATCACCACTTGGCAGTTTACGGGTTCAGCACGTATGCATGTGAGTGTATGTACTGGTGAGCTTAGCATCATGTGAGTGCTTTGGATAGAAAGCACTGCATTGCTCCTGATGAGCAGCCTCTGTGAATGTGTGACACCTGTTGTAAAAGCAATTTGAGTAGTCAGTAGACCAGAAAAACTACAAGTTCATTTATTATCTAAATTGCATATGATTTATGATTTTAATTAAACTGGGTAAACTGTGGTCATGTAATGCTACACATAACAAACATGTAGCTCTCTTTTTTTTTGTTCGAGGTCCAATCCTCTGTGCCCATTTGTCACAGGAAGGTGATGGTTACAAAAGCTTTCTTTAATGTTATTGTATTGTATAATTGTATATACTAGTTTAGTGCAGTTAAACTGACTATGACACATGCATACACATGCAGACTGATCCTTTGTAAACTTCTAAACATGGCTGTAGAATTCTCCCATTGCAGAACCATTCATATCTATAACTTTGTGGAAACCCTCTACAAACACTTTCTTTGGCAACTGTTGCCAGAATTCTTCAATATTGACTTGACCTTCTGGGCTACCTCAGTATTACTCATAGGAAGACATTTTGCTTAGCGTCAGTGTTCTTTGGTGGCATAAGTCATGTTAAGACCTGTCACTTGCTAAATACTCCCTCCTTGTCTAAGTCCATTATCACGACAGTCGAATGGACCTCACCCATGAAAAATTTGAATCATGTGCCTCAAATGAAGTGAAGGCAAGCATGACGAAGGGAGTCATGATTCTGATATTTTTGTTTGTAATTGGTTTCAAAATGGCCAAAGTCCTGCAGCACTGCAGGCTGATTCTGTAGCAGAATCTGAAATAAATTCCAACAGATGTTGAGTTGATTTCACTGGTGGACAAACTGTCCAACTCCTGCATCATCATCAGCTCTTTAAAATAATCAGATGTTAGTTATGTGTTTATTAAAACATGATGGATGGAAGTCCAGAACAGTCAAAGATAAAGTGTTAATATTGTGTGGTCATTGAAAATGTGCAGCCCCTTAGTCCATTCCTGGTATTGGTAGAAATGTTCACATACCACACACTTTTTACAGGATGTTATCAGGTAAAGAATAATGTATCCACAATTCATACACAACTTTCAGTACAGAGGTGAACATGACAAGCTTTGCTCTCAGTGTAGTTTAGATTGGTACAGCTGACATTTATGCAGTACAGTGCAGAAGGTCTTCAGTGGAATGAGGTGCTTGCACAGTGTCACTGTGGAGGATGGTGGATGTAGCATAATTTCCTCAATACTCTACACAACTTGATGACCAGACTCTGTGAATGTGTCAAACACATCACTGTGCTTCTGACTCCTTAAAAGTTCAGGTCAGGTTCAGTGCCATGTTGCAATGGATTTCTGAGGACAGGCTTATTTGGCTTAGAGCATGGGCAGTGCCAAGTATTTCTGTTTTGTCCAAACACACAGTTACTCTCAGGAGCCAAAAATAGTACGAAGTGCACGTTTCCAGTACTGATACATATTTTCAGATGTAGCTTCCTTACTCAGTGTGCAGCTCTTAGATTTTGCTTTTTGCTTGCTAGTGAGACACATAAGTGTGCTGTCTGGTTTGGATGGGATAGGACGGTATGATAACACCTTCACATTGATGCACTGAAAGCCCATTAAACTGCTACTGGAAAATTCTGAAGCTCACAGCTGACTTGATAGTTGTATCTCAAGTGTATTTTGAACATGGGGTTTCTCTGTTCAGAAAAAGGTATTTCAACAGCAGAAAGCCCTCATTAAGACTCTGTGCACTGGGATGGGAGATGGTGACTCAATTACAGAATGTTCATGGAGTTATTTTGAGTCTTGAGTAGTCTTGGGTTACTCATACAGGTGGTCTTGGCTGTATTTGATAAGGCAGGTGTGTCATCACTGTTAGATAGTGTAATCACTGTTGAGTAGGAAGTTGGAGTCCTGCAGGCTGTGAAGCACTGGAGACTGTAGAGATGCTGGAGGGTGCTTAGACATGACTCTGATCTACAGTGAGTAGCATCACATTGCAAAGTGTTGCATGCTAATTTGTTTGTAAAGTTAACTTATTATGAACCTGAAAATTTTAAGAGTGAAAAACTCAGTTGAAATTAAAAATATAAAGTTTGGGGGTATTTTTTTTTTTTATTCAGCTGCTAATTGTGGCCTTGATGATGATGATAATGTTTTGGTCATGTCCTGCCAGTTCAGTTAAAAAAACATTTTAATTTGAGCACAGGGAACAAAATAGGAGTGTTAACCATGATATTTGAAATATTTGAATAACATGTTAATAATAGGCATGATCCAGCACCTCCCTTTCTTTCTGTTCACGCTTTGTGACTCTCCAGTATTATAAGTGGCACAGTCCATCTCCAGCAATAAGTTGGTAGTAGTAGGTAGGTGGTATGAATCACGTCTGCTGTGTTATCATGTAACAGAAGTTTTGTATTTTAGTCACATGACAACAGCTGAGCAAGTTCCAATGGCAATGAGATCAAATAAAATACAGTAAGTAATGTTTACAAGGTCATGCTGTTCAAAGGTTACATCCTGTACATGTATGTATTTGTTTTACATACGCACTAATACTATTGTGTAAGAAAATATAATCTTCAGTGTTATTTTCAGGAGAACAGAAAGATTTACACTGAACTAAAGAAAACAAAAGATCACCTGTACAGTACTTTACTTCAGCTAGACGTTGGAAATACAAAGTGGAAAGTCGTGCAGTGTGAAGAAGCTGCTGTAGATATGAAAAAGTTGCATGAACACTGGCCCATTTTCTTACATCAAAGCAGTTTGAAGTGTTGCAGTCTGATGAGCTGTCACAGGGAGATAGGCAGATGAATATACATGACTCAGCACCAATTAGCTGAGGAACAGGGGTGAAACCCATATGAATATTCATGTGACGCTGGTGACCCATTGCCAGCCAAATCACGTTCCTGCATATTTTCAAAGCCAGTTGCATATTGTAACATTTCCACACCCGTCTCACCTCTCCCCGTCCTTCCCACAATTATGCATGAATGTTATTTGTTGCTTCAAACACAGCAGAAGAAGAACACAACAGCAGTGTGGGCTTTGACAGAGAGAAACACCAACATAAAGTAAACAAGTTTGCTGCACAGCTGTTGCTCTCATGAAAAAAAGCTAAATCTATGAATAACTTGAACGCTGGTAGCTGTTTGTGGCAGTGGAGCTACAGCCGTGTAAACATGTTGGTTTCACTTCTATTTACATTCACCACAGCTGAGCAACATATTCAGAGTTCTACAGGAAGTAGTGTTACATATGAGAAATAAAAAGGTGAGCTCAAGACAGCAGTCTGCCAAGTTTTAATAGTGTGTTAATTAACCCCACAGTAATAACTGAGATCATGCTCATCTCATAATGGCAGCGCAGATGCTGCAGTCAGGTCTCTGCTTTGTTTTCTCATAATGTTTTATAACAGTTACATAATGCTTCATGTTGGTTTGGTTAATCTATTGCAGTGTTGGGCTGTCTTGATTATTCTAGTGGCTCCCTCTCTAAATATTATTTCACACTTTTCCCTGCCTGTGCACTGCAAACTGCAACCATTTCAGAAGTTGCATCTTAAAGAGTCTTTCTGTTATGTTGATTGATGGCAGACCTGAAGTCAGAGAACAAGAACGGTTTAAAGAGTTTAGTGAACCAGAGGTGATGGTGCAGGGCATTTTGAAATCATGCAGTGAGGCGGTAGATGACAGATATCCTGAGGCGCATGGAGAGGCTGGCCGGAATCTCAAAGAGTTTTCAAAAAAATACACTAAGGGCGCTTTCACACTTGTTCGGTCCGCTTTAAACGGATTCGAGTTCATTTCCTCGGATAGAAAGCTCATCCAAACTGGATGCGGACCAAACAAGCGAACTCTGGTCCGCCTAAAAACGTGGGTCTTGGTCCGCTTGCAAGTGAACCCTGGTGCGGTTCTCTGACAATGGGAAAGCAAACGGACTATCGAGAGACCCAAAGATCAGAAAGCCAATCGATGAGTTGGGTTTTCTTCTCCTGGTGCTTTTTTTCTTCCTAGTCAGTACTTGTTTTGGGCAATACCACCCCCAAACAAGCAGCTGTTGTAATTACATTACATGATGTTACATTACATGTGGTTGTCCAGGTGGTTTGGTTCACTTTCAAAAGTGCAGTGTGAAAGTGAACCAAACCAAATGAAGGTGTGAAATTCGGCATTCCACGCCCTATCGAACCGAGTCCCCTGGACTATCCTGGTGTGAAAGCAACGTAAATTGGCCGTAGAGTCAGGAGAGCGTAAAGGGGACTGAATGATCTGGTGAAGTTTGGGAGGTTAAACAGGACTTTTGTACTACATGGGTTGACTGGATGACGAGGAGCAGGTGGTGATCAAGCAGGTGAGAGTAAAAAACAGAGGCCATGCCTAGCAGCATGCACATCAGAGGTAGAGACAGATAAGACACGAATACAAGGAGAGGGGGAAACACTATACATTAACAGAAAAAGAGCTTTCTAACATCTCAGTGTATTATTCTGATTTTTCAGCATCTCATCAAGTTTGTTTCCAGATGCAGCAGGCAGCTGTTGTCAGTGAAAAGGTCTGATAGACCCAATGTACACATCTCAAGAGACATTTTCCAAACAGTGAGGGTGCTGCATCTGAGGTGTATTTCTAATATTTTTTGGTTGCTGTCGCATTATCACCCACAGTATCTTTTCTTTACAGTAAAGCACTGCAAGCAGCACAAGCTTTTCAGATGATTTGTGCTTTGTTTAGTGTCTTATAGTGTTTTGGCATGTTGTGGCAAGCTTTGGGCCAGATTCAGACAGCCTCTCTAGCAAGAACAAAATTCAGTTTTCCACTAACAGTGGCACATGAAAAGTGTGGTTTTGTCATGAGCGCAGACTCTGTGCCCGTATGTTGATGACTAAAGTACATTTCTTATCTGTGCTGTCTTCATGCTGTCGTGATGTTTCACTGACATATGCTGCTGTCAAGATGTCGTTTACATTGTAGCATGGATTCTTAAAGTGTTTGGCCCAAAAATATAACTAAGTGTGACTGTAATCCTGTGGTTTCATTCATGGATGAATAGAATTAGCATGAAAATCATATACTGGATCATCACTTTTTTTGTGTCAGCTGTGTGTGACACAATAAATGCCTTTGTTCTTTTATGTTTTATATTTTAAAATGTAACCCTATTCTTAACTTAACTCATAAGTGCAATACTACATTCCAGGTGAAGTACTCAAGTACGAGTAAATAAATTACTAAAAAATGTGCAAATGGTTAATTTGAGGCTAAAGAGAAAAAGTTCATAACAGAGTTAGCATCTGGAGCATTTTGCAGCTAAAGAGACGCTGTTGAATGCACTATCTCAAATGATCACAGAGTTCACTAGGCTCTGTCTAACTATATGTCTTTGTCTTTATCAAATAAAGTAAAAACTTAAAGCAACATTGCATAGGAATTGGTATTTTTGATATTTAGCACCCCCTGAGTGTAATGTCACTGTGGCAAATATGGACAGCTGTGTTTTGATAACATTCCTTATGATCAAAAACTAATTAGCCCAGTTCCCGTTCTAGAACGACACTGGCTCTGCCCCCGTCAGCAGGCCCTGGTCATCCAAAACGCCTGCGATACAAACACTAACACATCCGGGCTCTGAGCTCACAGCTAACAAACTGAGCTAACATTAGCTAACAGCAGCTACAGCTGTCAGCAGTTTACTTCACTGTCCGTCCATAACGTATGATCCAGTTCTCGCAGGAAGAACAGATGTATGGGACACAGAGAATGACAGAAACACCATTCACGTCACTACACTGCAACATAGAATCTGAATGCTTTAAAATCTTAGACTTAGATTAGACAGACTTTATTGTCATTCAACTGTACATTCACAACGTACATTTGAGCGAAATTATGTTGCATAGGCTCAGCATAAAAATAGAAGACAAGGTAATAACAGTATAAATATAAAGTATATAAAATAGAATAAAATATAGAAAGAAACAATAAAATTGTGACTCTTTCACAGAAATGTAGCAGCTTGTGTAGCAGCAGGATGTATTGTACAGTGAAATAGACAAATATAAATAGTACAAATACAGTAACAGTTATCAGTGCAATAGAGTATTATTAATTAATTAGTATTGATTGATTCCAGTATCAGTACAAAGTGACTAGTGTCATGTGTTTGGGAGGGGGGGGTTATTGGGAGTTTAACAGTCTTATGGCGTGGGCGATGAAGCTGTAATGTTCTAAAACACAATGGAGCAAAATTAAGAGCAAAATTGTTTGCTATAATTTATTTTCTTTCTTCCTAAGATCTTAGTTACTCACAACATGTGTCTAATTTCCACTTAGTACCAATCTGAGTATACTCCAATCCTCCAAAGAGGTACATTTTTCAACACGCATCGTTGTACTCAAACGCAGGAGTGTCACTGAGCGCAACACCAACATAAATGAGGCTGCGTGTCCACATGAAACGCCATTGATTCACACCATTGTGGTAATAGCATTTGTTAAATGTCCACTCCTTTTTTGTTACATCCACTATAATGTTCAATATCTGAGGGCTCTTTATGGCTGTCTGGGCTCCCTGGGCTGTCTGGCCTTTTATTACGAGGAGGCGTGAAAGAATATTTCCCCTTGGAGAGGAGAGAGGAGAAACATTAAGCCATTCACTCACTGTTCCTACTCTACCTGCCTGTGTGGTGCTTCTACAGTTCTTGTCCCTCCGTGTTCCACTTGTGCATGTCACATGTCCTCACAGATTCCTCCATGAGAGTGGCTGTGAGTCAGCCCAGCGTTTTGTTGACTACCAATCCACAAACCCCAATCTATCCCGCAGCGAGCAGGCTCCACTGATTCATTTGCAGTGAGTGATGTAGCCTACTGCATGCATATAATCCATGATTAGAACTGACTGAGGGGAACACATTGGGTGCAGCTATGCGGAATTATGGCTCTTGAGCACTGAGCAGGAAACTCTTCGGCTCCAGTCTTCGGCTGCTTATTCTGTTCATACTGAACACTGATACATGGAGGAGATTTAATGTAAAATTTGCCATAAAATCCCACGGACCTTTGGTAATTTAGTGAATACTGTTTCAAATGTATTTTATTCATTTTATTTTACTCAGTTCTTATGCCTTAGATTCAGATGAAGTTTGGCTTCTTTTCATCATTTGAACTATAAACCTAAACTAAAATCTTGATCAGCTGTTATTCTCTGTGTTTTTATTTGTTTTTAAGCAGATCAGATAATCATTTCAGTATACTCTGGAAAAACATACCTTCAACTTCAGGCGGCGCTGGGCTGCGGCCTGAGACGTCCTCAAATTGTAGAATTGCCTCTGGGTTGGACAACTTTGCACAATCTGGCAGCCCTGCAGCAAAGTCACATTTTCACAACAGAGACAGAAACATTCACTAATTACAGCGGAAAGGAAACGTCTTGCTGGTGGCGTGCCTGTAGCACTGTCCTTCATTATTGAACAGTTGATAAGGATTGTTCCAACAAGTTGTAAACATGTCAGAAAATGAGGATTTAGGAAAGCATCACCATTGCAGTCGCATTTCTTTCCCCAGCCCGAGAGGCGATCAGTAGTTTAGTTGAATCACAGGGCCCAGGGGCAGGACGGTTCAGCACTGGGCTGTATGCCAGTAAAGGTCAGCCCACCAAACTACTCTGCCACTCCAGCAGATGATGTGTGCATGCTGCTGAACAGGATAAAGGGCAGACTGAGCCAGTAACCCTCAGGGCATGTGAGAGGGTCAGGACTGTGTGTGAGTCAGAGAGAGAAAGAGTGATTTCTCTGCCTACATGCTTTTGGGTATATATATATATATATATATATATATATATATATATATATATATATATATATATAAAAAATAGGTATATATTGAATGAAACCACCACAGACTCTAAAATGTCACATAGGACCATGTATTTTTCATGTGATCCATTGATTTCAAACTATTGCAGATCCAAGAGTCACAGAACTTTGAGAGCTTTAAGTTAAGACCAGTTCAAGTTGGTTGGATGCTCCGTGAAGCCATTCATGCTTCTTGGGTTGCTGCACCAGCATCTGAATGAAGTCCTATTGAGTTCCTGGCTGGAGAACTGGACAACCTGTTATATCAATACTCACTTCTGAAAACACACACTGTTGCTTTAATATAGTCTGGTTGATCATTTACATGTCAGCCAACAGCCAAAGCAACAGTGAATGTATCCTACGAGCAAATGTGTCCAAAAATCAAAACACTTAGTCATGCTGTTGCTCCACACGCACCATCCTGCTGTCGGAAATGCCCACTAGAGCACAAAATGGATGAATCCACCACTGAAAATAGTTCCAAACATGCTATATGCTAGTTCTCTGTTTGAGTTAAATGTTAAATACTACACTGACAAGCTATTAGAAAATGATTGACTTGAATTTATTGTTTTCATGTAACATTTCTATTGTTAGAATATAGACAGAAACTGTGTTTAAATACACTGAACAAAAATATAAATGCAACACTTTTGTTTTTGCTCCCATTTTTCATGAGATGAACTCAAAGATCTAAAACATTTTCTATATACACAAAATAACCATTTCTCTCAAATATTGTTCACAAATCTGTGTAAATCTGTGATAGTAAGCACTTCTCCTTTGCCGAGATAATCCATCCCACCTCACAGGTGTGGCATATCAAGATGCTGATTAGACAGCATGATTATTGCACAGGTGTGCCTTAGGCTGGCCACAATAAAAGGCCACTCTAAAATGTTCAGTTTTATCACACAGCACAATGCCACAGATGTTGCAAGTTTTGAGGGAGCGTGCAGTTGGCATGCTGACAGCAGGAATGTCCACCAGAGCTGTTGCCCGTGAACTGAATGTTCATTTCTCTACCATAAGCCATCTCCAAAGGCGTTTCAGAGAATTTGGCAGTACATCCAACCGGCCTCACAACCACAGACCACGTGTAACCACACCAGCCCAGGACCTCCACATCCAGCATGTTCACCTCCAAGATCGTCTGAGATCAGCCACTGGGACAGCTGCTGCAACAATCGGTTTGCATAACCAAAGAATTTCTGCACAAACTGTCAGAAACCGTCTCAGGGAAGCTCATGTGCATGCTTGTCGTCCTCACCGGGCCTCAACCTGACTCCAGTTTGTTGTCGTAACCGACTTGAGTGGGCAAATGCTCACATTCGATGGCGTCTGGCACGTTGAAGAGGTGTTCTCTTCATGGATGAATCCCGGTTTTCCCGGGCAGATGGCAGACAGTGTGTGTGGCGTCGTTTGGGTGAGCGGTTTTCTGATGTCAATGTTTTGGATCGAGTGGCCCATGGTGGCGGTGGGGTTATGGTATGGGCAGGCATATGTTATGGATGACGAACACAGGTGCATTTTATTGATGGCATTGTGAATGCACAGAGATACCGTGACGAGATCCTGAGGCCCATTGTTGTGCCATTCATCCACGACCATCACCTCATGTTGCAGCATGATAATGCACGGCCCCATGTTGCAAGGATCTGTACACGATTCCTGGAAGCTGAAAACATCCCAGTTCTTGCATGGCCAGCATACTCACCGGACATGTCACCCATTGAGCATGTTTGGGATGCTCTGGATCGGCGTATACGACAGCGTGTTCCAGTTCCTGCCAATATCCAGCAACTTCGCACAGCCATTGAAGAGGAGTGGACCAACATTCCACAGGCCACAATCAACAACCTGATCAACTCTATGCGAAAGAGATGTGTTGCACTGCGTGAGGCAAATGGTGGTCACACCAGATACTGACTGGTTTTCTGACCCCCCCCCCAGACCTCCCCAATAAAACAAAACTGCACGTTTCAGAGTGGCCTTTTATTGTGGCCAGTCTAAGGCACACCTGTGCAATATTCATGCTGTCTAATCAGCATCTTGATATGCCACACCTGTGAGGTGGGATGGATTATCTCGGCAAAGGAGAAGTGCTCACTATCACAGATTTACACAGATTTTTGAACAATATTTGAGAGAAATGGTTATTTTGTGTATATAGAAAATGTTTTAGATCTTTGAGTTCAGTTAATGAAAAATGGGAGCAAAAACAAAAGTGTTGCATTTATATTTTTGTTCAGTGTATATAAAATCAACTCTGGTTGAGTCCAAAGAAATGAAGGCCTCAAAACATAACTGAGACAGCTGCCACTTTCATCTGTCTTGCAGCGTGTGTCTAAGTGTGTCTTTATTTTTAATACAAAAGAAGTGTGTGTCCAAGAGAAGCTTACTTACTTTCTTCTGTCATACATAAGTCACAGCAGACAGCAACAGAGTGTGAGTTAGCTCAGTGTATTCAAAGGAAGAAATTATGCAGTGATAAAACATAGAGCCGAGAATATGTTTGTCTGTCTGCTCCCAGAGTGCTGCACCTTTTTCCACACAATCGCTTCATCCCAGCGCGAGCAGACTGTGGTGCTGCTGAGAGGGGGTGGTGCTCCGAGTGTTAACTTTAGCAGCAGAGTGGTGTGTAAGATATGTACTGATGAATTAGTCCTGTGAAAATACATATTATACTGAATTTATCAAGATGACAACTAATTAAAAAGAAAAAACAGGGAGGCTTATAACACAAATGTAAACTTATTTCCACAGGAGAGACTTAAGACTGAAACAAAGACGTAAAGCATGATCAAATGAATTTATGTGACACTGAAAATAAAATTAAAACTGTTGGTTTTGAATGTACTCCTGACTCTGGTGGTGCTGATGCAGTGAAGAGTGATACGGAAAATGTGGATGGATGTGTTCTGGAGCAGGACTTCAGATGAGGAAGCTGAATGAGGACTGGAGGAGGGTTGCACCGATTCGACTGAAATGACAACTGACAGCAGCAACAGAGGACAGTTAACAGCGTTGGTGAAATATGAAGTGAAACACTGGGTCAGCTGATTGAGTTGGAAGCAGGAAAAAGGACGAAGAGGGAGAGAATGTACAAAAAAGAAGTGAGCGTGAAGATAGTCAGTCTTCCTGATTGAACTTACGCTAAGCTTCATTTCAGATAAAGGCCTGGCTCTCTTTGCAGCTCAGATAAATATCTGGCTACTGTTTGAGAATGTATGGTAATGCTAACAGTAAAGAAGGGATTTTAACATGGAAGTTCACAACACAGAAGTGGAGCCGGACCAAATCTAAAAATGTGTGTGAATTTGTGACATTGTTCACTGTTGCTGCTTGCAATGAGTAACTTCTAGAGCACCACACTGATGCACTATTAAAGCAATATCACACTCAACGTCGCGATGTTCTGAATATCAACATGGCTGATTCAGTAGTATGCATGAAGCCGCAGGCTGAGTGTCGAAGTTAATCACAGCCGTGCTGATAATCAGCACAACAGCACGACCTTGAGTGTGATATTTCTTTTATTTTATAACAGTTTGTTAGTTAAGAGTAATAACAAATTACAATTTGTTTGATTAGTTAATCATTTATTTGGCTGCAACGACACAAATAGTTCCACAGCTGGACTCAAATTGCTTGGTAGGAACTCACTGTTGTGTAATCAGTAAAGAATAAACCCAGATGTTAAAATGGAACAGAAGGGTCCTTTTAGATCTGATGTTCTCTAAAATACTAAAGTACTGAAAATAGGGACTGTTGCTAAGCAACACATTAACATTTCCTGAACACTAGCTTGTTATCTGCTTTGTATCATGTATGAACCAGAGAAATAAGAGTGTGTTGACAGTTGGACAGGTGGAAATATGAGTCTGTTTCTTGTCTTAACATTCTGATTAGACTAAAATAACACTGATAGTGACTTCTTGAGTTGTTGAAGCGACACAATCCAAAATATAAAGTTTGAACAGAAACACAGTTTCAGTTTCTTTATGGATTATATGATGCTGGACTGTGGACATATGACGTCTTTTATCTCGTGTTTCTAGAGTTTGGTGTCATGTTTTTCTTGTATAACGCAGGGAGCTTTACTGTAGTTTACTTCAAACTGCCAACATGTTATATATTATAAATGATTTTTGAACGTTTTGTCAACACTACAGAAACACAAGGTGACTGTTAACTATGACAAGGGTGTCTGATGTTGACTGCTGTTAGTTATTGGTTTGATTAATGGTCATGTATTGATTACTAATGGTGGCTGATCAGGTCTATGATGACAAATGACTCAGACTCATGCAACAACTCTTGTTAAATCAGATATTTGGTGGATGGAATAAACCCAGCTGTTAACACGGAATGCCTTTTAGAAAATACTAAGTACTGAAAATTACTTTTACAATTTACAATTACAATTTAATGTATTTGATTTAATGTTGTGATTCTGAGAACCCAACACACTGCAGCTTAAGAAAACACACACAAATGAATGAAACACAGAAAAGGGACAGTCAGGTACATGTGACGCTCATGGAATGTAAGGTCACATTTTATGTAATTTTGTTTGTTTTAATTTGAAAATATTATTCTGTGGAAAAAAAATGCGTTAATATGTGCCAAAATGGTCAATTACTACCTCTTGGTAAGAGCAAAAGCAAAGAGAGTTATTCAGTGTCACCAGTAGGAGGCAGTGTGGCGAGTTGCTTCTCCGCTTGGACTCTCCTCGTGAACGGACTCTTGTTTACTTCCTCATTCTACTGAGCGAAGCTGCACTGAACAGAAGCAAACGGTCACCTGTCTCATTCTTTCTCCTGTTTTACAGGAACCTTATCTGTGTACAGGTACTCTGTCTGGGACCTGTCACATACACCTCACTGGAGTTTGCAGAACCACAATTCTGTCTGTAGTGACCTGTAGTCTGCATTCTAATCATATAGGCATTAAAGTAAAGTTCAATATTGGTCATAAATCTCAGCAGGAAACACTGAAATGATAAAACATTTTTCTCAGTGAGGTCATGTTCCATTCCGCAGTCACTTTCTGTGCATGTGCATAGTACAACAGGAGCAGAAGCCAGTCTACACATAAACAGATGTTACACGGACCACTTCAACTTCATGAGTCACAAGCCACAGTGTATATATATGTTGTGTGTATTTGCAGCACATTTCTGTAATGTATTGTGTTGTGTTTAATGTGCTGTGCTGAAGTTTTATTGATGTTTTAACTGCTTCATGGATCTATTTTATGGAAGGATGAGTTTGAGCATCCTAGGTGCAAAATATCTATTGACTTGAGCATGGCTGGGGTACCTGCCTTGAGCAAGATCTGATTTTGATCTGATTTTGTGATACTTACACAGCACAATTAGTTTTTCATAAAACTATAAAACAACCTCACTGTATCTGTTCCTCCTAACTCTGATCTGCTGGCACAAATGTGTAAATAGATCCAATGTACCTCTTGTTTTATAAGAATGTAAAGCTTTTAATAATATTTCGGATATGACCCATCATTAACACCTGCAACATACGTGTAGAACAGTGACTACTGTACACAGTCAGACAGCCATTAAACCAAAGTGTCTTTTCACTACAAGTCTCAGAGACTTACTGCGACTGGAAGAGTGGTGTGTTTGTGCTTGCAGAGTGTAGTTAGTTGTTGGGTCGGCACGCAGTGGGTTGTGTCAACTTTCCTCTAATCAGCAGGATGTTGAACTCGTCTGACAGGCCTGTAGCACACACCTCTGTGGCTGGGGTTAGTGCTTAGGTTATGGTTAGGTGTAGCTGGGGCTTGGGGAAGAGGTAAGGTTGAGTTCTTCTTCTTTATGGGTTTTAACTGTACTTAGCAGCCAGAATATTAGGTGGTGCATTACTGCTACCTTCTGCTTCAACTGTAGACTGTAGACAACTGTGGACCTAGCTCATTAATCCTGTTTCTTCTAAATGATAAATGGATAGGACCATATTAAGGTTCTGAATTCCAGCCGTCCTGAGATTTACTGACACACATTTTGTCCGTCTTTGTTCATGTTTTTTACAAATCATAACTACATGCACTACAGAACCCTCAGCCTGAAAATGCTCATATAAAGCAGTTTTATCTTTAACTGTGCCACTGTCAACCCTCTGGTGTTTTCAGTTTCTATTATCTATATGTTAAAAAAAAAAAAAAAACGTGCACATCTCTCAGTTCATTACTTTTCCAAAAACGGATTTATTAATTATGATGTGAATTATGGGATGTGTGGGATCGTTTAAGGGGGCCACTCATAGAAACTGCTATGTTGTTGACACAAACCGGTGTTCTGGTGCTCTGCCTCTCTTCTGCTGCTTCACACCACATTCCCTTGACCTTATTTGCTTAATGGGACTGTCTCTCTAAGAAGCTAACCTGTCCATCTCCTCATTTCCCTTCAGACATACATGTGCAGGAACCCATGATTTTATATTTTATTTATTTATTTATTTTAATGTTTGTGATGTTCTGGTTCTGCATAACAAATTGCTCCTCAGGGATAATAAAAGTACCTTGACCTTGACCTTGACCTCACTGAATATGTCTAGAATGTACTGTAACACTTCATATCTTCACGGCTGGAATTGGAGGATCTCATGCTCTTGAATGAAACAGAATCTGTGTGGCATACTCCACCATATCCAATGAGTAGACTCCCACATAATTTGGTTTTATTCCAACAACGTTACCATGTGGAACTGAAAAAAACAGCCCCGGTTCTTTGAATTCCTGAATATTTTGAAGTCACTGTCTTACACAAACTGTTAAAGGTTTTAACAGATTGACTTTTCTGCTCTCTTCAGCAAGTACATGTCTGTCGTTGGTTTTAATTATGTCCACAGCTCAGAGCAATGTTGTACTCAACACCACCAAACTGCAACCAATCCAAGACCAGACACATTGGTAGCAAAAAATCTTTGGGTGACAGGATGAAGGATTTCTGAGGGGTTTTGGTACAGAGGCAAATTCTTAACATTAGTTCAATCAGGAGCGACAAGTGAATGAAGTAAAGCACGTTTGTTGTGTTGTGGATGATCTGTGATTCTTGACAGAAAGTCTTTTACTCTGCGGGGAGATTTGTGATTGAGAGGCGTTTGTTCTGAGCAGATACAAGATAAATCCCCCCATGGAGTCCAGACACTGGTGGTGGAGGTGGAGACTGATGACCGCTGAGTGATGAGCCTACCACCATGACACGACACCACCGTGCAGTGCAGTGCAGATGTGTGGCTCTCCTAATTGTGCTATAAAACTGTGCCGAATTGCTCTCTTTGCCTGTCTTATTGTTCTCACCACTGTCCAGGCTCTCTTATATGCAACTCAATTTACATAATTGTGTGTTCTAAATTCAGAGTAAAGTCTCTGTCACTTACAGCCATACTACACAAGTCTGTCCAGCGAGGAGCTGTTTCCTCTTCATCTTCCCTCTAGTTTTTTGCTGTCTCGAGGAGTCTTTGACGACTGACATTTTCATCAGCTGTTTTAATGTATTTTTGAATTCATCCCAGTCTGCCTTTTCATATCTCCATGTCCAACTCTTTCCTCTGAAAGAGCTTCTACCACCCTTTACACATTTACATCAGTATCCCAAACCCCAAAGTGAACTTTGGGAACTCTCCACACCATGTCATTCTGTGTCTATCCTCATAAACTTCCAGTAAGCTGTCCAACTATAGCCTGGCCATGGACCACACCTCATTTTAAGACCAACATGCCCATGGGTGCACATATGGGCACATATACACATACATTTGCTACTTACACAACATGGGTGCAGGGCATGAAAATGACAACTCTGTCACCTGAAAGCCAGCAATGGCACTTGCCCTGTGCTGTGTGCCACTTTGCAAGATTGGGCCTATGGACTTTTATTTTCTTATTATTTATTTTTCTTTTTCAGCCCAAGCCAGTACATTATGGTAATATAATGTCAGGAATCCAGCTATAGCTAAAAAAATAGTCCAACCCTGGTCTCTGTACAAAAATATGAATTCAGGAATTTAACATCTTGTTTGCTATGTGACAGTCTAGATTATGACCTGTGTAATTGCAGGTTTATATCATTTATTATGTAATCAAACTAAGTGTTCTTTAACCTTCTACCAGTCATTAGTGGTGTTAAAAGTAAGTTTTGACTGAGAACAGGTAGTAGTTTATGTTTTAAATCGCAATTGGGTGACCTTAATAATGAGAAGTATGTGGCTTTTGTGCATTAACTTAAATTAAGTTAATGTTGAAATAGAAGCGTCCTGCAGAGCTTTGGCCTGAAATGCCTTCCTCCACCCCCAAAACTCCCCCGGTTTGGTCAAGATGACGAAAGCAGGATGACTGACATTCAGGTCTGACCTTCTAGTGCTCAAGAAACGTTGCTTTATTTTTTGTCTGCTCACAATTTAATATTTTTTCTAAACATGCGCTTGAAACTGAAGAATTGTTCTATTTTGTCTTTTTTAAAAATATTTATACCAGAAATCTCATGTTTGTTTGTTTTTTCTTTTTGTGACGTTACCTTATGCTTTGTGAAATTTTCATTTGGCCAACAGACAAAGACAAGACAAAACTTAGTCTATTAATAGTTATTCTGCTACACCTGTACATGAACCTTGTCTCTGAAGTGCACTGATGCTTACCAGACTGACAGGACTGTATGTCTTCTATCCTCAGCCAGGACAAAACATTTAACATTTAAGACAGATAGGACACTATCGACTCTGCCAAATCAAACGCTAATTCTGTCCCTGGTGGAACAGCCTCTTGCGTTTGTGGTAAGAAAAACAATGGCTCTCTGTGTGAGAATGTAAGCAGTTATAAATGATAAACAGGCGTCACAGTGGGAAATAATTACCCAAACTGAATCTTCCCTCTGCTAAGGAAGAAGCACACACAGAGCAAAAAAACCCAAAAAACTAATTGACGGAAAGATGTTTCCCTGAGGTCACCACAGTGAAGAAAAGGATCAGTTTCCTGTTGATTGCACTGATGCTGCTGCAACATTACACATCCCCACATCCTGCTGCTAGCTCCAGAAGCCCTGTAAGCAGAATCCAGACTGGCTGTAGTCAAAACATTTCCATGTGTCTTGCTGTGAGAGTGGGCCACTGGCAAATCCACACCATCCCTCACTGATGGGCAGATACGTCTGAGTCATGTGGCGAATGCATGCTTATTGAAAAGGTCTGTTAATCACTTTCTGCATTCTCCTTGAAATAACCCTGCAGTTGAACCAAAGCCCTGATCTCTTCCTTCCACCTGCTGTTTCATCTGCTACACCGTCAGATTGTACTCCAAACCTATACACTTTCTATCGCTGCTTCATTATTTAAAATGTAGACATGGTTTAAATGCAAGGTGCAGGTGTTTTCTTTAGTGTCATGCTGTGGGTGCATGGCACAGCGGTGCATGGAAACAACAATGTTTGACATTTACACTGAGCAGCAAGCTGGCTTTTAAACAAATCACTGTGACAGCATGTTGACCAGGAAGATAAAGGCCTACTGAGTTTCCCACTGGGATTCTGGTGAGTAAACTTTACTACGTAACGTTAATGTGTACAGAATGGGTGACCCACAGGGTGGGTGGTGGGTATTGTAGTCTGTCAGTGTCTTAAAAAGTTTGTGTCTGAGGTGGGGTCAGCAACAATCTTACCTGCATGCTTCAGGGTCCTGGAGTCTCCCACCTGTAGGCTGGGCCCAATGAGGGTGGTGGCATTTGATACAATGATGAGGGGAGGAGTGGGTGTTAGTGTACAGAGAAAAAAAGTAGAGGAGAAAGGATGCAGTCCTGGGAGGAGACAGTGCTGATATTCGAGGAGTCTGAGTCATGTTTCACCAGCTTCACATGCTGCCTCCTGTCAGATAGGAAGTTTGTGGTTCAGGCAAACTCAGCTGGAGAGATTTTTCAGAGCTTGGATGATGGGGTTGAAGTCCACAAACAGGATCCTTGCATCGATTGCTGAGGAGTCCAGGTGCTGGAGGAAGGCCATGTTAACTGCATCGTCTACAACCCTGTTGGCTCTGTAGGCAAAACTACAGGGGGGCAGGAGTGGATTAGTTATTTGAGGTGGTCCATCACGAGGCTGAGCGACTTCAAAACCACAGAGGTCAGGGCGATGGGTCTGTATTCATTTAGTGCTGTGGTCCTTGTTTGTTTCTTTCAGAACAGGGATTATGGGTAGAGGTTTCGAAGCAGGCTGGCATGTCTTCACTGAGGTGTTAAAGATGTCAGTGAACAGCTGGTATCGATCCACACAGTCGCATCTCCATGAATGATAAAACAGGAGAAGAAAAATCTCTGGGTGTAGTCCAATAGTCAGAATGTCTGTTGACTACAAAATTCTGAAGATAGACTACAAAAGCACATCTTGGATTTGTCTGTTCATACTCACACACTTCTTTAATGAATTGATGGCTTTTTTAATGTCTGGTTGTGAATGACTGGGTGGTGTGGGTTTTTTTTTCTGCTGCATCGAATTGTGGGACGGCATTACCTTGTTCCCTTTCCTTTTCTTTCTTTTTTTCTTATGCTAAAGGAAGGAAGCATTGGAGCACCTTCCCTTAACATTTAGAGAATTCAAACAGCTCTTATCATGGCGGCTACATTAATAATTCTGGGTCGTTTCACTCAGTTAGGACCCTTCAAAGTGGCACTTCAGAAACCTGTGGGTGACGTCACTCAGGCTCTGTCCATTCTTTATACTGTCATTTCCACCAACACACCGGGGCAACTATGCGTGGTGCCATTTTGGAATATATATATCATATACATTACATATCATATTCATAGTTTTGCATTTGCTTTTACACATAAAGGCTGATTGAAATACTTTTGTAATGAATGAAAAAAAAAGAAATGTTTAAACTCTGCTTACTTTCTCACTGTGCTACAGTGTGGCTGTACGAACACTGAAGGCGCAACAAGCTACCTTTTATTGTGATTCACCCTATTAGTGTTGGGAAGTTCGAGTCTTTTACTGATTCGGATCACTTACTCTCAGACGGTAAATTGAACTAATCTTTTTTTAAGTCATTTTGTTCATTTTAATTAGTGCAGCGCTGTAGCCCTCTTGCAGCCGATGTAAACGTGACAAATGAACGAAAGACCGATCCGTATGAAGGAACCGCTGTGTGTACTGCTCGTCACACAGCCTGAGCGGCCATGCAGCTGCCATATGGCGAGGGAATGTACTGCATGAAAATTAACAAATCAGTCACTGAGACTACTCATTACTCCTGAATCATATAAAAGACTAGTTCAAATTGAACGATATGTTCACGACCGACACACCAGAGTTTTGTTCCCAAATTAGATGTTAGAAGGGATTTTTCTGTCTGTAGTGCAGTTGTGTTGGGCCTTTTTCCTGTGTGAATATCTAGCCTCAAAATGTATTACTACATATTTAAATGAATATATTTAATCAAATTACCACATTGCAAATCTGGGAACAAGTCATAATTCAGCACAGAAAGACTGTACACAAAGGAAGAACTAACAGAGGCCCAGCAGCTCCCTTTTGCCTCTGGGCCCCCCTAGGAGGTAAATCTGTCCATGAATATTTAGCAGTCCAAAGGACACTCGGTGAAGTTTCTGCCTCAGCAGTCTACAAAAAAAAATGGACTGGTACAAACTCACCCAGAGTTACTGAACTCAGGCCTGGCAGACAGTGACACTGATGCACATTAAGATTCACAGTGAGAGCCTGCTGAGCTGCCAGCCTGCTCACCTCGAATGATTATCTCCCACATCCAGTGCACAGAAACAGACAGACAGGATCTCAGCCTGCTCCTCCCTGTTGTTCAATGCAGCAAACTACTCAAATGTTCACTCCCTTGTCCTCGGTGCACTGACTGCTTCCCTCACTGCAGCTCGTTACATTCTGACTCGTGGGGACACGGTGCACCGCTGAAACTTTGACATGCGAGGGAAGCAGTTGTGTCAATGATGTCTGTGATCAGCTCTAACAGAGCAGCTGAACTGAATGTCATTGACAGTGCACAGAATAAATGTGCTGGCATCGTGTATAAGGTTTGTGAATTGTCATGCTCATTCAGCTGTGAGCTGCAGCAATGTTGTTCCTGCTCCCCAGTCAGTACCACCTCATTGGGACTGTGTAGTGATGAAGAGAGCAGTGTCCTGTTAACACGCACAGTGTGTACAACAAGTCACTGCTCTGTGCAGCCTCGCATAATTGATATGGCTGTATTCAAATACCTGCAATGTACATCTGTAAGTCCCAGGCAATCATTTGTGACTCGCAACACAAACTCTTAAGCTGACACAGAATATACACCTTTAAAAGCAACACTGTGTAACAATTGGTATTTTTGCGATTTAGTGCCCCCAGTCTCAGAGTGTAATGTCACTGTGGTAAATATGTTCAGCTGTACTTGAGTATTTATTATGATCAAAACTAGACAGCCAAACATCAACAAGGTCAATAACAGCAGACATAGCAGCCAGCTAATATTACTTACTAGTCCAACAGCAGTCAGCCCAGCTCGGCATCTGTCTTTCAGCCTTTTATTTCACCAAGCTCTCACCAACCACTAAAAGTAGATTGATGTCAAAGTAACATCCCATGATGGACAAAGCTTTTGATATCTACTGAATATTTTTTAGCTGTTAGCTTCAGTTTAAAGGCTAAGAAAAAAATCATTAGCTGTTTTTTGTACTGCAGCCAGGCCAGACGCTGAGGGATTCTTTGATCCACCTCGGGCCAGACAGCAGCTGCAGATGGATAGTTAACAGGGAGAACGGATGATGATTACCCAATGAGTGCTACCTGAGCACATCCATCACATATCTCCATATAAACACACTCAACGGCAGCTGCCACAGGACAGAACATATGGCCATCCATAGTAAAGTCAAACTTGTTGGCACTGTTCCATGAAAGAGGTTTGTGTGCATTTACTGAACATGTGGAGTTTGCATCAGTTGGACCAGCTGTTTATTTTATGAAACAGTTTTGAGGATGTGATGACGAGGTGGGAGTATTTATGCAATCTTCATACATGCTGGATATAAGACAGGGACCATAACATGGACATCAGAAAACTGCGTTCATGTTCTTAACTACAAAATATGGTTATGTGAATGACCATGAACTCAAACAGTGCCAGGATACTCATGATACAGTAGTCAACATAAACACCTCTGTGTGTTGGTTTAGATAAAAGGTGAAAGCTTGAATGTAAGTCATAGCATCTATAAAGTTATAAAAAAGTTAGAATAAGTACATTTTTCAGAGGCCATTACGCGACAATGGCATTCTTTAAAGATGAGTGGAATGGAAACAACATGCTCAGCGGACACAGATGCGACGTGTTCCGTGTGCGATGCACCACCGGATAGCATTGGGAAGTTCAAGTCTTTATACTGAATCGGATCACTGACTCTTGGATGATAAATTGAACTAATCTTTTTTTGAGTGATTTCGTTAATTTCGTTCATTCACTAGTGCAGCGTCATTTTAATTAGTGCAGCGCTGTAGCCCTCTTGTGGACGATGTAAACATGACGAACGAAAGAACGATCCATATGAACAAACTGCTGTGTGTGCTGCTCCTCACACAGGCCTGTGGTTGCGCTGCCTGTCACATGACAAATGAATGACTTGAGGACGCATAGTTGAGTCGTGACCTAATCAATTTCTGGTGTTCAGCCTCAACTCTCTGTGATTTACCAAGTTTCCTGCTGGACAGTAAACTGCCGCCTAATGTAGCTGCTGTTAGCTGACACTAGCTCAGTTTGTTAGCTGGACTGCCCAGACTGTGAGTTCAGAGCACTGAGGAGTGTTTTGGACCACCGGGAAGAAGAAGAGGTTTTCAGGCAGGGAGTGGAGGATGTGAAGCGTCATCATTCACTGAATGAGGATACTTTGTGTGGCAGGTAGACTGTACTGATTCAAATAGAAGTGTATCTGCTCTGTCACGAGAAGGACGATGGAAAGACACAGCTAAACATCTTCTGCGTTATTACACTGTGCATCTTCCTCTGAAGTCAGTGCACTGACTACACAGTAATATGTATCTAAGGTTTGCCAACATTATGTTTTCATCATTACTTAACATTAGCCTCCCTCAAACCGCAGGATTTGCTCACACTGCACGTCCCCCCGGGTCGGATCTAAACTTGGAAAGACTCCTTTTAGTTTTGCTGCTCCTGGAACAATGAAAGAGCTCCACAGTATGGTGTGATACCACTGGGACTTTTAAGGAACATGCTGTTGTTGCTTGTTGTTTGAACTGAGTAATGACTGTTCTCACTTAAATGTTTTGTTACTTTATTATTATTGTCAAGATTACATATTTACTTATTTCAATTCTTTATCCATTATTGTATTTCACATTCTGTTTTCTATCATGTTATTGCAGTTCTTCAGCAACACTTCACATAATGCAGAAAGAGTGGTGATTGTTTTAATATAGTCAGATCTTTCTCGCAGCAGGTCTGAAGACAGTGAGCGGCCCCCAGCATTGGTGTAGCAGTGCTGTTTCCATTGCCCAATTATAGATGTTGTATTGTTTTTACCTTGTATATACTCCCCTTTGGATTCTGAACTATTAATAACATTCCACATACCAATGTATGTATAATTATGTCAGGTGATCATACTTGGAATGGAGTAAAAAAAAAAAGAAAATGTTCTTAAATATAAAAATATTCTGACTCACTCTCACAAAGCATGTAAAGTACACACAACTAGGTCACACACAAATACACACCCCTACACACACATACACATTTTTTGTGTATCAAGCCTCTCCTGCCTCTTAAAGGACATTTTCCTTGCCGTTCTCGCTAAGTACTTACTCATGTTTAATCTCTGTTGACAATACAAAGAGTAAAGTCTAGACCTGCTCTATATGTGTATAAAAGTGTCATGAGATAACTTACGTTATGATTTGGTGCTTTATAAATTAAATTGAATTGAATCTAGTACATAAAATTATATTTAAAAGCAACAATGTAACAATCAGTCAAAAAGCACATCTGAAAACGACTCCACATTTTTGAACTGGCAAAACTGATATTTGATTGGTCCCTGCAAATCTCTACAGCTTCAGCCTGCGTCTATAATTCTGAAAAGGATTTAAATGAAATGCTTTGGATTTAATTCAATTGCTCCAACACTCAGCACACTACACACTGAAGTGTTTTCTCCGTCTCTCAGCAGGATCTAGGGAGGGCTGTGTCCCCCAGAACCCCCCCGGCAGCAGAGCTCTGCCCCAGGCCATACACACAAACACAACTGCTAACCAGACACAAATGTCTGACTGGCTGATCAGGGACTCACTGTAGCTGTATGCACTCACTGCTGAGATCGTTCAGGACCACAAACCTGTGTACTTGACTCGACCTGACTGGGCTCAGATGCTGCTTGATGCCAACTCTCGTACAGACTCCAAACCTCCCGTACATGCCAAACTGCAGCCTGTACACAAAGAATAGTGAAGAGGTTATCTGAGAACCTCAGAGATCACCAGATTTGTTCAAGTCCCAGGGTCACACAGTTGACTCAGTGCTAGCTGCCTGTGGGTATGATTCCTGCTGCACACAGAGCTTGGTGAGACTTTTAGTGCCTGTTGATTTAAATACTCCAGATCATTTTGTCATTCTGCTACTGTTAAAATATAACGTAAAAGTTTGAGATTTTTGTCCAATTCATGTAAAAATAATACACGTGTATCATTGAGTCAGTCATTAAAATAAGTAGCCTCTGACTTCATATTTTAGAAGCATAATAAAGGATACAATGCTTTATTTCCACTGAATACCCATACATACTGTTAGATATAAATATCTCAAATATATTTGAAACATGCTAACTCCACACAGGAAGGCTTGAACCAGGAACCTTCTTGCTGAGGCAACAGTGCTAACCACTGCACCACCATGCCACCCTGAAATGTACCATAAAACATATAATATGATAGTATGGAAGACCGGTGTACACTTATATAAATAAACTGTAGACAGGTTGTGCAGTGATGCAGTACTGTATATGGTTTGATGCAGAGATTTGAACAGCTAGTAATATGAGCAGAGTAGTATACAGGTAAAGTAACAGTCATGAGCTTGAGAGCTCAAGAGTTTGACAGTCTTCAAATATAACATAACATCAAAGTACAGTTTGAATTTCCATAGAGTATGTGTCTATGAGACTCTGAATTACAATGTTTGTTTTTTGTTACTTCCATTCCAATGTTGCAGTTGGACTAGAACATTAGTAAGCTGGGTTCTTGATCACACTGGCTCAGAATGTCAGAATATCAATCAGTTAGTGTAGGTGCCGTGAGCCTGTGTGAAGAATGAGCTCTGGAAATCCCTCTGAGTAGTTGCTATGCTAATGATGCCGATGTGTAGTTTTCTGGGCTAATGAGTGCCAACTTCTAGGACTTCATGGTTCCCGAGGAGAATGCATTGGGTTTGCGAGCAGCTTTTCCTGGCTCACTCTGTGTTCCAGAGATGAATAAAGTGTCAGATGTGGTGGGGCTATCAGGAGGAAGATGGCTGACAGTGCAGCGGAGGTGTGCTGGAGGAAGCCCATCCTCTTACAGAGCATCACCGTGGGGAATGACAGAGAGCTGCTAGCATCTGTCTGGCTCAGAGTGTGAAACCATATCCCTGCATCCACTGTGGAATTAACAAGATGGGGTGTCAAGCCTCAGCAACAAAGTACTCACCAATGAAAGCATGTTTAGTTCCCCGTGGCAAAACTGTCGACATTAGTTACAGATGCTGCGCCCTCATGAATCTCACTACTAAACTGAAGATATTATCATCAAGGAGTCTAACTGTACCCTGTCATTACTTTGCAGTGATCATATTGGCATGAGATATTGAACCAAGACCAATGTAACATTTTCCTGGAAGAAGACAGCTGTGAAAGTCACCAATTAGTCCTCTAATTAAAGTAATTTAGACATCTAAGCCTGAATTGGACCGAGAGCATATGACTGCACAGAGGGTGGCCAGAGGCCATGCTCGAGAAACCCTTCAGATTAAATCTAATGAGCTAAAAAAGGAAGCTGACTCTCTTATCCGAGTCCCCAGGCCTGAATCTACAGCAGTAAACTCCACCTCCTCTTTATCTCTGTGTACAGAGCATAAAGACTTGCATTGCAGACAAGTCCAGGGGTACCAATATGGAAATAAAAGTGCTTAATTCTTAGATTAACCTGTAGTATATAAAGTCCATTTAATTTACTTAGATTGGAATTACAGTACTAAGTAATTACATCCAATAATATCCATCCATTATCTGTAACCGCTTATCTTCATCAGGGTCACAGTGGAGTCTATCCCAGCTGACTTGGGGTGAGAGGGCGGGATACACCCTGGACAAGTCGCCAGTTCATCACAGACATCCAATGATAAAACATTTTTAAAGTAACGCACACACACACGAGTGGATTACAGACTGAAACTCCCTCACCCAAACGGACCACTGCTGTCTCGTCCACAGTGATGATGATTCGCAGGTTGAACTGATCAGAGTTCAGATGTCGTTGGTATGTGACAGCATAAACGCTCATTCTGTCTTTTTTTTTTAAATCACAGGCAGACTGGATTTTTATGCAGTGGCTACTTCTGATGTAGTTTTACTTCCACTGCCAAGAAAGAAAGAAAGTTATGTACCAATCTGCGTTTATCATAATGAGAAACCACAATCTGATTCCATTCTGTACATGGCACCAGTAGTTTGCCACCAAACAGCAGAAAGACAAACAGAAAGTTGGTTACCATGTGCAGTCTGTGCTCTTGTTGCCAAACCAGGAAGTGCTACCAGGGTAGGAGATGTGAGGAAAGAGCATATTTTAAAAACATAAAATAAATCATAAACAATAAAAGAGCTAAATAACAAATCTAATAGACTGTCAGACAGCACTGGACCTTTACATCTGAATTTGAACAATTTCAAATCAAGCTGGATTTTATTGCATTTCTAATAAAAAATTGAAATGTTCTTTTTTCATTGTCATATAATGGTAGCACTCCAAGCCTCTATAATCACATCTGTCTGTATGAGCAGTCCTGGACTGCTGCAGCTATGAGGAGTGTAAAATACAGAACACTGTGGACTGTCCACACACAGGCCAGGAACCTACGGTCTGTGTGATATATTTTCCTTTGCTTCTGCGGGCTGGTAAAACCTTTATCAAAGATTTATTTGATGTCTTTAATCTCCCTGCCTCCCCCCTCTCTCCTTAGTGAAAATGTGCCCTGGTGGCTTGTAGCAGACGGCTGTGTGTCAGCGCTCAGGCCCTCTCAGCCGCTGGCTGCTCCCCATCACTGCTCATTAAGGCCAGAGTCTGTTTCCATTCAGCATTCACCATTAACACAGTCCTTCATGTGCTATTTTCTTTAACAATATTTGATCCACACAGATCAAAGGATGGATCTACACCACTTTTTAAAATCCATAATCCAACAAATCATGGATTCTTCTTCTAAAAACCAACATGCAGTATTTACAAAGAAGTAGCAGTATAGTAACCGAAAGCCATCATTCTTGTTATTTTAATGAAAAGTTCAGTATTCTTTGACCTGTAAACATGCAACCAGAGCAGGAATCAGCTCTCTGTCTGCAAGGTTTATATCAAATTTCATCTTGTGGCAGAAATCCCATATCCATGCTAAAATCTCATCAGCAGTGTCCTGGCTCAGTGTATGACATCCATCAGTTTCACAGAAGTCCTTTATAAATGTATGAGATGGCTCTGACAGACATGTAGATAAACGAGCCAAATAATATCAGACCTGCTCGCTGTCACGGTCAGCAAGGGTCAGTGAAGGGCTAGGTAACAATGCAGCCTCCATTGTTGAGGTGACTTTCGTCGGCCGGCCACGGTGGTTTGTGTCCGCATGTACTTGCTCTATGAACCACCGTCTATGCATGGCAGTGCAGACTCGACTGTTTCCAGTGCTACAGCTAGCTGACAGTGTGCAGTCCAGCAGGTTGACCGGTCATCAGGTCAGGGTTAGAGGTCACTAATATGCCATTAATATGCATGCTAATTAGCAATGGTGAATGTGTACCATAATATAGTGTTAAATAACTTCAGTACATATTGTTATCAACATGTTGTGTTAAATATTAACAGCAGGACCTCCATGAAGACAAACAGGGACGACATCCGTAAGCATACTAAACAACAAACAAACACAAACATTCTCATGTATTTGTGTGTGACATATGACAGATATCTAATATGAAGGGAAATGATACTAGTGGCTGTCAGCCCAGCTGTGGTGCTAATGAGACCCAGGGGCTGCAGACAAGTGCAGATGCGGTCACATCTGCCGTGTCCCAGAGCATGGCTATGAGCTGTGGTCATTGCAGACTAACTGCAGCTGTGGAATACATATCATACTCGCTCACTGTCTCTGTTTGCCTGAAAACAAGGGGGGGGCAGGCCTGCTCACTGTCTCCCGGGTCAGTGTTCTGGCACCATGATAGTTGACACAGGCCAATAGAGTGTTGGAGCAACAATCAAGCCTGGACTAATGAGGTCTGAGACACCAACGGGCTACATGAGACACAACTAGAGACGGATGTTTGTAGCGCACGCTTCCATTCTTTTCTTCAAACATCTTCAGGAGATAATTCAGAACAATTCCACACATCATAACAACAAGAAGGCCCAGGGCCACAGAGGAATGTGTGCAGGACACATTCACTGTTGGGTCCTCTGTGCCCAGACAGTACAGTGACTAACTGCATGAGCCATTATTTATTTCCAAACTCACCCAATCACCTTTTTTCCATGGCACTGCTGCTGGACTCACTCCACTGCTCAGAATAAGAGTGGACAGATGTTTCATTGAAAGAATGAAATCAGGGTCATTAAAGACATCTGGAAGGGTATTAAAAACTCTTTGAACGTTGCTAATAACTTTGCAAGAGGAGGAGTGAAGAACTTTCCCGTCATTTATCTTTAGTTTCTCTGTAAGATTGAAACAAGACACCTTAGAGTTTAAGAGTTTAAAAACATCTATCTACCCAAACATAAATCTGGAGACAAAAGCTAATTGCATGTCTGAACATCAAGCCCTGCAGCTCCTTTCTTTAGCAGTTTGACAATTTCCCCATCTTTTCATTGGAGGTCTTTCAGGTTAATTCACTCAGTTAGGAACCGTCCTGATCAACACGCTTACTCAGTGAGGTCAGAAGCAGAAGCAGCCCAGAGGGTTTTTTTTTATTCATTTTCCTCCTTAACAATACATTTGCATTGAATAAAAATTGAAAACAGAGTATATCTGAGCTAAAAAGCTTTCTCCAGCTCTCTCCAACCTTTAGGCTCTCACTGAACTTTGCTTCATTACCCTCCAGCACTTTAGCTCATCAGCCGAGCCACTTGTGTGACCTCAGCTGACCCTCACACTGAACATCTCTACCAAATGTGCATCATGAAATGAAAACATTTTCTATGATCCTAATTATGTGTATTTATTCAGTTCCATTGAATGTTTCCTCTGGATGAATTCCATTCAGGAAACAATTTCAAATGCAAATGAGCCTGACTGGATTTTGTGTGTGTGTGTGTGTGTGTGTGTGTGTGTGTGTGTGTGTGTGTGTGTGTGTGTGTGTGCATGTGTGCGTGTGTGTGTGCGTGTGTGTGTGTGTGTGTACTCATTTCACATCTTCATCAAAGCTTAGGTCCAGAATTTATTCTGTTCTGTTCTGTAGTTTCCAGCAGCCACATGGTCACACCTGCACTGTGGGACCTACATTCAAGTAGAAAATACACCAGCATGAGACAGACCATCAGACAGGTTTTAAAGGATGAGTCTAGCATCTCGCACAATTCCCATGACAGTACCAACACCAACAGTGTGTTATTCTCTCACTACTTTCTGACTGTGTGTGCTTCTCAGTAACAAGCCCAAACTTACAGCTGACACATATACAATTTAATTTAAAAAAAAATGGATTCGTTGGAGATTATTCTGTGGATGAATATATTTGATATATTTGGCAGCAGAACGATGTATGTGGGATTGAGTCAAAATAAACTACATTGTTATGGGAATATAGTTCTCAATTCATATTCCAGTTGAGAATTGGTCCCATATCAGAATCAGAATCAGAATCAGAATCAGAAATACTTTAATAATCCCAGGGGGAAATTGTTTTTGTTACCAGGCTCCATATAAATAATAATAAATATAATAATATCAGTATCAATATATAGATATTAAATATAAATATCACATATATCAATATGTGATATATATATAAGATATATATATATATATAAGATATATATATATAAAAGATATATAAAAGATCTAAAAATACATAATACAGATAAATAATGTGCAAAAGTGATTGTCCAAATTTGTGTTAGGTTATAGGGGCGGTGTCTGACTCTCTGAGGGAGGCGTTATAGAGTTTAATGACCACAGGCAGGAATGATTTCCTGTGGTGCTCTGTGGTGCATCTGGGTGAGAGGAATCTTCTGCTGAAGGAGCTCCTCTGTTGGGCCAGTGTGTCATAGAGAGGGTGTGAAACATTGTCCAATATGGACTGAAACCTGGACAACATCCTCCTCTCTGCCACGGTCGTCAGAGTGTCCAGCTCCTCCCCCACGACATCACCAGCCCTCCTGATCAGTTTGTCTAGTCTATTTTTGTCTGTGACCTTCAGTCCACTGCCCCAGCATGTTACAGCAAAGAAGATCGCACTGGCCACAACAGACTCATAAGACTCCGGCAGATGTTAAAGGACCTCAGCCTCCTTAGGAAAAAGAGTCGGCTTTGGCCCTTTTTGTAGACAGCTTCGGTGTTTCTTGTCCAGTCCAGCTTGTTATTAAGATACACCCCCAGGTACTTATACTCCTCTACAGTATCCACAGGGACCCCCTGTGTTTTCCAATCTTTCCAATCCCCAGAATTGTATGCCAACATGCTGATACTATCAGTTCCTTTTATCAAAATATTCAATGTTCATCAAACTCCTGCTTCTACATCCACTGCTGGAAGCTTACATGAAGAAGGAGACATGGTGGACAGGAAGAAACAAACCAAAGCTTTACTTCATTTCACCAAGAAAGATGACAACAGTGCAAGTTGTGATGTCTAATGTGTTAAAAATCTCAAGTGTTTTTACATAACATGGGCTTAAATTTCAAGAATGCCATGTGTTTGACGATCAGTGCAGCAGAACATCTGTTACCGAGGGTAAATATCTACCTAATAACTACCGAATAACTAAATGAAAACAAATGCTGTACAAATATCGCCAGACTGTTGCTACAGCTGCTACAACCCTACTAACCCTAACCCTGCAAGAGGTGGTGGGGTCTCTGTGGCTCAGGAGGTAGGTCGTCCACCTTCAGTCTGCATGTTGAAGTGTCCTTGGACAAGATACTGAATGAATGTGTATGAATGGTTAGCTCCTCAAACTGATGAGCAGTTGGCACCTTGCATGACAGCCAATGCCATCAGTGTATGAATGTGTGTGAATGGGTGAATGAGATACGTACTGTAAAAGAGCTTTGAGTGGTCGGAAGACTAGAAAGGAGCTATATAAGTCCATTTAACATTTACTCAAAGACAAAGAATCAGAGCGACAGGCAGAAAGTGTGTTTTGTGTGATGTGTGTTTGCAGTAATGAAGGAACATCATCAGGTGTGGCTTGTGATGCGTTTTTAGGTTTTGGACAGCGATGGAGCTCTATGTCACAGAGTGTGTCAGCCTGCACATGGGAAAAGTAAAAAATAGAATATTGAGAGCCTTTTCCTTATCTTGTTGTTCCATGTGTCATTAGATGTTGTGTGCTTTGAATGCTCCTATACTCTGGTTGAATAAAACTCACACAATCATCCATAAGTGCATATTCTACTGTTGCACATAATGTGGACAACAGGGCAAAGATCGTGAGATGACTGTACTCACACCCAAACATGGCTGGCCTTTAGCCTGAGACTGAATGTGAATGTTGTGCATGTGCTGCAGTATGCTCTACTGCCTGCTGTTTGGTTGCTGTGGCTCATCAGCTCACTGCTACAGACCCCATCACCCCACGCTCACAGCGGGATAGCCACACTGTCTCTCAGAGGTTTGGAGAGCAGAAAAATGCTACAGTCTATCTCCTGGCCATGCCACTCCAGAATTGCTTAATGCATGGCTGTGGAGCAGCTTGTGTGGCTGAGCTGAGGGGGTAATAAAAGAGTAACAGCTACACTATGTGCCTGTCTGCAAAATGTAAAAATACACCTACGTACACCTCTAAAGATCACTAACACACTGTATATTATTCATGTAATCTGACAACCAGCAGATGTGAATTAGAGATGCACGATACATATCAGAAAACCCTTTGATAGACTTTATGTCCTGTGTGTGTGCATAAATTACAAGTTATGAAATAAATACACGTGAAATTACTGGTCATCAGTAGCCACAAGAAGCAGGTTTGTTATTATAATAGCTGAAAAAAAACGTGGGGTAACCATTTTTTGGAGAACACCACAGTCTTGTTGTCATCACCATGAGAAAAGCCTCACCTCCTGCCTGACACATCTGAGCATGTTATAAATCTCATTGAAGTTTTGGCAGGACAAAAAATATTTTCCAAACTGTCAAGATATTGGTTGAAGTCATATATATATAGTATGTACAATACAGGATCAAATTCTGTTTCCCAATTGAATATTGTTAAATATTAGTCCAGGATTGTGATTACTACTTCATAACTAAAGACTCTGGATGTGCTGGTTCTGACAATGATAATTCTACTGATTCTATTCTGATATTTCTGGATCATTTTGGATAAATTGAATTTTTAGTTTTTCCCAAGCTTATAGGCTATAAAATATGTACTTTATGTATTTTATTCTGTCCTTATGCCATGCATGACCACTACCAACCTCTGCATTTTTGATGCTTAATGTACATGCTAAATAAACTGAAGCACAACAGACAGAGGCATGTTTATAAGGTTTAGAATGAGAGGTGCTCAGCATGTGAAAAGGAGTTGCTCTCTTCTAAATCACCAGGCTGTGAAGTTCTGAGTGGATGCATTAAGCAGTGTGCATGCATTGCCATCTGCTGATGACATGGTGGAATATCTCCTCTGTGCACACTGGTGCTTCAAACTGCCTCCCAGAGATAGTGGCCAGTAAATGTATTCTCCTGTGTGTGGTAGGACACATCATCAATCATCAGTTTCAAGGAGGGCAGGGTTTGAATGGAGCTCAGGATCACATAGTGATTTTTTCAGTGTAAACTGCAAGAGGTCCCGGGTTCAGATCCCGGACGAGCCCCCATTTATGTTACGACCAGACTTAGGGGTAAAAGGAAGTAACATAAACCCAAGGTGTTGTGGTTAATAAACAAAGGTATTTATTAAATGAAATTTCAGATTGTTGTAACAACAGGAGGTAAGGAGCTAAGGGAACAAAGCGCGAGTGGATTTTTAACCTCGCCTCGTCTCGGGACCCAGTGCTGCCGGATGAGAGAGAGTCATACCAAGGCAGGGTGAACGGCATCTTCATCCACTCACCTGTCACTTTCTCCCCTTCACCAGTCGCCACAGCACCCTGAGATTCACTCTCAGGTTTTATGCTGCTGCCCTCGCCTTCACTATTAGCGCCATCCTTGGACAAAACGAGATCTGCCGGCACAGTCGCCACTAGTACTCCCATCTCCACCAAGTTGCCAATCACAATAGTTTTCAACTCCTTTTCAATTCCCAGTTTAAATAGCCGGGATGCTGCTCAAGGGGCCCTCTGGTTGGCGGTACGTAGGGAGATGCTCCGCCAATCCCGACCCTGCACATCCTTGTGCGGTGTCTCCGACGTGACCCCGCCTTTCCGATTGGGGCCAATCTAATCCTGGCAGTCACCTTGTCCTACATAATAGGACAGGGCATAGGACACACACATACACACATACATACACAGCCTGCACCAAACCACGGCTGCACGGCGGCAGCCGTAACAACTGTAGAATGTAATGCAGCCACGACATGTAAAAGTAGAAGGAAATATGAACTGGAAAAAAAGGGGATGTTGATCCTCATCCATCCTGGCACTTAGACCTGAAGGTCACGAGGTGTGACCATGGCCAGGTCGTCCCCTGTGTACAAGGTTCAGTCTAACAAAAGCATGTTTGATAATGAACACATGAATATTACATTCCATCTCTGCCATATAGATCCTCCTAAATATAAGTACAATTTTGAGACACTAACTTTATCTTTATTCTACATCATTTATTTGACATATCTATAATTTCATATAAGTTTCACCATATAAGTGTTACAGTAGTTACAAAATCAGGCCTTACTTGACTTGCTACCTAACTCCTGACACAAGCTGTGGTCCCCTCATGACTTGATTACTGTAACGCCCTCCTGACGGGCCTCCCAGCCTGCATGATACAACCTCTCCAGATGATCCAGAACACAGTGGCGCGCCTGGTTTTCAACCTGATTAACCCGCTGCTCATCGAGCTCCACTGGCTACCTGTAGCAGCCCGCATCAAATTCAAATCGCTAATGCTGACTACAAAGTAGTCTCCAGTTCTGCACCCACCTTAATGGCATATGTTACCTCACATCTGTTGGACTCCTCCAATTAACTACGCCTGGCTCTCCCACATGTTCGTTCAAGGAAATCCAGATTTCCGTTTGTTGTTCCCTGTTGGCGGAACGTCCTACCAGTTCCTACCAGATCAGGGGTGTCCCTCTCTACCTTTATACAGATACAACATGACTGCAGATCCTGCTTTAAAATAAATACAGCCTTGTAATAATAATGCTAGTTCCAAATGGCTCATGAGGTTTAAGAAACGAGGCAGACTCTGCCGAGGAGGATGACCAAAAAAGCTTTAATTAAAGCTGGCTGCATAGAATTGACTAGAAAAAAAGGAAAAACAAGCTGATGCTCTGATGTGAACACACAACCAGTTAACAACCAATTAACCTACGTGCTGCTTGGACAAACTCATTTTAAATGTTGTATGACTGGAGAAGAAAAAACTTCACTGAACAGTACAACATGGCTGTACAACTTCCATCAGAGTGTCACATTAAAGGACACACTTCTGTGTCTCCTCTGTCATGATGAACACCTCCAGTGTCTGCTCTGACTCCACAGTTTCATCATTGTCTCTCTGTCACACACATCTGTATCTCATAATACCAATGCACCAGCTCAACTAAAGTTTCAGTTGCTTTCAGTGCTGTCCTTGTTACTGTTTCTGTCCCTCCAGCTATTCAGCTATTGTCCTTTTTTCCATCTTCACAGTACAAAACCACTAACGCAGTCTTCACACGCAGCACTCACATTTTGTACATTTTAAATATACACGTTGTTGAAACTGCCATCAGGCTGCAGTGTTAATGGAGTGGAGACGCCAACGATTCTTAACACCTACAGGAGTGAAAGACAGAACGTTCATGGAGCTTTTCACGAGTGAAGAACACAATGATGGACAGCTAAAAGGGAAACATGAAATTATTACAGCAGGTCATTTATCAAGGGATGGAATTAAACAATGACGATGACATTTAATATCAAATAACAAAATAAAGAAACAGTATTTTGGACTGAGCTAATTATTTGGGATATTAATTCAACATTTAATTTTTATGAATTCCATTTAAGACAGTTTTATGAATGAGGAGACAGCATGCAGAAGTTTACAATATTGTATTGTCTATTTAATGTACATATTTTTATATTTCTGCATATTTAGTATTGTATTATTATTTTCAGGACTGGTGACATAATTTGTCTCGTGTTTATGTGAGGTACCAAGCTTTGAGGCAGTTATGAAGAGCTCCCTGATATTTATAACTCTGATAAAGTGCATTTTGTGACTGCACTTTGCAAACTATGAACCGTATATAATCCATACTAGAACTTAAATGCAACCATTCACACCAAATGTTCTCTGGTTATTCATGGTATCTTAGAGTGTGAATGACATCTGGATATGTTGGATGTCGACAGTATGTACATTTTCTGTCTCGATCTTTACCTCACTCGTACCTGTGAAAGCAAACAACACCTTTGGAACAAACCTGTGTGTTCTACATGCACACAAAAAACAAACATAAAACTACAGAAACCTCCATGTTTTAGTGTCTCTCCATGGAGATAGTTGCCATTGTATTTGTGTGTGTGTAAAGTGCTAAATCATCGTTAAGTCCTCTTTCAGACAACCCAAAGGTCACCGCATCCTCTGTACTCTCTGACATGTGAAGAGGTGTGGAATGTTCAGTTGTGAAGATTAGAAGACCTTGGGAATGTGTCTTGAAATATGCTGGAGACCCTGTTGGTGAGAACAACTCTTCACTCTGCACCATGGTGTGACCTTGTTTTCTCCAGCATATCTCACCTACTGAATGTGCTTTGAAGAAGAACATTGAACTACAATTGTGTAGAATAAATACAGTACAAAACAACAGAGACTGACCACACAGACGCTTCTTTATACATTCAAATATCGACTGAGCTAAAAGTATTATTTTATTCATCACTGTCTGATATGATTTCTGCTTCTGCCCTGTACAAACCAGGACAACTAACTTTCATTTGTGGTGTTCACAGCATTGAATAAAGAGTTTTTAAATGAACAGCAAAGTGTCCATGCAGCTACTGTGGATGATCCACAGAACACACAGCTGAGAGTTTTGATAGACTGTTTCTTTGGTATTTGATGAAAGCTTGAAATTAAATTAAAATGTTCAATGCTGTGAGCAATGCAAATGACATAACAAGAACAAATAATACATTTGCATTGGATGAGAAAATATTTTTTTATAGTTGAAGCCAGCGCTCTTATAATTTAGGTTCAGGTTCAGGTTTCTTACATTAGTTAGATTTCCGGGTCACCTGTGCGATGCTGACTTTGTTTCTGTTTGTCTTGATGAAGGCTACATCAGGATGACGGCTGACTTCAGTGGACAGTATTCTAGTCACATTTCAGTCATAACCTCACAAATGGCATACCTTTTCCTGTCCTTGCTAAAAACTTCATCAGTTAACTGTCAGCATCTTAACTCCAGGCTAATTTATCGCCCTGTCAGAATGAATCATAAGAATGGTCACTCTCTCTCTCTCCTGTCCACTCACGTCTGCCATAACTTGGAGTCATTTTATGGCATAAGATGGGAAATGTGTAATAAGAAACCTACATAATGATTATCAGGGACGTTGGGAGTATGTCACAGTCAGTCTATATAATCACATATTATGGTGGATGATATGCATGTTTTTTGTTTTCATTTAAATGGCCAGGATATCTATGTTATTAACAATTTACAACAACTTGAGGACATTGCACTACAGCAGACTGCAAACTTCAACACCAACATACTGGACTGAACAGTTTATCAGAGTTTATAAAAAATGCAGAGTAGTGAACAGAATCAGAATCACTTTTATTAGCCATGTTTGTGTACACTGTGACTCACTTCTGTTCTGGACCCAGCCTCAAGTGGCCGTTGAGGAAATTCAGTTTTTGGCACTTCACAGCCACAGAGGTTGCTGCTTAGTTTATACTGTACAGTTTCATGTTGCTCTCGGTGTCTCAAACACAGATGTAGACACATAAATACAGCTAAAAAGTACAAGTACAAGTACAACAAGCAGGACAAGGTTCTTCTGACCACTCAAAGCTCTTTTACACTACATATCTCATTCACCCATTCACACACATTCATACACTGATGGCATTAGCTGCCATGCAAGGTGCCAACTGCTCATCAGTTTTAGGAGCTAACCATTCATACACATTCAGACACCGATGGTGTAGCCTTCAGGAGCAATTTGGGGTTCAGTATTTTGCCCAAGGACACTTCGACATGCAGACTGGAGGAGCGGGGGAACGAACCACCGATCATCTGATTAGTGGACGACCCGCTCTACCTCCTGAGCCACAACCGCCCCATATAAAAATATATAAATATATATAAATTCAAATCCCTATTGCTCACCTACAAAGTAGTCTCATCCCGCACCCACCTACTTAGATGCCCTTATACGGGCATCTATTACCTCACATTTGTTGGACTCCTCTAATGAGCGACGCCTGGCTCTGCCACCCGTTCACTCAAGGCAATCCAGACTTTTCTCGTCTGTTGTTCCCCGTTGGTGGAAAGCACTACCAGTTCCTACCAGATCAGGGGCGTCCCTCTCTCTTAAAACAACTCCTGAAGACCTCCAGTTCTTCAGAGATGACCTCCTCTGCAACACTACCAACAACTGGACATGATAAATCTATCCCTCTAATTACAACAAGGATGTCCATCTAGCCTGTAGTAGAACATAGCGTTCAGAGCAATGAACAGGAAATGAACAAACTTTTATAGCATGCTGACACTGTATGACACTTTTTTTAACCAACTGAAGATTTTTATAATGCCCAGTGGCAGAATCAGGTTGAATGTTGCTACCATACAGAATTATGTGACAGCATTATCTTCTTTTCTTTGGTAAAGGATGGTCTGTTATATCCTATGCTAAAGGAGATAAGAAAGGAAGCAGTGAAACACCTTTCCTCGGCCTTTAGAGAATTTGACTAAATCTTATAACTCAATGCTGAAACTTATATTTGTGGGTCATTTTACTCAGGAACCTTCGACCATAAGCTGGTTTTCCTTTGTTTCTTTGTCTCTCTTCTTTGTCTCTTCTTCCTCTTTGTCTGTCTCTCTGTTTCTGTTTCCTGCCTAACTTTGTCTCCCTCCTCTGTGATCTGAGATCATCACTCACCTGCCTGCCTGCTCTCCAATCCGCTAACCACCTGCTATCTCTGGCCAGCCCACGTCATTCTCCCTCATTCATCCACCCACTCCAGTCAGTCCAGCCGTACCTCTCCGCCCTCTTGCCCTCTGTCTCAGACAGCTACCTCCACACTCATTTCACCTCTATTTCCCACTAAATCCTCTTAATCCATCTTCCTCCTGAGCCTGTCTGTGTGTGTGTTTGTTTGTGTCCACACTGCAAATCAAAATACCATGTAAGCTTCAATGTATTGAATATTGTATGAAAAAAACTCATATCAGCTCTGCTAGGATATGTGACTCATTTGAAGTGATCACCATCTGTCCTTTAACTCAGGACAAGGTTCTATAACACCGTACAATTCTTGTACCAATGTATCTATGGAAGCCTTTTTCATTATTGATGCACATAAGATTAACGTGAATGTTAAGAATTAGACAACAGTTTTCATGTTTTTATTTTATTTATTTTTTATTTATTTATTCTTCAAATGCATTTAGCAACACTAGATGGTGCTGCAGTACATTGGCTTTACCAAAGCAATTGACTGAGACTTGTTGACACAGCAGCAGAATGTGTGTGTTTAAAGTTCCATTATTAGCTCACTCTGTCTAGGATTTAATAAGCTTTGGCTTCTTCCCACTCCTTTAGAACACAAATAAGTGTTGAGTCTTGTTGTTCTTTCATTTTGTTTTGTTGTCTTGTATTTATTGTTGTTCGTTTGTTTTTAATTGTTCATCTTTTATTTTGTGTTCAAATAAATTCTCAATCAATCAATCAATCAATTGTCATAGTTAATTTAGTAGTAATTAGTAATCATATAGTATAATTAGTAAGTAACATCAGTTGAATTGGTCGTTACACATTTGTTGTCTTTGGCATTGATGGCACATAGTTGAGAACCAAACAAATACAACAGCTGCCCTGCACTGTTGAGGATGTGCTGTTTGGATCCTGATGATCTGCATTGCAATGTAAGTTTCTGGAACCCTGCAGACATTTGGACTGGATACCAAATGATAGAGAACCACAACTATTTTTAATACCTTGATTTTTGAAATGTTGTGAAGCAGCTAAACACTTTGGAAGCACTTTTTAGACAAGATAGACCTAATCCTTGGTTTAAACATAACTTTAAGTCAGACAACTAAAGCTACTGGAAAGCCAAATCCCCAACAGCCTTCTGACTCTTTAATTTAGGGTCTTACATGCATAATAGTAAGCATCTAAAAAGTATTGTGTTATAGTGACATCAGCCAGAAACCAGAAACAATTGAAGCTGATTATTGACACCAAAGGAGATAATGTACCCCCAGGATCAGAGTGACAGAGGTTTGTATTGGGCATGGTTATGCTCAGACATTTATTATGCAATTAATTCTTGAAGCAATCATGAAAATACCCACATCAGAAGAACCCAACTGTTTAATGTTTAGTATCATAATTAAACTGGTCTAGTGGCTTTAAAGAGAGTCTGTGAGAAAGTCCTGTCTGAAAGCAAAGTGATGAAAATATTTGTTGGGATTTTGTTCATTGTGTGAATGAACTGTTTTTTTTTAATTATCAAATGCTATAGGTCACAGGTCATAATGACATTATAAAGACTGGACAGATCATGAGTGACGTCACCCGTAGGTTTCCCAAGCACCGTTTTGAAGCCAAAAATATGCAGCGCTGGCTGCTGCCATGTTGGATGTACTGATTCTTCCGCCTCCTGGCTAATCTAAATATTGGCAGACACGGATCATTGGCGGACCTGAGGCGAGCCAAAGCGATGCCCCCTTGCTCTAAAAAGCCATCCGTAACAACACCTACCTGTCAATCAAAGCAGGCACACTGCTATTAATTATGTGCAATTTTAAGCCTTAACATTAGAGACCCAAACTGTTGCCTGTACCAGGCTGTACATGTTTATTTCTGCTGTGAAGTTGGGCATTTCAACATGGGTGCTTATGGAGACTGACTCACTCCTGCAGCCTGTCTGAAGTGGTTGCTCAAGGAATTACAATTTTTAGCACTTCCGCATTGGCTTCATTTCCCAGCCACAGAGGTTGCTGCCATATTGTATATACTGCTTTTAATATATTGGTAATATATTTTTGTGTATATACACGTTGGTCTGTTTAAAGTTGTACAAGAGTGAATGCTGCCAACCTCTTCTATGCTAAACTCCAAATCCTTCAGCTGTTGACGTGGTCATTTTGGTTGTAATTATTCACTTAATTATTAATCAGAATTCTGTATTAACACTGTAGTGTATCTTATAAGACTGAAATCAATCAATTATTTGGCTATCATTTCCCTTCTTAAGGAGCTGCCCTGAGGTACTTTTATTATTTAATTAAAGTTATTATTTATTCTCCTTTTGATTGTCTTTTTCTTTTGTCATAATTATACAGCATGTTTGAATTTGTCCATTGGTCACACGTTGTTTAGAGACTCTATGGGCCCACTAGCGGCAGGCAGGGCAGGCAGGCTGACTCCTGGCATAGCATAGTGGTCCTTGGGACATGGAACAAATCAGGCATCTGAGGCCTGATGATTTGTTCATGCCTCCTGGGTGCCTTCTTTTGAAGGTGTTCTGGCACATCTAACTAGTGGGAAACCCCAGGGGAGACCCAGAGCTCACCAGAGGGACTATGTAGCCCATCTGGCCTAGGGACACTACAGAATCAACCTGAAAGGGCTGGAATGAGTTGCTGGGGAGAGGGACATCATTTCACCAAGCACTTCCAGAGGAAGAACCATTTTCATGATGGACATTGCATGGGACTTCCACTGCTGTCATCCTGTACAGGTTTCTGGTTACTTCACTGTTTCCGTCTAAACGTGCCTCCTTCCTAAGCATTCATCCAACACAATACATAGTGGTGAAGATTCTGACATATCTGCCAGGTTTAGTTGTTGCAGGAGAGCCTTCAGGGCCAGAGCAGACTGCAACTATGATTACGGTCCCTATACCTTTGGATGGAGCCAAATCAGAGAAATCATGTGACCAATATGACCAAAGAAGCTGTCATCTTATAATATATAGTCACTGACCACTCATTCATGGTTCAGTACTAGAAGGTGCAAAGTTAGTTTGTAATTTCCACCTCCAGCATATGACCGAACACCTCTTTACACACCAGTCCAGGGTTGAGGTTGTTCAGTGATTTCTACCTGAAGCAGTTTGGAGCTGTAACATCTACAGTGTATTCTCTACACACAGGCCCAGAGGTGTCTATATAGTGGCGAGAAATTAGTGTTTTTATTTCCTCCTGATGTCCTTATGGAAGTTCTTGTTGGAAGCAGTCGTAACTCGCTGTGTGTACCCCTGGGTTTCATCGCTCTGTGTACCACACTGTGATGTCTCATGAAGAAATAAGCCATGCGTATCCACATATTAGCACAGCGAGAAACATTCATGAGACGTCTTTCTGCAACAGGCCCACTCTTTATTTCACTGTCATCAATATTGAGCAGACACACACAGAACAATCACATAAGAATAAAGGCATCTTCCTCATTATACATTAATTTGGCCCGCTCATCCTCCAGAGTGCTTTCTTGTTGTTGGACTAAATATGTAATACATTTCCTATAGTGAGCAATCAGTGCAATCCGCTGTGGTTTCAGAATAGCTTACTGAGACAGAAGACAAATGACAAACCCTGAAATTCATTTTAGAAAATTCGGGGCATGTCAAAAATTGATGTGGCCCAGCCTGAATTCTTTTCTATATTAGAAAACCCGAATGAAGGAAAATTTATGTAACAAAAAGTGCAAGGCTTTTCAAGGTCTATCACAATTCTCTGCCTGTGGGAAGAGAGTTTAGCCACACGGGGCATCTCACAGCTTGCAGCCTTTTTAATGAGGTAGACATCCAATCTGTGTACTGCACTGTCCGACCAAAACAACATCTGCTGCAGCCGCCCCTGTACACCACGTCAAACTGCAAAGATGCCATTTACATTGCACAAAACATAATGCATGCAAATCCTGCCTACATGTAGTAACTACAGCCCAGGGAAGAGCGGTACCAGAACATAGCCTCAGAACACATTCTAATCTATCACTAATCGAATAGGTACAACCTGTGGACACACAGCTGCTTTGTTAAAGCATTATACTGTAATCATAATGAAATTAAATATGAAATCAACCTTTTGATTTTGTTTTCAAACCGACAACTGTGCAACTGTAAAAACTGTAATTTTGCACTTGAATTCATCCAGGATTTTGTGTTGGGCCTGGGTGTGTTTAACCTTTTAGTATTTCTCTAATAAGCTATAGTTTGCTTTTTATTGTAAAATATGCTGCAACCTGTTCATTTTTGTGATTGGTTATATGCAAACACTGCTCTGTTTATGTGAATGTACTGATTGGGAGATGCTGGCTGACCAAGTTGATAACCAAAGTTGTGTGACTATTTAGTGAGATTGCAGTTGTTAGTGTTAGTAATCAGACTCACTTTTTTGGCCAGGTAATTCCCCACTTTCAGATGAAATTTTAGAGTTCACCTAAAATGCACTCTAACCTTTACAGGTGAACTTCATTTGACCTTCTGTAAACTTTTGAATGCACATGTCCAGCTGTTCAATGTTTCAGTACTTATTGCATAACATGCTGTTCTCTAACAAGGTGATTAAAAATCACAAGTGTGTGATCCATGAATGGACCGCTAAATGTTCTGCTTCAATGACAGTTTGTATTTAAACAGTCCTCTTCATCATGCTAGTCACATTTTGACATCATGACACCAAGACGACACCTAACAATCCATCAACAGTACCTGGTCAGTGTGAGGCTTCAAACAGGAAGTACTCAGAGGGAAGTTACCACTGAGCGCTGAGTGTCACAGAGTGTCATCAGCAGGTTGGAAAAAGTCCACTTGTGAACAGCATGAGACATCTAATCGAGCTGTAATCTATGGTCAAGGTCACATGACAAGTTACTGAATCATTAAAATGTTTTGTTGTGGTATACACACCACTGTTGTTTGTTTCAATAAATTGTTTGAGATGAAGAAATTACCATTGCATGCTTCTAATTAAATGGCCTACTTTCATGATATAATATTACTGTAGCATGAACTTTTTACATTTTCCATAAATAAAGTTATGCTAATCAGTAATACATATTTCTAACTAGCATTGAAGTAACTACTATTCGGTTGCAGACTGAGCTAAACAAATTTGATGCATGGATAGGTCGATGTTCTCTTAACTCTGGTGGCTCAAACATACAGCTGGATAAATCCAATAAGGCTGTTAGACAAAGCATCTATCTCAGGTCCTTACAGTGTTTAACACTTTTCTTTGGTGTGACAAACTCATACATATTATAACACATATGTTTTCTTGCTTTACACAGTGACTCTGATGGCACTTGTAGTATAAAATTTAATGCATGCTTTAACTTTCAATCAGAGGCCTCAGCGATGGGTGCTTCCAATTTTAATTCTTTTCTTAAGATATATGGTTTGAAGTAATCAAAGGGAGAAGTATGTGGTGATTAATACAATGTTATGTGAACACGAAATGCTGGAAATCAAGTAAAGAGCACTATATTTTAAGTAAAGTTGATTTTATGTGAGCACACAATGGATTTAACGTGTGGAATATATTGATCAGAGTAAGAAATGTGTAATTGTAACAAGAAGCAAGTAATGATTGTACCAGAAGTATGTGAGTGATTGTAACACAAACTTCTTGTCATGTTATATAAAGTTTATAAAGTTTTAAAAAATACAGTAAAAGACATCTATGATATAATGGTGTAAAAAAAAAAGAAGAAGAAAAAATAGAAGTATAACAAGCTGGGTTTTAATGGTGTAATCTTGAAGAAAGCAGAGAAATGTCGAAGCCTGTGAGGTTACTGAGAAGAAGACACAGGCCCAGCTGTGCCGTGCAGGTACAAGATGGCTGAGCGGGCAATAGACGAGACACCATTAGAGTGGAAAATCCCCAGTTTGGTAGATATGTCCAGGCTTGTCCTGACATGACCAGACATGTCAAATTTACACCATTATGTCATAGGTGAATAAAAGTTGAAAGGTGGGCAGGAGTTATGATAATGTTATACACTCCTGCTCAAAATCTTAAGACCGGGTGAAAAATTACTAATATCCGCATTTCACGCTATTGGAACTTAACCAGATTGTAAGTAGAGCTTCAGAATGCAAAAAGAAGAAACAGGAGCAAGAGACAGCAAAATAGAATCAGCAGTTAATTGAAAACTGCATTTAAACTAAAACAGACTTTTTATCAGCTGATCAAAAGTTTAAGACCACAGCCCAAAATAGCCCAAAAATAGATCTAAAAGTGTCAAAAATGGACTCACTAGTGCTCAGTAGTACTCAGTAGCCCCACCATTCTTGTTTATCATTTCAAAAATTAATTTAGGCATGCTTGATGTGAGTTTTTTCAGAAGGCTGGTGAGAACATTGCCCCATGTGGTGAAGATGGCTTCAAGAAGGGCATCCATGGTCTGGAACTGATGTCCATTTTTGTAAACTTCCCTTGCCACCCATCACCAAACGTCCTCAGTGGGATTTAGATCAGGGGGACACACAGGATGGTCCAAAAGAGCCCAACCCTAACCCTGGAAGAAGTCCTTTGTCAGGCGGGTGTTGTGAACTGAAGCGTTGTCCTGTTGAAAGACCCAGTCATCACTGCACAGACGAGGGTTCTCAGTCAAGAGGGGTCCCTGCTGCAACATCTCCACAGAGCCAGCCACATTTTGACGTCCCTGCACAAACTGAAGGTCCATTTTTACATTGAAGGAAAAAGCACGCCAGATCACGATGGAGCCTCCTCCACTGTGCCGCGTAGAAAACATCTCCAGTGGGATCTCCTTGTCATGCCACTAACGTTGGAAGCCATCAGGACCATCCAGATTAAATTTTTCTTGTCAGAGAATAAAACTTTCTTCCACCTTCTAATGTCCCATGTTTGGTGCTCCCTTGCAAAGTGCAAATAGGCAAGTTTGTGGTGTGGGAGGAGATGTGGCCTTTAAAGATGTTTTTTGTTCTTTAAGCCCTTCTGTTGCAGATGCCGTCTTATGGTGACTGGTCTACAGTCAAAAAGTACAGTACAGTAATGGTCTTAGTTTGGGTCAGGAATCGGCCTGTGTCTTCACGGACAGCCTGTCAGATCCTCCAGGTCAGTGCAGGTGAATTTTTTTTTGGGGTCTACCACTTGACTTTTTTTGTCCCATAACCCTCCCATAACCCTCCCAGGATCTTTTAAGAAATTTAAAATGACTGCTATACTGTGTCAAGCTCGGCAGGGATGGTGCGTTGCAAGAAGCCTTGCTTGTGCAGCTCAACAATCCTTCCACATTCAAAGACAGAAAATCTTTTTGCCTTTGCCATCAGGGGGTCATGACAGCGTGAATGCCCAATAGAAAATGACATGAAAGCCAGATTTTTGCGCAGATTTTGACTTTTTAAGGCTGTGGTCTTAAACCTTTGATCAGCTGATAAACAGTCTGTTTAGGTTTAAATGCAGTTTTCAATAAACTGCTAATTCTATTTTGTTGTCTCTTGCTCCTGTTTCTTCTTTTTGCATTTTGAAGCTCAACTTACAATCTGGTTAAGTTCCACCAGCGCGAAATGTGAATATTAGTTTTGATCAGGAGTGTATAACACTGAAGAGTATAAAAGGAGATGCATTGAGACAGAAAAATCAGTCTTTCCATGGATGACTTGGGCTTTGTTTGTCTGTCAAGATAATAAAAGCTCTATCTGCTGCTAACTTTGATGAATCCTGTGTGTTATTCTTTTTACCTGAAGAATAATACTGTTTGACCTAATTTGGACTTAACAATTCAACAAGTTGGATAAAAATCTTCTAATCAAGACAACTTTTGACTGAGAACCAACACACTCAAAGTCCCAGTCAGCCACAGGGCATGCTAACAGAATAGTCTTCACTGCACATCTAATCTCATATTTAATGGTATACATCTGTAATAGAATAATTTTCATTATTCCGCATATATATATATATATATATATATATGTTAATTGTCTTGTTTGTTTCAGCTTTAGAAGACCCCAACCACAACAGCATCTGGAGATGATAAGTCCTCCTCCTGCTGAATGTGAAGAAGAAAAATACAAAGAAGAGAAAGAGATGTATGTAGAGGGTAGAGGGTGAAGTCGGGTGTATTATGGGTATTGAACACCTTTGAAAAACATCACAGCCAGTTTACTTTCTTTACTTTCTCAGAAGAAACCTAAATATAAAAAGGAAAATATGTACACCAATATTTATATATAATGTTGCCTTTGTCTTTGTTTCGTCGAAATGGCTGTGTATGTAGCAATAACCATAAGGTATTCTGATTGTACTATACAGTTGAGCCATTATTGATTCAAATACGCTGATTTGGAAAACAGTGGATGCAATTATGTCATTTAGCTGCGGTCATTAACCAACCACTAATGTAATGTTATCTGATGCAGGTATTTAAATGTGTCTTTTATAAACGTAACAGGCAAGCCACTGGTAGAAAAGCAAAACCTATCATTTCAGATATTTTGTATAGGTTGCACCCCAGCAGTGACAGCGACAGGCATGCAGAATTGAGCCAGACGATAGCAGATTGCTAAATTAAAAATGCAGAACTGGGTCAGGTGGACCGGCCCTTCATGAATGTCTATCCAACACTGAGTCACTCACTGACTGAGTCATAAAGTTACACCATTGGTTGGCTGAAGGCTGACGAAGCTTGGGGCAGCCCAGTATCCCAGAATGCATTTTGCATCGACTGGCAGCCATGGCGGAGGTATTGAGCCAGGCCAATATCTGGACTGTTGATGTCACTTTAAGTTTTAATATTTTTTTTCCAGGCAAACAGTAAACCATTTGGATTTCCAGTGTGATCTAAGGACTTTCTGGTGCACATCCTGGAGGCCTGGCTGCCACATGTTGCACCTTCCTCCCCTTTACCTGGTCCAGCCTTATACCATTTTTTACATTGTCTTGTTCAGTAATATGTAGATTATTTTGATGATCTATATTATATATCAGTTCTCTAGGGACAACAACAAACTGCCTTGTCAGTTTACAGTAAATGACTTTCATTGGCTTTTCACTTGCAAAGCTTTGATTGCATTTTCAGTAACATAAGTGTCAACTATAATATCACTGGTTCAGATTCAACTGGTCAAGTGACAAAGCGGCATTTTGAGTCATCATCATTAACAACTTAGTAAGAACGTCCCAGCATTGTTAGCACCTCTTCCTGGTGCCGGCATGAGCAGGACGCCTATCCAGTAGCTCCGTGTCATTTTTAGTGTTTAAAGAGTGTTTTTTTTTAACTGATTTTTTTTAACTACACTTGCTGTGTAGAACTGTATATATCCTATGGATACAATGTCTTTTTATCGGCAACACAGCGGTGGACAACTTGCTTATTCAAGGGAGAAGCTGCTTTCACTCCAAACAATGGGACGAGCCGGCATTGTTCACCCCATACCTGAGGAGCTAAGGAGGAGGCGACGAGGCCGCAGAGCCGGGGCGAAGGTGAAGACTAGGCTAGCGGCTAAGCGGTGGAAGTACAAGCCCTCGGTTCCTTCATTCATCATGGGGAATGTTAACTGTCTGACCAACAAGACGAGCTGGCTGCCCTTGTGAGGACCGACAGGACATTCAGGGAGAGCAGTTTACTGTGTCTCTCTCAAACTTGGCTCACCCAGAACACACCGGACGCTACTGTGGATGTACCTGGATTCACGACAATGACAGCTGACAGGGACTGCAGACGCAGCGGCAAACGTAAAGGTGGAGGACTCGCACTGTTTATTAACATCAGATGGTGCAACCCGGGCCATGTTACGGTGAAGGAGATTGAGTACATCAGAGACACTGAGTTGCTGGCGGTAGGTCTGAGACCGTATTACATGCCCAGAGAGTTCTCCCACGCCATTGTTGTTTGTGTTTACGTCCCTCCGCGTGCACGCCGAGACCGCGTGTGACGTCATCCACTCCACCATATCGAGACTGCAAACACAGCACCCAGACAGATTCATCACCATCTACGGGGATTTTAATCATGTCACACTGGACTCAGCACTACCAGACTTTCACCAGTTTGTAAGCTGCTCCACCAGGAGGAACAGGACAATAAACCTCCTGTATGCCAACGTGAAGAAAGCTTACACTGCAACTCCTCTGCCCCCACTGGGAAAGTCTGATCATAACCTGGTCCTGCTCATACCACACTACAAGCCAAAGATCCAGAGACAGTCCACATCACACGCTCCTTCAGGAAATGGTCTCCTGAAGCAGTGGAGGCTTTGAGGGACTGCTTTGAATTTACCGACTGGAACGCCCTGCAGGACGCACATGGTGAGGACATCGAGGGGGTTACCCACTGTACTACTGACTACCTGAACTTCTGTATGGATGTTGTGGTCCCCATTAAAACTGTACGCTGCTTCCCCAACAACCCCTGGATCACCAGTGATGTCAAGGACATCCTTATCAGGAAGAAAAGGACATTCAAGGACGGTGACAGAGACGAGCTGAAGCGCATACAGGGGGAACTCAAGGTCCCTCTGAGAGAGGCAAAGGACGAGTACAGAAGGAAGGTGGAACAGAAGCTCTAGCAGAACAACATAAGGGAGGTTTGCATGAAAACCATCACAGGCTGCAAGAAGAAGGGCAGCAGCACATGAGAGGGGGATGCTGGGAGAGCAAACGAGCTAAACCTGTTTTTTAAGAGGTTTGATACTCCAGCTCCTACAGATAGTGACTGTCCACTTCACACCCCCATCAGGTCCATCATCACCTCAGACTGCAGAGCCCCCCCAGCCGCCACACCGATGGACATGTCAACCCCCCCTTCCCCACCGGCACCACGGACAGTTCAACCTCCCTCCCCACCCCAACCACGGACGGTTCAACCCCACCTCCCCTTCACCATCACCAAGGAGCAGGTAAGCAGAGAGCTGAGGAGGCTGCGCCCAAGGAAAGCAGTGGGCCCGGACAAAGTGTGTCCAATGATGCTCAAGGCCTGTTCTGCTGAACTGGGGGAGCCGCTTCAGCATGTCTTCAACCTGAGCCTGAAGCTGGGGAGGGTCCCCGTGCTCTGGAAGACTTCATGTCTCATCCTGGTTCCTAAGACAAAACACCCCAGGGAGCCGGGTGACTACAGACTAGTAACACTAACATCCCACATCATGAAGACTTTCGAAAGGCTGCTGCTCCATCTCCTCAGACCCCAGGTCCACCACAGACAGGATCCACTGCAGTTTGGATATCAGGAGAAGGTGGGCATGGAGGATGCCATCCTCTATCTGTTACACAGGGCTTAGCGTGCGTTCAGACAGGAACAGGAAAACCGGACGCCGGCGATGTTTTTTCAGTTCATTTCAGTGGGGGTCGTGCATTTCCGCACCGGCAGGGGTTGACGCAAAAAACGTTGCCGGCATCGGGGAGAGAAGTCGAGCCAGATCCGACTTTTGGGAAACCGGAGCCCCACGTCACAGTCCGCAAACCAATCAAACACTCGGTCAAACCTCCACAGACAGCCTGAAATGTCTCTGAAGCAGAGACTATCCAGGTGGATTCATGGACTAAACTCTGATAATCTACCTTTGTGTGTGTTCTCACTTTGTTTATTTCACATACCAGCTTCTAAATCTGAGTCCGACTCGCAATTTACACCACAAAATATAATGACACGAAGAAGTTTAATTTGATTTGTGTCCGATGATTAGAGAGAGAGAGAGAGAGAGACATAGAGTAACAATAATAGAGAACGAGCGCCGGCCTCGATAAAGCTGTTAATCAGAGAAATAAAAAGTTATTTCCTGATTGTTTCACAGCGGTTACATTCAGCAGGTATAGACACGCCCACATTAACCCACCTCAGCTCCCCTCACCCCCCCACCACCGCACTCCCCCACCACCGGTTGCCGGTTTCCCTGATCCTGTCTGAATGCGCGCTTACTCTCATCTGGACAAGGAGAGTGGTGCTGTGAGAATCATGTTCTTTGATTTCTCCAGCGCCTTCAACACCATCCGGCCCCTCCTGCTGAGAGACAAGCTGACAGAGATGAGGGTGGACTCACACCTGGTGAGATGGATTACAGACTACCTCACAGAAAGACCACAGTACGTCAGGCTGAAGGACTGCACGTCGGACACTGTGGTCAGCAGCACCGGAGCACCACAGGGGACCGTGCTCTCTCCCGTCCTCTTCACCTCGTACACATCTGACTTACAGTACAACTCTGGGCTCTGCCACATGCAGAAATACCCAGATGACCCGGTCGTTGGCTGTCGTTGGATGGACGGGAGGGGGAGTACAGGAGTCTGGTTGAGGACTTTGTGGGGTGGTGCAGGTCCAACCATCTGCAGCTGAAAACCTCCAAGACCAAGGAGATGGTGGTGGACTTCAGAAGGAAGAAACCACAGCTCCAACCTGTGTCCATTGAGGGGGTCGATGTGGAGGTTGGTCTGGACAGTAAACATGGACTCTGTCCTCAGGAAAGGACAGAGCCGTCTGTACTTCCTGAGAAGGCTGGGGTCCTTCAACATCTGCAACAAACTGCTGCAGATGTTTTACCAGTCTGTGGTAGCCAGCGTCCTCTTCTACGCTGTGGTTTGCTGGGGAGGAAGCAGCAAGAAGAGGGACACTGCCTGACTGGACAAACTGGTTAGGAGAGCTGGCTCAGTGGTGGGCACAGAGCTGGACTCTCTGGTGAAAGTGACAGAGAGAAGGACCCTGGACAAACTGCTGTCCATACTGGACAACGCCCACCACCCTCTGCACGACACCTTCATCAGGCAGAGGAGTGTGTTCAGTGGCAGACTGCTGTCTCAATCCTGTTCCATCACCAGACTCAATAACTCTTTCATCCCCCTGGCCATCAGACTGTACAACAGCTCGCAGCGATGGCAGGAGGCACAATAGACAATGGACAATGTATGTTACTGCTACTGGATGCTTGAATTTCCTTCGGGATCAATAAAGTATCTATCTATCTATCTATCTATCTATCTATCTATCTATCTATCTATCTATCTATCCATCTATACAGTAGTCCACCTTCTCTTCCTCTCTCTCACACACATACATCATGCACATCATAGAGCTCTTGCACTACTGCCACTACTCAACTAGAACAGTAATATTGTTACAGTAAAACTGGTTTAACTTTTAAACTGCCAAATCACCATACAGTGAACTAATGTTATATTTAATTGTCTACAATCAAAGCAAATCTTTATGAGTTATTTCACCAACAAGGCTGAGGAGTGCTATCAGAGAATGCTGATGGCTGTGATGGAGGGACCTACAAGAAGGTTGGTGTGAACAGAAAAAAACTATTGTAGAGACAAATATGGCTTTGCTGCTTTGGCCATGTTCAAGAGATTAGATTAGATTAGATTAGAAATACTTTATTTATCCCAAACTGGGAAATTTTCATTGCAGCAACAGCATTTCACCCGTAGACAATATACACCACAATGATGTAAAAATAGAGATAGAAAAGAACAACCTAGATAAATAAGAACAACCTAGGCATATTGAAGTAATAGTGTAAATATAAAATATAAGATGAAACATACTAAATAAAAGTAGTAGTAATACAAAATAAAAAATTCAAGTATACAAATAAATAAATACCATATTCAACCAGAATGTACAAATAAGCTTTAGCTATTGTTGTAAAGTGCGATGGCATGTGGCAGGAAAGATTTCCTGTATCTGTCCCTTCGACAGCGGAACTGGAGCAGCTTGTGGGAGAAGGTGCTCTGCTGTCTGACCACTATGTGATGGAGAGGGTGCTGTTCATTGTCTATGATGGATAACGGTTTATTCAGCGTCCTCCTCTCCACCAGTCTCAAAAGACTCCAACCTGAGACCAAGTGCAGAGCCAGCCTTCTTAATGATTTTATCCAGTCTGTTAGCGTCGCTGGCTCTGATGCTGCTACCCCAACACACAACAGCAAAGAAAATGGCACCGGCAACAACAGTCTGATAGAATATCTCCAACATCTTGCTGCATACGTTGAAGGATCTCAGCTTCCTCAGGAAATAGAGTCTGCTCATCCCCTTCTTGCACACAGCCTCAGTATTCGATACCCAGTCCAGTTTGTTGCCGATTACCACTCCCAGGTACTTGTAATCCTCCACCTCCTCCACCACCTCCCCCCTGATCCGTAGTGGCTGTAAAGGCATCTTCCTCCTCTTCCTGAAGTCGATCACCATCTCTCTGGTCTTCTTGACATTCAGCCTCAGGTGATTCTGTTCGGACCACTCAACAAAATTGTCCACCAGTATCCTGTACTCACCCTCCCCTCCCTCTCCCATACACCCGACAACAGCTGAGTCATCAGAAAACTTCTGCAGGTGACATGACTCAGAGCTGTACTGAAAGTCAGTGGTGTATAAGGTAAAGAGAAAAGGAGAAAGCACAGTTCCCTGCGGAGCTCCTATGTCACTGACCACCACATCAGACAGGACACTGCCCAGGCGGACAAACTGTGGCCTGCCCGTTAAGTAGTCAGTAACCCAGGAGACCATTGAGTCGTCGACACCCATTCCCCGCAGCTTCTCACCCAGTAGCAGAGGTTGAATGGTGTTAAAGGCACTGGAGAAATCAAAGAATGTAATCCTCACAGTGTCTCCTCCACCATCCAGATGCATGTGGGCTCGTTGCAGCAGGTAGATGATGGCATCATCGACCCCTAAATGGGGCTGGTAGGCAAATTGCAGAGGATCCAGAAACGTCCTCACCTGTGGCCTTAGCTGGGCTAGGACCAGTCTCTCCAGGACCTTCATCACATGAGATGTGAGGGCGACTGGTCTGTAGTCTGCCGGGTCAGATGGCCTCGATTTCTTGGGGACCGGAACCACGCAGGACGTCTTCCACAGTAACGGGACTTTCTCTTGACTCAGACTCAGGTTGTACAGATGTCCCAGTACCAGAGAGAGCTGGCTGGCGCAGGTCTATAGGATCCTGGGTGTGATGTCATAAGGGCCCACAGCCTTACGCGGATGTAGCCGTTCCAGCTGCCTCTGTACCTGGCCTGTAGTCACCGTTGGGCAGGGGTTGTTGCAGATGTCATCCGTGGAGGAGAAGGAGGAGGAGGGGGAGAGGGAGCAGATGGAGAGGTGCTGTACAGGAGAATGCTGGGGGTGCGTCGAACCATTTGGAACAGTGAGGGTGTATGGGGGGCTAGTGGTGTCGGGAGGGTGGCAGGAGGTGAGCTTAACCTGTTGAAAAACTGGTTAAACTGGTTTGCTCTATCCAGGCTCCCTGATGTCTGCCTGTCTTCCCCCTTCATCCCTGTGATGTTCTTCATCCTTATCCACACACCCCTCACACTGTTCTGCTGGAGTTTGGCCTCCAGCTTCCTCCTGTAGTTGTCTTTGCATTTCCTCAGTGTCTCCCGGAGTTCATGCTGCACTCTCCGTTGCTCCTCTTTGTCTCCAGACCTGAAAGCCATCTTCTTCTAGTTCAGAAGTGCCTTCAGGTCACTGGTAATCCAGGGATTATTGTTGGAGAAGCAGTGCACGGTCCGGGCTGGCATGGTGGTGTCCTCACAGAATCTGATGTAGTCTGTGATGCAGTCAGTCATTTTATCTAGGTCCTCCCCATGTGGCTCACAGAGTGCATCCCAGTCAGTTGACTCAAAGCAGTCCTGCAGTGCCTCAGCGGCCCCCTGTGTCCACCTCCTCACCGTCCTGGTGCGCACGGGCTGCCTTCTCACAAGAGGGATATACCTGGGAGTCATCATGACCAAGTTGTGGTCTGACCTGCCGAAAGGGGGAAGGGCTGTGGCATCATATGCATCCATGGCATTAGCATACAGGAGTTCTAGCGTTTTATTGTCTCTGGTGGGGCAGTCAACATACTGGTGAAAGTTATTTAAAGTTTTATCCAGTGAGGCGTGATTAAAATCGCCTGTGATGACCATGAAAGCATCCGGGTGTTCAGTCTGTAGCTTAGCAACGGCGGAGCTGATGACTTCGCAGGCCACCGCTGCATCAGCTGACGGGGGGATGTAAACAGCGACAACAATGGTGGGCGTGAACTCCCTCTGTAAATAATATGGGCGCATCTCCACAGCCAGCAGTTCAATGTCCGGGGTACAGAGACGTTCCTTCACATTCACATGTCCGGGATTGCACCACCTCTCACTCACATAAAGTGCAAGCCCGCCACCCTTCTTCTTCCGACTTTTAGAAGGGTCTCTGTCTCCCCTTACCAAACTGTAATCAGGAACCTCCACGCTGTTGTCCGGGATGTGCGAGTGCAGCCAAATTTCGCTGAAGCAAAAGATGCTGCACTCACGGTATTCCCTCCGGGTCTTCACCAGTGCTGCGAGTTCGTCCGTCTTATTCCCCAAAGACCTCACGCTTCCCATAACAATCGCTGGGACCGCTGGTTTATGCCTTCTCTTCTTCTCCCTCCATTTAACTCCAGACCTGCAACCCCGGCGTCTCCTCCGTAGCTCCTTCGGGACCACCAGTCTGTCTCCGGGCAACAGCACAGGCCTGCCCAGCGCAATCAGCTGTTCACACGTGTAAACAATGCCATTACTCTTATTGGTCAGGTTCTCTGTTACAAAACTTCCTCCAGTCATTGTCACAGCTTTGTACAGGTTGTAGGTGTTCTGAAAAAAAAAGAGAAAGAAAAAAAAAACTATTAAATAAACAAAGTTTAAAAAAACACACAACGGGAGTTGGCAGAATGGCAGAGAAACTTCTCATAACCAAAGAGCCAAGCTGTGTTAAGTTAGTATTAATAATGCCTCTTTCCATTTATGTGTGCCACTAAGTCATATCAGTAAGCAAGCATGCACAATATGAAGGAACAGATGTACATACTGTAACACATCATTAAGGTTATATAACAGAGTTTGTATTTTTTGATGTGTAGCCTAACTGATCCATAGTCAGTGTGTTACTTAAAGTAGACAGCAGTCAGCACAATCCTGGTTCTGAGAGGCAGACAAAAGAAAGGATAGACACTAAATACATGCTGTGTACTGTATAACACCGCAACAGCACTTCAGGACCCAAACAGATGATCTCCGTTAAATCTTTAACATAGGCAACACGCCAGTTCTAATGTAAAACAACACAGATGGAATTATTCCCGTGTGAGGCTATATTTGCGATATCAGGACACATGAAGCGTATAGCAGAATAGGTGACTGCGTGTGTCTGTTCCAAACACAGTAAGCATGAATAAATCATTTTCAACATGTCCTCGCTAGATATTATTCTGACGATCGAGAACTGTTTATATTTTCATACAGCCTGTTAAATTATCATACCAGTCTGCAGCATATGTTAAACCAGCATGAACGCAGTGTGGGGTTAATGGAGTCAGTGATACGTCTACTAACTTTACACACGTATTTATATCCCTCATCATAATGATATTCTACACCAGAGGTGTCAAACTCATTTTAGTTTAAGGGCCACAAACAATCAATTTGATCTAAAATGAGCCAGACCAATAAAACCAATGATGTTCTGCAGTATTTGTTCGATTTGTCTTAAATCAGAATTTTGTGCAGTGTGACATGTATATCAATACAGGAGATCTCTGTGGCTCCGGTCATAGTGCAGATCGTTGGACGGTAATTGGAGGGTCCCTGGTTCAATTCCTGGGTCCCTGAAATGTCCTTGAGCAAGATCCCTGATAAAGCCTGATAAAGCTCCCGATGACTGTTACGTGTGAATGTGGGTGGATGAGTGAGTACTTTGAATACAAAGTCATATCACCTTGCACCCTTTGTTTCTGTAAACACACAAGGTAGAAGTGTGCACCGTGTCCATGAAGGAATAAGGAATTCAGTGGGTAATACATGTGGTGCATTGTTATTGGTATTTCTGTTAGAGAACTGTGAATTTCAGAGAGTGATAATGGAATATCTCAAATATCAGCTTGATCTTTGGATAATTGTGGTAATTATTATCTAAAAAGAATGGGATTGAGTGGAATAGATTGCTGTCAATTCCAACAGCAGTTTGGAGGTTTTCATTCAGTTTAATGCAATCCTCACGTCCCTATGTCCATTCAAAGAGTAACTGGTCATTGTACCTGTTCTTCCTGTCCATGTAAAGAGAGTCATCCTTCATCATGGAACTTTGATCTGACAGGATGTGAGTGTTTCTGTGTGTTTCTGCATAGACTGAGACAGCTGCTGTAGCTTTCTGTCACTTCCTTCTGCTGCAGCCTCTTGTCTGAGGAGCAGTTCATTTCAAACAAGTCTATTATATGCTAAATGTCTGCTTAGAATTAGTATGTGGATTTGGGACATGCCAGTGGTCTACCCTCAGGTGAATTGGACTCACCTTCAGTTTCGGGGGTACCTGAAGATGAAGGGCCAGAGATAACCTTGATACAGTCACAGCTCTCCAGAGTTAATACATCATGCTGAGATAAGGCTGTGGAAAGATGAGGAACACTGGATAAAGAGAAATAGGTATCCTTAGTTGGAGCTGCTTTCAGATGAAATTGGTTAAAGAAGACATATCAATCTACACTGCTGATTCTAATCAAAGCGTAGCAGTCGGCCAGCGGCCACCCCGGGCAAAAAACACAGACAGCAATTTAGATGTTGTGTGGCTGGTAGACAGTGAGGGCTACATCCATTCTCCTGTTCATGACAACCACTTATTGTGATGCTAAATGGAAACAGATCTATCTGTACAAACAACAACACTCCACTTCCTCCAACCAGGACGCTTTTCACGAAGAATAAATCTAGAGGTCACAGAGCTGTTCAGAAACTGTGCAATGAAGCCATTCATTTGTTATGTGGTGCAAGTATCGTTAATGCATGAATGGGTTGTAACATCATTTAAAAAATGAAAATGTCATGTCCAGGAAACGTTGTTAAGTTAATTTATTCAGTTTTTGTCTCGTGTCTATGTTGTCTTGCGATTTCCTGTTTTATTTTGTTTCCACTTCCTGTCTGTGTCTATTGTCGCCAGTTTTACTTTCACCCTTTGTCTGTCTTCCCGCCCTTGGGATTACCTGTCTCCACCCTGATTGTTTCCACGTGTGCCCTTACCTTGTGTGTGCATATATAGTCTGTGTCTCCCTTTGTCCTGTGCCAGTTTGTCTTGTCCCATGTGTTGGAGAACCAGCGCTTAAGCCATGCCATTGTCAGGTCTTGTTTTGTTACTTTGTTTGTTCAAGTTTGATTTTCTGTTTGTTTCATCAGTCCTAGCTTAGTCTAGCAAGAGAGGGTTTCTGTTTGTTTTCTTATTTTCAGCATAGCCTCGTGAGAGTGATTTTCTGTTTATCTTCCTTAATCTTAGAATAGCCTCCGAAGAGTGTATTTGTTTATTCGTTCTTTCTTAGTCTAGCTTCAGTCGAGTGAGTTTTAGTTTCTTAGATTAGTGAAGAGTTTTTTCCTCTGTCAAGAGTGATTTTCATTTTGATAATAAAAACTTTATTTTGAAATTTTTGGTCTGTGAGTTGTGTATTTGGGTTCTGGCCCATAGTTCAGTTGTGACAATTTATATGTAAAGGATTGTTTTTTTTTATTTTTTTATCTGTGGATATATAAAGAATGTGACGGTCATGGGCGTTCTCAAGTTTAAACAAAAGGTACAGCAAGATAAGCTAACCAGGGGTCATTAGTTGGTTCATCAGCTGGAGGTCATTAGTTCATCACAGAACTGATACATAGAGGCAAACAACCATTCACACTCACATTCACACCTACAATTTAGAGTCACCGATTAACCTGCATGTCATTGGACAGTGGGAGGAAGCTGGACTACCCATGACATGACAGGCACAATAAAACTAGAGGTTCAAACCATGAACTTTCTTCCTGTGAGGCCATAAGCAAGTTCAATCCACCTGTGAGTGGGCTGAGCTGGTCCAAAGCACTGCTGGGGGAAAAGAAGTGTCTCAGCTGTGGCTTGCAATAAGTAATATCCCTGAATACAAAAATGAATTACTCCAAGAATATGAGGGAGACAGAGCAGCTGATCAATAGCAATAGTTAAGACATCAATCCAAGAGAGGATTACAAATTGCCCATCTGTACCCCTACATCCTAATCCTGTCTATATAAACCAGAGTTAAGATTTTTATTCAGTTCAATTGAATCAATTCATTGTCACATATAATCAGACAGACACCTCATATTGAAGTGTGTTTCTGTAAGCTCCTACAGTTTGTTCACTAAAAATACTGTAAAACAGGATAGTAATAAGTAATAATAATAATATGCACATTATTTTTATTGACCCAGTGTGATTGATTGATGTGTTTGAAAATGCAAACCATGTAATCTCCATGCCGCATTCATTCAAATAAATATATAAATATAATAAAAAATACTTGGACAAGCTGCACAAAAGTAAGATTAATCAAACATAAACTTCCCTTCCTGATGAGGAGCATACTGTTAAACCGACAGTACGATGGAATTTGTGTGGCACCGAAACAAACGCAGAATGAATAAGAGTGATGCCAGAGAGAAAATAAGAATAAATAATCTCTGCACTGCTTTTAAATAGTAACAGCACACCCTGCTGTCACACAGAGGCTCCATCAGTCCTCTGAGACAAAGCTGTTAGTCAGAGTCAAACACTTCTATTTATTCAAGTGTTTCTAACTAATAGGTCTGTCCTACAGAGAACAACGACTAGAGTGAGGAGCAGGGAGGCATGAACACACACACACACACAAAATTATATAATGTAGTGTATATTTTATGAAGTATAAGGATATCAGTATATCTAATGAGCAAACACTCAAAGTGATGTTACGGTTACACCAAAAGAAAACAAAACAAATTCATAACATGTGCACCTTCTACCAATATGTGCAAGCAGAAACAGTTCAGGGATTCATGGGTAAAAGGAAGATATATAAATTAAAGGTAAAGGTAGCATGTACAAACAAAAGTAACTGATCACAGGGTTAGACAGACAGGCTCAGACTCATGTGGATGGAAAAGCATGAATTAAAATTGACATTCTTGTTTGTTTTGGCAGCTGCTGTGATGGCTCGGCATTAAGCTCACACCATAATGAAACTCACCTCTGTCGGTTGATGTCATCACAGCATCATATCTGATATATTTTATGATACTTAGTGAATACATTTGCATGTGTTACTTCGGAAGACCTTTTAGTATAAAGCAACATACAAGTCAGGTACAATCCAAGTGACAGTACGTCATGTATGCCATTTAGAATGAGTGCCACTGCACTCAGGTCTATTCAACTGGAACGCAAGTGCAAAGCAAATTATTATTATTATTATTATTATTATTATTATTATTATTATTATTATTTTGAGAGAGATAGAGACTGAAATGTAAAACTATGGAGCGAAAGAAAGAGCCTAGAGATGAGTTGGTACTCTGTACTGACTGTCCCACCTTCACTCATCTGCCCTCCAGTCCCAGTCACCTGACCTTCCCTTGCTCACTTCCTCATATACATTCATCTTTACAATCGATTTATAATTTTGTCATTCTGATTGTCCATACAGCAATAATACTGTTCATCTGTTTTGACACATTTATTGCATGTCTGTCAGTCCTGAGAGGGATCTTCATGATCGTGCTCTCCACTTCTTTTTGTTTCTTTAATTTTTTTTTCAGAGTTTTTCAGAGAGTTTTTTTTTTTTTCTTCAAGTCGAGGGTCTAAGGAGAATGTTCACATTGTAAAGCCCCTCTGATCTTTGATATTGGGCTATTGAAATAAAATGGACTTGACTGGACTTGCAACTTGCCAATTTGAACAAATATTTTGAGAGGAAATCTGAGACTTGGGTCGTAAGCACTCAAACCTGCACGTTGTATTACTGACAGTTGCCCAGAGTTCGAATCTGATCGCTCTCTCTCTCCACTTTCCTGTCACTCTTCAGCTGCTCCTTCACAATAAAGGTTCAAAAAGCCCAGAAAAATAGCTTGTGTTGAATTGAAACGGGTGCATCAGCAGTGAAGAACTACCAAAGAGAATGGAAAATTAATGGAGTTAAGCTCTTCTCGGCCCTCACACAGACAGAACCCGACAGTTTGATGTACTGCACTGGTTCCACTGGCAATTCTTACTCAACTGCACCAGGGTAACCTGAGTTTACTTAAACATTGTGGGGAATGGAGCCAGAGAAGCATTTATCATATGAATGAAAGAGGTTGGGGGTAATTGGGGGCTCCAGAGGACAAGTGATGGGATGACTTGAAAGCAGAAGTTTGGGGACATCTTCCTGAGTGAGTAGCCAGTGACGATGCACTGCTGTTGAGTGGTTTAGTGAATTGATATTTGTCACTTTGCCGGTGATTAGTGACTCTGGTTTTTACATTCATTGTTTCTCCGTTCACAAGGCTTGAGTACATAACTCAATATGTTTATCATGCCTACTTTATTTTCAGGAGGCTGTCTTGTTAGTTGGCTCTCAGACCATCCTCTGTGGTGAACAATATAAACATTGGCTGGGCAGGCCTGTCTCTTTTGCCAAGTTTAGCTTTCAGCCTGTCTCTGAAGTCAGCAGATTAATGGGCTTTGGCGTATCAAATAACTCCAACTAAACACCACAGACAGCCACTGCCATCCTGTAATGAATGCAGGGTGCCAGGACAGAAAGAGATTCTGCTTTGATTAGTAGTGTAGAGTGGAGGAGGTGCTGCTGCAGCTCATCACATGTTCACGTTTCTCATCTGAAATGTATTCTCTATATAGACCTCAAGTATGTGCGTTCAGCTCGCTAACTAAAGGGTTAGTTAGTTATAGCTCTGGTCGAGCGACACAGGATGACTGAGGAGAGAGAGTGCTGGTAGTCAGAAAATCAATTTAAGAACTAAATTATTATTTTAGTTATGTTCAGCACAAATAAAGCACACCTCTAGACCTCTAGTACAATTCTAGAAAATAGAAACATCCCACACAACAGTAATGTGGTGGTATTGTTTGTATGGTATTACTGAGATAGGCTCCAGCTCCACTGTGACCCTGATGAGAGACGGTTACAGATAATAGATGGATGGATGTTGCACATTATTTCTTTAACAGCATGTTTGCTTAATCTGGTTCTTGGTCAGTGCCCCGCTCAGCGTCAGCAAGCTCTATACAAACATTTTATAATTAACCACAAAAATCATCCGCACATCTATCCATGAAATACATACTAACTCAGCACTAGCTTCTGATCTTGTTATCAGAAGACATTGCCTTAAAACCAGCAGTAGAAGTATTGACATATGTTTACTCTCATCATTATTCATCAGTACTTGTTGTGTATTTGTACTTTTTGAGTATTATTATTAATATTATTGTATACTCAACAAAATATAAAGACACTTTTGTTTTCATTCCCATTTTGTTACAAGTTGAAGAAAAGATGTTAAACTTCTTCAGTGTACACAAAATGTTTATTTCTCTTAAATGTTGTTCACAAATGTGTTCAAACCTGTGTAACTGTGTGCCTCTCTTTTGCCTGGATAATCCATTCACCTGACAGGAGTGTCAAATCAACACGTTTATTTAGCATGAAATAAGACTGTCATCATTGAATGCTGTCACATTCAAGACTTATGATATAGTAGTGTGTAATTCACTAAGTCACACCAACATATCTGTTTGTTTGTTTTTTTATTCCATATTTAGGAAAAATTACAGAAATATCCCCACAGCCACTCACCATGCTCTGGGTGCATATGAATGAATGTCCTGAAGCAAGAGGAGTGGTGACAACGCTGAACAATCAAGCTGTCAGATACATTTGAAAACTCTTCTTGCATCATTGATGGACATCCCCATGTTTTGATGTACCGCGAAAGTCAGATGATGTAGTTTAAAGAGTCTACCTATGAAGTTTCATCCAGGAGACTGCTGCTTGTGTCACTTGTTCAACCAAAATTCCACACTGATTATTTTTAACTCACATTCTATAAGTTGCTCTACTTATGTTATATATGTAACCTACAGGATTATGGATTTTGGTGTAATCTCATACTGATTTACTCTATCATAAAGTGTACTATAATATACAGCATGTCTTCACAGTCTAGACTAGAATATCACTAACTGCACACTGCTCACTTGAGAAAGTTCATGTGGATATTTTGATCCTGGTCTTGCTGTCAACAAGAGGTCACTATATCTGTTTGAGAAGTAACAATTAACTTCTTGGAGCCACCTTCAAGTCTGACACAAATAAACCTCAAAGACAGCGTGATCAATTAAATCCACTTTGCATCAGCACTACACCTCCACATAATCAATGACTTTCTCCCATAGTCAATGTAGCATTCATTTACACTGCTTCATTAGAATGATTTCTGTGACCTGGGTGTGCATGGCATTCTAGTTCTGTCATCCAGGCTGCTGAAGCTTATTAGTTTGATAAACATGAAATCTAAAAGAAAAGCGCAACGTAGCTGTCCACACCTCTACTGTACACGGTCAATACAAGGAGTGGCATTTAATATGGGTCTGTGAAGCGAAGCCAATGTGGAAGTGTCTTAAATCTGCATTTTCCTAATGGTCAGCAGGGGGCAGTTCTATTGGCTGCAACAAAAGGTCTAATTGTATGGAGTCTTAAGGGGAAGTGACTACTTCTCAGTTCATTTATGATCTCAATAAAGTTTCTTATGACTTCATAGTCTGTCTCTTGCATTTAGTGCAGGGGTAGTCAATTCTGATTTCAGGAGGTCCGGATCGAGAAGATTTCCTCATGTTCAGGTCCTCAGCATCATCATGTTTAAGTTGCATTATAATTTAGTTATACAATTACAATTGTTTTATATATATTGAAGTAGCATTGTCATTGTATCAACACCTTCACTGTGTGAAGTCAACGAGTCAAATCAAACAAAGAAAGCTAGAATCCAACGTCATGGTAACAATATTTATTTTCAGTGACACTCTGGACTCTGGAGAGCTACATACAATAATAAATAATACATCAAATAAACAAGAAAAAATAAAAATCAAAGCAAAGTCAATCTGACATTCAACTCAGAATTATAAATAAAAGGTACTTTCATAATAATAATAATAATAACAAGTTATTGGCTGACTTTGCTCTAGTCTTCTGGATTAAAAGTTGTTTTTTGGTGTTAACCTTCCTCCGTTTAGCACACGCCCTGGCACACTGACTCACAGTTTGACCTCTTTTCTCTCTCTTCTCACTCCTTTATATTTTTCTCTCCGTCATTGCCACTGCCGCTCTATTCGGTGAAGGCCCGCCCTACCCTGCCTGTGATTGGGTGACATTCTTGCCCTCACCTTGACCAATCTCAGTCTTCATGAAGGCAACTAGTACTGGCCAATCAGAGACACTGTCAGAAAAGAGTCTCTGGTCAAAATGTAATCATTTGTTTAGTTTTAGTGTTATTTATTTTGCACAGTTAAAATTGCATAGAAATGACAAAGATAGCAAATAATGTAAAGTGCAGGGGGAGGCAAAAAAACCCAGATGGGCTTACTAAGCCTCCACCTATAGTTGAAATTTCAGTTATAAATAAGAAAAAAACTGACATACAGAGAATAATATAACTACATAAATTAATGACAAACTGATAATAGGAAAAAACATCTCCACCAAAACTGAATAAAAGTCAATGATTTGTTGTTTCCAGCTCTGGGTCATGAAAGGACAGAGTCTGGGTCTGGGTCTGGACCTGGACCGCGGTCCGCCTATTAGTGACCTATGATTTAGTAAATGATGGTCCCATTTAGAGTAAAATAGATGATAAAGCAGCGTCTGCTTCAGGGCGTGGCTATCTTGTGTTTGACAAATCATTCTTAGTCAGCTCATACTATAAGGGCCTACTAGTGATTTACAACATGTAAATGGGCAAGCCCCTTAATGCCAGTCTGATCTCCTTAAATCTTACATTACAGCACATGCTCTTTGCTCTCAGGACACAGGGCTCCTGTCTGTCCCCACAGTTCAAAAGAGGCCAGCTGGCTGCAGGGCCTTTTCCCATCATGCTTCCATGCTGACAGTCTGACTCTGTTGTGGCCTTTAAATCCAAATTTAAAATGTGACTTTTGGATAGTTTCTTTCATAATGTCAGACCTTGTACCTGTTACCATTATCTGTCCGACGAGTGGGTCTACTAAAGCCTAATTTCCACCGGGGACGTAAGCGCCGCGGAACGGCTGCGACGTAGTCACCAGAGCTGATCGCTGCCACTCTAATCAATGAAAGCATCCCCACCAGGCGCGCCGCGGAACGTCTCAGCAGCGTCCCAGCTGTCCGCGCTGCAGCGCTATCAATCCTAGCGTTTCTATTTTTGACGGAACCGTTGCTGAATCGCGTCAAGCTCAACAGAGCAGATTGCACCAGGCAGGAAATCTGACACAGAATCAATATAATACACTTCCACCGCCTTTCACAATAACACAATACGCAGTTCATATAGCCTATCACAACTTCACATCAACATTACGTCATGACCGGTGGCACCATGTCAGCAGTGAATCGATCAAAAGGTCTCAACATGGACGACGATAGACTAATTGTTGAAGTGGAACAACACACAATAATTTAACACAACAGATCCTTTTTATGATCTCTTCCACGTCGGAGAAGCAAGTTTATCACGGGATCTCGCGGTTTCGCGTATGTTCAGGATTACCGCGTGATCGCGTGATCTCGCGATCTTGCGTGAATACGGCTGGCTCGCAAGGCAGCACTGCGCTGCCGTCACGCGTCCGGTGGGGATTGACACTGGGCAGAGGACGGAGCAAAACCGCGGCGCAGCTGTTCCGCAGCGCTGACGTCCCCGGTGGAAATCCCCAGTAAGCCTAGTACTTACAGTCCATGTTCGTGCATGCTGAGAATACACAAAACCTGCATCTCAGATTCCTGTTTGTTTGTTTGTTTGTTTGTTGAAACACAAGCCCGAGTGTCCAAGCTGTGTGCTCTGCTTATCCCTCCTCTTTCTTCTCTCTCTTACGGATTTCTCCTCCTAGTCCTCAGGGTTCTACTTCCAGGCGGCAGTATGGGACATCAGAAGGCCTGTCCATGTTCACACCAAGAAAATGGCAGGCAGGGCTGGCAATTGTCTCCTGAGTCTAGCTGGCAAGATTCTACTGTCAAGTGTGTAAGTATGAGGCAAAAAGGGAAGTAATGATACTTGCCAAGGTCCAGTTTGTCAGATTTAGGTGACTCAGTTTACAGAATATGGCAGATATGTAATAAAATTACTTGAAAATAAGAATCATTTTGTTTTTGTTACATTAGAATGAGAATGTTACAGATGCCATAGTCCACCATGTTTCTACAGTAGCTTATACCCATACACAGGGTATAAGATACTGTTGAAACATGGCAGCATAGATAGATTCAAAAGATTCATAGATTCATTCATAGATTAAAAAAATGCATAAAACATAAGAAGTGAATGAGGAAGTAGGCCTGTAGTTCATTTCACTCCTCTGACACTAATTTCCTCACATTATTATCATGTATATTATGTTATGAGCTGTTCTCATCTGACATACCTGCATTGTTAGCTGATCACCTTACTGCTGTCTGTTTCAATATGATTCTCTCTTTGCCTTCAGTACATTCATTAGTATGCCACCATCCATCCAGTCTTTGACAGTGTGCGATCATGACATAAATCCACTTCTAAATCCCCTCTGATGTTCAACCATACTGTAGTGTGTTGCAACTATGTATAAAAGATGGACATAGTCTCTGTGACATCACCCACAGGCAGTCCTGCCTTCACTGCCTCCTGGTTAATCTGAAAATGGGCAAAGAGGTGGAGCTGAGGCAGGCTGAATAAAGCCTAGGTGCTCAAATAAGCCAGCTGTCAACACATGTTAACTTTAAGCCTTAATATCATTTACACAGGTGAGTTGTATAAAAATTCACCCTCAGTACAGTTGTCATGAATGGGGAAATTAGCTATAGAGACCAAAACTGTTTTTTGTACCAGGCTGTAAACATGTTTATTTCTGCTGTGAAGTTTGACATTTTAACATGGGGACTTATGGAGACTGACTCACTTCTGGAGCCAGCCTCAAGTTGTCATTCAAGGAACTGCAGGTTTAAGCACTTCCGTGTTGGTTTAATTTCATAGCCACAGATGTTGCCGCATGGCTGCAATTTCATTTTCCAGGATGAATGACCAGCCCTCTGCCTCTGACCAACTAGCACTCGTTGTCTTCGTTGGTTGAGTTGAGTCTTTGCCCTAAATACTCACTATGCAAGTTATGTAGAGCCACGTGAATTGCACATGGTCCCCGCCTCCCCCTCATCTATGTGTTCACGATGAGTACATGAAGCTGAACCATCTTTCTAGTGAGCGATCAGCTAAACTTGATGCTGATGTAGATGCTTACAGTGCATCAGTGTGTCTGTGAGAATGAAATATTACTATTTATTTTGATAAACGCCAACTGTGTTTAAGTTAGCCGTATTGCATGTGAACATAAATTCACGTGTGTGCACAAAATGAAACTTGCCTTCCAGCAGCAGCCGCTGTGAGGACCAGTTGAGAAAATATATGGGCTGATGGCACTCATAGATGGGCATCATTTTAAGATGAGACAATGATCTCGTCTCTCAGTCAAGCTTTAGTTACAAGAGTGGTCTTACATCATAACACATTCATCCTTCGCTGGATGACTGCTTTTAAATTTCAAGGCATAATTTGCGAGTATACCCACTTCTCCAGGCACCTCCACATCGCACCTCGGAACCCTAAATAATGCACTACAATCAAACACTAATGGTTAATAGTGGTGTGATTTTTTTTTTTTTTTTTTTTTACTCTTTATTAACTAAACCTCCTAACAAACTGTCATTCTGCCTTCAGGGTGAGGTTTTAAGATATGGGGAAGCAGATAACAGCAGCCCAAAGCAGATATAGTAATCACACAGCATGATGTTCATTTAAAAATATAAAACATATAAACCTAAATAAAACCCCACTGTCTACTGAAGTGAATAAGTATTTAGCAGTGATGTATAATAAGTAGAGATGCCAACATGATGTCATCTGTGGTTGTCAGCATTTAAAACATTTGCATATGACTTAATACACTTTCAAATGTGCTGCTACACATTACTTTACCAAATTTCAATGATGAACTCATACACAACAATAAACAGCTCAGGGACTTTGATGACAACAGGGAAGAGTGGAGGAATATACGGACAAACGATAGTTTTATTCTGCGTGGGCCTGATCCAATTTGAATGCAAATGCACAGAGGGTTTCTGCTCGGGTCCTCCATTTATTGGGCTTTATGCAAATGGTACAATTAGATGGCTTATCTCAACAGGATGTGCAATTCCAAAACACTAGGAGATAATGGATACTATCGCAAGCAGGGCTCTTAGGGGACAGGGGGTATTTAGATGAAGTTAACTTTATCCACAGAGATGATGAGGTTCTGTAAATGAATCTGTGCAGAGGAGCCAAACCTCTTGTACAAAGTACTTGTAAATAATTCTGAGTGTTTGTATTTAACTTGACTTGGCAGGATTTGTCACATACAGAAGGTGAAGAGACTGTGTGCCAGACATTTTGAAACTTCTGAGAGAACACTATACTGCAAAAAGAACAGCATGTCACATCCACTAATGCAAGAGATTTTTCTCCCAGTTTGGCTTCATTTCAGTTCTATTATGATACGTTGAAGGAGCAGAAGCATATTATAATTCTTGCCATTTTGCAGCTTTCTCATACAAATAAATGTTAACTTGGTTAAAGAAGACTTTAGGGGCATGTTCGCAGTTCTGTGAGGAAAACAAACAGCGCTTTGGGTTTAGTGCTGACAGTTATTATTAATTAAAAATTTGACTATATGGTGGCACTGCAGAAATTCATCCTGTAGGGAACATGAATATCAGCTGGCATAGAGATATTTCACTTATAGATGAAAAGTCACCAAAGGAATCAGCATTCATCTATACATATCTGTGCCAAGCCCTCCAAAATTCTCTGAGGTATTAAAAGACAACAACAAAGACAAAGAAATGTCAACCGTCTTGTCCCCTGACCTTTGAGTCAGAAGATCAGTCTAACTCGAGTGAGCTGATCAGCAAAGGCAGTAAGATTTATCCTCTGCAGTGCTTAAAATGACAGCATGTCTGTCAGAGGGATATCTGGAATATGCAGCTGACACAGTCCAGTAGGGAGGGATGCTGGCCTGAAATGAGACACAACCCAGCGTTTATCATAATATGCTACACCATGCTATATGGATTGCACACACTCTTGCATAATTACTCAACACTTGCACTCGACCATGTACACTAAGGAATCATCCAATGTCATGTAATTCCTAGTGGTTCTAAAAAGTAGGCTGTATATTACCTCCATGGCTGTGAAATGAAGCCAGTGAGAACGTGTTAAAAGCTGCAGTTCCTCAAACGGGCACTTGAGGCTGGCTGCAGAACTAACAGGCCATGTGGGACCCAACATCAGCATAACCACATAACAGTCCAAACGCTAGCCCACTTACTTTTTGGTAATCTATGCACACAGAAGGTTTACTTCATTCAGTCTGTCTACAGTTGGCTATGGGGCGATGGAGTGTCTGCTGCATGGCAAGGGGATCTCCAGAGCCTGTCCAGACTGTGGTTGCTATGGTGATTAATTGTCTCACTAAGTAGAACACTGTCAGACCTGCTTTTTTTCTTCATCTCTCTTGGAGCTTTTGAATTTCCACAGAAACTGCCTCCATTGTAATAACATACAGTAGTAAAAAAAACTGTAAGATCCAAGTAGTTATTGGGTGAAAAAAAAAGATCCATCAAATGTGACAGTGGTATCTGCAGGAGATCTGATAAGCCTACCACAACTGTCACAACCAGACAACAGCTTTGTCCTGACCACAGGTGATGACTGAAGGTTTGGAGCTCACTCAAATGAAACATTATCTTATTGTAGTCTGATGCATCACTTTTTTCAAGTTTAAATGGTACATCTTCATCTGTAAAATTACGGGAAAGGGATTGTGTGAACTCATGGGATATGTAGTATATGGACTTTAACCTGTTTGCAGTGAGGGTTATGAGTAACAAAGTAGTTTTCTTTAAGGCACGAGGACTACCTCATTTTCATTCCTCTGAAACTGTACTTCTACCCAACTATATTTTTGAGCCACTAATCCATTTTTTTCCACTGTGTGTGTGTGTGTGTGTGTGTGTGTGTGCGCGCGTGTATGAATGATTCATAATTGCACACTGGCTCGTAATAGTTGAAGCAGTACTCACAGCCTAAAATTGCTAAACCTCAGTATGTTTCTTGGTTGTTAATTTTCACTTTTTTATGGGAATAATTATATAAAATACATCTACCCATCACTGCCTGTTTGTATAACTATGCAGCTGGCAAATAAGTTAATACAAGTTTGATACTTCTGATTCTAATACAAAGAAACTTCTTCATACAATGGTAAGTGTATGTGTGTATATACAAGCTTTTACTATAGTGCAGAATGTAGCAGCAGGACTCAGAAATAGGCTGTTGTACATTAAACATTTACCAATTCATCAAACAATCATTAATCACACCAACTCCCATGCATTTAACAGCAGCCGGCCTGAAAGCTGCTCTACTCAGAGGGCATAATGGATTGCCACTGTGTGTGAAATACACGCCTTCATAGCCATACAGCATACATGATCCCAAGCACTGTTATATTTCAGTATGCATGGCAGATATGGACCATCAGAAGAAAATCTAATTAGAGAACTCTAACTGAAGCTGATCAAACCACTTCATCATTTATGTAATATTTGCATGTGTGTCTTTTTGTTTTTTTATGTCCAGATTCACTTTTCATTGTTCCACATAATGTTCAGTCAACAGAAGCTCCACAGTGAGCTGTAAATTTAGATTATGGACACATTATTATTAGAATTTTAAGTCTTCAGACTGTTTTTTTTTTCTTTACTGAATCCATAGGTTAATCGCAAAGCTCAATCTTAAATTCACAATATGTACCCCTATAAGAGCACCAGAAAAGATGAATATGATTACCCAACTAGATATATATTCAGACAACCATTGCGTCCTATCTTGACTGACTGAGACTCAAACTATACACCACTCACAGTCAAACTGCCACAGACATCACACATGTACACATGAACGGTATATTTTTTAGAAACATGTAACCACAGACACATCAATAAAGGTACACCTTATCTTATGGAAAAGGTTTTCGTAGCATGTAATACTCAAGTTCAGTATTATTATTAAAATTAAAACACACTCATTCAGAATTTTAAAATGCAATTCTTTGACATTTGGTGATAAGACAAATCGCTGATTCTTATTCTAATGAAGGATGCATTCTCAGACAGATGACCTGTTCACATTCCTGCACATTTCTATTAGCAGTACTAAATCATTAATTGGCCACATATTATAAACTATAAAAAAACAGGTTGAGGCACAATGACAGGCATCTTTTACAGCAATATTACGGCAGGGATTACTGTGGCATTGCTATGTTAATGGAGTTCTGCACAGGCCTAAAACCAAGAATTGAACCTGGCAGAGTGCCTTTTTTTTTTTTTTTTACCTTTCTTCTCGGCTGGCCTGGGAACGCCTCGGTGTCCCTCCCGAGGAGCTGGCCGTGGTGTCTGGGGAGAGGGAAGTTTGGGCTTCCCTGCTTAGACTGCTGCCCCCGCGACCCGGCAACGGATAAGCGGGAGAAAATGGATGGATGGATGGAAGAGTGCCTTTTAGTCCTGACAATGGGTCAACACAGAACATGGCATGGTGGCCATCTAGCATAAAACATATGACTTCTACTAGCTGATAAGCATAGAAGTCATATGATTTTGGCATTACAGCCTTCACAAATTTTCAGCCAGTAAAAAAGGTAAAATTACTTTTTCCAGTTTCCAGAACAGAGCTTAGTACAGGCACGAGAGGTTGGAGGTTTTTATCTGTTGTCTACCACAAACCATTCAGGATTTTAGAAAGTTTCCCGTTTGCAAGTTTTTGCTTTATTTCATCCAGTAATGCAAAACAATGCACATTGTTTCTTTTCCTGCTTCCCAATGGGCATAGCAAAACTACAAATGACAACACCTCCTTTACTAAACCATGTCTACTAAGTACTAGTTACAGAACTGTCTGACACACTTAGACTTCACTTGCACTGTATATGAAACCTTCACACTCTTAAAGATCTTCAGTCTCAGAGAAACAAAGGACAGGATCTGTCCTTGTCCTTCCTGCCAGTCTTCTGGACCCTCTGCCAACCTCAGCACCTGAAATGTTCCTTCCCTTTGTCTGACTATGGGAGCACAGTGCTGATGCAGACAGAGAGACGTATGTATTTGCAAAGCAGAGCGACAGCCTGCTTTACAAGTCCTAGCCCGCCACAGACCAGCCAGTGATGTCCTGACCAGATGTCCAGAATCTCTGTAGCTTCTCCAACAGGTGAATTGAGATCTAGCAAGTTGTGCCACAGCGAAGATGCCACCAAATTCTACCCCCTTGTAGCTGCACGACATTGGATTCTCTTATTCTCTCCAAATCACATGCAACAACCTTTGATAAATCTGAAGTAATACCTCTGCTTATATACTATAACAGCCTTAAAACCTAACTCCACCTTGAACCTTCCCATAGCATGTCCAGTGGCAATCATATATTTCTGCCCTAATAACAGACAGTCCTGCCATATCCCAGTCCCTAAAGACACTTATCTACAAGCCCCCAGCTCCTTCAACCAGACATGAGACCATGGCATAAAGCATCTTGCCACCAGCAATTAAGGTACCCATGGTTCAAAAACTCCCAAAATGAGATACCTCCCTTATTGAAAACTCATCTTTAATAAACAGAAGAATATTGGACAAAATTACCTAATTAACAGGGGCTACAAGTCAAGAGACAGACAGCAATTTTGTTCAAATGTTGTTTCAAAGCAACTCCATCATCTACCTTTCTGTCTGGAGTGGTCAGCACCACCACCACCACCACACTGGAAAGAAAACACAACATCTAACAACACTTGGAGAGAACAACTGAACCATTAAATGCACTGATAAATAAAGAATCTGCTGGGGAGGGATTATTTCATCTACCATCTATGAATAGATATGTTCTATCTGTACTATACTATTTTGGGATGTGATTATAAATGTTCCCAAAATGGTCCCTGAGGTATCAGATAACTGTAATTCTGATATATAGTTAGCAAAATGTAGGATGCATGTACAGTATTTATTTTGACATCACTGGTGCAGTTATACAGAACCCCATCTTACAGGTCTTGAGGTCTTCAGATATGATGCTGCTGTACAGGCACACTGCAGAGATGCCAATTACATCTCAATCCACGTAAAATATCCAGATACATATCCAGATTGGCTGTGGCTCTGCAGGTAGAGCGGGTCGTCCCCTAATCAGATGATGATGATGCATGTCGAAGTGTCCTTGAGCAAGATACTGAACTCCAAATTGCTCCTGAAGGCTGTGCCATCAGTGTATGAATGTGTGTGAATGGGTGAATGAGATACGTAGTGTAAAAGCGCTTTGAGTGGTCAAAAGACTAGAAAGGAGATATATAAGTACAGACCATTTGACATTTACCATACAGATCACATGTAATATAAGTTTAAACTCCATATAACCATGAGACCTCCAACAGAGAAATATACAGAGGAGGAGCAGGGCCACATTTTATATTGGTATTAAAGAGTTTAAAAGAATTCTGAATTCTTCTAAGATTAGAGCCAGAATTATGATTTTTTTTTTTTCCATGTGTAGCTCTAATCCTCTTTGTAGAAATACAACTGGAGCTACTAATTCTGGAGGAGAAATACGCACCTGAGCCCAAGCTCCTTGTCTTAAGTTTTTTACACTGACAGGTATTCACTGCTCTCTAAATAAGTTCAAGTTCAGTTCTCTTCATTGGCATCCGTGAATCGAGTTTTACACAAACTATGATCTGTGAATATAGACAACTGCTCCCCCCACCTCTCTCTCTCTCTCTCTCTCTCTGTCACAGCCCCCTAACTAACTCCCTCCCTGCCGGTTCCCACACACCCTGCACACCGCCTACATGAAGCAGCGCTGATGTTGTTTCGCATGTTAAGGATGTTGGGTCGTGTCACCTCCAGCAGGAGATCCCGTCCTTCTCAGCGGGAGTAGGGCGACTCTCGGCGCTGTTTCAGGAGGACAAGACGCCGGATAACCTAACCGTGCTCAAAAAGCCGCCACCATGGATCTCTCCTTCATGGCAGCTCAGGTAAAGCTTTCACACGTTCTTTAATCTGCTCATTTAAAGTGAGTTGAACTTCGCTTCATGCATTATTGAAGGATGGTGAAACTAATAACAGCGATTGTTTGTGACGTTAGAACATTTCTTCTGTCTGAATTTAAAAAGCTGTCAGAAATCAAGCTGGCAAATATTATACAGATGTACGACCGAGATGTTAAATAGATCAGCGCAGTTTAGTACGTGTGCAATGCAAGTTTGCACTTTAACTTAGTACTCATGCGTCAGTAAAAAAATATTTATTCTGCATAATTTGATTCTGTTTTAACAAAGCCAGTCCAGTCTATGTAAATAATCAGCTGATCCAGATACTGTAATATGTGTGCTGATACCAACTAGTTACTCATTAGTTAAAGATTTCACATCCCAAACCTCGTATCACTTCATGAAATATGATGCACTCATAAGTCATGTCGATTTGTAAATTCAATGCAGTAACTGAGCAGTAAAACCAAATGATGAGCTCTTCAATCATAAAACTATTTCATACATTTAACTTAGTAGTTGTGCAGGCGATTTTTTTTCATTATGTATGACCATGGACAGATTAACCTGCTGCTAGGCCCTTGTGATTTGTATTCATATGCAGGTACATAACATGGCTGTGTGCTGACATGATTGAATACAAGTGAATTAAGGTATATGCACCATGTAAGCACAATATCAGCGCAAATAGTGAGGGTCTTAGAACTAGACTTTGACACAAGGACCCTCATCAATACATTGCCTCAAGGTTAAATAATAAAGCAGGACCCGCTTTAGTGCCCCAGACATGTCAGATGATATTGAGCTTACATTATCCCACATTCAAAAATAAAATAACAACTCATCACATTTCCTCAAAATATCTGACAAACTAGTGATTTTGGGGCCCTGCTTTGCCCAGTTAGTTATGCAGCTATGGATGTCATGTGGAAAATATGCTGCATTTATGTGAATTAGACAGATTGCAGTTATTGGATGTGAAAATATATCAGTTTTGTGCAAATGAATATGGTACACATAATGTCTTCTATCAAGATGAGCTGAGCAATGACGGTCTGTCATTCTCATGCAGACATCATGGTTCACATCCATCAGCGTTATGACTGGACTGATCAACTGTGTCACTCTGACATTACTTTTGGATCTCATGAAATTAAATGTTAGTTGTTGGCCATGTGGATTTATCCATTGTGACCACCAAAAGATGACATCATTTTTATTTTCTTTGCAATTTGTATTTCCTATTAAAGCCCCATTATGTAACTTTATTAACATACCATTTAAACAGATTTTAAATAATTTTGATGCTACACTTACTTTATTATTACTATATATACGTTATCAGGTGAGTGTTTTTTGCGCTTTACAGCACTAAGTCACACACCACCAACTAATTCACTGATTTCATATTTTATGGAGAAAATATTTTCTGGTTTTCCCTCTGATGTCCTCGGGCTGCTCTGCCTCAACTCTTTGTGACTGACAAAGTTTTATGATGGACAGTGAAGTAAACTGCTATGAACTGTAGTCGCAGTTAGCTTATGTAAGTTCACTTTGTTAGCTGTGCTAGCTGTGAAAGAGGAGATTTTAAGGCCCCAAGCACAGGGGAATGCTGACAGGGAGTGGAGCCAGTGTTGTGCCAGAACCAGAGCTGTGGTGGGCTTCCAGTGGAAATGGAAGACGATGGAGGAAGCTAAGAAGAGAAAAGGATAGAGTGATTGAGCAAGAAGCCGCCGGACAAGAGTAAATCTTGGACTGACTTTTAGTCATTGGTGAGAATTTCATGAAAATAAAAGGCTGAAAGACAGACGCCGAGCTGGGCTTCTTGCTGGACTGTTGGAGTAGTAAGTAATATTGTTCACTAGTTATTTTAAAATAATAGTTCACATAATTTAATAAAATATACAACTAACATCTGAGCAAAATTAAACTCATGGTCTGCCAGACAGAAGGTTTTTAGATTTCATGGTTTTTATTGCCATATTTTGGCACAGCAACTATACTTCAGTAGAGAGTGTTCTCTAACCCTGACAGCTGCCTCGGGGTCTTGCAGGTCACTGCCCAGTGTCATCATGTGGAGCGTCCAGCAGTGGAACATCACTTACTGTATGCTATAATATTCTTTTGTCTAATATCTCCATGACTGCCGCCTCTCATTAGTCATGTTTGGTTCAGGAAGTTATTTTAGGCACTCGGCTCTGCTAAACTTGTTGTTTGTTTGCTGATTTCTGACAGCAGGACTTGAAGTCGGGGGAGCCAGGGGAGCTTGTCTCCACTTAATAAGACACAAGCTCACCTGAAAACATGATTTGAGCATTTTTCAGTGGTCTGTTCTAGCAATGCAGTACTATTTTTCTTTCTCGTCATTATGATGTATCATGCAGAAAATCAGGCCATTATTGATGTTTGATTTATGCATCAGAGAGATTCAACTCACTAATTCACTTTAATGAAGCTATTGACATGCATGCTGCCATCAGTGTATGAATGTGTGTGAATGGGTGAATGAGATATGTAGTGTAAAAGAGCTTTGAGTGGTCAGAAGACTAGAAAGGAGATATATAAGTACAGTCCATTTACCATTTACATAAAGTAGGCTGCTGCAGCTATAACTGTGTCTTTGCAACAAGAGTCTCTTTGAGCGCGTTTTTCTAATTTCTAATTATCTGCCATCAAAAGAGCAGTCGTTTCCTTGACTTTACTTACCGCCCTGAAATGTTTTGGAACAGGAAGACAACCATCCTTGGTTCCAGTTGGCTCTGTTGCGCAGATCCACATTAATGATCAAGTTGTCCTTGACCCTGACATAATTTTTTTTGTTTTGAATCATTATTTTTCCTTCATGTAGTTTTTACATTTGTTTTCTTTTCTTTCTTTTGATTCACCTACTTTAATCATGTTAGTCTTGTCTGTGCTCCTGGACCTGGCTTAGAAGTTTATAAAATCAAAAGATAACTTTGTTATTTTTCAAGCTTGATTCAGCCTCATTGGGGAAATGGGAAAATTGAATTTGGTCCAGTATTAGGTGAAAGGAAAGGAAAAGGGCCAAACCAAAAGGTTTAGTTTAATGGTTTGATCAGAGTTTCATATTTTAATCACTGCCATCATTAACTGTGCTTCCTCTTTCTCCTCTTCTTGGTCTTCATCACACAGTCTCTTTGTCCCTTGCCCTGATAGCTTGAGAAGAAATTGACCATGTAATTACGATGCATGGAGGTCAAATACTGCGGTATTCGCTGCTACTGTTGCTGCGCTCAATCTGCCCCAGTTGGCATTCCTATCCATTTTTAATTTGAATCTTATGTCCATCATCAATGGCCCTCCAGCATCTGTAGGATGGGAAGAATCTGACCACAGGTTGGATTTGTTTCACTTGAAACATGGAGGGTGGATGTGTGCAGAACATGCATTAGCAGCACAGACTCCTCTGTCCTCTCAATGTCATCAGAGTCCATTTTCTCCCCCAGTCTGTAATCCAAAACAATTATATTTCATATGCAAATGAACACAATCCTTCCATGACTTCCCAAATCCACCAGGATTTAAATAAGCTGTATTAAAATAGTCACACAACCTCCCTTCAGCTTTATGAGGTCGTCACCTAAAATGATTTTCCATTAGTCTTGAAGGAGTTCTCATATATGCTGAGTACTTGTCAGTTACTACTTTGCCTTCACTCTCTGGTCCAGGGTTGAGTGATTGTGGGGGACAGGTCGTCTGATGCAACACTCCATCGCTCTCCCTCTTGGTCAAATAGCCTTACAGAGCCTGGAGGTGTGTTTTGGGTGATGTGATGTTCCCACCAAGCTCAAACCAGATGGGATGACATGTTGCCACAGAATGCTGTCATAGCCATGCTGGTTATGTGTTCCTTGAATTCCCAACAGTGTCATCAACAAAGCACTACCAACACCATCCTCCTCCACCATGCTTCACAGTGGGAACCACACATCCAGATCCCATCAGTTCACCTTCTTAACACCTCACAAAGACACAGCAGTCAGAGCCAGAAATCACAGATTTGGACTCAGGAGGTCCAAGTCCAGATTTCCACTGTCCCTTGTGTTTCTTGGCCCAAGCAGTTCTCTACTTCTTGTTGGTCTCCCTCAGTCTTGATTTATTTGCAGACCATAAAGGTCGGTCTCACACGGTCTCCTCTGAACAGTTGATGTTCAGATGTGGTTGCAACTCTGTTAAGTATTTATGTAGGCTCTAATCCAGACCTGGGCATTAGGTGGCCCGGGGGCCACATCTGACCCGTTGGCTGTACCTATCTGGCCCGCGTGAGGTTACCCAGAAATTAGAAATCAATACAGTACAATCAGTGCTTTTATTTTGAAGGTGATTTACGTACGTATGTGCGTGTTCACCCGGCTGCACAGAAATGCGTCGCACAAAAGAGACAGTTAACTTGTTGCTAAATGGCATCTCACGGTAAAAAAGGAAAAGTTGACACAGAATGTAGACTTTTTAACAAGAGCTCTCCAGACGAACTGTAACAAGAAGGCTAGAGGACTCATCTTTGTCCGTGGAATAACAAAGGAATTTAAGGTAACTGAGGAGCTGGCAGCAATGCAATCAATGAAAGGGACGACAACCGGGTGTGATTTGTTTACAGAGGTAAATGTATGCTTTGACAAGCTGGGACTGAACACTGATGGAACAAACTGGCAGGTGTTACAACAGATGGTGGTCCAAAAGTAATGAGAAAAAAATGGCTGACTTTTGAAGAAGATGCAGTATAAAGTTACTGAAATGAACTCTGAACAGAAATTGGTATTTTTTCATTGTATTATACAAAAGGAGGTGTTGTGTAAGTCAGTGCTAAAAATGAACCGTGCTATTGATGTTGTAACTAAAATAGTTAAACTATTATTTGACTTACTCCACATTAACATGTATGCATGTACTATATGTATTCTTACCAGTAGCAGCTCAAAACCATATTTACTGCATTTTATAAAGCAATGAAATTAATATTGAGCAGAATTGAGCTCAGAGTATTGGTCTGGCCCTCCACGACCTTTGCAGTATCTCATGTGGGAAAATTAATTGCCCACCCCTGCTCCAATCCATGGTGCCCTTAATTGTTGATTTCTGAGGTGGGTAATGAACTTCTCCTCTGCAGCAGAGGTAACTTCTTGGTCTTCCTTTCCTGGGGTGGTCCTCATGAGATTCAGTTTCATCAGAGTGTTTGATAGGCTTTCAGACCACACTTGAAGACACATTCAAAGTTCTTGAAATGTTCCAGAATGACAGACCTTCAGTCTTAAAGAAATGATGGACTGTCATCTCTGTCAGTTGAGCTGTTCCTGACACAAATTATTAATATACAATAGTCAAATCTGTTGTTATTATTATCTGAGTTATTGCGTACGTTTTGATGTCTTCAGTCTACAATGCAGAACATAATGCAAATAAATACAAATTATGGAATGAGAAGGTGTCCAAATTTTTAACTGGTACTGTATACATATACTGTATCTTTTTTTATAAGTATTGATGAACATATTTGTAGACAGACTCTGGTCAGGTGGAAAAATGGAGATGAAAGAAAGAAAGACTTCTCAACCTAAAGTTTATCTTGATGTAAAGGGATTTTTTTCTTTTTCTGCTCTTTTGAGTACACAAGTTGAGATCAGTCCAGCACAGCCCTCATATGCTCAATGCTCAACAATTAGTCATGTGCTTTGCGTGCTGAGTTTCAGTCTAACAGCTGTCTACTACTATGTGGATATGCACAGATCTGAGCTCTGAACAGGTACGAAAGTCATTGAAGTAATAATACCCCCCTTGCAGTAAAGCACCAATGTTTCACGGGTGTTATTTTGATTGTGATCTGATATTGAATCCTGCATGGCACTTTGTTGACACTAGAGGGGAACTGAGGAGCTGAAGTTAGGGACCATCTCAATATTTCAGGCTTTCTAAATTTTAACATTTCAGTATAAATGTATTTTAAGCATACTGTGATGATGACTTCCTGTCATCTGTTGTAAAAACAGTGTCCTATTGGAGCAGTGAATGCTACTGCTGGCCGACAGGTTGTAGTTAATGACAGTACAGCATGAGTGACATCACCCATAAGTTTCCGACATAATGCAGGGTCACCGCCTCCCAGCTAATCTAAATATCGGCGTCTTATGAGACATAGATCATTGGTGGAACTAAGGCACGACAAATGATGCCTGGGTGCTCTAATAAGCCGCCTGTAATGGCACTAACCTGTCAATCAAGGTGACCACGCTGTTACTTATGTGCAACTTTAAGCCGTAATATAACTTAAATAGGTGAGTTGTTAAAATTCACCCTCAGTACAGTTGTCATGAACAGGGAAATTAGCTATAGAGACCAAAACTGTTTTTTTTTTGGGTTTTTTTGTACTCTAAAGGATTTACAGTTTTTAGCACTTCCACATTGTCTTCATTTCCCAGCCACAGAGGTTGACACGTACTTCAGAGACATCAGAAAGAGTCACAGTGTGACATATATAGGTCAGCAGACCGAGTTCTAGATAGCCTGCTAAATTGTAATAGATACGCACAGTCAGTCTAAAGCATCGATTCAGTCTGCACAAGCTCACAGCCCACTATGATGGACAAGATGCCAAAAGTGGATTAGTTCCAGAGTGCTGGACGACAACATCTCTATTTTCATGTGTGTTCCTCACACCTGGAGTCATGATTTTTTTTAGGAGGTTAAGAGTTTTTTTTACCTTTTACATTTGATGAACTAAAACTATATTGAAGTAAGCTATTACCAGACTTTTTTTATAGAAAGAAAGAAAGAAAACATCTTGTCATACGATCGCACAAGCTACCCATTCTGAACCATGAGTAGTGAGTAGTCGGTAGTCATGGATTGGACCACACTCATCTTCAAGCTTGGCCTTCATTTTGATTTCAATAGCACACCTTTCGTGACTTTCTTGCATAGCCGTGATGCTATTGAGTTGGCAAAATCGGTCAACAGGCAGACAGACAGACAGTCACACAGACGTGATTACACCTATACACAAAACCATCTCTGTTGTTGTAGTTCTTGCTAAGTAGGTTCATGACCACAAGCAAACTTAGGGTAAAAGGAAAATGTTACAAACATTTAAAACAGTTACATAACTTTTATTTTGACTGTTTAAACTTGAAGTTAAGTTTCTTTAAAGGTGGGCAGATACAGATACAGATACAGATAAAGCTTTTTGTTACATCCCTACCATCTACCCCTGGTCACACCACACTCTTTGCTCACAGTTCTCCAGCTCTGGCAAAGTCAGAGGGGGCCTTACAGCTTCAACCAGCATCTATCACACCTGAACAGGAACAACACGACAAAACTGTGTCTGAGAGATTTTAAGAATAGAATCCCTCCTCTGTTAAGTTGAGTATTAGTAAGGAACAGGGGAACAGAAATAATAATAAGCTGTCAGCACTGTTAGACCTGACTGTCCTTCACTGGTGGATGTGTGCTGGATGTTTAATGTTCTTTTATGGAAGGATTTTCTACTGTTTGTCCTCAGTACTTCTCCAGACAAGATAAAATGAGTTCTAATCTTCGGCCAAATGCCTCTTCTGTCAGTGCATGCATTGCAGGATGAGGGATCTTCTATTTTCTTTCTATTTTTTGAATACATTTGCTTGGAAAGTATCCACTAGTAAAATAATTCAGTCAGGCAGCTGTGTCCTGATGTTTTGAGCAGTTAGGATGACTTACTGTAGTGCAGCAAATACAGTGAGTGAGCTTAACAAATAAGCCAGGCTTATTTCACTTAGTCTGACTAATTTTCACTTGATCCAGTTCCATAAAGCAAATTCAACATAATTCAGGCTCAGTTACTATGGCAACTTATGCAGGGAATCTAATGTGGTCCAGGGCAGGCTAACTGTCAGACTTTGCTAGAGTTGTTACTTAACCAGAGTTCCTGTAACACTGACCTGACAAGAAGGCAGAGATTTTACCAGTGACCTGTTACTGAGCTTTATTAAGCACTATCAGTGGTCACTTAGAGTATCAAATAAATTATACAGTGATAAATGATGCGATCTAATACAATATATGATGTTTATCCGCTGCTGTGTCTGAAATAGCTCACCAGTTGCTCAGGCTAGGTTTCTGCGTTTTGCGTGTTCCAATTATTCTCTCAACCTGGAATAACGTGTTTCTTCTTTCCTCACAGTCGGTCTTTCTGCTGAACTGTCAACAAGTACCTTTTAGTTAATGTGAAATTTGTCACATTTTGACTGGAGCTGCATTTGAAGTCTGTGCTTGTAATTGTGTCCATCTAAAGTGCGCAAAACGCACTGCAATAAACCTGCCAAACAACTCTGGCCCACGGCTGTAGCCTCATAGGAAGCTCAATTTTTAGCTTTATTCACCTGGGACTTGAGTCCACAATGATGTGGTTATTATCAGAGTACTGCAACAATGTAGCTTTCATTTTTGTGTCATTCTGAGCTCACTGCTGTTGTTTTTTTTTTTTTGTTTTTTTTTTGTTTTGCTTTGTTAATAGAGCCTCTAAATGTATTCTCTGTGTTAATATGCATAACATTTGTTGCTCTTGGGCTTTGAATACTGCAGTTTTGTCTAAACATGTCAATTAATTTTATTGTAAATTGGTGTGATCTGTGCTTGGTATCTCTAGTCTGTGTTTTCAAGTTCGTTCTTAAACCAGCCTAGAGTTAGTCTGGTTTGATTAGCTCTGAGTTGACACAATGAATTAGCCTAAACCTAGTCCAGTTTGTTGGACTAAAGCCAGGGCTCATTCAAGCCTGGCCTCTTACAATAATGCTGCTTAATGTTTCCAGCTGTTTTCAAAGTGCCTTAATGACTGCTGATATTCTGCCTCGCTCAACCACACATCAGCATCGTTGCTTAGACAAGGAAGGACACTTTATTTGTTTACTAAGATCTGACAGTGAAGCTGGCACATAAGTGAACTTCTTCACTGGCTAACCTACAACCTGTTCTCTGACTACCTGTTGTATCTGGGGATGAGACACATCATCACACATGCAAATGGAGTTGTCATCAGGGCTATCAGGCTTGCCCTGAGCAATCACTGCACTCCTCACACCTCACAGTCATTTATTTCCACCTATGCAATCTTTATCCGGATATCTATTCTGGATGAGAAAGATGGATAGTATGTAAATTCAGAATGTGATGGGGTTAACCTGAACACATCTGTTTTTTGCAAGGGTGGTGAACATCTGCATCATCTTTTTTGTAAAAAGAAACAAAACTTTCCCTTTGGAGTTTTCATCAGGTTTTGATTTGCAACACACCTACATGATCTTCATTGGTCTTCATTGTGTTTGATGTCTTCGTGTTGTTTCTATCCCTTACTAATGGTCTCATGTGTTGTCAGCATGAACTCAGCTAAGGCTAGATCTAGATCCTCTATCAATATCATTGATATCGTGATTTGGCTTATTTTGATCACATTAAAAATGATAATGCATGTCTGTGATTCAGTGATCTTCCTTAGCTTTACTCTGTGTTCAGTGCAAATTATCAAACATGATACATGAACATTGACATAATCAGTGTAAGCATGTCAGCAGACCACTACAAACTTCATTACAACCTTTATTATGTACTGTATTTTTATTTTTAGAGAGCACTATGCAGAGCTTTTATTTTGGAAAAAAAAAAAAAAAAAAATCCTCTAACAACCTCTGCAAACAGACCATGAGACAGCAAATATCAGATCAGATGAGCGCTGTTAAAAGCTGGTATGATATGAGAACTCAAAGAGGTGATGCACAATCTAAAAGCCGTGTTTTATTCTGCAGATGAGAGAAAATACAGTGCAATAAAGATGCTCATATGCTCGTAGGCTTTTTGTCTTGAAAAGGATGGACATGGAAGAGCAACCGAAATGAAAGTCATCCAGTGAGCCAGCGGGCTTCTCTGAGGGTGCCTCAAAGTGTCCGCCCACTTAATGGATCCACTGTACCAGGACCTTAAAACAACATTTTAGGCTTTTATCCAGAAATGGTCTACTGAACAAATGAGAAAATGTTGTTTCATCAGGTGGGCCAAGAAGTTTTACTTTTGGAGTTTCAGGTGTCATTAATATACTATACATTATCAATCAATTACTTTGTCCTTAAAGAACAATTTAGAATCAGTTGTAAATCTTAAAGGATCAGCTGTTTGAGATTTAATGGCAACTAGTGATGAAGAAAAGTCATTAGTGATTATACACTAATGAAAACATAGACGTAAACACTGCTCATTTACTATTTTGAAACCTAATTTCATAAAGTTGTTGATATTTTTAATCATTCAAATTTGACTGGTTGGTTAATAACACTTTCTTGTTTGGTTTGACAAACTCAGAACACACATTTATTCTGACTTTACACGATGGAATCTAGAGAGATCCCGCCCACAGCAGAAATGAGAAATACATCCCACCATTCAGAGAGACGCTGTCAACATTTACACTAAAGGGACAGCCGTGAAACTTCATTGACTATTTAAATCTCCAGACATGCCAACAGGATCAACAATATTTAACCCATTCCTGGCTCGGTCTGTCATACACACGTGCTTCAAAAAGCCAACCATCATCCCTGTGTCCAAGAAAGCAAGACTAGCCTTCTACAGCAACCTCCTCCTGAATGTCAGCAAGATTAAAAGATTAAAGTGAACTTCTTACTTGCGCCTCTTAATATCAATGGGTCCTCAGTGGAAAAAGTGGATCTTCAAGTACCTTGGTGTCCACATCACTGAGGGCTTGACCTGGACCTGCATATTGACTCTGTGAGAAAGACGAGGCAGAGCCTGTTTCACCTGAGACACATGAGGAAAGTCTCTGTATCGTATGTGCTACTGAGTGTGAGTGCATATTTATCACACTTAAATGTTGAAGATCATCAAACAAATGTTGATATTAGACAAAGATAACCCGGTTAAATAAAAAATGTAGTTTTTAAATGATGATTTAATTTCTTAAGGGAAAAAAGCTATCCAAACCTACCTGGCCCTATGTAAAAAAGTAATTGCCCCCCCCCCCGTTAAATCATGAATTTACTGTGATTAACTACATTTTTTGGAAAGCTGAGTTGAATTTCACTACCCACACCCAGGCATGATTACTGCCAGACCTGTTGAATATAGAAATCACTTAAATAGGACCTGCCTGACAAAGTGAAGTAGACCAAACGATCCTCAAAAGTTAGACATCATGCTGCGATCCAGAGAAATTCAGGAACAAATGAGAAACAAAGTAATTGAGATTTGTCAGTCTGAAAAAGGTTATAAGGCCATTTCTAAAGCTTTGGGACTCCAGTGAACCACAGTGAGAGCCATTATCCACAAATGGCGGGAACATGGAACAGTGGTGAACCTTCCCAGGAATGGCTGGCCGGCCAAAATTACCCCAAGAGCACAGCAACGACTCATCCAAGAGGTCACAAAAGACCCCACAACAACATCCAGAGAACTGCAGGCCTCACTTGCCTCAATTAAGGTCAGTGTTCATGACTCCACCATAAGAAAGAGACTGGGCAAAAGTGGCATTATTGGGAGAGTTCCAAGACAAAAACCACTGCTGAGCAAAAAGAACATTAAGGCTCGTTTCAGTTTTGCCAGAAAACATCTTGATGATCCCCAAAACTTTTGGGAAAATACTCTGTAGACTGACGAGACAAAAGCTGAACTTTTTGGAGGGTGTGTGTCCCATTACATCTGGCGTAGAAAGTAACACAGTATTTCAGAAAAGGAACATCATACCAACAGTAAAATATGGTGGTGGTAGTGTGATGGTCTGGGGCTGTTTTGCTGCTGCAGGACCTGGAAGACTTGGTTGTGGTAAATGGAACCTTAAGAAAAACAAAATGAAGACTTTCGAGTGGCCTAGTCAAAGTCCTGACCTGAAACCGATTGAGAAGCTGTGGCATGACCTTAAAAAGGCGGTTCGTGCTTGAAAACCCTCCAATGTGGCTGAATTAAAACAATTCTGCAAAGAAGAGTGGGCCAAAATTCCTCCACAGCGATGTGAAAGACTCATTGCTAGTTATTGCAAACGTTTGATTGCAGTTGTTGCTGCTAAGGGTGGCCCAACCAGTTATGAGGTTTAGGGGGAAATCACTTACTCACACAGGGCCATGTAGGTTTGGCTTTATTTTTTTTTTCTCCTTAGTAACAAAAACCTTCATTTAAAAACTGCTTTTTGTGTTTACTTGTGTTATCTTTGTCTAATATTTAAATTTGTTTGATGTGAAACATTTAAGTGTGATAAATACGCAAAAAAGTAAGAAATCAGGAAGGGGGCAAATACTTTTTCACACAGCTGTAGATCATGCTCATTAATATGTAGATTAAATATTGCTCATTCAAGCGCACACTAATGATGAGGAATATAAATACGATAAATGGAGTTCATTATCTTCATACACATACTGACATTAAAAGAGCGTTTAAAAAAAGCAAAGTCCTGTGTTCTTCAGTTTTCCACCATCTTTTCCTTTTTGTTTTTTTTTTCATCTTTGCTTAGGCTCCTTCATCTTTATCCTGGTGATACTTAATTTTTAACATACCTCATTAGATAAAATGTTTTCTGCCATTTATCAAAACCATCTGTACATAGACCAAATGAAGCAGAGGGGAGTGTTCTGTGTCTGCTCACATATATCTCACTTATTGGGATCAATTGAAATGTCAAAAGTAAACTGTTGGGTGTAGGGTGTTTGGACTGTATGGACGTTTCCATTTGGTGATGTAAAGCAAGTGGCTGTGGGTCATCCACTAATCAGGTGATCGGCAGTGAGATCCCCGGCTCCTCCAGTCTGCATATTGAAGTGTTTGCAAAGGCACTCTAGCATTTAAAACTGATGAGCATGGCAGCCATCAGTGTATGAATGTGTGTGTGTGTGTGTGTGTGTGTGTGTGTGTGAAGGCCTGTTAGAAATTCAGTCACATCATTGGTCTCATAGCTCTGTAATAAATTCAATTTTAATTATTAGTTAATGAGGATTTAACAATATAAAGAAATAAATGAAGCTGTTCACATGATTACATCAATCTGATGCCTTTTCAGTCTTAATTCTGTTGTACTTGACATATATGAACATGTAATATGACATGTTCATATATGACATTAATAATAATAATTCAGTTTCAGTTTTATTTCGAACATGTGCGAGTAACACAACAAAGTGAACTGAAAAACAAGTCAAATCAAAAATAATAATGTGAACCCAACATAAAAAAGGAGTAGGATGAAGCATATGCTTATTTAAACCTACCCCTTCTCCACTACTCAATTAACAGTCTTTCTCCCCAAACATATATATTTACATAATACATATTTTTTTAAAAAAAGAGAAAAGAAGTAGAAAATAAATAGATTAAATAAACAAATACATAAATCATTTATCATTTATGAAAACACCCGATTGTTAAAGCCCTTCTTCCTCCCTGTACCTCGTGAAAACCATGTGTTTGTACCGCTTTTTAAACTGGATCATGCTTGGACATTGCTTGAGCTCCACACCCAGTCTGTTCCACAGCTTCACTCCACAAACTGAGAAACAAAACCTTTTTAATGTTGTACGTGCCCACTGATGTTTTAAGTTGAACTCACCCCTCAGATTATAAACCCCATCTCTGTAAAAAAACAATTTTTGAATATTTCCAGGAAGTAGATTGTTTATTGCTTTGTACATGATTTGTGCTGTTTGGAAATGAACCAGGTCAGTGAATTTTAATGTTTTTGATTTTAAGAATAGTGAATTTGTGTGGTCTCTATAACCGGTATTACGAATTATTCTTATGGCTCTTTTCTGCAGTATGGATAGTGATTGTATTGTACATTTATAAGTATTGCCCCAAACCTCTGCACAGTATTGTAAGTATAGTAAAATCAGTGAACAGTAGAGTATGTGGAGTGATTTGTGGTCCAGAATGTGTTTTGCTTTGCTCAGAACTGAAATGCTTCTTGATAGTTTGCTTTGTACATGTTTTATATGAGACTTCCAGTTTATTTTATCATCAGTTGTTACCCCAAGAAACTTGTTTTCATACTCTTTAACGCCCACCCCATCTACTTGTAACTGTACTTGTGTGTTCTTATTGCAATTGCCGAATAACATGAACTTGGTTTTACTTAAGTTTAACGATAATTTGTTTCTGTCAAACCATATTTTCAGTTTGCACATTTCAGTGGTGATCCTCCCCAGTAGTTCATGTAAATCCCCCCCAGAACAAAAAAATACTAGTGTCATCTGCAAATAACACTAATTTTAATGTTCTTGAAACTTTGCATATGTCATTTATGTAAAGTATAAATAGTTTTGGACCTAATACTGTCCTGGGACACAATGGATTATTGAAATGAATTATAGACAATTTGCCGTCCGTTTTAATGGTCGGGTTTGTACTGTTCAGCTGTGTAATAGCAGCAGTTGTCGTTGATGTTAGAGAAGAAGTTAATGTCCGGGTCTATTTCGTGCTCCAAGTCCAGTAAATTATGGTCAGTGTGTTGAAATGTTCTCAGTCCCAGCTTTTCATGATCAGCAATCCTTTGAATTATATCCTTATTTTCTCCAGTTGTAGAAGAATGAGTTCTTTCAGACTGTATCATGGTGATGTGTTGTGTATGAGTCATCATACCTTAGTCCGGATTGTGATAATCATTCGTGTTTGTCCATTTCCTCGATGTTCCTGATGACCAGCACTTTGGCCTGCTCTGGTGTCCCGTTTAGATAAATGAATACTTTACAGTTTGATGTCCATGTGTGTTGAATTTTTCCCTGTTTTTTCATGAGGCGTGCTTTTCTGGCGATACCGGCGTTTCGTTTGGTCAGATGCTCATTGATAAATACGTTTGATCCAATAATGGACAACATTCATCATTTGGTAATCTTGAACATCATGTGTCAAACATACAGTTGGTGGGAATGGGCTGAACTGAGACTTTAGTAAACAGACAACACAAAGAGCCTTGAAGCTTGAACTGTGTCTGTCCATTAGAGTTGTACCAGAGCACAGAAGCTTTTGTCTTTTGTTACACATCGGGCCCTCACACAAAGCATCTTACAATGAGTGAGCAGCACCACTTTACCAGAGGGCACTTGAGCACTACACATGGCCGATGGATGTATAGGTTTGAACTTAATATTTTACCTTTTCCACTGTGTTCTGTCAATATTCTGCAGATTTTGACACAGAAGTTCATGTCAAGTCAAAGCCCCCAGATCAGGTAGCAGCAGGACTCACCTCAAAGCTATTGTCATGACAGCTGAGCCCGAATTCGACAAGTTCAACAAGATGTAACCTTTAATGGATGAAATATCTGCAAAACATTTAAAGTATGTACAATCAAATGAATTTGGAGCATAATTTGATCCAAATAAAACACTATTACTATAAAAGTAACCTGATAAAAATAATTATATTAATGAATTAATTGGATAGGTTTTGATTTGACTATTTCTGTCATTATTTCTGATTCTCTAACATCTCTTCAAATGCATGACTAATGACAGCGTTGGTAGTTTGCTCTGTGAGCAAAGAGCCAGAGCACCAGTCCCCATCATGCACACCTTTTATCACGGAACCACCGAGAGCATCTTGACCAGGTGCATCACTGTGTGGTACGGCAGCTGCACTGCATCCTGCCGGAAGACCCTGCAGCGCATAGTGAGAGCAGCTGAAAAGATCATCGGTGCCCCCCTCCCCTCCCTCCAGGACATTTACAACACACGCCCGGCCTGCAAAGCACTCAGCATTGCAGGTGACTCCACCCATCCCACCCACTACCTCTTCATCCTCCTACCCTCCGGGAGGAGGATGAGGAGACTCCGGGCAAGAACCAGCAGACTGAGAGACAGCTTCATCCAACAGGCTGTCAGGATGCTGAACTCCCTCCCAGCACTGCCTCCCTTCCTTCTCTGCCCTCTGCCCCCACAATCTCTGGACACTAACCCCCCTCCACCATGCACAACCAAATGGCACCAGCCACTTTACAAACTCTAAAAACTTTTCTATAAACCTAGATTGCACTATGTCCAGTCAAATTGCTGTACACAAACTGTTTACAAACTGTTTTCACTGTATACAACTCTTATTTTTGATATATATATCTCACTGTTTATACTGTTAATTCTGTGTACACTGCTGAATCTCCTATATATTCATATATTTGCCATATTTATATTTATACTGCTCATTCCATTAATACTGCTATATATCAGTCAAACATTCAGTCTGCAGGGAGGTGGAAGGATAATGTCATTATCTGTTCCAGATATATGTGACTGCATGGCTCTATGATGCCAGACATCATTCATCTCCAATCCATTATCAGTCCACTCTAATGGAAGGACAAATGAAAGGTGAAGGAGATGTCTCAGCTTCCCAAAATACTCAGCTGATGTGTGATATATCTGAATTATGTTGTGTCAACATTCTGGTTGCCACAGGAGCCTCTGTCTTTTATGAGAATGCATGCAATCCACCTCAACTATTCCACTATGGAACATAAAACATAGTGTCAATGACCTCATGAGTTTATGGTCTCAATCTCTGGTTTGAAGTCTTATTCCATACAGCATGATGTTCATTTCACAGATAGTGTTGTGTGCTGTTTCTGAGGTAAAACAGTTTTTGATCAACAACTTTTCTTTCTCTTTGTAACTGTCTCTGCATGTCTTATGGACTTTTTTATGATCATCTATTCGTGATTACCACAAAACCATACTGCAGTTCTCCCTCCATAGACAGGAATCTTGAACTGCACTTCCATCAATGCATATACCAAATGTTCACTCTGGTCAGCAAAATGAATGAACTGCTGCTTTTCAACAGAGCAGGGGGGCGGATAGATAGATAAATAGAGAGAGATATAGAGACACATACATAGCAGCAGCAAATCATTAACTAACTATAAACTGTAATGGAGATATGGTAACAATAATGACAGATAATATATGTAGTGGACGTCGTGCAGGACCACAGCAGCAGCCACGATCCATGAGAACCTGCTGGACGAGAGAGCACAGAAACTCAGAGAAGAAGTTTAGTTAGTAACACGCAGTGTAGTCCTATAGCAGCATAACTAAAGGATGACCTGAGCCAGCCCTAACTATAAGCTCTATCAAAAAGGAAAGTCTTAAGTCTACTCTTAAAAGTGTTGACCGTGTCTGCCTCCAGAATGGTACAGTATGGCTCAAAATGGTACTTTGTTCCACAGAAGAGGAGCTTGATAGCTGAAAGCTCTGGCTCTGAAGCCAACATGGGAGAGATGTGATCTCTGATCTTGGTTCCTGTCAGAACACGTGCAGCAGCATTCTGAATTAGCTGCAAAGTCCTAAGAGACTCATTGGAGCAGCCTGATAACAAAGAGTTATAATAGTCCAGCCTAGAAGTAACAAATGCATGGACTAGTTTTTCTGCATCCGCTTGAGATACGATGCGTCTGATTTTTGCAATGTTGGTAGGTGAAAGAAAGCAGTCCTCGAAATTTGAATGAAAATTAACAATGAAAATGATTCCTAATAATGTTAATGTTAATAATAATGATCTTCCCCTAACCTTGGCCAAGAGCTGGTAGTGCCTAAACATAAAAAAGCTGAATTATGCTGTAGTTACTAAGAGTGGACATTGTATTGTAAGATTGTCTATTATAGTGCCAAACTGAAATGCCTTGTCAGTGAACATTTTACTGATACATTGAGTATCAATATTTATGTGGCTTGCTAGTCACGTTTGTTGTGGAGAAATTGCTGAAGTCAAAGGTCAATGGTGAGGTCAGGAGGGAAGAAAGTGTTCAGGAGCCTCTGATGTCTTATGCTGTAATATTTAATGACACTTGGCCAAGGAGAATTAGAGACACTCTCAAAGTACATCAGAAGTGTCTGAGTCGGTCTCACATTCTGCCCAACTCATCCTGGTGGACAGACTTTAAACCCCTACAGATAACACCACAAATATTATACGCCCAGAATTAGTCAAAGAGAATGTCTTTACCCATGGAGGTGTTATTGTCAACATATTCTAGTCTGGAGACACAGATGTCTGTTTACGCAGATTGGAACGTCAACAGCCAGCTATCTCTTATGTCTAAGAAGGCAGCAATAGGTCTCTTCGACCCTGGACACCACAGTGTTGAGATAGACTGGCACCTCCTGTTCCCAATCAAAGCCAAACAATTAATACTGCTGAGGACCTCAAAGCCCACACGTGACCTCGTGTAACCTAAGAATAGAAAATTCTATAACAACGTTCATTAACAAAATTTCATCAAGCTGTTCATAGAATATCATAATTTGGTCAGCCTTCTGTTTTCATGATAATAACAGAATTACAGTGCATGAAATAATGGTTACCATGACTTTTTACAGTAGCAATGTGTTTATTCTGTTTATTTGTTTATTTTCACAGTAACTTTTTGATTGCTGCCATTTTGAATTGAATATAGTATTATACTGTGAAATTGTAGATAAATACTGTGGATATTGTAGCCATTTTTACAGAGAATTGCTGCATATTATTTAAAAGAAGTACTACTATTATTTGTAAAGATAAAGAGATACATTTGCATAAATTTACAACAGACAGGAAGGAACAGAAAGGAGTCTGGAACAGTGCACTTTGTACTCACTTTAATATTTCTGTCTGTTCTGGACAACTTGTGATTTGCAGGACCACTTTGGATCTAATTAGGCTGTGTCTTTTAAACTCTTCTTTTATTCTCACAGCAGTTACTCCTTTCTGACACCACACAACACAAGCACAGAGAGAATCCTGTTCATTCAGAGGAAACAGATACAACTAGAACATTTCTAAAGAAATTTTGAGTGTGCCTGACTCTGGCCCCATCATGCCCATACATTAAGTAGCTGTCAGTGTGTGTGTGTGTGCTTGTTTCACACAGTCAGGCTTGTGGTTGCCAAGCAACCAGGGTCAGGTGCCGCCCAGAGCAACAAGTGCAGCTGTGCGCACGTGCTGTCTCCCTCTGACCCCTGAGAGAGACAGAAAATCTCTAAATGAACCCCCTCGAACAGGTGGCCACAAATGCCAAACGGTTTGGCGTATCCAAAAGCCAAAATGACTGAGCATCCTCATCTTGTCGACCATGCAGAGTTTCAGTGCTTAAAGTTAAAAAATGTGACCTCCGGAGATAGAGAAAGAACAGGTGCCCCGTGATCCTTTGGGAAATTTCTCCTCTTCAATTTACATGGGAGTAGATTGGGCGGTGGATGTGTGTTGCTGGCGAATCAGTGCAGCTCCTGCCAAAACTATAAGTCTGACAGCTTCAGCAGTGATATCACTGCGACCCAATCGGATTTTCCTACGTTTCTATCTATAAATTATTTCTGTAGAGTGCCATTTGTGGCCTCGACAGCTGTTTTTTTTTTTTTTTGGGGGGGGGGATTTTTGGCAAAACCGTTCAGCGAAACGCTTAGAAAAGTCATAGCACACCATTCCCGGCCAAGCCAGTCGTTTTGATACCTTTTTTGCGTATGTGCGACCAAAACTGTGGGAGGAGTAGCGTGCTTAAATTCCTGGGATACGTAAGAATAAGTATGGGGAATAGTAAATAGTGCGCCTCGCAGGCACACTCAATGACGTCTGTATTGAGAGGAGCAATTGCTGAGAGAGTTGCTATAGGTTGTCAAACTCTCCAACACTCAGCTTGAATAACACGCTGGGCAATGAATGACTGCTCTTTGAAAATCCAAAGAATACCAATGATTTGCATGGTCAGTTAGTTATGATGTAAACCTTTCATATGATCCATGATTGGAGATGATGACCAGGACTACAAGGGGGTACATGAAGGAGAGGCTATGGTTTACTCTTCCAAACTAAGTGCAGCCACCTATTATTAGAAGCTGTGACAAGACCCTTGTTATAGATTGTCAGGGTAGAAATCTAATAATTGCACCACCATTTTCAAATCAGCTCTTGGAAGCAGAGGATGATTCAGTGTCTGGCATGTTTGCAATACAGTATCAGTAAGGAAAATAGAGGCAGCACTGAGAGGCTCGAGATAATGCACATATTAAGGTGTCTGTGTCATTTGAAGGAAGCCTTGGAATGCAGATCAGGCTACAAACGTAAGCAGCCATTAACATTCTTCAGAACTGTCATGTGGATTTTATGTTCCCACAAATCAAAACTATTGGCTTTCACCAATACAACTTGAAGAGAAAAATGTGGAAAACAAAAGCATCTGGCCCGTATGCTGCAGAGTCCCCTGAGTCATATATAAAACAAGAAACTGAACTGATAGTTGTAGTTTTTATTATTATTATTTTTTTTTTTTTCAAAACAACCTTCACACAGATCCATCATTGATTTTACTTTATTTTAAAAAAAATTACAAAAATACATGACAATCATCTTTTCCTCACTGAAAACAATTTGGAGTGTTATTTACTTGGGAAAACCTAGGAAAGTTTTTGCACTTAGAAATTGTAAGTAAATTCTACAAGGGCGATCATCCAGTCACTTTATTTGCAGATATAAGTTTCTTTTACTAGCAAACCTCAGCTAATTTACTGATGATTATTAATATGGTCATTGAAGAAACTTATATCCGAAAGTAAAGTTTACTTGATGATCGCCCTTGTAGAATTTACTTACAATTTCAAAACTTTCCTAGGTTTTCCAAAGTAAATAACGCTGTGCTGTTATGAACTTTCTTCTTTGTTCTTTCTTGAACTTCTTCTGGAGACTCTTATCTATGTATATACGTATCTTTATGTCTTTATTAGAAGACAATAGTGATGAGATGACCCTGGCCAAATTTAAGCTGGGGACATTGTGGTTCATGGTCAACCTGTAAGCCTCACGTGGTCTGACACTCAGGCCTGTGAATGCAGCCCATTGTTTCTTTTCTTTCATCGTGCTGGAGTACAGAGCCGACACAAAGTAATTGCGTTACTGGCCAAATACATCCTGCTGACTGCATAGTACATTCTGTTTTGAGATCCACAAAAACATGAAGTGAGCGCTCAGCCTGATCTCAGTGAACAAACAGTTGCTGCAGGCTCTCTGTAGACTCTGTAAGATACAGGGCATCAGTTCCTCGTGTGTTGGCCCTGCAGGCAATAGACAGATGAGCATTTAAACCACAGAGAGCACTTAAACCCCCCGTGACTGTCATCCAACAGGAGGTTTATTTGTTGCCCATAGCAACATCAAGATGTTCAGCCTTTGCGACAGCTGCTTTGTAAAGTGCTCTCAGAGTCCATGCGTATCTGACCACCAGGAGACTGACACTGAGGAGTGTCTGCACGGAAGAATACCTGCTCTGTCAATACAAAGGCTGAAATCTTGATTTTGTAGAATGTTGTATTTATGACAGGAGATTAGTGATGTTTCCTGTTTCAGTCAATGGTTTCTTTTAACTGTGACTTTCATTAACCAGGTTGTTTTTGTGCCTAAACTTCATAAAAAGTTTGTAATATTGGTTTAGATTTTTTTTTAAATTACTTTTGACAAACAGTCATGTCAGGAAGACAATGAGACAATGACAATTAGTCTGTCTGGATTAACTTAACTACCAGATACTTCACTTTTTCCTCAGCTAGCCTTTGTCTGTCTGCTGTTTGGTGCTGGGCAGGTGTGTTACAGTTACAGTGGGCTTATCAGAGTTTGTTTCACTGAAAACAGCTGCTCGCTGCTGCTGGAAACAGAGCTGCTGAGAGTTGGTGATAATTCCTCGCTGGCTTCGGCAATAGAGCAGATGGTACAGGAAACAGCACACTGATGTTGTAAACTCAGTGAAGTCAGTTTGAAAGTTTCTTTGTTTTACCTTGACTGGTCTTCAAGAGGTGTTCCATATTTAGAAAATAATGTTTAGAATAAATATCATTTTTCTAGGAGGATGAACTTGTCACCAACATAATAACTATATTTGAGTTAAACCTTTAGTCATAACTGAATAGTGTAAATCAGTACAGCAGCATTCACATGTGGAGCTCTTGCAGTGATGAATGAGGAACTTTCAATCCCATATCACAAATACATATAACAAAATGCCAAAGTTTCAGTTTAATGAAACTAAAAGGTCTGCCTTCACCCCTGAAGCTTTTGTTCCTCAATGTGGTCAGTGTGCATGTGTCCAAGCTTTACTTCATTGGTCCCATGATTCGATAATGATTCAAGGCACAGCGATTCTCAATGGATCTCAATCAGGGTGGGTAAAAAAGCACCATCCACCAAATGTGGGTAAAACATGAAAGTGGCTAGTTAATTTCATTCATAAAATAATGATTCAGCCTGCTCTTGAATGTCTGGTAATTTTGATGATTAAGTTGATTAAGATGTCAATTAAGATGGCCCATTCTCCCACAATTCAATGCAACACTGAAAAAAAATGGAATGTTATTTACTTGGGAAAACCTAGGAAAGTTTTTGCACTTAGAAATTGTAAGTAAATTCTACAAGGGCGATCATCAAGTAAACTTTACTTGCAGATATAAGTTTCTTCAATGACCTTATTAATAATCATCAGTAAATTACCTGAGGTTTACTTATTTGTAGAATGCACTACAGCCACAGGATTTCATTTGGTCTTATTTCTGGCATGCATAAGATGTATGGTGTTTTAACAAACTCTAACAGACTACTCACACATGAGTCATATATACCTTGAGCATCTTGAGTCAAGACATCTAGCATAGTGTGTCCACTTGCTGAAAGCTATAGGCCTTCCATTGAGACACTGATACCTGTTGAGGGAGTAGAAGATAATACTATACTTATGCAACTGAAAGATTCTTTAGCATAATAACATGCTGGGTTAACATCGACAAGACATGGCTGAACTGCTGTCAATCTTACTTTAATTACAAATAGGCATGACTGAGAGGTCTTTTAGGCACTGGCTAACCATAGTACCTGTTACACATGCCTGCTGGATGTGTTAGCATTTGCAAGCCTGATAAACACTGCCTCACTGTTTTTTTTCCTGTGTCCACAGATTCCAGTGATGACTGGCGCCTTCATGGACTCATCACCAAATGATGACTACAGCACCGACCACTCTCTATTCAACTCATCTGCCAGCGTCCATGCTGCCTCCATGGCAGCTCATGGCCAACCTGAGGAGCCCCAGTCCATGTCCGGGGACGCCATTTGGCTCTGGATCGCTATCACTGCCACCATTGGGAACATAGTAGTTGTGGGTGTAGTGTACGCCTTCACATTCTGAAAGGAACTAATATGCTAAGATGTTTCAGTGACTGTGGGATGAAGTTTCTGACTAGCTATGAACAGCAATGCTGTGTGTGTGGGCTACTCTCTGTCAAGTGGATGACTCATCAAATGGAATTTTGTCACTGGATGCATCAGCAACATTAACTAGCAGTCATCAGCGCTCCTGTCATAATGAACCTCTGCCAGTAAAGTGCGGAAGAGTGGAAAAATATTCCATCTCTGAGGACATAGAGGTGGTAATAGCAGACATCATGTAAAATGTCTTCTTTCTTTTTGTCCTTTAAAAGCCTGCATACTGTATCCTTGTGAAAAATGTTTCCTTGCAGTTTATTGCTGTCCTTGCAGAGACATGTGTGTTTATGTGTGAAGGTGTCAGGGTGGAGGTGAAAGGTTGGAGAAGGGGCAGAGGTAGTGTGCGTATTGTGTGTGTGTGGCTTGCTGTGTTACACTTTGTCACAGTGCCAAGCAGAAGACCCGAGCAGAGATACAGTTTTGTTTCATTATTCCATTATTCCATAAGAAAAAATAGATTCAAGGACAAAAACTTTTCAGACCCTCTTTTAAATCCTAAAAATGATCTAAATGTTCTTATTTTATGTTTTTACTGTTTACTCTGTCTGTAAATACAACTTCCCATTCACAACAATGCACTGTGCATACAATGAATGTGTGCTCAGACACTTTACAGCTGTACAACTGTCTTATTCCTGTTATTGCTGTGGTCCATGCAGACATTATCTTGTTCTTTCTTCCATTTCTTAAAATGATATTTCAGAAAATTAATTTCTTGAGTAGTAATGTAAAATACATAAAAAGTGATGTTATGGAGCCAATATCGTCGCCATATTTCTTATGTGGAGAGCGGTGAACCTGGGATGTGTTTGCAGTGTTCAAGGTATGTTTTGCAACATGTGAATGTTTTTTTTTTCACACTTTTCTCTAATCAGAACAAACACCAAAGTTATGACCATGCATAAAAAGGTGAAAATAATTTGTGAAAAAAAACATTTGCATACGTTTGTGTAAACAATTTCTCTATCTCAGTCGATCTGTGCATACTCAGAATGTTATATGTTATAGTACTTAGCCATGATCAAAGCTTGTACAGTTTCGGTGGACAAGCTTCCACATATGTCTGATAGTAAAGTCTTGTCTTGCCGGTCCTGTGAACTTCACCTCAGGACAAAGAAAACATGAGCTAAGGACAGACACGTGAAGATGTCAGGCATGGCAGAAGTGTTGCAAAAGTCAAGACATCACAGCCCAGTGACAGGCAGACCTGATGAAGGTGAAACTGAACTCTGTTTCCCAACTATTATTATTAGAGCTAAATATTAAAATGTTTCACATTTTTACACATTTTTGGAGACTCTTGGTGCTGACATGACACAGCAATTATGATTAAAATCATTTTTAGTTGCATTATTTGCTGTAAGTAAAGCATGTTTATTGTTTACAACGAAAAACATACTAGAATTAAAAAAAAAAAATCAAGTCTGCACCTTTAACAGATATGAGCCATTCCAGATCAGCACTTCAGTGAACAATGATGTCCTCACCATCCAATAGGCCACATTCTGCATTTATATTCTATTTATGTTCAGGGACTCTCATCATTAAGTCTGTGAAAAATAATTACACCAGAACACGATGTTAGTGTTACGCTTCATACAATATTTCTAATTATAAGTCCTACGTTGTTGTTTTAGTGTCATGTGACATGGTTGGTGCTCATCTGTTGAGTGCACCTCATGTTTTTTTGACTGTTTCTTTTGAATTTAAATACAGTATTATACTTGTGAGTCAATAAACTCGAAACTTAGATGTTTGTGGCCCATTAAATATGTGAGAATCTCTGAAGTGATAATCACACTGATCAGACTTTGAATCTATTTGTTTAACCACTACAATGTAAACTGTGTGGATTGCATTCTCTTCATGGCTTTTCCATAATCTCTGTCCTTGCTCTTCTCACTGGCAGCAGACAAATTGCTTTCCAAGCAGAATATGCTGTAATGAGCTCTGGGGTGAAAGTTTCCTGTTGCCATAGCAATGCATCTCCCTGCTTCCATCCTCATGCTCCCACAGCGACACACCTGCTTTATGTCTCCCAGCCCACCTGACTACTGCAACACATACCACAACACACACGCACTTCAGTAAATGGCATCAAAGCATATAAACACACACAATTGAACTTATGGCTCCACAGCATACACACAGTTCAATTCAAAATATTGAAGATGAAAAATCCTAATAGAGGAACCTGTTATTGTAATTGTTTAGCATTCAAATAAATATGTTTATGCTTTTTCTGTATAAAAGATGAAAACATTGAGTTGATGTCTGTGTGTTAAGTAACGAGCTGGATTCAACAGTGAGACTTTCAGAGTGCTGCACTGTGAAACGCATATATATTTTATATTTTAGACTCTACCTTTCTTTAGCTTTGATGACAGCTTTGCACACTCTTGGTATTCTCTCAGTCATTAGTGTGATTTAAGTTAATAAAGTTAATTAGTGGAACGTCTTGCCTTCTTAATGAGTTTGAGATCATTATGTTATGGCAAGAATTCAACTAAGTAAAGAGAAACGACAGTCCATCGTTTCTTTAAGAGTTTAAGAAGAGATGTGTCTCATCTCAACATCAACTGTCCTCATACACAGACAGTATATCCATGCATAGCCTCATGCAGAGCAGTGACAGTGAGGACCAAACATGAAATGTTCTTTGGCTTGGATTTTTGAATGTAGAATCAAGGACAAACTTCTTTTTATCTCTTAAAGAAAGTGTGTAGGACTGAGTGGCATCAGCAGTAGTTACAGATTGCAACCCTCACATGTCACCCTCTCAGTGAAGAAGAAACTATGGTTTATGTAACTGTGAAAAATGTGAAAGGCCCTATCTAGAGCCAGTGTTTGTCCATCCTTGGTTACTATTGAAAGATGGTGGAAGATGACTTGCAGCATCTGTAGATATAAAAGTCTCATTCTAAGATAATAAAGATATATATATTTTTTTATTTTCAGGTGATTATACACTAATGAAAACGTACCTTTAAACAATGTGGAAACAGCTAATCAGGCTCTTTTCAGAGAAAAAAAATGCCTTCCAGCACCTCGCTAATAATCATGTTTCATCTCATTTGTTGAGTCTGTACATAAACCAAAATGTAAAAATTCTAACCTGTGGTTTAAGGTGGCGTTATATGTTGGAACTATTTCTTGATGAGTGATCCATTAGCCCAGCATGTCTGTGCAGTGCCGATATCATGGGTTGCCAGATATGATCAACAAGCACAGACAGGTGTTTTTTTTTATGTTGGACAGGGCCAGGCTGTTTATGCTAACCGCATCCAGCACTGTACTCAACAATCAGATATGAAATTGAAGTGCTTTCATGTTGAACTATCTTTTTTATACAGGACTCTGTTTCCATTCATACATCATCTTGTAAAAAAAAGCTCAACTATTCCTGTGATGGATATCAAAGTTTGGATCCTCATGGTTCATCTGAACACAGGGGATCCTCCAGACAGTCAGATGGATTTTGATGAATACTCTCCATGTAGAGACTGACGACCGTCCACCCACGGCCCAGACAGTGTCCTCCTTCCCTTCCGGCCTGCAGACAGGACACACAAAGTCACTCCCCAAACAGCATCAGACAGACAGCCTGCCCATTAGGTGTAATGCTGGGGCAGAGAGGCTAATGAAATGTCACAAGATCCCTGATGCATCTGTGCAACATGGCCCAGCAGGAGCCTGGAGGTCACAGCCAGTACATTAATACAATCCGTGTTTTCTGAGTCTGCCTGTCACAACCACAGAAAAATGAAGTCATAGAATAATAAGTAATAAGATGCATCATCTTTGATGAAATGGGGCTAATTATATGCTGACTGGACAGTGACTGTACAGATAGGGAGGTAGCTTAGTATACCTTACAGTGAGGAACCTGTGGACCTTCCAGAGCTGTCTCTTTATCCACAAATGGATTTAATGGAAACACAAATGGAACTTCATCACATCACATCATCACATGATGGTTGCATTGCTGGATTAACCCACTACAAAGCCCAGGGAAAGAATAAGTTCTGACACCACACTTTCTGTGCATTGTGTATGGATTAGTACATGGCAACTGTTTTTAATTGTAATGTATTTAGTGAAATGCAGAATGTCAGCTTACAGTACATGATCTACGACTTCTCTCATGCACACAAAAGGTTTATTTTTCTCAATGCTATCTTTGTCACTAAGTTTTGAAGCAGTGTAAAGTTTGCATTCTGACTGTAGGAATGTCCACCAGAACTGCTGCCTGTTATTTGAACGTTCATTCCATTACCGCAAGCTGTCTCCAGTGTAATTTCCAAAATTGAGCACTTCATCCAATTGGCCTCACTACACAAAGTATAACAATGCCAGCTTCTCACCATCCAGCTTCTCCACCTGTGAGAGACAGCTGATGGAGTCTCTGCCAGTCACAAGATGTCTCAGAGAGGCTGTCTCTGAATGCTCGTCGTCCTCACCAGGGTCTTGATCTGACAGCAGTTTGTCGTTCATTGCTTGGACTTGGATTTGTTTTTTTATGTAGCCCCTTTAGTGCCTGATCTACCAAACACTTAAGGGGCTTTTAAACTCCTCGTCACATTCACACACTGATGGCAGAGGCAGCCTTGAGTGGACAAATGCTCACCGTTGATGGTGTCTGGAAGTGTTTTCTTCACTAATAAATCTTACATTGTACCAGACAGATGACAGACATTGTGTATGATGTCATGTGGGCAAGTGGTTTGTTAATGTCAGTGTTGTAAGTGCCCCATGGTGGTGGTGGAGTTGTGTTACGGGCAGGCATAAGTTATACTGTAGACACTGATCCCAGGTGCATTTTATTAATAGCAATTTGAATGCCAATTCAATATTATGACAACATCCTGAAACCCATTGCTGTGGCATTCATCACCCCATCCTCATGTTGCAAGGATCTTCAGGAGGTTCATGTTGAAGCTGAAAACATCCCAGTTTGTGCATGACCTGCATACTTAATACTGCTTACGTTGCTGCTCTGGAGCCTCATTTATAAAACAGTGCTCAGGATTCATGCCAAAAAGTTATGTACAGACAAAACACAGAGAGTGTTACACCAGTTTCCCTTAATAAACCACAATCATCTTGCAATATGGCAGACCGTTGGTTCATGTAACATGTACGTTGCCTCTAATTAGTCAGTGAGAGTCCTCAGATTAATATTCATTCATATTGACTACATGGAGAAGACAATCATGGCAAATGCTGAAAGGGTAAAAATTAAATTTTACTCCATGTGAAACAAAAGGTCAAAACACACTACCGTCATCCATCAAAGTAGATGGAAATGTTTGTGCCATGGGAGGTGCAAGGGGACACCGGGGCACACCCCTCTTTGATGAGATGCTGGCATCAATTATTAGGAAATCTTTCCTGAGTGGGGAAATGCTGGAAGTGTGGGGGACACCAGACGACTTGGGTAGTGTGCATGATTTGTATTCTCCATACACAAATAGATTTCATAATGCAAAAAACAATTTCTGTCTTTGAGTCACACGTTGCACCTGGGTTGGTGATACTACAGCTGAGTGTCTCCAGTGTCTCCACTGAACTTTGTGCTGCACAATTTTCCAGCAGCGTCTGTGTCCTCACAGATGAAGTCCTACAGATGCAAAGCGACACAATCTCCATCAACAAAGAGCCGAAAGAAAATAAAAAATGTGTTGTGTGGCATGAGCTCTATAGTGACATAATTCATGAATAAATTGTTATTTGTTTTCATACCTGCATGGACATTTCATGCATGATGATTTCTTTTGTCCTGTGCTGAGAGGTGATGGCAGCATATTGTTTTATTGTGCACAGACTTTTTGAATCTGTTGATTCCATTCGTCTGGAAAAAAGAACAGAAACCCAGAGATAGACACAGACAGTGGGATAGACTTTATCAAAGGAAGTAATAAATGTACCTTTTTTTTTTTCATTTTTTCTGTCCAAATGGCTGTTATTTGGTATACCAACCAAGTTTCTAGTGTTGTATTATTAATCAGTCAGGCTGGTGTTCAAGTTTAGCTTCATCTCAGCCTCTCAGTGTTCAATTCATCAGAGTACAACACAGACGGTCCACTTCATAGTTAAACTGTGAACACAAGTCAGTCAGAGAAGATCTAACTTTAAATAATAATTATGTAAGAATTGAAGTTCATTTCAAAATGTGATATATTTCATGTTTTAAAATTGAAGGTCAGATCTGTATCTGCAAACAGTGAGCAAAACACTGATCCATCAGTTCCACTGTTTTCTATGTCACTGAAATGTGATTATTAAAAATACTACACGGCACAGCTAATCTGAAGGTATTTAAACAGCACTGCCAATATACTATATAGAATTATATAGTACTGACGTACTTATGACGTAATTGATGAGAGCAGTTTTAATGTCTTGACTCCGTCATGCAATGTCATGAAATCAACCAGACTTGAGTTCTCGTATGCTAATAAATCCTATTTTTCTTTCATAAAACAGCCCTCAGCATGTAATGTAATGTCTGTTCTGTGTTTGGCCTTTCAGAATGTTTCATTCATTCACACCTCTTCACACTATTGTTGTTTATGATGGTGTAAAAATATGTTTTGACTAACAGAGACTGTAATGTTAATGACAGCTCACTATACACAAAACTACTACTAAATAGTATGTGAGGATAAAGATGTAAAGTTTTCATGGCAGACATTTGGAAGCTGTTTCTTACATTAACAATGTTCTATTGAGAGGTCCCAGTAAGTCAGGGCAGTGTGAGAGTGAACTATGTACAACACTATGATGCTGAAACTCAAGCAGCCAAATAGAATTCATCCATCATTCATTACATCATTTACACTTGTGCACTGTGGCATGTCAAAATGTCTTCTACTATCCTCTGTACATTTCATGGCACGCTGCCCCTTTCACTAACATCTTGTGAAAGTGTGTGCAGACTGAGAGACAAAGATCTGGTCATGAATCATGTGCCACTGATAAATGATAAAGTTGGAAACAGTGAGTGGCTCCTGCTAAAATTGATTTTAGGACATGCAATGGGTCCGATATGTGTGTCCTGTCCTCTGATTAATATTGGTGTGTGTCGGTGCCTGTCTAGTACCTAAAAACAATCGTGGCCACTGTCAACAGTCAAATTTACCATCTCATGCCACAAATATCTCTTTAAAGGTTCTGTGATACATCTGTGACTAACCTCCACTGGCTATTATTCAGATGGCACCTCACCAATCAACAGACAGATCAATACCACCACGGGCTCTTTTGCCAATGGCAGTAATTAAGTTACATTGACTGAGACATCAGAGCGACTGACATGATGGCGTCCAAACAAGCATCTGTTTGTGTAAAACACACAGCTGATCAAGTCATGAATTGCAAACAGTGAAACAAATCGTAACACACTGAGACACAAAACAGGGGTGAACCCACAAGCATGACTTGTTAACAATCAGCTGAGTATCTAGTCCCTAAATCCCAGTAAAGAGCAATCACATGAAGGGCCAGGCAGAGAACCAGAGTCTGGAAACCAGGTTCAAACAGGGCTGGACAGCTTAGTGTAGTGCAGTTCTGACTGGTGGCAGACAACACCTTAGTATACTTTGGTTTCTTTGTGATCATGATGTTTTTCAGTTGTGTGTGCAGTCAGAATGTGTAGGATTCTCTCCGTCATGTCACAGATTGTATCCTTGAGACTGCAGTTTGGTGTTTTTACTGTATCTTTCACGTCTTCTTCGTCTTCATGTGTCACAGCAAAATGATCCACAATCAGAGTTGGAAGCAGTCTTTAACTTTTCCTGTAAGTAAGCAGCTTTTCCGCAAGACCTTGACCCCACTGTGATCTGAGACTGATGTCAATAAATACCTTTTACCTCACACTGAATATGATTAGTGATGTTTATTTACATGTTGTTTCAAATTGTTGAACGTCTTTGTGTGCTGGGCTAGTAGTCAGTTCACTACCATCACCTATTGGACAAACAGTAGGACTACATCATCTGACTGTACTCCTGACAGGTGACACATTAGACCAGTTAGAAGAAGGGATTTCTGAGCTGGATGCACAAGAAGAAAAAGTGTGACAGCCAAACTGAGGTGTAGAAGGCTCCTTGTTGTTTGACTCAGGTCGCACAGCACTAGCTCCCTCTTGCTCCCCCCTTCATCTCTCTATCCTCCCTCCATCCCTCACCCCATCTCTCTTTCCACCATCCATTCATTCCTTCGCCCTCCATCTTTCTCACCCCCTCTGTCTTTCTTCCCTCTACCACTCCTCCCCCTTTCCCCCCCTCTACCTCGCCCCACTCCCCCACCATCTATCTCATTCATCCCCTACCGCTCCACCGTTTGGGGACAGCATGGCTTTGGAGGTGTTCTATGTTTGATGCAGGCTCCTCCAGAGGCGGCACAGAAACACCACCATCTTGTTCCTGTGTGAGTTCTCCATGTGTCTGCATGGGTTTTCTCCTGGTGCTTAGGTTTCCCCCACAAAGACATTAAATGTTCAAAGAAAAAAAAAAAAAACTTCAATCAATCAAAAAATCAAAAACTACAATAAAAAAACAAAAGTCAAATATAACTTCACTCATATTTCTGCATTGTGTCTTAATAAAGATATTCATTGGCAATATACTGTAAGACAGTAAGATGGCTAAGATGTGCTGCTACCTGCCATAAAATATCACTTTTAAGATATTGAACATAACAATTCTGCATTAACATGTCCAGACATATGTTTTATAATTACTGGGCAGCTGTGGCTCAGGAGGTAGAGCGGGTCGTCCACTAATCTGATGATCGGTGGTTCGATCCCCGACTCCTCCAATCTGCATGTCGAGGTGTCCTTGGGCAAGATACTGAACCCCAAATTGCTCAGTGTAAGTCACTTTAGATAAAAGTGTCAGCTACTGTAAAATGACTAAAACTGAATTTAACAGATCTTGTTCTTCAGTGATGGGTAGTACCTTGAAAGAAAACTGTGATTTATCCCTTGTATATGTCCGAAAGAGGTCCTAATGTATGTTTGTTACTTTACTTACATATATTATGGTAGTAGTATATTATGGTGGTCTGAGAAAACATTTGTGTCAATGGTGACAACATTGCTGGTGCCCCTTTATTAAAGAAATAACAACAACGTAGATTATATGATATTCAGTTTAGATTATCATTTTCTTTTGATAATGATCCATTTATTTATCCATGCTGGAGTGTGAATGTCACTCCATGATAGGGAGAGGGAACTTGTGTCATTATGTATCAGCCAACAGTGGACTCCTATCATTTCATACAATACAAGGGTGGACCTCACATAAAATTTCTATGAATATAGATTGAGCACACAATTACATCTTAGCTTTACAGTGTTATTATATAGTAGGAAATTTTTGGGGACTGAGCAAATTTAAAGTAAAGAAAGACCATAGAAAAGGTCTTGCTGCTGACCATTTCATACTGATTATTTATTTTATTTTTTAGATTTGACTAGACTAAATACAATTCAAATAATTCATTCTAAATGATTCAGTAAGTATTTGTCAATCATGAGGATGTCAGTAACATACGGTATTATTATGTGTTTGTAGCCAAATACATAAATATATAACTATTAAAATGAGATGCTACCCAGAAGGTAAACAGTGAATTCGGCAGTGTGGATTTAACACTTAAAGAGTTCATTTTAACACTGAGTCAGATAACATATGGCCCTTATCTACACAGAGTTAAAGTAACACTTACACTAGTGTTCAATTTTGAGAGTTAATTTAATTCCAGTAAGAGTCAATATTTTTTGAACAAGTCTTTTTATTTGAGATTTTCACAATATGCAAATACAAACATAATACAAACAGTAACTAATCCCTAGTCACAAAGACAGTCATTTTGTGTACTTGTTGATAAGGTGAGTAAACAAATATAGCAGAGACAGGAAGTACATATGTGACAATACAAGTAAGGGGTTCACATGTACAGTATTACAGGGTTACATTTTCTGCTTCCATTTGATCCACAAATGCCAAGAAAGGCTGCCAGGTTGCATATAATCTCAGAACAGACCCTTGGGGAGAGTATCTTATTTTTTCTAGCTTCAGATGTTGCATACTCTCTTTAATCCAGTGGGAGTATGAAGGAGGAAGAGGGTCTTTCCATCTGAACAGAATCAGTCGTCTGGGCAGTAGTGTACAAAAGGCCACCACATTGGACTTATAATTACTTAAATTCACACCCTGCAGGGTGACACCAAATAGAGCAATAAGAGGGGATGGATCTATTGGCTCCATTAGAGTATTGAAAATTGACTGCCAGAAGTGGTGTAGTTTTGGACATGTCCAAAACGTGTGTAATAGACTTGCAGGAGCTTGCTTGCATCTATCGCAAGTAGGGTTTAACTCCGGTGTAATTTTGGACAGCCTAACCTTTGACCAGTGAAGTCGGTGCACTATCTTGAATTGTACAACTGTATGTCTTTGACAAATAGATGATGTGTGAATCCTCCTAATAACTTTCTGCCACACTGCATCTGGGATCTGTTCATTTAAATCCTCTTCCCATTTGTGTTTGAGATCATCTAAAGTTGACAAGATAAATAGATTGAGAAGGCCATGTATCCTATAATCTGCTTTAAGTTTTTCCCCAGCTTGAAAATGGAGTCTAACAAAGATACAGGGGGATATAAGGGGAAGCAGCTGGAATGTGAGGCTATAAAGTTTCGTAATTGTAGATATCTAAAGAAGTGGGATCTAGGAATATTAAATCTATCTACTAGTTGTTCAAACGATGCAAAGTTATTGTCTACATATAGATCCTGCAATGAAGGCAGAAAATTTTGTGTTTATTTTAAAAGGGGTTGAACTGAAAGAGATGTGTTCCGCAGATATGTTGATTGGCATTAATTCACTTTTTTGAAGAATTATTTTATAACCTGATATTTTGCCCAAATTTTTCAATGTGTCCAGTAGCTTAGGGAGACTTAACAAAGGATCTGAAATATACAGCAACAAATCATCTGCATAAAGCGATACTTTACACTCTAATCCCCCTCTATCAATTCCCTTAATATTAATATCCTGTCGAATAGCTAATGCTAGCGGTTCTATGACAATTGCAAATAAGAGCGGACACATTGGGCAGCCTTGTCTGGTACCTCTTTGCAGTTTAAAGTAGGGAGAGAGGTTATTGTTGGTACGTACTGCTGCCATTGGAGAGGAGTAAAGAACTTTAATCCAGGACACAAATTTTGGACTAAAGCCAAATTTTTCAAGAGTGTAAAGAGTTAAATATTTTGGTGTAGTGATAAATATTAACACTGAAAATTGTTAATAAAGTTTTACACTAATTAACTCTTCAACTTCACTCTCCACAAGTGTTAAACCTACTTAACACTAAGTGTTTATTAAGAATTTACTCCAGACACACTGTTAATTTAGTGCTAGTGTTAAAAGCAGTTTACTCTTTACTTTTTGTGTACCTAACTCTAACACCCTAATTGTTAGGTGTTACAAAGAACTGGATCCACAAGGCAGACTGTACTTCACCACAGAAGGTTTATTTTCACACACAATGAGGATGGGAAATTGTCCTTGGAGGTCGAGAAAGGGGAGGCTGGATGTTGGAGCCCAGGACAGGGACTGGGGAGGCAGGGAAAGGAGCTGGCTGAGGCGGTGGAGCAGGACACAGAATGGGGCTGAGGGAGAAGCAGACAGCAGGGAGTTAAATCCTGGACAACAATACAAAAGTCAAATGGTTAGGCAACAAAATATTATTCAAAAGAACAGCGGCCGGGTAGCAGATTACCACAAGAGTAACTGACCAACTGGCGAAGACTGGTAGACCAGACCAAGCTTAAATACTGGAGGAGGTGAGCAGAGGCAATCCAGCAGATCAGCTGCAGGTGGTAAGAGGAAGCAGGTGCAGTGATTGCCAGATGATCCCGCCTCAGCCAACTGACAAACAGGAAGGAAAAGAAAAAAAAAACACAGGAGACAGACATAGACCCAACACTAATTTTCAAAATAAAATCAATTTAGTCTCTTGCAGTTTTCTACTTTACTTGCTTGCTGACACAAGTAAAACCTAAAATGTTTGCAGAGGTTTAAAAAAAGACCATTATTTCCATGTCTTAACAGTTATTTATTAAACTTGAATATAAAAACAATTTAACAGACAAGGAAATGTTCATACTACAAAATATGAACAACACTGTTAACAATTTGACCTTAAAATCCATGAAGCTCTATGTGAAAAACTGTCCCAAACACTGGTCAAGGCTGCAGATGGCAATATGGGACTATAAAAAGGGTATCTGTTTCTCCATATGCCATTTGAATATCAAGTGGTTTGAAGTATAGCAAAATATTGAACACCATAATTGCCTGCAGTGGCTTTAACAGAAATGTAAATTCATTGTTATGTTCAAAACAAATGGTTTCTACACCAGAAGCAGCAAGTATAACTTGCTCATCTTTCACAATAATAGTCCTGATCTTACAAAATACTGGAATCTCAACACATACTATTAAGCCAGGACGATCATCGGCATCACTGTCTACAATGTCAATGTTCAATTTGCTCGGCATGCTTTGTATTTAGATGTTTCCTAAAGTCTGGGAATGTGCCAAAAACCTGGCAGCATCTTCCCTGAGTACATTTTAAGTGATTTGCCCTGATATGAACCATGTATCAATCGCACATGCCTCACAAGACTGTTGGTGCTCACAAAACGAGTCTGGTAAACAAAACAAATCACCCCCATGATATCAAATAAGATGTTAAAGTGTTACAGAAAAATTGGTAAAATGGGTTAAAGGAAATCTTACAATATCCAAAACTCAAGACAACATTATTGATAAATTAACAGAAAATGTTGCCTGTTCCCATGCCAGCGTATGCATGAACTAGCCTGTAGACTGTAAAAGTCTAGCCCTAATCTCAGCAACGTGTGGGCTCTCCTGGACTTGGCCAATATCAATGTTGTAGACAGTTGTCTATATGAAGATGTACATGTTGTGGAGCATCTGATTGTAAAGAGTCCCAAATACAAAGTGTGTCTTAAAGAGTTCATCAAAAGCTCCAAGTGAAGTGGTTGACTTGCACGGTATGACCTGCTTGTCCAGAACGATGAAGAACTCCTGGATTGTGCTCCTGATCATCCCAACAGCAAGTAGATAGGGTTGGGTGGTGCTGTTGATGGCCTCACTGTGTTCCTGGATGCTTGTTCCACTCTAAAAAAAACAAACAACAAAAAAAAAACAACAATAAAACAATTAGTTTATTTGCTTTATGCATGGGGCAACATTATGATGGAAAAATACTGCATTTTCCTCCAACTTTACAAGCACCACAATAGTCTGGAAAAGCAAAAAAAAAAAAAAAAAAAAACACCCAAAAAGGCAATAATATAATACAAACCTTCTTGAACACGACAAGGAGCTTTTCATCTTGGGATGCAGACACCTCGTCTGGCCTTTTCTGCCCCAGGGCTGTTGAAGGAATCAGGTGAAGTAGGAGAATGACTAAAGACAGATCACTGTCCTATCCTGTACACAGAAACAAAAGAGTTCAATGTTATATGATGGCACAATAATTTTACAATTTAAAAACACCATTCCTTTAAAGTTAAAGCTGACTTAAGAAAAAGCTAGTCAAAGTCAAAACACTAGAAGAAAATTAGGAAAATAAAGTACCAGAAGCAATAATGTCATTGTCCATTTCCTCCTCATTTGGTGTACAAAAAAACAAGTGATATACATTTATAATTTATATTAATAATATATTAGTAATGGTTTAACATCTAGAACAGTGTTGTTAGGTACGATGTGAACTCCCCTTAGCTGTTCGAAATCATGGTCGTATGTGGGTTATTGCTTACTACATATACCTACATATATATAAGTTTCAAAAAATAAATACACAACAACTGCAATAATGTATTAATAACAGATTGTGGTGATTAATAACATTTATTTGGATATGGCTATTAATTGTGCAATTGTTGAAGGAGCGTTCAATTATGGTAGCACTCTTATTTGCCGGTACAGGTGTGTTTTAATTACACTGTGTCAGAGGAAAGGTGGTCTAGAATCACTGGTCCAGAATCTTGTTGTAGTTTGAGCTCCAGTAAAATTGCAGGTTCAGGTTCATGCCTGTCACTAACATGATTTCTCCTGCCTCTATAGGCCAGAGACTGTTTTAGTACAGTGGTGCTTCACAACCAGTGTTTAGCGTAGACTGCAAGCAACTTTCCACAGATGGTTGGGTTAGTTTGGATGAAGATTAAAAGCCGGTGGATTGGGCAGCAGTAATGAGAGGTATTTCTCCAGCGAAGCCACAATGCACAGTTTGTTCCCTGGCTGCACCACCTTAAATCCCCGTAGGCTCTGTGCCTCTCTCACCAGCTTCTTTTTGTTTGTTTGTTTGTTTTTTTTACATTTTTTGAATGATGCTGTTGCATACTTCTGCTTGTGTAACGTTATTTGCTTTGTTTCTTGAATGTTCCAGGTCTTCAATTACTCTAATTTCATTCATTTTATCTTTCTCCTCCATACTGTCCATTTCTTTCAGCCACTCATCCACACTTACTCACCCACCTAGAAAATCAAAACAACAAAATCTGACATTTTACAAAATGTTGTAATGTAGTCACAGAAGTATATTTTTCTATATATTTTACAATAGGTTTGAATGCATCTCTACCATCATATTCAAGCACTGGAACTAAAGTTTAACCATTATATTTAATAAGGTTTCCCCCTGTCAAATGCTACACCCTTTAGGGAATCACTTGTCTGTAACTAACTTGCTGTTTACCAAAGACCAAAGGTAGGTAAGGGAGCCTTGTAGGATGGAGGGGAGGATGACTGCTCTCTTGGACCTACTTGTAGCACACCTTGGCCCCATTAGTGACCCACATAGGCCAACACACTGTATGGAGCTGATGGACAAATTGTTAAAGGCTCCAGGACACAGAATCCAGCACATCAGTATCACATGTGAAGCTCAGATAGACATGTCAGCCGTTTTTTTTTTTTGTTTTTTTTTCAAATGCTCTTCCACTGGGCATTCACTTCTGTTATTCATAGCAGGTAGAGGCAATTAGCGGGCCAAGAACCAGAACCTATTTCCATTACAAGACTTGATTAAAAGCCTTCGTCAGTGAGCACTACAAGGGCACAGATTTCCACCAAAGTGTTTTCTTAAATGTTTAGTTACTGCAAATCATTCACTTACGGTAAATTACAACAGTTTGAGCATGCAAAACAAATTCAGTTAAGTTTGCCATAGACGTCAGTGTTACAACTGATCTATCTCACAATTTTAATGATAATAATTTTCTATCTGACCCATGATTCAGATCCACTCCAAAATATAATGGTTAATTCCTTGGCCCATGCTACACCCTTAAGTTTCATGTAAATCTGGCTTGTTGTTTTTCCATAATCCTGCTGACAGACAAACAAACGGCACCAGCTCATAATGGGTCTTGTATGTAGGTCAGTCTGTGTCTAGTTGTTCTTTTTTGTGCTGTCTCATGTGAAAATGCAGCAGCAGGAGGACTCCAGGGCTTCAAGTGGGTCGCAGAGGGACGCTTTCAGCTCCCTTGTTCCTCCCCTCCTCTCCTTGTCTGTCATCATCCACACCGAGTGCTTCTTCATGGTTTGGCCTTTAGTGTGGTCCATTGTGCATCAGTCTATGAACTCATGAGCCCTCTAAGCACCTCCAGGAAATCTACTGTCCAAAGTGAAGCAACAGTAAAGCCTAATATGTCAGTGATCAGTGGCTTTTTAATTCAATACAATCAAACATTTAAAACCGCCTTTGTGTTTAGACTTTGTTTCTCCTCAGGATGCTTAGGGCTACAAAATTGTCTGTCTTGGTCACAGATGCCTTTATCACAAACTGAATGAAACACACACACACACACACACACACACACACACACACACACACATTAAAACACATAGCTGAGGGCAGGTCCTCTAACCCCTCCTCTGTATGTTAACATGTAGATCATTTACGCTTGTTCAGGCAAAGGAACATGACAGGACAGTGACACTGTGCTTCCTATTTACCTAATTAGGCCACGTGTCACTACCATGAGCAGTGAGGCAGCAGCCTGAGCCTGTGGGCCCACAGTTAGACATCTCAACTGTTCCTACTGGTATCAGCAGGGCATCTCTGTCAGACACTGAGGAATATGGATTTCAAAATAAAGAGAGAGAGTGATTCAGATTCCTTGTCAATCTATCTGTACTATGATGCAGGCTTTTTGATGATTTGACCATTGAACTTTATCATGGTGGGCTATCACTGCAAACAAAACACTGTTGTTACAGCTGGAGACATTAAATGTGCTCTTTGCTCTCTTGCATGAAAGTCTGGGTGGGCTGGTGTGTCAGACAGGTAAGGTATTAATGTTTTCTTTTTGCTTACTTAGACTTTAGTTTAGCCTAAAATCATATTCAGATGAAAAAACATTTTTCATCTAAAATGTGTCTTCTTCTAACAAAAATAGCTGTTGTCATGTATAACTGCTTCTGTGTTCAAAGTGATTCAAAATAAAAATCAACAGGTTTTATCTGCCTGCTCAGAGATAGAGCTGACTCCAACCTCTACCAGCAGTATGATTCACTGCAAAGAGTTCACTGCACCAAACCTGCTTTGTTTGGACCTGATGTTTGTTCCTGATCTGAGGATGGAAATCCTCCTTTTCTCCTTGCTTCTTAGTTCCAGATGAGATATGAACATCATTATTTGTTTTATTGATTTTTTTTTTTTATAACATATGCTTATGTTCTGACATAAATGTGTCTACAGATAGAGGATGCTGTAATGCATACTGTGGTCTTTGAGGTGAAAACATAGCATAACATTAATGTCCTGTGTGTGAAATGACAGATTAGTGGTGTATTTAAATGGCAAATGCTTGGACTGAATGATCGATGAATATAACATGTACATAACGTGTTTTTTTTTTTTTTTCACACTGTCCTGTTTACATGAATACTAACGGTGTGTGCTCTCTTTTAGATTGTTTCCACTTGTCAAATTCCAAGACATGCAGCTGTCACCTTGATTTTGCACAGTGAGGCGGATTTGAGGAGGAAAGCCTGACATTAATGTGCTCAGTGCACAGCTCATCCATGGTGACAACACGTGAAAGTCTCCAGTGTGGAAGTGACAAAGAATTTGTTCAGGACACGGACAGATCAAACGTTGCACAATACACCTCACATATACAGAAACAACATGTAGTCTGTAGTCAGCTGAGTTTGAGGGTTGTTCAACAACAAAGTTATCAAGTTTGTGTTTACTAATGCAGATATATCACCTTTTCAGTCATTTGCAGTACAAACCTACAACAATACAAATATGTAAACTCTTAAACATGCTGTAACACAATTTCAACAAATAAAGTTCTGTCAGGGCTTCCATTCGTTTGCACGCAGGCCTGTAGTTCATGTCTCATTTCATCCTGCCTCTCACTCCTCCCACACATGCTCATAATGCATAATGCATAATGTTATTGCAGTTCTAAGACAGGCTACACGGTATCACCAGTCAAAATAATAGAACTCTAACAGTAATTAAAACACACGTGGCATGAACGGTGATTACAGTGCAAGTTTCTGTAAGTTGATGCATGGAAAAAAGTAGAAACCAATCTCAAACTTAATGTGTTCTTCTTCCATGTACCAAACCTGCATTTTCTTTTTTTTTTTTTTTTTTTGGCCTTTTCAAGCTTTATTTTTTTGACAGAGACAGCTGAAGAGTGACAGGAATGTGGGGAGAGAGAGATGGGGAATGACATGCAGCAAAGAGCCGCAGGTTGGATTCAAACCCTGGGCCACTGCGGCAAGGCTTCGTACATGGGGCGGATGCTCTACACTCAAAAAAAGTTTTGGCCGAAATGCAGGACTTATGCATTTCAATTACATAGAAAATTTCCATCCATTTGAATTACATAGGTCTAATATAAATTAACTAACAAACTTAATGTGAAGCAAATAATAAGATATATGTAATAGTACTAATAAACTCAATGTGCTTCCCCCGCACAGTAGTGTAGTAATAACCAGGTTTATGCATTCAATATTAATAAAGCCAATTTGTTTGCCCAAACCCAACAGTGAAAATGAATGGAGTCATTTTAAGTTTATTAGTACTATTACATAAAACTTATTACTTCCTTCACATTAAGTTTGTTAGTTAATGTATATTAAAACCATGCGATTCAAATGGATGGAAATTTTCTATGTAATTGAAATACATAAGTGGCCAAAAATTTTTTTTTGAGTGTATACCAACTGAGCTAAACGACACCCTCAAACCTGCATTTTCTACTTTATTTTCATACTTTAAATGTTGTGGATTTTTTTTAAAAAAAGGTTGTTTAGTTTCCTTTAGTTTAAACTTACAGATGATATTTTGATGTATTTAAAGCATGTCTGATCATTTTAATAAATCTTGTTTGACTGACACTATGAAATCACAGTGTGTTTTAATGTGTGTAGTATGACAAATACACTCAAAAAAAAAAGGCTTTAAACTTATGCATTTCAGGTACATAGAAAATTTCCATCCATGACATAGTTTTCATATAAATGAACTAACAAACATAATATGAAGGAAGTAATAAGATTTATGTAATAGTACTAATACACTCAAAATGACTGCATTCATTTTCACTGTTGGGTTTGGACAAACAAATTGGCTTTATTAATATTGAATTCATAAACCTGGTTATTACTACACTACTGTGCAGTGGAAACATTTTTCTTGGCCACAACAAGTAAAATGAAATAAGTAAATGCCCTTTTCTGTCTAAATTACAACTATACAACACTGAATCTGTCCATCAGTCCATCTCACTTGAGCACAGTTGATCTTGTCAAAAGACAGTTTCAGATATAAAATATTGAGTAAACATTATAACTATATGTATTTTGTGATGAGTCATGGGGAGGTTTTCACTGTAATGTTGGCTGCAGTCAGGCCTGTGTGTGCATTCCTTCAGAAAGGGAAAATGTAAGGTCTTCGGTGAGTAAATGGAACTGTGTGTTTATCTGTTGATGATATGTTGGTGATTTGGATTATTGGAGGCCTCAGTGATGATCTCAGATTCTTTCTCATTTAAATGCTCTCTTCATGTCTTACATTACTCTTGTCTTCCACCCGGCTTCTTGTAGAACTTACCAGACAACTGACAGTCTTGTCACGTGTCCAGTAGATGGCGATGCTTAGCTATATAGCCAGGAAATGTAATTTACCAACTGATCCAGCAGGGGGCACATCCACACTATGGTGGAGCTACATTCATAGAGTACATCCATCCCATTGAGATGCAAGGCAGAAGTCAGGTTGTGATAGCACTAAATTTATGTCCAGCTCTGTGCCAGAGGCTGCGAAACGATTATGAGCTTTTAAGTATGTTTCTTTGAGCCAATGACATTTAGTGCTCCTGTCTTTAACTGTATGATTGACCAGTCTAAAATCAATTATTCTTCTATCTATGGTATTTATACAGGTGTCATCTTAAGTCATCAAATTGTCTAAACTTAACTGCTGTGTCAGTAAAAGAGACATTTAATAACATGATGTAAATGTGTCTAAAAAAGTATGGACCTGTTTAGGTTGAGTGCCGTGCAAAGAACTACAGCTTCATCTTTAACTTGGTCCATCTTAAACACATCCTGTGAACCCTGACCACAATCAGAAACACTTCAAATGTATGCGTTTCTAATAAGGATATATATACAGTATATATACATATAATATACGTACACACTGTACTGCTGCATTATATATATATATGTATATATATATATATATACACACACACCATGGGATGTGGCGCAGACAGAAGTGGTCACTGAGCCAAAGTCTTTGTTCTGAATTAACAATTAAAATCCTCCAAAGGAGACATAATGAGCTGGCTGGCTTCTGTCCACAATGCCCAAGGGAATGAAAAAAAGCATACATACACAAACACACACACACACACACACACACACACACACACACACACACACACAAACACACACTCATACACACACACGCACACACTCCAGTTCTTTGAATGGTTAATGACCAACCAGATCTTTAGTGACAGTACAGAGCAGGGCCCAAAATTAATGAAAGATGAGGACACACTATTTTTGTGGGGTTTTTTGTTTGTAATTTATATTATGAGAACCGGACTGGGAGCAAAATATGAGTAATATCAAGGAATGATATAAGGACACAGAGATGATGAATCATTCTCAATGTGGACTGTAGTTCTTGCAGGCATGCAGCAAAAAGACCTATTTTTCTTCATTGGGTCATTCCTTCATGCCTTGAACAAAAAGAAAAAACATACAGCGAACAAATTAGTGTGAATTATACATAAAGTCTTCACTTTATGAAATTTCACAGCCACAACAGCATGAAGTGAAGACAATAACTGCTGGAGTCTCCTCGTCCTCCTGCCATTTTCCTCCAGCATAGATGCAATCCAACTTTCTTGAAAAACATTCTGCAGACGGTGATTAAGTCTGATAGTACCGATGCTTCCTATAAGAACTGAGCTAATGCCTAAATCTCATTTTATAGTAACATTCTTTTGATTGCAACATTAATGAATAGCTTAATGAACCTTTTCAATGTATATACATAAACATATTGAGTCACTCATTGCTTTAAATTGTTCATCCACTACAGACAATATGATCATTATGTGGTAAATGGACTTGTACTTATATAGCGCCTTTCTAGTCTTCCAACCACTCAAAGCGCTTTTACATTTTCCATGCACACACTGATGGCATTGACTGCCATGCAAGGTGCCAACTGCTCATCAGTTTTAGGAGCTAATCATTCACGCAATTTGGGGTTCAGTATCTTGCCCAAGGACACTTTGACATGCAGACTGGTGGGGATCGAACCGCTGATCTTCTGATTGGTGGACGACCCGCTCTACCTCTGAGCCACAGCCGCCCAGCCATGGACATGATAACAGTTTAAATTATGATTTAAACATTGTTTTGTTTTGTTTTTTCATCTGATCATACATTTATGATCTTCCTTTGTTTTAAAATAATGTGACATGATGAATCCTCTCCACCCTGTGAAGAAAGAGAAGAGACCACATTTGAAAGTAACATAACCCAAACTGAGCCCTGAGGTTTGGGTAGAGTAGGTGAACCTTGAGGCAAACTTCCAAGTGCTATATTCACACCCCAGTATCTCAGTGTATTTTGAACATTAATCTTTCAGCAAACAATAATATTTGTGATGCATCCTGGAGTCACACTCCCTCTGTGTGCTGTAATCAGAGCGTGTCTGTTCTTTGTTTTGGTAGCCAGTCATGGCCGGGCATATTAGTGCATGTGATTCAGCTGTTTGCTAGCAACTAAAGCCATCAAACGTTATTAACCTAAAACATGTTTTACTTTAGATGTTTCAGCTAGCTTAGCAGAATAGCTGACATGCTCTATCTGGTGTACAGTATGCACAGGACCTTTAACCATAGTGTTGCTATGTGCGGATATTGTAGAGAGAAGTGATTTTACATACATATGTCATTGAATGTATGCTTCTGCTTTCCAGCATTGTCTAGTATTAATGTTACCACAAGTAACCACAGGCACTGCAAAATAACAAGGATGTCAATTTTCATATTTGAAACTTTCACAGCAACAGGAAACATTGATTCATACTTTGTTATTTTAAGACACATTCAAAGCATATCAGGCTCTCTTCTGAAAGGCCTGTGATAGCGGGAATCATCAAAGAATGTCACGTATTAATGCTTTAAAGGGAGGCTTAGTTATGCGCATGTTTGTATGGAATCTGGCCATGATCAGGCCATTATGTTGCCACTCCATGTAATCTGTGTACTCGTGAAGTCACAATTATTCCTCCATTCTGTGAGTGTTTCTGTAGCTCCTGATAGGTGAGCAATGAAAAGGCAGCGCTGCCTGTGATCTTTTGTTCAGGCAGCTCAGAGATCTCAAGCCTCTGGCCCTGCATCAGGTGTGGTTAGTGATAGGTAGCACAGTGACTCATGAGGTTTTGTGGTCAGCAGCTTTGCTCCACCCTGGGTAAACCCTGTGGATTTGTTGTGGTGACCGTGTTTATCCCTCCTCAGCTGATAAACTGACCAAGCTAACAGGCAGAGGTTTGTCCAAATCTTTTATCACAGCAGGTCTATGAGTGTGCCAAAGGCCCTGGTCATACTGTAACAAGCATCTTAGGGGGAACCGTTCACAAGTGGACTGCTCTGAGTACCTTAATTCACCCCTGGCAATAGAATACGTCTCCAAATGGATCTCGAGTGAGCAGTTGTGATTAGCTCTCACTTCTCTGCTCTATGTGCAGACAAACACGTACATCATTTCCATTAAGACCACATTTCTAACCGGGGTCCAACAATAGTAGCCAACATGCTGGGATCATGGACTGTATGTACGTATATGTATGTACTGACTCTCTGTGGTGTCACCCTCAGATTTGTAAAGAGCCATAAAGAAGCTCAGAGTCGTGGCTCTGGTCGACTACACCCACCTGTCAATCAAAGTGGCCACACTCTTAATTCTGCATAACTTTAAGCCTTAATATAACTTGAACAGGTGAGTTCAGTACAGTTGTCATGAACGGGGAAATTAGCTATAGAGACCAAAACTGTTTTTTGTTCCAGGCTGTAAACATGTTTATCTCTGCTGTGAAGTTTAACATGGGAGCTTATGGAGACTGACTGTTCTTAGCCATCCTCAAGAGGCTGTTTGAGGAACAGCATTTTTACAACATTTTTGACACAAACACAGAGATAACTTCTTTTGCCGAAAATTACAAGACGGCCCAAATAATAAAGAACTTGTCACAGACAGCATTTCACAAAAGTTTGAAAGTTTGTCTAAAAACATGTTCACTGTGTGACATGTCTGCTTTCATAAATTTAGTGTAAATAGTGAAATCAGTTAAAACTGTGTGGACTGTGCATTTTGATGTGTAAAAGCTTCACGAGGGATTGAGAGGAATAAAAAAAAAAAAACAGGATGAGGACCTGAACACTAGATCTCTTCACAGAGCCTTCACTCTGCTAAACTGCCTTGTTCTACATTAAAAAAGCAAGAAGTTAATAGAACAATGTTTTAATAATGTAAATATGTTTTAAAAAAGAGGTACATTAAGTATGTATGATTGTTAATTAAAATGTGTATGTTTTAAATAAATAAATAAATAAAATACACATAATACAGACAGAGAGAGAGTTGTATAAAAAAAGTTCTTAAAAATATCAGGAATACTCATCTCTGATGGACAGGAAATGATCTGCTCAAAAATCAAACTTCCTGCAGTTATTGCTTCATTGTTTGGGTTCATTGATCAGTTGTTGCTCTGTCATTGTTATGACCTGAATATAAAAGGATGTATCCATAAAATATGTCCCTCAGTCTTTTTTAATGAATGATAGAGAAGAGAGACCACCCTGAAGGACAAAGTTGAGACATGACCCGCGGGCCACTTCCCGATGTAGTCTGAGTGATCGGATCTCAGTGCATGTCACCTGTACATAGAGATGTCCTCTTGTGATCGGATCACCCAGGGCACACAGGGCCTGTGTGTATGTGTGTGTGTGTGTGTGTGTGTGTGTGTGTGAGAGACCCTGTCCAATTTTTAGGATGTTAAATCATATTCAATTAGACAGGTCATTTTTCCTACCACCATGTAAGGCTTTTGAATGAATATGAGGTGATATTCTCTCTCGTCCAGTGATGCAGATTGGATGGTGCTCCCCTGCTTTCTGTGGCTGACTGCTACAGGGTGATTAATGTGTTCATTTCCCATTATTAAAGACTAGAGCAGTGCTGCAGGCTACAGATATAGGGCCTCGTCATAAATCTTAGCCAAATGAACAGTCAAATAATCGCTCATCGGAAATGAAATCTGGGCTCATTAATACTGACGCCCAGACTGGGGGAAGAGTACACACACACACACACACACACACACACACACACATACACACACGAGTCTGGGCATCTCATTCTCATGCAGCACCCGCATGAATACACACACATACAGAAGCTCACAGAATGAGGACTTTAGGGGGCTCTGGTCTGGTCTGCCACCTTGGTGCACCACTCAACAATGACAGGCTAATCATTAGAGGAGAACACACACACAGGCTCACTGTGGGTCTTGTCTCGTCTCAGATCCCACACAGTGAGCAGTGACCCAAAGGTGCAAGACAAAGCAATCACAGGCTCTGACTGAGCAGTAAATAATAACCTCTGCACATTGTTTGACTTCTCACCTCGTCTGACTCTAGTCACAGGCTTTATCATGGATTCTTACTCATGGGTTTACTGCTTATAGTGTATAAATACTATTGTATTATTGTTGTTTTTAATAATTAGTACCTATTATCATATGTTTTTAATCTAACATATGATTATAGGTACTAATAATCACACTTAAATGAATGCTCTCTCATACCATGTTTAGACCTAAAGGTTTCACACTGAAGACTAAATCTAATATAGATTCATAAAATATATTTAAAGCTGAAGCTGGACAATTTATACAACAATACCAGTTCAAAGTGGAAGTAGTACATGAATGTATTCTTTTGTTATTTGTTTCTCACCTTATTTAAAGGGGCACTTTACTAAAGGGAGGGTTTAATGGAAAGATCATGTTGGTTGCATTATGGAAAACAGATGATCCAGTATTTAACTGTAACCCATAACAGGAGCTCAAAGTCAGGATATCTTGACCATTCTTTCTTGTGAGTCTCAGAACCTTATGGAAGTGTAAAGATAAATCATGTGAGTAGTCTTTTAACAGGGCTGGAGCTGACGTTGAGGAGCACATTTCAAAATACATATACATGGCAGCTTTAAAGCTGTCCTGATGAAGGAACCTGTATGAAATTCATTTTTTAATCAAAGCTTAATGACAGAAAAACAAAACATGATAGACACACAGACTATACACATACCTGTATGTCTTACGTTTTTCAGTGGTTTAGACAGTATGTAGTCTAATGACTAATTGCATGCAGAGGACTGATTATCACAAAGATTAATGGCATGTAGGGGCTGCATTAGCTGAGAGATTTATAATAAGTAAGGTTTGATTTATGGTTTATGGAAATGATGTAGGCTACCTTACTTCGAAGCTCAACAATGACCTTAACTTCTGTGAGTGGTATGCACATGTAGTGTAGGTGAAGGCACATCAGGACCAGGGTACTGCTCCACCTCAGGACCAGGACCCAGTTTAAGACCAGGACTGACAATGGGGAGACTAATATAACCAACCAACTTTATCCCAGTGAGTCGTTCTTACATAACTCTGCTGTCACAACATCTAGCCAGAGTTATGAAGTCACATGGAGTCAACCCTTGACCACACACACACACACACACACACACATCAAAACCACTCACAGAATCCACTAAAAGATGTCCAAGTCATAAACCAGGAGACAGTGGACGACCAGACAAAATCAACGAAATACACATCTGATGCCAGAACAGAGACAGGGGTCACCTGAGTGCTGAAGGGGTGGTGGGGAACATCTTGTGTGCTGAGATCTTAGAGTATGGAACATCAGTGAAAAGGGTTCACTTTCATTTTTACGTTTAAATAAATTGTTTGACAAAATCTGGATAAACTGTTGGTTCGGTTGATCATCTCACTTGCTTATGTTGACCTACCAGACTTTGCCGTAGAGTTCTTCAGATAATTTGGACCTGATCCAAAACAGACCCATGGAAAATCTCTTCATTTTAATAGTGATTTCTTTTCACAATATTGAGACATACAGTGTAGCTAAGATTAGGGAAAGATTGTTGTCACTGTTAAATAAAGTGAACATTAACTGTTGGATTGTGACGGAGCACACATGAAAGTGTGATGTAGCTACAGGCCCATCCACCACCCACACTTTTCATTTCAGCTTTGCTGCATGTTCACTGAACATTGGCACTACACATAAATCATACACTGCAGTATTGTGTCATTTGAACAGAATTCCTCTGCATACTGGTCTGGACACAGTGAGAGCCCACAGTAGTAGACACAACTTTAGACTAAATACAACTTGGGTCCGACCAAACATAGATCCTAGGTTGGGTCTTGGTTGTGCATGGGAACCTGAAAAGTCCTCTTGATGTAGTGATGTTACCATGATCCCAGAACTCATTAATTACTATGGTAACTACAGTGTTATCAGAACAGATGCCCAACACTAGAAAAACAACACTTCCTTTAAAATTATCTTTTAAAAGACCACAGTCAGCTTGACTCAGTCTAACCTTGACTGAACTACTACTAAACTATTGTACAAGTTGTTTGTAGATTTTACCCATAAACCATTGCTGCACATTTCATCAACATAGCTCAGCTCACACACAAACTGCGCTCAGGCTTATGCCGCAACCTGCCACATATGTACTGCTTATCATTGATCAGCCAACCTCACCAAGCCTTCCTCTATCTGCATACATCACCAGCTCACTGCTATCTACACATTTGTGCATAAAACTCAGAGCAGCACCTGCATGCAAATACACACACACACACACACACACACACACACACACACACACACACACACACAACCTTCACCCAGGTCTCTACTGGCCTCCTTTCAGAGCCAGTTCTGACAATGCTAATGATTCTCACTGGGGCACAGGATGACGGGTGACAGAGCTAGCCAGACCAGGGCTGGCTGATGATGGAAGGGAAGGGTGTGTAGACAAGGAATAGGAGGGTGAGGAGTGTGTGTGTGTGTGTGTGTGTGTGTGCATGAGGAGTGGGGGGTAGAAGAGGAGGTCAAGGATGGTGGTGCACAGGCCCCTTCTCTGGTGATGTGTCGGAAGGGATGCACGGTTCCCCAGCTCGATGGTAATTTATTACATTTAAGACAGGGCCTGACACCCTGAATCAGCCTCCATTCAGATCACATTGGCTGGCCTGGGTGGTGGGAGGGTGTGCGCAAAGGAGGGGAGGGAGGGGGAGGTAAACACAAAGGAGGAGAAAGCAGGGAGAGAAGGAAACAGAGAGAGACTACATGGAAATTATATGCGATGAGGAGAGATGTAGCCTGAGGCATGGTGCATGTTTTGCCTGTTTCCTTATAGTTAGTGTATTTATAATTCAAATATATGCCTTTAATAATTCACTGATGGGACATATCAAAGGGAAGTGTGTAAGATATTTCTGATGAAAAAAATAACATGCTGGAAATATTCAACTTTTTTTAGCAAATGCTTCATCACTGTGAAGAAGGAAGAGACAGAGAAGGAAAAATAAAAAAAAATCCATGTACAGAAATTCACATGATTGGATATTTTTATTCTATTTTCATTCTGATTCAATTCCAGAATATTGAATATAACCTTCGTTCTGAAGCTGTGGAGTCATTATAATGTATGCAGAAGGGAACGCTAAAACACAATCAGTCACTTTGCTATAATATTCCTCTACACATATATTCATGTGATTTGTGTATGTCTGTACACAGCATGTTGTTTTGGGTTGATTAGTTTACATCACTTAACTGCACTTGGTCTTCTTTAAAGGATCTGTTCTTTCTATATTTAGTGTATTTCCATCTGAAGAAAAGTGAACAAACTTCACAGTGACTATGAACAAATGACATAATTCAAATCAGCAGAATGAGCAGTTTGTGATTTGGACTGACCAGAACATTAAAGTGGTTTAATTGATTGAAAACACCAAAACCAGATGTGAAAACTTTCTTGATTCTGAAAATGTAATCAAACTTAACAGAGCTGTTTATTGTTGATATCTGAATGTGTGTGTTGAAAGATGAATTTAAGAGTTAAAGTTAAGAATTTAGATGGATTAGTGTCTATAGGAATCAGAACAAAACACACAAAAAACACAAAAAAATTGCTTTGGGCTCATCCAAATATGGTGTGTATGTATGCACCAAGCTAAGTGAAGATTTGGAAAATATATGTAAGCTGTGAAAATAAATAAATAAACCCATAATAGCAGAATAGCATCTTCTTATGTGGAAAGGGGTTTGATTCCTCTGAAGGTTCAAACTGACAGGCTGACAAGGTAATACCAAATGTAAACATTTGAGATAAAGTCAGTGAAAACTCCAACTCCAGCAGATCACTACAGTTTCCTGCAACAGGCCAAGTTGTCTGCCAGACCAACCCACCACAGAGACACACTGCTGCTCTTTAGTCTCACGTCTGCAGGCTTGTAGCCTGATATGTTCATGTACATGTATGTTTTTTAATTATTTGTGTCAATAAAATTAACTAATTAACTAACTGCATTGATATATTAAGTGTACCACCTTTCATAGTCAGTTGTTCTGAACTATTTCTATGTATTTATCTTACAAGTAATGGTAAATGGTAAATGGACTGTACTTATATAACACCTTTCTAGTCTTCTGACCACTCAAAGCGCTTTTACACTGCATATCTCATTCACCCATTCACACACATTCATACACTGATGGCATAAGTAACACTGAATGTGCCATGTTTGAACAGATCATCTGAGGGGCCTAATGATGCTCAGGTGTTCCTGGATCCATCAGAGGAAGAAGTTACTGTTTGTCAAGAGATAACCTGAAGACAACAGTGTGACAGCAGCATCAGGAGGATTCATCAGTGGAGAGAGGGCTCCATGACCAAAAGTGCTTGCTTTTTCCCAAATCATAGAGAGCTCAACCAGGTATTTGGATGGAAGACCACCAAGTATTGTAAAAAGAAGAAGAAGAATACCCAGAGAAGTACCTGGTTGGAGTAATTCTCAGGGACAAATACAGTATTTATAAATGTTCATGACAGTACAATGGACATTTAGTAATAAAGCCATATCACCCTTAGATAGGAGGCCTGGGAATACCAGGCAAAAGATTTTTTTGCTTCTCTTCTCATCAACAAATATATTATTTTTAGATGTACATGGTGGTGATGTGTGACATTTATAAATACTTATTGCATCTCTGATGGCTTGCAGCCATACCATTCTGACTACATCTGATCTCAGAAGTAGGGTGAGGCCTAGTTAGTACTTGGATTGGACACTAGAAGAAGGGAGTCGCCTGTTGGGTGCTGTAAGCTTTTCCACTTCTCCAGCAACAAATACAGTATAAATGTTCTTGACGGGGATGATTGACACTTATAAATATTTTATATATCTCTTCTCTTGGACCTGATGGCAATACCACCCTGACTTCACCCAATTTTGTCCAATCACAGAAGCTGAGCAGGGTTACACATAAACAAATACATATACATACACATACATGCATAAAGAATATGTGTGTATGAGTATGTCAAAACTTTACACTGCAGACGTTGTCAGCAGGCAGGTGGGAGTGTTGAAGCCGGTAAAGCTGTGAAGACATTGACTTCTCTAAGGGAGTATGCCACAGAGAAACAGGATGCAGATGTTCTCTTAACAGCTCCTATTCCCTCTGCTGGCTCTGGTGCTCTTAAAAGCATCTGCAAGGCGATCCAGAAATGGCCTTTTGTGATATGTACCATTGTGGTTGTTTCCGATAAAATAAAGAGAGCAAGATCTTTATTTGAGAGTGTGAGGGAAGAAATGAGGGCAGTGACAGAATACCTTCAAGAACTTCAAGAATGAACTCTGCCAAACAGATGCAGGGAGAAACAGACATGTTTGGTTTGTAACAGAGTTTGCCAAATTGTCTGTGATTGTGATGATTTACGAACAGAGGTGTTCTTCTCTTTAGTTTCCTGAAAGTTTTCTTTTTCCACCATGTGACTGACAAAAAGTCATCCAGCTGGAGGATTCCTATACACTATGATCCATGAGCTGCTTGATCAGAAGAAATTATTTTTCAAAGACTTGATTGGGCAACAAGAAAAAAATATAAAGACATTGGTTAAATTATTTATGGACCCTACAAACCAAAGGATGGACAGTACAGTATCCATATAAAAGATGTACAGGACTTTAAAATCAGTTTGAAGAGAAAGGTAGATGATCTTAACACAAGACTCAGTGATCATGTCACCAAACTCAAAAACATTTCAAGTCAGTTTGCTTCTTTCTCTTAAAAAGTTCTGAAAAAATAAATAATAATAGATAAACTCAATGTTTGTGAAAAATTAGCTTACTGCAAATGCACTAAAATCAGAAGTTAAGTAAGTAACACGCCCTAAATACACGCAGCTTCACGTGAGAGGATCCGATCTGCCTCAAAATGTTCATGAATGTAACTGTTCAGCAAAATCATAAAAAACTGACATGCAGTTGCAGTTTAGAGATATAAACCTGTAAACACAATATGTTCCATCAGGCAGGAATGGAAATTGTTCACCGTTGACAAAGACGTCCTTCAACATCATTATCACAGGTGAGACAAGAAGTTTTAAACATTTTTTTAAAAACATTTTTAAATTGTATTTTTATACTTTTATCAGATGCTACATTTGTGGTTAATCGAGCAGTTTTAATGGTTTGACTTTAAATTAGTTATTTTTGCCTTGAATTAAAATATGACGTGTTTATTGTTGTAACACCACTGAAATATATCTGTTCACAAAGTCTAAATATGGACTACTACGAGGGTCTCCATAGCTGTTAGAGAGACAATATATATTTATACAGAGGTTCCTTCCAGCACTTGGTATTGGCAACAGACAGACAGACGAGCAGGCAGGCAGACAGACAGCTCCATGGTCTGACCAGACGGAGCTGGTGGTGACCTCTGACCATCCTGAGCGCAGAAAGAGAAAATAATAATTCATAAAAATCACATTATAATTAGGTGTAGTCATATTTACAGTAGTATTAGTGTATACAGATCGTTAATCTGCGTCACCATCAGCCTCATCAATACACAGCAGGTAAGGATGAACTGGTGGCGTGTTCGTATGGCCCAAGTTGTCTTCAAAATAAAAGCATGACGACTGAACTTTGTGGAGAATGAACACGCTCTCCTTTTCTTCACAGACTTCAGACAGAACTTAGTATTCTCCATGTCTGACATGTGGAGACTCAAATCTGTGGCTCTTCTGAAAAAAAATAATAATAATAAAATCATAAAAAAGGCTGTTTCCTGATCAGGATTATCTATGTTCATAATTTGTTTTTGCTGTTTTGCTGTATGTGCTTGTGAGTTTTTTTCCCTTTCTTCTATGCAGTTTATTTCAGTTCATTTGTAGAGAATCAAGACCTTGCTTCAGTCAGTCAGGTAGTTCAATCCATCAAATGTCACACATGGGTTCAAAATCACATTATAATACAAATTACAGTTTGAATTCATCAGAGAAGTCAGAGCTGCGTGATTTATTTAACAGTGACGTCACCACAAAAGTGACATGATATTCACTGTGATTTTAGAAGAAATGTGTCCAAAAATTTAAAGTAAAGAAACATGATTGCTGTTTTGTAATTGAACCATTGTGTGTGCTGCCATTAGAGAGAACAGAATGCATGCATTCATTTTTTAACTTGTATTCATATAGACTATTAGCTGTATGAATGCATGAATGTATGACTTATACTCTAAATGTACACTTTATTGTCCAAATTAAAACTTATCTTTTAACCTTATCTTGTTTTATTTTTTGATCAGCCTCCTATCTAAGGGTGATATGGCTTTATTACTAAATGTCCATTGTACTGTCATTAACATTTATAAATACTGTATTTTTCTATGAGAATTACCCCAACCAGGTACTTCTCTGGGTATTCTTCTTCTTTGTCACATCATACATATAAAATTCATTGTAAAATGCTGCGTCTTAAAATGAACTACAAAATCCCTTCATCTGTTTTTCCACATATTTGTTTATACACACTGTTAAATGGTGTAATATTTGTGGGGGGTAAAGGGGGCCCTGACATGTTCTATTCAAATTTCAAACATATTATTAGACTCCTTCTCTTGTTAGTCTCTCGTTGTATTCTTATTCACACGTTTATAGTATATATAATATACACATATTATATGTATAATAAAAAAAGATACGACCTCTGGTTTTTATTCTGACCTGACACTTTTTAAATGAACGTTTGGACGTCCGGGCTTATTTTGAAAATAACAACCGGAAGACAGCGTCTTGAAACACTGCACCTTGTCAGTAGGCAGGGGGCTTCCTGCACCCACCCTGCTCCTCCACGTTCCGTCATCTGCAGATCACAGAGCGGTCCTATAAGCGGCTCCACAGCCGAGGCGCGGACAGTGAGCGTGTCGGCGCGCAGAGACTTGGACATGAGGACACAGTGAGAGCAGAGGACTAAGCTGCGGATCGTCAGTGCTCTCACTGTGAAAAGAACAACTCGGAACTAACATCAAACACTCCCATCTGACACATGATCACTAATCCCTCCGCTGAAGAGCCACGGGAAACCAGTTCAGCAGTTTGCAGAGCGCATTTGGCCACTCGTGAGGACTGATGCTATTTTTGATCTCTTCGCTTTGATTTCAGTCATCATTGATTTGCTCCATGCCAAAGAACAGGCCGGGATTATAATTTCCTCTTGGATTTAAAAGTCATTGACTTCATTACTCATCACCACCAAACTTCTCTTGCACATCTGGAAATTGCGCAGGGAGATGGCGCAAAGGGTGAGTCTGATTTGACAGATTATCTTTGAATTTTCATGATTGAAATGCTGTGGCACAAAATTATTCATTTTCTCTATCGGTGGTTTTACATCCTTAAAACAGATTAAGTTCAGATGAATACATGCATGAATGATATGATACAAAAGAGTTTAACACAATAAACACGTCATAGATATTTAAATGTTTCTTAGTGAGATGAAAACTTTTTTTTTTTTTTCTCACATCTTCATCTCTGATGTCATCTTCAACTTTCACCTCAGTACGATGAGCTGGCTCATTACGGCGGCGCGATGGACGGAGTCGGAGTCCCCACTTCCATGTACGGAGACCCGCACGCCCCCCGGCCCCTGCCCCAGGTCCACCACCTGAACCACGGGCCGCCACCGCACCCGACGCAGCACTATGGAGCCCACGCGCCGCACAACATCATGCCCAGCAGCATGGGCAGCGCCGTGAACGACGCACTGAAGAGAGACAAGGACCAAATCTACGGGTGTGGATTTAATGTTACTGATGAGAATAAAACAGATTTATGTTGTGACGCCATATAAACATAAAATGAAAATAAATAAAAAATGTTTTTTTTATGTAACACACACCCGCAGCTAAATTCATTCAGCGGATTCACAAATCTATTTTTCTCCTTTAAACTAATTCTGCTTTTGAGGTGAAGTCATTCATTTTCGATGCCGTTTAAATTGTATTTATTTATAAGAAACACGCAGCACAGAACTGAGCAGCATCGAACCTGTGAACAGGTCTGTGAACAAGTTGTTTGCACAGGAAGCGCGCAGCGCCGCATTTGTTCTCCGCATTAAGGAGGAAGAAATAAATATTTGTCGCAGCGCACAGAGCGCTTTTCTTTTGTTGGACTTGTGTGTCATGTGGAATGTTATCTGAGCGGCTTTGGTGTGCTGTAGGCGATAGTTCATGTGCAGGCCCAACAATGGCTGCAAAATCTAACAGGCCTGTCTTCGCCTTCTTGCAGACACCCTTTATTCCCTCTGCTGGCTCTGGTGTTCGAGAAGTGTGAGCTGGCGACCTGCACGCCCAGAGAGCCCGGGGTGGCGGGAGGTGACGTCTGCTCCTCCGACTCGTTCAATGAAGACATAGCCGTATTTGCAAAGCAGGTAGGAGCACACACACACACACACACACACACACACGCAGTTGAAGAGACGCAGGTGAAAGAGCCGAGGAGACAAAAAACAGACAAAATGCACGAGCGAAACATTCATAAATTCACTCCTGATTTTATGTCAAATCGAATGAGTGAATTAAATATTATAGAATGCGATGTTTAAATTTCTCTCATTTACTTATTTTATTATAAAATAAACGAAATCAAACGCACCTCTATGTTCTGTCTCTCTTCAGATCCGCGCAGAGAAACCTTTATTTTCCTCCAACCCAGAGCTGGATAACTTGGTGAGCACACCGTCTCCTTCTCTCTGCTCGGAAAAGTTTTTGTATTATGATTAAAGAAAATAATTGTTGTGTCATGTATAGGTAATTAGCAGATGATCATTAACGTGTCATCCTGTGCGTCTCTAAAGTCCGCATGTCTTGTATTTATTAAAAATGTTTTAAATCTGTTTTTTTCTTTTTCTTTTTTTGAAGATGATTCAAGCGATTCAAGTTTTACGATTTCATCTCCTGGAGTTAGAGAAGGTAAATGATCGAATTCATCAGTCTGTTTTTATTCTGGTGCAAACACGCAGACTCTGAACTGAAGTGATTTTTTTCCCCCCGCAGGTTCATGAGCTCTGTGATAACTTCTGTCACCGGTACATCAGCTGCCTCAAAGGCAAAATGCCCATCGACCTGGTCATAGAGGAGCGAGATGTCTGCAAGTCGGACTTCGACGACCTGTCGGGATCCTCCACGAACCTCGCAGATCATGTGAGTCAAAGCGTGTGAAGTGATGAGGAGGGTTCGGCCTTCTTCTCTCAAACAGCAGCACCCTGGATGTTTCATTTAACAGACTCATTATAATTAACTAATTATCCCCATTATTGATAAGTTAGCATACAGCTGTTGTTGACCCGCTTGAATGACAAATAGCTGCAGACCAGTGGTTACCAAACTGGGGGTTGGGGCTCACACAATAAATCTGAGGGGTCATAAAATAATAAAAAGATTAGAACTGTCTTTGATTAAATCTTTTCACTTAAAATAACAAAAAGAAAAGTGGTTCAGAGACAGTCAGAGATCTAATGATTGGAAATAATGAAATAACCCTCATCAGACAGGCTAAAACAAGACACGTGTCTGTTTGGCTGCTGCTGTTTGCTGTTTGATGGAGTGTCAGTCCTGCTGAAGAATATTTCTGCTCTGCTGAGAGATACAGTTGTTGTTTAGACCACATTTAGGCTTTGTAACTGTATTTATCTGTGCATTTATACAGACATGATGATGATGTTCACAGCACAAAGTGCAGCTGCAGTTGTGTTTGCTGTTGGGCTTCAGTCCTCCCCACCCTACCACCACCCCCTGCTGTGGGCTTTACACAGCCTCTTCCTACTTTTGGCACCTGTGTTTATTTACAAAGAAGCAAATTCAGATGCTGAATGGATTCAGAGTTACAGTGTAGCAGCAGCAGCAGCAACAGTGTTTCTTGGACTGTGAGTGTTAATCATTTTTATTGTGTGTCTCTGTCAAATGTAACCTTTCCACATTTAGGAACTGACACTTTCTACAGAGGAGAGATTTATAAAACTGATGAACAGATTTTAAGATTTTTGATAATATATATGCAGGATGAAAATAAATCCTCCGTTCATTTTTCAAGGCTACAAAAATGGCCTCATCCAAATGCACATGGCTACTCGTGGAGTCATGAGAAATTTACCATCTAATAATGGGATGATGTGTCAGTTTTCCACAGAAAGAGCAAATTCTTAAATATTTCAGTGGAAAAGTTTCACATATGAATATTGGTACAAAATATAGTTCAGCTGCAGCTTCACTGTTGAACTTTTGAGACTGCACTTCTCAGTACACTTTCCTTTGCATCAAGCAGCAAAACACAATTTGCGTGTGTGTGTGTGTGTGTGCATGTGCGCGCGCGTGTGTGTGTTTGTGTGAGGCCACCAGTTGATGTGACAAGACACTCCTGCTGTAATGCCTTCCTCCTAACTGCTGCTGCATAATAGATGTGCTGCTCTCCTCCGGGTACAAAGACATGCACACAGCTGCGTAATGTACATACGTGCAAACTACTGAGTGTACTGTGATGTGTTTCTCATTCACAAGAGCTAAGCACAGTGTTTGTGAGTTTACAGGTGTGTGTGTGTGTGTGTGTGTGTGTGTGTGTGTGTGTGTGTGTAAGAGATAAAATAGAAATAGAGATTGTTGGTCTGCTTGTGTGTTTGTGCAGTCACACTGACGCTGCTCATACTGAGGGTTTGGACTGAACAATAAAACCTTCTCTTCAAACCTGTGCAGCCATCTGTACAAGATATTGACAAGATGCACAAGATCATTTCTAGAAAAATCCAGAATAAAACTCCAAATAGAGAACAAATAGACCTACTTACGTCTACTGGCATAATGTTTATAAAAAAAATACGCATACAAGTGAGACAGACTTTAAGACCAAAGATATTTTTTTTTTCTTGTTTTCTGATATTTGATACATTCATTTCTGGATTCTTCATTATCTAAAACAAAAAAATGTTTTTTATATATTTTTTTTTATTATTATTATTTAGTAAAAGCACTGCGTGTTTGCCTGATGCTGTTCATGAAGGTTTTACAAGCGTTATTGGAGAGCATGAGAGAGAGATGATAAAAGCAGAATGTCACGTAGACAGATCTCTTTTATCCTGGAAACGACAATAACAAGACAAAGACAAGTTTGTTAGCTGTGTAATCTTACGTGGCAGGATGAAAGTCAGATCAACATGTACATGAAAAAGTTACAATACCTGTTTAACCACAGTCAGTTTTCCTAAACCATCCTTAACCCACTGCTCTGTTCTCTCTGGACCAAACCTCTGGTTAAATGTTCCAAGTGTTCCAGTATGTGCTTTTCCTAACCACACAGAACCATTCAGCTGATATTGGGTCCTTTCCTGATCTGTGTAGTAACTTGTCTAGTGTGTCTGTAGGAAACTGGTTTCTTTGTTACTGTAGCAGAACGGGCAGATGAATGATGGTGTAATCATACACAGTTTGACCTGACTGTGCTGAACAAACATCCCTTCATTCACAATATTTACTATGTTTGAGAAAGTGTACATTTTGATAGCTGTCTTTACCTTGTGCTTGCTGCTCCTGGTCATTTCTTGAAGCATCTAGATAAGAGTGTGACACAGAGAGCTACTGTAAAAGGTAAACATTAGCATGAATGTTTGGTGAAATAATCAGAGTATGGATCTCATACACGGAGGAAGGTTCTACAGTGTCCTTCAGTACTATTAATTGGGCTTTAACAGATGGGGTGTTAGAAATAAGACCTTCATTAGCTTAATAAACGTGGAAACACATGGCGCCTCTTTGAGTAGCTACGCACACTGAGGAGTTGTAATTATTGTGTGGCCGGATAAGAAAAGAGGGGCCATCATTGAGAGGCCTCATTCACACTGCGCCATTGTCCTCATGCTTCTTGTTGTCATCTGCCGAGCTCTTCATCTGATCGCCATCCGGCAAACAGCTGACGCGAAGAGGCTGAAGAGGGAGATCTGCTGTTTGGTTTGGGCTTATGGCTGTCTGAGTGGCCAGGCAGAGCAGCCCCATAAATACAGGGTTTGTCCCCAACACTGGTCTCAGAAACAGTCAGGACGCAGGAGAGCCACATGCTGCAGGGTTGATAAACTGTCCTCTAAACTCTTTCCACAACTATATTTAAACCTCCCTCTTGGACAGAATGGTAATGATGTTCTTGTCTCACATTTTTGACAACTTGGTTGCTGCCTCACTATGCTAATCATGCCACGCAACAGTCTTTGTGTCTTTGGGAAACTGCATAATGGACCTCATGGATCTGCTGGACCTTCCTCATCTATTTTTCCCCTCTCCTCTCTTCTTTTCCTCTATTTCCTTATCTCCTGTCCCCTGTTGTGCGGACCTCTGCCTGACCTCTCAGAACCCAGCGTCCTGGAGAGACATGGATGACGCCCACTCCACACCCTCTGTGGGCACCCCGGGACCATCCAGCGGGGGACACGTCTCCCAGAGTGGAGACAACACCAGTGAACTCGGTAAGAGCGTCCGCAGGCCTCCTGTGTCCTCTTTCATATCAAAGCTCTGACTTTCCTGTGACCTCTTTCTGAGGCATGGGCACTGCTGCCTGGTGACTTGGGTGGGGGGATTCTTTGAAGAAAGTTCATGCACTTAGTTCATCTAATTGTTTTATCTTAATTGCAATGATAAAACAGATAATCTACGTTTAGTAAGGACTGCTCCTGCAGGTATTTACCATAACCACTAACCCTAATGTGCCACTGGAAACACATTTTCTTATGTTTGAGTAACATTTTCTAAAAACTACCAGCGGCTTTAGTTAATTACTGATTACTGTTTTGTTTAATGAAACTTTTTGTGAGCCTTTTTTTTTTTTTTTTAAGATTTACATCTTCAGTATGAACAAAGGAAGTTTGGGCTGAGTGCTACAGGCTTGGAATGGAAGTCAGAAAATAGTGAAGGACTGACTGCTAAAAAAAATAGGTGATTATATTTATTGTAAATCTGACTATGTTTTACACCAACTAAATGAATAAATAGATAAAGGATTCACGGATTCCTCACCACGATTTAGTTCTGACACTGAATCAGCTTTTAGACAGTTGTGATAGTACATTGTATGTACAGAAGAGATCATTGGTCAGGATTTGATTTATAAATTGTAAAGATGGGATGTGTTGACAATTTGACAAATATACAACATACGACACAGTCCAGTGTGTTCTTTTAAATGAATGCTTTCAAAAGATGAGAAGATACACTGACTATAAATGACACAGTGGAGATTTAACCCATCTAAACATAGAAGGCAGTTAATGTTGTTAAAGTTTGTTACTTTAACAGTCTCAATTTTAGGTCAGCTAGTCCTGATGAAGAGATCCTCTGAGTTTATTCTAGGCGTGTGCTGTTATTGTCTGCTGCTATCTCCCTCTGATGCCATCCAGCCCTGCTCCTTCTTGTGTCACCCTGGTGTTCCTGCACTTAATGTGATTTCTGATGTGCTAATTGGAGACTATAAGGGTTTTATGGCTTGTTTTTGTTTTTCTCCCCTTTGGGCGCAGTAAAAATAGAATGGACTTTAAAGCAACTTTCCACCCTCTGCCCATCAGGCATCAAGGAGTAGAGCATTGACAAGAACAATAGGAGGATGCTTTGCAAGACAAGACAAACTCAGAGGATTAGGAGACAATCAAAAACAGATCAAGCCTCTTCCTTTGATTTTACACTTCATCTTAGCCCTTCAACTTCGATATAATATACATTGTAAGACACACTGACATATTTGTTTTGGTAAACCTTAATTCACCCATTAAGCCAACCAAGTTGTATATTGTTGGCGAACTGAGAAAGGCCACTGTGTGAATAGCTTCTTTCCTTTAGGCTTTTTTTAAACAACAGTCGGGGGAAAACCCACGGTCCATGCCCTTTTGACCTGGGAGAGAATGCATAGAGGATGGGGGTGCAGAATGCCCCCCGTAGGGATGTAAGGACAGAGCACTTTATGTATGAGGAACAAAGGAAAAGAAGAGGGCAGAATGATCAGAGCTGTGGTTGCTGCTGCAGGATCTTCTGCATGCTACCTGCTGGTTCTCCCCGGGCCTCTCTGCCTTGTTTCCAGTCTATTCTCATGCCAGGGAAGAGTCAAACACAGAACCAGAAAGGACAGAAAGCACAGTTAGAGGCATATCATGCTAATCTCTTTAGGAGCAGGTAGATGGCCTTCATAAAGCTGTAATAATGTTGTCATACATATCAGTTCAGTACCGAAAAAATGCAGATGCCTTTGCCCAATAACATCTCCAAAAGAGGCTCCTCCCTCCACACAGTTTCAACTTAAGAAGCAAATCTGGGGAGACTGAGGTGATACTTGGCTTTACTAGCCTGCCACAGCATATGATTATATCCTACCAACTTTTTCTTGACAACATGTTTTGGAGGAAATATAATTGCTCACTCACAGTGCTTTGTGTCCAATCCAGGAAATGTGATGTTCTAGAAGTAATGGGGCTATGGATGGTTTGGCATACAAAGCTCCTGGACTTTGATATTAGAGACCAGGGTTTACATCCCATGTCCCACATGTGGACAGGTAACTAAAACACTCATTTAAAATTAGGGAAAGATGATGATTTAGGCCAAATATTTTAAAAAAGTTATTGTGTTCCATCTCATTCTTCAACTCGTGACATTTTCGCAGGAATCACATTCATTTTGCACCACATTTAGAGCAGAGATTCATGTAAAATCCAATGCTAGTGTTGAAATTAGTGTTCCTGTTATGTGCTGAAGTGGAAAGTGAAGGTGATGAATGGGTGTGTAGCTTGTCTTACTTAAACCGTTCTGGTATTGAACATAACATGGGGTTTGGCCAAATCAGTGTTCTGTCTGGCAATAATATTTAACCAAGATGCCAAAATTCCATTTGAAATCTTGGAAGGAACTTGTAGGTTGGGCTACAGAAAGAACTGATTCAGAGTGATTCAAAGACAGTAACATTGTGATTCAAGAGAAATTTGGCTCGAACATAAAACTTGAAGATGCAAAGCGACTCATGAGGTTTTCAAAATATTCTTTTGGCAGAATGATTAATAGAAAATTTAAAATTTAATGACAATCCAACAGAAGACAGTAAGTGATCGTGCTGTGGGATGTCATTAGTCACGTCTTCATGGTCTGATGAAACCTTTTAAAATCCACTGTCATTTGGGAACACTAAAGTAGTGGCAATGTGGCTTCCAGCCCTGGCTAACCACAGGTAGATGATCCATGCACTGTGTGGCTGGTGGTTTGGCTCATGGCTGCCTGCTCCTCTGTAAGCTCCCAGGTTTTTGGTTGTTGCCTTGTAAGCTGTGTGATATGCAGAGAGGGCTGTCTTTGATAGCTCAACCCCTAGGGTGACTGCTGTTGACCACAGCTAAAGGGGCTGAGCTCTCCCAGGAATGTTAGGAAGGGGTCTGGGGGAGGACAAGGAGGAGGCTTGAAATGTCCATCACAAAGACCCAAATAAAACAAAAGGCAGTGGGGGTGACTCAAAAAGATCCTGCACACTCGTGTTGAGAAATGGAATGTGAGGAACAGGATGTGTTGCATCTTTTTGTCACATCCAGAGCCTGGAGTCAGGAGGAAGGAATGTGGCGAGGTGGAGGTGCTGACATTCCAATGACATCACAGCTTCACTCAGACTGTAGGCTAATGTCCCTTTAGCATCTGTCATGCTGCAGATCTCAGAACTGTTTTAAAAAAGGAGGGAAAGGACAGTGACAGTGACAGAGGGGCAGAGAGAAAGAGGAGTGTACATAATTGCATCTGCCCTCACAGAAAATAAGTAATCATTTACTTTATATTTTTATATGAACAAATTGACAAATTTAGTATTTTATGTACTAATAACTTTGAATATTTTATTCCTAAAATCACATTTTGGGCATCCTGCATTCAAAAATGACATTTAACCTTTTCATTGGATCTATGTTTGACCAAATAAACAGTCTCAGTGAACTTGCAGGGCCACTTCATAACTCCAATCCATAACTGCACCATTGCAATGATGTAATTGCAGTTGGCCTGCTGAGCCAGGGCATGCCTCTTTCTCCTAGTTTGTGTGACCAATAGTTAGTAATTGGCTGGTGGTCACACACAGCATGTGGAACATAATCTTGATATGATTAAACAAATATGTCAAGCAAATGACAAAAATTGTGTTCACCTCCTAATTTAAGAAAGAAATTATGAACCGACCCTTTAAAAGCACATAATTGGATGATTTTCTTTAGAAGACAGCAGTCTGTCAGCTTTTAGCACAAATTGGAGTTGCATCAATATCATGCGCAGTCATCCCCCATAAAGTCTTCCGAAATGTTACATGTGTATATATATGTATATATATACTTTAGTCATCTATGCACCTGGCCCGGGTACAGGACTCCTACAATGTCAGCTACAATGTAATTAATCACATGATAATGAAATGCAAATGGGGTCCTCCACTGGATTCAGAGAATGCTCAGCATTTCTAAAAATCTTCTTTCTACACACGCTACTCCAAATTCCTGTTTTGATCATTACCTCACACTGCCATTTTGTGCTTCTAGGTTTGGTTTGGCTTTAAACATAAACAGTTAGATCTCCCCATCAGCATCTTCCAATCGTCTTGCTCAGCTTCTCACACAGAGGATTCCCCATGTCTTGGAAATCTTCCAGAATACTCCATTTAGAGCTGTGTATCATATCTAATAAGGGGAGGGGCAGCAAGGTGTCACTGATGATGGATCAGGGCCCCGCTGAGCTCATTAGACAGGCCACACTGGCTTTGCATCACTGATGCAGCTGGTAGTGCTGCAATCAGTTCTGCTAGCCACTCTGTACTTTGTCTTATGGACACATCGTCCACCAACTTCTTCGCCCGGAGATGAGCGAGAAAATAAAACTAAATTAAAATGAAAATATACAATTTCAAATGTCAAAAATAAGTGTGGACCTTTACACTAAAACAGCTAAATTATGACAAATACCTCGGACAGGGTAGAAGCTAAAACAACTGAAATATGTACAGTATTGTACAAAATCATTTTTGTGTTATTCCTTATTTTTTTTAATGCACACCAACTTTTTCACAAATGTTGACTGCTGATATCTTAAATTAAAATATTTCACTGAACAGGCAGAAGAAGGACGCAATAATAATAATAATAATAATAATAATAATAATAATAATAACAATAACAATAATACATTTGATTCTTTTATCAGTTTTTTTGTAAGAACTTATTCACAGATTAATGCTCAACAGTCAAACATATATGCATCAGACTGTAATCATTTGTAATTACACTACCTCAACATTAACAGATCTCAATGACTTACAAATGTTTAAAGATATCTCAATGACTTCCAAATGTTTTGAATGCAGCATGGGGCATAATAGATAAATAAAAAAATACATATAAAAAAGAGCTATGAATGTGGAACAACACAGGGTGAGCAGAGTGGAGTGTCTGAGAGCTGCAGAGGTAGACGAGGGAGAAAGGATACGAAGACTTTCTTTTCATATCTTAGGGTGCTGTTTTTTTATGTGTTTTTCTTCTTAGCCCTGGGGCAATATGCTAGCCATCCCTGCGGTAATGCCCATCCCTCCATCTATGCTCCCCTCACCTACCCCCTCTGGGGTCACGCATGCAGACACAGGCAGGAGCAGGGAGGGAAGGGGTGGACGGGGGGGTGTTTGAGAAAAGAGGGGGCGGGGGTGAAGGGGGGCATGGGAGACTTGCACGGGTGTACGACTTTGAGACTGTACCGTCACACTGGTTAGATTGGCCGAGTTGCTGGGGAACAGTCAGAAGCGATTAGTGTAGCAGAAGATCTGCCCCGCGGCTTTCCCCTCTCTGGAGCAGAAGAAAGAGGGATGAGGAGAGGAGAGGAGGTGGACCAGGGTGGGGTTTCGACGGTGGGTGGAGGGGAGAACAGCGTGCCTTCCTTAGATATAATTAGGCCGAGCAAGTCCTCTTTCTTTCTTTCTTTCTTTCTTTCTTTCTTCCATGATGCTTTTTGTTACCACATAGCTTTATGATCTGAAGATATAAAACGTCACAGTACTACTCAAATATAAAACTCAAGTCTCTGTTTATTATAGAGGCCTGTCTTTGATGTATGTAATTACAGACTGAATATATTTGTCTCTCTGACACTTCAGTGTAATCAGAAGTCTTGAAGAATAATCAGTAATCACCAATTTCTGTTGTTGGTGTTTGATTGAACTGATAATGAGTCGCCATTTTGTTTCTTGTTGTTGATTCAAGTCCACATTGTGTTGATCTCAGCTGATTTCTTGAGATCCCCGTCTGTTTTTCATTATAGTCAAACAAATATTTTTATTTGAAGAGCTGTTAACTTCATTACAGTACCCCCGCCAGAAGAAGTAACTTAACTGACGATGGAGGACAAAACAAATTACAGAGTAGAGGACAGAGGCAGTGTGAACTCTGTACCCTGTCCGTGACTCAGAGCTGGACACCATCCGTCAAAACTCCCACAACCCCCAGAGCCCTGGACCCTGGAACAGTTCCTTTTTAATGTCAATATTCATTAGCTGAAATATTTATGCATGAATATGGCTCATATAGGCGCGTTTGATTGATGCATCTCTAAAAACAAAAAGACATGCTAGGGCAAATCTTAAGAAAAGTAGGGTTCCTGTCCCGCCTCAGGGGAGGAGTCTCTCAGATGCATTATTCACATGCCCTCCAGGCAGGCTTTCAAGGCTTCTCTGCCCTGAGGGCAAGAAAAATAACCACCACTGTTAAAAGTAAATCATCTCGGCTGATGCACAATTAATGGCAGAGAGGGAGAGGGAGCGGAGTGCCCCTTGTGTTGCGAGATGGAGTGAGCTGGCAGGGGCGGAAATCTCAGCTTAAAGGAAGCCTCCTGCCTCGATCCACGCCAGCTTCCCGCTGAAATCAAACAGGGATGCTGCTAATGGCAGGATCCAGAGCCTGGCATGATGTTGCACTGCAGACAATCCGACACAGACGTTGTCTGTGAGGGGGGGCAGGGGCAGACAGGTTGAGGGGTGGGGGTGGCGGGGGTGGGGTGGGGGGGGCACATGGGAACGTAAGGGTGATGGTTTCACGCCCTACTGACTCACCCATCCACACCCACCTCATTCTGTCTCAGTACCCAAAATGAACGCATCACTTCCGACTTCAAACAGCATAGGGTTTGATGTTATCGGCTTCATACTTCATTTACACGCAAGACTTTTCTGTTTTTGTTTTTTCTTCATTTTCCTCAGAAACAAATCATTAGTCTTATTTCTAACAGAGGTCACATATAAATAAGAGCACATAGCACTGAGCCCGACTGCAGCTTGAACGTTCATTATTTCATGTCAGACGCACAGCTCCTGCAGTCATTACCTCATGTCAAACGCGTGGCTCAGATTGAATTAATAGCTCTTCGTTTTATTGAGCTCCCACACTACAAACTCCTCTTCGTTATCCAGTGGCCGGGGAGTCGAGCAGAGGTGAGAGGAAGAATCTCCCTTCCTCTGTCTGCCCTTTTGCGGACGAGGATGAAGGCGACAGGGCCACATTAAAGCTTTTCCGTAACGTGACTCCTCTTGCCTTTGATCGCAGGAGACGGCCTCGACAACAGTCTAGCATCACCGGGCACGGGAGACGAGGATGATCAAGACAAGAAGAGGCAGAAGAAACGAGGCATCTTCCCCAAAGTGGCCACAAATATAATGAGAGCATGGCTCTTCCAGCACCTTACGGTAAGGGAATTTACCCTGGATCCTGTTAAATCTCTTTTTCATACAAGCTCCATCCAGCTGTGGCTTTTTATAGATTTCAAACACAACACACTTTCTTCTCTGTAACAACAGCCCTACATTGATTTCACTTAATGCTAGAAATGAATGTTGTCTAACCCCAGCCTCTCCATCAGGCAACAGTTGTTTGAAATGATGCCTCTTCGCCCAGGAATGAGCCCAGGCTAGATATCCCAAAGGCATCTTGAAACTAAATTCATCTTTGTTCTATTGTAAGAGAACGGACCAAAGACGTACTCATGTCTAAAGGTCCTTTTTGAAATACCAGGCCATGGTTTGTACAGAAATCAACATCAGAAGCCTTCTGTTCAAAGCTCTGTAAGAGGGGGTGAGCAAGTCCCCATGAGGAGAGCCTGACCATTTATCCAAGGTCCAAAAGATACCACTGCTGCCGCCTCCTCAGTTTTCCTACTTCTCCCACTCTTAGATGTGTTATAACCCCTTGGTTGTTTAGTTTTTAAAAGGCCCATACAGGTCCTGTACTCGGAGTAATCCCTTCCTTTCCAAAGCCCACCTTTAGATTTTCCAGATAAAAAAGGAGGATAATTGAATTATCCCCTCTCTGTTCCCCATCCCCTTTCAGGCCTAATTTGTTAAGCACAAGTGTTTGCCGTGGCAGGATGTGCCTATGAAAAGTGTGCAAGGGGACTTTGGCCTCTGAAAGGCCTATTGCAACACCCAAGCGATCAAGCATTCATCAGTCGTTGAGGGTGTGAAAGGAGCAGGATTATGTTTTGTCAGACGTTGCAGTGTGAGGCCGCGGTTGGAAGGCCGCTGGTGGTGGTGGTGGTTTGGGGGGTGTTTCTGTCCACCACTAGCCATAGCCTCCTGCTTTTGTCGTCCATTCTGAAGACCCTTAAAAGATCCCCTTCTGAGGAAGCTATAGAGAAAGCAGCTGTGAAAGGTTTTGATTCATTATATTATTCATTATCAGCCCATTAGTCCGGCCGTAACTGTTGGTTTACACGCAACCCTGCATTTACTGTCTGAATTCAAAGACTGATGCTAAAGTTTGAGTTTGTGTAGCAATCCTGGATTCCACTGAAGGTCACATGGGCTGCGTCAGCTGACATTTGATTGACTGTTGAGATAATATTTAATTACATGTTATGCATCTTAATGCTGATTTTATGATCTGGGAAACAAGGCTGACACGGACAGCTATTGGTTTTATCCAAATCATAATAATAAACATTTATGTAGCACATTTTTGGCAGTACAAAGATTAAGAACATCCTATCAGCAAGCTCGATATATATTTTTATCCCTATTTATATACCGTATAAGGTGCCAATCACACCAACTGATAATGATAGCATTTCTAAGCAGCATTGTGTATACTAAAAGACTATAGCATGCCTGGCTAAGACATGTAGTATGAATGTGGAGTTACGTGAATTACAGGATGACTGAGAAACTATCAATGAATATAAGTTAGAACTGCTATAAATTTTACATTGCACCTTTTTTAGTGTTTGTTTTTGGATTATTGATCTTTTAATTGAGAGATTTCTTATGGCATTCAATAAAACAGATCAATAAATGGTTTGGTTTGAGTTAACAGTTGCTGAATGAAAACCAGACTCCCTCAGGTGTACAGTATGTCACCGGCAGAGTGACAGACAAGACAGATTTTTTTTTTCTCTCTGTATTTTGGAGCTTTGATTTCAGGGCGGAGCTTACAGTAATCTGTCACTCAGCTGTCAGCCACTGAGCTCCAAGGGATGCTTGTAGTCGCTGCAAAATACACCCTTTGTACGTGTGTGTGTGTGTGTGTGTGTGCACTTAGCCTGAAAGGCAGTTTAAAAATGAAGTGCTTGGAAGCTCATCCGTCACTGATGACCACAGGAGGCGGCTGCAGAATGGGGACTGGCCCGCAACCCTGCTCTCAGTACACGGGTCACCTCTGTCTACCATCTGCCGCCCTCCTCCCACTGTCACACACACACATACGCACACATACAGCCAGCAGTGAGACCAGGGCTGGGGGACAAGGGGTATGAAGCAAGGTGGGGAGGGGTTTGGGGTGACGGGGGTCCTAGCCTTATCGGGGCCCCGAACAAAAGCCACCATTGTGCCTGTTTATATCCCACCCGATCGTTTGTCAAGCAATGTCAAATACTGTCACACAATGGCACGCGCTTTTAGCCTGAAGTGTTCAGGGGGCCAAATTGTGGTCAGCCTCTATTTTTCTACTCACTTCCAGGAATGATTGTGCATGAGAGAGACTGCTGTAGAATATGATTACACTTCCTGAATGGGACTTTTGCCTCGAAGTACGAGAGCCTGTACTTAAGGTTATATACACAGAGGCCCATAAATGAATGCAAGCTGTTTTTGGCTGAAGCCTTGACATTTTTTTTTATTCAATTTTTTTTTTAATCTTTTTGTCACTCACAGCACCCGTACCCCTCAGAGGAACAGAAAAAGCAGCTAGCACAAGATACAGGCCTCACCATCCTTCAAGTGAACAACTGGTAAGTCTCTCTAAAAGCAGACCTGTACATCTGCATTGTCACAGAACATCTGTCTTTGAAATGTATTTTTATAAACAGACCTGACCTGATATTACAGTACATATACTATCTTCATAATTTAAACCAGAACACACACACACACACATATTGTTGGATTTAGTGTGACCTGTTATTTCTGATGCCATGAGAACAGCTTGAAAATCACAGGAAAGATGTCTTAATCTCACTTCATGATCATCAAATTTAGTCAATCAATACCTTTTGGACAGTTGTAAGTCTTAGAAATATTGAAAAATACCCATATTGAATGGAACATTTAGTATTTTACAGGACTGTAACTTGCCAAAAAGATTTCTGGAAATAATTATGTATTTTTAACTCACTTCTTTTAGTTAGAGTGTATTTGTTACATATATTGCTCATATATAATATTTATGAAGTATTAAACCAAAGATAATATTCATTCATTCTTAATTTTTTGACACTTGTCAGATGTCCGAGAACATTTGACATTCTAAATGATATTATTGTACGGCGTGCCTGGCTAAGACATGTAGTGACTCTCGGCCTGTGAATAAAAGGGAATGAAATACAGATTGGGGGGTTAAGGGGGTTAAAGACAAGATATCTCACCTCTTCCTCGCCGCCTCATTTTACATGTATGACATGAAGGATTAAAGCCTGCTTGCCAAGCTGCCTTTGTAGACAGCTTAGCTAGAGACAGGTCCAATCAAACAATCACACATTCTGGATTTAGTTTCAGATGATCGAGTTCTGCATGTCATCATTTTACCAGCAGCCTGCACAGGGTTCAAGTTTGGATTAATTGAAATGACATTGCTTCGTCACTCTAATCCTCCTCTAAAATCCACCAAAGAGTATCAGGTTTCCAACAGACGTAATTACACAGCCGCACACCTCTAATCCACGAGTAAAGACAACCACAGGCTTTAGTCAAGACCCTATCCAATACAAATATCAAAGTCAAAGTCTGTCTGTTTGGATGTATCAATGGCAAATTATTGACAAAGCAGTTAGCCTCATCACAGCCTGAGGCTACAGGGCTAAACCCCAATCAATAGATATTTTAAGCTATATGCCTTTCTCCTAATGCCCCAGATTATGTCAATAGGAATTATCTAGATTATTCGTCAAATCCTTGGAGACACACAGCGGGGCTCCAGTTCAAATGAAATTGATGTTTTTTTTTTTGGAAATGCTGTATATTTCAGATGATGAATGAGGCCTCCTTCTTTCGAAAGAATTACAAGTAGACCAGTGAGGACAAGACAGAAGAAAAACACAAATCTTAAAAGGAACTCTCGACAACACTCTTCAACATTTCAATTAGTATCTCTGTTTTTAATATTTTTACTATAATAATAATATTAGTCTAACACAACATTTATACTATTTTATACTCAAACTTCACTCATCAGCTTTTTTCCAGGACAAACATAAAAAAAGAAGAAAGTGACTCTTTAAAGATTTTTATGTTCCTCAAAGTCAAGAATGCGTTAAAATGGATTGATTTCAAATCAGCTCCACTCAACATTTACTGACTTTTTATGTCCATCAAGAGTTCACATGACGTTGTTCTTTTTCTCCAGGTTCATCAATGCAAGGAGGCGAATAGTCCAGCCTATGATTGACCAGTCCAACAGAGCAGGTAATGCTGCATTTCATTCAGTGTTCTGTGGAATAAATAGCTCAACAGATTGATCAAGTGAAACCAAATACAAACTGTGGTGTCTTACAATAAGTGAGATGATCTGACAGTTGTTGTTTCTCCTCTCACAGTAAGTCAGGGTACAGCTTACAGTCCAGATGGCCAGCCAATGGGAGGCTTTGTTCTTGATGGGCAGCAGCACATGGGTCTCCGACCTGGAGGTGAGCCACCATGACCTCTGTAGAGCATCACAGTCTAGAATCAGAATCATGTTGTATATACTTTGAAACCCACTGTCTGTAAGAATTCTGATGATTATGAAGATAACACACCTCAGGATTTAGACCACACCAGTAAATTATATCTGTGTTTTGATTAAGCAGAACCACAATTTTTCCCAAACTGTCACCAGTTTGAGTGAGTTGTCATTGCAAGTATTCCGTTGTTTTGAGAAGAATCTTCTAATATCAATGTTCTTGATTAACGATAGCATTGTTTCTTGGTTCATTTGTGCAGGACATGAAACAATTAAATTTAAATAAGCATTAAATAAAGAGCACAATATTCAGATTTCTCTGGAAGCACAACACCCTCACTGACTTCATCCTCGGTGAACAAAAGTAATATTAGCCTGAAGCAGAATACATATTATCTATACAACTAGTGCAGAGTGCTATCTATAAATAAGAGGTCATCCATGTAACCAGTTAGCCTAAATGACATTAAACTATGTTAAACTAATCATTATGGCTGTCTGGGTGATTGCAGACTGATATTGAAACTGTATTCTGTACGGTGTGTCCATGGTAACAATCATTCCTCTGTTCACTCTGAGGGAATGTTTAGCTTTAGCTAAATTCATAAGAAACTGCAGGTTGATTATTTTCAACCAGGAAAAGTTGACCGGACGTTCAAGAATCATTTTTGAACCCACAGATTGACAGACCCACATTCCTGTACCGCGTTCTGAGTTGTATCTCATCTTCAATTCAATTTTATTTATATTGCGCCAAATCATAACAAAAGTTATCTAAACCGTTCTCTTCATAATATTATCTACAGAGAGCAACAATTCCAATGTTGTTTTTCTTGTTTTTACTCCTCACTTCAGGGCCGATGGGTGGCATGGGTATGAACATGGGAATGGACGGGCAGTGGCACTACATGTAAATCCACTCCACTGAGGCAAGCCTGAACAACAGGGTGAAGTAAGTAGTGCACTCTTTGTCTGTCTTCATTTATAACAAAGATTGAATTCCACCATTCCCCCGCTCACTTCTTTTCCACTGCTGTCACTTCTCTCTGCTTTCTTCTTCACTCTTCCCCTCTTCTTCCTCACCAATCTAACACTGAAAAAAAAAACAACTTGTGGCCTGTACATTTGCAGTGATTTTAATGTTAATGTAAGAAAGATATTCACGGTAGTCTTTTTTAAATATGTTGAGTGTTTCATTTTTTATCTTTCTGGTTTGATTTAAGGCAACATAGCCTGTGAGCGCCATGCTTGTTAGCATTTAAAACAGCAGGAAGACCTTTGTGATGTTACATTTCATTAACAAATGTATCTGGTCAATTTCCTGTTTTAGAGACTGTATGGGTGGACAAAAACTAAAGAAGTGATAGCTTGTAATAAACTAACTAACTTTCCTCATGGGGACTTTGTCTGAGATAAGACACAACTAAAGTACGAGCATAGTGCTATAAACAATCTTCATTTTAGAAAATGTGATGTTTTTAGCAGTTTGGAATAAAGGTGAGATGCTACATGCTCTCTAAAATGATTTCATAGTCAGCTGTCTGCAACTTTGACTGAAAACTAAATAGAAATAATAAATAAAAAATATTTCTGGGGGTGGAGGGCTGAAATCTGTCTGTATGGGTGGACTAAATGAATTCACATCCCTCTCTCTCGCTCTTCACACCACTTCCTCTTTTCGTCTCCATCATTCTATCTCTCTCTTCCTTCATTTTTCTTTCTCTCCATCTCTTTCCTCCCAGCAATCTGATTAAGAATCGGGGTAATACTCCCCCTCCTCCTCTTCCTCCTCCTCCTCCTCCCCCTCCTCCAGCCTCTATCAGCTCCCACCACTGCTGACAGTTCTCAAATCAAGACATATCGCCTGCCGGAGGCACCCTAGCACAGAGAATTTTATTTAACACCCACTCTCCACTGCTCAATGAGCCACGCTGTAATGACACTTACCTTGATTAATAGAGCTCTTTATATGTAAATAGGAGCTACATTTGCTTCATTTTTTTCACTGGGGCCAATTTTCGCCAACACAGCCCCCTCTTCCCTGTCTGATAATTCCCCCAGCTTTGCTAATGAAGTTCAAAGAGCAGATAGTGATGCTTCATCTAAAAAAAAAAATCTAGATCTGCATAGAGACATCAGCTCTCAACCTGAATAAACGCTGCCTATATATTTTTGGAGAGTATTTAATCTAATTATTTCTCATTGAATGATCATTGACTAGTTACAGTAATAGCTCAGTTGAGCCGGGTGTTTTTGCTTCCCCTAATTTGATCTGTGGCGAGAACGTATGCTGACTGTGGCAGTAAATCTCCCCAGGACTGCAGAAGGAATGGAGCCATGTTTGGAGTAATATGAGGGTTTTCCATGGACGATAAAGCCTGAGCCATAACATTTAACCATTATGGAATACTTGACTAAATATGCACTATTTTACTCTCCTCTCTGCTGCACAATACATCTGGCTCCATCACATGCTTCACTGCACATCACAAGTTTACATGTTCGTGAAAGAATATCTGGATGTGCAGTGTGATGGAAGACCAAAGTAATGTTTTTGTTATGATATTAATCATAAAGGAAAATAATTCTGAGATAAAATAATGATTCAAAGATTTAGATTCAAGTGTTTTTCCATCCACCAAGGAAGACCTGTGCAAACTATGGTCGAACGCCTCAGAAAAAGCTTGTAAGTGACCTGGACTGAAAGAAAAAACAAATAGTTGAACAGCCTGATTAATCATTCCATTAAGATCAGGAAATAAATGAGTGAAAGAAAACAAAATTCTATATTTTACAAAAAAGCTACATATGTTGTCAGGTAGCACAGAATTTCATAATGAACCTGGAATCTGATAGATGATACATAATAATATTATTATATGTTGGAGGAAATATTTCATTTCATTCAAATTAAAAAATGCAGAATGAAGTGAGAATTATTTTGTCTCATCCTGCAGCATGATTTATATTAATGACATGAAGACTGATATTAAAGAAAAATACTGTAGATGGTGTGAGTTCAGTGAAAATGACTCAAACTCTGAAATATTCTGCATACTGTACAGACAATAAAAACTGAAATGTTTCATTTGATTCCATATTTTTATGTCTCAAAAATGCAGAAAAAATGAAATATATGCTTTTTACTCTGGTGTGTGTCTGTGTGGTTCTCAGTGTAGAGGTTTGGAGCACACCTGGTGTTTCATGTTCATTTCAGACGTCTCTTTCATTTTTTTCCAGGTAAACGTTTGATCATTTTCCACTGAAATGATGCAATAAAAGAAGGAAAAATAAAAAAGTTCATTTCTATTTTAAAGAAACGTGAAAGTCTGCACAGTGGGCTAAATTCCTGTGCTTCATGAAATGTATTGATGCAGGCTGTGTTTGGACTCACTCCTCCTCCTCCTCACTCAAACCTCTGTCCCGTGTGTGTGTTCAGGCCTCCATGGTTGGCTCAGGGATCTTCTTCCATCTGGCTGTGGAGCTCAGTACGGGAGCTGCCTCTGCAGCCGACACGTCAAACCCACCTGACCCGTACACCCATCCTTGACCACTCCCACATCACCTTGCCCGAATCCGCACGGAGCGCGCGCGTAGAGGATCACCATGGAAACGCCTAACCTCTGCAACAGGAGGCCGCAGACAAACTTTGACTTTAACGTGAACAGAGTGGCTGTGAGCTGAGGAGCTGCACGGGAAATGAGAAGAGTGAGGACTTGAGAGTGAAGAGAAACAGTTTGACACACCTCCTCCACCTCCTTTAAATTATTTATTTATTTTTCTACAGCGGGTGGAGCGAGCACGCGGGGACAACGACTCTTTACTCTTGAATTGGTTTTTAAAGTAACGCTACACCCTTAAATATGCTCACCACACAATGAGACTGTACGAAGGACATACACACACATACAGCTACACACACTTACACACACACACACTTTATAGGACGAAACAAAAACACTGTGGAAATACATGAGGACTCTGCGAGAGTTGTACGTGTCGTGCTGTATAGACCTGTGCTCTTGATTTGCTTGTTTCTATCCATGTTTGTGACCACTAGAAGTTAGACTGAGCTTTGACCACTCGTGTTTTTTTCAAGTTCTCTGAACGTTCTTTCTTCTGTCTGTGTTCCTGTTGGGAGTGAACAGTCTCTGAGGGAACAGGAACACGACCTGATGGAGGACTGAGTTCCATTTTTATTTGTATGTTTTTTGACAATGTTTGAAATAATTTTATAGCACCAAAACACAGAGAAGTCTGCACTAAAACCAAAATAAAGACTTGATTCATAAAGACTGAAGCTGGCTGCAGCAGTGTTTTACTATGAAGAGCAGCTTCCGTTCTGTTCTGGACTCATTTTAAACCGCAGAAAGAAAGGTCAGTGTAGGCGCTGGAGAAAATGCTTTAAGCAACAGCATTAGTTGGTAGAGCAGGTCACGTAGCCGTGCTCCGGTTCGATATGAGACGGGGTTGCAGTTGTCTCGCGTTATTCGATTGATGGTGACAGGGATGATGGATGACCGGCTGCGAAATTCAAGAAAAGCCGAGTGAAGTCTGCGATGCTGCGATCCTGCGGCGGCGCGGCGCGGCGCGGCGCGCAGCTTTTACTAAATGTTGTTGTTTCTATATAAGCTGTTCTGCTGTGTGTGTGTGTGTGTGTGTGTGTGTGTGTGTGTGTGTGTGTAAGAGATAAAAAAAAAAAAGATGTAGTGATAAAAAAAAAAAAAACTGGTTGAGACACATTTTTTTCCCTAAAAGTGGAATAAACTTCTGTTTTCAAAGATTCTGATGTTTTTTTCATTTTTACTTTGGCCACCAAATATTTTCTAATTTTTTTTAATGAGATCTCCTCTGCACGTGCGTCACAGGAGAAAAAAAATAAATGCAGAAACTACACATAATAAATAAATAAATGGAGGGACTGTGGTGCTCATTTATCACTGTCAGCCTGTAACGATTCTCTGTGCTTCGTATTGACGAGGGAAGCAACACAACAGACTGCTGCAGAGCTGCACGAGGCCTCAACGCGCCGTTTTTCATAAATATTCATCTTAATCGGCAACAGTACACTGAAACGATCACGCGCTTCATACGTTAAGAATATTATTATTATTATTATTATTATTATTATTATTATTATTATCTTGGTCGTCATATTTTGTTGAATCCGACTTTTAGGAGATGACCGTTTTTTTCACGTCTGTTAGTAAAAGAAAAAAAAGAATCCGTATTTTGTTTCCTTTCTGTCATATTTACATTGTTATTTTACACTTATGACGAGAACAATTAAACGGACTTTTATAAAAAAAAAATAATAATAATCAGGACCACGTCAGTCGGTGCGGAGCTGCGGGCCTCTGTGTGTGTGGGTGTGCTTCAAATCAAGATGGTAAAATATAACAAGCAAATAATAAAATATTATTTTCTCATATTTACAGAGTAAAAAAAATAGTTAATAAAGTCCAAACGTGCTGCAGTCGAACAGAACACAAAGAACACTGAATCAACATCAGAACAACGTTTATTGCAGGTTATTGGATTTGGGTTTCTCTCGCGCAGCGCGCTGTTTCAGATGACTTTCTGACTGATAATCAGATTGTAAAAACAGCAGCAGTCTGCAGCTTCCTCACACTTAGTCTCAAATGTTTATATTTCATATTTCAGTAGATAAAAATGCTTGCAGGTCCAAACCGCGCCCGTTAACGCGACTAATGAACACAGTTTTAAAATAAGCTCCATGCTCTGCTGTGCAAACTGCGTGCATGGAAGTGTAGAAGACTGAGAGGAAAAGACGAACATAGAATGCAATAATTGTTTGTGTGTGTGTGTGTGTGTGTGTGTGTGTGTGTGTGTGTGAGAGAGAGAGAGAGAGAGAGAGAGAGAGAGAGAGAGAGAGAAGGAGAGCGCAGCTCCAACAGGCCTAATTCATTCAGCCCCGCCGACTGTTCTCAGGATAAATGCGTTCTGAAGGCTGCTGGAAACACGCGCGGATCCGTCTGAAATATGGGTCAGAGCTCCCGCAGAAAGCCGCATCACATGATGCACAAACTCCGAATCCTCCAACAACAGAGAAGAAACAGGATCACTGAGATTCACATAGAGCAGGAATCCAAAGCTCTTCTTCTGAAATCAGTCCCGTTATAGAAGATTCTATCATGATTATGAGGACATAAAAATATGATACTGCATAAATATTGTAGATATATATTATATAGAGGCTAACCTAACGAAACGTAAGACACGCAAATGACCAAAATATGAAATATAATCATATTATAGGACTGTGATACCATTACATCCAAAGACAAAAAATATTGTGATATGATCTCTAAACTGAACAAATCATCATAAACCCATTATAGTCCAGTCTTTATATCAGTCCATCATCTTTGTAATCATATATTCTACATTTGAACATGATGATTTGAAAATCAATATTTACGACTTTCAGATTTTTATAATCTTGCAGATTCGTCCTTCACTTTGTTCATAAACGCATGCACTCCCCAAGTTATCAGACAGATAGTAAACAGTTTATGTAGACTGACTAAAGCAGATGATCTGTGGTCAAACTGAGAGTGAGCTCACTTATGTGTCACTGTACAGGAAACTGTGAGCACAGCCACAGGAAGTACAGTAGGTGAGTGTTGAAGCAGGACGTGTGGCTATACATTTTGATTGACAGTCTTAGTCATAATTTCACTGCTCAACTTTGTTTTCTCTTTCAAAAAAGTGTGTCTTACCTGGAGGGAAGAAGGTAGACACTCCAGTCTTTCATGTAACTGTCATTTCACATGACTGATTCCAGTGCAGACTCCAGTACAGATATTTAAAGGTCCAGGTTGAGGGGGTCTATTTACAGAATATAATATTTATAACCCTGTTTTCATTGCTGTATAATCACCTGAAAATTAGATCCATTATGTTTTTGTGACCTTAGAATGAGACCATTATATCAAAAGACACGACAGGTCATCTTTCACAGAGTCCTCCATGTTGAAACAACATGTTTCACCAAATTGGCTCTGTGGCTTGTTTTGTGACCGCTGTAGTTTCTCCTTTATGCCCAGAGAGAGAGGGCGAGTGGAACGGTTAGCAATCCACAACTACACCACTAGATGCCACCAAATCCTTCACACTGATCCCTTAAATTTAACCTTTAAACCACAAAGTAAATAAAACAATGGTGTCACTGTTTCTCTTGCATGAGTTTAGTACCAGAGAGGCTTTGAAACTGAATTTAGTTCTAGGCTTCATCTTGGGAAATAAAAATAAGAAAATACTTTTATAATAAGCAGCTGATAATATGAAATATCCAGCGGCAACCTGATAGCACTGACTAATTAGAATTGGCAAAAGTGCCATTCCATTGGCAAAAGCTGTACCATAGCCTACCATACCTGCATACCAGCATATGTTAGTATCAAATTCAGTGGCGATGCACTTCCCCGTGCAGGGACGTTGCTACCAGACATACAAGTTGTAAACAATGTAGCAACCTGCATCACATTTATAAACTGGACCTATATTTTGTTTGTAAAATCTTAATCTGAAAAGTGCAGAGCAACTGTGCCATCAAGTAAATGTAATGGAGTAAAAAATGCCCCAGAAAGACAGTGGAGTATAAAGTAACAGAAACTCCAAACACTCAAGTACAAGTACCTCAGACTGTATTTAAGTACTTCATAATGTGCTTAGTTACTTTCCAGCCCTGAGCCACAGCCACTGTCCCAGATATGTACTGCTGACATCACCCACAACCATTACCTCACCAACACACCGGCACCCCGCTGTGTCACTCTTTCTTTCTTTCTTTCTTTCTTTCTTTCTTTCTGTCTTTCTTTCTTTTAATGACACAAACTTTCTGTCAGTTGTCTGCCATTTATTTTGGTCTGTGCAGTGAACTAAATTTCCTCAATTCCATCAACTAATTCCCTTCTACACTAATGGCTGTGAATGTTGGAGTGGAAAGTGTTGAGTTACACATGCTCCCTCATCACTTCACCATGCATTTGGTGGCAGGTAGAAGGAATGGGGGTAATAGGGGTAGACGAGGTATGACCAAATGTCTGTATCACCTCTGTCAAACACAATTTGACGTTTGTATATCTTCTACTTCTGAATCAGCCAGTCCACCCTTTATTGACGCGGATGAATTGTAGGCTGAGCATGCTTATGTTTTAATTTGAAATTAAAAAATGGCCTTCATGTCAGATTTATTTGGAGCAATATATGCAAAAGGTCAAAGGTCAAAGTTGAGAAAGCAACCAAGAGAGCGGTGTGCAGGCTTCTTGTGAGGCCATGGCCATGTTTGATGAATCAGTTTCTTTATACACTCACCCTGCTATCATTTTGGTGACCTCCACATCTCAAAGAAACATAACTCAAATAAATATACAGAACAATACAGTATTTAATTCTACGAGACAGAACCACCATTTACAATGTGTATCACCAAATAATTTTTTTTAGAAATCATCATAACAATAGCCACATTTGGCTACAAAATGTTAAAAACATTATAATTCATCCTCTGGAGGCCATGAATAAACACATTTCATGGAGATCTGGCCAGTAGCTTTGCCTTTACTTTTTGTTCTTCTGAGCACTTTACGACTCTGACTACATGTCAGACCACTGAGGGTAAACATATTTCCTTGTTTGTAGACTAATGACCAATTGGCAAATACTTGATACTGTAGTTGCATTGAGTACGATCATTCATGGACATAGAGTAGTTGTGTCACGGAGGCATACCACGATCCAGAGAGGACAGCTTCTCCAGAACTGAGGCTGCATCACGTACTGATGAATCCTCCATTCCTCTTGGTCAACTACAATAAACCTTTCAGCATAACACATCTTGGACTTCAGTGCACTTTCTCTCCACTGACTGAACTGACCATTGAGGAATAGAATTCTCCACAACAGTTATTTTAAACTAAGCCATGTTCTTTTCCAAAACCTAACCATGTAGTTTTGGTGTCTAAACCTAACCTAACCAAACAGATTCAGAGTTTGACCACACTGCTGTATTTGATAAGTGTGAACATGTAGTAGTGTTTCCAGTGCACTTTATCACATTTTGCTTTTATGGATAAACCAACCAAGCCAAACATAAACACTTTGTTGCAATATTTCATTTTTTTTTACTGAAAAGGTCCAGAAAACAGATGGATGGAAATTATCCAGTGTCCCACTTCCTTAGTTTTACAAAGAAATCAGTATTTTCTGTCAGCCAGGCGCTTCCTCCCCTGCAGCTCTGTCCATCTGGCTCTGGACAGAAGTGTTTTCCTTCAGATTAGGGGGACACAGAGGACGATACAGACAGGCACGCTGGACACTGAACTTGCAGCACTGGCCTCTGCTCTGGAATCAAAGTGACACATGTCGTGCCAGGTTTTTCACCTGACATTTTTGTTGCCACTGTTGTCCAGTCTGTGTGACAGCCCCTCACACTAAAGTTAGCACATCTCTGCAGCCCCCGATCCTGCTGCCCCCACCCACCAATCAAACTGTCCTCCTCCTCCTCATGTGTAGAAATTCACCACTAGTTGTGTTGTCTACAGGGGGCAGTCTGCAACAAGGCCAGTAAATCCCATTCAGAGGCCTTTATTCTTTCTTTATTTGACTTTTATTGATCCAGAGATAGTATGTACTTACAGACAGAAGAAGAAAAATGATTTTGTTCATCCAACTGACTTAATTGATCAAGGGCACCAAGGGCAGTGCCAAGGATGTGAACTACCACCTCTCCAGCAAACAGTCCACACTCTGTTGTCCTCCAAAATGGTAAATGGAAATGGACTGTACTTAGTGTATATAGTGCCTTTCTAGTCTTCTGTCCACTCAGAGTGCATTTGCGCTGCACATTCTATTCACACACATTCATGCCAACTGCACATCATTTTGGGAGTTAACCATTCATACACATTCACACACAGATGGCGTCATCAGGAGCAATTTGGGGTTTTTTATATGTTCACCCTTTTTTTCACACTGTTGTTATGTTAGTGCATTACACATTTCTTCAGTGTGTACACAGACCTGTATACCTTTAAAGGACCAGTGTGTAGGATTTAGTGGCATTTAGTAGTGCAGTTGCCAATTCACCCTCTCCTTTCTGGTTTGAGGGAGAAACTATGGAAAATAAAAAAATAAAAAAATAAAAATGGGAAAGACCCTATCTAGAGCCTGACTTTAGTTTGTCCACTCTGGGCTGCTGTAGAAACGTGGCCCGAAAAACAATGAAAAACATGATTCTTATTTTCAGGTTTGTGTAAATATATGCAAGATATCATTATTAAATGAGAGTTATATAACAATATATTATATTTTATTTAATTTACACACTGGACCTTTGGTCGGTTCTTTGTGGATACCTTTGTTAAAAACAGCAACACACTAAATATGTGCTGTAAGTGAAGTTGTGCCAAATGGCTTTATTATTATTATTATCATTATTATTATTATTATTATTATTATTATTATTATTATTATTAGGCTTTTTGGGCCAGATTGATGAGGCTTTTCACCACACCTTTGAGTGTCATTCTGAACATCTAAAGACATTTTCTTTAAACATAGTTGGACAACACGTTTGACAAATTACTTCTTGTTGAGCATAACTTGGCCTCAGCCATAACTGTTACCTGTTACCCTGTTACCCTGATGCAGTAATGATATTAGATCTAATTCAGGTGCCATGCAGGAGGATAAACTTCTATGAAGCATTAGTAAATTATTCACTATCCATTACTGTTATTATATAACTATTATTACTATATTACTATTATTATATTACTAAAGACATTCAGATACAACTACAATGATTACAAAAGATGACATATTAGACAGGGACCAGTTTGGGTCGAGCAATTAAAATTGGAACTTACATGAAAATGTGAATTGTACAAACAAATTCCAAACATTTGACGGACGTTGTGCATTCAGCCTTTGAGGTTGATTTTTAAGAATATACTTAACGTACGGAGCTTGAATTGGGTTTGAAATTAGCATCTGACATGTTACTTAATTACTCCCACATGTGGAATGCTGTGCCTGACTTAACGCTGACAAATGAGATATTGTATGTCAGCATAAATTAATGAGAAATTAAAGGTCAGAGTTGAAACCAAACTCTTAGAACACACATGATCTTGATTAGCAGGCTGCTGTGTTTGGCCGTATCTGTCACAAACAGTCAGTCTGTCAGGCCAGTCACAGGCAGGCTGAGGGACCGAAATGTGAGGCGTGTTTAGTCACTGTGCTGACTGCTTCATGATGAAAAGAATGAGTACCACAAGGGTTCAAGGTGGATGTTCTCTCCATATTTGTCACTTTATTCTACAGATGTTTTTATCCAGAGCAACTTCAGACTGAACAGGTAGAGCTTTAATAACAGACTGGATGCATGGTTTGAGAATGAAAGCTGTGCCCTCTTTGTTACAGCCTCCTGATACATTACTCTTTCTTTACACTTTACTAATGGCTGCACTCGGAAGAGGTTGAACCTTTGCACTTTACAGTCAAAAACACTTGGATTCAAGAGACTCTGGCTTTAAATTTCACACTGGAGACACTTCAGTGCATTACTTCTACCCATTTTAGTAAAGCTTGGTGCTTGATTGTTTTCTCAATCATAGGTTAGAATATTGTTTGATGATAAAAGCAGTTAATAGCTCCTCTGGCAGTCCAAACAGCAGCATTGTTTGGCAGTATCTTAGAAAACCTGTACGATCAGACAAGTCATTGGTTTAGGTCTGCTAATGGTTAAAAGAAACCAACTTCCTATTTGTATAACAACATGACAGAGACACTTGATCCCAGCTAAGACCCCCGCAGCATGGTCCTCCCTCAGGTCAAATGCCTGTGATGCAGGGGAAAGTGAGGGGCCTGGCTGAGCTCATCTGGTCCATTACAATATCACAGTGTGGGTCTGGTCTGACGGATGGTTGGAGCAGACAGAGGTAACATTTGCAGGGAATCACTTAAGTGGAATGAACGGGGGTTGAGGCAGAGGACATGACTACAGTATGAGTCGGGCTGCGTTTTTAAACTCACAGCCTCAGATTACAGGAGCTCGTATCCTGTCACTTGTCAGGGCTGACAACAGCAGTGCCTGGTCAGCATGACAGCATTTTAAGTGTTACCAAATCTGAGCTCGTATTAGATTCAGGTGGTTCTGCAGCAAGTGGTGTGTATGCTGTTTGATGTGCAAAAATAGTCAATTTTTCTCAGAGCTGCTCAGCCTTCAACCTGTGGAGTCAAGATTGGACACATACAGGAAAAAAATTGGCTCCACAATGAATTGTCTTTTGGATAGAATGAACTTTGTTGGTGAGAATCTTTCATGCCTGCAATGAGACCTGACAGGGTCAACTTAAAGAGGAAGTGCACCCTGCTCACTAGCATCACATAAATCTCACAGGCTGGCCAGAGAGACGCAGGATGTTGTATCCGCTATAAAGTCATAGATTAATCAACCAAAACAAAGAAACAGACAGGATAGTTTTGTGTGCTTACCATTCTCATGAGTGCAGAATAGGTTATATAAGTTAAGTTGAAACTTTATTAATCATGTTGTACACATGAAATTATTTCTCCGCATTTATCCCATCCAGCTGGAACCTGTCGGAACACACATGCACATGCACAGGAACACACACATAGTAACAGATGCCATATACACATATATACTGGAGCGGTGGGCATCAATTCACAGCGCCTGGGGAGCAGATGTTGGGGGGGTACGGTGCCTTGCTCAAGGGCACCTTGGCCATGGAAAGGAGATGGACTGCCACCCCACCAGCTGTCAGTTCACCTTCCAATTTTTCAAGCAGTGAGAGTGGGGATCGAACCGCCAACCTTCAGATCATTGGACGACCCACACCTTATATGTGTGTCAAAATACTGCACTGACAATGTAAAATATTATATTGTGTAGGTCCATTATCTGAATGAACTCGAATGTGGACTTGTTTATCTTTTCAGACATTTTTATTAAGGTTTTATTAAGTTGGATATGTGACACTTTCAGAAATTCTGACTTCCTCATTTGGGAATTATGACATGGATCTTGTCATGAACAATATAAATTACAATAACTCCCATATGACACAAATGGTGCATTAATTACATTCCATTCTACAATAACAGATGTTACAGATGTGTTAATTTAAGGATGACTTAACTTAAAATAATAGTAATATAAAAAAAAGATTTCTACACATTCTACACATTCAACAATAAAATAAATGTTACATTTTGAAACGGGATCATATTTTCATATCATCTGGCTGCTGCACATCGACTCTGTCATTTACAGAGTTTACTGATCAACCATGAAATAAACTGCTGCGAACTATAGCTGCTGTTAGCAAATGTTAGCTCACCTTGTTAGCTGGGCTGCCTATAAGCTGAGAGGGAGCAGAGCTGGTGTCATCCCAGGACCAGAGCTGGGCAAGTGGGCAATGTAACATCAGGGACTGTGTGAGTCTCTAATGTGTCATGTTGGACCGTAACCAGATTTTGAATCACCACAAGTTAAAGAATGGATGATCGGATAGGTAAACACAGACACATCTCTATGAGTTTTCAGCCCAGCTCAGATAACCATGATGCTACATTTTTCACTGTGCTACATCAAGACTGCGGTGATATCAGCAATCATTTTGTGTTGGAGATTAAAGCTGCCTGTGTCCAGCTTGGTTTCCTGCTAGTGATTTTTTGAACCATCTCTTCTGTTCCACTGACATCAAGTCTACAGCCTCAAAAACTCACATTGCCAAACCTTTGTGGTTGGATGGTGCACCGCTGCCTCTGGTTTCGTGGTTTGGCAAAAAAGGTTTTATCTGGAATTTTTAGGTTTCTGAGGCACAGGTTTCAACCTTGTGAACTATCTCCTCAAAATTCCATGTTCCAGCACTTCTTTTGGAGCTCTTCAGACTCCAGGCCACTGGCTTGCAGGGTTCAAACAGTGGAAGAATGTTTTCCTTTTTCAATCTTTGACCTGACAGTCTTCATAGATTCATAGTTGTAGCACTGATGCACCATCTCATTGGGCAAATGCCTATAGGATGTTTACTGCAACCTGGTTGTAACTGAAAAGTGACTGAAGCTGTTTGTGCTTTGGCACTTCTCCAGTTAAAGTAGCAAACTCCAGACATTTTTCTGACACCATCAAAGCTTCAAAAACAATATGCCTGTGATATTGCATTGGCAAGCTGTGAGATAATTTCACTTTGTGTTGTGTTAGACATCCAATTGTCTCTTCTCGTCATCCACTCTCTCGAGGAAAGTGTGTTCCATCATGTGTTCATAAGATATTCCATCACATGTGGTGACGCCTGAACAGAATCCCCTTGCTGCCCAGGAATCGAATGGATCTAAACAGAATGTCCAAAACATGTTCCCTGCTGTTTGACAAAAGCATCAGAAAGGAGGGCATTAATGGAATGTCTGCATGAAAGGTATATTATATGCTATATAAATAAATAAAGTATGGTGCTTCGTTTACAGAATATGGCAGACATTGAATACTATATCCATAACTATGTTTTCATAAATGTATAATCAATCACCTGAAAATTAAAAAAAAAATGTAAGCCTGAGCCTGGACACTGTGGAAATGTTGAACCACCATGTTTCTACAGTAGCCCAGAACGGAAGAAGTAAACACTGGCTCTTTTTCACTTGTTTCTTCTTCAAGTTTGGAGGGAGAGGGTGAGGTAACATGGGTGCAATCAGCAACTAAACTGTTTGATGCCACTAAATCCTAAATACTCGTCCTTTAATTCATTTGCAGCTTGGATCCTTTATGTTCCTTGAATTTTACACCAGTATCCAAAGCTGTGTGCCACAGATGGATTGTCTTCACTAAGAGTCTGCATCGATGAGCTGAAAGTATCTATTCTATTCTATTCTAATTATTTATCAAATCCTCCTCATGCATTCAATTCTTAAGTAAAGTAAATAACAATACGAAAGTGCTGTGCACGTTTGCAGCTCAACACATTTCCTGTAGAGGGGCGCTGCAGCACTCGCTGTGACTATAATAGTAAGAATACTCGTGCATGCAAGGGTGAAACAAATATTTTTCAGCCATTTTAACATTAATATCCTCAATAGGGACCAAGTTTTATCTGGATAAGAACGGACTGTAATTTGTATCAGTAAATGTCAGTGTTTTAAGAAAAAAATGCTTCACAGGCTTTCTAACTTGTATCTGAAGTAAGTAAAGGAGATTCCCACACAGGTGGGAAAACTGCACATGAATCTATGAAGGGAACAGTGTGACCTTCCCTCCACAGCTGCTGAAAGAGAAAGCAAAATAAACCAGTGGAGTTAATGGGTGTGCTCCAGAGTGCACTGACTGTATATTTGGTCTTGTCAGGTGAGGCCATTTGATGCTGATTACATCTATCACTGTAAGCCAGCGCAATTACTCCCAAACATAAACATGTCAGCCAGTCCACTTGGCATTATTGCTTGTCAGAACATTTGATCCCGGCCATTGATATTTCATCACATAAACATCTACACATATCAAAAAAATAATAATAATATTAATAATCCTACAATGTATGAGTCATATCTTTGTAAATGATGAAAGAAATGGCTTTGACCCAAAAACCAACTTAGCCACTCTAACAGTAATATGAAGGTGGGAGGACACGTCTTAATTGGAACAAATCAGAAATCACAGAAAGCTTTAAATTATTGAAACAGCACACAAACACAAGTCAGCAGGTGATGAATGAGTGGGCTGAGGCCGGGCTCATCCATCACTTCACCGGTGCGCCTGGCAGCACCAACGTGACAGGAACGGTCAAATAACGTTTAGCACACTGGGAACCCTGTGTTTGGGGGGAGATTATTACTGTCACAGCTTTAATGGATTAGCTTGGACCAGCACAGGTTCAGCCAATGGGGTGTGAGGACTATGCATTAGCATAGCTATCAGAGGTCCAGCCAGGCAGCAGCAGGTTGGTGATTGACAGATGGAGGTGGCTGCCCAGCAGACATGTAGCCAGTCTAAGGCCAAACAGTGAGGAGCCAATTATGTGAGGAGAAACAGGGTCATTCATCATTCAGTTAGACACCTGTCCAGCCACACAAAGGAGACTTGAGAGCCTCCGCCAGCATCCCTAGACAGAGATGATGCTCATTAGATTGGACTGGGAGAAATAAAGCAAGCCCAGGGTTCACATTTAGCACACAGAACAAAGACAATACGGATGATGGAAACGTGAGGTGCGTACAGTTCTGTAAGTGGAAGTAGAGGAGCAGAGCTTTGCTTTTTTTCGCCCTGTGTACCTCAGGAGGCAGAGCGAGGCACTAACGCTGCCACAGGGAGGCCTCCTAATTCCCACAAGTGCTAAAATGTATGCATGAGTACTGCTGCAGGTTCCTTGGACAAAAATAATCTGGAAGATGTTGTGCATGTTGCATAGCTTCTAACATGTTGTTAACGGAAGTGTCTGACAGAAAAAATCCACAGATACAGAGTAGAGGATCAATATCATCTTTAGAACAATGATGTTAAGCCGAGCTTTGCACTAATACTGTAAAATGAGGGAACCTAATACCATTAGAAATAAAAAATATATTAAAAATATTATAAATAAATTAGTCTTCATGCATGCTCACAGCTCTGTGAGGCTATATGTTGGCACTGTGCTGCTTTGAACAACGCACGCTAACGCATGTTGAAATGTCTGTGATGAACATGACGATTTTTGCTCGACACAAAGTTCTCAACACAAGGTCCACTTCACGTTTCCAAAACTACTCTTATGCTCAGTGAGTACGCTGATGTTTAGCTTTACCAACTCAGCATCTTTGTTTAACATGCATTTGCTAATTAGCACTGAACACAAAGTACAGCTGAGGCTGATGGGAATGTCACTATGTTTGCAGGTATTTGGCAAATGAAATGGCAAACACTTGACCTGACGATGGTGAAAAGTCAGATGATCACCATCATGGCTATCAATTCAATATTTGCAGGCTATGCAGACCCTGAACAAAAGTCATCATAGGGAATCGTTAAAGTCATTACAGTTACAGTTCATATCTAATGATTATGAATAATGTGTGCATGACATTTTATGGAAATGCATTTCAAATCTGTGATGTTGACCGTTCCCTAAACTTTACAGAATATTTTTTAAAGCCAAACCATGTATGTTCATAGTTTAACAAGTGAAAGGTCATTTGAGATTTGAGATCGTACAATTTGGTATGTAGGAAGTCTACTGCAAGTTACTGCTTCTTAACAGGTCAAATTTTCATCAGAATCTGTCTTTTGGGGGTATATGAGGTGCTCATGCATGCATGTTACCTTGCAGTCAGATTGATGGCTTAAAATGCTGTGCGTGGAACAGTTGGGCTTATGTGTAGAAATACACCAGTTCTGTCTGACGGGCAGGTAACACAGACTATCATGGATATTGATTTTATTATGTGTTCCTAGTTTTACATGGCGTAAAACACGTTTTTCTGCTGATCCTGTCCAGAGCAATGCTTTCCTTTATTTATTCTACTATTTACTATCTGTTACTTCTGTCTGCTTCTCCAAACTAGGAGCGCACTTACCACCATCTGCTGTCGGTAACACGCTGACGGTGGATAAGCACCTCATACAACCACACTTCAAAAACCCTGAACTATCCCTTTAATACATTCAAAAGTGAAAGCTACCATATCTATTTCTTTTTGTGCATTTTATTTGAACTATTATTTGAAGAAACTATTTCTGTCTATGTGGTACAGACATTCACTTTACCCTGTGGATGAATCATTCTGACTTTGGGATCCACTTTCTCATATTCTCTCTGTATCTACAAGGTCCATTTGGACACATTTTTGTACAGACGCTCATGTTTCCCAGAGGACGAACCATAAAGACTTTTCATGCACCACCATGACGTTGACATTTGTTGTTCAGAGTAAGATGTCTGTTGCATTAATTACTATGCAATTTGGTGCAGACATCCATGGCTGTCATGAACTTTTCATCTAGTGTTGTCATTACATTGTCCATTCGCCCAGCTCTGCTTCTGGTGCACATTCCGGTGTCACTACCTGTCTGCACATGAGATTAGTAACAACATGTTAATGCTGAAGTGAATGTTTACTCATCACGTATTTCATTTGTCTTGGGAAAAAGCCTGCAATGCAATATGTATAGTCAAGACAATGAGCCGTGTATAATAACACTTAACCAAAACCATGATCTTCCCTTAACCTTACCAAAGTCCTTTTGTGTCCTAAACTTGACCACACACAAGACACATTATGAACTCAGCCACTTAAACCGCCTCACTACGTTAGTACATAGATGTACTAACGTCGTAGTACATAGATGTACTAACGTCATGCAAAATTAGAACAGAATTCAGTGATTATGTTTGTCACAACTAATTGGAAAATGATAAATGAATGTAATTTCACAGAGACAGGGTTTAATCAACACCTTCAGCAAAGCTTCAATTGATGCAAGAGCCATGTAAGAAGTCATATGACCACACAAGTCAGTCAAAAGGGTCAAATCATCATATTGCTCAAAATTATTAACATGCTTTAATATCCTAAGATCTTGATATAATATGATCTTTAGTGGTTTTTGATTAGGATGTAATCGCCAAAGAGTTGACTTTAAATGTTTAAACAATTCATACACTGTTTGATAGATGGACAGGCTTGAAATTGATATTGTTGTTATTGTTGGATATTGTTCTCCTTTAGTGTCCAGGCTTTCTAACATTTGAACATGGAGATGTAGCAGGCAGAGACACACCAAGTACTTTGGTATTTTGTATTCACAATTGAATTGTGAGTTCTGCTAAACTGTTATTGCATTTTTTTACAACCAAGGACACCAAAGTTTGACTTTTAAAAGCAAGGGTGTGTTTGTCAGGCCCTCAACCCTCAACTTCTCAGTCATGCCTCATCAGCCCTGAGCCCAGCTCCCTCCACTGATCACAAACTATAAACCCCTGCGTAACGCTGAAATTAACAAACGCTTGACATTTGCTCCACGTCCAATTACTCAATATCCAAGGCTGAGCACATGTTTAATCAACATTCATATCCCCTAGGGATGGAGAGGGAGCTCTCTGCTCCACCACCCAGGCCACATTAGGCCAGTTCCCCTGGGCCCTCTTGGCAGGCGTCGCTGTTTACCTTCTCCCAAACTCTGCTGGAGACACTGTCATCCCCCCTTCCTCTGTGTCCTGCAGTGCACATGGCGGTGCCAAATCAACTGCACGGGGGAATGTTGTTTGGGGAGCAAGAGATCGATCCGCCTACCACAAAGGGGTCAAGAATATTAAGCAAACCCACCCCACCCCACTGTCACGCCCTGATGGATTTCGCCCAGCCCTCGGTGAGGGTCAAGAGTAGGTTGGATGAAGCAGGACGAGATGTGTTGCTCTGCAGATCCAAAGCAATGGAGTTGCTTGTGTTATTGAGAAGAAGAGGAATAAATAAGAGTAAGAGGTGCAGAGAAAAAATTCCAAGGATGAGGCCTGTATCTTTAAAAAGCAAATTCATGGGGGCAAACTTTCTTTTGTGCGTGTGTGTGTGTGTGTGTGTGTGTGTGTGATAGCAGCATGGAGACTTGGTTCTCCTCACAGCGGGGGAGGTGTGGAGGGCAGATGACTCCACAGCATCTGGGATGTGCTGGACACATGCATGAGAGATTTTACAAATATGCATGGATGGTAATGAGCTCGTCGCCCATGTAGCAGCAGTGTTCCACCCTCAGCTCATGTCACAGTTGTGTTTAAGGTAAACAGACTTCAAATGAAATTTTAGATCTCAAATATGAACACATTAAACCAAACTATATGCACGGGGAGGTGAAGACATGTACAAAACAAAAATATGTTTTATATATATAATATATGTGTTCATTTTAATTTTGTGTTTTTTTGTAATTCAGGTGGACCAACCACCCAATTGTAACCAAAACTCTTTTTTGCTGTAAATTCTCAGTTGTATTAATCTGTTAAAATTGATTAATAATCATGTTGTAAGAGAGCCATAACGTCTTGTACATTATGAAAAGTTGGTAACACTTCATTTTTCAGGTTTGTAATTTCTGAATAATTTTGAAATGTTTGTAGGATGTTTCTTATGAAATATATAATTGTAACTAAGTAAAAACAGTCTTTAATTCAATAGGATTCATTTGGGCTCAATTGCTAATTGTCACCCACAGAAGGTCAGCTAACAAAAAAAAGATTTAAAATTTGTCTAACAAACGTACAGTTTTACATATAACATTGAGATAAATGTTGGAAATGATAAATGAATGACTAGACAAACTTTACTTAAGAAAATCAAATGATAATATTTTTGCTTTTGTTTACTTTCATTTTTAGTGTCTGTGTCTATGTTATATTGTGTAAAGATAATAAGATAATAGATGATCCTTGCAACCCTTAAAGGAAAAGTTTGACATTTTTGTAAAAACTACTGTACATACTGTCTGTTTGTTCTATAATCTCTATACTATGTGGGCAGATTGAAGCATGTACAAAGTAAATGAAGGTGCAAATGAATGTCTTTTTGTCTCATTTCAGATTATTACCAGAGCCATAACTAAGCAGTTTCACAATCAGTAATACTTACTGCACACAGAGGAAGTGTTAAATGTTTTAAACGTATTATACTCATGTACAGAAAATGGCCTGACTGATATTATTATATTATTGGATTATTTTTACTGAATTTACTGCATTAATGTTTGAGAAGCAGAGTCTAGGTCAAGCGTGTCAAACTCATTTTATTTCATAGGCCACATTTGAGCTCAAGTGAGCTGGACCAGTAAAACCACTTCATAATGACCTATAAATAACACTGCTAAATTGCTTCTTTCTTTTGGAGTAAAGTACTTTCTGAAAACATTCCCAATTAATAAACTAGCCATTTATTTAACAAAAGAAAAAGAAAAAAAGCAAATCATGTGCAAATTCAACAACTTCTTACTCATTCAGTCTCTGTCATTACACATGTATTTCAGTTTACAAATCACTGAGGATCTACAAAAGGACAAAACGTAGTCACGTGTATTTTGAGCTGAACAGTCATACAGAATTTTACCCCCTTCTTTATCAGGTGGACAAATCAAGAATAGCAGTGCATTTTATTAACAAAAAAAATGTTAATTAAAATTAATGACATCTCTGCAATTTTCATCCAGCTGTCCATTTTTTTTTACTTAAAAACATTTATTTGAGCTGGAGCTGTTAGTTAAGTGTTATGGTCAAATGTTCTATCAACTATCAACTGAAACTTTTGAAAGCAAGAAAATCCAGGATTGTGGTCGAGGCCGGTCAGTCTAAAGTCCATTATTATTTATTTATTATTATTATTTCTAATTCTGTGTCTCGTTAGTGTATGGACTCAGACAAGTCTCTCAACCAGCAGTCTTTGGTCTCCACCAAAACCATTTGGCTTGAAAACAATGTAAAGCCTTCCTGCCCAGCATCTCTGGCTGCTCTTAAAGCGTACAGGATAGCCAAACAAAAGCAAAAAGCCTGCCTCTGCAAAACTGTTTCAAAAATTCTCATTTTAATACTGCAGCCTGTATATGACCCACATCAACAAGATGACACTTTCTATATAGTTATTCTATAACTATAAATTTATTCTGCTTAATGCCTTAATGTCTTCCTGTAGCTGCTTTAATTGTTATTAGTTCATGTCAGCAGCAGAAGGAAAACAGCAGAGGTGAACACAGAAATAAGAACATTGTTCATCGTTTTTCATTGTTTTAATCTACTTATTTAGGGACTCCTTCAGACCATGTGGCCTATCAGATCTCAAACTGTAGCAGGTCCGGTGTTCACAACTATTTTAGCTAATGCTGTTGTTGCGGAGATAAAGTCAACATTATCTTTAAAATGCTATCAAAATGCTAATCAAAACTAGCTATTATCTGAGCTTTAATTTCATTTAAATCATGCATGCATACACAGAATACAGACAGATGCGGACAGACCAGACCAGAACGTGTGTTGTGTAGGAATTGCCAGATTGCTGATCAAACAGAGGATTACATCTGTATGTATGTGTGGTGCGAATATAAGTGGATGTGTCAGCGAATGATGGATGACCAGGGGAATGTGCTGCATCCCTGCAGTCTTATACAACCGGCCCAATCCCCCATCCATCTGAGCCTGCCCCAGCTACCTCATCTGTCAGGGAAAAGCCATTTTCTGTGCAGCGGTGCATGGTGCTTAAGGTTATTCCATTTCTTTATTACAAACCGGGATGTAGTCCTCCCAGTATACCATACACCAGTCCAAATACTCACCAGCTGCTTCATAAAACACCTTTAATCAAGCTTTGAGTGGAGACTGAGTGTTTATGGTTTTTTTTACCTCCTTTATGGCTCTAAGGCAATTATGCCTGAACGATAGAATAAAAGAATGAAAACAGACTGAAATCAGACGTTTCTCAATGAATTCATAAAACCAACATCTCCCCTTTACCATTCACTCACAATTAACATAAAGAAAGTGATGCATTATGAGATAAAATTGCACAATAATATGTCAGGGTGCATGTTGTGTCTCCAATCTCTGTGGGGTTAATATGAGATGGGTCATGTTTAGAGACTGTGCTGTGCTCAGGGAAGCCACACAGGGAGACAAAGACAGGGCCACCGTCATCATTAATCTTAGTCAGTGGGCAAGGCTGGCCCAATCTGCATGACCAGGGCAGTGACAAATGCCACTATTGGACTGGGGCGTCGCATCTCCCTGGCTTCATTTCCCGTTAATGTCACATCCATCACGGCCGGCCCTGTCCTGCCATGTCGGAGGAGATGAGACTGGTCATGGGTAAGAATTAATTGGAAGGACAAGAGCGAGTCTATAGGGTGGAGCCAGAGTCTGGGCACAGGAGGAATCCCCAACTTTCAGAGGAGGGAAGTTTATTTTGACAGTAAAAATGATTTTAATAGATTACATTTTTTTAATGTCACTCTTAGTTCATGTTGTAAATGGCAGATATATATTTAGAAGTACAATACATTCTCCAAATAATGCAAAGACTTGAGATGAAAAGGTTGCAAAGTAATGAGACTATTGCTCTTCTTCTCCCACTCTCTAAATGGTAACACGTCTTTGTGTGTGATTTACTCTGGATGGACTTAGTTCAGGCAGAGCTCAGTGACGTACTACTGCCCTCTGGTGATAAATCCTGCCTTGACTAATATGTGTAACCCAACACAGTTTCATCACTGGGTGTCTCCATTCCAGCACTAGAGTTAACTCCTATTATTCATTTCACTAATGTCTACTGTATTACAGGAATATCATAAGAACGATTAAAAAAGTTAAAAGATATCATTGTACTGTAAAAAAAAAAAAAAAAAAAAAAAAATTACCAACCTTTACTTGCCAGAGAAGACAGTTGATATTAAACAAGCCAAGTTATGCTCAACAAGAACTAATTTTGTCTTTAGATGTTCAGAATGACACTCAAAGGTGTGATGAAAAGCCTCATCAATCTGGCCCAAAAAGTCTCAAAATAATAATAATAATAATAATAATAATAATAATATTTTGCTTCATCTCTCTTGTGCCATTCAAAATTCAAAATCAGATCAATTCAACTCTGCTGAAAATGTACTCTTAAAACTCTTAAAATTAAATGAATCCAGCAAAGACCCCCAAAATGACAGGAGCTGTGGGTTTAAATTTGGTTAGTTCATGCTCAGAAAATCATCTGAGAGATCACAAAGGTAGTTTTAAGCTGTTTATAAGATTCTAGAAAAGTATCTGTGGAGTGGTAGACCAAGGTGGTGGTCCCGATTTTCAAAAAAAAGGGGACCGGAGGCTGTGCTCCAATTATTGGTGTATCACACTGCTCAGATGGATGGATGGATGGATGGATGGATGGATGGATGGATGGAGGAACATTCGGCAGTTGTTTCCAGAATAGCTACAGGTACGTACAGTATAATGGGAGTTGTTGGAAAGGGCAAAAATGGACCAATCATGAATCCTTTCTTAACTTCTCTCTCCAGTAATGCATCATCAATCTCAGAGTCCTTCATAGCAGATTGTAAATTATTGCAAACAAATAACCCATCCTAATCAAACCAGCTACCCTTCAACCAGTCCAGAGGCCTGTACCACGAAGCAGGATTGCCGGTTTAGCGAGGTAACTTCAGGGTTAACCCTGGCTTTCCCGTACGACGAAGTTGGATTCATTCTTAGACAGGTAAGTTACCATGGTAACTTACTCTGAACGGCTAACCTGCTCCGGGTCAGAGTAGCTTTCAGGATTGATCTGAACCCAATAAAAAGCTCCACCCACTGGCCAATCAGCTGTTCAGGAAACAATGGCGTGCCCTTTCATTGAAGACCCGATTGGCTGCAGGGGTGTACTCCAGGGCAGGACCTCCAATGCCCGTCTGCCCCCGCTGATTCTTCTTTTTGTTTGCTGTAACAGTGTAAATGAGAAGGGGAAATGTTACACTGAACCTGCACCCGTGGGGGATTAACGGCAAACCGCCAGAGGTTTAAAAAAAAAAAAAAAAACTAGGATGAAGGATGTAATGTTACTGTGAAATGGAACATTGATCATGTATATCCCTTTCTGCCTGGTAGAGCAGAGAGTCTGTATGAGAGTGAAACAGAAATGCGAGTTGAGTCATCACAGGAAGTTTAATTGTTTAAGTAGGAAAGACATTGAGGTATTTCTGTACATTTAGGGCTGCATGGTGTTTGAGGGCTTTCAGTTTTTTTTTTAAAGAAGAGTATATTTTTGCCATTTGTCCCCGCTAAGTTCTGACACAGCTCAAAATCAGGATGATTTCACTCAGACTAACAACTTCTTGTATTAATATGATGTAACTGTGGCATCAGCTTCCAGCTTTATTGTAGCCCATACCTTATGGAATTAAAAAGTCCAACTTACCAGATGAAATGATGTTTTTGTGTTTTGTTTTTATCTGCGCCCAAGTCCTTTTCACTCCCGACGGGTTACATCTGGGGGATGAGACTAATGTCATACACGCGATTCATATGCAGCACAGTGATTGGGATGCATGGCTGTGTTAAATGTATACTGACACTGATGTGTAACTTACGCATTTACGCAATCAGCAATCCTTTGCCACGCCATTTGGCGTCTCTTTGATGCTGCCACCGTGTTTGATTTTTCCGTGAGGTTTGGTTTTTCATCCTCGTATTTCTTTAGAATTAGTTTGTGCTCCTCACAGGAGAAGTAGGGTGTCCTTCCGTCTGCGCTCATGATTGCGATTGGTCTGCTGCCTTGAACCCGCCCCTTTATACGTGCGCGTTCACAGATTCATGATCAGTCAAACCTGGGCGGAGTTAGCGAGTTGATAACCAGCTTCGTGGTACCGCTGATCGTGACTGCCATTGTTGTGGATAGGTTCAGCTGGATAGGCTGGGAGTAACCCCGGGTAGGCTGAGCTCGCTTTGTGGTACAGGCCTCTGTAATTAAAAAAATGACAGCAGGTTGATGTTTTATGTTTTTATTGATTTGATTTGAACTATAACACATATGAGTAATATTTTTACTTAATGTTTGGTATGCACCAAAAACACCAAGCCAAATTCCTTCTATGTGTAAACCTACTTGGCAATAAACCTAATTCTGATTCTAATAAGCAAAATCACCTTTTGGGGCCTTGGGTGGATGGCCTATAGCTCCAGATTTTGGGCACAGTTTGAAATACTTCCTTATAAGAGCCATAATGACTACTGACCAGTCCAGTCTCTGGCTGAACCTCTGCATGTACATGTCAACATTTGCAGAGAATAACTTATAGTATTCATGAATTTGTAGATCTCTGTAGATCATAGTCAGATCAGAAATGATGGCTTGATGGGTGTCCAGCTCAGCCTCACAACTGCAAATGATGTGTAACCACTCAGGCCCACATCTATCTTCTTCGCCCGCAAATTGATCTGAGACCAGCTGAGAATTTCTGCACAAATTGTCCAAAAACGTCTCAGCATCTCACCATCTCAACTCTTCTGCATTTCCTTACTTGGGTCTTCGTTTTCAATGTACTGACATAGTATTGTGTGGATGAGCGGTTTGCTAATGTGTTGTGAACAGAGTGCCATGTGGTGGTGGGGTTATGGTACGTGTAGGCATGATACTGAGGCCTGGTACTGTGACCAGTGTTTGATGACGGAATCTGATTGTGACTGCATATGAGATATAAAGTCAGTAATGCAGACACTCTTAAAGTCCATGTAGAGATATTATGGGAATATTAAAGTCATATTTTTGGGTTAAGGACATAAAAGTGACATCTTCTACTTGACTGTCTTCTAGCCACAGAAATATCAAATGCACAGTCCACTGCTAGACATTGACACATGTATGATCTGAATGGAATTGACATGCTCATCCTGTGACAAATGGGAATAATGTGCTTCCATCATCACACACTGCAGCCGAGTGAGGTGAGTGCTGTTTCAGAAGGCAAGTGGATGAAGGCCGCAGCCAGAGGAGAGCGCTGACAGCAGTCTGATAACAGGCCACTTCTGAATGATTCAATCAGGCAGTTCAGCCCCTCAGCCAAGTGCCAAGACGTGCCCATCCCTGTGTGTTACACAGATTAGCTGCATACGCATGATGAGGGATGAAGGAATTTGTCATCATTTACATCATTCCACAGAGATGGAGCTGTGGCCAGTGATGGGTCCAGGGCCTGTCATGTCCCACGGGCAGTTTGCAGAGGGAGTGTGGAACCATCTTTTTTCTCCACTGTAAACAAAAATCTCACTTTCAATTTGCAGAAAAGAAACATAGGAAAGAAACATAAATTGTGCCACCACATGATGTTTTGGTTGCTTGCTGTCAAATATTCCTAAATTTAAATACAGCAACACTTTAAACAGATAGTGTTGTTTATACGAGAGAACTGGTAAATCCCATCTCATCCATTTCATTAAAAAGCACAAAGTCTAATGAGGACAATAAAAGACTGTATGAACATTTACAGGATATATTAAAAATTGGTATATTCTTTTTGCTAAAACAAGGTCTGGCCTTTTGAGAGAGCTTTCTTACCCTATATTAATATTTGATTTCAGTATCCCCTTGCAAGATTTAGTGTAAAAATGTACAAACAGTGACATGAAAGAGTATTCAGTTCTCTCACAGGTTTCATCACTTACTTTAAAGTCATTAGACACTGCCTGTTTTACAATATCCAGTAATGGAAACGCAACAACTGCTTTTATGAATTATGTGCTGGAACTGTGCACAGAGGAAGTGATGTTTTTAGAATAATAATATGACATTGTGTTCTCCACTAAAAAAAAAAAGTCTTATACTCTTACATCTCATCATTCTCCTTTACTGAAAAATGTTCAAATATTGTTCATTATTTGATGATGATGATGATGATGATGATGATCCAGACTGGTGATGGATGAATTATTTGTTTAGTTTTCTGACTTGCATTATTGGTATATTTGATTACAATTTACAGAAGCAATTTGGACTTATTAAAACCACTATACTTTATTATTTTAAACATATGATATTTTTACTATATATGCATCTTGGTTTCACCTTCATGTTTGTACACATTGAGCACATTCCCTGTGTGCATTAACAATAAATAAATGAATAAATAAATAATGTTCCATATCACAGTGAAGTATTTATATATAAAACACTTTTTTGACTTCATGCTGTTCTACAGAAAGACACCTGGATAACAGTGGACCTTTCCTTTACACTTGGACTGTCATTGTCAATTCATTTTTAACTTTCATCGTGTGCTTTGTCTCTTTTTAGCTAAATTAATTACAGACAACAATTTGTAGTTATTCGTGTATGTAGGGAGAGCACAATAAAAAACATGATTTAGGAAAATTGAAATATTATCTCAACAGAGCAACCCAACGCAGCAGTTTGATTGCCTGGAGAGCACAAACATTTAATTTAATTAAACACATAAAACATCGTCATAGTTTCTCTGAGCGTGCAGGACTCTACTGGGGGCATGAACAGCATTCTTCTAAAGCATATTCCTTCATTTGGTGATGATGATCTCAAACCTCCTGTGGGTGATAAATAATTCACATCATCACAGAGGCATTGGAACTGGACCTGTGTGTATTCTGTGCTTCCATAGTTTCACCACAAGGTGCCATCATTTTCCTGCTGTGGGATTTACTCATGGTCGGCACAGACAGAGCGATATTTTTGTGTGTGTGCCTGTGCTGATGTAGAATGATGATGATGATGATGATGATGATGATGATGATGATGATGTTTTGCTTTGTTCACCTGCACAAGGATTACATGGGTTGCTATTACACATTAAATCTTCCCAGATTATTGTGGCTCAGAGCTGATAATACCTTTTTATTGTAAAGAGAGGGCAGCTTTTTAACTCTGTAGCTGTGGCTGCACATGCTGCCTCACTGCTCTTTCTGTAAGTGTACCAGCTCCCTGCTATGAGGACTGAGCTGGGATTAATTCATTGTGAACATCTAAATTAAAACATCTCTTAATTTGAAGTTTGGTCCTTACAAGAGCTCTCACACACGAAAGCCTAATTTCAGCATCACGCTCAGTGATGATCAAATGTTTGTAGTCCATAATCAGGACATGATTATGTTACTGTGTGTACTCCTCATCTGTCTGCCTGTCTGTGTGTCTGGTTGTCTAATAATCATCTTATCACCTTGATGAAATTAATTTCTCTGTTTGCCCTTGATGTTTCTTACCTCAGCAAAGGATTTTGCCCTGACTGTGAGTCTGAGCCGGGCAGCTCCCCAACTCATCACAACTGCAGATTTTGTAGGTCAGTGCATGATTACTGGGTAATTTCATCTGTGACATTGCTTTGGTGTATGTAGACATGAGACCTAATCCTAGGAGCACCTCCCCTGACCTGTGCACCTCTTTCTTTGATTGGGTTAGACAGCCATGAATCTACACCACACTCACTGTGCGGGGTTCATGATGTGGAGCAGGGAAACAAACAGAGCCCTTCATCCTCACAATCCCACAGCTGAGCTCAAATGCAACAGCCAACAGACCAATTTCTAACATGACAGACGAGTTACAGTTTCTTCAAAGTAATCTGTTTCTGTTCTCACATTTTGAAGGCAGAGATGAGAACTGAACCTGGATCTTCTAAACTCAGAACAGCTTGTCAGAGAACAGCTAGAATATTGTCTTTCCTATTCTGGTACATATTTGATTACATAACTAACTAAATATAGATTTAATTGAGCTACTGTAGTCATATTAAGAAACTATTAATAACCCTAACTTCCTAAGACTTCACAGTCAGACAGGATCAATGCACATGCACAATTATCAAATAGTACTAGGTAAGAAGTGTTAAGTAGCAAATGTTGCAGAGGTTACAACATGTTGTAACATGACCAGTATTTAGCAGATGTGTTTAGTAACTGAAATACATAGGTGGAGGTAAAAATGATGAGAAAACACTCTGCCAATATTCAAACATGATGAATGTCAGTCACACAAAATTGAGGTCAGAAAGGGTAAACATGGTGTGTCCTCCATGAACTTCTGAAACATGCCTCTTAGGTGTTGTGATGACTGATGCTGAGGTAGCATCAAGGAGCAGGTAAATCTCATGCCAGCCTGAAGAGTCCACCATAGCACTACATACACCACTGAAAGATGCCTGTTACACAGTGGACCTACGGCAGGTCCGGAACTGGATGCAGCTGTGATTTTGTACTGTTACACAGAACATGACTGCTGTCGATGTACCATTGAGAATGTGGACTGTGTGCACTGTGACACTGCAGGGCAGCTGCTCTAATGTTGGTCCATTCATCCTATAGATAGCAGGTCAGCCAGCTTACATGACAGTCATGTAATTCAGCTTTCAGGGGTTACAAAGTTATGAAATAGTATTTCAGTCAGAGACACTTCCATGAAGGAGTTGACCATTTGCAGAAACTGTTTGCAGAAACTAGATTTGGCTGCTGCGTTTGAGCCAGAGATGAAGATGCTGCTGAGAGAGCAAATCTCCTTTATCATACACACATTAACATGAATCTTCGTTAAATCAATAATAGAAGAAATATCACATCAGGTGGAGGTTGAAGTGGTGGAGGGATCTGCAGTGGGTCAGTGTAGTCTGGGAGGACTTGGGCAGGTTGATGCATTCGGAATGAACTGCCGAGGTCAGTATTAACAGCATTGCTCGGTGTTAAGGAGGAGGGCGGATCAAGGAGGTTGTTTTGAGGTTGGAGAAGGAAGACTGAATTTTAGACTGAAAGAAAGCTTTTAGCTGCAGTCAGAGAGCGATATTAGAAGAACAACTGAGATGTTAACTCCTGTCTGGATGATGAAATCACCAAGAAGTACTAGCAGGTAGGGCCATCTTCAGGAATGTTTAATAGGAGGACATTCCCTCTAAGAAAAAAGAAAAAACATGCGTCTCATTTATTTATTTGAGCTTTGTGTGAGTTTACTCTGTTGTTGACCTAGCTGTGAGGTGAATTCAGTGTCTGGATGCAGACGGGAGGAGCAGCACTCAGGTCTCTGGTCATTAGTCTTGCTAGCCTGCAAGATGCTTCTAAAAAAGGCTCAGACTGTTGGGGAAAACGCAGGATCATGTTTTTATTATGAGCTCAGAAAAAATGTCACTCAACCATCGGTGGGCAGCGATGTGAGTTCAGATGGAGTGCAGGTCTCAGCTGTGTGTGTGTGTGTGTGTGTGTGTGTGTGTGTGTGTGTGTGTGTGTCTGTGTGTTTTTCAGCGTGCCAAACAGTTTGACACTTTGCTCACATCCCTGCTATAATCTGTTTGTATGTTTGCAAGACAATCAGAACCTGCTTCACTGGTAAAGAATGTTTTACTTTGCTCTAAAGAACAATTCACAGCAAGATAGCACAGCTAAAAACAATTACGAGAAAGATGAACAAAGAAAGGTCAAATAAACAGAATAACTGAAAGCAGACATCTGGGTACATTTTGAATTTTAAAAACTTAAATGGACAACACTTACACTGTGTGTGAAACCACATTAGCCACTTTCAGCATCTGCCACCATAAAGAATACAGTGAGTAGCTAATCAGCCAAGAATTGAGGAGGCGCTGTCAACTTGAATGCATGTTAATGCATGTTACTAACTAAACTTCTTCCCCGGAGTTTCTGCGCTCTCTCGTCCAGCAGGTTCTCATGGATCGTGGCTGCTGCTGTGGTCCTGCACAACGTCCACTACATATATTATTACTGTCATTATTGTTACCATATCTCCATTACAGTTTATAGTTAGTTAATGATTTGCTGCTGCTGTGCATCTGTGTCTCTCTATCTATCTCTGTTTGTCTATTTATAGACTGTAATCTGATTTTTGAAAAGCACTTTATGAATAAAAAGGGAATCGAGATTTATCTGACCATTTGTACAGATTGATGAAGTAGCCACGTGTAGTAAAATAGGAAATTAAGAGATGCATTGAGAATTGTTGACATGTGAATCTTAATTGAATTGTGAGAGCAGTGAAGATTGGCGCCTCTCTTCATTATCTGTCCAAACTACTCTGGATAGATAATGGATGAGGATGAACTCTTCAAGGCCGAAAGCTTAACGTGGATCAGGACTTTTATGTTTGGTTAGTTTAGTTAGTTAAGTTGTTGCCCTCAATTTATTATATTATTGCCAAAACAGTTTGTGCTGGTTATGTTTTAGGTCAAACAGGAGTTCCATAATGGAGAGATCCAATTAATTGTGTTTACTCTAATTGAGGCAGCAGATACTCTGAATGTGTTATTCACTTTTTGCCCACCAAGAGTCACTGCTTCCAACAGGGACAATGTAACAACATGAAAATAAAAATAGCAAGTACACTGAAACAAGATCACATGGTTACATGACGTCTGCAGTAATTACCTCATCCACTTCAGGGTTGTTGCACTTTGTAACATACACTTAAATCTTTAAAAGAAAGATTCCCTTTGCTTTTTTCCAACCTCTGTTCTCTGACCTTCTCTGTAAGTTTACCGTTTGATCTGTTGATGTCCTCTTTACAATTTCCCCATGCCCATTCAACGTGCTGAGTGTAAGCACCACTGCAGGGAAGATCAAAAGTCTCTGGTAGTGAATGTAACTATTATGTGATAATCTGCACACCAGCACTTATTGGGAGCAAATGTCTTCTGGATCGATTTCTGTGTGCTAGCTGTGTCTGTACTAAAAATAAGAGAAATGTCATGTTAAAGGCAGTCCACCAAAAAAGTTAGACTTACACAATTTGCTCTTCTATTTGTACAAAAGCTCTTCTTCTTCCACGGTGCATTTCCTGTCTTCTCTGCAGTCGTTTGACTGCTTCACTGCAGATTTCTTGGAAATGTAGTCAACCTGCTCATCCATGATGGAAATGGGTTTGTGTGGTCTGAAGAATATTGAGCCCTCTCTGACAGACCTCTAATACTCCTGACCCTGTGGTTTTCCTCTCCACAGCTCCTGTAACATACACTGTAACATAATCTGTAAATATCCAAGATCACATATTATCATATTATGGATCATTGTATTTCTTTCATTAAATTATTTATTTACTTTTTTAGGTTATACATGGCAAAACAATATTATCAACTTACAGTGAGCAGCAGTAGTGACATGTTGAGTTTTAAGTAACGTGAAAACACTTTAGTTTACTTACAACCATATTGAATGACATTACAGCACATTTTGTACATGCTGGACAATATTCTAAAGGCCTTTCCTTATAAGGTCAATTCCATTCAGATTGGGTCCAGATCAACATGGATGTAAACCCCAAATTTAGTGCGGTTTTCATCATGCTAGCATATGCCTCCTTGGATTCTCTCCTCCTGTGAGCTGGAAATTGTTCCCCCTCAGCCATTATGGAGCTTCTTCCTAATGTACCTCAAAGAGACAAGTAGCAAGAAGAGAGGAGGCTTCTGGAGGAGCACAAGTATATCCCATGAGGGTGTCTTTTATCAAGTGGCATGGGCGTGATGTAAAAAATCTCCACATGTGACATACAGGGTCTAGTTGCATGTTTGGCATGACTGACTGACCTAACTGACACGCTTATCCTGAACTGAAAATTCAGTCATTAATATTTTAGGTGAAACAAGGTGTTGAAAGAAGATGTTGAAACTGACATAACAAATTATCGGACAAGTCAAATACATAAATTTATCTGTATACATTTACAAGTAATACTGTACGTATAAATTTGTGATAAAAATTGTAAAAAGAAGCTCAGTTCAGATCAGTTTGCAAAAAGTAGCATGTGCTGTATCTCGCATCTTAATACCAGATTCAATAGAAATAAGAACTGCCCTTACATGAGAACAGGATTCTGACAATCTGTAAATAGAATGAACACAATTTTTCATCAACCTCAAATGTAAAATTGTATTTTGCAGTTCATCTGTGGCAACCTGCTACTTGTTGCTAATGTTAGGTTAATCCACAGGACAACAAAAAAAGTCATTCACCCTGCAGAAAAAACAGAAACTGCTTTTGACTTACTTAAATATCTGTGTCTGTAGTGGCACACTGTTCACCCCTGAGTCAATGAGGTGCATAGAAATTGGTGTTTTACTCTTATTGATATATATCCTTGCTAAATCAGTTACCATGAGCAGTGTATTAATGGGCTTACTGTTAAAATACTACAGGTCGTCCTATATGTGGAAACAAAGCAAGGCAGTTAAAGAGATTACTTTCTAGAACCAAGTTTATCCAATTCACCTCACCCTACTCTATACAACACAAGTCAAAGCCGACTTCCCTCTACAACATCCACCTTTAACTTCACTGATGTGCCTTCATCAGCAACAAAGGTGGAGTGTGTTGTGATACAATATGTGGTGTTCAGTTCAACTTTACTTGTGCCTCATTTGTTCACCATATCCATAATGAACCATGCAGTTGGAAAAGAGGGGCTGGCAATGCTGTACTTATTTAAATAAATACATACTACTTCCACAGAACCGCAGCAGCTGCAGTGTTAGTAGACTTCAGCCAGAGACGCTGTGCAGGAACTGACTTGAAAGCAGATAGCAGATGTTAGATTTGTAATAATAGAGGTTTCTTACCAGCAAACCAGGACTGACTAATCTCATATTATAGGTTCACACAGCTGGGAGTTCACTGGCCCGCCTTTGTCTACAGAACAATTAAGCATGAGGTCTCAGCCGCCAATTAAAGAGGGCTCTTCATCATGGTAACAATAAGTACTGTATGTGGTTAACATTTTGAAACTGGTTTAGGAAAACATCATGTTTTGCATAAGTAATGTAAGTTAAATAAATGACAAAATAAAGTAGGACGATGAAATACACTTTCCACAAACACAAAATAATCTGACACAAATATGAAATAGATCTCCAAATACATAAACAAATGGCACCAATAAAAACTAGTTCTACACTTGTTAAAGACAAATTTTCTGTTAGACCCAGTGAAAATCCAGTTGTATCACATCTACATCTTTCATGCAAAGGTAATATTCACACTCATAGACCTCAGTAAATACATCTTATTATGTTATTATAAAGCTATTATTTTTTATCATTTAACATGTACTTGAACGTTTAAATAGAAACAAAGAAGAAGAAGAAGAAGAAGAAGAAGATGTTAGAGTGGTGGGCTGCCATGTAGTGCCTTGGGAGCAGTTATGGATTTGGTGGCTTGCTCAAGGGCACCTCAGTACTCAGGATGTGAACTGGCCTCTCCAACTTTCAGTACACACTGGATTACAACTACTACTTCTGCTGCTACTAACAACACTATTTTTTCTTCTGGTACCATTACATTACATCTTATTGTGTTACTACGACTACCAACTGTTAGTTTATATTTATATTTATCAATATATTGAGCTGTTAGATATTCATATATCAGAATCTTCAGTTTGTTGTTAATTGATGTGTGAAAAATGCTATTGCTGCTATTAATAATCATAGTCATAACTGTGACAGAACTCTGATTATATGCTGATCAGCACTTTTTGCAGCTCAGCACATCACGATCATCTCACCCGGACCACAGCGGTCCATGGGTGGATGGTGCTCTGGACAGACGTGGGCTCCATGGCCTCTCCAACACACCGAACCCTGTGCGTGTGACGCAAAGAAGTCTACTTAAAGCAGGATTAGCGTTGAGCGGCACAGTGTACTCCCCACTGCGCTCCCTCTCTCTCTCTCACACACACACACACAACCCGCCTTCCGTGCGCACACGAGCCGACACAGCCGCTCAGGAGGACTCTCTACCAATCAGCGCGTGCAGGACAGGAACGCTCAGGCTTCCCACAGAGCAGCACAGTGGGAGACACGCACACACACATGTCCACGCATTTACTGGATTTTGTCGGAGTTCTCGGACACATACAAGGAGAACTGTAAAATCCTTTTCGTCTGAATTATTTGTGCGTGATCTTCTCCGAATGAACAATCATGGGGGAGTGGACCATATTAGAGCGTCTCTTGGAGGCGGCTGTTCAGCAGCACTCTACTATGATCGGAAGGTAAGAGTTGTGAAAAAGAAAAGTAAAGAAAAGAACAGGTCGTTCTTGAGGAGGTGAAGAGTTTTAGAGTCGAGGTCAAACTGAAGAAGAGCAGTGTGGTTACTCATACCAAAACATTGTAAAACACGTTAAAGGAAATAGGTGCTTTCATGTTTGATCATTTTAAGGGCGATTGATTATTAGTATAATCTGATGAAAGAGACTACAACAGGAGAGCCACGGGTTAGACTGACGCTTGATTTCAGTGGACAGCTCCCACGAACACCTGCCGTGATCTGCTGTCCCCTTACACCCAAACTCACATTACAAATATATGGAGCCAAGTATAAGCAGCGTGATCATTAATGTTTAATAAATCATTAATGCTTTAAAGATCAATTATAATCCATTAATCAGACATACTTTAGCCAGCCAAGAACACAAGACTTAGTTAATGATTAATTAACTATTGCTCAGTAATGATTTGCTTCATTTTCCCAGATCATCATCTGTTCATGTCTCACATGAAAACTGTATAGATACATGCATTGCATTCAGTGGACACATGGCTATATATGCACATCCATGCCCCCACATATATATGACATAATGTTCACATGTATATGTAGACTATATGTACACACATTCATATATACTGTACGATTAAATATTTATCAGTTACAAAGTTGTACTCCTTTTATAAAGTGAGGTTATGCTCACTCTGCAGAAGAAATAAACACAGGTTTATTTGTGGGATTAAACTTTAATATTATGTATTGCAAAGTATCAGATCACCATTTTGGATTACATCTGTCACTGAAAAACACTCAGTGACAGCAAGAGATTTGTTTGTGGGTTTGTGTTTTAAATGGATTTTTTCCCTTTGATGTTGGTTTCCCTTTCAATATACTGTATGTGATACAAAAACAATGTACTGATGCTTTATGCCAACTCGACATATTAAAATATAAGATAATGTAATGTCAGCCAGGTGAATGTGGGATGTTATATATTGTTGCAAAAATTTTAGTCCCATATAATCAACAAATCCTAATTATTTTACATTTCAATTCTTCTAGTCATCTTTATTTGTGGTTGTTTTTTCATCATAGGTGTTGCTGTCATAGCAACACCAGCACGCAGTCAGAAAACAACACCTCCAATATGAACAAAAACTGGCCGTGGACAACCCCATGCAAAGCTGGCCATCTGATGGATTGCAGACATTTTAGTCAATAAAGGACGGTTCCTAAACCTTTAGCCTGTGACTCATTAAAACAAAGAGTATAAACAAGTCAAATCATCTCAATTCATTATTACAAAAATGAGCAATGATAAGGAGAAAATCTGAAACCCTGGGTTGGGAACCACTGGCCCCTGACAAAAACTAGGTGTGCACCACTGTATTTCACCAGGCAGCTACAGGTATATTCCTATCCAAAAACAAAACAAAGTTTGTGACATGTTTGCTTCAGTATTAGTTGAACTAATTCTGAGAGATCTGGTTTGAGGCTTGTGCACAAAAAAAAGTGTGTGTTAACTTAATACAACCATGGAAATGTGAATCCAATCCTGTTGTTTTCCCTCAGGATCCTATTGACAGTGGTGGTGATCTTCCGGATTCTGATCGTGGCGATAGTTGGAGAGACTGTGTACAATGACGAGCAGTCCATGTTCGTGTGTAACACCTTACAGCCGGGTTGCAACCAGGCCTGCTATGACAAGGCTTTCCCAATCTCCCACATCAGGTACTGGGTGTTCCAGATCATCATGGTGTGTTGCCCCAGCCTCTGCTTCATCACTTACTCTGTGCACCAGTCTGCCAAGCAGAGGGAGCGGCGCTACTCCACAGTGTACCTTTCCTTGGACAAAGACCAGGACATAAAGCATGACAGCAAGAAGATCAAGAACACCATTGTGAACGGAGTGCTACAGAATACAGAAAACTCCAACAAGGAAGCAGAGCCCGACTGCCTGGATGTCAAGGACATCCCTAGCTCAGCTCTGCGAACTACCAAGTCAAAAATGAGACGGCAGGAGGGCATTTCCAGGTTCTATATCATCCAGGTGGTGTTCAGAAACGCATTAGAGATAGGGTTTCTGGTGGGTCAATACTTTCTGTATGGATTCAACGTTCCCGCGGTGTATGAGTGCGATCGTTACCCTTGCATAAAAGATGTAGAGTGCTACGTTTCCAGGCCGACGGAGAAGACGGTGTTTCTAGTCTTCATGTTTGCGGTCAGTGGCATTTGCGTGGTGTTAAACTTGGCAGAGCTCAACCACCTCGGCTGGAGGAAGATTAAAACCGCTGTGAGAGGAGTGCAGGCCAGGAGGAAGTCCATTTATGAGATCCGGAACAAAGACTTGCCCAGGATGAGTATGCCCAGCTTTGGGCGCACTCAGTCCAGTGACTCTGCATATGTGTAACTGCCTGTTACATACACATGAGGAGGCTGCAGGACAGCTGTACAGAAAGTAGTTATCAAAATCAGCATAACTATTTATGACTGTATAAATTTATAGCTATAACTATTTATTAGTATTTAGTCTTCAAACGAAACAAGTATAACATTCTGAAACTGAGTTGAGGGGATTTTCAGTGGAAGTCAAAATGTTGCAGATTTTGTGTTTCTAGAAAACACCAGAAACCAAGCAGGAGAGTTCTTGGCGATGAAAACAAGCTGTTGTCTCTGTTTCTTTAAGACTGGAAATTTTCTCTAAGATTGCCATTTAATCTGGCTGACATCATAATGAATTTGGCATGGTATCCATCTAATTTATCTTTTATGGAGAGAGAATGAGGACCACGCATTTGTTGGTCTAATTAATGTGGAGAAGGCACTGATGATTTAGAATTAGTGTTTTCTTTTATGTAAAGTGCTTCTCAAGAGGATGAGCTGATACACTACATGGTCAAATGTATGCGGACACCTTAACATTTCATTGAGCATTATGTTTTGCTCCACTCTCATGGTTGCATTCAACCAAAAGCGCACCAATGAGGTCCATACATGTGTTATAAGGCCTGGCTCACAGACAGTTACTCATCCTTACAGAGGTGTTGGATGGGGTTGATGTATTAGCTTTGTGTAGGCCAGTCAAGTTCTTTACTTCAAACTGGGAAAACCATTTCATCATGGAGCTGGCTTTGTGCACAGGGGAATTGTTCTAACAGGAGAGAGACAAACAAACTTTTGGAAGTAACAGCCCAAACTATGAACCACCACAGACCGAAAATACACTGAAGTATACATACTCTTGGCCATATACTGTATCAGATTTGAGTAGTTTAGTAGAGTATATTTTTGCACTAACAAGCCAAATGAACATGCCTATCCGCTCAGAGCTGTGATGTTCTTTCATTCACATTTCACTTGTTCCAATCACTACTTTTACACACAATCTGTGGCAGTTGAAAGGGCATGGCTATTCTTTAGACATCACAGTACAGTACACATTCTGGCAGTATATCTATCATCTCAAACATCTGTCTCTTGGAAATGTCATTGTTTTGGATGCCTGTGCTCGCACCACTGACCTTAACCTAAATGATGGCTCCTTTGCTTTAGCTGAAGGAGGGTGGCTCCTGAAAACCTGCCATCATTTATTTTCTGTCACACCTGAGCGGCCATTTTCTTTCATTTGTGATGTTTCTTGTTTTCATGCCATCAGGTGCCATACATATACATATGTAGAGTAACCATTATCCAGATATATATATATAAAAAAACATGAAATCCCTCTTTGGATTATCATCCTATATTATGTGAAGACCTGGATTAAATTGGTGTGATGTTGTCATTGATTTTAATTTGCAACACAAAGAGCAACCTCATTTCATATTCCAGGGTTATTGATCTGATTTTAATCTGGACTGTCTTGATCTTGAAAACAGGCACTGCTGCTGGTAAAGTGTAATCTAAAGTATGCCACTGTTAAGCAAATATGAAAGCATCTGAAATAAAATGAAAGCCATAAATAAGGGTTGTGTCTGATGCTTTGGTTTATTAGTGCAGCTGGTTACAATCACAAGCTCCCTGTTGGATAGCCTATTCATCGAGAGAAGGGCAAAGAGGATTCTGAATTGAGGTGGACAGCTGCATATTTCTTATTGTTAACAAATCTAATAAAAATATTAAAACTATGTATTAGGCCATCTCACAATACTGTTTGACTTCTCTACTGTAGCTCTCAGCTTAAAGCTTAAAGCTAAAGCTATGTTTTTAATGACGATATAAAACATAATATATCAGGCTTTGCGTACAAAAACAATACTTTTAGTAGTATAATTAAAATTCTGACATAATCCCATTATTTTGAGCTTTTTTATGATATTTAAAAATATGTCATAATCTCTGCTTGAAACAAAGCAACCCAACATCCAAAGGTTTTTATTATTTCTATTTTATGACTCTGGACTACTATTGAAATCCAGTATTCAGTCAAATATTAGACAGACAAAGATTTTCCAGACAAAGTTATATGATAAATTCATGAAGAGGTACTGTTTCATTGCATACCATCAGAAAAAATGCCTCTACCCTTCCAGGAGGCAGGGTTTATATGAACAGGTATATGATTAGATTATAGGTTGTTCATTAGAATGACAGTGCTCTGGATCAAAAATTTAAAACAATATTGTGAATGGACTATCTCTAATTAGTACTTACCTGATGATGAGAGAGTATATGGACTGAGCCAACATTCATTGAGATCTTAAATATACTTACTACTACCATTAGTGTTAGCTGTTGTTGTCAGTGCCTTCCAAGACAACCCATATGACCTTAACTAGCTTTAGGTACAAGGAAGATCTTTAAGCCTCTCTCAGTCTGCCTTTTGTCTGCTCTTTTCTTGATGTGGATTTGCCAGTCATTTCAACTCAATTCAATTCAATTTTATTTATATAGCGCCATATCATAACAAAAGTTATCTCATGACACTTTCCATACAGAGCAGGTCTAGACCGTACTCTTTATAATATTATTTACAGAGACCCAACAGTTCTACCATGAGCAAGCACTTGGCGATGATAGCAAGGAAAAACTTCCTTTTAACAGGCAGAAACCTCTGGCAGACCCAAGCTCATTGGTAGACGGTCATCTACCGCGACTCTACTTCTCGGGTTCAGGAGAGTGATTCAAAAGTCAGAGATGAATATGAAGAATGGAGAATAATCTCAACACTGAGACAGCTTTCAGCCTGGAGGATTGGATTATAAGTTTCTAATATTTCCCACTGCAACCTTGGACACTGGTACACTGGAAACAATACGTCCTGTTAAAATAGTCTTAACCCACATGAGCAGTGTGTGTCCACATCCCCTGTCTGCTCTGTCAACACAGCATCTTCTGTATGCAAAGCTGAGACAGAAGTGAAGACTGCAGCCAGAAGTGATCCACTGTGACAAGCCTTGATCTGACGTTAGAGCTTTGTTCTCACTAAACTTTTACTTTTGCTGAAACATTTGAATATTTAGCAGTTCACTGAGTTCAGAGTAGAACAGACTGACTTTTATTTTTATCCCAGATCAAAAAAAGTTTCCAATGCTGAGGATTAATATACTGTTCTGTTGTGTTGTACCTTTCTTCTCTAGGATTCTCTAGTTACTCGGTGTTACTCTGTGTAAGGACAGCTCACATTAAGCAATCTGATAACAGACTTTAAAGCAGGAGGGAACTTCACATGGCTCCATTGCAAATCTGTGTCCAGGTTGGACCAGTGTCCAAGCTGTGTGCCTGTCTCTCCCTTTCTCTTAGCCTAGTTTCTCCTCCTCATTGTAGTGGAGAGGAGCTCCATCTGTTTGGCAGCACCTGGAAATGTATTTCTTAGGATTATTTTACTTTCGGTTGTAGGGATAGGGTGTGTTCTATGATGTAAAGATTGTAAAGCCCACTGAGGTAAGGCTACATGCTAAGACTTTATCATACAGGAAACATTTTCATTATATTTGTATAAATGTATGTATAATATAATACAATATTATAAAGAGTACGGTCTAGACCTGATCTGCATGAAGTGTCATGAGATAACCTTTGTTATGATATGGCACTACATAAATAAAATTGAAATTAAAAAAAAAAATGTTTTCATTAGTCTGGCCCTTAGTTCTATCACTTTATGATTACATTGTACTAAATCCCAAAAAAGGCCTGTAGCAGCAGAACTAAGGGATGGTTCAGGACTCACCTGACTATAAGCTAACTATACTAGGCTGTGGCTCAGAGGTAGAGCGGGTCGTCCAGTAATCAGATGATCGGCGGTTTGATCCCCGGCTCCTCCAGTCTGCATGTCGAAGTGTCCTTGGGCAAGATACTGAACCCCAAATTGCTCCTGAAGGCTGTGCCATCGGTGTGTGAATGTGTGTGAATGGTTAGCTCCTCAAACTGCTGAGCAGTTGGCACCTTGCATGGCAGCAAATGCCATCAGTGTATGAATGTGTGTGAAAGTGTGAATGAGATATGTAGTGTAAAAGAGCTTTGAGTGGTCGGAAGACTAGACAGGCGCTATGTAAGCACAGTCCATTTACCATTTACCATCTATAAGCTGCATCAAGAAGGAAAGTTCTAAGCATACGCTTTCATGTGGAGAGTGTCTGTCTCCAGAACCCAAACTGGGAGCTGGTTCCATAGAAGAGGAGCCTGGTACCCTGGTAAGGAACCCTGCATTCTGAGTGTTCTGCAGTGTTCTGTGGTCATTAAATTGGCAATCTACTTATGAAATTGTAGCAGAAACTAAGATTACAGTTCCAGACCAGTGTTATAAAGGGTTTAGGGGCTTGTTAAATCATGAATCATCGTCCATAGAACGTGAATATTGATATCCAGAATGTAGATTAGGACAACAACACTCAACCTCCTCCAGTATGTACTGCTGATGTGTCCTTCAATATGGCACCCAAGCCTCCACTGCTCCAGTGAAGCCCTTTACTGCCCAAGTGCCCCTGTAACTGCACACTGAATCAATAAAGCAATAAATCAGCATGAGCCATGCACAGTTTAAGAACTCGGGAATGCCATCAAACTAGACTCTTTACATTTCCTTTTTATTAAATCATGCTTTTAAGAATTATATTTGCAATCATAATGTAAGAGCAGAGGCAGACAGCATCAGGCTATATGACCAGAGCACAAACATCCCTCCTTTCAGGGCCATCACAGGGTTCTCTGCACCTGCATTCAGCAATATGAGAGCCACTACTCCTCTTAGCTAGAACGAATTTAGGCTTCATAGTGAGCTATCAAGCTACAATAAGCAATATTGGGTGATATTTAGAGTGCCCCTGCATTCATAGAAGTCTTTCTACAAGATATTTGCTCAAATAAACATGTACATTACTAAGCTAAGCACCCTCTGAGTGTTTTCTGAAGTCCATCTGTGCCATTTGGTAGACAAATATCATCTGTCAAATCTTTAAATCAACAATGAAACGCTCATTTATTTTCTTTCCAAGATGTTAAGATTCGTGTGTAGTTGCCATCAACACCAATATGACAGGGTTCATCTTTAAGACAAAGCAAATAGAGAATTTCCCAAAAAAGTATTCCTTTAATCCTGAAAGACTGATCCTGAAAGAAAGAAAATGCGCTGACAACAGATAAAACACAGCATGAGGTGGTTCAGGTTGACCTTGTATGGTGATAGTGTTCCTACCTTAAGTCTTGATCATGAGGCACAGAGCCCATGTTATCAATCCACAGAGGGGCTGCTGCAGACCATGAAGAAGGCACGGACAATGATGACAACTGTGCTCTATATGTATTATATATATATATATATATATATATATATATATATATATATATATATATATATATATATATATATATATATATATATATATATATATCCTCTCTCTGTGATTGTCTTTTTCCTTTACTTTAAAGTGTACTGAGACATTTAATGATTTTGCACTTAATCAATGTACTTCATCCTCATGTTCCATTCTGGTGTGTGTTTATGTCCTCTGCTACACTGCAAAGAACTGGTTGACTAGCCTTAAATAAATGTCCTGAGGTTGTGGCCAAGGCCCCAAACCGGGAGACACCAGAAAGAGAGTCCTCGCAATGACTTACTATATTACCCAGGAGGCAATTTTGCAAAGATTTATAGCTGATTTTCAGGGTCCCCGTCAGTGTGGAGGCTTGATGAGATTTGTGAAATCAATAACAAAATAGCCGGTGACACAACAGGCCGAGTGAAATTTATTGAGGCACAGTAACTGCTGTCGGTCTGCAACTGCTCTGATCCTTTGTTGATCAGAAGTATATTTTTTTTCATGTAACACTTTAAAAAACGCACAGGTACATCTGTGGTCTACGAGTGCTGTGTACATTAATACAAAACCATCAGAAAACCATACAATGCTTCACATTTTAATCTCAAATTGCTGCAGTAATGCTGCATTCATTACATAGAACTGCTAATCCTCCCGTGTCGTTCTAATCTGATATATGGCATAGTGAGAGTCTTCCCGTTGAGGAATTAATGTTAAACACAGGAAGCAGACAGTGAGGAAATGTTAGAACCATAGAATCCCCTCCCCCAGACTACTGAATCTTTCCAGCAAAGAGGGGGGGACTGAGCAGCAACAGAGGACTGCAGGATCATAGATCTTCATAAGCTCTTTTCAGCCATTTCAGCCATTGTCTTCTGATCATACTTGTCTGAGAACAAGTGAAAAGTTCTAACATCAGATTGAGATCATTTTGCTGTTTTCTTAGAGATATGGGCACCGCTCTTCTGCAACCCTCTCAATAGTGCTTTGTTCCTTCTTTGACAGATGGCCCCGGAGACTTCAGGGGCCTGTCGTAACCTGGCCAGTGCTGGAGGACGTTTTCACTGAGGTACCAGATGGCAGCTACAACTCAGTTACCAAAAGAAAGTCCAAACTATTCGAGACAATGAGTTGAATTATTGTGAACAATTTCTTACAAAGTGACCCCACTGAAATATTATACACCCTATAGTCTTATGGGCCTATAAGGCCTAGCTGTCCAAGTCGTATTTATGGTGCTGTAGGCTTCCAAAGCAATTATCACACCTATTGTAAATAGTAATGTCCTCGATGGGTTGCTTGAAGGTCCTTGTTCTACAGGAACCCTGGCACCACAGGCTGGTGCCAGGGTTCTGGTCAGGGTGGACATCAAGGACATGTTTTGGTTGCCCGATAGAGGTTGTAGATTATATCTACACTGGTTACCAGTAATGGTAACCAGTGTAGATGTATGCCATCATTTCAAAATAATTGCCTTCGTGTACTTTACACCTTCACATTTAATGGGATCTAGCAGACAATGAACAAATGAACAAAATCTTTTTTAATGGATTATTGAAGATCTTTTCTCAATGGTTCATCCTGTATGGATTCTGAATCTCATTCAGCTGATCCAAAAATCTGATGGTAGAGGAGCAGCTGCATCTAAAAACAAGCAGGAGAGTTTTTGCTCTCTGGGGTAACATTCTGAATCAGGAAGAAGGCCTAAATGTGCTATACCTCCAGTTGTAGTATTTTTATCACTGTCACTAAGACTGGACCCCCTCAACCTCTAGTTGCTGTCAAAGGTGAATATATATAAATATGAAATGGTTAGGGTTAGGTTTTAAGTTGTGCTGGTGTCTGTCAGGTCCATGGTTTGGTGTGACAGCACTCCCAGCCACCTAAGAGATTCGACACACACAGCAGAACAAACAAACAAACAAACAGAGAGCAGAGTTTGTATTTATTATTGTTCTATCTTCAGCTTTGCCCTCATCTCAGCATCATGCTGCATGACATCACGACTCACTCTGCTGACATGCTGGTTTGGAGGTCCCTTCTGGATGAGACGGACTGTCGCACCGTGAAATATCTGCTGTGACATCCCAAGGTGCAATGTGCTGACACCTGGAAGTGCACACAACACTGCTATTACCCTGGATACTCTGGGGCAGCAGTGGGACTGTCATGCAGTCGTCAAAGAGAAAGAATGGTTCGCATGTTCACCACACCCCTTACTGCCCTGTGCTGTCCTGGACTGATGAGAGAGGCCTCCTGGGCACCAAGACTGGTGGGTCAGCCAGTAAAGTGTGGGTTTAAGCCTCATTTGAATCTCAGAAAGTTGGCTCACTTTAACGATAATACATTGCTTGACTATAAAGTAACAGATTTTAAATCATGTTGATGCTACACTGACTTGTAATCAGATCTGTCATTCAAACGTCTGTTCTCACACTACATAACTTTGAGCTCCAGGTTCGAGCAACTACAAGAAGTGCATAACTCTTTACGACACTAAGTCACATACCACCAACTATTTCACTGATTTTGGTAAAACTGGATCATATTTTATGGAGAAAATGTTTTCTGGTTTTCCCTCTGATGTCATAGCTGCTCTGTCTCAACTGATGATACAGAGTTTCCTGATGGACAGTGAACTACTGCCAACTGTAGCTGCTGTTAGCTAATGTTAGCTCAGTTTGCCCAAACTGTGAGCTTGGAGCACCGGGGAGTGTTAGTGTTTACCGCGGGAGTTTTGGATCAATGGAAAGACTGAAAGTTTTCAGGCACGGAGCGTGGGAGAATGAAGACTTGGAGCTGTGGTCGTGCCAGAACTGAAGCTGGGTGAGCGGACAATGTAACCAGGCTCAGCAACCTCTATGGACATAATGGCAGAGGAGAAGAGAGTAAAGAGGAAGCTGAAAAGAGAAAAGGAGAGAGTGAGTGAGCAAGAAGCCACCGGACAAGAGTAAATGTGGGACTGACTTTTAGTGGTTGGTGAGAGCTTGGTGAAATAAAAGGCTGAAAGACAGACGCCGAGCTGGGCTGACTGCTGTTGGATAGTCAGTAATATTAGCTGGCTGCTATGTCTGCTGTTGTTGACCTTGTTGATGTTTGGCTGTTAGCAAAGTTGTCACCTCGCTAGTTTTTGATCAGAAGTAATGTAATCAGAAAAAATACTTAAGTACAGCTGATCATATTTACCACAGTGGGATTACTCTGAAACTGAACTGAAACTAAATCATAAAAACAATTGCATGTCTACGTAATGTTACTTTAAGCATATGATGATTCTATAGAAAGGAATCATTCCTCATCCTGCAACATGCTTATATGCCAAAATGAAGTTCTAAGGGATAGGAGGCAAGGTCAGCCAACCAGTGATCCAATGCTGGATTACTACCCAGGATATCCAGAGAAGTTAAGTCAAAGGCAACGCGTCATGACCTTCACATTTCCTCTCCTCCAAGCCTGAGGAAGAGGTCATGGTATGATCATGACATTGTTATACAGACAGTCAAAGAGGAAAACTGTTGTTTTTAAAGCAGGAGACAAAAGCTCAGTCTGCAGGCTCTACTGCCTCTATGCACAAAAATAATTCAACTGGGTGAAAGTGGAGAAGTGGGAAGTGAAGTGTGGAGCCATCCCGCTGAAGTTGTTCAGTGTCGACATTAACACCTCGGTATCTGCGATAATACACAGATGGACACACACACACACACACATAGCCTGTTTTCACACTCAGACAGGTGTCACACTGTCTGATGACTTTTATACAATAACTTTTCTGTATTTTTTTTTTATCCTGACTGCAATGAAAAAAACACTGAGGCACCTCTGTTCATTACACCTCACAGTAGGAGGAGGAGGAGAGGGGGGAAGCCTCTGAGGTGGGCACATGTGGAGAGGTCCAGGATCCTGCTGAGCTGTTGGAGGTGGAACTGATGAGCTAGAGCTGGTGGAGGGTATAATGGGAAAAAAGAAATCTCTGATGTTTATGAGCTTTTCTCTGTGTATCACAGTAAAGAACTGAATTTACAAACACCAAATATTCCATGTAATTAACATTTAATATTCCAGTCATATGTAGTTGCTGCACTGTCCTGCATTATTTAACAAGGGTCTGTTTTCAGTCCATATTCTCACTTAAATGACAACCCTGTATGCTAGACATTATACATATATATTAATCTGCTTGCCAAATTATGGAATAAGAGAAATTTTTGTTTTCATTTGACACCAGACACCAGGTTTTGTTTAGGCAGCAGGAGAACTTTAAGGTTTAGAAAAGACTGAGGTTATATGAAATATTAATGAAGTAAACATGCTCAGTCTCGAGTCACTGTTGACTTTTTCAATATTCAACAGAACACAGTGAGTGCTGTAAACACGATCATAAAAAAGAAGTTCTGTCATTCTTTAGTTGTCTGAAGTGGATATTGTGGATCAAGATCTTAATGTTAAATGAGTTGTTACAAGTTATGATGTCGTCAAGCAGTATCTACACAATGTATGTATATATATACTTTTTAAATGGTGCCACATTTGTGCGAAACATGCATTTGTGGGATGAGCAGCAGAGCCGAGTATGTGGGTTGTGCCCATGAAAAAACTGCCAAATCTTCTATGACAAAAAGCTTTTCTTTGCTGTTGACTCTTGTTTTGAGCTTCTGGTACCCCCTGGTGTTATCTTGGGGTTTAAAGTCTATCCACCAGCATGAGTTTGGGAGAATGTGAGACCGACTCGGGCACTTCTGATGTACTTTGAGAGTGTCTCTATTTCTCCTTGGCCAAGCGTTAATAAATATTACAGCATAAGACATCAGAGGCTCCTGAACACTTTCTTCCCTCCTGACCTCACCACTGACCTTTGACTTCAGCAATTTCTCCACAACAACAACTTCAGCAGAGGGCCAACTGTTCAGACAGATGACCATCGTGTCACTGTGTGTTCAAACATTAGGTGTTTAACGGACAGGTCTGCTGAGGTGCAGTCACTGGTGTGGAGCGAATGCAATGAGCAAAGCAAATTGCAAAGAGCAATGAGGAGCTCTGTCAGTGCGTCTCCTGAAAACTCTAACTATATGTGGGGGCAATGGCGATACTATGTGGGGGCCACAAAAATTATGATTGGCTGTTTGTGTTTCTGATGCCAATGGAAATTGTTGAGAGTGAAAAAAAGTGAAAGAGAAACTAGTATACCGAAGAAATAGAAAACTTATCACTGTTATAAATGTACTTTTATAAATCCTGATCAGAGTTCTTGCGCTTTTGTCCCAAAGATGCTGGAAAATGTTTCATCATGTTTCATTAACTGATAAATGTCTGTCTTTGGTGATTAACAGCCTGGAAGTCAGTTTAGCTAGAACTAACAGGCTTTGTCCTTGTTACATCTGGCTCCATCCCTCGATGCAGAGACCATTAGGCATATTTGGGATTGGTGTTATTCAAAGCACAGAGCATGATTGTGTCTGGCCTCTTTAATCATCCAACAGCACAGCAGCATGTGTGGATTATGGGATTTGCAGCTGCCTCTCTATCTCATTGTTTTTCAGGTGAAGTAGGCCAGTGGTTTGGGACACTGGGACTAAAGCTGGCCTGACTGCCACAGCCCAGACTGAACTCACCAGTCCACTGCAAAAAATACATATTTCAGTCCTTACTCTATACTAGAAAAAAAGCACTAAAATCTATTTGTACAGCCCTTACCACACTGTTCTTGTCAATAAGCCAGTGATCTGAGTCAGAGTTCTTGATTTGCAGTGTGCAGTGCGTCTCAGGCACAGATGCTGACGAAGTCCTGAAAAGTTATTTCTTAAAAGGAGTGGGAACCCTGAAAAAACTGTGTCTCCTCCTCTCCTCCTGTTTGCAGTGGGATGTTGTGATGAACGTTAGCGGTCTTGTGGCCTCAGGCTCAGACTCTGCAGGTGGAGACAGGTCTGGCACAGACAAGCACTCAGGTTTATCACCCCTCCTGAGGTTTTGGCCTCAGGGTTGACTGTTACTGACCTAGAACCACAGAGCTAAGCACTGCCCCCTGTTGTCTGCTCAGGAAAACATACACACTGTGTATTTTGTGTGTGTATGTGTGCTCCCTGTATCTCCACATGTGATTGGTCTATTTTTGGTAGCAGTAGCAGCTTGGCCACATTGACTCCATCACAAAGCAGGCTGGTGTTATTCTTCATCCAAATGTTTGTAAGGAGGTAACAGAGCACATCTCCAATCTGCTCTAGCAAGCAACCAGAGCCACCTGCAATTCTTTTATGAGACAATAAAGATACAAACTTTAAGTAAAAAAACACACCTATCACGTTACTATGAACACAGTTTAAACATGATGTCACTTAATACTGATTAATGATAATTGATGACAACTAATTAATGATATAAAAAGGATTCATGTCAGCTGCGGCTCAGGAGGTCGAGTGACGATCCTGAATTTATCAGCACATTCTCTGCTCTTCTTCATACTTCTGTGAATGTTTGCTAACTATTTTTTTTGTTTTGGGGTATATGTGTCACAACTGGCTCAGGATGGTGAATTTAAGATCACACCAACATGTGCTGCTGTGTTTATGTGGATAAACTACTGTTGTTTTACTGCATATGTGTTGAGGGGAGCATAACCGCTACCTGGATTTTGTTCATCAACAGCCCAGTGAAAGAATGACTGTGGTGGTTTTTCCATATTCAAAGCTCAGGACTTTGCCTCTGGACAAGTTTCACATCCTGTGGCCTGTGTATGGTTAAGTTTAGGAAGTGGGGGGACTTTGGGTCAGGGTTAGAAGGCATAAAGTGAACACTTCCTGTCTTGAGTCACTGCAGACTTTTTCTGTTTTGACCACAGTCTCTCCCTAACTTTATGTTTACCCTAACCCAACATTTTGCCTTATTGAATATCACAGAGCAAACATTCATCTAAAACATAGCGTTAGCTGCTGTAATTGATTTGTATTTTTGTTTCTCTTCACTCACCACCTGCTAACTGTAGAACCCTTGGTCAGGAATTACTGCTTTATATGATTAGCATTAGAACATTTATAAATAGTAGCATTTATAAGATATATCACATCTGGTTTCCTTCCTTCCAGTTGAGTAGATGCAGTAACATGTTAGCAGAGCTGACACTGATCTTGTGCGACCTGAGAGTGTAGCAGCAGACTGGGATGTCAGGACCATTATCAGTCTGAAAGGATCAGTGAGCAGCTTACGTCGCCCTGGCTGGCTGTTCTTCATGTTATTTGTCTGCAGTCTGCTGTCCTAACACTAACTCTAACCCAGAGCAGCCACAACAAGTGAGCAGGTAGACAGCTATTACCTTGAACAGGTGACACTCCTTCAACACCTTACTGATGCAAGCACTAAACTGCACATTGATTGTCCCGTACATGTCAGATACACGACTAGCTTCTACATCTGTATAAGTATACAGCTGCACAGTTACAGACAGATGCAGCAAACATAACTCTACATTGAGCAGCTAAATTCAATTTCATATATCTTTCCTCTTACAGAAGCAGCACGTTTCTGTTGGTTTTACTGTAAGTAGCAACATTTGTTCTGATCTTCATTCTGTTCTTGTCCATTTTTTTCTCTACTAAAATGATTTGCGCAAAAAAAAATCTAGAGACCAAAAGACACCAAAATAAGCAGGTGGGTCGCAAATTCTTCTCACTGATGATCTGTGGTCACTTTCCTGGTCTGGATAAAACATTCAAATGTAAATGTTTTTCACAGCATCAATATAACAGCTGAGTCCAAACTTTGAATGGTTGCCAGCCGAGAAGGGGGGGCTACCTGGTTGATCCTGCCAGTATCATATGCTTGTCTCAAAGATTAAGCCATGCAAGTCTAAGTACACACGGCCAGTACAGTGAAACTGCGAATGGCTCATTAAATCAGTTATGGTTCCTTCTCTTAGATTCTCTTAGACCCCATCCCAACCAGGCTGCTCAAGGACGTTTTACCTCTAGTTAGCCCTTCTTTATTGGATATGATTAATCTGTCTCTATTATCAGGATATCTACCACAGTCTTTTAAAGTAGCTGTAATTAAACCTCTTTTTAAAAAGCCCACTCTAGATCCAGAGGTTTTAGCCAACTACAGGCCAATATCAAACCTTCCCTTTCTCTCTAAGATACTTGAGAAAGCTGTAGCCAATCAGCTGTGTGACTTTCTCCATGAGAACAGTTTATTTGAGGATTTTCAGTCAGGATTTAGAGTGCATCATAGCACAGAGACCGCACTAGTCAAAGTTACAAATGACCTCCTAATGGCATCAGACAAAGGACTCATCTCTGTACTCGTCCTGTTAGATCTTAGTGCCGCATTTGACACCATTGACCATCAAATTCTTTTACAGAGACTGGAACATCAAATTGGCATCAAAGGAACCGCCCTAAGCTGGTTTAAGTCGTATTTTTTAGATCGATCTCAGTTTGTTCATGTCAATGATGAATCCTCCATGCATACCAAAGTTTGTCATGGAGTTCCACAAGGTTCTGTGCTAGGACCACTTCTATTCAGTTTATATATGCTTCCTCTAGTGAACATTATTAGGAATCACTCCATTAATTTTCATTGTTATGCTGATGACACCCAATTATATTTATCGATCAAGCCTGATGAAACCAATCAGTTTACTAAACTCCAAGCGTGCCTTAAGGATATAAAAAACTGGATGACCTACAATTTTCTGATGTTAAATTCAGACAAAACTGAAGTTCTTGTAATTGGACCCAAGAACCTCAGAAATTCTCTTTCTAGAGACTTAGTTACTTTAGACGAGATCACCCTGGCCTCCAGCTCCACCGTAAAGAATCTTGGAGTTGTTTTTGATCAGGATTTGTCCTTTAATGTCCACATAAAACAAATTTCGAGGACTGCTTTCTTCCACTTACGTAACATCGCCAAAATCAGACGCATCGTATCTCAAGCGGATGCAGAAAAACTAGTCCATGCATTTGTTACTTCTAGGCTGGACTATTGTAACTCTTTGTTATCAGGCTGCTCCAGTAAGTCTCTTAGGACTTTGCAGCTAATTCAGAATGCTGCTGCACGTGTTCTGACAGGAACCAAGACCAGAGATCACATCTCTGGTCTCCATTTTGGCTTCTTTGCATTGGCTACCTGTTAAATCTAGAATAGAATTTAAAATTCTTCTCCTTACATACAAAGCTCTTCATGGTCAGGCACCATCATATCTAAAAAAGCTCATAGTACCTTACTACCCCTCTAGAACGCTGCGCTCAGAATGCTGGGTTCCTTGTGGTTCCTATAGTTTCCAAAAGTAGACTGGGAGCCAGAGCTTTCAGCTATCAAGCTCCTCTTCTGTGGAACAAACTACCATTTTGGGTTCGGGAGGCAGACACGGTCAACACTTTTAAGAGTAGACTTAAGACTTTCCTTTTTGATAGAGCTTATAGTTAGGGCTGGCTCAGGTCATCCCTTAGTTATGCTGCTATAGGACTAGACTACTGGGGGACTCCCTCTCCCTCCTCTCTCTCTCTCTCTCTCTCTCTCCCCATCACCATCACCATCTGTAAACATACATGTCTCATTAATGCATGTTAATGCATGTTACTAACTAAACTTCTTCCCCAGAGTTTCTGTGCTCTCTCGTCCAGCAGGTTCTCATGGATCGTGGCTGCTGCTGTGGTCCTGCATGACGTCCACTACTTATATTATTACTGTCATTATTGTTGCCATTTCTCTGTGTACTCTGTATACTGTAATCATTTTATCATTCATTGTAATTGTACAATATGTCTCTGTTGATTTGTTCTGTACATGTGACATCTATTGCACGTCTGTCCGTCCTGGGAGAGGGATCCCTCCTCTGTGGCTCTTCCTGAGGTTTCTTCCACCTTTTTTCCCTGTTAAAAGGGTTTTTGTGGGCAAGTTTTTCCTCACTCGAACCGAGGGTCTAAGGACAGAGGGTGTCACTCCCTGTACAGATTATAAAGCCCTCTGAGGTAAAATGTGTTTTGTGAATTTGGGCTATACAAATAAAATTTGATTTGATTTGATTTTGATTTGTATTTGTTTATATTTACCTGAGCTCATCTGGCCATATACAGTGACAGGCATTGTTACATACAGAGAACATACAGTAGCTTCCTAAAGAGGAGACTGGTGCAGTGGATTGACTGAACAATGTCTCTCGCTGATGGAAAAACAGCATTGTGAGAAAAGTTGGCTTTAGCTCTAAAATGTAGCACAGTTACCAACACTTTACCTTAACACAGTATTTTATATGATCTCTGTCCCAGCAGTATACCTGCTGTCTGTCCCACTCATTTTTATCTGATTCACTTCATTAGTGGAGAAAATGCACAGTGTTGTCACTGCTGTGTGTTCTTTTTCACAGCATTTTAAACCAAATAAGCCGTGCCCTAGTTCACTTGGCTCTACCTGGCAAATAGCTTGCAGGTAATTTGTTGTGGATCGGATGCATGGATTGCCAGGTAATGAAGCAGAGAGCCTGACCTCCAGTCCATATGGCCTTGTCTGAACTGTCCATTTCTCAACCTTGTCCTGTCCATGAACCACCACTCCTCAAATACATAAATAAATAGAAGTGAGGCATGTGAACTTCAGTTCTGCTTTGTCAGACACCTCTGTACAAACAAAAACGTTTTAAGGGTGTGGACAACACAGAAAAAGGCTGAAGATTTGGGCTGTGACTTTTCTTACCGTGTTCCACCTGTGCTGCCATGGGTTACTGTGGTTTCCTACCACATTCAAAAAGATCAGACCCAACTACACATCTGTAGATTATTACTATCTGTGGTATAAGAAGAGTCAGTACATTTTCTCAGAAATTTTTGTTAAAGTTCCCAAGAAACAGGACGCAGCTCGACTGGACAGACTGGTGAGCAGAGCTGGCTCAGTGGTGACAGTGGAAAAGAGAAGGACTTCCGGACAAAATGCCCACCGCCCCCTGTACAACACCTTCACCAGGCATAGGAGTGTGTTCAGTGGCAGAGTGCTGTTCCAATCCTGCTCCACTAACAGACTCAAGAACTCTTTTGTTCCTCTAGCCATCAGACTGTACAACACCTGTGGAGGAAGGATCATGGCAGGAAGGACATTTTGTCATTGTCATTTTTGACTCAGTTTGCACTACCTTGCACCTTTTACTTACAGTATATATATTATATAGTTTTCTAATTGTAGAAATCTTAGCACAGGTTTAAATTTCAGATTTCACTAAACAGGTAGATATTAGGGACTGCGTGTGTGTGTGGATATCGATGATATTGAGAGAAAGACTGGTCAGTGTTTGGGACACAGAGACAAGGCGGGTCTGACTTCTGAAGTGAATTCTTCATTATAACCTTTAGTGCTCAGGAGGCTGACCTTTACACACAAATACATACACACTTACACACACTAGTTTCACAAATCAGCTCCTGTTTGATTGGGGATGTTCTCTGTAAAGCTGCTTAACACATTGTTATTCATCGCAACCATCCCAGTGCCAAACACCTGGACCATCATGAAGGTTTGTCTCATTCTGACTGAGCTTTTTTTTTTTCCAGCACAATTTTGATGTCAGTCACTTCTTTAACAGAGGTGTTCAGTGTATATATGAATGAATCTTTTACAGCAATTCTTTAAACTGAACTGACTATACTGAATCACCATTGTCACTTAATGAATCAGAGCTCCTCACTGGTGACATAATTGTTAAAAGACTAGATGAGAATATGTAAGATGTCACATACATGAGATGACACACATGAGATGAGGTGATGACGAGTTGTGGGTATTACTGTTTACGTACTAACAACACACCGAGGCAATTGATCTAAAATACATTTTGCATTTGCTGTAATATTTTGTTTAACTATCATCCTGCTATGTGATCATCACATACAGCTACACATCCAGTCGTTATGAGCTTAAGCTGGGATAAAGTCAGCACTGCTGTCGTGGCTCCAAACCTGAATTTATAGTGCTGGAACTCTCAAGGTCAACAGCACAATAAATTCAGCTTCATCTCAACAACACAGGATTTATAGCACAGATACAGTCAATTAAAGCCAACAACACATTCACAGAATACACCATCTCACAACACAAATAGAAGATAAGAATGAGCCACGAGAAAGCTATGGTATCACATATCTATACTGTATATCTATATAATGAGATTTCACCCATAATAAAAAAGTCCAATGTTTTGGACTTCAAGAGGTTTGATGCTTTTTACATGTTTTTTCATTTGGTTTAGGATTTTTTAAGATTTATGATCATTGTTGAAAAGAGCCTGAGAACCAGCCAGAGATTTTATTGCTGATGACTGCTGCACTGTGATTGTTGTGTATATAAGAAATAAAGACCTGATTTGATTGATTGATTGATTGATTGATTGATTTGATTTATACTTGGTGTGTTGTTTATTTCTATTTGGAAACCCTGTCAGTGACCTCAGCTTCTGCTGCTTTTAAAGATGATGAGATGAGACGAGACGATGTGATTGATCATTTATGAAACTTGCCCTGCTTCCACCTGCTGATTCTATATTCTTTAATCCACAGGCTAACAGGTTACTGCATCGCGTGTTATTTTTACCACGACTGAACCCTGGAACTTTGCTGTAGAGTGGAAATGACGAGCTGAAGTTAGGGACTGACCTCACTCTTAATTCTGCATAACTTTAAGCCTCAATATAACTTGAACAAGTGAGTTGTATAAATATTCACCCTCAGTACAGTTGTCATGAACGGGGAAATTAGCTATAGAGACCAAAACTGTTTTTTGTACCAGGCTGTAAACATGTTTATTTCTGCTGTGAAGTTGGACATTTTAACATAGGCACTTATGGAGACTGACTCATTTTAGAGGCAGCTTCAAGTTTGAGAAACAGCAGTTTTTTGGCACAGCCACAGAGGTTGCCACTTGTCTCTGGTATTAGCATGAACCATCACACCAACTGGCCACTGTGAAGCTAGTTATGTATGCACACTATTTTTTTAGTAGCAACACCCTGCAGGAACTATGCCTCATTGGCTGGATTGTTTCATTGATATTTAAGGAACATTGCTCAACTTTTATTTTAAGAATTCACAACATGTAAACACAGAACAGAATCCCTGCTAGAGCTGGAACGTGATATAGGTGAAGTCCAGATGATGTGTAGGACAGTCAGGGTGGTGCTGCTGGGTGAGTGTGGGTAAGGCTGAAGGTGACCGAAACAGTGAACACCATATGGTCCAACTGTGAGCAGGCAGCCCTGACCTCAGCTGTACACTGCGAAAACTATCCAAGCATGCGGTGAGTCATGAAAGAATTTTAGGAAACATATTCTGAAAAGAGCAAAGTTGTTCATTTTTCATTTAAACTGTCTGGACCATTCAAAGTTATTGGTAACTGTTTACATCACTTGCTCCTGATACTTGCTTACACAAAGTGTTACTTACCTCTTACGCTTAAACCCCACCAGGCCCGTCCGTGGCGCGTTGCGTAAGCGCTGCGTCATCAAGAGTAATACGCGGCCATTCTAGTCAATGTATCAAACCCCACCGGCTCCGCCGTGGTCCATTTCAGATGCGTCCCAGACGCGTCTCGACACTCGGCTACGCGTTGAATACACGTCTGTTCCATTTTTGATGCTTGACGCGAGCAGCACACGTCAATTTAAACAGACCACCTCGAGCAAGTGGAAGCCAGACACAGAAAAAGCAAAGAGAAGCCGATGGATTTTCAAAATAAAATACCCCGTGCAAACTGCAGGTCGTAAAAACAGACAAAAGTGAAACTAATTAACTATGTAGCATATTTGCACATTTAGAAGAACATACCCGGGAAAATGGCCAAATCTGAGCAAGTAAACAAAGTCTGGCAGGCTAAACACTCGCTTCTGAAACGCTCCCGGTGGGGTTTGAAGTTGCGTGCAGGACGGACCAAAATCGCAGCGCGTACACGACGAGCCAGAGACGTATGCGGTGGGGTTTCGGTGTTATGGGTCAGCCTACTCTTCCCAACACACATGCAGACCTGTACTTCATTAATTAATATGAAAATCAAATGAAAACATATCGATTCCTCTCCTGATGTATGTCTCAGTGAGCTTAATTTGAATTGTGAGAAGAGAACATAATGTCTATGGATTTTCAGGGCAACTAAATTCAATATAATAATGTTACATTCAGTGTCAGGTTGATCGGAATTCAGTTCTAAACTAACAAGTTCGATCTCCATGTCTTCATTCTGGAAACATAGTTCCAGAATGTAGTCCTGATTTCCAGTGTTGATCAACATTTTGGGGGCCATTATGCAATTGTACTCCTACTGTACAAGTGACAGAATATTACAACATGAACTATTGTTTTTAAAAAGCTCAGCCAGCTCTATTTACAGATTATGTCAGAAATGCAATATAATATTCATAACTATATTTTCATGTGTATAATCACCTGAAAGCTATTACAGCAGTAGGACAGACCAAACTCTAGACAGGGACTGTGCATAATGCTTGAACTCGGAGGGCAGGTGGAGGGATAACAGTCCAAAACTACACTACTAGATGCCACTAAGTCCTACACACTGATCCTTACATGAAAAAGTCAGGCTATGACTGGCCATTTATCATCTTGTGATAGAATTGATTCAGTGATAGAAATGACTGTTGTCTTGTTTTGTTGTTTGCATTTCAATTTCAGCAGCAGGAAATGTTGGATTTGCTTTAGCAGTAACTTAATACAGCATTTTTAACTTAGTTTGCAATACTTTACATATATAAATGTTGAGATATTTTAGATGAAACAGTGTGTCAGGGTAAAAAAGAAATGGTGGAGAGGCTGGTGTGAAGCCTTCTTGTTCTTGTCATCTTTTGTCTCTAATGTCCTGCTCATCACTTTCGTCCTGTGGTTTAGATCATGTGACGTTACACTCAACACAACTGCTTTAAATGCTTTTAACTCACAAAGCCTCTGAGTGGAGAAGGCACATGCTGCTGAAACTCATTGTGTTCTGAACCACAGGGTCTAAATGGGAGTAAATGGTAAATTGACTGTATTTATATAGCGCCTTTCTAGTCTTCTGACCACTCAAAGCGCTTTTACACTACATATCTCATTCACCCATTCACACACATTCATAACTGATGGCATTAGCTGCCATGCAAGGTGCCAACTGCTCATCAGTTTTAGGAGCTAACCATTCATACACATTCACACACATGGAGCAATTTGGGGTTCAGTATCTTGCCCAAGGACACTTTAACATGCAGACTGGAGGAGCCAGGGATCGAATCGCCAATCATCTGATTAGTGGACAACCCGCTCTACCTCCACAGCCGCACAGCCGAGTACTGACAGGCTATGAATTATAACATTATTAAAATAATGTTATATAATGAAATGCAAGTCTGCTATTACACATTTAGTTTTGCTGTGGATGGGATCCACCAATCTTGTTACATCTTTATCCTTCGCAATTAAGACAAACTCAAAGATGCCTCGCTCCTGAGGTCTAAAAAAACAACAGAAAGAAAGAACATAAGAACAGAAGAAAGAAATACAGATGCGGCCAGAGCAACAGTTTGCTTCTCAAACATTCTTAGATATGCCTGAAAGGACATCCCTGGCGATGCCATCTTCATGTCTTCATGTATATAAAACAGGTTTGTCTCATAAATTGTTGAACAATGATATTGGAACAATGGAAATCTTATGCATAATTATTTCCCATTATTGTGACCAAAGCAACTGCCTTCCCTTGGCTCACCCTCTGTGCTACGGGACAGCCACAGATGACACACTCAGAAAAAACAGTGTGTAACTTACCACAGTTTGTAAGTCCCTTATCAACAACACAAGTGGTTGGAGGCAACGGCTGGAAAAAGCCAGCACACATCATCTCTGTTATGGAGGACTGAGGCCTTGATGTGTCTGCTGATGTCACATTCAGCACAGAGAAAGGGACATGGGGCAATCTCTGCATCTAATATCCGTGCAGTTTTTCCCACATGGGCTGCAGATATTTGTTGCCACAAATTTTGATAATGAATTCAAAATTCAAAATTTTGGTTAAATTTAGTAGTTATGGGCAAATGATATTGCTGTGATCAGTTTGAACCCAAACCTGTGGCGATTATGCAGACTTTTAAACAGAACAAAATGGTACTATAGTCCATTCACAGTGTTGCACGTTATCCCTGGCGATGGCCTACATTGACATTCAGGACTGAACCAGTTTAAAATATCTATAATATAAAATGCCAACCATGTCTGGGTTGCTTCCGCGTAACTCTTGGCAAAACTAAGTTTCCCTGTAGTATTTTAAGTCATTGTGTTTAACAACAGATATCTAACTACTAGTTGACTTTTCAAGAGCAAATCATAAGCAAATCTAAAAACTAAGCATCCTTGTATTTGCTTTGTGGCTGAATTTTCAACAAAACCTTTCTTACCACAACTGTTCATCCACGTTACTGGGTATCCATGGAAACACAACAACGTTGGGGATCGACGAAAGCCGGTACCAGGACAGCCAAAGGTGCTGTAAGCCCAATGACTGCCGGATTGAAGTACTCACTGCAAGGACACGGGGTACCAGACAACCAAAGGTACTGTAGGCCCAATGACTGCCGGGTTGACGAAAGGCGGTGCCGGACAACGAAAGGTACTGTAGGCCCAATGACTGCCAATTTGACGAAGACGGTGCCGGACAACCAAAAGTACTGTAGGCCCAATGACTGCCGGTTCGAGGAAAGGCGGTGCCAGACAACCAAAAAGTAGGCCCAATGACTGTCGGCTTCAGTACTTACTGCAAAGACGGGGTGGTGAACAACCAAAGGTATTATAGGCCCAATAACCCTGGTTCAACGACAAGTGGTGCCGGTGCCGGACAACCAAAGGTACTGCAGGCCCAATGACTGCTGGTTTTACAAAGACGGTGCCGGACAACCAAAGATACTGTATGCCCAATGACTGCCGGTTCGACGAGAGGCGGTGCTGGACAACCAAAGGTACTGTATGCCCAATGACTGCCGGTTTGACGAAGACGGTGCCAGACAACCAAAGGTACTGTATGCCTAATGACTGCCGGACTGACGAAATCACTGTGGGGACAGGGGATGCCGGACAACCAAAGGTATTGTAGGCTCAATGACTGCTGACTTTAGTACTTACTGCGAAGACAGGGGGTGGTGAACAACCAAAGGTATTGTAGGCCCAATGACCGCTGGTTTGATGACAGGCGGTGCCGAACAACCAAAGGTACTGCAGGCCCAATGACTGCCGGTTCGACGAAAGGCGGTGCCGGACAACCAAAGGTACTGTATGCCCAATGACTGCCGGATTGACGAAATCACTGTGGGGACAGGGGGTGCCGGACAACCAAAGGTACTGTAGGCCCAATGACTGCCGGGTCAACGAAAGGCGGTGCTGGACAACCAAAGGTACTGTATGCCCAGTGACTGCCGGTTTGACGAAGACGGTGCCGGACAACCAAAGGTACTGTATGCCCAATGACTGCCGGTTTGACGAAGACGGTGCCAGACAACCAAAGGTACTGTATGCCCAATGACTGCCGGTTCGCCGAAAGGTGGTGCCGGACATCCAAAGGTACTGTATGCCCGATGACTGCCGGACTGACGAAATCACTGTGGGGACAGGGGATGCCGGACAACCAAAGGTATTGTAGGCCCAATGACTGCTGACTTTAGTACTTACTGCGAAGACAGGGGGTGGTGAACAACCAAAGGTATTGTAGGCCCAATGACCGCTGGTTTGATGACAGGCGGTGCCGAACAACCAAAGGTACTGCAGGCCCAATGACTGCCGGTTCGACGAAAGGCGGTGCCGGACAACCAAAGGTACTGTATGCCCAATGACTGCCGGATTGACGAAATCACTGTGGGGACAGGGGGTGCCGGACAACCAAAGGTACTGTAGGCCCAATGACTGCCGGGTCGACGAAAGGCGGTGCCGGACAACCAAAGGTACTGTATGCCCAGTGACTGCCGGTTCAACGAAAGGCGGTGCCGGACAACCAAAGCTACTGTATGCCCAATGACTGCCGGATCGTTGAAATCACTGTGGGGACAGGGGGTGCCGGACAACCAAAGGTACTGTATGCCCAATGACTGCCGGGTCGACGAAAGGCGGTGCCGGACAATCAAAGGTACTGTATGCCCAATGACTGCCGGATCGTCGAAATCACTGTGGGGACAGGGGGTGCCGGACAACCAAAGGTACTGCAGGGCCAATGACTGCCAGTTTGACAAAGGCGGTGCCGGACAACCAAAGGTACCGTAGGCCCAATGACTACAGGTTCGACGAAAAGCAGTGTCGGACAACGAAAGGTACTCTATGCCCAATGACTGCTGGATTGAAGTACTCACTGTGAGGACAGGGCCCTACAGTACCTTTCGTTGTCAGGCAACGCCTTTCGTCGAGGTACTGTAGGCCCAATGACTGCCGGTTCGACGAAGGGCGGTGCCAGACAACCAAAGGAACCGTAGGCCCAATAACTGCCAGATCCTTGAAAGCACTGCAGGAACTTGGGGTGCTGGACAACCAATTGGTATTAGGTAGTACACTGTAATATAGCATGATGCGCAGACTTCAGCTTCTGAAATGGCGCATCTTTCTGTTTTGGTCTTATTTTAGTAGAAATAATCATGATTAATTGACTAATTGAAAAAATAGGCAATAGATTAGTTGACAACCAAAATAATTATTAGTTACAGCCCTATTAAAAATATGCAATAAAAACAATCAGAGCTCTTTCTTACTATATGCTGACTATACAGATGCATAGGGCCCCGCAGCCACCACGTGGTTGTTCAACCTCATTATATTTTGGGAGAATTTAAATAACCTGACCTTATGTCCAGATTAACACCCTTAATGGTTGTGTAAAGCACTTGCATGCTTAAAAAAGCATATAGATTAGCTTTTCTATACAGGCGCTGACAGGTATGACAGGCTGAATGACAGCCGCCTGCCATTCACTGAAGTGAGCAGAATAACGGTCTCTACCATTAACAATTGCATCATGGCATCAAAATAATAACAGATATTAGGTTTCACTTATTTTTTTAAACATTTTTATGTGCACTGGCCCTTAGTGCACATAAAAATGTTTAAAAAATATATCTATCATGAAGGTCATGGAGAGACTTTCCCTGGCACACCTCAGACCGCTGGTGTGCCCATCACAAGGCCCACTGCAGTTCGCATATCAGCCCCATGTTGGGTTTGATGATGCAATCATCTACCTGCTGCAGAAGGCCTACTCCTCCCTGGACAGACCCAACACCTCAGTCCGCATCATGTTCTTTGACTTCTCCAGCGCCTTCAACACCATCCAGCCCAGACTGCTGAAGGCCAAACTGGAGAACACGCAGGTGGGTGCTCCCCTCGTCACTTGGGTCAATGACTATCTGATGGCAGACCACAGTTTGTGAGATTACAGAACTGTGTGTCTGAGTGTCTGATTAGTAACATCGGGGCCCCCCAGGAAAGTGTACTGTCCCGCTTCCTCTTCACCACATACACTGCTGACTAAGTACTGCACTGAGTCATGTTGTGGGGTGTGTTGAGGGCGGGAGGGAGGCTGAGTACAGGGACCTGGTCAACCGCTTTGTGAAGTGGTGTGGGGAGACCCACCTGCAGCTGAACGTGGCGAAGACGAAGGAGATGGTGGTGGACAGGAGGAACAAGCCCCTGCCCTCTCCTGTCAGCATTGGTGGGACGGATGTGGAGATGGTACCAGCATACAGGTGTCACACTGGACAATAAACTGGACTGGTCCACCAACACATAGACCATCTACAAGAATGGCCTGAGCCGGCTTTACTTCCTGAGGAGGCCCAGGTCCTTTAACGTCTGCAACAAGATGCTGCAAGTGTTCTATCAGTCTGTGGTGGTGAGCACCATCTTCTTTGCTGCGGTGTCTGGGGAGCGGGCATCAAGACAAAGGACGCCAACAGACTGAACAAGCTGATCTGGAAAGCAGAGTCTGTTGTTGGCTCTTGTCACCCTGGAGGAGGTGGTGGAGGACAGGATGCTGGCAAAACTGTTGGCAATCATGGACAATCCCTCTCACCCCCTCCACAAAACACTGGACAAATTAAAGAGCAGCTTTAGCAACAGACTCATTCAACCCTGCTGCTCTACGGAATGATACAGAAAATCGTTCCTCCCTACTGCAATAAGACTTTATAACTCATCTGCCTCTGTCAGAGCCACTATCACAGAACTGGACTAAATCTACCTGTCACCTTTTGCACTCTGAACCTCAACACTCCACTCTAATACTGGAACATTTGCTTCATATCATATGTGATATGTGCTAATATAAACCATATTGATATATCATAATTATACAATATTCTTATATTTTTGCACATTCTATTTACATATTCATATTCATAGTATACTATTTATAGTATGTATATCTTGTATAGTCAAGTATTTATTATGCATATACAGCAGCGGCACCAGAAAATTATTATTGGGGGGGCAATGGGGGGGTCTGATTGTTTTTGGAGGTGCTAGTGAATTCTGACACAACAAACACCAGCAAATAATACTATAATTGATATAGATTTACTGTTCCCGGGCTAATACACTACATATTGTGAAATGCACGTTACTAAATGTTTATCATATAACAAACACAAGCATATTTAACTACGTTTATTTAATGAATCACCGATGCCAAACAACAAGCACAAAAAACAATACAAATCATAGCCACCACAGAGAACATCTGTGGATTTTCAAGAGTGTAACTGTGAGAATTGTAGCACAGTGTATAGTTGTGTAATACAGTATACTCTTACCACTGTCTCTTAACTCACTAAATCTTTTTTCTCTCTCGCTCTGTTCTCCTCACCTTCACTCCACTCCTGTCTTCCTCTCCTCTTCCCCTCTCTTCCTCTCTAAACTCCTCTTCACTCACTCTCCACTCCTGTCTTCCTCTCCTCTTTCCCTCCTCCACCCTACCGCTAGAAGGTCGGTGCGTCCGTAAATCACCACCGCCACCACCATCATCCACTCTCATTCATTTTCTGGATGTTAAAAAACGGTCCATTTTGCTCTGTTGACACTCGCTAACTAGCCGCTATGCATCAACCACCACTAACGTGAACATCAAATTCAGCGTGCCATCTGCGTGCAAACCAGCCAATCAAATCGCACAACACAGGAGAAACAAAAAATCAAGGGTCACCACTATAGGAACATTATAAACAATATTTCTTGTCAGATGATTGTTACCTATGATTGTTAATGTCTCAGTGTCTTCATTTTTTCTATATTCATGTTATAGTTATTAATCCATAAATATTTGGAGGGTCTTAAGACCCTGCTTGCCCCCCCACCGCCGTTGTGCATATATTATACCTATACTATATATATATTATATCATATCTTGTGTATATATACATATATTTATACATGTGTACATATATTGCAGTTATGTATGTATGCACACCTTGCACAGGCTAAATATGACACATTTCTATGTGTATCTATATTATTATTATTATTATTATTATTATTATTATTATTATATACTGCTACTATTAATATATACTATATACAATAACATTACCATCATATCATAAGTACTATTACCACCTTGCCACTGAACCTTATATACCTATTTATCTTGTGTTTTTTAAGTGTCCTTGTCCCATTCTGTGTTTTTATTTTTTATTTTTTCTACCTCAGTTCTACCTCAGTATTGTATTTTTATTGTATTCAAATATACCGGACTGCTATGACTGCTATCTATCTATCTATCTATCTATCTGTCTATCTATCTATCTATCTACCAGCATTGACCAGCATTGAGCTGTGATATTTAACAAATTAAAGATTTAAATAATAAATAATACACAATCTAATAATGTATTGGCAAAAAAACAGCACCTCTTAAATTATTTGTCTTTCTTTACTTTCTCGCTAAAGTAAACGAAACACAAAATTATTCATATAATGATATCAATATCCTGTGATAATCGTTAAGTGAAAATATATCAGCCTTCAGCACAGTTAGTTCACAGATGTGAAACTTTAAACGTTTGAATGTGCTCTGATTGTACCTGTATGTTTCTATGTGACCATTAAAATCAACTTAAAGCCAAATGGATACATTTTAAATTAAATCACAACATGTTTACTCCTAAACGTTCCATGGTCTCCAGTGGCAGAGAAAAATATATTTTTTTGGCATTATTCGAAAATGGAACAGTCGCCATCTTTTCCCCTCAATTTTCATCCATAAATTTGTAAAAATTGATGCCCTCAAATAAAATTAAAAGTACACACAATTGTGTTGATTTTCTGTTTTTCTATTCAACAATTTACATGAATTAAATATTATTTTTGACCTGAAACTCATTTAAGAGTTTCATTTAAGAGTTTCAGAAGGATGATTTCATAAATTCATTCAATAAACACATTTTTCACTTGTTCCGGGACATTCAGTCATTTTTACCAGCTAATAATCATTTTAAATCGAGAAAACCAAAACGTGTTTTCCTAACAGGCCGGATCAAATTCTGTTGATTTTCTGTTTTTCTATTCAACAATTTACATGAATTAAATATTATTTTTGTCCTGAAACTCTTAAATGAGTTTCAGAGTGATGATTTCATAAATTTGGCACAAAATTAAAAGATGTCTTACTTGTAAAATTAAAGATCCACGGCCTGACTGTGCTCAGCAGGGGCTCCGAAACAGGGACCGTGTTAGAGGCCACTTTCCAGCAGGTCGATTTTTGCTGCAGCTTTTTCTCTCTCAGGGTTTTTATTCAGCTCACAATCCAACAGTTTAGTTTGTAGGAGAAGTTTTCCAGTCCACTTTAACTTTCTGACAGAGACCTTTCTCTACAGCCTAAATCATGTCGAGTGACAGCTCCGAGGCTCTGACGTCACCTCGGCCCCGCCCCTTCTGTCTCCATGACTACTGATGCACGCGCATGCCTAGTTCGCAGTCAGCTGTGTTAACGTTTTTATGTGCATTAAATGCCTCGCTATATACCGGTATTGGCCATAACATAAATAATACACATCTAATAATGTCTTGTCAATAATCCAGCTCATCATAAATGATTTATGTTTTTTTACTTTCTGTAGCTTTGGATACAAATATATATATTCATTAACATCAGGAGATCCTGTCCTGCAGTGATTTCAGCGTGAGTGAGAAAATCAAACGCCCCCGTTCTGTAGAAAATTATATTCAAACATTTATATGAAGATGCTGTGAAGCTGTGATGTAGTCAGATCAGGTATCTCTTCTAAAGTTTTCCTAGACAGTGTTTCCATGTTGAGCTGGTAACAAAAAGAGGAAAACACACTATGAAAGTAACTTTGGAAGATCTCTATGTGATTTGTATAAAATAATATTAATATATTCCTATATAAATCATTTAATATATTGGTAGGCTGTTGGATAAAGCTGATTTTCTGTAGAAACGGTTTCTAACCAGTCTGAATTATACAAAGTGCACCAAAAATATGTGATAAAAGGCACTTTGGTTTAAGAAAACACTGAAACACCTGCTTAGCTTTGTTTAGTCATATCTGGGTAACTGACAGTCCTGCTGTAATAATGCACAGGTAAGTTTTGATCATCCAGGACAACCTTGAATATTACTAAACAACAAATGTCAAATGAACAAAGAGAAACTTTTTCATGTTCAGTGATGATATTTGGACAAATTGGACGAGAGGGAGCACTTACAGAATGCTAAACTATGACGTGGATGTGTTTGGTGGTTCTGATCCAAGCATAGCTGTGCCCCTCTGTCTGTCTGTCTGTCTGTAGGATATCCATCGAGCACAAACAGCAGGTTGTAAGCTCGAAAACATGAATCACACAGGAAATGTGAAATAGTTACACGTGTTTTCATTCACTGACACTTTACTGGTGTTTGTGTTTAAAGGACTGCAGAGGACCCAGAGGACCCAAGGTACAGTGTAACACACACACACACACACACACACACACACACACACACACACTTTCCTTTCTGTCCTACTTTCATTATTTCCCAAAAGTAATGTGTGTGTCCTTAATCCTCTTCCACAGTCACAGTGCTCTTCAAACCCCCACGAGAGTTTTTCTCTTACTGCACAATGGACTTCAGACAAAAACCTGCTCATGCACTGCTCACACATCTGTTCATTTGCTATCTTATTATCATATTTCTCTTTTGTTATGATCATCTTTCAAAAAGAGAATTTAAAGTTCCTTTACTTTTGAAAACAACAATGCAGTGCACGCCTCTCCAGATGTTCGCTGACTGAATGATCATATAAACTGGCATGGTGTCATGTCATGGTCCTGAGATGATGACTCCTGATGTTTTGGTGTTGCCTCTGACCTCCTGACTGATACACAGGACATATTAAATCCTGCTCCCCACAAGGTGAAGCGTGTCGATTGTTATGATCCAGTGGCCTTTCCAGTAGCATCATCAGTGTGTAGCACTGACAATATGTTTATGTTTGAAAAACTTTTCACACAAGGGTAATGATAATGTAAAGGCTTTAGTATGCTGGTCAGAATTTTCCATTCCAAACTGGACAAGCTGCGTTTGATAATGTACATCATAATCAGTCAAACCAGTCATTGCTGAACATTTGTAGTGACTCCAAGATGTGAATATTTCTCTGCTGAAGTCATTGGACATGTATTCTTGACAGATTCAGCAGATGTTGTCAGAAAGCAGCTGGATAATCCTGACACACTGCTGATCTCCACACTCATAAGTATGAGCCATGATGAGAGTCGAGGTCAAAGCTTTCAGGTCACTCGGGCTCAGAGTTGTGATCATGTTGGTGTGTTGGTCCAGCAGACAGGACTGATGCTCAGTCAGCAGCTCTGCAGCTGCAGTTTGTCAACCAGCTCATGCTTTTACTTTAGGTGTTCAAGAAATCTGTCAGTACGACATACTTTGCCTGGTCACAGGTTGATGACTATTTTGTAGCACAGCGAGCAGAGCAGCGTGACACAAAGGGTTTTTATAACAAATATTATTTCTCTTTTTTTTTTTTTTCAAGGGAAATGTGCATCACTTCCTCTGTGACTGAAGGCTTCCCTCAGGTGTTTGGAAAACCAAAATCACCGACACTGGAAACTATATATCATCATAAAAAACACTGTCATGTGTCATCAAGTACAAAACAAAGAAATTCTTTTGAAATTCTGCTGTTACTTTGGATGCACTCAGGTAAGAAGCAGTTAAGCTCACTTGTAAAATACAGTCAGAATTTACCTGGATGGCATTTGTACAGGTGGCATCAGGTCAGTGATGTCACATGACAGGCTAAGATAAGAAGTGACGGGTTTGACATTTCAACATGGAGAATCTTTTTTGCCATGAAGGACACATAAATGTTCTAAACATGAGGTCCATTACTTGTTCCCTGAGCTTTTGAGCGTACCCCACAGCCCTTAATTTCCAAGCATGCAGTCAGTCACAGCGATTGCTTCTTCTTCATCGTCATCTTTTTTCTTCTGTTTAGTTCATAGTTCATACATTAATGTTACATTATATTTTTTCTGTGTCACACAGTGCAGTACGTCTACTTCTAAATGTTAAGTTGACGATTCCCAAATGTCTTTAATTACTGTACTGTACACGGTGATGTTTAAGCAAATACATGAAAAGTAAATTTTCATTTACAAATTATGTTACATGAGTTGTTGTATTAGATGTTGACACATACTTTCAAGTCATATTACATTTATTCAAATGTTGGGTTACAGATATAAATCACTTATGTTGTGTATTTGCTTGTAAATACAGATTTGTTTTAATATACCTAACATTGTGTGTGTGTGTGTGTGTGTGTGTGTGTGTGTGTGTGTGTGTGTGTGTGTGTGTGTGCTGAAGTGTTTTTCTTTTGTTTTGTTATTTTTGCTCTGAGCGCCATCTTGTGGTCAGAAGCTGTTGAGCTCCGGATGAGTGTAAAAAGAGACGCACAGCCCAACAAACAGGTCCAGGCTCATTTAATTGGTTCAAAGAGGAGTGGGAGCATCGTCACTAAGTTAATACATCAGAAACATTCACATCATGATACAGTACAATAAACAAAAAAGTCCACATTGAGTTAAGCTTAGAGAAACAAATACTTCACTCATCATGAATCAGTCTTACACCAAATTACTGACAGAGTAACACAAACATGAAGAGTTTCAACACACGTCAACCTTGTATAGTCATCCTGACGTTTCCACACAGACCTGCTTCACTATGGAACTCCCCTCAGTAACAAACACTCCGACTTACCTGATCCAGCTTCAGTCAACTCTCAGACACAAGACTTAAAAAACCATGATGACGTACACAGACCAGAAGACTCAGGACAGCAGACAACATATAAAGAGACATTTGGACATCGACAACACAGACCTAACATTACGCTTTAAACTGCACACATACGCACATACAGACATATATATCAGGAAAACAGAATGATGGTAACAGAGTCATGTGAAATCAAACATTTAGTGCAATTACAGCCAAAAACACTCACTCTGAGCATAGCAACCTGTCACACAGATCTTAAATTAGGCAGTAAGTAAGTAAGTAAGTAATTTAATGACAAAATAATTTCACAGTAACTTTGTTTAATAACTGCAGCTTAAATCTAAAAGTCCAGATTCCTTTTCCTCATAAACGACGGGAGATTCATCTGACAACAGGCAAAACATTCAAACGTTCACACAGTGCAGATGATCCTCAGACCTCCTCAGTAAGACAGAGGCACTCAGGTATGAGAGAAGCAGTTTAGTGACAGCCTGAGAGTCGCTCTTCTCCAGTTGTCTTCACACAAACAGGCATGAGGAGTTAGCTGCATCTGCTCTGACCAGACCTCAGACAGTGTTAGCGTTCCATGTTACAGAATTTGTCTTCAAATCCTGAAGAACTCCATTTACCTCCAACAGACTCTATTTGGAATACTTCAGGGCCAGCTGCACGGGAAATAAAAAGTCTATGTTTGATATAATAAAAAACAGTACAAATGCCCATTCAAATATGAACTCATTATTACGCATTATCCATGATGCATCTTGTAGAAAAGCTGTGTGTCTCTCTCACCTTGTGAGCAGTGTCTGCAAACTGCTGAGCTTTGTGCATCAGTTCCACAGTTTTGTCCTCAGCACGGGTTAGTCTGTCTCCACGCTCCCCCAGTGACACGTTCATTCTCTGAACAACATTACCCATAGTGCTCCCTGCAACACGTCCAGGCTGACCTATTGAGACACACACAAAAAAGAGACATTAATTGAAATGAGAAGTCCTGATACATTTCCCTCTTCATATCAAGTGGTGCCAGAGGAAAGGTCAGGTGATTAGAATTCATCATCTATTGGGGTCCATTAATATCCAGAGTCACCATTCTGACCTGACTGTGGTTCCAGTGTTGCTCCAGTCATGTGGGGAGCATGAATATGTGATGGATGGACAGACTGAGGAGAGGACTATCAAAGACTGGCCAGTTTGGTTTGTGAAAATATAGCCAGACAACTTAAAAATGGAGGATGCAGCCTCAAATATACACTACTCACAAAAAGTTAGAGATATTTGACTTTTGGGTGAAATTTATGGAAAATGTAGAAAATGTAGTAATGTATGTAAGTTCATGCTACAGTGATATTATATCATAAAAGTAGGACATTTAAGTAGAAGCATGCAATGGTAATTTCTTCATCTCAAACAATTTATTGAAACAAAAGCTAACAACAGTGGTGTGTATACCACAACAAAACATTTTAATGACTCAGTGATTTGTCGTGACCTTGACTCGACTTGACTCGACTAGCCGTCTCATGCTGTTCACAAGTGGACTTATTCCAACCTGCTGATGACACTCAGCGCTCAGTGGGAACTTCCCTCTGGGTACTTCCTGTTTGAAGCCTCACACTGACCAGGTACTGTTGATGGATTGTTAGGTGTCGTCTTGGTGTCATGATGTCAAAATGTGAACAGCATGATGAAGAGGACTGTTTAAATACAAACTGTCATTGAAGCAGAACATTTAGTGCTCCATTCATGGATCACACACTTGTGATTTTTAATCACCTTGTTAGAGAACAGCATGTTATGCAATAAGTACTGAAACACTGAACAGTTGGACATGTGCATTCAAAAGTTTAGAGAAGGTCAAATGAAGTTCACCTGTAAAGGTTAGAGTGCATTTTAGGTGAAATTTCATCTGAAAGCCGAATATCCCAAACTTTTTGTGAGTAGTCAACAGGCACGGTCTTATTAAGATCACTGAAAGCTACCTACAAAGACTAGACACTCTAATTTAAATCATTTTAAATGAATTAAGATTTTTAAATGAATTAAGATTTTTAAATGAATTAAGAGCTTTGAATGTTTCAATTCATACATAATTATGTGTCATTATTGGTGAATTTCACTAAATCCCCTCTATCACCATCACCTCCTGAGTTTGAACTATTTACCATCTCTGCGTGTTTCTTCTACAGTCCTGACTGTCAGTACCTGTGGCAGTAAATATGACCCTGCTGAAGTGCCTGTGAGTAAGACCCTGACCCCCGACCTTTAAAGATGTTCTCTATCTAATTCACAAGAGTATCATGCTGCACTATCATTGCAAATCATGATAGGTCACAGGTCAACTGAGGTTCACATAAAGTGCTGTTGAACTGTAATTCGGTGCTTTGCTGCAGCCTGGCACATCTCCCACCCATTACACTGCCCCCATCAGCGGGTTCAATGGTGAGCCGTGCTCCCTGTCAGTCTCAGTGCCCCAGTCTTCCTAAAGACCGGCTATTGTACCGACATCCCCGAAAATAAACAAAGTCTCCTTTTATCTGACCGCCACATCACAGAGAGGCCTTTGAGCTGCAATGAGAGGTGTAGCACAGTGAGGACAATAGACAAAAAGACAGAAGGGAAAATGACCCAGAGACACATAAGCACAGAAAGATATGACCTCAGGAGTCACCATGTAATCACAAACCTGTCACAGGAAGTTTGCCCACCTTCACCTGACAGTGACCGTGAATTACCAGCTGCATTTCTATTCACAAAACCCTGATGGCACATGGAAACACTCACTGTTGGTGCTGACAGGGGGGACATTGAAGTAAACTCATATGATCATGACTGAAGTGTCCTTGAATCACTACCTTACCTCGACCTGGTGATCTTTGGTTTGCAACCATCATGTTCTTCATACGATTCAAGAAGGCTTTGCAGCGGTAGATGACCAGATTCATGGTGCAGGCATCTGAAAGACCAAGGACAACATATTACAACTGGATCATTCACATATGAACTCAATGATTATCATAAACACTACCTCCTGTCAGTTTGGACTGGCAGTTGATGAACTCTGCCTGTTTGGGAGGAACATAGCTCTTCCGTCTTGCCTTCAGGGTTCTGGATGAAGCTGGTGCGGAGTCACTGGGACCAGTACCAACCTGGTGAGCACCATGGCTTGCTCTCCGTTTGCCTAGCTTCCCACTTTTTCCCAGATTTCCTGCCTTCCCCTCCCAATAGGTCTGGCAGGCATGGTAGAGTATCTGGACAAAGATACACTTCTCTGCTGATGAGCTGGCCACCCACTGGTCCACAGCATTATCAAAAACCAGGTCGAACTCTGGGCTGTCCTGGAAGAGCAGAGTACAGGAAAATGAGCCGGCAAACAATTAATAATTTGTTTAGCTGATGTTATTTTTTATCAAAAGTGTATTCAATAATGTGGATACCACTCAAAATTTGGAGGAATCATGCAAATACATCAGAACAGATGAGTTATTAAAATGTAGAGTTTCTGCTGCTCTGATGTCAATGAGGAGCTTGTTCCTCCACTGTGGAGCCAGGACAGCAAACAGTCAAGTTTGAGTGAAGCTGGGCCCAATTTATTTGACCTACAAGTATAGATATGTTAATAGACCACTACGGGGGAGAGCAGAATATCCAAATACTGCTGACCTTGTTGGGGTTGATGCCGTTGACCTGTCTGAGCTGCTCCACCGTCCACTGTGACCTCCTAGTGAAGGAGGATGAGCCACCAAACCGCTTCACCTTTGTAATGAGGAGCTGATGTGGCCTCGTGTTGGTCACTGAATGGATATAAATTAGTCACTACCATGGTTCAGTAAATTACATCAATAAATTAATAAATTACATTATTAGTTTTCTATAATCAAAATGCATCAAAATGTTAATAAATGCCTCGGCCATGAAGACACCATGTCCTGATTTTAAATCAGACTGTTACATGAAAACCCTTATTTAGTCAAATTCAAGGTTATGGCTCAATTCCAACCTCCAGCCTCTACACTCTCCCACTCCGGACTCTGTGTGGAGTCACCCTCTGTGGGCTGTGGAGGGTATCTTTAGGGTGCGACATAAATACACCCGTGAGCTCTGGGGCACCATCGCCCTTCTCTGACGGAAACATCAGCAAGGTGTCCAATCAACAACTTTCTAAACTACAATATTTAATATCAAGAAACCATGAATCTCCCAGTTGTTTAAAATATTTTGGAACCACTATAAAACTGTTAGGCTTTGTTGTCCTTTGGTGTGACACGCCTAAATTATATTTTTACATTGAATGCTGTTTGTTAAACTACATAATTAGAAATAACAAGGTCATTAACTGATACTTAACTGGAGGATGAGGTCCCTTTAAGAAGCATTTTGGATAATGATTAGATAGTAGACCCGTTTACCTCTGTCTTAGTCTTTTTTGATCACTTACTGATTTTAAATGCAATAACTAGATGTTATAAACTAATTTTGTATTGTTATAAATTATCATAAATCAATCATGAAAATAAGTATAATTTTAATACTTGAAGTGCAGTGACCTTGGGATGATCAGTGCCAATGGCATCTTCCAAACACCCAGCCAGCGACTATTATCAAGTGTGATAAAAGGACTGTTTTCAGTGCACAGACAGACTCATGTTCATGAGATGCACAACAGGAGAACTTAAGGAATACATAGCATCAGTGACATATGTCTTGATGATGTAGTGATTACAAAGACAAGAAAATCATTCTTCAACCACCAGAGAGCCTGAAAGCCAAAACAGCTTCAGTCAGGTGACAATGAATCATACAACACCACCAAAGTGAAAGCCGGCATCAAGGAGGCAAAGTAAAGATGAGGAGAGAGAGAATGCAGAGAGACCTCAACCCTAACAACACCAAAGATATGTGGCAGGAGATCCAGAACTCACACAAATGAACACTCCACCTCCAGAGACAGGCAACATGTGTTTGTCAGAAAAACTCTAATGAGAGTGAACATGAGTAAAGCTGCTGGGCCTGGTAACATCCTTGAATGTGTACTAAGAACATGTGCCAACCAGCTAGTTGATGTCATCACCGAAGAAAAGAATGTTGACTGTTGACAAGTCACACACTTTGTGTGTGCGTCCATCCAGATTAAACTGCACCATAACAGGTGACAACAACCAACATCACACTCCCTCCACCTTTGCTCCCAGACAAGAGTCATATTTCACACAGCCACTAGAGGTCATCGCCGGCTAAATGTAAACATATTGAATGACTAATGTTATTTTTCATGGTAGACAGTCACCAAAATTCAGAATTTAATTTCTCATTCAGACACATATTATTGTATATGACAACACCTGATGCCTATGAAAGTCCATTTGTCTCAGTGTTGATGGAACTAGTCTAGACTGTGATTGTTTACTCCTTTGTTTTATTTTTTGATTGATTCATTTAAAAATCAGTATATATATATATATATATATATATATATATATATATATATATAAAAACATGATTATTCAAAAGTGCATGTGATTTTTCTTTAAGAGAACTGTTCAGAAAAGTTAGAAAATAATCATGACCAATCTCTGTAAACGAATTTGACTTGTTGCTGTTTCTGTATTCTAAACACTTTACATATTAGACAGCTCTCTCTAAAAGAATAACATGCAGCCAGTGCACTAAATTAAACATGGAAGCAAGAAAACATCCAGCTGGTCAGAGGCTCAAGATGAAGTGAACAACTGGACAATCAGACCTTGAGGGTTGGACCTTCTTTCACTTTCACCTGCTGTAAGTCTGTAAATTGCAGACTGAAATGACTTGAACAAAGTTGATTTAACCTGAAACACAGATGAATGTGGCGTAGTCTCCTTTGGCTCCAGTAGGCAGGAAGGACATTCGCTTCCTTTTCCTCCTCTGCACCTCCACTGCCACCAGCATCCGCTCATCGCGAGGGATGAAGACCTCTTTGTTGATGGCAGACTGAATGTTCATTGTAGTCCTGAGACCTACACAGGTGATGGATGGACAGAACTGGGTTTGTTAGGCCTGTTTAGACACTGGACTAATGTCCAGGCAATACAGACGGCAAAAGACTGAAAGAAATCTGAGGTCTCTGACCTCAGATCAGTCTTCACAGCATAGAAAAAGTCAGTGAATAATTCTCTGAAGGGTTACGGGTATGCATGTGGTGTTTAAACATGAGCTGACAATTCTTTTTTATTTCTATAGCTCCAAATTATAACAGCAGTTATCTCATGACACTTTCCATATAGAGCAAGTCTGGACTGTACTGTGTATAATATTTACAGAGATCCAACAACCCAACAACATTAACATAGCATGACCTTATATGCTTTATATCATACAGCCCTACTTTATTAATGTTTATTATTTTCTGCATTATCTATTATCTATTTTCTGCAGTTTTCAGTTCAGCCTTAGTTTTCCTGACCGTATCTCTGTGTGTGTGTAAGACATCAGCACTTAAGAAATATTCATAATCAAATCTAATGCTGAGGTGGTTTGTTGAGTAGTTCAAGAGAAAATGAATCAACAACAATTCTGATAAATGTTTGAGTCACAAACATCTCACTTCTCAGTTTGATATCACAGTGAAGTGAATGTCTGAAAGACATCAGCTCAGCTATGATGGAAACATTTTTATGAAGCAGTTAAACACACGATTCAGTAAAGAGTAGAAAAGAGGTCAAAAAGTATGTAATGGTAGATTCATATTTTCATTATGATGACTAACTACATCTATGAATCAGAAAGGTTTTACCTAAGTAATCTTACCTGTTTGTGTCCTTTTCTGCGTCCCAAAGCCTGATGATGCTTGACTCCTTTGCCTCGAATACTGGGAGACTTGTTAGTTAAAACAAATGTTAATTTAGTAGTCTGTTAAAATGATTAAAATATTTCCCAGGACTCTGTCATGAATTTATACCCGTGCACACCAAACGGCGTGCCTTGCTGTGAAGGCACAAATAAACCACAGTCCATCCCATTTCAAGTGGTTGACAAGCACGTGGTCAGAGAACAGACAGCAGCTGTCTCACAGACAGAACCACAGCTCACAGACAGAACCACAGCTCACAGACAGACAGAGCCACAGCTCACAGACAGAACCACAGCTCACAGACAGAACCACAGCTCACAGACAGACAGAGCCACAGCTCACAGACAGAACCACAGCTCACAGACAGAACCACGGCTCACAGACAGACAGAGCCACAGCTCACAGACAGAACCACAGCTCACAGACAGAACCACGGCTCACAGAGCCACAGCTCTCCAACACTTAAATGCACCACCAGCTGGACCTTGAGGAGGAGGAGTCTTAGATGGAAAAATACTAAAAAAAAAGTCAAATAAATCATAATTAAGTTGGATTGGATTAATAATATAATATTTCATATTATTTCAGCCCTTCTCTGATCACTTTTCATCACAAACTCTTTGGTAGTCAGTCATCAGACATCACTGTCTGTTGCTTTTGGCTAGATGAGTGGACATTTCTCTGACATGATCACATTAAAAGGCCATCAGTCGCACATTTTGTTCTCGGTGGTTTAACAATAGTGCACTGCTGTACACATTTCATATTGGTTTATCATTGGTTGAGATTTTGTGCACGTACTGTAACACACATGAACTGTCATATTTCAAATGTATTGTTTTGATCTTCAATCAGAGGTGACATGACAACACTTCCTGCATGAGTGTATGAATGTTGGTCTTATTAAGAGCAGGTATTTGAAGGAACTCTCAGCTGAGAAAGATTTGGTAAATTGACACTGTTTGGCCAGTTTGGATCAGCAGCTCATGATGCTGCATTTTCTAAAAATGACAAGCTATCACAGAAGTCATGATGAATACTGACAAAGAGGTTTTAGAGAATCATTGGACGCGCTGAGTTGAACGTGCATAAACTATTCTTATGATAGCACATCTGGTGGACGACATGGGTCTTTCTTTGGTCTAGTCTAGTCTATATGGAGTCTAGAGAATATAAAGACATCAGGAGTGTTGTTTCATAAACAATGCCTGACTGGAGGTTCATGAAGGTCTTCAGACTGAACAAAAGAATGCAGACCAGTGGGAAGGTGTCGGTTGCCTTTATTTAAAAAATAAATAAATAAAGATGAATCAAGGTAAAGCACCACATCATCCACATGTGTGGACGTTCCACCAGAGATGTTTGAATCATTCAGATCATCTGCAATGTAACATTTGAATAGTTCCGTTCAACAAAATGAGAAATTGAAAAAAAAAAAAACATTACAAAATAATTTCAACAAAAGGTAAACACTGTCCACACGTCCAATCACAGTCTCTGACAAACGTTCTACATCAGCAAATGACATGAAAAGCTTTTTCCTCTTGTTAAGATTGATCTACAGGAAGTTGTTATTTCATTTTCAACACGAAGAGAAGAAGAATGAAGACCTCCAGCCACAGTCCAAGGCATACAGCTGGATGGAGTACACATCACAGCAGTGTAGACACTACTGTGACTTCCTGGAGAGCATGTGTGTTCAGGTTGCTTAGATAGGAGAGAGACATGAGGAGGCCAAGGTGCTCCACAGGAAGAGATCTTCATTTATTCATTTGACATTTATCAGAAAAATGAGCAAGGGCAAGGACAAAGAATGTTTAGGGACAACTGTTGTGTCACTTTTTTGTAAATGTGGAATGACATTGTTCAGTGCCATCGCAAAAAGTCATTTCATACAGTGCAGCAAAAAATAGGAACATGCGTGGCTTCTTGTCCCGACTCATACTGGAAGCCATTCTGACATTTTACTGATGAACCCATGATGGTGTTAAAACCTTAAAGTCAGCCTTTTGTTGTTTTTTTATCAAAAAAGAAGCCTATCAGTTTGAACGGCCTCTCACCTCTCACAGCAGATGCCTCAGTATAATTAATATGGTCACATCTTTGATGGTTCATTTATATCTGCGCATACAGTTCAGGGAAGGGGAGGCAAATGTAAATGAGGTTCAGATTAACCACTGAAATCATTTTATAGACCATACTTTCACAGAGATTTCTGATTTATGGAATATTAATTTTCCACCTGATACTTTACTCTGACTTAATCAACATCTGAAATAATGAACTATTAAAATCAGGTATCATATAATTGATTAGATACAAATAATAATAATAAATAATGAGATACATTTAAAAAAACCCAATTGGTATCATGTTTTCCCAAAAACAGAACTGCTGCTGCAAGATAAATAACAAATCATCACATCAGAACAAAGTTCAGACACGTTGACACACAAACCTTCAAACGCAGAGTCAGTCAATCTTTTCACTGAATGAATCAAACCTCACTGTGCTGAGCCAACACATCTGTCCAGAGTCACCGCCTCCAACAGATGTTTGCAGATGTCAAACTCAACATTTAAACAGATCGAGGTACAGACACCAACTATGGGACAGGAAACAGTGCTGTAAACGTGTCACAACAAAACACTGAACATAAAGGTAAAAATATAAAACTATAAGCTGCATTCACTTGTAGAATCATCAGGTTCTGAATGTTGGTCTGCATGCTCAGTCTCAGTTAAATCAAATCTATGTACATGGCACATCTCCATATCATGCTTTGTTTGAACTGAAGTGTGGCTTTAATTCCTTAAAAAAATCAAAATGATCAATAAATAAATGTGAAAAATATAAAATATATTCTCAGATGTAATTGCTTTATGAGTATGCAGCCTGGCTCACACAGTATAAGAACATAAACATATACTGGGAACTAGTTGTTGCTTGATTGAACTATTTTATTTGGACTGTTCGACTCTGGTCTAACAGATGAGTGATCATTTGGTAAGTTGCCTCAGTACAAAGTGCAGTCAGATGCAGTTTAGTTTAGTGTAATAGTCCGTGCCTAATGTTGGCCTGAGATTATACACAGCATCATGCCATCATCTCGCAAAGACTAAGACCAGTAACAGCTACAAAAACAACTAGTCTGTTGGCAACTTAGAAATATTTGGCAACCAATTTATTATGAGCTAAACGTCAGAGTTAGTTCAGTCCATGTAAACATGAGAGTGATGTGTTTTTTATATTAAAGGATAGGTCATGATGTTTCCTTCATGTCCATACAGGCCATGAGGTCATCCCTTATTAAAACCACTCCTCACACAGTATCAATGCTGCAATCTGCAATCTCATCTGCAGTCCTAATTCTGTGTTCTCTTTTTGTGCAACAAGTTCCAGACTGTCGCAAAACAAACAAACAAGTTTCTACAGAAAATCCACAGACGTGTTGCATGGTGACCACAAATAAAATTGCTCTGTGCTACAAGCAGAAAACATGGTGACCATCGGCTCTTTAACATGTCCAGACAAGTGAATTCTGTGTAAAAAGAAACATCATCTGATCTGCTGATTTCACGTGTGAATGCAGTGATTGCCTCCAATACATCCACCTATGATGTATGATAATGTCGCCATTCTGGTCCCACCTCATATGCAAGTGCGACGGCGTGCCTCCTGATGCAGTGGACATGAGCAGTTTCAGTTTCAGTGAGACTCAGGAAACATCCTTTAACCTGTGTAACATCACAAAAATCAGGCACATCCTGTCTCAAGCAGATGCAGAAAAACTAGTCCAAGCAGCATTTGTTACTTCTAGAGTGAATGCAACTCCTTATTATCAGGCTGCACTGTCACTGCTGACGGGATGCATGATGGGAATTGTTGGGTCTCTATAATAATGTTATGTAGAGTACAGTCTAGACACACTCTCTATGGAAAGTGTCCTGAGATAACTTCTCTCATAATTTGGCACTTTAGAAATAAAATGCAACTGAATTACTTTAAATACGAGGATGCGTTACTGCTTGATGATGACGTCTCCTTTTATCCAGCAGCTCTTCTCACATCTCACCTCTTTCAGACTTTAGCAGATTAGGAACCAGGTTACCATGTAAACCCGGCTTGCACATGGCAGATCACATTTTATTCACACCACACAGTCTGTTTGCTTCTGTTTTGACATAACCACAGTGTGTCATCTCTGAGCTGCAGTGATGATGGACTATCAGGACTATGTTACAGGGAGTGTTTCTGCTCTCTAGTGGTCAAAAATCACTTAAAGCTCCTTTAACACTGACTCAAAGTATTCAGGATTTAATGTCTGTGCAGCGTATTGCATTGGAAAAGACTTCCCTTTATCCTTCTCTTATAATATGACCTGTGTGTTCTCATCTGAGACCTGGAACAAGCACAGTCTTTCCTGTGGCCTCAGTTTAAAGGACAGTTAGGGACAAACAGATGTTTGTGGTCAGATGATTAAACGCTCAGCGGACGTCACAGATGGAGCCAAACAGCAGGAAACAGCTACTGCTGACAGAAGAGCAGGAAACAGGACAGGCCCTCTCTGAGGGCGGGGTCTGGGCACAGGGGGTCTGGGCACAGCATGTCCACTCAGTCTGGGGTAAGGTTACATCAACGTTGGTGTGTGTGAACTGGGAGGATGTCATGTGTAAAACAGGTAAGTGACTTGTGTGTGTGTTTGTGTCGGAGTTGGGTCAGTTCATTTTCAGTTCACTCACTTATAACAGTCATAGTTTGCTCTGCTAGCAGAAGTTTGAAAACTTGAGAAATGAACTAACCTGTTTCCATTATGACCCACAACACACTGCACAAGTCTAACATGTACAGTGTTTTGTGAACTGACGGTGTACCAGTACAGTACGTACTGTAGATAAGGGAACAGGACGTGAAGTTTGAGCTAACAAGGTGAGAATGTATACTGTTTTGCACTATTTAACTGATGTTACCAGTCCTAACATCATGAAAGTACTTTCCTAGTCACTGTTCTCCATAATGACAGTGAACACTCAACAACTGTTACAACAGTGTTAATCCACATAAACCTGAACCACCTATGGCTCCTCAAGTCCCCTCTGAGTATAACGTTACTGTAAATTTACCAAACCTGAACTTCACAGCTTGTTCTAGTTTATCTACATGTACTGGATGTGTTGGTAGATTCTGTACTGGCACACTGTCAGTACGAAACATGAAACAGGAAAGAATTGTGGCGTAGGTTCTACATGATCTACAGTGTTACCTAGTGTCAGAGATTTGAGACCGCTAGCAGAGCTTTAGCTTTAGCTTTAAGTCTGATTCTTCCAATCAAATCATTTATAGTACCAATTAAGTTGACACATTGTGTGAAGCAGAGAATTGTTTTGATCTGAATTAAGAAATTAGAAAATGAAGAATGAGTTTGATTCATTCGTAATTGAGGAGGTGTGAGGAAAGAGTGAATTGACACCAGTGTGACGGCTCTGTGATGTTATGAGGTGTCTGGGTTGTCTTCTGCAGGTTCAGGTGGCTCTTGTGGTCTGTACATGAAGGTGAGCAGGAACAGAGCCACGTCATAAGAGCACCAATAGGCTGTGTGTGAGGTCACTGCTGACCAATAGCGGCTCTCCACCAAGCCCTCCCGCAGCTCAAAGTCGATGCGTCTCTCCAGCTCCACTGGAACACAGAAAACGACAGATCAGTCTCCACCCACACAAAGTGTCACCAGAAGAGTTTCATGTAGTCCCTGGTGGACTGTGTGGATTGCGTTGAGAGCTCACTGTTAACATGTTCACTCTGAACAGTACTAACAATCTAAAGTATGACAGTCTACTGCTTATATAAATAACCAATCAATCCTTCACACTGTTCCTTTAAGTTACACTTCAAAGTGAAACCATACTTCACAGTATATTTGTTTGTTATAGATATTCATCATCATTTCCTCCAGACATGTGATGGCTGCACTGTGAGAACACCAACAGGAGCAGCTTGAACCAACAAGAAGTACTTGACCTACAGTACACTGTGTAGGATTTAGTGGCACCTAGCAGTAAACCAAATGAATACCCTCCCACGCCTCACCCTCTCCTTCCAAACATACAGAAAAAACTCTGGCCGTCAAATTCACTTAAAAATAAAATAAAATAAAAATAAAAATGGCCGTTCAACATGGTGAACTCCATGGAAGAGGAGCCACTCTCACTGTAGATAAAGGGCTAATTTTAAGACAACCATCTTATATCCTAAACTAAGTCGTCTTGGAGGATTAGAAAAAATGTCACTGTCATTGTGTTTTGATTATGTGTGAAGGTACAGCCTCAGATATCATTAACATTAACATGGAGCTCCATTCTGCTGTGGAGGGTTGTGTGCCTGTAACACCCCACAGCTGATCCAGTTGGGATGTTATTATAGTGATGACAACCCAATTATATCATTTTACTATTATTGTGTGTGTGTGTGTGTGTGTGTGTGTATGTGATATATATATATATATATATATATATATATATATATATATATATATATATATATATTCTGCGCTCTCAGAATGCTGGGTTCCTTGTGGTTCCTATAGTTTCCAAAAGTAGACTGGGAGCCAGAGCTTTCAGCTACCAAGCTCCTCTTCTGTGGAACAAACTACCATTTTGGGTTCGGGAGGCAGACACGGTCAACACTTTTAAGAGTAGACTTAAGACTTTCCTTTTTGATAGAGCTTATAGTTAGGGCTGGCTCAGGTCATCCCTTAGTTATGCTGCTATAGGACTAGACTGCCGGGAGACTCCCTCTCCCTCCTTTCTCTCTCTGTCTGTCTCTCTCAGGGTTATGCCTAGTCAGGCACAGTACTGGTTGAAGATGTAGTCACATCTCCCTTTACTGAAAACTCTACTCAAATCTCTCTCTCTCTCTCTCTCTCTCGCTCTCTCTCGCTCTCTCTCTCTCTCTCTCCCCATCACCATCACCATCTGTAAACATGCATGTCTCATTAATGCATGTTAATGCATGTTACTAACTAAACTTCTTCCCCAGAGTTTCTGTGCTCTCTCGTCCAGCAGGTTCTCATGGATCGTGGCTGCTGCTGTGGTCCTGCACGACGTCCACTACATATATTATTACTATCATTATTGTTACCATATCTCTGTGTACTCTGTATACTGTAATCATTTTATCATTCATTGTAATTGTACAATATGTCTCTGTTGATTTGTTCTGTACATGTGACATCTATTGCACGTCTGTCCGTCCTGGGAGAGGGATCCCTCCTCTGTGGCTCTTCCTGAGGTTTCTTCCACCTTTTTTCCCTGTTAAAAGGGTTTTTGTGGGCAAGTTTTTCCTCACTCGAACCGAGGGTCTAAGGACAGAGGGGGTCACTCCCTGTACAGATTGTAAAACCCTCTGAGGTAAAATGTGTTTTGTGAATTTGGGCTATACAAATAAAATTTAATTTGATTTGATTTTTGATATATATATATATATATATATATATATATATATATATATATATATATATATATGTTAAGTTCAGTTTGGGTGGTTAAAGGGTGGTTTGTCTATGTATGTACTGTGTTATATGTTGTACACATTCAGTCTTAAGAATCTTTTGTATGTACTCTTTTGTATATTTCTTAGGGGTGGAAAATCTCTGACACCCGTCATGTGCAGCTGTGGGTACATTTAGCAGAGCTCCTCACAAACACACAGGACTTACACGAGGTGCTGTCCATGACAGCTGAGGTGGACTGGGACATGGCGGGCTCTTCCTCCCTCCTCTCCTCTTCTATTTGTTTGTCCTTCTCTTCGCTCTCTGACGTTGTTACTGCTTCCTCCCCTGATGCCACGTTTTCCACTTCAGAGGCTCCGCCCTCAGAATCCAATGGCTCCTCCTCCACTCCGCCCACATGTCCGCTGGAACGGGAAAAGCGGGAAAACAGGATTCCTCCGATTCCCTTTCCAATACTTGCAGCACCTGAGAGGCAGTAAGATTCATACATCATATAACATCATATTAAAATGTGGATGAGCAGTATTCATGTCGGATTTTGGTGTGACCAATCATTAGGCTCCGCAGCGGGTATCAGGCTGCTCATAAATCTACTGGAAAGCCCACTCAAGCCCTGACCTGGACCTTTAACTCAAGTAAAGAGAGGAAAGTCTGGAGATGGAGTCAGAGAAGCATTTGGAGAGCAAAACTGGAAATGAGGACACAGGGACTAGAAAAGAAAAGGAGGAAGAGAAGTTATTCAAATGCTTGCAGCCAGACGAAAGATGATGCTGTGGCACAAACAGATGAGACTTCCACACGAGGTCAGGAAGTTTGTCAGAGGGAAACTTAGAAACATACGATGGGTCTGGATAACAAGTACTGACATGGTGTCAGAGAGAGAGCATTTTATTTCTCAGACTGTGTGACTTGCTTCCCACTAAAGTTGAGTAAAGAAGGTTTTGGTACGTGGCGTGACACTTTTAGTAGAGGCCATTTTAGGATGTTGAAGGAGAACAGGAGCTCAGTGAGAATTGTCAGTTGTCTACCTCAACAAGGACTTGAATGCATCCTATTATTATATGTATAACAATAAAAATGTAATTATAGAGATATTGATTATTGAAGCTTGAATCTTTTATCTTTTAGTTTATCCAGAGTGAGAATGTTCTGAACGCACACGTTCATGTCCTGATGCTTGAATTTCCTTCGGGATCAATAAATTATCTATCTATCTATCTGAAACAGTCACACGGTGGCTCAGTTGTTAGAACTGGCGAGAATCAGCTGGCTGTAGTTTATTTGTTCTCCCTGTGCTGGTTTCCTGCAATTAGATGAACTGTAAAGTCTATAACATAAAACATCTGTCTTCAGTTTATAATGCGCTCTCAGTCTCCACTCACATCTGATGCATAAAAGAAAGGAGATGTGCTTTTAGTCCAGAGACAGGAGCTGTGTATTGATTTGTTTACAGCATGCTTACTGTCCACTGCTGGCCTTGCTACAATACGAGCAGTGCAAGCAGCTCCTGTTTCTCTCAGCTCAGATCACGTCCACAGTTGTGACCGACGTTGCTGATTCACTTCCATCGCAGGTTTCCTGTTTTTTGTCTTACAACTGAGGTTCTTAACCACGAGAACAAAGAAAACGACTTTTGTTATGTATCCATGCAGACACAATCCTCTGTGTGCTCACCCATGATGCTGGCCTTGCCCAGGTTGGTGATGGACTCTCCGTAGTGCCGTCGGGCCTGGGGTGGGGAGGTGCATGGGCTGGGGATGCTCTCAGAGTCTGAGACGGATGTGGTCTCCTTAGGTAGGTTGAGTAGCGTGGGCCGGATCTGATCATACGGTGTCGGGCTGGTGGTGTTATACCTGCACATCACATCCACATCAGCCACAGCTCACTGAGACATGTAGTCCTGATTCTGTCTGCAGCTGTAACATCATTAAACTGGCACACTGCAGCTCCAATCAGAGCTGGGTAATATAACAGACAGACTGCCTGATAATTATTACTGTTTTAAGCTTAATATATTTTAGCTTCTATTACAAAAAAAAAACATCCCATGCAAAGATGAAAAAAAGAATCAGAAACAAGTCATTTGATCACAGCACACAGATTCATTAATAACCAGCACATGATCTGACATATACAGGCACATGACGTGTCTTACCAGTGGATCTGAACAGGTGAAATGTTGTTATAGTGCTTTAAGATAAGAGGCTCCAACCTGTACGCCTGAAACACACACACACACACACACACACACACACACACACACACACACACACACACACACACACACAAGGTTTGAGCAGATGATCGTTTCCCACATTACATCTTATAAATGTTGTATTTGAATGTGACTGCCAGCTTGTCATTTACTTTTGTGGTGTCATATAATGACAACACCTGTCTATTTAACTCCTACAAATCCGATGAAGGTGAAGGTGAATGGTCTAAGCAGGAGAATAACACACTCAGTTGTGGGTTCTGGAGCTCACCACGGGGTCTGTGGGATGGAATATGTTAAAGAGGCGTTTGCAGATAGATGTTGGGAGGATGTGGTCCTGCACAACGTTGTTCCCAGGCCGGATCCCTCGCAATGCCAAGAAAACAGCCAGAGGAGAGCCCATGCAGAAGAAGTTTTCTACCTACAACACAGAGAAGAGGTTAATACAACATGACTGTCATTGCCTTGTTACAGACTGTGGCTGTACTGGGACAAGGTAATTAACCATGCACACTAACTAAAGGAAATTGCTGGAAGCGGCCGGTGATAAGTGAGAACAAGTTACCTTAAATTTCAATGCTGGCACTGCGACACAAGACGAGGTCTGCAGACCCTGGAACTGATCCTCCAAGTCCCTCAACCTGGAATGACTGGTGTTAGTAAATGACTCCATGCTCGTCTTACACTGAAGGGCACATATGCTCCTAAAACCTTCTTTAAGGGTAAATTCAATGTAAACTCACATCAAAATGTTTCTTTCTTATCCCTGTTACTAGCTACCTTTTGCAGTTTTTGTGACATACAGTAAGTAGTGCAATTCCAATGTACAAGAGCAGCTGAATACATTGTTGGCAGGATGAATACATAATCAGCAGGTGGAGTCAGAACAGGCATCACTAATGACCAATCATATGAGCACCTGTCAGCCCCTCCCAGCAGACGGATGAAGTAAATGGAGCGATATCATGATACTATAACCTGTTAACCCAGGTTAAAAACAATTAGCAAATTCTGTTTTTATTTACAGTTCACACAGCATCCCAACCTTTAGAATCAGGACAAATGGATCATTTTCATGGTAGAGGAAACTCAAACTGAGTTTGTAAATAAGCAGTAATTGTGTTGTAGGTCTTGCCTCCATGTTGCTTTTGTTTTTTTACTTTATTTATCTTTATTTAATGGTTCCATTGTTCTAAAACTAAAATTTGGCTGCGTTTGATCACACAGAAAAAAAGTTCCAACCTTCTTTTTGTGCATCTGCTTTCATGTGATTGAACCCCCGATTTGATTTATTCAAGATTTCAGGTGAATTAGTTATGTATGGTTTGCTGATTTCTGACCTTAACACTCCTACACAGCTTATTCCAAGTGACAAGAAAAGGATATTTGCGTGCATAGTGAAGCTGGATGCACAACATCTATCCAACAGCCATCCCTAACTGAAAATGAATGAATTACAGTCCTCTATAGAATCAACCAGGCTTTTACCCAACATGACATCATCAGGATGACATAAAAATGAATCTACTGGGAATAAGCATTCAAATGTTTGATCAGAAGTGATAGTGAAGTAACTTTAACCTCTCTGTGTAATAGGAACGTGTACAAGGATTGGTAGCATCACTGAAACTGTACATGCAATCATACTCCAGAACAATGACCTGTGCAGTACCTGAGGCGTGTGAGTCTCAGCTGCTCCTGAAGGTAGCGTTCCTCGTCACTCGGCCAGCGCACCTTTGTCTCCTCTGGGTCTAGCGCTTCTTGATGATGAAAGCGAACGGGGTCCCAGCCTGTCATGATGTCGAAGGTGATGACGCAGCCCAGCGAGTGCGACACGATGGAAACCTTCCCGTTTTTCTCAAAGTCTGGATTCCGCGAGCAGAAGAGTGAATACAGACGATTCAGCTCCAGAGTCAAACCCCTGGTGATCTACACACACACACACACACACACACACACACACACACACACACACACACACACACACACACACACACACACAAACACATATGCAAATTTGTGAGGTATTCACTGTATGCCTATTTGAATTGTATGAATAAGACTGGAAGAGATTTGGTTATGTTTGATGCTTCATAGTCATCATCAGTTATTTCATAGTCAGGCTGTAGACCATAATTCAGTGCTATACAGTCGTGTTGGATTAAAACAGCTTAGCCAGGATTTAGTTGTGCCTGAGGGGAGTTGATTCGGACTAAAACTGCCAGCAGGGTGCAGCAACACAGCTGTGAGGAGACAGAATGAGGGTGAACTTCAGGCCTAATGTGTTTCTTAGAGGGAAGTGGAAAGCTGGAGTGTAGAACAGTCTTAGTCTTACCTCGTCTCTGTACAGAGGGCTGGTGTAGTACATGATGTCCATGGCGCTGCTGTTCAGCATGTCTCTTAGACCTCGGACTTTGTCCGGCGTGATGGAATCCACCGTGTCTGAAAAACATCCAACGCTGTCAGAAACCTCCAGAGGAAAATGATTTCTTCATACAGAGATTCTGATTCATATTCATTTAATGTTTTACAATGATCCTACCTCCATCCAGAGCCAGTTTTGACCTCCACTCCACAGGAAGAAACTCTACATGCTCTGTGGTGCGATCAGAGAAGTGCTTCTCCTCCATCTTCCTGGCAGCGTCTCTCATCCTGCGCACCAGCCGAGACAAAACAAGAATTACTCTGACTGCTTTTTCACTTCTCCGTGGTCCCACTGAAACCTTCCCATATCTCACATGCTGGTGTTCCTGATGATGCGGCCCTGGTCCATCTTCTGGCCAATGCCATGCACTACGAAGACGATGTGTGTGGTTTCAGGTGGGGTGTCCTCAGGTGCTGCCTCCTCCACGTATCCCCGGTGGAGTCGTGTCCCACTGCTGGAGGCTGAGGACATGAGAGGGAACAAATACTGTGCCTGTGTTTGGTTTTTCTGAGCCAGTTGATGACTATTAAATTAAAGTGGTCAAGCCATTTTCTGAAGCCCCTCTACATCACCAAACAAACCATGTATGCACCTGCATATCCCGGTCACATGGCACAGAACAACCCTTTAGAGATTGAGGTGTGATGGTTTTGAGAGTGCACTGTGGATGTAACAGTCCCTGACATTTTCATGAACGGGTCTATCCCTAAGTCGGTTCTGTGATGTACAAACTGTATCGATTATCTTGCCATGAGAAGCAAGTAATGCGTGGCTAAAATATCACCGTGCTCCACTAACTTCATCAGCTTGTGTTTTTTTTAAGGGTCAATTCATCCAACATATTTTCTCTCTTGCCTCTCGTGCTCATCTCTCTGCGTTAGCCCTTATACTCCCATATTTGAAAAACGCTGCCACATACCCTCTTGGTCAATAAAACATGACCAACTACCCTCTTGGGTGCCCTTCCAGTGGAGAAAACATGATAAGTGCCTTCCAGGGTACCAACCCTAACCTTGACAAAGCCATTCCACTATAAATGCATCATGACTTTCTACAGGCAGGTGCTCCACCATGTAGCTGGTGCCTGAGTCTGCCACTGTCCGTCTGTCACTGTGTGTGTGTGCCGGTATGGAGGTGTACCCACTACAGCTGCAAGCAGCATTACTTTGGTTGTAACAGAGAGGCTAGAGCCCTTATTTTCTGTGAACGCCTATCTTCTGTCCAGCTTTGTTGCAATATTGCATCATGCAGAGAATCTTCTGAGGTAAATCCTTCTCTTTATTCAAACGTTGAATAAAGTTGTTAGAACATGTAAACAGCAGAATTACCCCACTGATGTTACAGTGTTATCGACCAGAAACGTGCAGTTGCATTTATTTGATTGGCCGACACACAGTGCTGCGTCAACATACTGGCCTCATTGCAAAGATGCAGTGCTGATCTGAACACAGCCTTATTCTAAACTATTCACAGAACGTGATGTCGAATATCAATATATAGAGGGAGAGGACTGTGGATTATTACTACAAGAATAGAGATGCTGCTGCTGAGTTCAGTGCTCCAATGCTGTGTGCACCATAAATCATATTTTTGTAATTTTTCAGCCTTTAATGGTGTTTTTCAGCTCAGAGTGACAAACAGCAGCATAGTTTCAACAACCAAATGGCTGGACGGTGTGAACGACTATCAACATGTGAAAGATGTCAAATACTATCTGTTATATTCCTCTTAAGTGACACATTGATTACAAGCTCCAATATTTTATGATCTGTGAGATCATTTATCACATCGCTCTCCTCTAACCATGACACACACACACACCTCCTTGTTGTTGAGTAATAACGCTGTTGACCTGGTCAGACTCTTGGTAGAGTTTCCCGTAGGACTGATGAGACATTCCTCCACACTGTTACCTTTAGAGAAGCCCAGCTTCTGAGTGACGGTGCGTGCAATCTTGGAGGTGGTAGCATCACTGTACAAGTACACCTCGTCCACGCTGTGCCAGTCCACGTGACTCCTGCTCAGCTTCAGGCTGTGAATCGCTGGGAGACGGTCACACAGTGATTAACGGCAAATGACACACTTTATCCAGTTAAATTAATTTACTGTTCCCCATGAGGGTGTGTATGTGTGTGAAAGTCTGCTGCATGAAATCTGTTATGATACACACACACACAGTGCCTCCTCCTCTCTCAGGTGAGCTACCTACTGGTTCAGCTGATGTCAGCAAAAACAACATCAGCTGACTGTTTCTGTGGCCTCCTCTGAATGGCAGAGATAGCTAACCCTAAACCCCCCCCCCGCACGCACGCACACACACACACACACACACACACACACACAAAGTAACCCCTTTCACAGCACATGCACCTTTACACACCACACACGTTTATCTTCTTTGTCTGTCACACACATACAGTAGGTCTTTACTCCACGCTCTGTCTTACCGTCCTTGCTGTCCACCGTGGTGGTTACCACCTCCATCTCGTATGTGTCCCTCATCTGTTGCCCCCGAAAACGGCTGAGATGATCCATCTCAATGAGGTCACTCTCATCCTCCTCCAGGGGAAGCCACGTTCCATCGATGAACCACTGACCCCTCATCACAGGGATGCGGTCTTGCTCTGAGGGACAACACATGATGAATGCCTGCTTTATTTACTTCTCTATCTTCTAACACAGAGACAGAAAGAACAGTGAAGAAAAGTTAGTTAGTTTGGCAATTAAATCAATTCAATTAAAAAAACTGAATCAAAAACTGAACATCACTGTACAGAGCACTCTGCTCAAACTGTCTGCTTGTCTACTGCCAGGGATGAACGTGCATCTAACAACTACATTATGGAAGATTTCTACATTATTTTGTTGATTATTTAAGAAATCTCAGTGTGACAATGTTCTGCTTTATTCCTTGTGTTGTTCTGGTTTTCTGACATTTTGTTACTACTATTACCTATTGATTAAAACAGAACAGATCAGTAATGGTGCAATAGTTCTAGCTGGCTGGTACACAATGACTGACAAACTGTGGTGGCGTTTTAAAACATTTCCTTCTAGTAATTATTTCAAATATTTGTTTTACTGCATGAAGTCATTGTGAATTGACTGGCAGTCATACCTGATGTGATAGTGCAGACTGTATTAGGTCTATACGGTATAGTAGATGAGACAGGTGGTACTGTGCTGGCAGCAGTGCTTCTTCTACTATCTTCTAATAATATATAACTTTTATCATTATGGGCATAATAAAGCATTGAGGTGCTCACGGTTCCAGTAAACAGGGTAGCATTCCTTCTCCCTGATGTCCACTTCATACAGCCCCCCTCTCACACAAACTGCCTCCACGCTGACGTTGATGTCGTCCGGCTCCTTCATCTCCTCCGACGTGGAGCGCTGCTGCCCTCCGCCCCTCTGCACTGCAGGATCAGCCCGGACACTGTTGTCCACCGCCCCGCTCTCCGGCTGGATCTCGCCGGAGTTGGCTGCCTCCTTCCCCTCGGCCTCGGCGGGTTCAACCGGGTATTTGACCTTGTCAGGGTTCTGCTCACAGAATCTCCGATAGACTATCTCGATTTTTAAAGAGTCGTGTCCCACGAATGGCTTCCACGTTCGCTTGTCCTCTTTGTAAAACCACCTCACCTCCTCCGGTCCCAGCTCCGTGACGACCTCACCGCGGTGCCTGGAGCTATTGGACCGTATGCGCTTCTTGGCTGTGACATTCCCGTCACTTTCAGTGTAGTTTGGGTCGATGGACAGATACGATGAGCCTGAGTATTCCTCCCCGGCCAGGCCCAGCATCATGCCATCCTGGGATAACGAGTCGCCCCGTAACAGCGGCAGGTGTCTGTCCAAGCCCGTCTGCGCCGGGTCCCTGTCCCCAGCAGCAGCACCATCTCCCATCGGATTGTCGTCGTAGCCGGACACAAACACATCATTTGCCATATCCCATTCACTACTGCTGACAGAGTTATTCTCCGAGCTCTGCTGGCGGATGGTCGGCTTATCTTGCATATTGCTCATGGTGTGGCTACAAATGATGAGACTCAGTACATAAAAATCACAATGATACCGTCAGACTGTTGGACCAGATAAACGGCTTCTTTCTATCCAGCTGGTAACATCTGTTTGCCGAGCTGTTCTGACCCGGGCAGTATTCCTGGACATTTTAGCTACACATTTAAAAACATGTTGAAACGACACACACACCTCCCGCTGTCCTGTCTGCACACACTCCCGTTCACATCCCCGTTTTCGCCTGATAAACTGGAATAATCAATGACCAGTCCGTTACTAGCTAGGATGCAATCTCTGCCGCTCCATGAAGTCAAGTCAACGACGACCGGCTGACTTCCTGTTCAAACATTCAAAATAAACGCAACATCCGAGAGAAGGAATGAGCGGGTTTAACATGTTATTACAATGCAAACACAATGTAAAGTACACCTGTAAGAGGTGTACGCATTGAATGAAAACACCAACATATGTCATTTTTAAAACATAGCTCAGCATGCTCTTTTAAGCTTAAACGTTTCTATGTGCTTTTAATTTGAAGGCATGTTGTCAGACTCGTTTAGGTTGTTTAAACTTGTGACTGTGTCATGTTAGTGAGTGAAATATCAAATATAAAATAAACATACTTTTAAAGCGAGCTTGATTCATGGGTTTTAAAAAGTTAAACATCTGAAATGAATTCAATATTTGGTGTATACTTTGTATGCCTTCTAGGCCACCGTAGTTGTAGCTGAGGCATTCCCGTCATGGGCGCCGTGGAGAGTGTTGGCTGAGGATGTGTTCATGTTGGTCTGTTCTGTGACGAGATGAGAAGACATGGCGGCCGTCTTCTTGGTCACCTTGTATGAGTACTCTCCTCTGTTCTACATCAGCGTGGTGTCTCTGTGTTTCGTTGTTACCGCCGCCATGGTGCTCGGCTGGTAAGTGATATGTAGCCACGTTAGCTTAGCCACTGTCCTGACAACAACAACATTATTATATTTGATAATAATAATTAGGATGTATTACACTATTTTCACTAATGACGTCCACGCGCGTCCCACGCATTTGGCCGATGTGCTGCTGTTATTCGTCGTTCTGTCGTGATGACATTCACACGTTGGAACATTATCATTAACATACACACTGCGTCAGACAGTTCACAGTACAAATAAAGAAAAGACAGACATATAACCATAATCATAGAGTCAAAAGTAAAAAGTGTGTGTACACACGCAAGGAATCTAACGTTGATCTCACTGTTACACAGTCAGAGAAGAGTTTACAGGAAGGTAGAAACAGGCAGAGTAGGTGAATAAGATGGGTGCCTGTAAATACCTCTATGGAAAGTAACATTGAATAAACATGTAGTGGTTGGTTATGCATGATATATGCATGTGTATATGTTTATATAGAGTATGCTGTGTGCAGGGTTTATATTTTACTGTGATGACAGTAACAATCAAAAGTTTGGACACACCTCATTCAATGCTTTCTCTATTTTTATTATTTTTTACATTGTAGATGAACACTGAAGACATCCAAACTATAAAATAACACATATGAAGTTACGTGGTAAACAAAGTCAAATATTTTTATATTTTAGATTCTTTTTGTCAGCTCTGCACACTCTTCATTCTCTCAGTCAGCTTCATGAAGTCGTCACCTGGAATGATTTTCCAACAGTCTTGAAGGAGTTCTCATACACAGTATGCTGAGCACTTGTTGCTGCTTTTCCTTCACTCTGCAGTCCAACTCGTCCAAACCATCTCAGTTGGGTTTAGGTTAGATGATTGTGGGGGTCAGGTCATCTGATGCAGCACTCCATCACTCTCCTTCCTGGTCAAATAAATAGCCTTACAGAGTCTGTAGGTGTGTTTGGGGTCATTGTTCTGTTGAAAACAAATGATGGTCCCACTGAGCTCAGACCAGATGGGATAACAACGCACACTTAATCAACATGGTTAAAACAGAATGCTGTTGGTTAAGTGTCCCTTGAATGTTGAATAAATGGCCATCAGTGTCACTAGCAAAGCACCCCCACACCATCACACCTACACATGCAGATGCCATCCGTTCACGTTGTCTTTGTCTCACAAGACTCTGCAACTGGAACCAGAGATCTCATGTTCAGACTCATCTGACCAAAGCTCAGATTTTCACTGGTCTGATGTCCTGCTTGTGTTTCTTGGTCTAAGCAGTTCTCTTCTTCTAGTTGGTCTCATTCAGCTGGGTTTCTTTGAAGACCTCATTAAACTGAGTGAGAGAATGCACAAAGTGAAGCTGTCATCAAAGCAAAAGAATGTATGTATATTTGACTTTGTTTGCATTTTTTTATTACCACACATTTCCATCTGTGTTATTTCATATTTTGATGTCTTCAGTGTTAAACAATATAGAGAATAAATAATAATAACAATATTAGCCTTAATGATGATTTACAGTGTACAGGATACAGTATGGGTGAGATCCTTCTCCTAGTCTTATTCTTGCAGCATCCAGTATAAATGTCTTTGAGGCGGTGTGAAGGCGGACAACAAGCCAATGCTCAGAAAGTGCTATGACTGTTTCTGCTTGTTGGCTGCAGATGGCCTCAAAGCGAGCATCAACGTTGTTTGCTTGATATATTTCTCTGTTTGTTCACTCTGCCTGCTGCCCTACAGGTTTGGCTTCGATGTCCCAGTGATCCTTCGCAGCTCTGATGAGACAGAGTCCATCCTTCCAACCCCTGAGAAGCAAATGGTTCAGGTGACCAATCCTTTCGCCCTGGAGATGACCTATGGGCTGGCATCTGTCACTGGTGAGAAAAGTCATCATCACTGAGTAAAAATCTCTTACCATTCAACAAATATGATATATGTTTACAAGAGAATGACAGTTGACCCCTCCTCATCCAGTGTGCTACAGCTCAAACACAGTGGTCATTCTGTGTGCATGTCTGTACCAGAAGAAGTATAATGTAAAGCCACAGTAATACACAATACATTTAGTGTCACCAGTAAACCTCAAACTATGCAGCTTATGGACATGGCCTCTATATGCTGTACATTATATTGGTATTATTTAACAGTGAGAGCTCCCTTACAGATGGTGTGTCTTTGAGGCCCTGCTGTCTGGAGCCCTGTGTCCTAAGCTGTTTCTGGGGCTGTGAGGTCAGTGCTCTGCAGGGTGCGTTGCAGGTCCACCAGCACGGCCCGAGGCTCAGCACACCCCAACATTTCCAGGAGGCCCTTCACCTCCGCTACCGCCACTGCCACAGCTTCCAGTATCCTTCACCCTGTAAAAGTCTGAGTGAGGACTATGAAGTTCACAACAAATCCAACCACATTATTAGATTATTTGTAATAACATGTAGGTTAATATATAATATTTAACCATGGTGACATCATCTCATGATGACTGTCATATGTGTTTGGCTGATACATATTATTCCTACAGTTAGCCTCTTTGACCCCGCCTCCCAGTATCGGCAGTGAAGACAGAGATGAACGGCACACACAGATTCCTGCTGAGCAGGGCATCACAGATCTTGGGCCGTTGCCCAGGGAATGCTACCCTCTTGTGGCTGTGCTGACGCTGGCAGAGCCAGAAGCCAGAGACGCGTACAACATTGTAAGTCCACCTCACATTCAGACATTTTGTTTTTGTGTCAGGACTCACATCAGTTTCTCCTCTGTGTCTTCACTACAGACACATTTCCAGCACAGTTAGCCAAGCCTAGCACAAAGACTGCAAGGTCCATCATAACACTGTCCTAACCAGTCCAAGCTTCAGTAACACAATTTTAAAGAACTGATGCTGTGTTTCCTCTTTCAGCTGGCCAGTGTGACTGTTATTCATGTTCCTGATGACAAATGCAGACTTTCAGCACGGGTTCTCTTTCAGTACCTCCTCACCTCACAAGGGAACATGTACGACTTAAAGGTATGTCACATTTTGGTTCAGGCAGGTTGTTTCTGTATTTCCACATTATATCTTGTGGCTTTAAGGAGTTCTGCACGGCATTAAAGGACAGGTTCATAATCACATGTCCATCCATGGCCATTGAAAGCTTTACTGGGCGTCCCTCCTCATCATACTGACTGCCATGAGATCCCTTCTTATATTTATTTCACAAAACAGACAGTTGTTTGGTGTAAACATAACTTTTAATGAAGTTAGTCTAATCAAGTTGATGTGTTTTAAAGTTACAACCCTTTTTAGAAGCACCACACTGCATCTCTTAAAAACACACATGGAATTAAAAAGACACGAGAAGGTAACTCATCTGTAGCTGAACTTTGAGTGAACGTTTTTACATAAAACAGTGAAGTGGATTTTGTTCCGCAGCTTGTTTCGGTTCAAACAAATCTCAGATTGTTTTCCCGTTGTATAAGAAAACCATCCACTGAACTCATTTTCATTCATCATTTATCAAGTCACTTCAGTCTCCTGTGGTGCTGACAGTCTTCTCCTTCTGATCTGAATGTGATCAATGTCACAGTGCACGTTGGACTGCTGAGCTGTATATTTATCATCCTATCGACAGTCATATACACATATTATGATAGGTGATGGATGTTCCAGACTGTGAGCTCCATCTGGATTACTGTAAAACCCTGCACAACTCCCTTCTTACCTTGATGACATCACTACGACAGTGCTATGTTTGTTTGAGTTCTTATGAACAGTGAACTTGTTGATGTGTAAGATGAGTGATGTCTGCATTCCATTTATGCTCCCGCTGTTGCCAATTCTGTTTCACTGTGGAGTAGAAATGGAATGGAGCCGTCTCGGTCTTTTCTCTGCTGTTAAAGCACGCCCTGTCTCCTGCAGCCTCTCTTCATGTCAGCTGGCAGTGGAGGTGTGCCTGGGCCTTCGGACTCGGAGCAAAGTTCCCAACCCAGCGAACCTAATGAGGAGACCAACAGAGTGGAGCAGAGTCCAGTGCTGGAGGAGGAGGAGGAGGGGGGGGGGGAAGGAGGAGGGGGAGGACTGGTCAGAGGGGAGGGGCAGAGATTGTGTGGTGTGTCAGAATGCAGCAGTGAACAGGGTTCTGCTGCCCTGCAGACACGCCTGTGTGTGTGACAGCTGTGTGTCGCGCTTCCAGCACTGCCCAATCTGCAGGGCCTTCGTCCTGGAGTCCTTCACCCTGACACAGACACCAGCTGCAGAACAGTGACCCACGCCAAGCACACAGTGACACAAGACTGTGACCCAAATCCATGCTACTAATATATGTTGTATATTAGTCTGTATGTATACAGTATGTACTGTATGCAGTGAAAGCTCGGTCCTACGGCAGATAAACTTTGTTGAAGGTTCAGTTTTAACAGCACATTTCTGGAGCTGTCTCATTTACACTTTATTTTACATTGACTGTTTTATGAATGTGAGCAGCTCCTCCTCCTTCTTTGTACATTCGCTGTAGGACAATAATTCACATCATCTTCAGCATCACACACAAAACATGTTCTGTAGTGTACACACTGACTACCTGTGTGTGGTGTGGAGTCGTGATAGAGCCGCAGCTTTCCTGTGGAGATGAGCCGTGATGTTGAGTCTGGCAGCAGAGCTGTCACATAGATTTTATTGAAACGTTCTCTGTGTGCTGCTGACTCTTTATTCTCATTGAAATGTACTATAAGCATGCATCATATGTTTTCAGCATGAATGCAACTGCTCTTTCCCACTGCAGATGATGACTGTTGAACTTTGAGTATGTTCATATGTTCACAGCTTTATTCAGACATAATGGAACACACAGCACTGTGACTGGACAATTAGAGTTTATGAGTAAAGTGCAGAGGAGCGTTTCACCTGATTCATTTTATTTATATAGCACCAAATTATAATGTAAGTTATCTAATGACACTTTCATACAGGGCAGTCTAGACTGTATTCTTTATGATATGAGCAGCTCATCACAGATTATGAGACAATGCTCATGGTGATGTGAGGCTTGTGTGTAGCTGCTGTCATGGAAACCTGTTTATGAAGCCCCTCTTCTTCTTGGCTCTGCTGTGTGTTTGTGTGGTCTGTCACAGAGCAGGTCGATTATGGCAAATATGGCATCCTATGACAGTATCACTTTAAAGACACATTCTAAATTGTGAATGTTTGTCAATAGCGATTTCATGACTCTGTGCTGGATTTTATGCACCTGAGCAATGTGTGTGGCTGAAACAACTCAATAATTAATGGGCTGTCCATTGACTTTTGGCTAGATTCTGAACTAGATAATATACAGAAGCTGTCATCAATCCAGACACTAAACCAAATACTGTTATTATCAGTTGATTTCCATAATTGAAACCTCTGTGAGAAAATTAGTCACATGATGCAGTTTGAGGAAGAACAGCTGTCATGTTTGTAGAGGACTTTGTTTTGTTTTCATGTAAATTTATGTTCAGCCCATTTGTGCATGCATATGTTGTGTATGATTACAGGACCAGTGCAGTATTTATTAACTACAACCAATCACTTCCTTTAATCAGACTCTGTGTTAATGAAGCTGACCATTAAATATGAACTGTGAGGAAGACTGAAAAACAGACCAGCGCCTGGCACTGACTTCAATCCAGCAGAGGGCGCCATCACTCAGTGATCAGTGTGAAGCCTTTTCAAATGTGTACAGAACTGTTCGGTGTTCTAGAAACAGCTGTTCTAATGAATGGAATTCTGAATATTGAAGTGTATTTGACCAACACACAAACTGACCTTCCATAAAATTTTGACAGAAAAACTTCAAGTCATCCAGACTGACCTTTAACTTTACACTTTAATTGTTGAACACGTGTAAAAACTCTTCCCGCCAACTCATGTAGGAATCCTCTTTTCACCACAAAAGAAAGCTGACGAACGCTAAACAACATTAAAATGAATCAGCTGTTGATGACGTCACTGAAACTTCTCTTACAAGATTTATTTGTTTTCACTCTAATGACGTTCACACACTAAATGTAAACCCAACACACTCACTCGAAGAGAGAGATGACTGAATGGTCAGGAGTTGACATATTGTATACTTCAGTACATCAAGTTATTTATAAATGTTTGAGTGAATGATAAGCATTTGATCAGTGTGTGAACACTGAGTGAGTCAGAGAAAACAGGACAAAGTGTTGAGTCAAAGTCACTTTGTTGGCAACTGTGAGGAAAAATGGACTGTTCTCTGTTGGTTCCCACAAACAGGCCTTTAAACACAGAACACAGCAAATCCATGAAAAAGCAATGAAAAAGATGAGGAAGGACACAACACACACACACAGAGGTTTATACAGGCTTATAGTCCAGCTTGGACTCGAGCTTCTTTGAATCAGCCACCTTCCTCACAGCTTTCATGAAGTCTTCCTGGGTGACGTACTCGCGGTCAGAGCGGATGGCAAACAAACCTGCAGACAGACAAACAAACCGGTCCACATGAGCAGAGTGATGGTGACAGCTGAGGACATGAAACTAATGAGGACGCTTTTAAGAGTCCAACCTGCTTCTGTGCACACGTTTCTCAGATCAGCTCCATTGAAACCATCTGACAGCTTCACAATGGCTTCAAAATCTGAAAACAACCAAACAAATCAGCTCGATGAATGCACGCAAAAAAGACAAAACTCTTTTTAACAAGTCGCTGTAAAAAACAGATCTACGCAAACATGTCATCATGTATGAGCCTGCTGCAGCGAGCGGCCAGGAGACCGGGTCAACTCTGCTCACTCACCTATTTCACCGTGCTTGGTGATGGGACTGGAGTGGATCTTCAGGATGTCCAGACGAGCCTGCTCATTGGGCAGTTCAATGTCTGAGGAAGAGAAGGGGACGTTAGATTTGTTGTGTGTGGTCACACAGAGCTGACACATGCAGACACACACACACAATGAACAGGCAGAGAGGATATCTTACGGATTTTACGGTCCAGTCTGCCGGGCCGCAGCAGAGCGGGGTCCAGAGTGTCGGGTCTGTTGGTGGCCATGATCATCTTGACTCTGTGCAGCGTGTCGAAGCCGTCCATCTGGTTCAGCAGCTGACACACACACACACACACACACGTCAATCAGTGCTTCTGGTCATCTATCCACTGGTGACGGATTAAACTTGAAGAACTCTGTCACAGGTACAGGTTGCAGACTCTTGCTGCTTGTTATATAATATGCATGCCAACTACACATTCTATACATTTACTTCACTTTAATACATTCATCAAAGCACCTAGCTGATCTGGATTACACATCTAAACAAATGAGCAATAGCAGCAGCATGTTTGTGGTGAGTGTAGATGTGTGCTCTGGACACCACAGTGACAGTTACCTCCATCAGGGTCCTCTGGATCTCTCTGTCAGCTGAGGTTCCTTCAGAGAAACGACGGCCGCCTACAACACAAACATGACAGAGGACAGTGTCAACCAACCTGAAGCTCTGTGTCCATGTGAGAGTAGATCTAGTACTCCACCATCATCACCACCATCTGTCTATACAGCCTGAGACACATAACTGTTCTATAAAAGAACAATACTGGTCAAAAAACATGGCCGCCAGCAATCGAAACACTTTGCACAGGGGCGGGGCTTGGCAGGAACTTGGCCATTACTCATTAACAATTCGTCCAATCGACATAAATCTTGATAGATCTCTTCAGGTTTGGTGTTTGGAAAAAGGTCTTGACCCATAGTGGTGCCACAAATACCACGTGAACCTCAGAATCCAGTGAACAGTTTTACTGCTGTGATGTCCTGCAACAAAGCATCTGACTGCACACTTTAGAGATATGTTGAGTATGTGGCCAATTCAAATGTGAAACTTCTCTTGCTCTAACAAAATAATTCTCATCTTTAACACGTCTTTGTGTTCAGGTTTTGTCTTTTATATGCTTGTATAAAACAAACTCAGCTCTAACACAACAGCCGTAGGTTGTGTGATACATGTTATGGGCTATAGAGGAATTCAGATTTAATCACATAAGAAGCACTTGGTGTACATATCTTTGCCCATTTTTCTAATCACAGAGTTAGCAGTCGCTAACGTGACAAAAGAAACAGGAAGCTCTAGCTGCTTCATAATAAAAGCCTGTAAAAGTTGGCACACGTGAAGCTTTTATTCCAGCTTCAGTTGAGCAGATCCTGAGCGTCACTCACCAATGGCATCGATCTCATCCATGAAGATAATGCATGGCTGGTGGTCCCTCGCATAGTTAAACATTTCTCTGATCAGTCTGGCACTCTCACCAATGTACTTGTCCACGATGGAGCTGGACACCACCTGCAACACACACACACACACGCACAGACACACAGTCAGTTGACTGACTACAGTGACTGCAGTGTGGCAGTACACGCTGGCACTGACACTCACCTTGAGGAAGTTACAGTCCAGCTGACTGGCCACTGCTCTGGCAAGAAGAGTCTTTCCAGTACCTGGAAGAGAAAGAACCTCATCAGAACTAGATCAACAGTCCAAAACAGATCAAACACAATGACATCAGCCGTATACACTACACTAGAGTTTGTATGAGAAAATTCAAAACAATCACATGAACCTTACATGGATTAATACGTTTCACAAATGGCTTAGTGCCTCACAGACAGATACCAGCATGGATGTCACCTTCATGTAACCTAATGAAGACAGCTGCTCGTTCACTGATCGACTAACCTGGAGGCCCGTACAGCAGACAGCCTTTAGGTGGAATGATGCCCACTCTCTGGAAGAGCTCAGGGTTGGTTAGAGGCAGCTCGATCACCTGTCATGAAATAACAGCAGCAAATTCATCACGTTGTCTGATCTGAAACAGAATCCTTCCAAACAGTCCAACCACACATATGGCAGTCTCTGTTAAACTACAACACACATACACACACATTCATCAGTCAGTGTCAGCAGATTATCAAATATCAATTCAGATCGCTAATATATTTTTTTAATGTGCTCCTTTGGCTCTGATGCATCACCCCTCCTTCTGATTGGTTATAGGTCAGGAGTAAGAGCCTATCAACACTGAGACTGCAGACAGCCTTTAGAGTTCTTTGAGAGAAACACATGCTCAACAAACACAGACGTCTATGGAGTTTGTTCTTCATCACAATGTACTTTCATCTGTTGCAGCACATTTAAAGCTTCAGGGTTAACAGTACACAAAATCCACAGGTTAGTTTAGTACACACTGTTTTCATGGAGTCACTGCTAGAAGTGTGTTTTTCTGTTTGTGTGTGTGTGTGTGTGTGTGTGTGTAAAATAAAACTGTTTCCTCGTGGAAATAAGATCAGTGGAACTATTTTACACAGAAATCAGCAAAGATCTAATGAGTGTGTTGAGGAAATAATCTATTAATTAGTGTTGACGCAAAAGGATGAGTGGTTTACCATCTCGGCTCGACCTCCTTCTGATTGGTTTTAGGTCAGGAGTAAGAGTCTATCAACACTGAGACTGGAGCAGCACGGGTGAGAGAGCAGCACTGAGTTCCCAAGGAAAGGAAGCAAAAATGAAACATGACAACACTCTGCACTGACAACAAACAAACACTGGGAGGTTGTTGTTGTCTGTTGCACATTTCTTACCCAGGCCGCTCACACTCTCAGTCTCAGTTCATAACTAACTGTCAGGAACTTTAACATCACTGATGTTTACTTACTTTTAGTACTCCGAGTACATGATGATACTAATACCTTTGTACTTTTAAGATTTTGAATGCAGGACTTAAATTGTAGCTTGTAGTTTTTACTCTGTGGTGTGACTTTTACTCATGAAAGGTCTGAGCACTTCTTCAGCCAATAATTGATCCATGCATCAATTCCAGCTATCAGTTACTGGCATCCTTGATTACTAATTATTGGTCAACCCCTGTTTGTAAGAATGTTACCCATCATTAGCACATCACAGGGTTTGTCGTACCTCTCTCAGTTCACGGATCTGTTCAGACAAGCCTCCGATCTCAGAGTAGGAGACACTGCCGGGGTCCTCGTGGGACATGTTGTACACGAGAGGGTCCACCTCTCTGGGCAGGTACCTTAAAGAGAACATGAAACACATGCTCAACAAACACAGACGTCTATGGAGTTCTTCATTAGAATGTACTTTCATCTGTTGCAGCACATTTAAAGCTTCAGGGTTAACAGTACACAAAATCCACAGGTTAGTTTAGTACACACTGTTTTCATGGAGTCACTGCTAGAAATGTTTAGAACTTAATAGACTTCACTAGGAAGCTGTTTGTGTGTGTGTGTGTGTGTGTGTGTGTGTGTGTGTGTGTAAAATAAAACCGTTGCCTAGTGGAAATAAGATCAGTGGAACTATTTTACACAGAAATCAGCAAAGATCTAATGAGTGTGTTGAGGAAATAATCTATTAATTAGTGTTGACGCAAAAGGATGAGTGGTTTACCATCTCGGCTCGACTGTTTCCTGGGGGAAACCCTGACTTGCAGATGTTCTGTATGATAAACATCATCTGTAACAACAATCGTCGGTGTTGATTCTTAATCTGTCTTATGTTACTCTGCAACAAGATGCTGCCTGGATTCCACATGCCAGGACTCAGACGATCACCATTCAGTTGAGTGTTTGGCATTAACGTGTGTGTGTGTGTGTGTGTGTCTTAATGTGATAGTGTTTGAAGTGATGATTATATGGAACCTACCTCATTATAGTGAGTGTGGTCATGTCTAAAGCCACTCTTGTGCCTGGCTTCAGCTGGGACTTGTCCAACTGGGATGAAACAAACAATCTTAGACTTCACATTCACCAAAACAACAGCTTTAATTTGTGATTTGAGACAGACATGATAACCACTGTTAAAAAATGACAAAAATAGATCCCATATAGTGCTGCAGTATATCTGACACTAGACTAGACTGTCTATAAAGTCACTGCACTACCGTAACACTGGACTCATGACTGGTCGGCTCACATCTTTGTATCTCCACAGCCATGGATTTGTAGTTTCAAACTGACTCAAGTGCCATCACTTGAGGACTTCACACAGCTCCTTCTGGAGATATTAAAGGCTGCATACCAATTTCTTTACACATGCTTCAATAGTGTACAATGAACCATTGGGTCAGGCTGCAGGTATGTTCACAATATGTTCATTTTTGTCCAACATAAATGTCCTTCAGTCCAATCTCCATAACATCTGACGACACACACATACATTATATGGTGTCACAAGAAATGAGTCTTCCAATCACCCTGTTCATCACCTACCTGTCTGCGGCATCCCACCACATATCGGGGACCGTTGGTGGCCTTGACAATGACTGAAATGACACAAAAAGCACATTAAACACAGATGAACACAGTGTGTCACAGTGGAAAAGCATGTTGGTGTAGTTTTGTTGAACCTAAATGAAACCATGTGAGCTCAGAGCAGGGTCAGGGCTCAACTTACATTTCTCCTCAGTCAGCTGTTTGAGCACTTCTCCAACAATCTGCAGGGAGTGAGACAGGTGAAGTTAGACAGATGAAGACAGAATCAAATCACCCTACTGAACCCTCTCCTCTCTTCCACACAGTTCGTTTTAACTCACTACTTCTGGAATATGGCCAATCCGTAGTATGTGGCCTTTTAGGTAGGGAGGCCTTGAAGAGACATGAGTTGAACATCTTGTCTCAGACAGAGGATGAATGGGGGGCAATACTAATTTGTTGCAAGTCATGTAAAGATCCTCTTGTGGAATGGAACAAGAACATAGAGTTGAAGATTAGTGGTATAGATTGTCTTTAGCTCTGTCTCACTTGCTGGCTGGATCATACAGAGAAAATATGAGATGTGTGATAAACATTAGGAAAGTATAAACTCTGAAAATGAGTTCACCATATGGTGCTGAACTCTTTTTCCTATGCATGTTAAACATATTCTGTTCTACAGAAACCTTTCCTCAACATATCAGAAATGTTAGAAAGTCAGTTTGTGTCTCCTTGAATCACAATGTGTGATCAGAAAGAAGAACTTAAATCACACAGCACCACACTGTTAGCCTCAGTTAGCCTCAGAGAGTCTAAACAAAGTCAAATCACTGATGTTGACTATCAATATCAAATTGTGCTGTGTGATACAAACAGAATAAACCATCTGATTACTGATTACCAAATATCCATTATTTTATTGTCAACTGTTAACTGTTGAAATCGCAGATAAAGAAGTCAAAAGTAATGACACTTGTTGTTTAAGTAAGTCGATGTTTAAGTATATCAAATTGTCATATTTTGTTTGTTTTGCTCTTCTTCTAACAGAAATAACTGTAGCTGTAAACACATAGTTTCAAATTTATACCTGCTGTGACAAAGCCAACGTATGTCAGTTTGACTCCTGTTTCAAATTTGCAACGTCATGAATCTCTGCCATAATGACACTGAAGTGTTTATTGAACGCTGAAAGGACACCACAAAATATGACTGTTCAAGCATCACTGAAGCTGATCCAAGTACAGTTCATGTACCTTCAGTTACATGCTCAGTTCACACTGTCTGCTGTCTGTCATTGTGCTGATCTACGAACTCAACAGTCAAACACTGGACGATGAAGGAGTACTACAAGGAGTTGAAATGATTTTTAAACAGGTTTCTTACCTGACCGACACTCTGCAGAGCCTTCAGGTCATTCTCTGACTTCTCGTACTGTTTGGTTTGTTCCCTCAGCTGTTCTCTCACTGCAAAACAAACAAAGGATGAACGTGAATGACAAACACAGTGATAAGCAGCCAGGAGACAACACACACACACACACACACACACACACACACACACACACACACACACACAGGTACTCTGTCAAACACTCCTCTTGACGGCAGTAACTCAGTCCATAGAGACTTGGCTTGGGAACCGGAGGGTGGCTGGTTCAAGTCCAGCATGGACCAAAATATGGAAGGTGGACTGGTAGCTGGAGAGGTGCCAGGTCACCTCCTGGGCACTGCCGAGGTGCCCTTGAGCAAGGCACCAACCCCCCCCCCCAACTGCTCGCAGGGCGCTCCTCTTGGGGCTGCCCATCACTCCACCATCTCTCTCCACATTGCATGTCTATGAGCCCTTGTATGTGTGTTCGGGGTTAAAAATGCATGTAAAATAAACTGAGTGAAAAAAGAATTTCCCCGTTGAGGATTAATAAAGTATCTCTTCTTCTTCTCTTCATGTGAGCCAGCGTTAGCTGTTCACAGTTAGCTTAGCTATTCAGTTACTGCCACAACAAAACTAAACGTCATCACAGCAGTGACAGCAGCAGGCTGACGTTGACTGAATGTTAAGTTTCCAACCAGCCTGCTGTGAGGCTTAACACTGAAGTTAGTCATCTGTCTCCTACACTAAGCTAAGATAGCATGCTAGCCGTCCCGTTCACTTCCATTCATTTCTACGACCATGCTAACTGCATGACAAAGCACTCGGTAGCTAGCTCGCTAGCTGATGCTGACTGTCCGTTAACGTGTCTCTAATCAACACGAACAAAGTAGAAGTCTACCACAGACAAACGTCCCCATGTAACACTCTCTTACACTCTTTTAACCGGCCGTCCACTTCTTTGTGTTCCAGTAATTTCTTCCTGTAGTCCTGCAGCGCCTTCTCCCTACTGTCCGCCATCATGCCCCACTGAATGATGGGAAACTGCTGCGTCACTACAGTGTTTTGCTGCGAGTCCCGCCCCTCGCCCCGCCGAGTGCGTCCCGTTACATCATTACACCCTGAAATGAACGGCTGTTCATCAGTTATCACGGCTTTCAAAATGACTGCCTCGGTTTTTTTTTTTTTTTTTTCTGATTCTGATTTATTTGTTTGTCAATGTCTCCTTCTGACGTCATGATATTGCATATTGCAGGGATTTTAAAAAAGATTCCAGCCAGTAGGGGGCGTTAAATGTTCAGACATGAAGCAGAATGAGAACAAAATATTGTTTTAGTATTAATTAGTGTGTTTCCTTTAATATGTGAGTCCAGTAAGGATAGCAGACTTCCACAGACAACTTCTCAGCTGTGAACTGTGTGGTGTGCCACATGTTTTGATTGAATGAAACATCTTTGCTTTACAAAATATGTTGTAGAGACATGATGAAGAATTCATAAAGACAGCACACCCTCACTCACAGGACACACAGAACTACAATCTGTGTTTTAATATACAAATATAAATATAACCCGGCCTGTACGTCAATGTGGAACCGCACACTGTATGCTGAATCACAGTTCACAGAGCACAGTGAATTATACTTGAAAGTAATAATATTTAAGCACTGCACTTGAATATTTTCTGTTGAGTAGCAGTGATTGTCGTTAACATACACCATCCCAGTGGGTACATTTTTCTGCAGAAAAAATAAAAGGTAACAACTGCCCAGTATCAATTATATGAAACAATGACAAAGAACTGTGGACAGGAACCTCAGCCAGCTGACTGCTGGTGGTGTAGACAAGTGTGAAGCGCAGACGGGAGGGAACTGTGAATCTGGAATCTGTGGACTTTCTAATCTAGTTTCTCCGTAGATAATTCATGCTAAAATAAACTTCATGTTGAAACATAGCTGCAGCCTGCAGGAGTTTATATTTCAACCCACGACGCCTCCACTTGTTGCACATGGAAATGACCTCTCTGTATAAAAGAACAGCTTGGATGACTGCATCTGGTCTTCTTGCTTAAAGTGTTGAGTAAACACAAGCTGGACAAAAACTGAGGCCAAGTTACACTGATTTGGAATCAGGCCATCCTGAGCATGGGAACTGCTACTGACCTCAAGAAGTGCAGACAAATATTGTAGTGGTCATGTTAATCTGCTTATTGGGCAGTTTGCTCTCATTTACTTTCTCCTCTCTTAACATCACAGACAACGGGCTGTAATCAGCATTGACCTGCATGTAAACCAATGTTACCAAGTCCTTATACCTAGAGGTCCTAAAATATATTAATCAGCATCTCACTTATCTAACTATTGGTGCTAACAAAATAACATTTAATGATTTACATTGAAAACAGACTACAGTTACACAGAGTACACAAAATTGTGTACTAAGACATCTGTGATTTAGGAGCTGATAACAAAATTCTTCTTCAATTCTTATTTTGGTAAATTGTGAACTCAGCAGCAACAGCATACTCTCCTGACATGGACCATGAATTTGATCTGCTGGGGTCAGCCTGCCAGATGACAGCCCAGGATATTTTCCTCTCAAGCTCACCCTCCTATCTTGTTAATGTTGCTTACTGGGCAGCTGTGGCTCAGGAGGTAGAGCGGGTCGTCCACTAATCAGATGATCGTTCGATCCTCAGCTCCTCCAGTCTGTGTGTCGAAGTGTCCTTGGGCAAGATACTGAACCCCAAATTGCTCCTGAAGGCTACACCATCGGTGTGTGAATGTGTATGAATGGTTAGCTCCTAGCACTTTGAGTGGTCGGAAGATAATAAGTACAGTCCATTTACTGCTGCATGCCCACCGTCCTGCTGGTCCATTCTTCTTCCACACACGTTCTCCAGGACAAGATGCCGTCTGTCCTTGCATGGCAATCTTAACCTTGTGAACATGATCTTCCTCTGTACTTAGTGTTGCCACAAGGTAGTCCATAAGCCATATATATTGGTGAGGCCAAACCAAAGCCCTCCCTTCTGGCTCTAACTCCTATACCCACCTCATGGACTCCAGTTTTAAACTCAACTCCACTCCACCACGTAAGATGTTTAATTTGAACTTTGGAATTTGAATTTTGTTCTTTCATTCATTTCTATGTGTGAGCTCTCTCTTGTTTTTCTATTGTGTGTAACCATTGTCTACACTACTCACAGCTGTTGACTGTATGTTGTTTTCTAGTTTCCTCATGGTAAATATGAGAACTTACTGTCTCTGTCATCTCATCTGTGCACATATTATTTACTGTGATGCACTATCCATGTTGTGATACATTGACATTGAGTCTGGACTGATTATTGATTTCTCATGTAGTGGGTGTGTTTGTGCTTGAGGGTAACAATACGTCTATACAGGAGAAGCCTGTATGAAAGACAAAGTTAGTTATTTCAGCAGTGGGCCCCATTTGTTTCTTTAAAGAAACAATGTGTTGGATTTAGTAGCATGTAGCAGTGTAGTTGCTGATTGCAATCCCCTCACTTCACCCTCCTCTGTGAAGGAGACGGAGACCCTGGTGGCCACAAAACATGAGAAAAATGTAAAAAGCCCTATCTATAGCCAGTATTTAATTTGTCTCATGGGCTCCTGCAGAAACACGGTTCAACATGGTGGACTCTGTGGAAGAGGACCTGTGGTCTGTAGACATTAAAGGTTTATTCTAAGGCAACAAAAAGATCAAGATTCTTATTTTCAGGTACACTAATGAAAACAGAGTTCTGAATATAATATTCCATTTCTGCCATATTGTGTAAAAAGAGTCTTCTGAACCAGACAAATGAGACCATTAACTGTTAACAAATTAACACATTAATAAATATGACAGCACCCTGGTTAAGGTCTTTGATAGTATGGCTGCTGGTGTTGGTTTAGTGCTGCTTTGTATTCTTTAACAAACTTCCTTTGGCATTTTAACCTCTCAATAAATCTATATCTTGTGCACTGCTCCAAAAATGTCCCATTTGGCTTTTATTTTATTTTATTTTTTACTTCTATTTTTTCTACAGACTGATCTTAAGCAGTTCATACATTTCAATACAAAATTAGTTTTAATAAATATAGCAACAAATGCAGTCATGTAAAAACAAGCGTCTTTGGCATGATACTGAACCCCAAATTGCTCCCAAAGGCTGTGGTAGTCAGAGGAAGGACAGTGTTTCCCAGGAAATGACAGGAAGTGGATATGTTGGCAAAGGAGGTGTTCAGGAGAATATATGTTGAAATGAATATTAAACTTTCAGTGGCAACAGTACTGGGATAGAATGAATACCACTGCTACACTTTACAGTTCATGCACTGTCTAATATGTGATAAGATCACCTCTGTTTAGTTTTGCATCTTTCTTCAGTTTTCTTTCAGAGAGATGAATTACAGACCTGAGAGGTCTTGTTTTGTGCAACTTCTCTACTTCTATGTCCACTGTCATCTTGCACAGCAAGGTCTTCCTCAGTCTGTTTGAGGTTAGTACTGACAGTCTTTCCCAAGATGACTCTACACTGTTGTTTGCTCAACTTCCTCCAGATAATTTTCAGAACAGCAGGGCGGAGGATGATGAAGACCCAGGGGTTGATGATGGAATGAAATGAAAGTAAACGGAGAGCTTTGAGGTCAGATGTATGATCTTCTGTAGAGTTGCCTGTGATGTTTATGTACACTCGGAGCTGGGGGGTCAGGAGAGAATATAAAAAGAGAGAATTAAAGAATAATAACAAAAGAAATGTTAGATAGAGTCAGACAAATGGCTTTAGAGATGCATCACAAAGTTAGCAACCATGTACACTAGCACCAATATCAAGATTCAGAGTGTGTCCGCTGGTGAAATACTCATAGTCTGAGCACCACAAAGTAAAAGTTCTGCATTTAAAACGTTCCTGAAGTTAAAGTATAGAAGTGCTATCAGCAGAATGCAGTTCCCCTCAGCTCTACATGCACTCCAATCCAGCAGGCAGAGCAACATTATCTTTGTCTGGAGTCATGTCTGTGATGAATCCAAGTCCAGCACTGACCCTTTTGTGGACCCTGTGAAGCATCTTTGGTTGTCTTTGGTTATGAAATGAGGTGTATAAATAAATTTGCCTCGCCTTGTCAAGAGCAGTCAGCCCGAGCCACTAAACCAAAACACTGATGCTATAAACTGTGCAGAGCTGAGAGGAAGCACGGCTGTGGTTATGCTTCTGTGTGGGCTTGTCATAGTAAGCTTTCACTTTACACAGAACCTTTGGTCCACAGTGTTATACAATTTTAAATATGATATTATTGAATTGCTGTAGCTAGTTGAGATGGAGCTATAACTACTATACTTTATAGACTGTTGATTTAATCTTTGACATTTTGTTGATCGTATTAAAATCCTTGCCAAAGTAAGCCGTTATTATGCGATTATGTGAGATTAATGAACTAAATGAAAACGTAGAATAGAAGACTGTCAAAATGTGTGTATAATGCCTTCATAACACTAACTTATAAATGTTCCTTTGGTGAATATTTTCAAATAAATCAGGGGTTTATGTTTATAGGGGCCCATTTGCAACCTTGTGAGTTAATACAGGCCTGGTTCTAAACAAATTATTGACATACACCAACTGACCACTTCATTCAGTATTGCACAATCCACTGTTGTTCAGTATAACAACTGTCATAAATTCTCCTTTGACAAAGCTTCTAATGTTTCAGTTTTTGTTGACACTGTCAGAGAGATATTAATTTAATTTAATTTAATTTAATTGTGTTTACTGTTGAGATTGTAGTTTGCAGTCGTGTTAAATTGGACTGCATTATGTTGAAAGGCGTTTCTAATATTTTGGCCACCTCATTTACATACATGAGAGGGCCAAAATATTAAAAACACTGTTCAATAGTTCAAGCACCCACTAAGGCCTCAATGATAAACATAAAGTAGAATTATTACCTTAAAGCTGAAAAATGATAAGCTTCATTTAAAATACACACATGCATTGGATTGCACAAATGTACCTAATGAAGTTGTACGTACATTAACAGTGTATACATTGTTGTTGCTGCTCCTCTGGTTAGAGAACTGAATAAACTCTAGTAGTTTTTCATTCTCATGATTGTCTGGCTCATAGTGGATACATCAGTTTAAAGCAGGAATGGAGTAGTTAGAGGAGGAGAGTAATAACAAGTTTTAAACTAGTAGTAAAAAAACGTTTGTTTTCTTTTGGGGGGAGTTTACTTGCAGGAAATGAAAGCGGAGGGAGTGTCTCTTCTTCTGTGGTAATTCTTCTGTAAGTAAGTCTTCTGTGATTAAGTCATCTGGGAAACAGTGGGTGTGTGTAAGAGGGGGAAGTGATTTTTTTTTTTGACCCAATCGTTGACAAACTAAGGTCGGTGTGTGTGCTGATGGAGGTAATGATGTGTTATCCAGAACATGAACGACAACAAACTTACATTAAATATATTAAATACATTTCAGCCCTTTATAGAGGGAGAGCTCTTACCACTATGGGGAAGGTGCAGCAGATGAACACCACAGTGATGATAGCCAGCGGCAGGAGGTGCTCCACTTCCTCGGTCATGGACAGAGACCTGCGGTACTGGGAGCGCGCAAACGCCCTCCCCCGGAGCTTTTTGTGCCTCCTGTGCATCACTACCAAGTGGAAAATGACACATATGTTACACACGACCGTGCTGGAGGTTATGATGAGGATGAAAGATGCGTAAAATCCGATGTAAACTGTATAATTTCCTTTGGCGTGGCTCATCTCCAGGAAGCACCAGCTCCCCGGGCAGTACTGCACGTACTGACCTAAACCAGAGAGGCTAAAAATGCCGCTGCTCAGGTAGACGACGGGAATAATGATGTAAACACAGCGTTTGCTCAGGTGCCTCTCGTAAAAGTAAGGGTGACCGATGGAGACGTAGCGCTCGACAGCCAATAACCACAAGAGCGCCAGCGTGGAGAGGCTCAGGAAGGTCATGCTGAACCCAAAGTAAGAGCACAACATCCCGCCTGCACTCATCCCCATCAGAGTCTTCCTCTGAGCATAAGCTGTTAGTACAACAGGACTGACAGCGATGTTGCCAAGCAGGTCCGTCATGAGGAGCACAGTCGCCAGGACGCGGTACAGGGATGGACTTGTCGTCCTTTGTCGGACCGCCAGCAGGACCAGCGCCACGATGTTGCCCACGACAGCGACCGAGAACATCACCCCAGAAGTAAGGGGTCGTCCATCCTCCAGGACGGAGAGGTTATGGCATCTGTGATCTGACATTAGAAGTACACCGGGAGCCGGGGTCGACGCTTGTCAGCCTCAGTGCTAGTCAAAAGTCAGCCGTCTGACAGCGCGCAACATGTTTCCACCACAGAGTTTGGGTCTGCGCGCCGCACGTCATCCGATCTGTTCGGCTTCATGGGAAATGTACGCGCTACGCACACACACGCACATAAACGAGTTGTGCTCTTGAGTCCCCTCAGCGTCAGTGTTACACATCCCAAAGGCAAACAAAACGCACTTATCTCCAGAGACAGTTTATGAAATCATAAAACTCCCAAGAAAAAAATGATATCACATTTTCTCATCTTTCACTTAAAAAGTCACTCCTTCTACAGTCCAACATGTCAAAGGCAGTGGCGAGATGCATGCTGGTTACATCCTGTTTTTTGATAATTACAATAGATCCATCTTTTAATACAAGAAGTCTTTGAGCCATGAGCTATATAAACCCCCATGTTTTTGTACTAATATTTCAGGTGTTCATTCATATCTTGTTTTAGATGAACACAACCAATATTTTTATGTTTCATTACTTACTATTCTTACTTTATTAACAAACATAGCTTCTCTATTTGAACTTCCATATGGAGCTTTTAAGGAACTTTATATATCTGGACAACCATTTCTTTGACATCCATTACTAGTGACTTGTTGACATATTCTGTTCTTGCTAACTAACATTCGTAAGGTCAACAAAATAAAACTGGAAATGAAATGAAACAGTATCATACTATCAAAGTAAGTCAGTCAGTCCGGTTTTGAACTGTAAAGTCCTAGAACCAAAATTCTACCTAGATCCATTTTCTGCCATTTTGAATTTTGTAAATCTGTAAGTCTGATCTTTTGCCGCTCCTTTTCTCTGGATGTCTACAGTACAATATCAGAACGACATCTCTGGGTGCCAGCAGTTTCTTGACCAGATTGAAATGTTCCCTTTGCTTTAGACACTGGGGTAATTGTGGTATTATCATGTTAAAAGATTTATTTACTGATAATACATTAATGTCATTTGAACAGATCATTGAGAAATACAAAATCCCCAGGCATGACTTTTTTCGTTATTTACAGATAAGACATTATATAGTACACAGCACGACCTTAATTGATAACCCTGACATATCTCCACTTGAGGAGGTGTTGTTTGGAACAGTTAGGAAGTTGACTATTAGTCTACTTTATGGAGCTATGTGCGCTGTTCCATTCATGGCTTTACAAGAGCTCAGAGAAAAGTGGGAGAAAGAACTGTCTGTCACAATCAACGCTGTCGAGTGGGAAAATATATGGACTTATGCTAAATCAATCTCAGTTTGTAATCGTGCCAAATCAATACAGGTTAAGATTTTGCATAGAATGCATATATCCCCTAATTGCAGACATAAGTTCAACCCTAGTTTGTCTCCAATGTGTCTTAAATGTAAAACTGAAATTGGCACTCTAACTCATTGTCTTTGGTCATGCCATAAGCTGCAGAAATATTGGTCTAATGTCTTAACAGAAATTGAAAAGATACTTGGACTAAAGCTGGGGATGGACCCATTGTCTCTTATATTAGGCTTACCTGCTAGAGGTGTAAGGTTAACAAATCAAAGACTGTTCTGTATTCTTACATTCGCAGCTAGAAAGAATATTTTGTTGCAGTGGATTAGCAATAAGGAACCAAATGTTAAGGGATGGCATAAAGTGCTGTTTGATTTAGTGCCTTTGGAATACTTGACTTGCGCATTACATTCAAACTCAAACCAATTTTATAAAGTTTGGGAACCTTATTTGAATTACTTAGAATACAATGTATCTTCCATTCTGTTACATGGATTCCCTGGAAGGTCAAAATAATGGGATTTCCTTTTATTTACTTATTTATGTACTTTTTTTTTTTTTTTACTCTCTTTATCAATATGGATACTGTTTGTGTGTAACTGGGTCACTGTTTGTTGCTTGAGCGTTGTTGTGTTGAAGTTTTGTGTTTGCTTGTTTGTGTTGAAAAAGGAAAATTAATTGTTCCCTTTGCTTGAGGAGTTCAGTTGAGACGTTGGGAAAAACATGACAACCTTGATGCATAGTTAGGAACTACATCATCATCTGACAGTGCTCTGGTTTCAACCCTCTCTGTCAGCAGGGGTCTAGGGAAGTTATCTGCACCAAACATGTCTGAAGAAAGCACACTTGTTGCCTTTCATCCTTTCTGGGAGACTCACCATGTGAAGGTTCTAACAGCAGCTGTGGGTTTTTAAATCATCTACCTAAATCATCTAAATCATCTATCTCATGGCAGGAGGCACAATAGACAATGGACAAATCTTTCTTATCTTTGCACTACTTCCTGGACTCTGTCATTGTCATTTCTGACTACCTCTGCTATATACTGTGACTGTGACTTTCATTCATTCATTCATTCATCAGTTTACAGCCTAATTTAATTGTACACAGTCCTTTATCCCCATTCGTAGTTCTTTCTCATATTTTTATAAAACATTTTTAATCTGGCAAGATAATCTTAAAACATACAGGAAGGCTCTCCGTAGTGCCAGAGCAGTCTATTACTCTTCACTAATCGAGGAAAATAAGAACAACCCAAGGTTTCTGTTCAGCACTGTAGCCAGGCTAACAGAGAACCACAGCTCAATTGAGCCATCTATTCCTTTAGGTCTAAGTAGTAATGACTTCATGAGCTTCTTTAATGATAAAATTATAACTATTAGAGACAAAATTCATCACCTCTTGCCCTCAGCAGGCACCGATCTGCATTCTTACACAGCAAGTTTGGAAACAGCTGTAAAACCTGATATATATTTAGACTGTTTTTCTCCCATCGACCTTCATCAAATTACTTCAGTAATTTCTTCATCTAAGCCGTCAACCTGTCTCTTAGACCCCATCCCAACCAGGCTGCTCAAGGATGTTTTACCTCTAGTTAGCCCTTCTTTATTGGATATGATTAATCTGTCTCTATTATCAGGATATGTACCACAGTCTTTTAAAGTAGCTGTAATTAAACCTCTTCTAAAAAAGCCCACTCTAGATCCAGAGGTTTTAGCCAATTACAGACCGATATCAAACCTTCCCTTTCTCTCTAAGATACTTGAGAAAGCTGTGGCCAATCAGCTGTGTGACTTTCTCCATGAGAACAGTTTATTTGAGGATTTTCAGTCAGGATTTAGAGTGCATCATAGCACAGAGACCGTACTAGTCAAAGTTACAGATGACCTCCTAATGGCATCAGACAAAGGACTCATCTCTGTACTCGTCCTGTTAGATCTTAGTGCCGCATTTGACACCATCGACCATCAAATTCTTTTACAGAGACTGGAACATCAAATTGGCATCAAAGGAACCGCCCTAAGCTGGTTTAAATCATATTTTTTAGATTGATCTCAGTTTGTTCATCTCAATGATGAATCCTCCATGCATACCAAAGTTTGTCATGGAGTTCCACAAGGTTCTGTGCTAGGACCACTTCTATTCAGTTTATATATGCTTCCTCTAGGGAACATTATTAGGAATCACTCCATTAATTTTCATTGTTATGCTGATGACACCCAATTATATTTATCGATCAAGCCTGATGAAACCAATCAGTTAACTAAACTCCAAGCATGCCTTAAGGATATAAAAAGTTGGATGACCTACAATTTTCTGATGTTAAATTCAGACAAAACTGAAGTTCTTGTAATTGGACCCAAGAACCACAGAAACTCTCTTTCTAGAGACTTAGTTACTTTAGATGGGATCACCCTGGCCTCCAGCTCCACCGTAAATAATCTTGGAGTTGTTTTTGATCAGGATTTGTCCTTTAATGTCCACATAAAACAAATTCCGAGGACTGCTTTCTTCCACTTACGTAACATCGCCAAAATCAGACGCATCGTATCTCAAGCGGATGCAGAAAAACTAGTCCATGCATTTGTTACTTCTAGGCTGGACTATTGTAACTCCTTGTTATCAGGCTGCTCCAGTAAGTCTCTTAGGACTTTGCAGCTAATTCAGAATGCTGCTGCACGTGTTCTGACAGGAACCAAGATCAGAGATCACATCTCTCCCATTTTGGCTTCTTTGCATTGGCTACCTGTTAAATCTAGAATAGAATTTAAAATTCTTCTCCTTACATACAAAGCTCTTCATGGTCAGGCACCATCATATCTAAAAGAGCTCATAGTACCTTACTACCCCTCTAGAACACTGCACTCTCAGAATGCTGGGTTCCTTGTGGTTCCTATAGTTTCCAAAAGAAGACTGGGAGCCAGAGCTTTCAGCCACCAAGCTCCTCTTCTGTGGAACAAACTACCATTTTGGGTTCGGGAGGCAGACGGTCAACACTTTTAAGAGTAGACTTAAGACTTTCCTTTTTGATAGAGCTTATAGTTAGGGCTGGCTCAGGTCATCCCTTAGTTATGCTGCTAAAGGACTAGACTGCCGGGGGACTCCCTCTCCCTCCTTTCTCTCTCTGTCTCTCTCTCTCAGGGTTATGCCTAGCCAGGCACAGTACTGGTTGAAGATGTAGTCACATCTCCCTTTACTGAAAACTCTACTCAAATCTCTCTCTCTCTCTCTCTCTCCCTCTCTCTCTCTCTTTCTCGCTCTCTCTCTCTCTCTCTCTCTCTCTCTCTCTCTCTCTCTCTCTCTGTAAACATGCATGTCTCATTAATGCATGTTAATGCATGTTACTAACTAAACTTCTTCCCCGGAGTTTCTGTGCTCTCTCGTCCAGCAGGTTCTCATGGATCGTGGCTGCTGCTGTGGTCCTGCACGACGTCCACTACTTATATTATTACTGTCATTATTGTTACCATATCTCTGTGTACTCTGTATACTGTAATCATTTCATCATTCATTGTAATTGTACAATATGTCTCTGTTGATTTGTTCTGTACACGTGACATCTATTGCACGTCTGTCCGTCCTGGGAGAGGGATCCCTCCTCTGTGGCTCTGCCTGAGGTTTCTTCAACCTTTTTTCCCTGTGGGCAAGTTTTTCCTCACTCGAACCGAGGGTCTATGGACAGAGGGTGTCACTCCCTGTACAGATTGTAAAGCCCTCTGAGGCAAATGTGTTTTGTGAATTTGGGCTATACAAATAAAATTTGATTTGATTTGATTTGATTTGATTTTTATTTCTACGGTCACAGTCTATTTTTTATATTGTTTTCTATTTGTATAAAACATTTTTATTTCTACAGTCACTTTCTACTCTTATATAGTTTTTGTATATATGTTTAGCACAAGTTAACTTCTTAACACAGTTATATATTTGTTTTCTATGCAAATGTTTAATTCCCCTGCACATTATTTAACTTTTAGAGTTGAACTCCTCTGCACATTTTTAATTCCTCTGTACATATTTAAATCCTATGCAAATGTTTAATTTTTCTGCAAATGTTTGATTTTGCTACAAATGTTTAATTTCTCTGTACATATTTAAATTTAGATTTATCTCAGATCAATTTTCAATTCTAATGTATGTTTAATGTATGTTTGCATGCTGCTACTGGATGCTTGAATTTCCTTCAGGATCAATAAAGTATCTATCTATCTATCTATCTATCTATCTATCTATCTATCTATCTGAAGGATCATTTCAATTTATTTGAACTTCCCATATACATTGCCATGGTTGTACTTAGTCACACTCCGTTGTAGACTTGAGGACACAAGAGCTGTGCAAGCAATAAACATCATTCCACATAAATATGATTTTACACAAATCATTTCTAATGTTTGTCACCGAGTCAGCAATCTACATCTGGGCCAGCTGGTCAGCTGACCTAAAAATCTTTGAGTTGTAACTTGAAGTTGTTTGGCTCTGCAGTTTTCTACTCTTTTTGCATGCATCCACTCAGCACTGCACTATAACCATGGCCTTGACTGGCATGAATATTTCATCTGATTTTTTAAAATGAATTTAATTGCCTGATTATCCATTTATGGATAGTTTTTGTGATATTTATCTTTTTCATTTATTGATTGACTGATAAAGATCAAAACACAGCTGAGAGTGGGCCACAAGTTGAAATGATTTTGTCAAACTTATTTTTAACATGCAGTAATGTATAAACCCACACTGCCATTACACAATTTAATATTGTGTAATGGTGTTTCATATTTATATTTGCATTATATATACACTATTACACACATTAGAAGAGCTGAAATTAGTTATTTTAACCATAATTTGATGGGGGGGGTGTCTATATTTCTGTATACAGTAGCCTCTTGTTCTGGTGCGTCGGATACCACCTGGTCACATAAAAAAGGTGGAGTCCAGGGAAGTGCAGGGCTGGAAGTGGCAGGTATGTCCTGAGACACAGAAAAATGAAGTTAGTAACAGGGCGACCACCAAAGGGCAGAGTTTGACCATAGTGTAGTGTACCAGGAGGAATTCATTGAGCTTATGAACAGTACTCTGCTGCCACCATCAGGAATATTACAGTCAGGCTGCCTTATCACAGTCATCAAGCATGAGTAAACAGCCTGTACCTATAGTTGCTATAACGACACTCTATTTCACATATTTGAACATACACTCATATGTAGCCAATACAATAATATCAGTGTTATATTATTATAACACCGATATGCATATTTTCTTCAGGCCACTGAAACAAAGGAGAGTCCTTAATTATTGTGGTCTCCTTTCTACTTCACTGTTTCTTAGCATTCACTAAACAACTCTCAGAATTCCTCTCACAGAACAATCTTCTTGATCCATATCAATCTGGTTTCAAGAGTGGTCACTCAACCAAAACTGCTCTGTTGTCTGTGACAGAAACTTTAAAAGAAACCAGATCAGCAGCACAGTCCTCTGTCCTTATTCTGCTGGACTTATCAGCTGCCTCTGACACAGGCAACAATCGCATCCTCCTCTTTACTTTCTCAAACATGGGCATCTCTGGTTCGGCAGTGTATCCTGGCTTGGACAGTCATCCATACCTCATCACCTCACCACAGGAGTGCCCCAGGGCTCGGTGGATGAAGGCACACCATCTCCAGCTGAACCTCTCTAAAACTGAACTGCTGCTCCTCCCAGCTACACATATTATACACCATGACATAAACATCAAAATTGACTCCCTATATCTCGCCCACACTAGGATAGTGAGAAACTTAGGGGTCATGATTGATGACCAACTTGCCTTCCCTAATTATGTTGCCTCAGTTGCCCGGTTGTGCCACTTTACACTTCACAACATGAGAAAAAAGGCCTTACTTGACTCAATGTGCTACCCAACTACTAATACAGGCTGTGGTCATCTCATGCCTCGATTACTGTAACACCTTCCTGACGGGCCTCCCAGCCTGCACAGTGAAACCTCTCCAGATGATCCAGAACGCAGCATCACACCTGGTTTACAACCAACCCAAAGGGTCACATGTTACCCCGCTGCTCCTCGAGCTCCACTGGCTACCTGTAGCCACATTAAATGACACACTAAGATGACACACTAAATGACAAATGTAAATGTAACATCATGTCCTCATGTCTTCCTATTTTTTTTCTGGGTAGTTTTAGAAACTGAGAGTCACCACCTTACTTGAAACAGTATTAAAATGATATCCACAGCTGATGGAATGGATAAAATATGTATAATGCCCCTGACTAAATTTCTTTGGTGTTAAGTGCGAGCTTAGACAGGGCACTGAACCCACAATACAGACAGCAGGCAGGTATAGACTTAGAAGGTTTCTTTACAAAAAAGGTGCGACAAAAATATCACAACATGGGAGGAGGTGAGTGATGGTGAGGTCCAGGGAAGACATCCAGGGCAGGAGGGTGGAGACTGGAGAACAAACAAAGGCAGACTGAGCGTGGCAGGGCTGGAGGACCAAGCAGACAGAAGAGCATCAAGGCAGGGATCCAAAAATACAACAACCAAAAAGATTCTTCAAAAATATTTCTTAGAGCTGGAAAGTAGCAATGTTACCTCAGCGAACAAATTCACTGATTAGCTTTCTTCATAGCTTATTATTCTTCATGCATATCCTACAGACACTGTTATTTACTTCATTATATGAAGCATGGATCCCCATATTTGTCATCATTTGTTGACATTAATCATAAAATGGTGCAATAGCTCAATGTGACAGCTTGCTGTTCTATGATTAATTTATTTCCAGACCAACTGAGACTACCCACAAGAAACTTGTGAAACAAAGAAACATGGACATATTTAACTTGATTTATACCAAAATCATGACAAACCACACGGGAAAGTGAAAATTAAATGTCAATTATCATTTAACAGTACAATATTCAGTGTGTGTCAGCATGTGTTGAAGCTTCCTCAACACCAAAGCTGCCACATTATAAATAATGAATAAATGTGCTGACTCATTGATCCACATTACAGGATCTGGAATTATGTGGTAAAGTCAAATGTGTTTTATATTTCAAATGCTCCCAAACAAAGACTTAATAATTGTACATGTGAACATTTGTAGTATCAGGAAGAAGTAACATGACCTGAAATATACATGATGTGGGATTAGCAATTCTTCATTTTCCTGTTTAACTCATTGAATGCTAAATGATGTCAGACAGGTCAAATTTACTCTACATGTATTGATCATATAATACAAATGTACCTGAACTACAGTTCAGTCCATATATATTTGGACACTGAGACAAGTTTGTTATTTTGATTGTTAACCAAAATATATTCAAGTTTTAGTTAAAGGTACAGTGTGTAGAATTTAGTTGCATTTAGTGGTCCAATCACTGCATTGTAATCTCCTCACATCACCCTCACCTTCCTAGTGTAAAGGAGAAACAACACTTTAAGGACCCTGTTTAGAGTCAGTATTTAGTTTGTCTGTTCTGGACTACTGTATAAATAAGGTGTTTCAAGATGGCAGCCTCCATGAAAGGGGACCCACTCCCACTGTAGATATAAAAGGATATTTTTTAAGAAACAAACATAAAAAGATTCTTATTTTCAGGTGATTATACATGCATCGAAACATAGTTATGAATATTATATTCCATGTTTGCCTTATTCTCAAAATAGAGGCCCCAAATCTTACACACTGGACCTTTAAATGAAGAATATGGGCTTAAAGTACAGTCTCTCAGCTTATATTTGAGTACTCGCATCCAAATTGAACAAAAGGTTTATGAATTACAGCTCTTTAATATGTAGCTCCCTCTTTTTCAATAGACCAAGAGTAATTGGACAGTTGACTCAAAAGCTGTTTCATGGACAGATGTGAGCTATTCTTTTATTATTTCTATTATTTCAATTAAGCAGCTAAAAGGTCTGGAGTTGATTCCAGTTGTGACATTCACATTTGGAAGTTGTTGCTGTGAACCCACAACATGCTGCCAAAGGAGCTCTCAATGCAAATGAAACAGACCATCCTTAGGCTGCAAATATCCAAAGATCCATCAGAAAGATAGCAGGAAGTGGCCAAATCAACAGTTTGGGACATTCTGTGAAAAAAAAGTTAAGCACTGGTGAGGTTTGCAACACAAAAAGGCCTGGACGTCTACAGAAGACAACTGTGGTGGATGATCGTAGGACCCTTTCCATGATAATGAAAAACCCCTATAATAATAACATCAAGCCAAGTACCAAAGTCTACCATAAAGAGAAGACTTTAAAGGTCCAGTGTGTAAGATTTGGGGCCTCTATTCTGAGAATAAGGCAAACATGGAATATAATATTCATAACTATGTTTCGATGCATGTATAATCACCTGAAAATAAATCTTTTTATGTTTGTTACTTAAAAAATATCCTTTTATATCTACAGTGGGAGAGGGTCCCCTTTCATGGAGGCCGCCATGTTGAAACACCTTATTTATACAGTAGTCCAGAACAGACAAACTAAATACTGACTCTAAACAGGGTCCTTAAAGTGTTGTTTCTCCTTTACACTAGGAAGGTGAGGGTGATGTGAGGAGATTACAATGCAGTGATTGGACCACTAAATGCAACTAAATTCTACACACTGTACCTTTAAAGAGCAAATACAGAGGGTTCACCACAAGGTGCAAACCATTAATAACCCTCAAGAATAGAAAGGCCAGATTAGACTCTGTCAGAAACCATTTGAAAAAGCCAGCCCAGTTCTGGAACAGCATTCTTTGGACAGATGAAACTAAGACCAACCTGGACCCGAATGATTGGAAGAAAAAAGTATGGAGAAGGTTTGGACCAGCTCATGATCTGAAGCATACCACATCAACTGTAAAACACGGTGGAGGCAGTGTGCGGCATGGGCATGCATGGTTTGCAATAGCACTGGGTCACTAGTGTTCATTGGTGATGTGACAGAAGACAGTAGCAGCTGGATGAATTCTGAAGTGTATAGGGATATACTGTGTAATTAGATTCAGACAAATTCAGCAAAGTTGACTGGATGGTGCTTCAGTTTACAAACGGACAATGATCCAAAACATTTTTAAGAAGGTTTTTAAGACAGAAGAAGTTTAATATTCTGCAATGATCAAGTCAATCACCTGATCTCAACCCAATCAAGCATGCATTTCAATTGCTGAAGACAAAACTTCAAAATCAAAATCACAAAGGTGAACCCAGCATTTAATATTGTCCATGTGTTCCAGACATTAAACAGTCATTGCCTGCAAAGGATTCTCGATGAAGTATTAAAAATTTACATTTTATTTATGATTATGTAAATTTGTCCAATTACTTTTGAGTACAAAAATGTGTATAAAAATGGCTGCAATTCCTAAATGTGTCATTCTTTTTTTTTGTTCATTGAACGATTAAAGCTGAAAGTCTGCATCTCAGTTGTTCCACTTCAAATTCATTTTACTGGCGTGCAGAGCCACAATTATGAGAATGTTAATGCACATCCTCTCATGTAATATTGGCACGATTGGAAGCTTGAGTCACCGCAGGTGGACGCTGACTAACTTTCAAGTGTGTGCTTATACTATCATCGGTCTTCAATGAAGCAGTCAGTGACCTGCAGGGCTGCAGCTCACCGCTGCTCTGCAACAGCGCCACTGTTATTATTACTGCGCACGCCCACCGGACTATGGCCGCTGGTTGCTTAAAAGGGTACTGCGCAGCAGCGCGTCGCGGCAGTAGGGGGCTCTCCACGGGAGAGAAAATACTCAAATCTGGACCACCACACAAAACTACCAGCTTCAGTTGTCATTTGTTACCAACAAAGATGACAGCGACCATTATTCCACCTTTCTTTGAACGCAGAGAAGTCTCCAACGAGGTAAATGACGCCGACTGACTGTTTCTGTTCTGACATGGCATGCTAACATTAGCCTAGCCGTTTCTCTTATTATAAGTTTGTTGTGAGTTTTTGAGAGGTAACAATGGATCACCCGCAGAGATGTCGAGTAGTTTCGGTAACCTGCATGTCTCTTTGAACAACATTCAGCTTGTGTGAAGCAGCTAACTTTGATTCGTGGTGTGTTTTATGCTGCTGGCTAACTTGTTCATGTTGATGGTAACTGGAGTGTGACGCACGCAGACCGAGTCGTCTGAGCTAAAAGTTAAACTCTAAAATAAAAAAGCCAAATGTAAGCAGGTAAAAGCCAGAAGCGTTCGAATGTGCCCCCGCACGGTGTGGAACTCTCAGCGTAGGCGGCGCTGTTGCTGTTGTAGCTTGTAGCAGCTTGTAGCTTTCAGCTTGTCTGTATGAACTTTGTATGAGTTTACTGGTTGGGCGACATTGTGCTGTCAGTTATAAAACAGTAAAGTCATTAAGTGACAACACAGCTGTGTCATATTAACCAGCGTCAGCGTTTAGTTCGTGTTAGCAGCACGTCCTCTGGAGCTTACAGCTGCTCGCTCACTCACACACAGACTGTCACTTGTCTCTGGTCAGACTTCGTTGTGGGTTCGTGGATGTCAGGTCGCAGCAGGGGGAAGTGTAGCTGTGGAACGGCAGACGAGCTGTGACCTGAACAGACCGGACTGTTGATGTGTCTGTTATTGAACAGTGTTGTGTTAAAGTAATGGAATCAGTCTGCTCTGATCTGCCTTGATGCAACACATAATACAGCTAACATAGATAATACACAATATAGAATGAGATCTGCATCTTCCCTGTGTGCTCAGCATGTCTGTAAGATGTATGATTTTAACTTGTACAGTCGTAACCTAAGTTTTACACAGTGTGTTCAGAGTGAGCTGGGCTGATCATTTACACCTAATATCTCAGATACTGCTGATCACTTATGGTTTCTATGGTATGTTGTAGAATTTGGAAGTGACTCAGGCTCAAGGCAAAACAAAGAAAGCTTCTACGTGTCCTGAATTAGGCCACAACAGAGTTTACAGTTTCATTTGTGTTGTGTCATGTGATGAAACACATCCAAAACACATCCTCATACCATGCTAGACAACTCATGAGTCATGACTAAATGCTGATGTAGAACACACACACAGATGAGCACAGATGAAGGTGTGTGCTTGTTGACCTGACTGCTCAGTTTTCTTCCACATGGTTCTCGTTACAGAACAATAAGATGCTGAACTACAGCAACAACAACAGTCTTGGTGAAGCTCAGCTGACGCCTGTCACATATTCCAGTACCAACTTCTCTTCCTGTGCCCCCACTGGGTCCCTGCTGGACAGGAAGTTGGCGGGAGCCCCCTCTGCAGGAGGCCTGTTTCAACAGAGTCACTCAGTCAGCTTCCCCACTGCAAAATTCAGCCAGTTTGATAACAGCCTTAAAACCGACCCCTGTGTCTTGATGGGCAGTAGCAACAAGGAGAACCGTTTCCGTGAGCGCTCCTACTCAGAGCTGGGGGACCGGCCGGGCTCCGGTGGTCAGGTGTGTGTGGGTGGAAGCAGCCAAGTCAACTCAAGCCGCTATAAGACAGAGCTGTGCCGGCCCTTTGAAGAGAACGGCACCTGTAAGTACGGTGATAAGTGTCAGTTTGCCCACGGTATGCAAGAGTTGCGCAGTCTGAACCGCCATCCCAAGTACAAGACGGAGCTGTGCCGCACCTTCCACAGCTCCGGTTACTGTCCGTACGGCCTCCGCTGCCACTTTATCCACAACGCAGAGGAGCGCCGTGGGCCCCCTCCCCTCTCATTCTTCAACAAGATGGACAGCCCTCGATTGAAGCAAAGCATCAGCTTCACAGGCTTCCCCAGCTGTGGTGGCCTGCAGGACAGACCCACCTCCATCACACCTCCACCCATATTCTCCGCCAAAGATTTCACAGAGTGCCAGAACAACCCATTCACCTTCTCCAGCCAGGACCTTGGCAGCCTGTTCAGCCCTAGCCTGGGCCCAGCCGGGTCTGAGTCTCAGGGTCCAGCCCCGTCTACCCCGACCATACCTAGCTTCCTCCAGCCCACGCCAGAGAGCCCCCCCAGCCTCGCAGACTCTCTGTCCGACCAGGAGGGATACCAGAGCAGCCTGGGCAGTCATAGCGGCTCTGAGTCTCCCCTCCTGGATGCCTCCCGCCGCCTCCCAATCTTCAGCAGGCTCTCCATCAATGATGAGTAAAGAGAGAAAGTTCCCCTCCTCTGTTGTAGCCAGTGAGTCACATCAACCCCTCCACCCTGATCAAGTCTCTTTAACATGTTGAACAGTATGATAAACAAATTCACACTGGAATGAATGTGAAAGTAGCCCAGAGATCACATTATAAGGTTGAATAGAACATATTATTGGGCTGTGTGTGTGTGAGATCAGTACAGTGTGTCTCTGTGCTGTACTCAGTGTGTTGCAGTATTGTGTATCTACAGACAGCTATTGTTATTCTGATTGCCTGTGCCATAACCTTTACACCTCTGAGAGACTTGTGACAAGTCTGCATTCAGCCTGTAAGTGTCGTCGGTAGACGGTAAGATTCTGGCGTGCCTTGGAGATGACTCACATGAAGTCAGTACTAAGCCCACTTTTCTTTTTCACACGTAATCATGCCCAGTTTCCTGTTCCTTCACTTAAAGAGGCACACTGACTGTTTCCATCGCTCGGGCCAAATGCCTCATTTCATTGAACTGGTTCTGATTATGTGAGTGAAAAAATCTCACCAGTCATTTTGAATCATTTAAAAGAGACCAAATTAGACAAAGTACAAGAAAGAAAATGTTCTCACTTGTGTTTTCTCACTGATGACACTTTTTTGTGTGGAGATATCTGTCTGATTTGTTCCAATGCTAGTTGCTCAAGTGTTTGTTTTATTGTCAGCAGACACTTCCTATCCGTTGGCAGGTTCCTCATTAGATTTTGAAATGTTCATACAAAGTTTTGATCTTGGAACATTATTCACAACCATTATTATTATGATTATTATTATTATTATTATTATTGCTGAGGTTATTTCCATAGGCCTCAGAGTCAGGTCTTTGGTGTCACTGCTTATTTATCAAAATGTATTTATTGTTGATCTTAAGCATTTTTATTTAGTATTTATCCGGTAAATGAAACAATAGAATCTATATTTTCTTTTATGTTAAATTATGATCCTCTGTATTCATTTCAAGATGTTTTTGTTATTTTTTTTTTCACAGTTAATATATTCTACATATTTTGTAACACTTGATTTCTGCTGAAAGTGAATCTTAATTTAAAACCAAGTTTATTTATTGTTCGCTCGTCCCATGCGGTGGATCGCAGCTCAAGGGTCTCCGCTGTAGTCTTACAGCACAAGTGGCAAAGTTAATGCCCCAGTGCATGCTGGGGGTTTCCCTGCAGACTTTGCCTTCCCAGTGAGGGGACGAGGTGCTACAGCTGCATAATGAAGATAAAATGATTAAAAAGCTCATACAGTAATCACATACTTACAAGTAACTAAGCTAGTGGTTGATTGAGGAATTGGCACTCGGGTTGCAGGTGGTGCGGGTTTAACATGGTTCTTATGGCCAATGTACACCTCACTCTCTGTGTGTGTGTGTGTGTGTGTGTGTGTGTGTGTGTGTGTGTGTGTGTGTGTGTGTGTGTGTGTGTGTGTGTGTGTGTGTGTGTGTGTGTGTGTGTGTGTGTGTGTGTGTGTGTGTGTGTGTGTGTGTAAAACAGCTCCCCTCTCTGAAGTGCCACTTCACTGACTGTACATACATGGCTGTATTTATCGGCACTTGAAACAAATTTTAAAGCTGTTCAACACCAAACTGTACAGGAAATGTTTCAGTATATCTTCAGACTTTTTTGTTTTTATTATCCTTCAAGTTCACCACTGTAACAGGAGAATAGTCCTCTATGGAGAACAGCACTATATTCAAAAGTGACTGTACTAAAAGTCAGCTCCTGAATTTGATTGAATCCAAAGTGTTCCATGTAGAAGCAGAAGTTGTTAAACCTGTTTACATCTCCCACCTGCACCTTGCACAGTGTCACATTTCCATTTCTAGATGTTGCCAGTTAATCGTCGCCTGGCCTCTCAGCCATGCTGCAGTTCTGGGCAGCGTCCTCGTCATGTATCGGTGTCTCTCACTGGGATGAAGTTTGATTTGATTATCAGTGTCACTGAATCAGTTTTACTCTGTGACAAAAGCATTATATGCTCTTATTTTGAAAAGATGATGATGGAAGTGTGTTTTCCTCAGTGACATGCACAGACTCACCAGCACTTTGAGTCCTGATGATGTAAAGGTTGTTTTTGACCATAAAGTGCCTATGAATACATTCCTTGTTTCCAGATGTTGTGCCTTCATATTTTTCTAGAACAGGCCTGAAATGTCTGTGTAGGTTAGAGGTTAACAAGACTGTCACATGAAAAACAACTGTTGAATGTATTCTCCAGCAGCCGTTGCTGCTACTACAGTAATTATTTTGTTTATGGTCTATTTTGTATGGCCACAGTTAAATCAATAAAATATGTATTTATATTGAACGTGTGAGTTCCCAAAGTCATTCTTCTAGGTTCTGTGTAGAGCTCTAGCGAGGTACGTTAGACAAAGACTCTTGGCGTATCTTATCAAGATGAAGATTCTTAAGTGGAAATGAAAGTGACACTCGACCGATTGAACACATGGACATCGGGTTAGTGCTCATGTTCCACTCAGCCTGTGAGAGCATGAAAGTGCTTGAAGACATTTTCGGGTTTTTGCTCACACTTTAGCTCTCAGCTGAAAAGGGAGTGGGCAGAGAAATGTGAATGAGAATAAATGAACAGAACAGGAGTGCAGGAAAAGAAAGTACACATCCTGGAAACACGACACTTCACAGGAACAGATTCCAACTGTGCAGATAGAGATTACAGCTGATATATAACAATGCATATCCAACATTGTGTGTGGGAAATAAACAGATGCACCCAGTCAGTTCATCTATTTCATCCTAGCTGATAGCATCAGGCTGAAGTTACATGTGTGACTTCAAATAAACGATTAGAAGAGTCCATCATCACAACGACCACCATACAAACTGTCAGTCAGGACTTCCTTTATGACCCGAACATGAACAGATGTATGTAGATATTTCTGGAAACACAATAAAACCTAAAATGAATAAACGATGCAGTGATGTTTCCAGTCACAATGCTTTCTGTCGCTCCTCCTGTTTAATGAGAACTGTTTCTTTAAGAAATAAAGTTGTTTCTGAGCGTTCTTTACCAGGGTGGAGATGTGAGATGAACACAGATGCTTTCGTACAGACCACAGGCCTATGTGAACTCCTTCACTGTCACCACAACTCAAGCCAACTGAACACCTGTAGGAGATTTTGGAGCAACCTGTTAGACAGCACTCTTCACCACGAGAAGAGAAGGAATGGGAAAACCTTTGGGACTGTGGCAGGGAGCACTGAAGCTGTTCTGGACAATCATGGTGGAACAACAACTTTGTAACACACTTTTTGAATTCCCTCTTACATTTCCTGGCAAAGACCAACTTCCTGCCTAGCTTATGCCCGGCTGTGGGCTGTGTGGCAACAGCTGTGTTTGAAGCTGTGGCTTTGGCTGTCATCGCGGCTCTGGATGTTGCTATGGTCACCGTTCACAGCATCTAAGATGGTGTCACTGCTACTACAAGAGCCATAATCATAGGCGTGTCTGTGATGATTCTCTGTCATCCAGGTCATAGTATTGTAGTTAACTGGATTTGTTTAGTTTCTTGAAGACCACCAGCTGCAGAAGTCCAAATGCCTACAATAACATTCAACACATAATCATAGTCATAATTAAGCTGTTCCCCTATTCTAATCTGCTTATCACAGTGACAGCCACAGCTGCAACAAAGTGTCGAGACCTAATTAACCTCCACCAGTAGACATTCACTGGACTGACTGCTGTGAGCAGACCCTCAGCCAACAGACAGAGAACACACTGGCTGGGATTGAGCTACTGACCTTGGCAACAGTAGTGCTTTGGTGTTGTGCTGGTGCAGAAAGGTGGTGCACCTCTGCCTCTGGAACAGGTACAACCCAGAGGTAAGTAAAGGGTCTAAGATGGGTACTTTGGTTCAGTTTGGGCCTCCTGATCCCCACGAGCCTCTCAGGGAGGGAGGACACAGCAAAGACAGATCATCAAGTGACCTGTGAGAACATGTCAGTCCTATACAGACTGACTGTCAGGGCCTGTTTAGTGTCAAGCCAGCATACAACGTAAAGCCCTCTGCACACACACACACACTGACACCTCCACTGGCTGTACATAAACATAAACACATGCAGTGAGTTCATGACTGTGTGTGTCCTTTGGTCAGAAAAACCAGGAGGAACCACCAGAAATAACACCATTGTTCAGCTTATTGTCAAACTTCCCCTGAAGGCTCATGGGCCATGGGAACACAAGTCATGGGAACTGGTGCCATGGTAACAGCCCGTCAGAGCCTTTAGTGACCTGCACGACTGACGGGTCATGTTCAGTCCTGAGCTTTAGCAGCTGAGTCAGGCTGCTACGTGCTGAAGTAAAAAGAAAGAAAGAAGATATTTGCTCTAAACTTTGTTATGTAAGACAGGTTTTCATCATTCCCTCAATTCCCATCTAGTTTAGTCAGCTACCAGCGCTACCTGTTTCAATGAAAACTAAACAGACCAAGTCCACATTCTGTTCAGTCTGATTGAGTCAGGTCTAAACTTGTCTGGACCAGTTGCTTCCAGTTTGGTTCCGGTTTTGTTGGATCCACCTCCTTGAACTAACTGTGGCAGTTAGAGAGAAAAATAATTCACTTTCATATTCATGCACACTGGCAGTGCCACTCTGTCAGCTCTTTGAACATACAAAGGCTTGTATGACTTCTGTAACCGTGCTGGTCTGCAGTCAGCGGCTCTGAATTAACTTTTCATCTACTGGCTGACTGTAGCTCGGCTCTAAACGAACCTGCCTATATGGCCGAGCTCAGCCCGAGGTTTATCACCACTCTGATTCATTAACCTGTTCAAAGCACACAGAGCATCAGTGGGTTCCTGTCAGAAACTTTTATTGTCAAACAGGATGAACACTCCCGTTATATCAAACTACTGTAGGGCATGTTGAAGCGCCTCTATGTATTGTGTATTTTATCTATATTTATTCAACTATGTATTTTATCTGTATTAAAGTATTTATATTAATTGAAGAGGTTAATCTATAATTACTGAAGATAGTAACTGAAGTTCCAAACACCTCAGAAATTCTCTTTCTAGAGACTTAGTTACTTTAGACGAGATCACCCTGGCCTCCAGCTCCACTGTAAAGAATCTTGGAGTTGTTTTTGATCAGGATTTGTCCTTTAATGTCCACAGGACTGCTTTCTTCCACTTACGTAACATTGCAAAAATCAAACGCATTGTATCTCAAGCGGATGCAGAAAAACTAGTCCATGCATTTGTTACTTCTAGGCTGGACTATTGTAACTCTTTGTTATCAGGCTGCTCCAGTAAGTCTCTTAGGACTTTGCAGCTAATTCAGAATGCTGTTGCACGTGTTCTGACAGGAACCAAGATCAGAGATCACATCTCTCCCATTTTGGCTTCTTTGCGTTGGCTACCTGTTAAATCTAGAATAGAATTTAAAATTCTTCTCCTTACATACAAAGCTCTTCATGGTCAGGCACCAGCATATCTAAAAGAGCTCATAGTACCTTACTACCCCTCTAGAACGCTGCGCTCTCAGAATGCTGGGTTCCTTGTGGTTCCTATAGTTTCCAAAAGTAGATTGGGAGCCAGAGCTTTCAGCTATCAAGCTCCTCTTCTGTGGAACAAACTACCATTTTGGGTTCTGGAGGCAGACACCGTCCACCAATGAGCTTGGTTCTGCTCAAGGTTTCTGAACTAGATTTTATGGCCAAACTCACAGTCAGCCATAACTCTGACGACTCATCACATATTTGCCAAACCATAGACCCATGTGTGAAAATGTTTTTAATAGTTGCATACATGTGGACCACGGGGCCAAAAGGCAAGTTTAAATTATCATGCTGTTGTTTTTGACTTGACCCAAAGACTTGAGGTGAATTGATGGTGCTTTACATTTTAAGAGGTAAATTGCCTCCCTTAGAAAATACATCTTGTCTTCGCTCTGAATGAGTCTTTTCACTGAGAGGTTGGCGTGGTGTCAGATATGACAAAAGAGCGTTTTGTTGGGAACGCTGGGGTCCGACTGGGTCATCGCTGTGAAGTTTAGCAAAAGAAAAGGTCTGATGAAGCAGAATGACAATAGAGTAAATATAATGATGGAGTCTCTTCATAGATCTGCTCAGGTTGTAGTTGAATGTTCGTCTTAAGCCTGGATCTGTGCCTTCATACATGGTCTCCTTACCTCATTTCTTGGAAAACACACAGTCACCTATAGAGGTTCTCCTGTGCCAAATGAGACATGATCAGTGTATCACTTTAATCCCAGAACATTCAAATATTGTCCCTTTGTTTGGTAGATTTCAGTTGACTCTGTGCCCTGAAGAGTCTGAGTAGGAGGAAAGTTTTGTCCGTGATCAATAAGATCAACATCAATGTCGAGCTTAGCTTACATACTGCAGAAAGTGAAAAAAATGACAACCTATGAAAAGTGAAATATCAAAGCTGATGTTTACTGTATAAATCTGTGTGAAGCATGTGTAGAAATAAAAATTAATTTAAGGTAAAAAAACAAACAAAAACAGAATCTATGAACATGCAAATGTTGGTGATTCTAAAGATTGAACTATTTGACAGGTTTCAAGGTTCCACATCACATGTGTAGATTTCATATTGAAGATTAGTCACCAAACTAGTGATGTCATAATTCCTGCATGTACATCCACGTGTTAAAGTGAGACATGACATTCAGTGAAAATGGATTCAAATGTTTTACTGATAATCAGGTGTGGTCCTAGTCCATCAAACCATGGTTAACCACAGAGTTCTTTCTGTTTCATTGAATGACTCAGCATTTTACTGAGGAGAAACCACATGATTAACATCAAAAAGTTTTATAATGTGTGAATCCATTCAGAAATCTGTGTTAAGTTTCTTCAGGATCTCCTCACAGTGTCACAGTAACTCTGATTAAATCTCAGGTGACTCTTGGTTGGATTAGTTAGTGGCTTCAAGCTAACAAGATACAATATGCAAATCAGGCAGATTTAGAGTTGTTGGTAGGGATATTTATCATTGTTAATTAAGCTAGTCTTTGCAAAATGACAAGATACACTGACAAGAGGCACACTGTGAAGTTGACTTTGAGGGGTTGAGACCTGGTCAAGACCAAGACCAGAGAGTATCTAACCTAGAGCTAATATGTAGCTAATATTTGAATTCATTTCATTCATTTTCTTTGGCAGTACCTTTTTGCAGATGAACTCTAAGATTTTAAGATTTGTTATCTGATCTCATTTTAGCTATCATCAAGCTTGTTACAGAAGGTTGGTTGAAATTCTCTCCCAGAGAGCCGCAGGGGGGCCATGAGGGCTGACAGTCATCAACAGTGACAAAAATGTTCAATTAGAAATGAGTAAAGTTATTGGTTGCATTTGAAGCACAAAGGATTACATGTTAACAAAGATATCAGACAATGAACAGGCTTTATGATATCCCTGCAGTTGTGTTCTGGACCAATAGTGTCCTGAGTCCTCTTTGTCTGAGACAAGACCCAGTAAAAATGATGAGTGATTAACTGATTGATTGATTGATAGATTGATTGACTGATGATAGATTCCGGGATGAGACAGAGATGCTCTGTTGACTCATTCAGACCAAGATCGACCTCAAGTAGTTCAACAAAGCACTATGATCCGTTTGCAGTCATCTGTGAATAAAATGAATAATCACAGAGCTGGTTTAAAAATACTGCAATAAAGCAGAACTCAGTTTCTGTTTCTGGTGGAGAATAAAAACATTTGTGTATGAATATGTGTGTAATTTTGTGGACAAAGTAAGGAACGATTCAGCTAAGTTTATGGGCCATGAAACTGGTTTATGTGTGTTACTCTTGTTGGTGTGCACGACCACAAGGTGTCAGTATTGTGATCAGGAATCTATATTCCTTGCATGTATTGTTCAAATGCAGTCAGCATTTCATGTTCAAACTGTAAGTGGTTTTCATAATCATCTACAATTTGATTTATTTCACATTTGTTTTATGGTCATTACGTAAGTAAGTGCTGAGTGTATTTGAAGCATAGTGAACTTAACATTTGAGGTATTTGTTTTGTCCAATTACCATGTGCTACGGACCCTAATGTTGTTCACCACGTTTAGAGGTTTACCAGTGTTTACATCAGCAATGGAGTCACAGCTGCAACAAATACTTACCTTTCAGGGTTGAAAAACTTTGTCTGGCAGGCCGTTTGAATGGTAAATGGTAAATGGACTGTACTTCTATAGCACCTTTCTAGTCTTCTGACCACTCAAAGCTCTTTTACACTACATATCTCATTCACCCATTCACACACATTCATACACTGATGGCATTAGCTGCCATGCAAGGTGCCAACTGCTGTGCTCAGTTTTAGGCGCTAACCATTCAGAGACATTCACATTAGGTGCAAGACCCCATCTGAGATCAGTGAAGATCCTGATTCTGAGCCACCCCTTACACAAAGTGACATCCAAACCTTGACCTCTAGCTTAATTAGTGGACCAGTTGAAGTGAGTCAGACCTCCCACAAGCCCCAGGCTGACGTTAAAACAAGACTCTTCTCTTCAGGAGGTGAAAGAACCAGCACCCCATGGTACACTGGAAAATTATGCCAGAACAAGTTTAAACAGGTGACTGCAGACATTGACAAAGCTGCTTGTCAAAAGCACACTGTGAGACAAGTTTAAGAGCTCTCACCTTTCCTTGGCTATGTTTATCACTTGCCATTCATGCAGATGCAATCCTTGCTGTCTTTGAGGAGAATGATTCACAGGATCCTAACCTTGCCTAAATACTGTGAATCTGATCTCATGAGACTGCAAAAAGAAGACCCTGCAATGACTGACCTACAGATTACACAACAGATTCTTCTGAAGTATGGTCGATCCTGAAAGAGTGGAGACAGCTTCAGATGAAGTCAGCAGAATGTGAGGAAGAAACCCTATTTCAGCTGATACTTCCATGTGTCCTACGGCCAACTGTACCCAAGAATCTCCATGATGACATGGAACATTTAGGGATTGAATGCACTCTTGAACTCAATCGTTGTAACACCAAAGATATTTTGGTTGTTACAGATTATTTCACTAAATATACCGTAGCTATTCCTACCAGAGACCAGAAGGCTAACACAGTTAACCCTAACAAGCTTATGGGAACATTTCCTGGTCCATTATGGGTTCCCTGAACGGCTGCACGTCTCCATCACACTTGTATGTGTACATAAAGTAAATGTGCAGTGATGTAAACAGCAGTGGCGTTGTAGAAGCACCTGTAGGACTGTGTGGGAACACTGTCTGTGGGAACAGTGAGGGGGGAGGCAGTGGGGTGAGAGTGTCTGACATTACAACTTCTCTTCTTCCCACCACTGTGTGTTTGAAGTCTTACATAATAGTTCTAATTTGCCCCCTCTAATAGTCCCTGGCCCAACACAAACACACCAATAATCGAATCAAGTGGTTAAATTACAGAGGAGAGCCATTACAGCTCTGCATGCACTTCAGCCTCACAGCAGTCTGGTCATGGGAGCCTGACCTTGTTTGCAGCTCTGCTGGTTAAAGGCTTTCACATTCTTAATGTGTGAGTTGACCTGCCTTCAGTCTCATTCCTCAGCTCTGCCGTGTGCCATTCATGCCCTCTCCTCATGAAAACAGTCTACCAATGAAGTGCAGCTCATGCAGACCCGTCATATTCACCCATATTTTACTCATCAGGATAGATATAGCACTTCCTATTTACTCGCCATACACACACACATGACATCAGGAGCAATATGAGGTTCAGTATTATGCCCAAGGACACTTTGACTCGACTAGGAATTAAACAAGCAACCTTCCAGTAACTAGGTAGGGGTAGACCCGCTCTACCATCTGAGCCATCTTGCTTACCTTGTCCACAGGACAGGACAGTGCACTGGTTATCACTGATAAACTGCTGTTGTTCTATGAATCCAAGTAGAAGACGTGAAAATATTTTGTTCTCTGATGGTTTCCCAAACATGTCTTGTGTCATCTGTTCACTGTGTGAACAAACTGTTTCCATCCCGAGACTCTTCGGAGGCAGATCAAATTCAGTAGCTATCCAGAAGAAGCAAAATGTAAATGTATTCAAGAAGCAGTTATATGTACTATGTTCATGGTAGGAGATAAATATCATACTCATCACTGTGGTCCTCACCAGCAACAAGAACAATATACACACTATGCTATAATTTCTGTTTATACAACCCTGTTTCCAAAAAAGTCAGCACACTGTGTAAAATGTAGAAACAATATGTGATGGTGCATTACAGATAAATACAATTCCTTGTGATATTGTGTTGATTACTGATAGGAATGATGTTATAAGAGTACAGTTTAGACCTGCTCTGTATGGAAAGTGTCATGAGATAACTTCTGCTATGGTTTGGTGCTATACGAATAAAATTGAATTGAAAACAGGTAACATAAGTCCCCTGTTCTTATAGTGAGGTATTATCCTCTAAAATGTTGCCACTTAAGACATCCCAGGCATGACAGCATTGAAAAACACCATCGTTACACACACACACGCATTGTTGAAAGTGGATGTGTGGTGGGAATACTGAGCAGCAGCTGGACTAAGACAGGGCAAAGAAGCAGGTCTCTTCTCTGTAGTGAATACTAAAATAAACACACTAAAAAACATGGACACATTACAGTCCTCACAGGAGCTGCAGATGCTTCGTTACTTTATAAGATCAGTACTCAGTTCAGTTCTGTTGATAGAATCAGGTCTATTCCATTATGGTGAGTTTCAGTGCTCTGATGTAGCCTATATAAAGGATGATGGGGTGACTGCAGCAGTCTCTGTTCTATTACTCTGACTACTTTAGTTTATTGTTGTTTGTGTAACCCACATTTAATATAAATAAGAATAAATAGCTTTAAAAGTTGCATAAATATGTTTAAAAGGTTGGAATTGACTAATTTAATGTTAATTCATTCAGAGTTAATTAAAAACGTTAATATGACAGTAATTTGATGTTAAAAGAATTAAAAGTATGCCTTTATAAATTCATGTAACCGCCCCTTTAAGGGAAACAGGATAGCGAGCCAGACCCAGATCTTCATATCTTCATCGAATTAATTGGATATCCTTTGTGTGTTGACTCGCTGCCAGAGCAGTAGGAGTGTTGGAGCTATGAATTGAACTGAACTGGAAATCGATCATTACTTTTCATCATTGAACTGAACTGAACTGGAGATTGATGATTACTTTTCATCATTGAACTGAACCGAACTGAAAACAGTTGAACAACTGATTTGAAAGTGTCATACTTTTATTGGTATCTTGTTCATGATTTTGAATGTCTGATCCACTTGATTTGATTTGATTTTGATTTTGATATTGATGTTCTTGTACCTGTGAAACAAAAATAGAGTTAACTCAGAAAATAAATAGGGGATTTAAAATAGGTTCAACTTACCTGATAATAATTATTAGAAAGACCGGTCGAATTTAAATAAAATAGGCTGATTAAAATAGATGATAACTTAGGTTGAAGAGGAAAAAATAGAAGAGAGTACATTATCTTTTATTACTTACTATAGTATTAAGACCTGCAGGGTATTCCTTTTGTGTTTGTGTAATGTTTTTTTTATGTTGCATGTTGTTGTGAGTAAATTGCCGGCTATTCAAAGCTATGGTCTCTGGTGTAGTCATTCTTCGCTCCCCACTCCCTAGAACCTAGATCTGGTCCAGTAGTGCAGTACGTGGTTTGTCATCAGTGCTACATTTGCTTTGTTTCAGCTATCTTTACTGGAAATAATTGCTCGATTAATGTCTCACATCATCTGTTACATCATACTTTCTCCACCCTTGCATACTGGTTATTACTGCATACAGTGCTCCATGCACATGCTAACATGTTACCTCTTTAGCTCTTCAGAACAACTATTCTACTACACTGGGCTCCGTGGTTCACCACAAAAATGTGCATGTAAAGTCAAGTGGAGAGTCTATGCATAAATACTAAATTGGCATTATGTGACAGACAGATAGAAATACTATTTAACAGGAAACTCATTTTAATTGTCGGTGTTGACTCAGACATGTTTGTCATGAAGAAGAAAAATCTGGACAGCATGAGAAAAACATGTTCTAAGTATGTAAATATTTTCCAATATACACCACCAGTACAAATATGAACCCAGCGCATGTTATTAGACTGTTAAAGGACTGCCCTCAGCACAACCAGATGATGCTAGTTTATTATACTTGTAGTCAGTCATCTGGCTCATTAGTTGTTTATCCAGCAGTTCTCTGTTCTATTTTATCTGTCCAGAGAGTCCTACCACCTACCTGGGTCACTCAGAATGACTCATTGTGAGAATCTCTGAATAGCAGCATCATTTCATCAGAAATGAAATCGAGAACAGGAAAAAATATGAGTGAGTTAAACAACAAGAGTTGGATTGAGAAAGGAGGAATTGAATAACAGAGAGGAGAGGATTTCTTTACAAAGGTAGCAGAACAAAGAGGCCTTGTGTGTAGTGCAGAGTGAGTGAAGTGTGGCCAGAGCTTAGGAAGTGTTTAACAGTGTTCCTGCTGTGTGATTACGATCATTTCTTCTCCTCCACACTGAACTCTGCGCTGCCCTCCTGCTGCTCTCTGGGACACAAATTGAAACAGGAAGTGGCTGAAAAAGTGAGGAAGGAAGAGTCCTTCCTCACTTTTTCAGCCACTTCCTGTTTCAATTTGTGTCTCTGACACTGTAAATTTCACTTCCTTTGTTCAATATTCTGTTAATACAGTGAGGTCAATAAATTTAGTTTGATAATTCCATAGTCTGTAACAACAACTTTCATAGGGTTGTGGTGGCCTGTGATGGTTTCAATCTATGAGCTACGTCAATTTTAATTCTAAATTCTAAATTCAGCAGCTACACCACTAGATGTCACTAGAATGGAGCTAGACACTAAACCCACAGCGCATCCATGTATCCATTGATGTGGTCATGTGTGGTCATTGTCATGTGACACTGTGCCAAGAAAGGCACATTCTCTCCAATCTGTTCTGTTCTGTGTTTTATATAACAGACAGTGTTCCCTTGAGCCAATGCACAGGGTAGGGTGGAGTGGTAGACTTCCAGGCAGTGCTACAGTTAGTACCACCTCTTTTGAGTCCAAGACCAGGACTAGTTGTGACTGAGTCAAAGTCCAGTCCAAAGTGCTTCTAGTCTGGGCCAGTGTGTGTGTGTGTGTGTGTGTGTGTGTGAAGGGGGTATAATGACTGTAAGACCAGTGGCTGCATACAGTTGTTTTAGGTTTGTTAGAACATCACAACCCATTGTTTTGATCCTACACTCACCAACAGAGGCATTTTTTTTTTGGGGGGGGGGGGGGGGGGGACCCATACAATCGCTCGGGTCTTAATAGCGGCTCTCACTTTTATAATAGTTGTTGCGGACAAAGAGTCAAGCACACAGTCAAATGGAGGACACTGTGGTGAATGAGTGTAGTGAAAGTCAAACTCACCTGGGTTTCAGACTTTTCAACTTTAACTTCAGCTTTATTTATTTATCTATATACTGTAGCACCTTTCATGCAGAAATGCAGCCCAAAGTGCTTCACAGAGCAGAATAAAGACAGAAATAGACAACACTGAACAGTTTTTTTTAAACAACTGAACATTTGCATAAAAATAAAAAAAAGAAAACCAAAATAACATAAAAAACTGCAACAATAAAATAAATAGAATGTTAAGAGTAAATTAAAACCTATAAGGTCAATAAGCACAGGACCTAAAAACTGAATGGCGAGGCACTTTGAATAAAAGCCAGGCTAAAAAGATATGTCTTAAGTTTTAGAAAAAAAATGTCTACAGAGGTGCAGTCCCTCAGAGCCACAGGAAGGCTGTTCCAGAGACGGGGGCCAGTACTACTCAATACTTCTCCAGTCCTGAAGTTGCTTGGTAACTAAAGAAACAATTTGAAGTTACACACAAATTACACTTGTCTCCTACTAGATTACGAAAATGTTCAGAGACACTTTTCCACTATTCTTTCAGTGTCAGTGAAATTCAGAACGTGGAACAGAGAGGCACTCTTTCAGAAAGGTAGTGACCGGCTGGTCTTCCAGGTTAACGGCACCATAGTGTTAGAAGTCTATAACTAATGTGAGAAAGTCATCTTTTGTATTAACACCAATGTGTTTGTTTTAGGGTTTTTTTGCATTTGTTGTTTGTCTGTTTTGCTGTTTGTCTATACAACTTTTCAATATCAATAAACAGACGTTAAAAAATATCATTAATTAAAAGAATCACTCATAGATCTAGCAGTTTACCTAACATTTTGATGTCTAAACCAAACCAAACGGACATATTCTGTAAATAGAGCTGACCCACTGCACATGAGATACTCTTTAAAGTGTCTTGGTGTTTATACACTGTCTTTACATGGCACAGGACGATGATTTATATGATTTTTACTTTACATTAGAAACATATTTGTGTCAATGTTTTACATCTATCCTTGTGGCTAGATAAAGCACTGAACTGTCTTCCACACATGGTGCTTAGGTCAATGCAAATCAGGGCTGTTCTCTACGTCATTGTGGAAAAATGTCATCCAAGGACTAGGCAGGAACTCAAATGGGATCTGCTATGGATGTAGTCTAACATGGAGCATGGAGCAGCTGGCTGTATCTGTGCTGACAGCTACAGTTTGGAGAAGTAGAGATTATGTATTGATCTAAGAGAGACAGATGTTCATACATTCAGAACCTCTCCTTAAAATGCATCTCACACAGTGTTGGTGTTGAGATCAGGTCACAATCCCATCAACCCAACACACGTGTTAGTATCATCAATTATCTGTTTATACATCAGAATCCAGCCGTGCAGAATTATCTGATTTGTTCTGTTTTCTTTTTGAGGAGGGAAACACAAAGTGTTGGGTGGACAGATGGATGGAGACATACATGGATCACACTACTGACACTATTGTAGATTTCACATCCTTTGACAAAAAGAACAAATAATAGACAGACAGCTTATAAACAACTATAGAACATAATTACTAGAGCTATGTTCAAATGCACAGAGATGCTTCAAAGAAGTCCGCTAACAAAACGAGTATTTCATAGTTCTACATTATAAAAATGATTATGTTAGCATTGCAGTGACCTGAAGATGTGAGACCTTTGAGAGCAGTTATATGCTCTGATTCCAGCTCGTCATTAATCAGCTACACAAAGCAATTCAGACTGCAGAGAAATGATTGAATAGACATACAGCAAACTAAAATTCAAATGATGTGATTTAATCTGACATTTATAAGGGCATCAGCACATGAATCAAAGGAAATGACAGAGCTGACACACGTGCAAAAGAAGCTTGAGCAAGGAGACAACAATAATATCCAGGCCATTAAAACTGACATTATTTATAAGAGCTCACAGAGGAAGGTGTGAGGTTTGTGATGAAGAAGAAACTTTACAATACGTTGTGCTTTATTCTCCTGTTTACTTTACTGATGCTGACAGACACTGAACCTTAAGAAAGAAGTGTCAGTGAAGAGAATATAACATTTACTCATTATGTTTCATTATATTATAAGATCCAGCTCCCGGTCGGTCCGCATTCCATTCCAGTCGAGGGCGGTAATGGGCCGTTCGCCAACCGACATAAAGTATCAAAGAAGAAGAAGAAGAAGAAGAAGAAGAGGAGGCGGAGGAGGACGTAAGGAAGGAGGGAAGAAGACGTTGATAGTAGTGCGTCACTCTTATATCGTCCAATCAGCGTGCTACGTGTATCACGCTGAGGGTTCACAGGTCAGGGGTTGCCAAGGAGAGAGCAAGATGGCGGCAGGCAGGCTGAGCTGTAGTCAGCGCTAAGAGTAATTTAGCGGCAGATCATACTGACGAGAGAAGCTCTGTGCTGCGTGAGGCTGCTCACAAACCTTTAAGACGTTACTGAGCGGGAATAAGGACACTAATGGCGCTGCTGTACGGCCTGCTATGGCGGCTCTTGTTGATTCTGGTGCACATCAACAGAACGCTCGTCTCCTGGGTCCGTGTCCGGCTTCGAAGCTGGAAGGGTCGGTTGTGGGAGCGGGCGATGGCCGCTCTGCTGCTGCCTCTAGCCTTGGCCGGGTTCCCGGACCACCAGAAGAAGTTGAATCATAACCCAGATGCTAACGCCAACGCGGTAACTGGAAACCGCGCAGCCAGTCGCCGGTCGCGGTGGCTGTCTGACGGCAGGTCCCTGGAGAAGCTGCCGGTCCACGTCGGCCTGCTGGTAGCGGAAGAAGAGCCCAGTTACACGGACATAGCAAACCTGGTGGTCTGGTGTATGGCTGTCGGGATATCTTATGTCAGCGTCTATGATAATCACGGTAAACGTTTTACACTTCACCTAACTGTGAGACCTGTCTGTCCTGTCTGTCTTCGGTCTGTCAGTCCTGTCTGTCTTCAGGCTGTCTGTCCTGTCTGTCTTCAGTCTGTCAGTCCTGTCTGTCTTCAGGCTGTCTGTCCTGTCTGTCTTCAGTCTGTCTGTCCTGTCTGTCTTCAGTCTGTCAGTCCTGTCTGTCTTCAGTCTGTCAGTCCTGTCTGTCTTCAGTCTGTCAGTCCTGTCTGTCTTCAGGCTGTCTGTCCTGTCTGTCTTCAGTCTGTCTGTCCTGTCTGTCTTCAGGCTGTCTGTGCTGTCTGTCTTCAGGCTGTCTTCAGGCTGTCTGTGCTGTCTGCATGAAAACACTATGTTTAATTTGAGCCAACGACATTGTGTGTGCGGTCATGTGTTCTCACAGTTCACATCAAACCCCAAATCCAAAATTCATAAAGTCATGCTTTTTTTTCATTGGTCAGGGCTGACTGTCTAATGTCTTCATGTCCATTTGTCTTTAAATTCCCTGAAAATGTCAGTTTAATCCAGAAGTGGTCACACACATGACAGACAGAGAGCATGACACTGAACCTGTGTGTGTGTGTGTGTGTGTGTGTGTGTGTGTGTGTGTGTGTGTGTGTGTGTGTGGAATAGACTACCGTTAATCTAATCTAATCTTATCCAATCATTCTTTCATTCCCATGCTTCCTTGCCTTTAATTAGCTTGATTTGATAAGTTTGTTTAACTTTTGATAAAGCTTGTTGACTCGTCTGACCATAATTTTACACAAGTAGAAAAATGATCCTCCTCCCCCCTCCAGCTTATTTCAGTACTGTCATGTGACAGTTGAGGTTATATTACTTTGTTCCACATTATGTGCCTCGGCTGTACAGTTCTGCAAACACATCGCTTGTTTTAAAATATCTGAGGAGACTGTTGTGAAGCAGAGCTCGTTAAAAATCTATAGTGGACACTGACTTGTTTAAGCCTCTTCATATTAGTTTTAATTTTATTTAGCACTTTTGCAGTTGCATTTTGAAGGAAAGAAGATATTCACCTGTCAGATCTGTAATCATGCTACTGTCTCCTCCATCATCTGAGTGAATTTAACTAAAAAATCTTTTTATTTAATTGTATGATGTGCCTGTCCTCCTCATTGTTCTCTTCTCTCAGGTATTTTCCGAAAGAACAACTCCCGTATGCTGGAGGAGATAGTGAGGCAGCAGCAGGACTTGCTGGGTATAGACGGATCCAAATACAATGTGGAGTTCCTCAGCAATGGCAGTGACAAACACCAGCACCATGGTAAGCACTGAGCCCTGCTGCCTGTACTGTTATTTCAGCCTGTGTGTTTCCATGCACACTGAACTATAATCAGGTCACAGGCAACTTTCTATTGTCAACAGATTTCTTATATTTCATGCAGAGGAGAAGCCTGCTTAACATACAAAAAGCAACAACGTGCAACAATTTCCAATTTAGTCAGACTTTCTGAAAATTCTAATCCATAAATATGCTGCTGACAAACATGAGTAGATGTGCATGAAGTAGGTGTTTTTGTACAGTATATATTATAACAGTATATATTACATGTCCATTGAAATGAATGAATGAATAAAATACACACGTGCATGATAAAAGACTGGAGACAGTAACAATGTTTAAAGACATGTAGTGACACATCCTGGGATTCAACAGCAAGTATCCTCTGCATGTCTGATCAGTCACTTCACACTAAGGTTGCCACGATACCTGAATTAAAAAACGATGCTCAATACATATTTGATGGTACAGCACATACTAAAAAGATCCTGGAGCTATATGACTGTCAACAGACTGCACAGGAGAAGCACAGCTGTTTATTTGAATAATTTTAGAAACTTTTGAATGGAGAACTTTTGACATCCGTACTCTTCCACACTGTTCAATTCAACACTTTGAGCTGTGAGAAAGAGTGGAAGGTAGAAAACCAGAACAGGTCTTGCCTTCTGCTGCGTGGTGTTAGACTCGTTTTCCTCGCTATTCTTCCAGAACACAAAAGACAGAAACTGACACTGACAGCCCACAGACAGTCTACAGACACTCACACCCAGATCCTCACACTAGTTTAGTACAACCCCCAATCGAGTTGGTTTTCAACCTCTTTACACTTGAATACAGTACAAAAACAAGAGAATTATTATTTGATAACACTATTTTTTTTTTTTTTTAGAGTTTTATTTCTGACTCGGCAGTCTGCGATCTGTGTTGTTGTATTTTGCTCGAGACTTGCTCCCTGAGATAACATCTGCTATGATTTAGTGCTAAGTGGAAGGTGATCGTGTGTGTGTGTATGTGTATGTGTATGTCTCTCAGTGGTGTCCTGCAGGTGCACAGTCAAGGTGCTGTCTCCAGAGGACGGGAAGCAGAGCATCGTCCAGGCAGCGCAGCAGCTCTGTCGCGCTGTGGAGAACAAAGAGAGGCGCTCCAAAGACATCAGCGTGTCCATGCTGGACGTGCTGCTCAGAGGTACAGCTCATGGCTCATCCACTTTGATTTGTCCGGTGGATACATATCGCTCACAGTGAATGTGTGTTGTGAGTCAGCTTTATAATTTCTACACATTCATTCCTCATGAAGGTCTGCGCGTGAAAATGTGATAACACCTCAGTGGAGAACACACGGCATACTGCAGCATTTTAACACTTCATTGTCAACAGGAGCCACCACACAGTTACTGTGGTACAGAGTGAAAGAGACAAAAGAGCCCCCCAGAATGTGCCTTGTGTACCAAGAGTCCTTACTGCCATGTCACAGGTTTTATTTCAACCTGCAGCCCCTTCCTGCTTGTGATCTCGCTCTCTACCCAGTTTCCCGTCTGTCTTCACTTGTGGCTTTCCACACTCTACTTCCTGAGCCACAGCCATCCATCCATTATCTGTAACTGCTTCTCCTCATCATGGGTCGAGTCTATCCCACCTGATTTTGGCCAAGAGGCGGGGTACTCCCTGGACAAGTTGCCAGCTCATCACTTTGCACATAGAAACAAAAAAAAAAACATTCACACTCACATTCACACCTACAGGCAATGCCATGTTCTCCCCAGCATGTCCCGGAGCTGAGGTTCGAACCAGGAACCTTCTTCTTGATGTGGGGTGACAGTGCTAACCACTGCACCGCTGTGCTGCCCTACAGCCAACACTCAAATGGTTAAAATGTCTTTGTAGCCCAAACCCTGAAAAACAACCACAGACCATCACCTCTCCTCCACCAAACTTCTCAGTATGCACCATGCACTCCTGTAGGTCATGTTCTCCAGGCTGCGAGACAGTAAGGAGTGATTCATCACGTTTCTTCTGCTCTGAAGTCCTGTTGTGCTGTCACCACTCCGGTCAACACTTGGCATTGCTCATGGTGATGTGAGTTTGTGTGGTGTACCACTTAGTGGCTGGGCTGTGACGACCCGTTCTAAGTGTTTGTCAAAGGAGATGTCATGACTCTGGATTTTGTGCACCTGACACCATCTCCACAAACAGTGTCACAACACCGCTGCCATAGTACTGATAATGTTTGGATCATCTCATCTGTAACAATTCTTGTTTTGGTCTTCCTGCAGTGATGATCCTCCATCTAGCTGAGTGTATACTGTATGCAAATGAGAACACTGAGAAGGCACCTCGCCCTCTGTGTGTCCACAGAACTGATAGCACCCAACTGTTAGGTTGGACGAGGGGGTTCGTTCCCCTCGAGTCAGACAAAAGACTCTGGAGTGGTCAGTGTGGTCCATTAAAACAAATTCACATTGAGGTGTGCTGATTACATGCCACAGAGAAGCACTGACCATAAATGATAATCCAGATTCACACGTGTGTAAGACCAGAACAGGCTCAGGTCAACATTTCATTCAAGTCTATTTACTGTAAACGCAGCTTGTCTCTGGTGTGTTACACTGTTGTCTTCTTACTGTGCTAAAGAGTTCATGTGGTGAAATCAGTTGATGTCTGTGTGTTTGTTTCAGAGTCAAAGAACATTCCAGACCCTGAGCTGGTGGTGAAGTTTGGTCCTGTGGACAGCACACTGGGCTTCCTACCCTGGCACATCAGACTCACTGAATTCATGTAAGGCTCTGTGTGTTTACACGTGTCACTTTAATATTTTTATGATTGACCATGCAACTGACTGTTCAGAATATTCAGTTCTCAGCTTGGAAATATAAACTGACATCAACAGTAGGGGGCGTTGTTGAACTTTCACTGTGGGTGTGTTTTTCTCTCTGGATGGGTTCAGTGTCTGGATGTTTTCTGGTTTTCATACTTCCTGTGTTTGAAGAGTGTGTCCTGCTCTGTGTCCTCAGCTCCATACCGTCCCACAGAAACGTGTCATATGAGGACTTGTTAGGCGCCCTGCAGCAATACGGTGCTTGTCAGCAGCGGCTTGGCCAGTGACGTGCGGGCCAGCGTCGGTTCTTCACACAGAAACAAGTGTGGGGTACACACAGTCTGAGGAGAGTTTGGACAGGTGGACCCCCCCCCCCCCCCCCCCCCACACACTACTCATTACTCCTCTCCCCAACTCTGTCCATCTGCTGGATCTCTAACAGACTAAGAGCTCAAAGACAAACCAGGAGACACAGCCAGCCAGCTCACTTCCTGCCACCAGCTCTTGTCTTATGAAAAATTCACATTCCAGGACTTCTGGAAAATGTTCTCCAAGCCAAGAGAAAATAGCACATCAGAGACACACTGACATGAGAAGACTGTCTGCACAGATTCAGTGTTCCACAAGCCCTGTTCTGTCCTCTCAAACCCTCTGGCTCACTGTTTGTCATTCGGCCTCCAGCTGCTGTTTACTGCTGAAGACTTGCCTTCACTCAGCAGATAACAAAGAAGAAACAAGGCTTTGTGCCTGTCCTCGTGAGGCATCCTGGGAAATACAGCTGCATTTGAAGGAAGAAGCTCATAGCAACAACACATGGGTTCAGAGCTGAAGTTGAGCTCGGGGACAGAGTGGTTAAAAATGTGTAAATATGACAAATTCATGTGGCTCTGTGTTTGTCCCTGCGGCCTCCAGCTGGCTGTCATGTGTTCATGTGTAGTGTTTCCTCAGACACATGCAGAGGTTTGTATAAGACTGACAGAGCTCTGAAATAAAGAAATGCACTGTGTGTGTGTCTGCTGACAGCTCTCACAGAAAATCAACTCTCTGGACTAGAGTTATCAGTTGTCACCTAAGCAGAGGTCCAGAAGTGTGTCTCGTGTTGATGCAGACGATGAGATGAAGTCTGAATGACAAAAAGTCAGTAAGTGGACCTTGAGTTTAGATGGTTTTGTCAAATTACTGTTTAAACCACATTTTACACTCAGCTTCTTTTATTTCACAGATTTAACAAACAGCAGTAATAATAATAATAATAATAATAATAACTTGTAACCTGTACTTACCAAGTCAGTAACTGATATGGAACCACTGACATCACTCTAGTATTCTGGTTAATAAAGGTAAAGTCAAACACCCACCACAGGCCACAGACCCGCTCCCTGCTTCTTACTTTGGCCTGCTGCCCACCCGAATTCCCATGATCCTTAGCCTCGTCTGACTCTTGACACCGTCCTTAGGTCATGGATCCAACCATGACAAAAAAAGCCACCTTTGTCACAGACAGACATTTTGCCGTCAGTAGCATTAGTGTTTCCTGCATGACAAGTCAAAATTTGGAAAGAGTTCAACAATTTGATTCATCCAGGAACGAAAACATGTTGCTCATCAAATGACCGGCTTTGCACATCAGAATCTAAAGAGAGCCATTAGTTGAGTTACTGGTTTCCTCAGTGTTTGTTACTGGTTGATTAACTGTTTGGGAACAAGTGTGACATCAGCCCCCTGCCACAGGAACAGAGGAAGGAGAGTGTCTCTTCTGTGTCATGTGTCAGTGTTCAGCATTCATACAGAGATTTGTTTTTTTTTTGCAGCCACACTGTTTTTCCTACAATACTGCTCATCTCATGCAGGTGTAGCAAAGGTGGTGCTACATAAAGTAAATAATCACAAAGTAGAGGAAGGAACAGATCGTGCCTGAATGAAGCTTTAAGTTCATCATTGACTTTATAACACTCTTGGTCCGCTTGCAAGCTTATCTGTGTGCTTTAACTACATCTTATGGTCTTCTTCAGCGGGTGGAGTTTGCTCAGGTGCTCATTCCACACAATCTCCATCCACTGAGGAAGGCCATGCAATGCAGTCGAAAGCAGCAGAAGATTTATTTTGTCAGATGACAAATAGTTTTTGTTCATGCTCGTGTTTGATGTTAAAAAAAGTTTCCCATCATTCAGGCTTTCTTGTCGAGCCTCAGCCTTCAGTCATCTGGAGACTACAGCTGCTTTTCAACTCTTCTGTTGTGGCTCGTGTCTTTCTCTAAAGTTGGAGAGTAAAGAACCAAAAAGTGTGACCGCCTGAACATAATGTGTGATAATGTTGTCATGAAATCATCTCAGGCTGAAGGCCATAAATCTGAAGGGAACATAATCTGTTCTTCTGAGAGAATAAAGTTCTGACCACACATTCTCTGAGTGAGTTCAACAATATCATTATGATGATAATGTGTTAGAGCAACATATGTGTTCCTTATAAAACTGTGCGTGTGTGTGTGCATGTGAGTGAGTGAGTGTGAGAGGTGTTGTATCACCTATCACAGAGCCTTAGTATCATCATATGATGCCAGTGTGACCATGATGTTTTGACATTTTCACCACCAACTAAACCCAGACTAAATGCTGCGGACAGACTACATGTCCCATGAGCCCTCTGTCTGGACCTGTTGGCACACTGCTGGTACACAAGTAATCAATAAGTAAATGCTAGCTCATCATTTAGCAGTGAGAAAACACCAGAGACAGATAATAATAATAATAATAATAATAATAATAATAATAATAATAAAAAAAAAACATTCAAATGTATGAATAGATAGACAAACTAAATAATAATAATAATAATAATAATAATAATAATTAAAATGTATAAATAAATCTGATACAGACATTAAAGACAGACTTCTGCTCTCGTCTCTCTGGTGCCTGTCCACTCTGTGTCACCTTTATAATCAACAATAACACAGAATAAAGATATAAACTGTGATGACAACAATCTTGACTGCGGTCTGCTACATTTTAAAATAGTCTTTGGCTGTTCACAGACTCGAATCAAAACCTCTTCTGGCCTCTAGAAATCCTTCAAGTGAAACACTCTGAGATAGAAAAATGATGATGACTCATGATGCTTCATCATCAAAGGTTTGGAAAGACTGAAAGAAGACCGGTGTGCCCACACAAGTTACTCAAAACATTGAGCGAGTTTTGATGTGTGGCAGAACAGCAGGAACAGACTGACAGTGTGACAACATATCTGATCACTGCTCACCTGGTTACCATGGAAACTGTTCACAGAGGTGCATAAATCTAAAAAATGGAAAAAAAATCACAGGAACAAATCACATAGGTTCACAGAGAAGACAACAGAGCAAATCGTCATGTTACTATGATGTAGAAGGAATGGTAAGGGTCCAGGCAAAGGGCAGAGTCTATAAAAAGGGGAGGGAAGCTCACCTGGGCCTGAGACACCTGAGAGAGCAGCTGAGGCCAACATGTTTGAGTTTGAGGCTCCATTTTTAAAATGGGTTGAACAGAATGCTGATTTTAAGACGTAACTGTAGAAGCATGAAATATTTCTTAAGCTCAGAGATTTGTTAAATCGATTGTTTCCATAGTTTGAATCTTCGTGTTTGCTGAGGGACTAAAGCTTGGAGTGATCGTTTAGACACATGAACAGGAACAGGTCTGCTGATTTTAAAGAGTATAAATATTATACAGTATAACATGGCTCTTTTTGAATATCAGTCACCCGCAGCTTTCCAACTGGGAGAAAGGATTGTGGTCCAGTTTAGAAAGGTCCGTTGTGTCTATTAATGAGCTTCTTTTTCTTTTAGTTTTTCAACAAAGACACTTTCGGGTGATTGGTTTGTGTCTAGTTATGCTTTAGACATAATTTGATCATTTAATCTGACAGTATCCTCTTTTTATGCTCAACTTCACACTAGTCCCTCTGACTGTGCAGTCTAGCCCTGTGTTCATGTTTATTTTCATGTTTGATTTGGGTTTGTGTATTAACTATAATTTTCTCCCTCTAGTGGAATGGAGATGAGTATTTTATTGAATGCATTGGCTTTGAGTATGACGTCATACTACACGTTGTGACGTAATACGTCTTCATCCCATGAGAGTGTCTGCGTGAAAGGGCGCCACCTTGTGGTAAAAACACCTCCTCCGTGTTAAATGCAGGACAAGGTCCTGATCAGGGAAGGGCATCGAGCAGCAGGTTTGTTCCTCCCTCGCCTCCTTCGTTAAGGGGCCCTGCTGTAGAGCTCCTGTGAACCACCGCACTGCTGCCTGCAGCACGGAGACCAGGAGGCTCCGCCGCCGCTGAGGTGAGCCTGCTCCCCGTCCCCTCCTCCTCCTGATCCTCCTCCGGTCCTCCTTGGGCCAGAATGCGCTGATCTTCTCTCTGTCTGTGGAAGCATGATTTCTGTCGTCTCCACTGTGGAGAGCGTTCCCAGAGGTACGGGTACCCCGGCGCCGAGCCTTTACCAACGGATCAGGAAGGTCCTCAGCAGGTAAGCTGATGATGGTGATGATGATGATGATGATGATGATAAAGATGACGGCGCTGAGCAGCCCTTTACAGTCACTCCACGCGCAGTCTATACGGCAACATCACTGCGGCCAGCGGGGCTCGCGCTTCTTTTGTTTCATACACTACATGTGAGGCGAAGAGTCCAGCTGCTGCTGAGGCATGCGGTGCATGCATGTCACCATGACAACCATGCAGCATGAACACCGTGTGTGTGTATTTGTGTGTCATTCTGTGGTACTGAAGCACAGCCTGGACACGGTGTGCTGCTTTGCTGGAACAGGAAGAGGTTGCCATGGCTGTTCAGTCAGCTTGCTGAGGCTGTACCTGTACCTGTTCCTGCCCTCTTCCTGTGCCTGTCCTGTACTTGTACCTGTACCTGTCCCTGTCTCTGTCTTTGTCTGTGCTGGAGCCCCATTCATTCTCGCACATATTCTTGGATGAGTACACACACACACACACACCTTGTCCACTGACTGTGGAGTCTGGGGGTCGCGCTCTAACTTAACAAAGCAGTAAAGGCTCAGGATAAAGTGAGCAAACATTGTCATCTTAAATCTTTTAAGAGTATAATCTAGAATTTCTCCTTACTCAGTTGATCTATATCTGTGATAAGACAGTATCATGATGGTCAGTATGTCTCAATGCTGGTCGCTCAGATAATTCAAATACATAAGATAAGATAAGATAAGAATTTACTGATCCTAAACTGCGGAAATTTCACTTTAGGATTCGCAGCAGCTCACAATACACAAGGTAGATAAGAAAAATACTCATATAAGCACAAGAACATAATAAATAAAAGATATTCTAGAATCATCACAAGCTGAGTGTTTGCATTCTGAGACTAGTATGTTGCTCATGATTATGATATGAAATCATCCTTGGTGTGTGTGTGTGTCCTGTCCTCTGCAGGGACCTGTTGGTGACCCTGGCCCTGGGTCAGGTCCTGTCCTTGTTAATCTGTGCTATTGGTCTGACCAGCAAGTACCTGGCTGATGACTTCCACGCCAACACACCGGTGTTCCAGAGCTTTCTCAACTACATCCTGTTGTTTCTGGTCTACACCACCACACTGGCAGTCAGGCAAGGTACAGAGAGAGGGGTCGGGGAGGGTCATGGCGCATACATACATATGCTCATGTTATTATTTGCTTAAAGTTCCACATCCTCCTTAATGAAAGAGCCATGCAGACACACATACACTGTGTCTTGAAAGTTGTGGTTTTGATCCAACACCGTCATTCCAGGGCCAGAATCACCATCATAACTGCTTTTTATGGTTTAAAGCAGTGTGATTTCTGAGGTGAAAACATCATTAGACCACTTCTGAGTACACATTTCCTTCACTCTTTATTTTCTTCTTCTCTTTCCTTTTTTTCTCCTCTCTCAAGCCTTCATTATAATCCTGATCTAAATTTCTCTCTTTCAGTAAAATATTCATAACACACCCACAGCAGGAACAAGAAAACATGGCTGTAAATTATACCCTGAAAGTAATTCATTTGTAACAAGTAACAGAACAATGATACACATAAGAGAAGGAGAAGAAGAAAAGATAAATACACAGCCACAAACCTAAGGTCTAACCTTTAAAACATATCTGTACAGTTAGTGTCAGTCAGTGTTTGTTTGCGTGATGACAGTTCAGAGTTTCCTGTGGTGGGTTAACTCACTAGGCTTTGGGATACTGGTTAGGTTCTGCTGATGGTCTTCCTCAGGCAGCGTGATGTGATGGACTGAATCATCTTCACCATGCTGCAGTTTGTTTTATGTTCTTTTGATTGAGATGATTGCACATGCAGATGATTCTTCATTCAGCCATGACCACCACACACCATCCAAACACACATTGATGCTTTAGTGCTTTCATTATCTTCTGTGTGTGTGGTGTGTGTGTGTGTCCAGGGGAAGGGAACCTGCTGGCTATTCTGAAGCAGCGCTGGTGGAAATACATGATTCTGGGTTTGATAGACATCGAGGCAAACTATCTGGTCCTTAAAGCTTACCAGTATACTACACTCTCCAGTGTACAGGTTAGTGTGTGTTTGTGTGTGTGTGTGTGTGTGTGTGTGTTTATCCTCAGAAACGTAACATTAAAGGTATGATACTGCAGTACTCACATGTCAAATATCCATATGTATGTTGTACTGTATATACGATGCTGTTTGTCTCAGGACAGCAACATGACCCATGTTGCTGTCCTGAGACAAACAGCATCGTAGGGCAGAGCTGAGTTCATCCAGCTTATTATTTAGTCACTGCACATTTGCTAGAAGAATACTAACTACAGACACACTGTGTGCATTACTGTAACTAACCACAAAAAAAGTAGTCACAATGCAAACACACTTAAGGAATTAGCGTTTAGCAAATAAGTTTCTAACAACATCATCCACTGGAATCCATAATTGATAAGATAAGATAAGATAATATAAGGTAAGATAAGATAAGATAAGGTAAGATAAGACAAGATAATATAAGATAAGATAAGATAAGGTAAGATAAGATAAGGTAAGATAAGACAAGATAAGATAAGATAAGGTAAGATAAGACAAGATAAGATAAGATGAGGTAAGATAAGACAAGATAAGATAAGATAAGATAAGATAAGATAAGATAAGATAAGATAAGATAAGGTAAGACAAGATAAGACAAGATAAGATAAGATAAGATAAGGTAAGACAAGATAAGATAAGATAAGGTAAGGTAAGGTATGGTAAGTCATGCTTATATCAACTTACCTACATAGTGGGAGTAATAGTCTGTTGCTGAAGGAGCTGTTTGAGGCCCCCACAGTTGTTCATGATGGATGTTCAACCTTTTTGACTTTTTGCTGTTTCAAACAGTCCAAATGATCTTTTACTGTTTACAGCACTCTCCTTGATGCCCAGATGGAGTCTGCATCATGTAGTATGTAACTTGCTCCATCCATGCAACTCCTCTGCAGTCTTTTTATTTCCTATTCACCAGAAGTTAAACTAAAAGTTTATTTATTTATACAAACATGCAGCCCCATGTGCTTCACAGAGTGAAATGAAGAACAGAAATCAATAGAATTTTGCAAAAATAAATCGAACTTGGCCATACGGTGATACAGTAAACACAAAAGAGACTGTGTAAAAACCAGCAACTAATCAGACAAGACCTAAAAACTGCACCAATAAAAACAATCAAATATTCAAAGTCCATGAAGTCCATGAATAAACAGAGAGGAGAAGAAGTATCAGAGCGGATGATGGAGGCCTGACAGCTCAGCAGTAATTGACCAGGCATCCTAAATAAAGCCAGTCTGAACAGATCTCAGATCTGTCCTTATTTTTTAATTTTTTTTACACAGTTTCTTCTTCATGGTTGGAAGGTGAGTGTGAAGTGAGAGAGTTGCAATCTGCCCTTAGATGCAACTAAAGTCACACTCTAACGAGCACTCTGCTCCTTTAGTAGAAAATATGTCACCTAAAAAAAAAAAAAGCACATTGTTAATAAATCAAACAGATGAACCTCCATGATGAAGATATTTGAGACTCTTTCAGGGGTTTGCAGGGACAGGAGCAGCCTCTCAGAGGTTAATGGCCTGAAACTACTCTCTTCACATTGGTAGGATGCTGTCACTGGTCACCAGTCACCATGCCTTCATAGAAACTGATGAAATAAACATAACAAAACAAAAACTCCAGAACTGGAAAAAACTGAATCCCAAATAAAAGAACTCACTCGCCTGTCTGCATGTCTCTATCCGTCCTCTCGCCTGTCTGCATGTCTCTATCCGTCCTCTCAGCTGTTAGACTGTTTCGTCATCCCGGTGGTCCTGCTGCTGTCCTGGTTCTTTCTCTTGGTGAGGTACAAAGTGGTCCATTTTGTAGGGGCAGGACTGTGCCTGCTGGGTATCGGCTGCATGGTGGGCGCTGATGTTCTGCTTGGTCGTCAGCAAGGCCTTGGTAAGTAAACCCCCAGTGTCATGATAGATCCCCCCCCCTGCCATATTCCTGCTTATGCCTCTTTCTCTCTCTTTGTCTCTTTTTGTCCCTTGTCTGTTTAGGAGATCAGAAGCTGTTCGGGGATCTTTTGGTTCTAGGAGGAGCGACGCTGTACGGGATCTCCAATGTCTGTGAGGAGTTCATTGTGAAGAACCTGAGCCGTGTGGAGTTCCTTGGCATGATGGGACTCTTCGGATCCTTCTTCAGCGGCATCCAGCTGTGAGTTTGTGTGCTGGGGAGAGATATACCACATGAGATTGTCTAACTAGCCATACTCAAGTACTGTGCAATGTTGAGGTACTTGTACTTTAGTTGAGTGTGAGAGAAATGTTGCAGTAGACCTTGTTGCACTCTCAGCAGTCATGACTGGACTGAGTGTTAATGCCATGAATGGGGAGATTGTTGTGTTGCATTCCACAAAAACTCTGTACAAAGCTGGAAGAAGGTTTGAACCCATGTCTGCAAACAGTACAGTCCAGTGGGACAACTTTCCTGGCCACATACCATGAAATTCCTTCTGCAGGGAATCTCATCTAAGTGTGTGTGTGTGTGTTCTCTGTTGCAGGGCCATCATGGAACACAAGGAGCTGCTGAAGGTCCCGTGGAACTGGCAGATAGGTGAGCGTATACACTCTGTGTGTTTGTAGTTTTCTTTTCTGATGTTTAACTCAAGCCTTATTTAGTTTAGTTATGAACTAACTAACAACACCATGCCAGCTGAACAGAGAGAGAGAGAGAGAGAGAGAGAGAGAGAGAGTCAGAGACAAAGAAGTCAATCAGACTCATGCTGTCATACTGCCAGAGAGAGTCAGCAAACTGCTGTGTGTAATATTTTCCTGCATAACTCAGAAGTTAAACAACACAATAGTGTTATACAAAAGAAGTCAGAGTGTTGCAGTTGTAAAAAATGTGAAAAAAGAAAAACAAATATCAACATTCAGCTCTAGCCCTGATTCACCGCAACCCTGTCCCCATCATTGACAACGTTAACTGCTGGAGATAGAATGTGTTATTGCATGAATTTACTGAAAAAAAATCTTCATAAACCTAATTTTCTTTATATATATATATATATATATATATATATATATATATATATATATATATATATATATATATATATATATATATATATATATATATATATATATTATAGATACTTTATTGATCCTTCGAAGGGAAATTCTTTTTTCACATGCATTTTCATTCAGACATGCAAATGTCTGAGTGTGACAGATAAAACAGAGGGGAAACAGTCAGTGAGTAGATTATAAAAATGGGTGCTTCCTGGGGAGTACATGGTGTGATAGAACTTGAATTCATACACATAAGTAATATAATTACAAAAAGTAACCCACAGGAAGTCCAAAAGTGGTGTGAATTTAATGTAAGATCATTTTGTTCCTGTGTGTGTCTGCAGGTCTTTTCTATGTTGGTTTCAGTGCCTTCATGTTCAGCCTGTACAGCTTCATGCCTGTGGTGATGAAGAGAACGAGTGCCACCTCAGTCAACCTCTCTCTGCTCACAGCTGACCTGTACAGCCTTTTCTGTGGCCTCTTCCTCTTTCACTATAAGGTAAACAAAAAAAAGGGAAAAGCGCTTTGAGTGGTCAGTAGACTAGAAAGGCGTTATATAAGTACAGTTTACCATATCATTTATGTCTCTACAAACATTTCAGTCTGAAGTTTACAGTAATGTCTTCCTTGGTGACAGATGCAACATGAAGTACAGCTAAAATGTCCTGTGTGTGATCTGTCCATCCACCAAAACCATCTCATTTTCAGCAATTTGTTGCTATTTGAATATGAACATGAATAAGATATGCGTAATATAATAATGCATAACATTGAAGACAGGGAAAGATGACATAAAGGTATTTAAAGTTTGAAACCACTTGTACCTTCTCTTCTGACACATAAATAATGTAAGTGAACAATCAAATGTCAGCTGCAATAATACATGCTCATTGCTGCCAACACTGAACAGGAGTCGACCACAAATAGAGTTCTCAGAACCTTGACCTGACCACAAAGTGTGGGACATGGTGTCTCCATGTCACTGATAAATGATAAAGAAGTTTTTAAGTCTGTCTGTCTCTGTCTTGCAGTTCTCGAGCCTCTATCTGTTGTCATTCTGCATAATTATCTTGGGCCTGGTCCTTTACGCCTCCTCGTCAACCTACGTGGCCCAGGACCCGCGAGTATACAAGCAGTTCAGGAACACAGGCAGCCAGCCGGCCACCGACCTCCCTCCCCTCAGTCCTGGAGTCCTGGAGCCCTCTGTCACATATACCAGCCTGGGCCCTGAAGCAGGGGACGAGCTTCCAGTGCGGGTAGCCTAAGATGATCTCGTAGGGAGTTTAGTCTGTCAGCCTGGTGAATCAGTGAGTCAGCTGCAGCCTCCAGGCTCTGCCCACATGTTATAAACAGAGGAATAGTGCTGACTGTATGCAGTCTGCTGAGCACGGCAGCTGGGCGATCACCCAGGTAGGTCTAGGTTTCCATTTTCTGGCCTGTATTGATGGATGGAGTCTCCACCCAATATGTGAACAAAATAAGACAAATTCATAAACCCAGATATGTAGGTGAAAAATGAACATAATTGAAACAGATTGCAAAGTCAATGAGAATATTGAGTTCACTGTGATCAAAGACTGTGAGCAGACAGCAATGACTGAAATTGATGATTCATGTAAATAGATGGTATTGACATTTTATTTAATCTCCTGCTTTTTTTTTTTCAAATATTTGTCAAGAATGTTTGTGCTTCATACTCGTGTATATGCTTCACTTCATTTCTACAGTGTTTCTAAATCCACCTGCTCAGATTCAGTGACAGGTTTAGAAAGTAAAACAGACAGTCAGATAATACTGACTCTGTAGTGGGAGAAGTGGAGGAAAGCATACAGGCCTCCCCACAGTTCACTGAATTCATTTATTAACTTTGTATCAAACAGACTGTGCTGATATGTAAATACATGGCTGCCAATTGAAGCTACCGATGGTTTGTCCTCTGTGTTTTTTTCACACGGTGGATATTTTCTAGGCCGGTACAATTCTGTTTACACTTCAAATATTTAAGTTTGGCTACTTTTACATCAAGAGTTCAGTATTTACTCAGAATATCAGTGTGACAGTGTGAAGAAGGCTTTCAAACACAATTTAGACCTTCATCTTGAGAAATAGAATTTACAGAACAAAAATACATGAACTGATGAAAGATGATCTAAGAGATTTAAAAAATGATTTTTAAAATCTGGTCAGGTGGTGGACTTGGCTGAGGCCCCTTAATTAGCTCTTCCTGTAGGTTAACCATCTTTAACTCACTGTATTCAAAAATGACTCACTTCAGATCTTTCAGAATGCTGCAGCCGGGACTTGTTCCCAACAAAAGCACCATGTAATCCTTTTTACAGTATCTCTTCCAGTCATATGTAAAATAGATTTAATATGTATACTCCAGTGATTGCAATGAATGAAAAAGAAGTCAATAAAATGAAGAAGGAGAGGTGAGATATACAGACCTGTAGTCCCTAGTATGGGTCAAGCCTACAAACAAAGGATCCTACATTTCCAATGATAATGAAAGTGATAGTGGCCTTCATAGAGTTGTGGAGTGGGAGCAGCTACTTTGGGCCACAGGTTTCAGTAGGAGGGTCCCCACAGATTTCTTTTATTTTTCCATTTTGAAAAGTAAGCTACTACATCCAATAACAAACAATAGAACTGATAAACATTTCATTATTTGATCCAAATAAATATTAGCATTAAAATACAATACTATTCATGATCGTTTAAAAGTGTTTCCCTATGTCTCTCCTGCAGGTTAATGCAATATAATGAACTAACAAAAGTTGTATCTAATTGCTAGTCTAGGATCAGTGTCATTACCCCAAATGTAATATTGACCAATATAAGAGAACACTCAAAGAATTATTAAAAGAAAAACTTTGATACTAACACTAAGTTGGTAAATAATCAGCGGGCTTGTTCATTTCTTGTTAAAGCCTCTGTTCTCTGTATATCATGACTTACACAGAATGGAGAAAACACTTCCCTCCTGGTGAACACCAAAGTCTTCCAAACTCCAGACCTCCTGTTTAGAATGCAGGCGCTTTGCTGGGCTCCAATCCCTGATGACATCATTATGATGTTATGGTGTGACTTGACAGAGTTCCTGAGCAGAGGAATGGCCTTCATTATCAGACAGCATTTATGACTGTTTGATCAAATTACTGTTTTATACTCACAAGAGTTGCCTCACAATAAAAACCTGGAAAACTGCTGTTTTACTACTTTGGTTACAATGAAGCAAAGACACTGATCAGGAAGCGACAGAACGGAGGGTTAAAGGTCCAGTAGTAGTCATTTTCATATTGTTTTGCCATTTCACTGTGGACAACACAATCTACACTGCTGTGTACACAACTATACACAGTCAGATGTATTACCATAACATGGCCTTAGTGTTTGTTTTCATGCCTTACCATCCAAATCCAGCTGAAGAAGTGGGTAAAACGTTGTGTGGTTCTCACTGCTCAGTGTGCACTGATAAGATGGGACAAACTGCTGAATAGTGTCATATAGTGAACTCATTGCTGAAGAGCATTATTTGTCTTAATGTATTGTTTGTCTGTTACTATTTTAGTCCTAATTGAAACATTGTTGAAACGTAATGTTGCAAGCAATATATTTTCAATGTGCACTTTGATTTCCAGGAAGAAGATGAAGCTCGAGGTTCTTTGTTCACTGCATATGACTTCCTGTGTGGATTATTGACAAAGGACGTTCACTATCTCCTCTTTTCATTGGCTTTTGTATCCTGTTTGATGTAGTGCATTGGAGTTGCTGTTAACAATGTACTTACAATGATGTTGTGTAAAATAAAGCATCTCTGTCAGAAGGTTTGTCAATACCACTGGTCTGTGTGTGTGTGTGTGTGAGAGAGAGAGAGAGAGCTGCAGTGTCCTGTAGGGGGCAGCAGAACGCCTCTGTGCCTCCGAAGCAGCACAGTTCATGTTGGCAGAGGAAGTGAGGGCAGAGCATCATCCATCTTCTAAAGCAGCAGCAGCCATCAGATCAGAGCAGCACAAAGGAACAAACACAGGCCATCATGGGAGCCGTTCTGGGACTGTGCTCCATGGCGAGCTGGGTGAGTACACAGTGAACACACGGTGTGTGTGTGTGTGTGTGTGTGTTTGAGCTGCTTCACCTCTCTGATGCCGTCATGACTGCGCAGTAACAGAGCGAAGAGGCCGCGGCTGTGGTAAACACAGCGCGGCTAGCTGAGTTAGCATCCCCGTCCTGTCCTCACACACAGGCTGCCGTTAAACATGGTGACAGATCGGTGTGTCATGTATGTATGGAAGCTAACTGTAGCTCTGCATGACGTCTGTCTTTGTTTAGACGTCAGCTAACCGACAAGACCACGAACGACGTCACAGCCCCGCGAGCTGCCCCCCTGTTTTTGATGACGTCATTCAGCATAAATCTGCATTAAAGCTAATTTAGCCGCAGTAATGCTAACACATGCTCTCAAGTGTGTGTGTGTGTGTGTGTGTGTGTGTGTGAACATTGTAAACACGCAGCTGTCGACCGTGTCAACAGAACAGCTGTTGCGACACTGCAGCATGTAAACAGACACTGATCTGAGGTCAGCTGTTCTTATTGCGACATGAGAAGAAGGTAGACGACAACATCAACATCAACAACATGTTCAGTCTGTAACATACGGTTTAAAACGACACCCAGCTAGCTGAATACAGACGTGTCAAATCTATCTATCATCTATCTATCTATCTATCTATCTATCTAATGATAAGATTTTGAATTAATGAGTAATTAAACCAGACCCTGGTGATGTTTGTGCAGATCCCGTGCCTGTGCGGCAGCGCCCCCTGCCTGCTGTGTCGATGCTGCCCCAGTGGAAATAATTCCACAGTGACTCGTCTCATCTACGCCTTCTTCCTGCTGCTGGGAGTGGGCATCGCCTGTATTATGTTGATGCCTGGGATGGAGGGGCAGCTTAAGAAGGTACGCAGTGTTCCTCATCTGACATACAACATACTACATGATGAGTCTATTATTACAGGACGGGACAGAGCGTGTCACATTATCGATACTGCTATCGGGGCTGAGAACAAACTGCTGGAACCTGATTCTGTTTTTATTGCTAAATGTGGTGCTTTTATTTTGAAGGAGCAGTTATGGTGGAGAAGTTGTAGAGAATGGAGGAATGGTAAATACACTGTACATTTATAGCACCTTTCTAGTCTTGAGGAGCCGGAAATCAAATCACCCATCTTCTGATTAGTGGACGCTCTACCTCTACAATCATTTAGTTTTTATTTATGAATCTCTGTCTGAGAATACACAACCTTGACTTATAGAAATATGAACATTTTGGGGGTGTGTGTGTATAAAATGTGCAAAACTGGTCACACACACATAAATCCACTTGTCTTATCTGAACACTAATACAGTCAACCATGATTTAAACTCCTCTGAGTTCCTGATATAGGAATCCTGTGTCATGTCTTGTTTTGTTTGTTCTTGTCGACAGTATCTTAAACTTGTTCATAATCACAGCATTAATAATTATTCTTAAAGAGATTGTTTGGGTTTTTTGAATTGTGAGATACTTACCCATAACCTAAAATCACTCTCTGTCTAAGTGCTCTACATCTCTGCCCGGACGTCTGTCTGTTTGTCCATACTGGGAGTGCCCTGACTGCTGTGGTTTGTTTCCTGCTGCAGCGTCATAGCTCGTGTTCTGTGTCCTCCTGTAGATTCCAGGTTTCTGTGAAGGAGGCATGGGCTCGTCTATTCCTGGTGTGGAGGGTCACGTCAACTGCGATGTGCTGGTTGGTTACAAAGCAGTGTACCGTGTCTGCTTTGGCATGGCCATGTTCTTCCTGCTCTTCTCTCTGCTCATGATCAAAGTCAAGAGCAGCCAGGACCCTCGAGCTGCGCTGCACAACGGGTGAGTCACAATCCTGTGTTTTCGCTGAATGTCTGGACGTGGCCTAAGACTGATCTGAGAACTGTTGGAAGTGATCGTCAGGGAGCCGTGTAATACTTTTTTGTCTCTGTTTCAGGTTTTGGTTCTTCAAGTTTGCAGCAGCTGCTGCCATCACTATTGGATCATTTTTCATCTCAGAGGGTCCCTTCACTACCGGTAACTCTTCTGTCCATTGTTGTATTTGGCCTCTCAGATCAAATGTCTGTTCCTTTGACAGTCCATGAAGACTGGACACCATTAGCCTGCGTATGACATCATCACAGATTTTCAAATGGCGGAACAAGTTCTGACAGACGTGTGATATGTGTGACTTCAGTGTGTTTCATTCCAGCTGCATGAACATGGTGACGCTTTCTCCTTCATGTGTTCCACAGTGTGGTTCTATGTCGGCATGGCTGGAGCCTTCTGCTTCATCCTCATCCAGCTGGTTTTACTCATTGACTTTGCCCATTCCTGGAATGAATCCTGGGTGGAGAAGATGGAGGAAGGCAATTCTCGCTGCTGGTATGCAGGTATGGTGACAGTGTGAGGCTTACTTACTTCATGAGAGTCTTATCTTTACTGTGAAGTGTGACATCAAGCTAAAGGAAATCGGGTTAGACTTGACAAAGATATGATGATGTTCACACGTGCACATCAAATATGCAATAATAGTTCTTCCCATAATCCTCCTGTAGCGTGATATCGGAGCCTTTGTACACTGTGTTTGGACTGAAGTTGTGTTGTGTGTTCACAGCTCTGCTGTCGGTCACCACAGTGAACTACTTGTTGTCTCTGGTGTCTCTGGTCATGTTCTACGTCTACTACACCCACTCTGATGGATGCACTGAAAACAAGGTCTTCATCAGCATCAACATGCTCCTCTGCGTCGCTGCCTCCGTCATGTCCATCCTGCCTCAGATCCAGGTTCACACCACTTCTCTTTACATTCATGTCTGAGTGCATGTTGAGCTTAAGGCGGGGAAATGTAAGGCTTGTATTTTTATAGCCTGACAAGATCATTTAGAAAGGACACAGAGAGGAGTCGTTACTGATGATGGAGCTTTTCTTTGTTAAATTTATTTTCCTACTAACGCGTGCTGTTCTCTGTGTGAAGGAGTCCCAACCCAGGTCTGGCCTGCTGCAGTCCTCCCTGGTTACCTTGTACACCATGTACCTGACCTGGTCTGCCATGACCAATGAACCTGGTAAGATAATATTCCCACTACACAGAGAGCTTTTGTGCTTTCCCATTGCCACTTCCATCAGAGTCTGTGCTGCTTCCTCAGAACAAGTGTGCTCCGGAGTCAGACAAAACATGACATGTACAACAAACCACATAAGAAGAGCTGTGACAAGCAGTACAGCACTTTTACATCACTTCACACACACATTTACACACTGATGGTGAAGGCTTCTGTTCAAGAGCGCAACAGTGCTTTCTATCCATGATATGGTGATGCTAAGATTACACACACACACACACACACACACACACACACACGTTGGTGATGGTGATGTATTTGGTGAATGATGCTCATGTCTTGTGTTGTTTGTGCACTGACACTCGCTGACGTGTCATCGACCAGCACTAACTTTGATTCTTGTGTCTCACAGACAGGAAATGTAACCCGAGCCTTCTGGGTATTATCGGGCTGAACAGCACTAGTCCTGCAGGTCAGGATCGTGTGGTTCAGTGGTGGGATGCCCAGGGGATTGTGGGTCTGATCCTGTTCCTCATGTGTGTGCTGTACTCCAGGTGAGGACGTCTTCTGATAATCTGTGCAGGTTATCAAACAGTTGAAGGAGCGAGCTGCAGACTCTTTGTTAGACTTTTTGTGTTGTTATTGGAGAAGACAGTTACAGCCCCACGTTCTCTCTTTTCCTGTTTGTCCTTCAGTATTCGTAACTCATCCAACGCCCAGGTGAACAAGCTGACTCTGACCAGTGACGAGTCAGCTCTCATCGAGGACGGGCCTCAGACCGACAGCTTCGAGGAGGGCGGCGGTCTCAACAGAGCTGTGGACAACGAGAAGGACGGCGTCACCTACTCCTACTCCTTCTTCCACTTCATGCTGTTCTTGGCTTCACTTTACATCATGATGACACTCACCAACTGGTACAGGTAGGCCTCACGCTGAGACCAGCTTTCTATGCATATGGACTGAATGAGTTGTGTTTATAAAAGCTACTGTCACTTAAACATTTTCATAGTTCTGCTTTAGTCAGAGTATTGTACTTTATATTTTTGAAAGCAGCAGATCTGTCAGCTCACGTGTCTCTGTTGACTCTGTTATCTCTGCAGCCCTGACTCTAACTATGAAGCCATGACCAGCAAGTGGCCGTCTGTGTGGGTGAAGATTTCCTCCAGCTGGATCTGCATCGCTCTGTACGTGTGGACGCTGGTGGCTCCGCTGGTCCTGGTCAACAGAGACTTTGACTGAAACACACACACACACTGTCCCGCAGCTCATACACACATTAACGCTCTGCCTCACCTTGTATTTTGTTTCAGCAAAGTAAGTCAGACAGTCGGTAAATAGCCCTGCATCAGTCACTGCTGGAGGGGCCGGGCTGTGCTCAGATCGACTTGAAATGTTTCAGGACTGTTTGGTGTGGTTGGTTGCTCACTCTGTGTAGTTTGCTGCAGGGTTCTGTTAAAGTGTGTCCTGTCCCAGCTCTGACTGCAGCCCGGTCTCCCCTGGTGTCATGTCATAGTGAACAGTCAGCAGCCTGTTGTGCTGGTTCCCCATGCTGTCGTCATTGTAAATATCCTGTGTATTCCTCGTGGGTGGGTTTGTTTTCTTTCTCTAAAGACAGATCTGCATGCTTTTCCTTTCAGACTTGATGTGACATTAACAGTAGTTGTATCTTAAGCTTTTATGAGATGATGATGATGATGATGATGGCTTTGATCAGTGCCCCCCCTGTGGGCAGACTGTAGTATTACAAATGAAAATGCTGTTACATGTAAAAAAAAAACAAATGGAGAAACTTGTTTGATTGTGCTAAGATCAGGACTGCAGCTGTGGCACTGAGAGAAGAGAGCAGGAGAGCGAACTATTGTTCACTAACTAGTACCATCAGCAGGCATGAGCAGTGCTGTGTAGCATTGTGCATGTGGTATTATAGTTGTCATGTGTTAAAGCTCCATCAGCTGTGTGTTTACTCCTGCGCACATACACAACAAACGCATTCCTCTTTCTGTTGCTTCTGATTTGTGTTGAATTTAGACTTCAAGTGAAAAACTGAAAAACTTCTAACTTATTTGGTAGTGTTAGCATTAGCATGTAGTTTATCTGACTTGGCAGACATATTGTGGCTGTACATTTGTTTGATGGTCTCACCTGTGCTTTCATTCTAATCAGATTTTTCTCTTGACATGTAAAAGTATATTGTAACTCGTTTAATAAAACTTATGAGATAAAAAAAAAAGTCTTCTGGTTCCTGCCTGTGTGTTTAACAGTTTATCTGTCAAATTACAGCCTCTAAATAAATGAATGTTCAACTTCACCTGAGCTTCATCAGCTAAGAATGAAGAAATGTTAAATTACAGCTGAGGGTTCTGCAGATCATTATCACTGACTTTACCTAAAATGTTTCACATGAATGAGTCACGTGTCTCAAGGTGTCTACACTCCACCGGTCAGTTAGAACTGAAGAAGCCTCTTGCATGAAACATCTTCAAGAATCTTTACAGTCCAGTTGCTTACAACAGCTAATATGTTTCCTCATACATACATTCTTGACATGGCACTAATCGTCTTCTGTAGTTTCATGAAGGCAGCAGGTGTCTTCTAAAATGTATCAGTACTGAGACTAGAAAAAAGAGATGAAGAATACACATCATCAGTGATATCATACACCAGCAATTGTTGATGATGTGATGATAACAAAGACAATAAAATCATCAGGAAGACTGCAGAGAGACCTCAGCACCAACAACAAGATATGTGGCAGGAGATCCAGAACATCGCAGGCTACAAAGGCAGGAGCAAGCAGCTAGTTGATGTCATCGCTGACATGATGTCTGTCACAGGAGTCTGCAAAGTCTGCAGTGACTAGCCTAAAGGAGCACACACCCTGTGGCCCTCACACCCATTCTGATGAAACACTCTGAGAAACTGCTCCTCCAACATCCCAGCCTGCACTTTACCAGTTTGCATTCAGAACCAACAGATCCACACAGATCTCCTCTGTACTTGACTCAGTCCTCACATATATAACACTTAAATCAGAATGTTGTTTGAGCTCTATTTGTGAGGAAGTCCAGTATCCAGACAATAATATATCATTCAAAGAGGTCTACTTTAAAACAGAGTTTGTTTCTGGAACTGTAATTCTGTACATTTTGTAATCATGTATTTATGTTTGTAAAATCTGTCCTGCAAGCTTGCAGATACAGTTACTGGTCACCACACCGTCTTGTTCAATGTTTTTTTTTATTTCTTTCATTTATTTGTTATGAAGCTGACTGAGAGAGTGAGCAAAGCTGTCATCAGAGCAAAGGAATATAAAATATAAAATATATTTTACTTTGTTTATTTCATGTGTCATGAAAACATTTGGACAGTGTCTGCACGCCTCCACAATGGATTTGAATCATGAATCAGATGATTTGAATCAAGAGAATTTCAGCTTTAATTTAACAGATTAAACAGAAATGAAACTGAAATTGAATGAAACATTTAGGAATTGCAGCCATTTTTATACACAGTTCTCTTATTTCTGGGGCTCAAAAGTAGTTGGACAAATTAACATTCATAAATAAAATGTTTATTTTTAATACTTTCGAGAATCCTTTGGAGACAATGGTTGCTCGAAGTCTAGATCCCAAGGACATCACCAAATACTGGGTTTTCTCCTTTGTGATGCTTTGCCAGGCCTTTATGGCAGCTGTCTTCAGTTGGGCTGGCTTTTTCAAATGGTTTCTGACAGAGTCTAATCTGGCCTTTCTATTTTTGAGGGTTATTAATGGTTTGCACCCTGTGGTGAACCCTCTGTATTTGCTCTCTTCTTGTCTTTATGGTAGACTTGGAGAATGATATATCTACCTCCTGGAGAGTGTTCTTCACTTGGCTTGATGTTGTTAAGGGGTTAATCTTTACCATGGAAAGGGTCCTACGATCATCCACCATTGTTGTCTTCTGTAGACGTCCAGGCCTTTTTGTGTTGCAGCCCTCACCAGTGCTTAACTTTTTTTCTTAGAATTGACCAAACTGTTGATTCAGCCCCTCCTAATGTTCCTGCCATCTCTCTAATGGATTTTCTCTTTTTATAGCCTAAGGATGGTAATGGTATGGTATGTAATTCATAAACCTTTTGTTCAATTTGGATGCGAGTACTCAAATGAAAGCTGAGAGACTGTACTTTACCAAAATATATTCAAGTTTCAGTTAAATAATGAATATAGCCTTAGACAACCAAAATAACAAACTTGTCTCAGTGTCCAAATATATATGGACCGAACTTTATATATTTGTTACTCTAAAATGTAGAAAATAATACAAATAAAGAAAAACAACAGAACGAGGTCTGTTCAAACTTTGAACTGTATACAGGAAACACTGAAGTTAAAGGACAGTGACACATTCACTGCAACTGTCTGATCACTGTTTCAGTAAGGCCGATGTTCTCATCATCAACTCCTATTCACACAAAGATGTTTTTTATCTAATTGTGGGCAGACCAAATAACAGAAACACTCTACATCTCACATTTCTCCAATATAATGATCAGAAAAGAGGATTCCATTCATTTATTGTAGGACTGTTGGATTAGGCTGGTTTTAGTGAGGTGTAAGTGTCCAGTTTGTTGTCAGTCATTGGATTCACACACATTACTTGTTAGTTGGATGAGTTGGTGTGATAAACAGCAATGAGACGAATGACAAACGAAGACTGTAGCATTTGATTTATTGGAACTGCAAGGCTTGCAACAAGACAGACAACTTGTGGGATGTCATGTGATCGCTGACCGTGCACAGCGGACTATAAACAGCATTGAGGCGCGCCTACATGTGGCTCTATACCAGAAAAAATGGGTGCAGGCACTTCTATATGAGAGAAGAGTTACAGGAGAAGAGTTTCCCTTTATCAAAACATGAAAGTTATTGAAACTGAGGCGACTCAACAGCACAAGCTCTACGCCAGGAAACACAAAAATCATTTACAGCTGTGTGACCGGGAGATCAGCTCACACATGAAACAGACTCCCTGATTCTGCTGCAGAAAGTGTTGTCTTCTTGAACAGGAAGTTTGAAGAAGATTTCAGGAACAACTGGCCACTGTGACAGAATCAGGGTGTGTTCACGTTTGGAGCTGGTTCTTTTTCATTCTTGACAACTGGGACAAACAGATTGTTGCCATAAGTGTCCAGATATATGACTAATGGCTGACGCTGCAAATGAATTAAACCTCCACCATGTTACATCACACGTGGGCTGAAGCTTGTTAGGGTGTTTCTCTGGTTTCCTCATATTTGTTTCATGACTCATTAATACGTGATGATTGTTCACATTTGTCAGAGGGATAATCAAGACTTCAATGTTTAACGATTTGACCTTGCAGTCACACAGCTGGACGGCAACATCACCTGCTAGACAGTCTTACAGACAGAGGGTCTTCACACCTGTAGGTTATTGTTGGATCAAAAGCAAAGATTAAATTTCAAACTGACAAAATTATTTTAACTCAAGATCCACTGACAAGCAAAGTGTGTGTTCAGTTGTCCTGGAGAAGTTTCTGCTGTCACCACATGAACTTTGGTCTCATTGGAGAGCTTTTCTCTGAGCTACGAGGTAAAGTTGAAAGCTTTGCTAAAAACTAGTAAGAAGGGGCTTCAGGAGCTCATATGGTCAAGGACTCGCCGCACTAAGTACTAAAGCTGAGTCCTGGGTTTGATTCCATCCCCACTTTTCTGTCTCCAGCTGCTGCCATTGAACAAAAGCATGACAGAGAAATATATAGCTAGTGGGCAAGTGGACCAATCAAACTACTGTGTACACACACTCAGACCAATATATTACCATATAGTTAAATCATTGCACACCATTACTGGTGTTCTCACATGGACAGGCAGAGCACTTTCTTAAACCCAGAGACAGTTCCTCTAGACTTATAACACACCCACACACAGGCTGACACATTTTCAGATGACCATCAATCATCAATTGCACAACCTACTTTATAATGTCACATCATCCCCCGCTCTGTGAGTGAAGTGCAGCCAGTGAGAGGAGTTCACTGGCGGCACAAACAGCTGTGATGTGGAAACTGAGTGACCTCTGACAATCAGGTTCAAGTAAAGTGTTTAGTTAAGATCACGTTTGTCCCAGTTCTCTCGAATGTTGCCTTCATGACATGAATGTTACAAGAACAGTGCAAAAGAGAACTCTGCTGGAAACAGCACTATCTGAAGGAATGTCACGTTATGAAGAGTCTCAGCTCTGCACACAGAAAAGTAACAAAAGATCAACAAAAATCAGAATAAATAGATTTTCAGACGTAAAAACAAAGATTCAGTCTGTCTCTGTCCGGATCAGGAGAGGATGCCTCCTTACTGATGCTGTGATGGTGAAAATACTGAAGAGCAGCACAGAGGTGATATGGACGTCCTGGTGTCCTGTGCCTCTCATGTGATTTTTACATTTAAGACCACTGCATTGAAGAAAACATTCAAGTCACATGACGATGATAAAGTACCATCAAGATGTCTGAACCCTCATATTCCCGCTCAGTTCTCCCTCTGTTCAAAGCTTTACGGCACAGTCACTACATCAGAAAGATTTATTCTTGAATAAGCGAGCCCACTCAGAAATGTCATTCATCTGCATGTCAATGGTACCACACATGATGTAGGACAGTCTGATGAACAATGTCGACACAGATGAAGCGTCAGTGTCAGTATTCCAGGGATATAAGAACCATTTGATGATGTGTATCGTGGGCTTTGTCACTTTGTCATACATCATACATTTGTGTTGACATACATCATTATTCTATCGGATGAAAAGACTTCAATGTTATCTTCAATGCACGTCTTTCATGATAAAATGTGAGCTCTTCTTTCACCAGCCTGCTGCTCTCTTCACGTCTGTTACTGTAACAAGCACACACCTCAGGTTGGAGCGGTGAGAGAATATTAACACACAAACGTCTGGAGGATGGAGTAATGTAATCTGTGCTGTATGAGTGTCATCACTGTCACAGCGGATCCTGTTTCTGCTCACACTCTGTCCAGCTGAGTGGAGTCGGCCTCCGGTCCAGCAGGACTTAGTTCACACAGGTAGAAGAGCGTCTCTTCGCTGGCCTCTGCCTCTGTCAGAGGCTCCAGGCGGATCAGGGAACTGCGAGCTGGCTGCTTCAGCTCCAGGCTAGAGTCCAGCAGCTCTGAGGGCGGCTCAGCCTCCACACAATCACTGGAGCTGGAAGAGGGCTGAAGGTGGGTGCTGCAGGAGCTGGTGCTCAGATCCACCTCTGGAGGAGGGGTGCAGCCATCAAGGAAGGCCAGCAGGGGGCAGGAGGTGTACTGGATCAGCTGCTTATCTGAACACATGACATAGAAGGAGTTCAGTAACTCACCAAATAAGGGAGCATGTTTTAACAGAATGCTGTTCTTCCTTCCAGTCGAGTCCAGCACACAACGGAATCCTCACAGTTTAACCACATTGTACTGTGATGACTGACACAACATTTTATTCCTCTGTAGGCTCCTTTTCATTCTGCTGTCAGACACAGAACAATCTGAGCCAGCCACTACAGTGACGTGGTACTCTCACTCAGCTGAAATATTTCCTTAAAAAATGACTTCAACTCCATCAAAATGCTTCAGTTTCACTAACTGCTGAATGAAGTAATCATCTCAGCACTCACATCAGTCTTATTTTGGATTTAAAATAAACATAACTGCTAATATAAGACTGTAAATGTCTAAACAGGTCACTGCATGTGACGGCAGGTGCAGATGGTCTCTGTATAGTCCAGGAAGTGAGTGTGAGAGAATCCTCTGCTCACCTGTGTTGTCTTCCTCTGTCCTGCCTCTATTTAGCAGTGTAGTGTTCTCTTTGGAGGACACACTCTCCTGAAAACACACAGATGAAATGATGAATACAACAAACAACTTGGTTTGAAAAATAGAGATACGGATGATGGGATAGCTCTACGTTTTACAGACAGCTACAGACAATATTCACGTTGGCAGAAATTCTTGATCACTGTAATGAAGAGATCCCTTGATTCAAGTGTAACAGATGGAGACCAATATGAGGCTTCATCACTCTAAGATACACAAATCAAGTTTTTACTATGAAATCACATTTTTCCTTCTATAACCTTCAGCCAGGGATGCAGGTCAGGGTTAGAAAACATGACAACATTATGCAGACAGCAAAAAGCCACAGCTGGGTGTATGAGCAGACTCCTCAGGAGAAAGCTTCATAATTGAACAAATCTTGTAATTTAACATCGGACAGTTCCTTACAATGCACTGAGTCCATTTCACAAGTCCTTTTGATTGATTAGCATATGATGACACAAGTAACACAAATATTAGTCTCTGAATTCATCCACTGGGGACAATGAACAATGTTTCTGGTGTCTGGACCAAAACTTCCTCTGCAGTCCAATTAGCAACTTGATACATGAGAATGACAGAATGACATATGTCTGTTGGTCTCTATAAAAACACATATTTACACATGAATGCAGATTAAAAGCTGAATTGATGTCAGACAATAGCTGAAAGGTTCTGAGTTCACATTTGGGCCAACGTGTTTGTTCTCCACTGCTCTTCACACGGACAGCCAAAATCTTGTTCCCCACCTACAGATTCTGCATTCATATGCAAATATCTGTTTATAGAGATTACAACATGAATTCAAACAACACCATCTATCATTCTGATAGATAAATCATGTCTTGGTAATGTATTGTTCTGTTCCCACAGCCAGTGCACACATGAGGATAGCTTCTCCACAGTGCTGAAATCAAACTGATTAGATATGTTGTGTTAAATCTGAGAAGACATTTATCAGGTGAGTGCTCTGTGGTTCAGTGTGAATGTGATATCATTTTACCTCCAGGGTGTCAAAATCAATACCAAACTGTTTTCCATAAAGCATGGCCTGGAAGTCCTCCAGACTGCAGTCAATACTGTCCAGATAATCCATCAGCTCCACCCTGACAACACACAACACACACACATTTATAATCGGTAACACATTTTCACATAAAACTACGCAGAAAGATCAACTGACATACCATAGAACATCATACCACTGTCTGTGTCTGTGCACAGAACATGCAGTGTTGTATTTAGAGTTTAGCAGCTTCACAGGAAATGGAAGAAAACAAAACACAATACTAATATAAATCAGGAGTACAATAAGTCTAAAAAGTATTTTTAGGTGCAGTCTAAGGCAGTGAGCACATTTTGGATCCTGGTGGTGGTCTGAGGGTAGAAGCTCTGAGCCTCTCAGTGCTGCTCTGGTGTATCTGGAAGCTTCTTCAGTCACAGCAGGGAGAAAAGGCTGTTATCTGTGTGGTTGGGATCCTTAAAGGTTCTTTTACCCTTATTTCTGCAGCATTTGACAGAGTGTCATCTATTGTACGTTCAGCTGAATGAAGCGCTCTTCACAGGACTGGCCTTGTTTGGTGTTGTTTCTCTACCAGACAGTGACGTTCCCTGTCAGAATGCTCTCTGTAGTGCATGACGAGAAAGGTCTACATTTGATAATAATAACGCCACGTCAGCTGAGCAGGAACTGGATAGTATAGATAGTCATATGAAGGAAGATGCGCACTCACAGGGTGCATTGCCACTTCCATTAATAATCAAGCTGGCTTGAGGTTAGTGTAGTGTGATTTCACATGGTCATCATTACTCTTGTCTGTTAATGTCAGGAGACCTGCAAACAAACTGTTTTCCTACTGTGGGTCATGGAGTAACACAGAGTGTATTGTTTAACAAGATGCAGGGGCTAGAATTTCTATGATGTACTTCTATTTATTCGACATGTTTAGAAAGGTTTAGACCCAGAACTTCCAAAACTGTACAGGAGTGTGCCATTGACAGGGAAAAGTGATAGATTAGATCTAGTGGTAGATTTGGAGGAGCGCTGATTTGTTTTTCAGCGAGTAACTCTATTTTAATGTCCTTTGAAGTGTGTTGCAGCATGTTTTGTCATTCAGTTGGAAATGTTTGGGTATCGTGTATAAAAACAGGATCTGGATTTTGTCTCAGTTTTGTGCTTTAGCCACTCTGGAGAGGCTCTCCATCGACTCCATGACTGGAGACCTGAAGGGGAAAAACCACGCCCTGAGTAAGATGACTTTAACCTACCGTCACACCGATCCTTCTACACCTTTTTTCATGTTCTGTCAAACACAGAAAGAGTCACCTAGTTCAATGATGCCGTCTGGTGTTAGACCCAAATAAACATTACAACAAGCCAATGGAAACTGGTATGGGCAGTGCCTGTAGGTTGGCTAGCAGGATGCGTTGCAGAGAAGATCAATGTGTCCGTGTTTAATCCCTCCATGATCCACCACAGTGTTTCATCCAATGTTGAGATGGATGTGCAGATGGACACAGAGCTGGACACAGAGCTGGACTTGCTTATCCATATGGTCAGGATCATACCTGGTGTTTCGTTTCCACAATGTTTACTTCATTGTCTGAAGGGCTGACTTAAACATTTTCATTCTAATGAGTGTCTCGCAGACAAAAATTATCATTGTTCAATAGATTTCAAAACATTACCATTAATATTGCACAAATTTAGCAGAGCTCATGGAGAGGTGACTGCATAGGTCTGCACCTTCTAGCACTGTCATTGTGTTACTGTTAGATTTGCACACTGTTCTGCCATTACACATTATTCAGGACTTTGAATATGTATCTATCTATCTATCTATCTATCTATCTATCTATCTATCTATCTATCTATCTATCTATCTATCTATCTATCTATCTATCTATCTATCTACCTATCTATACATACATATATATGTTATGTATGATATAACACTAGAACTATAATTCATGTTTTCACTTACTTGCCCAGCAGGTTGATGTTCTGTGATATTGCTCCATTCTCGTTCAGTATGGAGTCCATCATCTTGACTGGGTCCTCCAGACTCAGGCCTGAGGGTTTATTGAGCTGCAGGGCGCTGCTGGTGGCTCCACTGCTGTCTAAAGTCCTGCTCCTCTGGATGCTATCTGCTGCTCCTGCTCCTGCTGCTGCTGCTGCTGCTGCTGCTGCTGCTGCTGCTCCTGCTGCTGCTCCTGCTGCTGCTGATGGTGACACACCAGCCTCTGTCTGTTTGATGTCAGCTGTGCAGGTTGTGCTCACCTCTGTCTCAGCAGGCTGTACGGCACAGCTGTCCAGCTCTACTTCCACGATTTCTACGTCACTGAGAGATGACATTTTTTTTTTAAGTAACTTAATCAGGATAAATACACGTGTACAGCTGTCTATATTTACCATAGTGGAATTACACTGGAAAACTGGGGGCACTACATGGCAAAAATATTAATTTCTATTCAATGTTACTTTAATGTACTGGCAGTTTCCACTTATTCAAAGTTTTGTGGTAAAGGAGATCACTGCTCCTGACCACTCTCACACTGCTCTTGCATTTTAGACACGTTTAAATCAAACAAACCTTTTCCTGCAAAAGTTCTTCTCATTCTTTGCTGAAGGTTAAAACATTTGGTGTACAGATTTAATGAACGAAACAGATGGCATATATTCAGCTCCTCTCCAATGCACCAGCAGAAATAGAGGAAGTCTTTTGGATAACTTTTTTTAGAAGGCTTAACTAGGAGTTAAATTCAAATAATCACATTTTGTATTTTGCCTGAGGGTGTAGGAGTCTTTGGCACAACAACCTGCAATTTTACAATTTTGCAATTTTTAGACTCCATGTCAGTTGTGTTCAATTGATATATGGTTTAAAAAGTTCAGCTTACTAAAAAACCTACATGCAGTATATATGAATATGCAGTGAGGAGACATCTAATCTAATCTAATCTAACTAATCGAACCAAGTGTCAAATCTGAGGTTGATGCAGTTGAGAGTGTCTCATAGTTTTTAAATATGAAGTTTCCTGTAACAGGTGGTTAAAGGTTTGGTTGTGTTTTTTATGCGTTGTTCAGTTGTGCATGGTTCAAGAATACTTTCATTTGTTTTAATTTATTTAGCTTTTCAATTTTGATTTTATTGTGACAAATAAAAACAGGTCTAAACACCAGATATGGACGTATTCTTCACTGTTTGGTCAGAGTATCGTTCGAAATAAACAGCCACAGTGAACTAAAAGGGCTCTCACAGCAGTTTGTGACCCTTGCCGTACCAATAAAACCACCAATGGACACCCAGGAGAGCATTGCTGCAAAGCACACACTTTCCATTTGTCTTGCACCTGTCCCCAGTTGACCCTCCTGTGCACCATGTGGCAGTTGCAGCAGTAGAACAGTGTGAGCGCCGTCTTACCCTTGCTCGTAGGCTCTGGGCGACCCCTCTGTGATCTCAGCCGTCACTTCAGTGTCATTCTCAGTCACGTCACAGATGATAACGTCATCTGATATCTCTGCGCTCTTCACACTGTTCAGACTGTTGACAGATGACTAAACAGGACACACACACAGTCAAGAATTATTACAATAGAACACATTAACATTTTTAAACAAAGAACCACAAAATAACAGATCATATCACAAGGTTTACGTATTATTTCCTTATTTACCTGCTCCACACACACTTTCTCATCATAGATCGGATGGATGTATTTGGGCTTCTTTCCATTGCTGTTCATAAGAACTGGCCTGTCAAACACATATTTACATTACATCTCAACACACAAGTTCATACAGACTAGAGTTTACATCATGAACATGCTGAACAAGTTATGGATGTAGTTAAGACTAAAATATGACAATTGAAATAAATTATGTAAGTCATTAAAAAAAAAAAAATAACATTGAATATTTGATTAATTTTTTTTATCTCTGTAAAAGAAATAAATCATGGAATGAAAAACAAAACACTGAATAATACCAGACTCAGTGATAAAGAATTAGCTGCAGCTACATTATCTGAACAGTAAGCTATCATGGAAAAAAGTATCTACATCATTCAAAATTTGACAGCTCTTTATTTTTCAGGCAACTCATTTGACTTATTGAGAATAAACACAGAGATTATAATTAGTGACCACTTTGTGGATGTCTGGAGGGACACTCATTCAGTAGCACAGTGAAGGACGTAACGATGTTGACTCACCGTTTGCGCTTTAAGTTCAGGATGCGGTTGTTCTGTACCAACGTGACGATGAAATGTATGAGCTGAAATATAAAATGCCAGTGATGAACAGAACACCTGCTGGCTGTTGTGACAGTGACGTTTTCTTTCCAAAAGTGAGGGATTCAATTCATGACCTGCAGCTGTTTAAGGGGGGGCTCACCTTTTTGATGAGCTGCTGTTGGTGGGCATGTTTCTGTCTCAGATCTGAGATCTCCCTCCACAGAGCTTCATTCTCCCTAGACAACAAAACAAAGGTTACATTTACAGTCCAACCACCCCATCTCCTCCCCTAGGGTTATTTCCACAACTTTACACTTACCTCTTGAGTGTAGCTAGCCTGGCATCAATGTTCTCCTGTTTGCTGTGAACATTCTGAACACTCGCCAAGATCTTGGTCAGGTCTTCCTGTCGAATCTTAGTGTCCTCTGGCCGAGCGTTAGAAACCTGAAGTCAGAAATTACAGTCAGATCTTGCATTTATGGTATCAACTCAACACTGGACGTATAGATTAGATTAGATTATACTGTATTTATCCCACAACAGAGAAATTCACTTATTACAGCAGCAGAAAGTGTAATATACACTACAGAAGTAGAATAAAAGGGCAAAAACACAACGAACAGACAGAAGTATCCTTCAGCCTATACAACAGACAAAAACCAAACAAACGGGCAATTAACAGACAAGTGTACAGATGAGTAAACCATGATCTAAGTGTTCTAAATGTTTGTCATGCACCACTGTGATGTCTTGGAATCAACAAAGTCACAAGGCTACATTTTTTAAATATGGAATTATGTTGACACCTGGAAAGAGAGATGGATACCAATTCACCAAAGCAAATCCTTCCTATGTGAAATCCTACTTGGCAATAAACCAGATTCTGATTGGATAACTCTACCTTCCTTTTGATGTTCTCCAGCAGGTCGTCCTGTCCATGTTTGAAGTAGGGGTGCTGAAACTCCACTGGACCATCTCTCTCCTGCTTCACAATGCCTGTGTCAATGTGCATCACTTTACGGAATCCATCTGAGCGCACACACACAGGTATGTGCACGTGCGCGCGCACACACACAGACAGACAGACAGACACACACACACACACACACACACACACACACACACACACACACACACACACACACTCATTAAAAAAACAGCAACACACACTCCCTCTTAAATGTAGGTATGCAGGTATACAAACACAGAAACACACAGGATCATGGGTAGTTACATTTTTAGTATATATGGTGCTGTTCTTTGGTATACATGTAAGTGAACGGATTATACTGGTTTCAGATTGTTGGGTGGTCAGACGACATCACGTCGTCCTATGAAAAATTAAAGCAGGCATTTGTCATTTTAAAGAAAAAAACACAATCTGCTGATTGAGAAAAAATGTTCTGTTGATAATGAAATAATGTTCATTGAAGTGGAATAAATATGTTGGTTCTGACTCTGGTATTTGGCTGTGGTGGGAGGTGGATCAGTTGTAGGCTGAGCGCTGCTGCTCATCCTGCCATTCAGCTAACTCTGACAGTTTATGTTCACTACTTACCAGCTGGCTTATCTGAGTGTGTCTGCAGACTAAAGCAGAATTAGGAACAGTCAATGTGAACACGTGGAAATGATCAATGTTGTCTTACACATGTTGAGCTGCCTGATGAAACTAGCCATGTTGTTGTGCTTGAAGAACTTCGGGAGGATCTCCTTGGCAAAGCGCTGCTCGTCCAGCACCAGGAAGCTGTTGCCCTCCTGGAAACAATGAAGAGGATGGCAGTGAGCAGAGCTCCTCATCACAGAGAGCACAGCTCCTCGCAGGCCCGTCTCACTCTCATTCAACACTCCAGACTGGGCCCAAAACTCACAGAGGAGCTGCTGACGTGACGCACAGACAGCTAACAGCAGAGACACAGTCAAGTGTCTGTCTAACGGTCGGTGTTTAGCTTTAGCTAATGCTCGTTAGCTTACACGCTTGTGTTGCGTGAAACGCGCGGCTGTGACGCGCAAACACTTCATTGTTCTGTGCGTGATGTGCTTCACTTGCTGCGGTAACTTAAGGCTAGCCGTTAGCTCTTGCAGCTGCATGCTAACAGCACATAGTGTGACGTTACCTGGCTCCAGCAGATCAGCTGGTTGGTGTCGGAGTCCTCCACCAACGTCCACAGCTTGGTGAGGAAAGCCGGGACGTTCGAGCTGTGTTTCATGTCGGAGGTTTAAGGGCAGTTAGACTTTGGCTGAGAATGCGCAGTATGTGCTGTATGTGTGAGAAGAGCTGCTCAGTCTGTGCCCCTGGGCAAAATAATGGCTTACTACTTCCGGTTCTAGTAAACGGGAGCTCATTGGTCGATGTGACTTTACGTAACGACTCCTCACGTGGAGATCCATGAAAACACAGAGGGAGCTGCATGTTGTCTCTGACGTCACATATGAACATAGACTCCGAGAGAGACGCATCAGACAAATACACATTTAATACGTGATCAGTGTCACGTCATAACAGAACGTGATCATTTATATTTATATATATGAGTCATTTATATTTTTAAAACGTGAAAGCTTCCATAGATACATTCATACATTTGATTTCCTCCTTTTTCTCGTGATAATGAGTTCATTTCATTTTTCTCGAGTTATTAATGTTTATCTCAAAGTTCTATTATCTTTATGATCTCAAGCAAATGATCCCATTGTCTCGTGATAACATTTGTTATTCGCCACAATGACATAAAATGTATGTCATAAATAACTCGAGCTCTCGAGCAAACAAATGAAGGAAGGAAATAAAATGCATGGATGATCACATTTTGACATGAAACGTTTCACGTTATACCAAGATAAAAGAAAATTCATCACGTTTTAACGTCATACTGATCCATTCTATTTGTCTAACTGGAAACATGAGTCAAAGTGCAGAAAACAGACATGAACTTGAACCCATTTGAATCTTCAATATGTATTTTTTTCATTTTCAACATAGAAATCTCAAAACACTGCCATTATACCGAATGAAACCTTTTCACACCTGTGAAAACAAGTAAATCATGTTTATCAATGACCTGTTTCCTTCATTTTAATTATGCACATTTCAGGGTTGTTATGTAATAGCTTGCTCCTTTCTAAATATAAATTTGCCTAAAACCACCTGTCACATCTCAGACATCCTCACAACTCACTACTGTCAGCTTGTGACAAAAGCCCTTAGCAAATCTTTGAACACGGTTATCAGTGACCTGTTACCCAGCTATAAACATTTCAGGGTTTCCGTATCAATAACATGCTCATTTACGAGAATATTGACATCAAACCACCTCCTACGTGTTGTCTTCTCACAGCTTGTGATTAATCAGTTTACCCCATACTAAGGAAAAGCCACAGTCTTTGCTCTCAACAGGTTTAAATGGAGCTACTGTCTGTCCTTGCCAGCTCCGCTTCTATTCTGATACAGATCTTTGTGTCAACACTGCAGCCCAGTTCATTGTCCAGGTATACCTATCTTCAACTGCTCTTCCTAAATTCACCACATTCACACAGCAGCCATTTTCCTCTGATCTCTCGCTCAGAGTTGGAGTCTCAAATGTCATACTGCAGTAGCAGGCCTAGTGCACAAATTAACAATACATAAACACAGTAAGATGGGCAGTGTGTGCTATCACTGACTGAAAAATAGGATGACAAGGATTGTTATAATATATCACCTCCAACCAAGCGTAAGTCTTAAGAAAAATGTCTAAATGTAGTTGTCTCTAGTCACTCAAAGGCAGCTTGTGTATGTATTTGTGTCATGTCTTTTTCAATAACTAGCCACAAAGGAATCTGAGTTACTTGTTTCATAATCCATGTAACTCTCTACAGAAGACTTTGAGAGCTTACTCCCCTGAAATCACATCACTTTTTTTTATCCACATATTATTTGATGAGTGACTGACTGGGACAGTATTGGGACAGAAATCTTCCAGTAAAACACATTGAACTGATTTCAAAATGTTGTCCTCAGTATACAGTAGATCAGCCTCCTTTCACTTGCTCGCCACTGGATTGTCTCGTGCCTATGTGATGAGGTTTAGACACTTGCCTCATTTCCACTGCACAGTATGGGTCACTTGGATCTCTTTGTGGTTTCCCATTGACATAAGTTGTGAATAGTACTTTTTTTGGTATCACCTTGAGATTCCAAGCTAGAATTACACCAGCCTTGTTCTTGTGTTTGTGTCGTGTTGAATATGATGTCACGGCAGTTTGACATAGCATCACTATGATGATGAGATAAGAATCCCACCTACATTGAGGGAGTACCATCTGCAGTGAAAAATGAAATCGAGAAAATTACCTGGTACCAAAAGTGAGCTGAGGTGAACTGTACTATGCAGTGAAATTGAGGCTATTATTTCACTTTAAAGGTTCAGTTGTAGTCGTAATAAGAAGACTGTTGGTTGGTTGGTGAATTGTTGGTCTGTCTAAATAATATTCTAAAGAGCACGGTCTAGACCTGCTCTGTATAGAAAGTGTCATGAGATAACTTTGGTTATCTCATGACACATGTTATTATCTTATGGTTTTGTTGTGATTTGGCAGTAATTGAATTGGTGATTAGAACCTACTGGAAGTTCTGACGTACCTCAGTGTAATAATTTTTGTGTTCTTAGTTGTCATTAGCTTTTATTTATTTAGTTTTTATTTTTTTATTATCATTTTTTTCTTTTTTTATTCATCTTTTGTTATGAGTGGGTGGAAAAACAATCAAGAAGACCCCACAAACTGTTCAAGAGGGCCAGTTCTGACTGCCCCCAGACTCCAAATGTCAAGAAGGAGAACTTTAAATGTCACACAGAATTTGTTAGGGAGCTGGTAGAGATGCTTGAAGGTAAATGATGATGCGCTGCCAGGGTGCATGTGAGAATGCTGGCAGCAGAGATAAATTGGAGTCCTTCCATGGCTTTATTGGACAGGTCAACTAAAAAGTTGGGTAATGTCCAGGTTGCAGCCATATACAGCTCTGTTTTGTTGGTGTTTAGGGCGAAAATGTGAGCTGTCATCTCATAGTTTTCTGCATTTTTCAGTGTTTCGGCTAACTCTACTGTCTACTCTCAGTAAAACTGCAAACAGAGGCCTTCTGGTCACGAGACTGCTGCTCCAACCTTTCTGTTCAACTGTCTGCTGTTTACTGAACCTGAATCTGTTATCAGTACTGTTGTGTACACTATACTACTGTCTCCTGGCTGCTCTTAAGGTTTAAGGGGGCATGGGTTTCATATCAGTTTAAGATGGCTCCTTTAGCAGTTAGGTAGAAATGTCAGTGTTTAAGAGATCTTTAATGTTCTTAAAAACATTTCTTAAAATGTGTGTCATCATTGGCCACTAGATGGAATCCTTGATTCATTGCAAGACCTGACTGCTGTCAGATGAACCGGCGTGCTGCCAAATGCAATCAGTCCACATTTCTTACTTTTTTATGCAGCCCATTGGCTGTACGAACAACGACGCTGGTCTGCTTACAACACAATCTGCTCTTAGTGTTACTAAACATGTCAGCTTACACTAACTTCATGAAGATCACTAATCTGAATATAGAACATTCAAAGAGGGCATAATGTCGAGTTAATCATCATGAGTGGGCGTACGTGTTTCATTTAAGTTTTTTAGGCATTTTTAAGAGATTTATTTATTTATTCCCTTTGACAACTAGCAAAACTCAAACATATGAATCACTCAGTAAAACCATTATTTGTGATGGTAAACTTTGAATCTGGCTAAATGAGACAAGCATTCCCTCCATGTTGTCAGTAAATTCTGTTAAATAAAAATCTTGCAGCTGCATCATTTTATCCTTCTTATTATCTACAGAATGTCTCTGAGGGCAGAAGTGAGTGTGGGTGAGCCTGTGCTTTCACACCAAGGCTCACTGACTAGTCACTAAAAAAAAAAACCCAAAATAAATAAATAAATCCAAACCAACATTAAAAGCAAGCCATTGATGAAAGTTAATTATTAGCAGCTGTCTGTGCGACCTGTAAAGGCTAGTCCCTGATAAATCACAGCATAAAATACACTGAGTCATGCTCTCCTGAGTAAATGCTGGGTAGAAAAATTGATACCAGCCTTTTTAGAGAACCTCTTTCACAGCTAAATAAAACCTGAGCAGATAGAGAGGGTTAGATTGGTGCACTTACCCAACAAAAGCATGCCACGGTAAATTTAAAAGAACCAGTAAGTGGCCGGGCCTAACTTTCAGGCTAGTAGCCATGACTGCTGAGTGAGGTTGACAAGTGTTGGGCTAATTGGATTGGAGGGTAATATTACATCAAAAGACGTCACCCGCTCTTTTAAAATGGCTGTAATTAGGACATTCTTTAACGGACACAGGGGAGATTATGGAGGAGCAGGAATCAGAGCGCATTACAGCCACCCAGGTGATACATGGTGATACAAGTTTGAAGGGAATTTCACACAAAAACGCATTTGTGAAAAGTTTGTTTGAAAATAGAATTCATGATTGGATGGGTGCAGTTACCAATTCTTCAAATTCAAAAGATCATTTTACAATGTGGATATTTTTTGCAGGTTTGGCCATCTGTCTGATTGGGTTTAAAAATACTTTAGGGACACAAGACAACCCATTCTACTATGAATTACACTCATATGACACTGTTAATTGTAAAATTCAAATGGCAGTCGCAAATACAGTGACAATCACTATGGCAGTGAAATGTTGGTTGGGATTGTGGATGTGTGTTTTCCTTTAATACTGGCAGTCTGGATTTGTGTTTTTTTCCCACAAACATTTCACAACATTTGAAATGGTCATTATTTAAAGCCACTATGTGAAGAGTTTAAACATTTCTGTCTTCCAACTCTGCTGGAAAGAGATCCACCATCCACCTGAACTTCCTCCTCACAGTGTTGCAAAGTCAGACTACTGCTACTGAACTTTTGTGATACCAGACAGTCAGATATGTCAGTGTCTCATAATCATCTGGGGATTTCCAAATGCAAGGTAGTTAGCCACTAATAAACATATGGCCCTGACTTCAAACTGATATATAAAATCACTTTTTAACATTGAAGGATATTTTTAAAATTGTCCTGAGCATGAACAAGCACACAATTTCCACGTCAGCGCCTTACGACTTTAGATTGGTTCTGCAATGCAGTTTTTTTTTTCTAAAGTCCCTAATTGTTTCCATCCAAGAATGTCTCCAGCCTCTATTGGGAGAAGTGTTTAGCTTTTCATGAGTGGACTTTTACTGAGAGACAGGAGCCATAATTCACACAGCTGAAATGTAAATATATAGATCATTTGTACATGCATACATTTCACTATTCACTTCAATTTAATTTTATTTACATAACTCCAAATCATAACACGAGTTATCTCATGACCTAATTTCATTTCCAGCAGGTCTAGTCTGTACTTTTTGTGATATCATTTACAAGCACTTTGTGACAGTGGCAAGGAAAAACTTCCTTTTTAGAGGCAGAAACCTAAAGCAGAAGCTGGTTCATGGTGGGTGGCCATCTGCCCCGACTGGCTGGGTTTTAGAGAGGGAGGAGAGGGAGGAGAGAGAGAGAGAGAGAGAGAGAGAGAGAGAGAGAGAGAGAGAGAGAGTGAGAGAGATCTTGATTATTGATTATGTTCTCATAGACACTGTTATTCTCTCAATTAAATCAAGATAGCCCAATACATCTGTCCTAAGGCATTTATTAGTTTGGGACTCTGTGTGTCTAACCAAATCACACACATTTTTTCACTCAACCTTTGAAAAACTTAAATGAGAACGGGAGCTAAATGCCCCACTGTCTAATCGTCATGTGTTACACTGTAAACCTGTAAAACTTGCACACACAACTTTGTAAATCAGCTCAGTGTTAAATATTGTTACACTGGAATGTTAGTGGACTGTATGTTATACAGTACAATCGTCCTGTGAAAATTTCAGATCGCCGATGAAAGCCCTCTTTCGACCTGTGTAACCTATGCAGTGCTGGAGACTGCCTCGGCTCCAAGTGAGAGTAGCATGAGAACCTGACTGTGAAAGTTCATTCCTGACCCTGGAAATTCCTCCTCAGCAGAGAAGAGTTTACTCAGTTGTCATGGAGATGGCTCAGTTGTCAGTATGGCCACCAGAAGTATCATAGTGGGGTTACGCAGCACCATACAACATCTTAAAATGTCTTCTGGTACACCCAAAAGACAGGATCACACCTCTGGTGTATGACAGCATTATGACATCACATGTCACAGCAGTGGGGAACACTACATCAGGCTTAGGGTTAGAGGTAAGTTTAGACAACATCTGTAAACACCACATTAAGACCACTCATAGCATCCAGTGGAAGAGGTGAAAGGTTACTGACTGAGAAATATCAACATGGACATTTGCTATCACCACCACAAACCATCTTTGAACAGACAGAGACAGTAGCTTTCATTGTTCCCTTGTATACAATGACAAATTGTCATGTGACTCAAAAGGTAGCGGGCACTGATTCAAGATCATTTTCTCCTATATGTTCAATTAAAATTAAATATTTACAATTTTATTGTCCACATCATCTCCATTGTTGAAAACCACTGCACTCAAGGGACAAGCTATGAAAGATCCTAAACTGTGGCTGCTAAAGAACCTTCAATGATAAAAAACGCAGTTATGTCAGTGGAGCTGATCTGTTAGGTAGAACCAAAGCATTCCTGAGTAATACCCAAACCTGGCCCGTGTGTGTGCTTTCAGAGCAGGTAAGAGGCTGCATACTGAACTGAGCTGTGGAGCTGGAACACAGAGTGGTTGGAAAGAACAGACATTTTCCGTTGGATGGAGTACTTGGACACTGGTTTTATAGTTGTTGTTCGCTCTCATTACGTGATTAATATTGAAGTCTAGCAGGACAAAAAAGACCCCGAAGACAGAAAAAAAAAGCGGCATTGCTGCTGACCTCAGCAGATTTATTTTTTAGCCTAATATGTTTCGGAGTAGGCCAAGCAGGTATTAAACATCCTAGACTGCCAAAGCATGTTTTTTACTGCACTTTCAAACAATGTTTGATTAAGTGTAACTCAATAGGTATGCCTCTTTATATTAAATGGCACTGTATTTCAATACCCCCTCCCTCCAAACACAAAATTCAAAATAAATGATCTCACCAAAAAAGTGGTTATTTTTAAAGAGCTTTGTGTTGTAGTGCAACAATAAGACACACCTCCCCAGTTTTTGCACTGTCTCCTCTGTTCTCTTCTTCCTTCAAGATATTCTTTTTGAAAACATTATGAAACCTTTCTTTTTGTTTTTCTCTACTCACAGGAAGTTCTTTTTTTAAAATAAATGATTTCTTTGGTGATTTGGAATTCAAAACTTCTTGCAAGCCAGAATAAATCCAGCAACATATGTTTCAGCACTTGTGATCAGAGAGTCCAGCTAGAAATTCAACAGGTTGAAATAAGTTACCGGAGGCCATAGAGAGCGATGCAAGACTAGCAAAAAGACATCACTGACCATATGTCACATTTGTGTGTGTGCATGTGCAGTATCTTTTTGTCCATGTGTATCTACTACCCAGAAGGAAGTGCAAACACACTAAACAATCATATTGTAGCTATTATTAGTTCGATTGTGGTTCGGTATGGAGGAGATCAGTCAAGAGAAAGGCAAACAATGCCATGGGGAAAAGGTAAAAAGCAGGGTCAGAAGCCAAGATCAAAAATGAAAACTAAATACTAGAAACTAATACTAGAAATTACACTGGAACGCATGATACGAACAACAAAGACAAAGTGCCAAAGAGACAAGAGAACAGAAAGGGAAGGGAGAGAAAGAAGAGGGGTAGGTGGGACAGAGACACACAACAGCCAGAGGAGTGCAAAACAAAATAAAACAGGAAACCATGAATGAATAACATAAGACAAGTAAAAACGTAACCTCCGGAGCAGGTCAACACATTATACAATGGAACCTTTCGAAAGAACTGAAACTTTTGCAGGTGTACATTTGCACTTGCACTGCAGACTGTTCTTTCAGAGCTGAGTTTACAACACCCACTTTGGAGAGATCTGCCCACATAGCTGCGAGCCACATAATTTCTATTTCAAAGCTCTGGTCTCAAATTTTGAAACAGTAAATTGTAGAAGACAACTGCAAAACAAACTATGAAAAAACACATGTTGGAACTATGTGGTAAACAAAAAAATATAAACAAAGTAAAATATGTTTTATATTTTAGATTCTTCTTTTTGGTCAAACTGCCTTATGTAGCCTGGAGATGTGATTTTGTCCTGTTGAAAAAGAAATGATAATCCCACTAAACTCAAACTAGATTAGATGGCATGTTGCTGAAGAACTCTATGGTAGCCATACTGGTTATGTGTGCCTTGAATTTTTAATAAATCACCAACAGTGTCATCAACAAAGCACCCCCGCACCATCATGTCTCCTCCACCATGCTTCACAGTGGGAACCACACATCCAGAACCCATCAGTTCACCTTCTTAACACAGCAGGGGTAACTCTTGGTCTTTCCTGGGGTGGTCCTGAATAGAGCCAGTTTCATGATATCATTTGATGTTTTTTGTGACTGTACTTCAAGGCACATTCAAAGTTCTTGATATTTTCTGGACTGACTGACCTTCATGTCTTAAAGTAATGATGGACTGTTGATTCTTTTTACTTAGTTGAGCATTTTTTTTTTGCCATAATATGGATTACTACAGTATTGAATACAATACTACCTCTGAACAACACAACTGATGGTCTTAAACACATTAAGAAGGCACAAAGTAATTTTTTTGAGAAGGCACAGCTGTTAATTGGAAAATCATTGAGGTGATGGCCTCATGAAGCTGGCTGAGAGAATGCCAAGAGTTGCAATGCAAAATAATCTAAAATATAAAACATATTTTGCGTGGTTTACACTAATTTTGTTATTTCATAGTTTTCTAAGTCTTCACAGTTAATCTACAATGTAGAACGTAATAAAAATAAAGAAAAAAGCACTGAACATTACTACAATCCTAGTTTGACTGTTCTACACAGTGGTCTCCAGCAAGACACGTCAACAGATGGAATTTGGTGCAGATGTTCATTGTCAGTGGCAAGGACTGCAAACCTTGAGATCTCTCCTCCAGTGCCTCCATACACCAATATTTCCCCTTGTAGACTAGAAAAATCTAAATTTAAGGCACAGATCACCTCCTAATGAACACTTACTGAACACTTCCATCCATTGTAGAGCATGAATCTTTCAATTATGGACACAGGGTGAATTTGTTAAAATTTAATGATTATAAGTTCTGTTAAAAATTGCTGAGCACATGGCAAGCATGACATTTTAGCAGCAACTCTGTTAGGGTTCTAAGAAGAGCAAATTTGACCATCCAGCAGGCAGTTCTGATGCCACGTTACTATCTGTGACGTCACCCATGGGTTTCTGAAGAATCGTTCCAAAGCTCAGTGTGGTGGCTCTGGATGTCTCCATCTAGGCAGTCCTGTCTCTGCTGCAACACTAGCTAATCTAAAAATGGGCAAAGAGGTAGAGCATGGGTGCAGCTGAGATGGGCTGAATGAAGCCTGGTTCCTCAAACCAGTCACCTGTGATGGCCACGATACTAATTATGCAACATTTAGACTTAATTATGTGTATTATCTTTGATTGTTTCCTAATACAAATAATGTTGGCCCTCATAATAACCAGAATGGCTCAATACATTTTCATACAAAATTGTATTGAAAGAGCAAGGATACGTATCATTTTCCACTGTCTGGACTGAAAAAAGCTGATGTACTTGCATGATTCTTGTATCCACATGGATGAATTATTGTATGTTACTTTGGCTCAAAGCTGAAATTTGAAAATGAATCAGCTATAATCAGTACAATACTTACAGAATAATGCAGTGGCCTTTAAAAAATGTGTTCACTGGGAATTGCTGACATGACACATTTTTCCAAACCATATAACTCATCTTGCTCCCACAGCTGGTAGTTATAGTTATAGTTATAGTTACAGTTATAGTTATGTTTTGGAATGTAGCTAGTCCATGTTGGGTGAAACTGTAAGACTTCCTTACCTTACCTCTTTCCAAATGTCCTTGTAAACTTGTTATAGTTTAATCACACAGTACAAAAAATCATAGCCATAACATGTTAATGTGATTGCTTTAAAACCTGTGTCTCAGCTGCCTTGCACTTTTTATTGTATGCACATTCATTTTGTTTTTACTAATGCTTTCTACAATACACTGTGGAAGACAGAGATGCAGTGCACAGATGCAGTTGCTTTCATTTAACAACCACAGGTGGCCAATCAGTGAATAGGCTGCATTTTTAGACAAATAGCTCATCTACCGGACTGGATATCTGTTGTATTTTGTAGGACACAGAAGGTGTGAAGGTTATATAATGGCTTATAATTTTGTCATGTGGTAGTGGATGCATGTGTCTTTGATTGTGGGTGTGTACAAATGTGTGCATAAGTTGTGTTGGGGGCCAGCAGAGTGGGGGTGCATACGTGGGTGAAAGTAGCAGAGCAAAACCATATGGAAGCACCCAAATGTGCCATTCTCTCATCTGCCAATTGAAAGTAAGCTCAGTCAGGTGGGGAACTACAAAGACAGGATATCATTAGTGAGGGCTGAAGTCACAGCTATGGTATCAACACTACATGAAATGAGGTCAGTCCTGTAAGCAGATGGTGGGAGCGGATATCATAATTAAATACAAATACAAACCAGAAAAAATAACCATCAAAGAATGCTTCTTGCAATCTGTCCAACCAACTTGCTAGAGTGAACTTTGATACTGTGCCACTCTGCAACCCCAGATTATCTTAAATGACGACACTTGAGTGATAACTGCCAGTGGTTTTTCATTACTTATTCTGATGATATCTGTGCATGGCAGCTTCAGCATTGTAAAGGAATATTTCAACTTTCTGGGAAATAGACACAAACATTGTGGAACTGTGCATGTAAACAAGACTTATTTCCACTCTTGCAGTTAAAGGAAGAGTTTGACCGCTATCTAATCTACATAACACACTTCCAAAAACCCAAACTATATCTTTAAGCATCAGTGAATGTAGACATGCCTTTATCATTGCCTGTGCCTGCCATTCTTTAGACCTACAAAGAAGAGCTCATAAAGCCAAAGCCAAAGCAGCAGTCACATGACCACTATGCACAACTGTGGCCGTTTATAGGACTTGTATCATTCATTCATCAAATGTACGAGTAAACCAATATCTTAATCAACATCAGAAAGAAAATCAGTCATTAAGTTTCCAGCATCATTATGGAAACAGACTTTATAAACACCATACATCACAAGAAAGCAGATGCATCTGTGCCCTGGTATGTCGCTGAATGTTTCAGTTGACTGACTAGTCTGTTAGAAGTAGAGAGATGAGATAAGAACAGCTGACTGCCTGACTTCATACTATAAAGATGTTTTTAAAGACTTTTTTTAGATCCACTTTGAACCTTTGAGCTGAAACTTACAGTACAGATAGACTTTTATTCATCAAACTTGTATTTTCAATAATGATCTAAATATGTCTTGCAGAAAGTATAATCTAACAAAGCACTTGTGCACTGTGTCAGTGTCATTCTACTGACACAGGCATACTGTGTGTCAGTAGAATTATCACCCTTCATGACACATACGCACATGCACAGTGCATGCAACAGAAACAGTGAAGCTTTTCATAATTCGACCTTCAGATCCCTGTTTGTGTCATCAGCAGGAACTGGGAGCTGCTCATTATACTCATATCTCATGGAACCCCGAGGCCCCTACTGACTGCAGGGCACAATCTGTGTAGTGTGTTCTGTTTGTGTCCAACTTCACTTGTTATCAGTCCAGTCTGTAAACACACGTTTGGATTCGACTAATAAGGATTTAAGACGTGAAACAAGTTATTTTCATTACTATTCAGTTGAAACACAACAACATGACTGACATAAAATAGCATTAGGTCAAAAGCCCATTGGTTCATGTTGCTATGGACACCATTTAATGCTATAATAAGCAGCCTGTTAGAATTGCCTTCTCAGCTTGTTCCAAATGATGTGTTTGTTATGCTGACTGTAGTGAATTTGAATTTGTTAGCGTACTTCTTAACTTGAACTCAGGTCTCTTAAAACATAAAGAAGAGGCTCAGAATAGACCAGATCCAGGGTCTGCTGGACTTTCCCTGCCATGGGAAGTGTTCCCTTCTTGTTTTCTGCATGTTCTACAGCAGGAATAGCCACATTTTTAAGTCAAGTCAAGTCAACTTTATTGTCAATGCTGCCATATGTACAGGACATACAGAGAATTGAAATGGTGTTTCCCTCATATCCCTGGTGCAAACTGCAATATACATGAAGTATAAAATATAAAAATATATACAAGTTAAAAAGATATCTAAGAAAAATATGGCAAATCTAAAAGATATAAACAGTATAAATATGGCAAATAACAGGAGAAGAAGAATATGATGAATATGATAAGGCATAAGACAAAAAATGGCAAATAACTGACTGCGATGTGAATTGTGATTTGCTTTCTAAAAAATACAAAGCAAAATATTGTCTGTTAAAAGCTGCTGAAAATGTTTTTGAACCTATAATTACTATAAATTTCTCTCAGTGCAAACAAACAACCAGTCCAGGGCCAATGTGTCTCCATTTGGTTTCTGTTTCTCCAAACTTTTAGTACCTAAATTACTCCCAACTCCTGCTGTTCTGGTCAGTGTGGTCTCCTCCCCAAACCTGTGCCTGCTCCAGTGTTTGTTTCTTCATGGTTTTCATTGGCCCACAGTCTGTTTTCTTGCCAGATTGGGTCGCGGTGCATGTAAAAAATAGAACAGATAGCAAAGCTAGATTGTCAGCCAACTGTGAAGCTCTGTCTGGACAGCCCCACGGTTTAACGTCGGCGCCACGAGGAAGTGGGTAAAAATGCATGTAAAAAACAAAAAACAAAACTCAAGTGATCCCTGAGGTATTAATAAAGTATCTATTCTATTCTATTCTGCATCAGGGCTAGCAGAGCTTCGGCCTCCTGGGTGTCCCTGGCACAACTACAAAAATGCAGCTGAAATGTATAATTCCAATTGTGCCTACTCAGTAGTTAATTAGGATTTAAAAAGTAGCACAGTGAATAGTATTAGTGTAATGCATATTTAAGTGAGAGTAAAATTAAATAATCTAAATACAAGTAACCGAAAACTTAATTACAGTAATGTTAGTAGTTGTAATTTGAAACTCCACCCCGGCTGGCTTTTGTCCATCTTTCAGGGCTGATTTTAAAGAACACAGTGGTCACAAGGTCAGGATTCATGATGCTTACCTTTAAATAAATTCAAGTGTGCAGGTAGCTTTCTCTTGCTACTGCTTACTGTAGGTTAAAGGTGCAGTACGCTGAAAACAGAGCAGCAAGGCCCATCACAAAGTTTGGTGGATGATGTCACATATGACATGACCTTCAGCAGTCACATGTTCGGTTCCACCTGAAATGTGAAATTCGAGTCATTCCAGAAAGCCTTTTGACTTGTATAAATGTCTCTACTTCAAGAACGTTCATGCTTTCCAGATAACTTGAAAAGCTTACCTGATATGTAACATATGGTATTGAGGAAAGAAGAGAGAAGTCTTTTAACATAGCTAACATCAAAACTAATGTTAGCCATTCATTCAGAACAGAGAGGACAAACTCACAACCCTTAAAGCACAATAGCCATTTCCTAGCCTCTAAACAACCAAGCAAACAAAAACACATATGACTTTCTTATTTGAACTAGAACACGTTTGTACTACTCTCCAACTGTCCAGTCACAGCATGTTAAAGGCACGCAGAAGAGTGCTACCAGCTAGCTTAGTTACGATACAACAGCCACAGTTTATTTAAAGATGATAGTCCATAGTAACTAAACATCAGATACAATTTGATATTGAAATTGATTGATCTTTCAAAATCTATTGCAGTATTTCTATCCAACATAGACAACTAGATTAGTGAATTTTAAAGCATGTCAATTTGTAAAAAGTGTGTTCAGGTTTAGTTGTTACTCTTACAGCTTTCTTCTATAGCATGAAAACTGGATTACTGTTGGTTTTGTATGTTTCCCTATACCTCTAAACAGGTAATGTTGGAACTGTTGATCAGAATTTTAACTTGATTATTGATTTGCCAGTTTTCCTTATGCATCCATCCATTATCTGTAATTGTCCACATCAGGGTCACAGGCAGCTGGAGCCTATCCCAGTTGACTTTGGGCGAGAGGCGGGGTACACCCTGAAAGTCACCAGGTCATCACAGGTCACATAGAGACAAACAACCATTCACACCTACAGACAATTTAGAGTAATTAACCTGTTAATGTTCATGTCTTTGGACTGTGGGAGGAAGCCGGAGTACCCGGAGAGAACCCACGCAGACATGGAGAACATGCAAACTGCACACAGAAAGGCCCAGCCGAGGTTTGAACAAGGAACCTTCTTGCTGTGAGGCTGTGCTAATCATTTCTTTAAGTCTTTCAACTCCATTTCCATAGTATTCAGAAGCTGTTCCAAACAATATAAGTTAGTGTCATTAGATATTAAAAGTAATTTGAACAATTTAGACATTTATACAAATATAATTTATATCTACAATAAACAGTTTAGGGCCCAGCACTGAAACTTGTGGAACCACACAAGTAACTTTCAACAAATCTGATTTGATATTTTTATTTGTACGTATTTATTTATATTATCAAGGTTGCGTCTTAGCTGTGAGTATGCTTTTTGTAAGTCTATAAGTAACGTCCTCACAATATGTGCCTTGTTTTAGTAGATATGTCTTCAACAATTTCTAGTAAAGTGGACATTTTCTTAATAAAAATGTTTTCATGAATAATCTCTTTCACACCGCTCCACAAAATTATCTGCTAAATTGCATCATTTATAAAATAATGATCAAATTTTATTTCTGATTGTATTGTTATCTTTTGCAAAGTTATTTGGATTTGATATATTTGGATATATACTGATTTTTCAGAATCTTAATGCTGTTAAGCACCCTCCATGGTCCTTGTTGTTGTGTTCTTATTATATCTTTTAATACTTAAATTATTTATTTTTATATGTCTCATATTTTATGTAAAAATCTCCTATATAATATATTTTTTCCTGTGCATCTTCCTTGTGAGTTTTGTTTTTTATGTCATAGTATTGTGGACAAATCATTGGCTTTGTTAGGATCATCATTAGCATGAACCTCAGTCCATTTTTGTTTCCTCTGGTCCTCCTCAATGTACCCATGAATGTTCTGTATATACAATAATGATTCTATTGTTAAACATTGGAAAATGTGTCTGACATGTATTTAACTGTGCTACATCTTAAAGCTGTATAAGCATACAGGCCAAATCCTTCTTTGCTTTACTGATCCTATGAACTCATATCCTCCACCTTCTACATCATAAACTTCTCGTCATCAGGCCAAGTCTCAGATACATGATTACATTAAACGTATTGAAATGTCTTACAAATGTCTATAAATAGATACACATATCTATATTTATGCATATATACGTATATGTCTTTTAAATATGTATATAGTTATTTTTTATGTTTTTTTTTTTTTTTTAATGTCTTCTCTTTTAAACAATTGAGAGCAAAGTGAACCAGAGTCAGATTCCTCGTGTGTGTTCACACACCTGGCCAATAAAGTGATTCTGATTCTGATTCTGAAATTACACAAATTATAGGCTTCCACTGTGTTAGGTGTTAGTGTTAGGGTTAGGTTAAAGCACCATGTTACTCTTCCATTTCCACATAGAGTGTTGCTGAAGTAGTTTTCTGGGTCAGGTTTTGAAGTTCAAATGTCCATACTTATGTATTCTGTATACACAATGATTCAAATAAACTTAGAAGGACTATTAAATACTGCAGTCAGCAGGTTTCTTCCACTCCCTCCCCAACCCCATCCAAGTGGGTGTACTTCCCTCTTTGTCTCGGCCTTTTCACCGGGCAACCCCCCTATTGTGAAGTTACTTAGATATTCTGGATACATCCCACACACACACACACACACACACACACACATACACACACACACACATACACTCTTCAAGCCCAGGAGACGATAACCTTTTTGAGTTAATCACTGAATTTCACTGTGATGGACTTTTACAGCCGGCCTAAACACAGCTTAAGAATGATAGAATAGTGGAAGTTGCTGCAGGGCCTCAGATCAGAAAGTATTTAACAATGGACTCTTCTTCTGTGGCCCTGTGAAAGGCCGCTCCAGCAGATGTGTGTGATTGTGTAATGAAGCAGATTGAGTTATTGAGGCTATAAATACTCTGATTGTCTCAGTTGTTAAGGGAGGGTCTATTCACTGCTGTGTGTGTGTGTGTGTGTGTGTGTGTGTGTGTGGGAGGGGGAGACTAAGCTATCTGTTCTAACATTGTGTTAAAGTGGACAGTTATTTGATAGTCAGTTGGAGGTGTTGAATCTTGTACATTGCGGTATCCTTGTGTTTGTTTGTGACAACATTTCGTGTTATTTCAAGTTGAACTTTCTAGTACTTTTCCTGATAATTCAACCATAGTCTCCACGGTCATGTTGGCAGTGGATGGAATTTACTCATATATCATAGAGATAGTGTATTTATCATCATGTGTCCAAAGTACTGAACTTAATACTATTGCCTCACCTGCCCCCATCAACCTCTGTGACTCTCCAGTCAACACTGTGGAGTCCATCTGTTTCTTGGGAACTATCATCTCCCAGGCCTTTAAGAAAGCACAGCAGAGGATGTACTTCCTGTGGCAGCTAAAGAAATTCATTCTGACAAAGACAGTGATGGTGCACTTCTACACCGCCATCACTGAGTTCATCCTCACCTCCTCCATCACTATCTGGCAGCTGCTGCCACAGCCAAGGACATGGTAGAAGGCTGCGCTCACAACACAAGACTATGCGTTACATTAACACTCACCTTTTATTTTTATTCAACATCTTTTGGTCTACCTCATTTCAATTAATATCCTGCACATTTTCAATATACTGCATTTGCACATTACCTGGTGAATACTTTGTATATTTCTGCACAACTGCTCAGCACTTCATTTTAGAACATATTGTATATAATTTAACTGTATGTTAAAACCTACTTGGCAATAAACCTTTTTCTGATTCTGATTCTTTTTTATTACTGTTATTAATATTACTATATGATAGTAATATAGTAGTATAATAGTTCAGATTGTTAGGATCGTGGCAGCAGTAGACCAGAAAAAGTTCTGTGAGGTAAAATTACTGGTTTTGTCAATGAAAAAAGTCTGGTGGCTTTAAAGAAAGCAATATAACGGCTTCAGTTTCCTGTTTGTAAGGGCTGTCTGGTGACAAGGAGTGAAGGTGTAAAACATTTATTCATGTGAAAACTGTGCGGTAACACTTGAACGTAGCACAGCATTCCATTTATTTTTGTTGCACAAAAGTTCCATTCTCTGCAGCAATGATTAGAAGACTGAAGCAAATAAATTGAGATTTACAGGTTTGGCAGTCACATCCCAAACTCAGAATACACATGTAATGTGGCTAAAACTGCATCAATAAATGAAGCAAGAACTTCATGGGGACTAGTTAAAGGGATCACAGTTTTGTTTCACACTGTTAATGTTTCTATGTTGAAGTGAATTTCCCCCAGTTTAGCTCCCTGTTAATTGGCAGCATATGTGTTGAGGTGTTAATCCCATTTGAGCAGCCTATACCACAGAGAATGTCACATTGGGATCTACAAACAAAATCTAAACACAACACTTTGGTTTGAGTTGAAGTTGAAGTAAAAGATATGACCTCTTCTCTGCATGCAAAAGGTTTATTTCTCTTAGATTAAGAGAATTCTGACAAATTTGTTAGAATTCATGTTAGTGATGCTTACTGAACAGCTAGTGTTTGGCTAGTAGCCTTCGTTGGAATATCAGCTAACCAGAGGCAGAGTAGGGCGGGTCATGACTTTGCCATCCTGGGGAAAAAAAAAATGGTACCATGACCCTCTTGAGATAGCCATGGTTAAATGTCTGATAAGGAACTGGTTCTGTAAATAAACCCACTCATTGTTTTAACCCTACCCTTGACCTTATTCTGTCATATGGCATTGAAATTTAATAGTCTTTCCACAGAGTCCACAGGAGATGTCTATCTGAGTGCATGCTGTCATTAAGAAAGTCATTCCATCAGCATTTAATTCAATGCCATGTCTGCCAGGTGTTATGTTGCTTTCACACCAGGATAGTCCGGGGGACTTGGTTCAATTAACCGCCTGGACAATGTCATGTAGTTGCAACAGCTGCTTGTTTGGGGGCGGTATTGCCCAAAACAAGCACTGACTAGGAAGAAAAAAAGCACCAGGAGAAGAAAACCCAACTCATCGATTGGCTTTTCCTATCTTTGGGTCTCTGGATAGTCCGTTTGCTTTCCCACTGTAAGCGAATCGCACCAGGGTTCACTTGCAAGCGGGCCGAGACCCACGTTTTCAGGCGGACCAGAGTTCGCTTGTTTGGTCCGCATCCAGTTTGGATGAGCTTTCTATCCGAGGAAACAAACTCTGGTCCGTTTAAAGCGGACCAAACAGCGCTGGTATGAAAGTGCCCTTAGATGGAGTGTTGAGAAACGTATTCCTTCTACTTGACTGTCGCTTGGATTTTGCCACATTTGTATGTGACAATGGACAGAGGGATGTACCAAATGAATAAATATAAATGTCTTCTTTCTTCTAATTTACATGCACATCTACATTAGTTTATTGGGCCCAGACCAATGCCAACCCACAGCTGACCTACACACAGGATTGTGCCTGGATGCACCCTGTGTCAACATTAATGGACGGCTGAAGCTGCTGCTGACGTGCTGCCTTCACTGCACAGCCTGTGTCGACATTGTGTGAGTGGATGTAATTCTGGATCTGCCTTCAAACACTGTATTCCTCTCTGAGTTATTAACTTGGTTTTAAGAGCCTGTTACTCTTTACCCCAGACTTTAACTGAGTTGTAAGCAGCTCCTTCACAGTAACCAGAGCAAACCGGTCAGGAATGTTAATGTCCTGATGTATATCCTCCCTCATGGCGTCTCCTCAGCCACATGTGACACGACCTGCGGTGATACAGAAGAACCGACAGGAAGAGAAAAAGAGAGAGAGAATGTGTAAAAAAAGGAAGGAGCATCTGAGAACGAGGTGTAATTACATGTTTGCTTGGCAGTGGCAGAGCTACATGCTTGTTTAGTGGTGGAGGGGTTTGTGTGTCTATACAGTGTGTGTGCCCTGTGAGTGTATCTGTATGTTGCGCATGCATGCGTGTGGGCAGGGAAGCAGTTGGTTCATTTTATATCAAACCAGCGGATATGCACAATGACCCTGTAACATGCATGCACTTACAAACTGTAAACCTTGCAGGGAGGGTTGTATATCCTCAGCAGTGTGGGAAAACAGCACTGTGCGGAGTGCTCAAATGGGTTCTGTATATTTACGTAGGCTTTAAATGCTTAACAGCTCAACACTCCATCCCACGTCTCACAACTTGGCTGCGCACACCAGCTGTAATGCACTGAACCGTAACACTGAACAGGGTCATTTTCTCTTTCTACTTTTGCTCAGATACATTTTTCAGGATTAGTAGATATCATGCAGGAGAGTACTTAACTTAAAGGCTTTTAAAATAACCTTTTTCTCTTTTGAGCAAAGATTCTTTCCCTGAAGATTCCTTTCCCTAAAAGAGAGGATTTGTTCCCTCTGTGACAGCGTTAGAGTAATGACTAGCTCCCACAGAAAGCCACTGTGTTGAATAATTGACTGTAAACACTCAGGGAATGTTAATTAAGCCTCTCACACAACCAAACAGATTCAGTGGGTAATTTTGTGCTCTGGGGACAGAGAAACCTCATGCACTCAGTATGTGTAAAGCTGCTTCAACTAAAATTTGTTGAAGGCAAATCAAGCCTTTATGCTTCCATCGGTGTGGACTATTGAGCATTCACAGGCTGAATAATGGCAGCAACAGCTGATAATGAAGAAAGGACCACGGCCAGATCAATGTTAGAGACATAAACAAATTACTTTTAGTGAACTGTGTTAATATTCTGATGACCTGAAGTAAAATAAGACAAAGTATAAAACAATGATTGTGTCCTAGAGGCTACAGTGTTTATTACATGACATCAATGCTTCTCAGAGATGTTAAGTGAATTTAGATACAATGCAAGTGTGTCTGCATGAGATGAGAATGTTTCAACTTGAGTGAAGAGTCACTCTTATCCTAAGGTTTCATTTATCTCTCTATACAGACTGAAGGAAAGAAGCAGAACCAACTGGAGGACCTGAACTATCACACAAGCACACACAGTCTCACTCCACATTCATGACAGTGTGTACGTTGCTGTCTTTGTTTCTAGCCTGTCTCATCATATGACAGGTTGTGTTTCTTGACCATCTTATTTTTCATGTACCCAAGAACGTCATTTGTAGTCATAGGATGATGGTCAAAACTACAAAGATGCGACCGATTTTCTAACAACTGAGAATTATCTTTTAAAATAGAGGAGAAACTGAAGTCACCATCCACGCACACAAAGTGTCTTCGTTTAAATACAGTGACTGCCAAATCTTCCAGACCAGTTGCAGTTCCATGTTGTGGACATGAAATGATCACTGTTGCTTGGATCAACTAATCCTCTCCGTCAACCTCTGTGCCTATGTGAATGTTTGTGCATGTTTGTGTGTGTGTGTGTGTGTGTGTGTGTGTGTGTGTGTGTGTCTGTGTGGTCTCTCAGAGCCAGGGTTTGACAAAAACAGTGTCCAGCAGAGGGCCTTCTTTTATCATCTTTAATGTAGGGAGTTATATGCGCAGATGTCAAGGCAGTCCACAATAAATTCTTCTGTACACCAACACACACACACACACACTAACAGAATAGTGGGCTAGACTAAAGGTTTATAAGGCGGCAGTGCATGGAACTAAAATCCACAGAAACTGGATCAGTTGTATACAAAGTATGATCAGACTGACTGGATTCCACTTTAAGGGCGTTTTGCCTTCTCTGGAGTTGAACACCTGCACTGACCAAAGAGAAGCAGCACTCCATTCTTCAGAAACATGCTACACCTTCTGGTTTGAAGAACTACTTGAGGACCAAAGAAGACTAAGGACTCATGCCTGTCATGGACTTCCTCCACAGTCACCTGACCTTAACCCCACTGAACTTGAAGATGTAGAAAGCTGAGCATTCTGTGACATCACAAGAGGCTCTTGGGGACATTGTTAAATCATGTTGGATCATATGAGTCATCAGGTTTTAAACAAATGTGTGAAATCCATGCAAGTACGAGTGCACAGTGTCATTAAAGCCCTGTTACGCAACTTTACCACAGATTTGAAACCATGTTCATGCTACACTGACTTGTAATTAGGTGAATGGTGTCTCTTACTTGGTGCTCTGGGTACGATCACCCACGAGAAGCATTATAAACGCAAACATCACCAACTATTTGACTGATTTTGGTGAAACTGGGTCATATTTTATGGAGAAAATGTTTTCTGGTTTTCCCTCTGATGTCCTCCGGCTGCTCCGCCTCAACTCTCGTGAGTTTCCTGATGGACAGTGAAGTAAAATGCTGCTGTACCTGTTGTTAGCGAGGTTAGCTGGGCTGCCCAAAAAGACGATATGGGGAGTGATGCCAGAATAGGCACCAGAACCTGTGCTAGGTGGGTGGGCAACACTCAGACCAGAACACACATAAATGCTTCACAGAACAGAATGAATGTGTACAGTTGTCATCAAAGTGAACGTTCTCCATCATGATCGAGTACGACGTCTTCTTTTGTCAACCTGCCCGTGTGGATGGAGAAATAGAGCACAGCATGATGCCTTGGATTCCAAAACCTTGATGCTCCCTTAGCAACTCCAGAATCTTTTTTTTTTTAGACAAAAAACAAATTATGTAGGAATTACTTTTGCTAACATTTTTCATCTTTCATTTCAAACCCAATGTTTTCATTTGACTGAAAACCTGTTTGTACTGTTAGCAATACTCTGGATTCCAGACAAAGTCTTTGAACCCAACAGTGCTCCTCTCAAATATACTACCTTTATAACAGTGCTTTAATTTCCTGGTGCCTTAAAGCAGCAGAGTTACCAGACATCTTCAATAAAAACCAACAAATCCCCTGTAGATTTGACCTTAAGCATTTTACCCCCTGAGAAGAAACCAACACACACACACACACACACTTACTCACACACACAGCAATTCATTGCTCGCAGAAAGAAAAAAACATGACTATATGAAGCAGACATGAGATAAAGTTATAAATCGATGAACAAAGATGACAGCAGAAAACAAGCTATGACAGCAACTTGATACTGTTCAGGCCACAAAGGCTCAGATTAGCAGTATGTAAATGTTGGCCTCTGTGTTTTTATTGAGCAGTGTGCAGTCATAAAGCAATGACCTGTAAAGAGTTTGGCAACGAAAAGCAAGGTGACAAGGAAGACAAGAAATCCACAGATACAGTGTGTGCTGGCAGTCATCCAACTCCAAAAATTATCAAAGACATGGAGTATAGGTGGAGCTGGGGCAGGCTGAATAATGCCTGGTTACTCAGATTCAACAAGATTTGTGTAACTGCACCCACCTGTCAATCAAAGCATGTACGCTATTAATTCTGCATAACTTTAAGCCTTAATATCATTTGAACAGGTGAGTTGTATATAAATTCACCCTCAGTACAGTTGTCATGAACGGGGAAATTAGCTATAGAGACCAAAACTGTTTTTTGTACCAGGCTGTAAACATGTTTATTTCTGCTGTGAAGTTGGACATTTTAACATGGGGACTTATGGAGACGGACTCACTTCTGGAGCCAGCCTCAAGTGGACGTTTGAAGAACTGCAGTTTTGGCACTTCTGCATTGACTTCACAGCCATGGATTTTGCTGCTTGGAATTTCATCCTCAATATTTTTGATTCTATAGGCTACCTGAAAACCAGACAGGTTTTCAGGTAGCCTATAGTCACTGCAACTTAGTTTTTCCTGAGCTGTAGTTCATGTAGTTCACAGGTTGGGAGTCCCCAACGACACTACAGAGCAATGTCACAAAGTTCAATCCAACAGGAAACCTAAAAAGTTTACTTGTACTGAACACTAACATAATATCCTGAGTATCAACACATAAATCCACGCATGAACCCCAAAAATGGGACACGTGACACAGAGGGAGGGAAAACAAATGGACCTATTACAGCTCCACGAAACTCTGCCGCAGTACCGCCTCTGAAACAAAACTGTTTACCAGATTTGTTTGTTTTGTATTCAGCTCTGGTTAAAATTCATTGCATACACTTTCCTTTTCTTTTATCACTTGGAAAAAGCTCTGTGGAAGTTCTTCTGTGTTCCACAGGAAGTCACCGATTGCCATTAATTGACTTGGCTGTAGAAAATCAACTTTTATTTCCATATGTTATAAATTTTATCTTTCCAACCTACAGACCTGCACTATACTCCAGGATTGAATCTAATGAAAATTAAGATGACTTAACATAAATTAAAATGTATACACATACAATAGCGAACCATTTCCCATTTAATAAGACAGCACAGCACATTACAAATTGAATCACTGCCCACTGAATTATATTCCATTTACTCTTAAAGGCAGTTTGCTGCTCTGAATGAAGGAAGTCAAGCATCTCAAGACAGTGAAGGTATGATAGAGTGTAAAGCTTCTACGTTAATGAAGTCAGGTCTGGGTGAAGGCAGAGCTGAGCCTTACAGCAAAGCTTTCTGTTTATCAGTCAATCTACATTCCAACCTTCACTTATAGTATAAAAATCATGAATACAAGCAGCAGAGCATCTGGATTCAGCCTTAGGCACTCGGGCATCTGATTAGGATACCTCAGTGTTAAGTTATGTGTGAAGCTATCAGCCCCGGGCCAGACCCAGGGGCCTTCATGGCTTGGCACAGAGAGGTTGGAGAAAATGAGTGGATACATTCTCTGTCTGGCTGAAATAAGTAACACTCACATACTGTGATTTGGTAAGTGGTAATTCAGTTCAATTCTATTCAATTCAATTTTATTTATATAGCGCCATATCATAACAAAAGTTATCTCAAGTCTGCTCTTAAAAGTGTTGACCGTGTCTGCCTCCAGAACCCAGAATGGTAGCTTGTTCCACAGAAGAGGAGCTTGGTAGCTGAAAGCTCTGGCTCCCAAACTACTTTTGGAGACTATAGGAACCACAAAGAACCCAGCATTCTGAGAGCGCAGCGTTCTAGAGGGATAGTAAGGTACTATGAGCTCTTTTAGATATGATGGTGCCTGACCATGAAGAGCTTTGTATGTAAGGAGAAGAATTTTAAATTCTATTCTAGATTTAACAGGTAGCCAACGCAAAGAAGCCAAAATGGGAGAGATGTGATCTCTGATCTCGGTTCCTGTCAGAACACGTGCAGCAGCATTCTGAATTAGCTGCAAAGTCATAAGAGACTTATTGGAGCAGCCTGATAACAAAGAGTTACAATAGTCCAGCCTAGAAGTAACAAATGCATGGACTAGTTTTTCTGCATCCGCTTGAGATACAATGCGTCTGATTTTTGCAATGTTACGTAAGTGGAAGAAAGCAGTCCTTGAAATTTGTTTTATGTGGACGTTAAAGGACAAATCCTGATAAAAAACAACTCCAAGATTCTTTACGGTGGAGCTGGAGGCCAGGGTGATCCTGTCTAAAGTAACTCAAGCCCTATTCGCACGGGATTAGTATTACCTGGGGACCTCTGGTAATTTGTTTAATTGCGGAGGACGTCTGTGATCTTAATCCTGTGCGAATGCGCCATGTCAGTAATTTGTAAAGTAAAAATTCCCCTGCAAATTACCTACTATATTTCACCAAAGACCGACGTCACGTGGTAATACTAGTCCCGTGCGAATCTGCATCTCAGTAATTTTGCACTTTTGTACCGCACACGCAACAACGGATTGCGACCTGCACATGGCTTTGACGTCACATCCGGGCCGTAATGTCAGTAAATTCGAGTAAAATACAGACTTCACTTATCCCGTGCGAATGCACCGCAAGAAACACAGATGTGGGGGGGTAATTTACAAATCACCAGAGGTCCCCAGGTAATACTTATCCCGTGCGAATAGGGCTAAAGTCTCTAGAAAGAGAGTTTCTGAGGTTTTTGGGTCCAATTACAAGAACTTCAGTTTTGTCTGAATTTAACATCAGAAAATTGTAGGTCATCCAATTTTTTATATCCTTAAGACATGCTTGAAGTTTAGTTAACTGATTGGTTTCATCAGGCTTGATCGATAAATTTAATTGGGTGTCATCGGCATAACAATGAAAATTAACGGAGTGATTCCTAATAATGTTCCCTAAAGGAAGCATATATAAACTGAATAGAAGTGGTCCTAGCACAGAACCTTGTGGAACTCCATGACAAACTTTGGTATGCATGGAGGATTCATCATTGATGTGAACAAACTGAGATCAATCTGAAAAATACAACTTAAACCAGCGTAAGGTGGTTCCTTTGATGCCAATTTGATGTTCCAGTCTCTGTATAAGAATTTGATGGTCAATGGTGTCAAATGCGGCACTAAGATCTAACAGGACGAGTACAGAGATGAGTCCTTTGTCTGATGCCATTAGGAGGTCATCTGTAACTTTGACTAGTACGGTCTCTGTGCTATGATGCACTCTAAAACCTGACTGAAAATCCTCAAATAAACTGTTTTTATGGAGAAAGTCACACAGCTGATTGGCTACAGTTTTCTCAAGTATCTTAGAGAGAAAGGGAAGGTTTGATATTGGCCTGTAGTTGGCTAAAACCTCTGGATCTAGAGTGGGCTTTTTAAGAAGAGGTTTAATTACAGCTACTTTAAAAGACTGTGGTACATATCCTGATAATAAAGACAGATTAAAGAAGCTCATGAAGTCATTACTACTTAGACCTAAAGGAATAGATGGCTCAATAGAGCTGTGGCTCTCTGTTAGCCTGGCTACAGTGCTGAAGAGAAACCTGGGGTTGTTCTTATTTTCCTCTATTAATAAAGAGTAATAGGCTGCTCTGGCATTACGGAGAGCCTTCCTGTATGTTTTAAGATGATCTTGCCAGACTAAATGAGATTCTTCCAGTTTAGTGTCACGCCATTTGCGTTCAGATTTACGTGCCTCTTGCTTTAATTTGCAAGTCTGCTGGCTATACCATGGTGCTAACCTCCTTTGTTTAATTATCTTCTTTTTCAGAGGTGCAGTAGAGTCAAGAGTTGTTCGTAATGAGCCTGTAGTACTATCAACAAGATGATCTATTTGTGAGGGGCTAAAGGATGCAGACAAGTCCTCTGTTACATTGAGACACGGCATTGAATTCAACACTGATGGAATTACTTCCTTAAATTTGGCTACAACACTATCAGGTAAACATCTCCTGTAGGAGTTTCTGCCAAAAGGCTTATAGTCCAGTAATATGAACTCAAAGGCTATTAAAAAATGGTCAGACAGAAGAGGATTCTGTGGAAAGACTATTAGATAGTCAGTTTCAATGCCATATGAGAGAACAAGATCAAGAGTGTGGTTCAGACAATGAGTCGGTTTATTTACACTCTGACAGAAGCCAATTGAATCTAACAAAGAGATAAACGCAGTACTAAGACTATCATTATGGTTGTCCACATGAATATTAAAATCACCTACAATATTTACTTCCTCTGTTTTAAGGATCAAGCCTGATGCAAATTCTGCAAATTCAGATAAAAATTCTGAGTAAGGACCTGGAGCACGATATACTGTAACAAATAGAATTGGCTGTAATGTTTTCCAGGTTGGGTGAGTAAGGCTAAGAACAAGACTTTCAAATTAATTAGTTAGTAGTTAGTAATTAGTTTAGGTTTAGGATTTATTAATAGACTTGAGTCAAATATGGCTCCAACTCTGTAATGGTGGATTATAGCCAGAGGTGGCACACTAGATAAGAGGTCATAACCTGCAAAGAGAGGCAAAAGAAGAATAAAAGTTGTCTTGTAGCATCCTGATCATTGTGTCCTTGAATACAGAGTATAGAGGAACAATATATGGTGTCAGTAGTTGATAATCCACGACAAACAGAGTCTAGTGGCACAGACAACTAGTCGGAGCGGCTTACCGGTGAGAAGAGTGAGGACGGGTGACCTGTAGAGAAGAGGAATGAGTGAGTCGGCGAATGCTAACAGGCTAAGCTAAAAAACATTCAATGTGGACCACATATTCACCATCACACCACCGGGACCGTTCGACTTTGAGCCAAGTTTGTGGCCCGCATGGATAAAAAGGTTTGAACGCTTCAGACTCGCGTCTGGATTAAAAGACAAAGACGGCGTGTACCAGGTGAACTCTCTCATCTACATGATGGGTGATAGGACTGATGACATCCTCTCGTCACTGCGGTTGGCAGAAGATAAACAAAATAATTATGATGAAGTGAAACAGGCTTTTGATCAACACTTCGTGGGAGTGCACAACGTAATTTTTGAACGAGCCAAGTTTAATAAAAGATGTCAGGAAGTTGGTGAATCTGCAGAGAATTTCATCACCTCAGTACACAAGTTAGCTGAACATTGCAACTATGGCGTCCTATGTGAAGAGATGATAGGATAGGATTGTGGTCGGCATACGTGATGCAAAACTGTCTGAAAGACTACAGCTCAATCCAAATCTGGATTTAGCTACAGCCATACTTCAAGTGAGGCAACATGAGGAGGTGAAAAAGCAGCAAGCGGTCCTGCGGTCAGCCAGTACACTGGGGAACTTGGATGCAGTGTCCAATAGCAGTAAGAGACCAGCTTATAGGAAGAAGTCTACTCAACGTGTAAGTCATTTTCAGTCTCAGTCTACATCAACCAAGTCAAAACAGTGTGGGAAGTGCGGCAAAACCCCAAAACATTCATGGACTGAATGGCCAGCAAAAGATGTTGAATGTAGAAAATGTCAAAAGAAGGGACACTTTGCGGCTGTATGCAGATCAGCTCAAAAATTAGAATCCATTGAAGAGGATGAGGCGGCAGCTTACCTGGGAGCTGTTGACCATCTACAGTCGTCTACATAGACTGAAATACTTACCATAAATGGTGGTCAGATGCGTTTTAAAGTGGACACTGGTGCGTCTGTGACTGCTATTCCAGAATCAGTGTACACAATGGACAGGTATGGCAGTCACACAGCTAGACGCAGGCCTCTGCTGGGCCCAGCCAACCAACCACTGGATGTTAAAGGGCAAGTGCATGCTGTCATTCAGAGAGGGGATAGGAAGATTGAGGAGGAGGTGTTCATCGTGAAGGACCTGACCACACCTTTATTGGGCCTCCCTGCCATTCGCAGACTGCATATGATCCCCCAGCTCTACAGCATAGACGACGCAGAGTCACTATTCCTTTCAACCTACCCAAATGTTTATAAGGGCTAGGTAAACTAAAAGGGGAATATAAAATTAAACTGAAAGAAGATGCAGCCCCCTACGCCCTCTCTGCCCCTAGACGAGTAGCTATTCCCCTTCCCACCAAAGTCAAAGAGGAATTAGACCGCATGGAGAAGATGGGGGTCATAGCCCGTGTTGAGGAACCAACAGAATGGTGCGCAGGCATGGTCCCTATTGTGAAACCGTTAATATACGGAAAATACGGATCTGCGTAGACTTGACCCATCTGAACGAGAGCGTCATCAGAGAGAGACACATCTTACCGGCGGTGGCTGAAACACTAGCCAAGCTGGAAGGTGCCAGAGTTTTCACAAAGCTGGACGCTACATCAGGCTTCTGGCAGGTACCCCTCCATAAAGACTCGATGCTGTTGACCACGTTCATCACACCAGAGGGCCGATACTACTTCAAACGACTGCCCTTTGGTATATCATCAGCTCCCGAACATTTCCAAAAGGATTTCTCAGCTGATTGATGGCATTGATGGAGTCCTGTGTCACGCTGATGATGTTCTGGTTACAGGAAGAGACCGAGCAGAGCACGACGACAGGCTGCACAGGGTCCTGCAGAAATTCAGTGAGGCTGGGCTCACCCTGAACGAAAAATGCCAGTTTGCCCTGACAGAGATCCGTTTTCTGGGCCATGTCATAAACTGTCAAGGCATCAGAGCAGACCCAGATAAAATAAAAGCGATCCTCGACATGCCTGAGCCGCAGGATGTGGCCGATGTTCGACGCTTCATGGGCATGGTGAATTTTGTGGGGAAATTCTCGGCACGCCTGCCTGACCTAACAAAGCCCATCCGTGACCTGCTGAAGACAGAGAACAGCTGGACATGGGGAGCACCTCAACAGAAAGCGTTTCTGGAGACAAAAAAAGAACTGGGGTCAGAGACAGTGTTAGCCCAGTACAGTCCAGAACATGAAACTATGGTTTCCGCTGATGCCTCTTCATATGGGCTGGGAGGTGTGTTGACACAAAAACAACAGGATGGTGAGTGGAAACCTGTCGTCTTCATTTCCAGAAGCCTGACTAAAGCCGAATCAAGATATGCACAAATAGAGAAGGAGGCTTTGGCTGTAACCTGGGCCTGCGAGCGCCTGAGAGGATACCTAAGTGGTCTGGACTTTACCATAAGAACTGATCACAAGCCACTCATAACACTCCTGAAGTCCAGACCACTGGATGACCTCCCGCCGAGGATCATCAGATTCAGACTCCGGCTGCTCAGGTTCAGTTTCAATATTATCCATGTCCCAGGTAAAAACCTGATAATAGCTGACGCTTTGTCCAGAGCGCCACTTCCAGCTACAGCCACAGAGGCAGAGCAAGACCTGGAAAAGGAGTACAAAGCTTACCTGGACAGCATTGTAGAAAGTCTGCCAGCCACACCAATGAAGCTTGAACAGATTAAGACAGCACAAACCTCAGACAATGTATGCAAACGTCTCAGTCGTTACATTGCAAAAGGCTGGCCTGAACACAGACGAGATGTACATGAGCTGCTGCTACCTTACTGGCCTGAAAGGTCAGTCCTGCATGATGGAGGAGGACTGCTTATGAAAGGTGAGAGGCTCATAATCCCTGAAAGCATGAGACCTGACATCCTGCACAAACTACACCAAGGACATCAGGGTGTTAACAAATGTCTTGCCAGAGCAAGTGAGTCAGTCTGGTGGCCAGGCATCACATCTGCAGTAAAGCAAATGGTCGAAAGATGTGGAGTCTGCGCACCTGAAACCCAGACACCGGTGGAACCTCTGCTCACAACAGATCTGCCAAGCAGGCCGTGGCAGAGGGTCGCAGCAGACCTTTTCCAGTGGCAGAATGGACACTACTTAGTCATAATAGACTATTTCTCACGCTACATTGAAGTGTGCAGCCTACAGGGAACACCTCAGCAAAACAGACTATTACAAGGTTTAAAGCTGTATTTGCTAGGTTTGGATGCCCAGAGGTGCTTGTCACAGATAATGGCCCACAATTCTCCTGTCACGAATTTGCTCAGTTTGCCCGAGAGTACGACTTCACACACGTGACAAGCAGCCCCCGTTACCCACGCAGCAACGGGGAGGCGGAACGGGCCGTCAGAACGGTCAGGTCTCTATTAATGAAAGAAGGAGACTTCCACAAAGCCCTGTTGGCCTACAGGGCCACTCTGCTGGCACATGGGAGCTCCCCAGCTCAACTTCTGATGGGGAGGAGAATTAGAACACTAGTTCCAGTGTCTCCGAAGCAACTACGACCACAGTGGCCGGATCTGGAGAGATTCAAGGAAAAAGACATAGCATTAAAAGCGCAACATCAACAGACGTTCAACCAGAGACACTGCACTCGAACCCTGCCACCTCTTCAGCCTGGTCAACAGGTGTGGATCAGACCCGCACACACTATGGGGACAGTTGTGGGTCCTGCAACAACACCACGCTCCTATGAGGTGGAGACTCAAGATGGAGGACGGCTGCGATGCAACCGGTCCCACCTCAGGGAAGAACCAATGCCCCCAACACCACAGGACACGCTGACTCATGATGGAACAATAACTAGGGCAGGGAGACTGTCCAAGGCTCCTGATAGACTGGACTTATGAACATTTGACACACGCACAGTTCACACCATCGAGCATAAGTGAAATGTTATAAGAGAGTTAAGAAAAGAAGGACAATTGAAAAATGATGATTGTCTGTTTAACAGTAAAATGTTCTAGTGAAGAGTTAAGTTCTTACTTAGCTGAGATTAAAAGCTATAAAAAGGCTAGTTAGCTGTAAAATGTCTATTTCTATGATTATACTCCCTTTGAAAAGGATTTCAGGAAATTCATTAGGTTATGTTATGGATAAAGGAATGAAATTCAGAAGTAGCTATATTGTTTAATGCACTTCATTTTCATAAAAGGTTCTGCTAAACAGATTAACTTTTATCTAAAAGGGGGAGATGTAATGGTGGGTTATAGCCAGAGATGGCGCACTATATAGGAGGTCATAACCTGTAAAGAGAGGCAGAAGAAGAATAAAAGTTGTCTTGTAGCATCCTGATCGTTGTGTCCTTGAATACAGAGTATAGAGGAACAATACAAACTCCACCACCTACTTCGAGGAATATGAGTACAATGACTGGGAGGAGTGGATTCATTTAAGATAACATTCATCCTCCTGCAGCCAGGTTTCAGTAAGACAAAATAAATCAATATCATAATCAGATATTAATTCATTGACTAAAACAGCTTTAGAGGACAAGGACCTGATATTCAAGAGTCACTAAATCAGTTTTTATGATGAACTCTTCTGTTTATTTTATCTTTAAATAATGTAGGTGGACGGGGGACAGACAGTCTCTATACTAAAGGATTGGGTGGGCAGCCGCTTTAATGGAGGCGTAGAGAAGCGTGTAAGACTGCAGCTCTGCTTCCTGGTCTCAACTCTGGGCTGTCACGGTTTTGGTCGACTGATAAATTCGGCTATATTTCTAGATATGAGAGCTGCTCCATCCAAAGTGGGATGGATGCTGTCTCTCCTAATCAGACCAGGTTTTCTCCAGAAAGGTGTCCAATTATCTGTGAAGCCCACATCGTTTGCTGGACACCACCTCGACAGCCAGCGGTGGAATGATGACATGCGGCTATACATGTCATCAGTGGTCACATTGGGCAGGGGTCCAGAGAACACTACGGAGTCCGACATCGTTTTGGCATATGCACACACATTGATGAAACATTAATTTTAGTGACCTCCAATTGGAGTAACCAGGTGTCATTACCGCCGACGTGAATAACAATCTTACTGTATCTACGTTTATCCTTAGCCAGCAGTTTTAAATTAGACTCGATGACGCCCGCTCTGGCCCCTGGGATGCATTTAACTATGGCCCCTGGTGTCGTTAACTTCACGTTTCTCAAAATGGAGCTGCCAATGACCAGAGTTGGCCTCTCAGCGGGTGTGTTGCTGAGCGGGGAAAATCTGTAAATGGACTGTACTTATATAGTGTGTCTGCCATGCAAGGTGCCCTGAGTTATATATTTTTTTGTCAAATCTCCTCCAGAGACACAGAGAACATTATATAACTGTTGTCACAGCCTGGGTACGGCTCACTAAGGCTGACAAACTGACTTTCAAATTTAAAATTATGGACTGCCCCTTTAAAGCTTTAAATGAGAGAACCAGAGAGTACAATGGAAGACACATTGCCGTGTTTGAGGGTATAAACAGCATGGAGTAGGCAGCTTGTAGAGAAAAGCCTGCTGACTAGTTGCCTACCGCTAAAACTTGTGAGGCCTCTAGGGTGCACTTGCTCTCGGAGGAAAAACAAAGTTTCTCAATGTTTATGCTGACTGACTTTGCTGACTCCTGCTGCAGAAGATACTGAGCTTTTCATTCTTAATCACTGGTGTTATGTAACACCCCCTGGTATCCTCAGATGTCTTTAGCTCCCAGTCTTCCTGCATGTTTTATACATGAAAAGCCAATCATTGAGAGTATGGATAATGTGTGGGTGTGTGTATTCCTTGTGCATGTGTGTATTTGTGCATTTTGAGTTTGGCCAATAGGACAGAGACAAAGCTGTTGCTAAGCTGGATCTTTCGCTGCTGCAGAAATGCAGTGTTTGTGCTAGGTTGTTTGGGTGCCACCTCCGTGGTGATGCCCTCGTTACTGGCACCCTGACCAGGCCTCTTTTGGCTGGGTGCTACCCGGATCAGTGGTTGTTGTTGTTGTACCTACATCCTGTTTTCTGCAGGTTTAGATGTCGGTTGAGTTAAATTATTAATTAGATTAAGTTCAATCTTAGTTCAGGACTGGTCTTACTTTCAAGTTCAGACTAGATTCCATACATGGTTAGATGTATGTGTGCATGTGGATGTGTGTGTCCAGAGCATAATGGCAGTCAGGCTCATAATGAGGCTTGGAGGCCCTCTGACCAGGCTTTTGAAACATTGGGCAGACACTTGGCACCCATGGGATACTACATCATTTGGACAAAGGGTTATTCATGGGCACATATATACAGAGCCACAGACCCACATCAATGCCCCCTGCACACACGCATGCACGCACGCACGCACGCACGCACGCACGCACATATTGGTCACACTATCCGTTAATTTGCAGTGACTTAAGGTTAAAAACACAAGGCTTGCATATCATCTACCTCTTCTGGATTGTCCTGTGCTGCTGCTGGTTCACATAAGCTTGCTAAATAACAACAAGGTGACGCTGATGATTTACTGCTGAGTCATTATCAGGGAAACTCATCTCAACGCACAATAGAATTTGCAGTTAACACAACAACTGCAACAACTTGCAGAAATCGACAGTGAGAATATAATTAATTTATTCTGCTAATGATACTGACAATGAAAGGTAATATAAACACTTGGTAACCATGGTAACTAACTTGGCCTGTCTTAATCTACACTGTCTAAACTTGCGTCCTTGGTCCATGTGCTGTCCCAATACAAAGTTCACATTTTAGTTCAGGACTGGAGCTTATAGTTAGAGCTGGCTCAGGTGAGTCCTGAACCATCCCTTAGTTATTGCTGAAGGACTTCCCATGATGCACTGAGCTCTTCTCTTCTTCTCTCCCTCTCCATCTATACACATTTATGTCCCATCAATGCATGTTACTAACTTAGCTTTGTCATATTTTTAACATGATTATAGTTGTAGTTCTTATTATTAGGATTGCTGCAGAAAGTATGAAGTCAGTGTTAAGTCTTCATGCAAAGTTACTATGTTATTGTTAGTACCAGAGTTAGTCATTTTAGCTGTGTTTAAGTTGTTCTCTTCAAAAGAGGAGAGGGTATGAAAGGGGACTGTCATTGCTTAATTATTCATAATTATAAATATTCATTACATTGTTTACATTACATTATTATCATGGTTAGTGGACGGTTTGAATTAACCAGCTGAACTTAAGGTAGGCAGGTGAAACATCCTGTGTGCTGGAGTATTTTGCAGTCAGAATGCATCTTCTCAAACTGTCAACAGCATTCTGTGTGTATCGGATCACATTAAAACATGTCCTTTAATGTCCACATAAAACAAATCTCAAGGACTGTTTTTTGTTTGCTCTCTCAGAATGCAGGGTTCCTATAGTTTCCAAAAGTAGATTGGGAGCCAGAGCTTTCAGCTATCAAGCTCCTCTTCTGTGGAACAAACTACCATTTTGGGTTCTGGAGGCAGACACGGTCAACACTTTTGGGAGTAGACATAAGACTTTCCTTTTTGATAGAGCTTATAGTTAGGGCTGGCTCAGGTCATCCCTTAGTTATGCTGCTATAGGACTAGACTGCCGGGGGACTTAAAATGTGCGCCAGCATGAACAAAACTTGCCTTCTAGGATTCGCCAGTCAACAGTAAACAACTATGAATTATGAACAGCAGCATTCAACAGGTGCAGCCAGTAACCATGGGAGCTGCCACAGGATGCAGATATTTTAGCTCAGTGGCGAGGACGGGTTTCTCTATCTCTGTAATCAAATATACGCGGCACACAGACACGCAAAGAACTTTATGCTTAGACTTGCTAAAGGCTTAAGACACAAACACATCATCATACTGTCTTCCTCTGACCATAACGAGGGCATGTGGCCTCTCCGTGTGAAGGAGGCTCTACATAATAAAAGGCCATTCACTAACTTAAATAGTACTGAGAGGCTGGTATATTATTATACTCTTTTGTCAAAAATCCCGTCATGAGTAAAAGACAGCACTATTTTTCACTTCAGCCAAATATGTTTTTGCTGTATTTTTCTAAATTTCCCCCTCAGAGGCCCTCAAATGATGACCTTGGCATCAGTTACCTGCATCTCTGGCTGCTCCTGAGCCAGTTATGGCAGAAATTCTGTGAACATTAAAGCAGTAGAAAGTCCTTGTTGAGTGCTCTCTGAAGCAGCAGCAGATGGAAACTGCTGACTTGCTGAAAGTGTCTCATTTGTCATAGGGGCAAGGAGGTCAATGTTTGATTCTGAAGCTCAGTCTACATTTTTTAAATGTTGGGTGGCTTGCTCTGGAAGCTGGACAGTGGGCAGCCTAGCTTACCATGTGTTAGAGTTGAGGTACACAGTCAGGTACACAGACAGACAGGAAAAATGGGGAGAGAGGGGGAAATGACATGCAACAAAGGCCAGCAGCTGGAATCAATGTTGGAATGTTTTGTTGTAGAAGTAAAACATGCAGAGCACCTGTTGGCATGCTCTCAACAAACAGCACGCATTCTAAAGTCAGATGTTAATTTGGATGTTTTGCTGTACATACTTCCTCATGTAGAGTCAACATAAATACAGGCAAGATGGTGCTCTGTGGAGAGAGCTCAGTCACAGAGCTGAAAATAGCTCCAGCTTTATTGAATTATGATGATATGAAGAGAAATGATGCAAGCAAAGACCATCTGCTGTCCAAAGAGAGCTCATTGTGTTTAATCTGTGTGTGTGTCTAAGAATACACTCTGTGCTGAAGAGACACCTAAACACAAGTGGAGGACGTTGAGAAACACAATGATTGAATTAACATGACCTTAAGTGATGTACATGTGATCAGTCACAAAGAACGCTTTCTCTCTTATGACACTTCCTGTTTGATAAAGTCTGAGTGTTTTTTGAGGGCTGTTACGTGCATCTATGGGCGGGCCTCAGTGGTTACTCTACAAAGCACAACTTTATAACGTTAACAAACCTGGCCAGAACACCGCCTTGGTAGGCTGCTGTATTCCTGACAGACTGGATACTACTAGTTTCAGAGTTTGTGTTTGGTCCAGCAGTGTTCACTGGAAGGTGACATTAGCTCATAGCGTTAGCTGCAATGCCCAGTGGTTGGCTATAACACACACTTACTATTGATTACTGTAAACGCTGTCAATATCCATGACAATCTGCCTGTTTTACAGGAAACACGTAAAAATGAGGAAGTAAACAGGGTCTACAGTACTTCCTGTTTTATGGGTAATATGACTGATAATGAAAGCTCCTTATTCTGTGTTTTTTGGCCTGTTTCTAGTTATTCTTGCTCTTTTCTGACTTTGTATTTGTCTTCTGTAGCTCTTTTTATGCTTGTATTGTACTTTTCCTCATTTTAAGAAATATGAAACTTTTTTAAGCTTTTACAGTGAAAGTAAATGGACTCAACTTTTTCAAATCTTTTAGACTTTTCAAATCATCAACTCTAATGTTAATGTTATGTTATAACTGACACTCAAAACCACAAATGTTAAGACGTAGTCATTTCTAACTTTATCCACACAAATTACGCATCTGCATGTTCAGCTAATTCCTGGGATGCTGATGGTCAGTGGTTAAAATGACCTACAGTTTTATCCAGAGAGGGGTTAGATTGAGTGGAACATTTCCAGCTCTGTCTGTTTGAATGACTGAGCACTTTTAAGCCACACTTACAGCTGCTGTTGATTAACTGATTAAGCCTGTTCCTCTGGGGTTTTTTTAGTTTAGTCCTCTGTCCTTTTTAACTGTGTAAATTATATGAATACATCCAAACTTTGAGCTTTTTCAAGTTTAATCACCAGACACACACATTTAATGCAGGCTGCTATACGTAGCCAGTGGAGCTGCGGGGTAACATATGACCCTTTGGGTTGATTGAAGACCAGGCGCACCGCTGCATTCAGGATCATCTGAAAGAAGCCCGTCAGGAGGGTGTTACAGTAATCGAATTGACCACAGTCTGTATCAGGAGTTGGGTAGCGTGTTGAGTTAGGTAAGGCCTGATTTTTCTTATGCTGTAAAGTGCAAAGCGGCATGACCAGGCAACTGAGGAACGTGATCAGAGAAGGTCAGTTAATCATGACCCCTAACCCAAGTTTCTCACTATCCTGGTATGGGCAAGACATAGGGAGTCAATTTTGACGTTGATGCTGTATAATAGGTTAGGTGGAAGGACCAGCAGTTCAGTTTTCGAGAGGTTCAGCTGGAGGTGACGTGCCTTCATCCATGTGAATATATCTGAGAGGCATTCAGAGACCTGTGCAGACAGAGGGTCGTCAGGAGGATAATGACGGTATAATCTGCATTGCAGTGATAGGAAAAGCCATGCAAGTGGATAATCTGACCCAGGGAGGTGGTGTAAATAGCGAAGAGAAGGGTCCCCGGGGCGTTGATTAGCTCAGTTGGTAGAGCGTCCGCCCCATGTACAAAGGCTTGGTAGCGGCCCGGGTTCAATTCCCACCCGTGGCCCTTTGCTACATGTCATTCCCCATCTCTCTCTCCCACATTCCTGTCACTCTTCGACTGTCTCTATCCAATAAAAAGCTTGAAAAAGGCCAAAAAAATATCTAAAAAAAAAAAAAAAAAAAAAAAAGAGAAGGGTCCCCAGCAATGAGCAATGGGGCACCCCTGTGGTGAGGAGGTGAGATGTCCAAGCCAGAAGCTGAATGAGCACCCTGTCAGGTAGGATTCAAGCCAGGAAAGATGCTACAGTAATTCAATTCAATTTTATATATACAACGCAAATCATGACAGACGTTATCTCATGACACCCAGAGCAAGTCTAGACTGAACTCTTTATAATAATAAAATTAGTCATCATATCACACCCATTTCCTCTCACAAAATATTCTTTTTTTTTTGTCCAATCTTCACCATGTTGGGTACATATCATATTTAGATGAAGCTGTTTGTTTGTCTGTAATGTAAACAAACTTTTGAAGGGCTGACCTGATGCATACCATTTCATACAATCCTACCCACAGGGGGCGCTACAGGAACAATGTCATTTTCTATTGTCTTACTTCTTATACACCAATAGCTCCACCTTGTTGCCATTAATAAAACACCACCATATTTTTTGAACACATTATTAAAGTACCACAGATAAATAGTCTCTTTAGATGTGAATTACTAACATTTCTTGCTGGGACACTTTCAGAAGCTGGGCTGGTGAGCAGCATCAGCAGACGTAGCAATCACATGAAATATTCCAGTTTAATTTGCTAATCAATCAAGCTCGTTTGCAGTTTGTTTGACTACCAGTGCTATTTACTTCTGTTTCCCCTGTGCCCAGGGCTACCTGCTGCCAGCACATCCCCAGACTCCCTCTGCCTGTTTCCACTTTATCTGCTACAGTTGTATTTTTACTGTTTGATAAGGAAAACACATGTCAGAATATTTCCTTTCTCCACACTTTATGAGTTTATTTATTAGACTAAACATATAAATTGTGTAATAAATGCTGGGGCATAACCGCATGCAATTCAAACCCAATATCAAGGAAGTTTACACAAACTGAAATGACAGTATTTTGAATCTGGATTCAGGCTAATTGCTAAAACCTTTTACAGATGTACCCTACAGTACGTGTAGCCTATATTACATAGTTAGAACGCTGTTGTGGATTTCATTTTCCAGGAAATGTCTGACGAGCTGATGTCATTCCCTTCTTATTATGATGTGTAACGATTGTAAGCTGCAGCAAGAACACCACAGTGAGCACACCTGCAGCTCCTGTGCTTTTTCATAACCTTTGGGTATAATAACTTCACACGAGGCCCAAACAAATGAAACACCAAACAGCTGTGGTATCCAAACAAAGGATGCTGGATCGACCATGTCAAACTTTATCATCAATATAGTTTTTTATTTATTTATTTAATTTATTTAAATTAAAATATTTGTATATCCTGCATGTTTTATGTGTGTGCATGAACTGGCTACATCATTTATGACACAAAAAACCTGATTTCATTTCATCACCATGCAGTTTATTTTAGATGTATCAACATTAAAATTATGATACATTTGTAAATTTTTCCTTTATCCATGTAATATATAATGACATTTGGGGTTTACTGTCTGGGGTTTAGACACACTGGGATAAGGTTACATGATCAAGCACTGGACAATTCATTGATTTAGTGGTTAAGTCTATGGGTTCCATTTGACCATATATTGTTGGGTCTGGGGTTAAACCAGGGTTGCATCTTTTAGGTCCAGAGCTGCATTCTTCCTTTTCAGTGTTTCAGCTATTGGCAGGTGAAGGCACACATGGAGGACACTGATTATCTATCTCATCTCTACATCAGAAAAATACATCTCTTAATGACTTGAGGCAGAGAAGGTGATCTCATTATGTTTGAGAACAGCTCCTCACATAAAGGCATGTGATTACTCTGGCTTTAAGTGCTCCTTCTCATGGTCCACATGATGTTTTGTTTATATAATTCTTGGTGAAATATTCAGACATTTTGTCAGTGAAATACATTAATTAACTGTATCAGCCATGTACACCTTTGAAGATAACCTGGAAAAGAAATGAAACAATGACTTTACTGTGCAAAATCACTAATTTAAAAAACTGAATAAATCTGATTTTATCCATCAACATCTTGTCCATGTACGGCCAGGTAGTATTGGCTGTAGGTTACATTCTCTGTAACTGATTGTGATTTTCATGGTCAGAATTTAAGAACTGGGACTGTCCACTTTGGTGGTCTCTGGATTGTATCTCTGCTTTTTGCAGAGTGTCTTTGAAGTGGGACTTACCGATTTACAACACTGAGTAAGGTTGGGATTAGGCCTCAAAACTGGCAGTATTTGGAGTTGTAGATGGGGTCTTAAAGAGAGGGGTATGTGCTGGGTTAGATTTTTTAGTTTCAGGCCTCTGATATCTCTCCCTTGATATAAGAGTAAGTAAGATTAATAACATATTAAACCCTCCAGTTATTCTGTCTTTTCCTATCAGAATTCTTGTGGTGGAAAAGTCTACCAGCTCACCAGCCAAGCATTCAGTTGAGCTGTAACCAAGCTTGTCTCACCTTGTTTCTTCCCAGTAGAAACATAAGTGTCCTGTTTCTGATTTTCAGCCTATGGGAGTGTGTCCACAGATGTACAAAACCAGCATGTTTGGCCCTTAATGAAAAAAGTAAAACTGCAATGAATGGTCCAATAAAAAGAACCAGGTATTCTCAGCCCAATCTGAGTACCACTCTGTAATTAATCCCTGAATCAATTTTATTACACCCAACAGTTTTTATGATGCAGTTCACTGGTATGTGCAATGAAAGCACGGCAAAGCAACTCTTGTCTTACTTGGTATTTAAAAATTTGCTGGAGACTTAGTTGCAGGACAATTCACACCATCAGTGCCAGATACAAATGGTCCCAGAAATTTGGTTAAAAAAAAAAATAAAATCCTTCTGGACAGCAGATGCATGTAGGCTGAACCAATGAGTCAACATTGCCTGTAATGAAATATGCAAGCCTGTCCAACATAATTTATTTAAGAAACTGGAAAAGAAAAGCTTCCATTAATCCTAAATTTGACTTAAGTTAAGTTTAACATCTGTCTAAAGATCACAACAAGCATAAGACAAGTATGTTACAAGAATGTAAAAGGGAAAGCATGTATAAAACTCCAACATGCTCAATTGATCTTACCGTGTATCTAGACAGCATCACTCGTAACTCTACAGTATTAGTTCCATACGATGTTGGTGATAGGTTTCTCAGCTACATCAATAGGTGCACGTGACAGGGAACAGAAAACTAAAAAGATTGACTGTTGAGACTGAGTGTTAATAAAGACAGAGAGTTCGTAGTCTCCATTAACCCAGATCCTTACCATCCTACGCCTGCCTAACACTAACATCACATAAATTAAAACGATAACTTGTGTCATTCACTACTCTCCTTTTAATCTGTATAATCTCATTACAACATATCCCAATCCATCTGCCTAAGAAGCTGCCAGAAATCCTGCTATTATCGTGGACAATAAGCCGTTGTTTCCACCGTTAGCAATAGCTTCAGGAGTCTGGACTCAGATGAGATGACACAGTGGATCAGCGTAACTTCCTGCAGACTCAGACTCAGACTCAGACTCAGTATCACAGATTCAGATTCAGATCCACAGATCCATCCTGAAACACCAGGGACTCAAGAGACCCGTGTGACCCAGGTGACCCAGATTTGCTGATTCAACTGAGTCGAGTGGATCATTTCCTCCACGCAGCGCGAAACAAGGCAGATTCAGACTCAGATGAGTGATTGATGATTAAAAGACTTCCCCCGTCAAATGTAAGAAGCCAAATACAGCAATAACCAAGATGATAGATACTTTATTTAAAACACAAACGCTTGTTTTTGTGTAGCTGAGGCTAATATAGGTCATAGGCTAAAAACAACATAAGAGGAGCGTAACGTAATTAACGCAATGGTAAATGGACTGTACTTATATATCTCCTTTCTAGTCTTCCGACCACTCAAAGCGCTTTTACAGTACGTATCTCATTCAGCCATTCACACACATTCATACCCTGATGGCATTAGCTGCCATGCAAGGTGCCAACTGCTCATCAGTTTGAGGTGAGATTTTTATTCATAGGGTATGTCATTGGTCATACAATTCATTCAAAGAATTTACAACACAATTAACAACAAACAACAGATGGCTTTTCTTTTCTTTTTTGGATCCTTCTGCCCATAAATGCTTTGCTGTCTGATTTAAGTGATCGTTGTCATTGTTAACTTGGTAAGAGTTGCACAGACTGATGGATTTAGATGGAACGTAGTCACTTTTTATGATTTTTTCCCCTCCTGATCCAATGTGTCTGAAAATTATTTCACTTATTTAATCATTCTGTATTGACACAGTTTCAGATGACTACAACTGTATATACAGAATTCCAGGCATGTAATATTATGGGCATCAGACATTTGTCACCTGACTGGTGTCTGACTCTATTTTTGTGGGAAAGTACAGGAATGTCATATAGGTTAGTGGTACTTGGGGGGAGGGGATCCATGTTCTTAATCCAAGCTGCCCAGTCAGGTCTGGGACAGCAGAACTGGGTCATTTCCCACTACTGGAACTCACTTCTAACTGGAATTAGCATCATTACTGCTATTAGCTGCCCTTTTCAACTGAAATTCTTTTGGTCAGTGTTAGCTAGATGGAGTTGTCAGTTTATCAATTGAGACAAATGCCCCACACAAATTTACAAGATATAATGATTGTATTGTAATATATTGATTGATATATATATATATATATATATATATATATATATATATATATATATATATATATATATATATATATATAAATCATGCTTCTTTGGAAACTGAGTCAGAAATCCCTCCCTACTCACTGTTTGCATTTTTACATTTGTCCCCTCAAAATTTCTTTAGTGGAACAATCTGCTAATAATTCCAGAATGCAATGTGGTGCATTTTATACATCTGAAAAGCTGTTTGGACTGAGAGATCCTACCTCTACGAACAGACTATCTTATCTTCATGTCCTGAATAAGCCAGCAGCTGCTCTATGACGGCAACAAGCTTCACCTCCAGGCCCTGTCCAAGGACCAGGTCCACATTGCAAACACCTCATGCAGTAGAAGTGCTCCTGTGGAAATGTCTGGTTTAAGGCTGGCTTTTCTCTCATCTCTCTGTCTGTAATGAAGGAACATATCAAAGAAAAATATCAATTTATAAAATAATTTGACAAACTCAAGGTGAGAAAGAAAAGCTTTGGGGGATATAGGACTGTGGTTATCTTTTTCAAGTATCAGCCCTCACTCTTAAATTATGTTTTTCTTGTTATTGACCATATTTAATTAAATCTTTTTATTTATTTATTTCGGTTTTTTTTTACTGAATCTTGATCTCTGTGCTGCAGTGGTCCATTTAGGAGGAAATAGGAAACAAGCAGCCACCCATAGCAGTCCATAAATGTTAATTAAATTGTCTGTTTCGTCTTGAGACAGGATCACATGGCTTCTTTATGTGTGAGTGTGTTTCTTTGTATGTGTTGGTTGGGACTGGTGGGGTAAGCAGGATCACATGGTTTGCACAAGCAAGTGAAGGCTAAATGGATTTTTTTAAAACTTGAAGCCAATGAAATTAACCTTCCCCTCTGCATTTGTGCAAGGCCACTAAGTCCCTACCTTGTGTGTATGTGTGTATGTGTGTGTGTGTGTGTGTGTGTGTGTGTGTGTGTGTGTGTGTGTGTGTGTGAGGAACAATGCTGCTGTGTTGTACTCTCACGGAGTCCTGGTCGATGACTTCGAACTTTGTCTTGTCTGATGCTTTGAGTGGTCTTGGTCTGGTCTTCACAGAACATCTGGCTGGATGTTCTGGCCATCCAGCCATATAAGGGAGTCTCCCCTTGAGGAGGTGCCAGAGGAGGCCACCAGTGTCCATTCTGATCTTCATCTGGGGTCTGGATTCTCTTCATCTGCCCCCACTCGCCGACTCAGTGTACCCCAGACATGGCAAAACTGTACAATCTGACAAAGTTCATACAAAAAGGCCTTTGTGCTGGTGCTTGTCTATTGACCATGTAGCTTCAAAGGCTAAATTGTCCCCTGTAACACTGCATTTAAGTTGAAGGGACTGCAACTGATATTTTTGTAATAATAATTTATCAGATGACTGTGGAATGAGATGGACTTGGCTTGTAGTGATGCACCTACCTAATTATCACTGCAATCACAGTGAATATCTTGTTGCAAAGGCAATGCTATAGATGTTGCTGCAGTGTTAAAACAAGTTTGTCCATTTTCATGAAGTGGCAGACTTAATTTTGCTGTACTTTATTTATTTAAAATGTTAATGTATTTTATATGTAGTATTTATCTGAAAAGTTCCACAAGCCTTGTTCAAAAAGTCAATGAAAGATGATACAACAGTTAAAATGGCTGATTTCATTTGTTTTGACCACAGAGAATGATTAGTGTTTTCCTTAATATGTATGTTAGTTCGTCACATTACATCTTTGTGTCCACTGTATATTTGCATGCATGTATTATGGGACATTTGTAAACTGCTATCAGCCTATAAATCATGCTAGCCCACGCAATCCATGCTCCCTGTCCCCTTTAACTTTTTGCCACACCAGAATAAATATTGGCTGGAAACTTGTGTGAAAAAGCAACCCTCATGGTTTCATATTTCCAATATTAGAAAGGCAGAGAATTATATTCATCATTAGAATGAAGTATATTTCTTAAAAACATGACATAATGTAATGAAAGCCATTACCTGTCAGAGTTTGAGTCCTTTGTGTTGAGTCTTCTTGTTCTAGTGCTTGAAGAGGAAACACACCTCAACATTCATCAACACTGGATGTGTGATCAAATGACAGCTAATTAAGATAAATACTGAATGATTTACAGATAATTGGATTATCTTGAATGTACAGTATTTTTGTTTACATGTTGAAGAATGACTTGCGACCTTGTTGGTGAGCAAATTAAGAAAACAATCTATATTTGTTGTTAGAAATGGTAAGTGGACTGTACATATATAGCGCCTTTCTAGTCTTCTGACCACTACACAACATATCTCATTCACCCATTCACACACATTCATACACTGATGGCATTGGCTGCCATGCAAAGTGCCAGCTGCTCATTGGTTTTTGGGAGCTAACCCTTCATACACATTCATACACATTCACACACCGATGGCACAGCCTTCAGGAGCAATTTGGGGTTAAGTATCTTGCCCAAGCACACTTCGACATGCAGACTGGAGGAGCCGGGGATCGAACCACCAATCATCTGATTAGTGGAGTAGTGGTTATTAGTGGCCTACCTCGACCAAGTAATTTAATTGGACAAGAGTCATTCCATGAGTGCTGTATAGAGCACAACCGCACTGGGACATTTAACTCCATGTATCCCTCTGCTTTATAACAGTCATCATCTATATTAGATTGTAACAAGGTTTGTACTGCAGAGATGAACAGATTTCTATAAGTAGTTTGAAAACACTAAAGGATGTACCATTGACTGCCCACTAGTACTGCTGAATATGAATAATAAGCTTAACTATCAATAATCAATACAAAATCATTAATCACACCAATAACTAACAGCAGTCAACATCAGACACCCTTGTCATAGTTAACAGTCACCTTGTGTTTCTGTAGTGTTCCCTGCCCAGCTCCCTGCGTTATACGAGAAAAACATGACACCAAACACGAGATAAAGGACGTCATATGTTCACAGTCTGACTGTCAATTCAGCATCAATATAATCCATACAGATAAATTGTGTTTCTGTTCAAACTTTATGTCTTTATGATTTTGTCGCTTCAACAACTATCAGTGTTATTTTAGTGGGAGACCAATGTAGGAATGAAGCAAACTGTTTCAAACATGAAGATTTCTCACTAAAATAAGAGCTGTTTGGTGGATCAGCACTGTTAATTCACCGTGTGTGTGTGTGTGTGTGTGTGTGTGTGTGTGTGTGTGTGTGTGTTTGTGTTTTTTTCAGTAGTGTCCCAGTTTCCTGCTTCCTGTTTGGTGTTAAAGAGAGCACACCGACCCTCTGATATTAAAGATCAAGGTTCATACATGATACAAAGCAGATGGTCTGTGCTAACGTGTAGACTGTTCAGAAAATGTTTATGGTTGCTTGGCAACTGTGTAGTCCGATTCCAGTTGTGGAACTATTTGTTTTGATGGAGCCAAATAAATAATCAAACCATAATCTGTTGTCAATGTATTACTGTGACAAAGCATCATTTTACACTCGAGGCCATGATGTTGTACTGAATATCAGCACGTTGTGACTACCTTTGACTGACTCACAGTCATGCTGATATTAAGTACAACAACACTCCCTCTCATGTGATACTGCTTTATTAACTTGTCAACCGTCCATTCCTGATAGGCCAGATAACACGAGAGACAGGCTATGCAAGGGGAGATGGGAAATAGGAGAGAATAGACTGTTTCTCGTGTAAAGAGCAAGAACTGAAGTGAGCTGTGTAATGGGTACAAAGTTGGTTTTCTTTGTTTCATGTTTTATGTTTTATGTTTATGTTCTATAAACGTATACCTGCAAATAAAAGTATACCTCCCTGCCAGCGTAATGTTTTCTCTTCCTCACGTTATACCATGATAACCTGAACAATCATCAGCTGCTATAGTAAGCATGTCTCGAGAAGCTGGTGCTGGCCAACCCGAGGTAGCTTCTGCCAGCTGTCCCCCGGCAGCCCCCGAGCAGCCATTTTGTAAAATGTGAAGTTAGCGACACCAGCGACCATAGTCAAATGCATCCCTGGGGCCAGAGTGGGAAGGCTGAATCAAATTTGTAACTGCTGGCTAAGGCTAAACGTAAATACAGTAAGATTAGAATAGAACAGAATAGATACTTTGTTGATCCCTCAAGAGGAAATTCTATTTTCACTCTTTTTTTCCCCAAAATACAAGCACACACACTCAGAGGGCTCTAGACATGCAAATATCGAGAGATGGCGGAGTAATGAGCAGCCAGAGCAGCGCCCTGGGAACAGTTGTGGGGTTCAGTACCTTGCTCAAGGGCACCTCGGCAGTGCTCAGGAGAAGGAGGTGTACTGACACCTCTCCAGCTACTAGTCCACCTTCCATACTTTGGTCCATACTGGACTTGAACCAGCCACCCTCCGGTTTCCCTACAGACTGAGCTACTGCCGCCAAATGTTATTCACGTCGGCGGCAATTACACCTGGTTGTGCCAATCGGAGGTCACTAAAATTAATGTGGAATAGGTGTATACATACGGCAAAACTATGTCGGACTCCGTAGTGTTCTCTGGACCCCTGCCCAATGTGACCACTGATGACATGTATAGCCGCATGTCATCATTCCACTGCTGGCTGTCGAGGTGGTGTCCAGCAAACGATGTGGGCTTCACAGATAATTGGACACCTTTCTGGAGAAAACCTGGTCTGATTAGGAGAGACAGCATCCATCCCACTTTGGATGGAGCAGCTCTCATATCTAGAAATATGGCCGTATTTATCAGTCGACAAAAACCACGACAGCCCAGAGTTGAGACCAGGAAGCAGAGCTGCATACTTACATGCTTCTCTATGCCTCCATTAAAGCGGCTGCCCACCCAATCCTTTAGTATAGAGACTGTCCGTCACCCGTCCACCTACATTATTTAAAGATAAAATAAACAGAAGAGGAGTTCATCATAAAAACTTATTAAAAATTAAATCAACATGTCCAACAGTCCAAAATAAGAGAATTAAATGTGGACTCTTGAATATAGGTCTCTGTCATCTAAAGCTGTCTTAGTAAATGAATTAATATCCGATTATGATATTGAGTTATTGTGTCTTACTGAAACCTGGCTGTGTGATGATGAATATGCTTAAAGGAAGCTTAAATGAATCTACTCCCCCTGAGTCAGTGCGATATGCATATTCCTCAAAGCACCAGTCAAGGAGGTGGAGTTGGAACCATATTTGACTGAAATTTACTTATAAATCCTAAACCAAAACTAAATTATAACTTATTTGAAAGTCTTGTTCTTAAAGTTAGTCACTAGTCCACGCATTTGTTACTTCTAGGTTGGACTATTGTAGCTCATTGTTATCAGACTGCTCCAATAAGTCTCTTAGGACTTTGCAGCTAATTCAGAATGCTGCTGCACGTGCTCTGACAGGAACCAAGATCAGAGATCATATCTCTCCCATTTTGGCTTTTATGTTTTTAAACAACAATGGACTGCAAGAACAGCTGCTACTATGCATCTATGTAAATCACCTCCTTCATACAGCTTCATATGGAACAATGACATACCTGACATTAGCATAGGACAAGAAGAACTTGCCCAGAAGATAATCATTAGTGACTCTGAACATTGAGGCATTGTCTGAATAGTTGTGCTTGGCCTGTTAATGGCAGCTTGAAGCATTGGCCATGACAGGCAGGCAGGCTGGCGTCAATGTTTGGCAGAGAGACCCAGAGAGAGAGAGAAAGTTGGCATGAAAAGAGAGGGTCTAAACCACTGCCAAGTTCTGCTGCTTAAATGGAGAACCAACAGCAGAGAGGGGCTCAGTTGTCCAGACCATTAAAACAGCACAACACTGTTTTCTGTGCTGTGTGTACGTGCGCGCACACATGTGTGTGTGTTATTTCCCTTTCACATCTAGTTCAATAACTGTCCATTTGTTAAAGTGTACAGAGAGAGCCCGAGCAGTGCTGCAGCAACTCATTCCTGCTCTGAATACAGATCTGCTCAGACAGAAGAACACACAAGACCTCAGCCAGAACATTTACAAAGTCAGATCTGTTGCACATATTGTAACTTTCAACATACAGTACTTGCCATCATGGTTAGACAAATGGTTGATAGATCTTATTCCTGTGTGTCATAGAGCTCTTTGCTGCCTATTGTTCAAAAACCTAAAAATGTGCTACAGTGGCCCAAAACATTTCCTTTAGGAGATTCGTGCTGCAGCAAGAATAACAACAAATAACTTGCTGCAAAAGGCCAAACCAAATACATTATCAACAAAAATCAAACAAATACAACAGGAAGACGCTACATATTCTGTCAACACAGCAAAGTTCTCCAGGCTTCACTGAGGGGAACAGCTTGATTTTCAACCTCAATGAGAGAGAGAGAGAGAGAGAGAGAGAGAGAGAGAGAGAGAGAGAGAGAGATTTTGGAAGTGGGAAGAAAAGTGAAATAGCTTTTTATGTTGCCTCTTTACTCCACTTTTCTTCCTACTTCAAAAAGACACACACTCTGCTATCTGCTCTTTTCCTCTCCCTCTATGTGTGTGTGTGTGTGTTCAGCTTTGAAGTCTTCTATTGTTATCTCTATGAGTGGAAATACATTTGCATGGATATATCATTTGCACATTCTTGCTGCAGTCCTCTCCCTTCTGCATGCAGTATATCTGCACATCAGACAGCAGCCATGAACTTCATCACACGTGTGTGAGGAGGGTAAACATTGCAATGTATTTACATGTCATGTTACATAGGGAGAATTTTTTTAAATGTTGCATGTTCTTAATAGAGCTTGTCTGTGACTAAAGTCAAAAGATATAACAAGAGATAAGAGATATACCATACAACATCATCACAACAGACAGTTTCTTCTCAATGTTGCTTAAGATGTCGAGTGGAGTGAAGATAAACTTTAATGACCCCACACTGGGGAAATTCACTTCTCACAGTAGCTCATATACACAAGGTTGATAATAAATTTTTCACGTAAGAAGTAAGTAATATACAGAAAAAGCCATGCTGTTGTTGAAGAGTCTGACAGTTGTTGTAATGAATGACCTGTGGTAGATCTCCTTCTAACATGGTGGGAGTAGCAGTCTGTTGCTGAAGTAGCTGCTTAAGCCCCCCACAGTCTCATGCAGGGGGTGAGAGGAGTTGTTCATCATGGATGAATGACGCTCTCCTTTGCTCTCCTATCCGCTCTCACAAGTTGAAAGCCGTCCAAAATTACCAGCGAATCCACTGTGAGTTCATTCAGCCACGTCTCTGTACAACATCTACAGTATGTAAATGTTTGTGTCTATGAGTCTAGCGTTAACAACGCTCAGACCAAAGTAAAATGAGAAGGAGCCCACAACACAAACATCACTTTTTGATGACTAACCCCTGCTGTTGACCTTAAAGTATCCAGCATTAGTTTTAGTTAAGAAATATTAAAATTTGACGTTGGTCAGGTCAAAAAGACAGATGCCCCATGTATCAAAGCTGAGTCCTTTCTGCAGCTTCGACTTTGGCCTGGGCCCTTTGCTGCACCTCCTCTCTCTCTTCAATGCAATTTCTGGTACATCTCTCCAGTTGTCAGTTGTGGAAAAGGGGAGAGTGAAAGAAGAAGAGGGGAAATGTGTACCTTCTCTCTCTCTCTCTCTCTCTCTCTCCCTCTCTCCCTCCATCACCATCACCATCTGTAAACATGCATGTCTCATTAATGCATGTTAATGCATGTTACTAACTAAACTTCTTCCCTGGAGTTTCTGTGCTCTCTCGTCCAGCAGATTCTCATGGATCGTGGCTGCTGCTGTGGTCCTGCACGACGTCCACTACATATATTATTACTGTCATTATTGTTACCATATCTCCATTACAGTTTATAGTTAGTTAATGATTTGCTGCTGCTGTGCATCTGTGTCTCTCTATCTATCTCTATCTCTTTCTATTTATCTATCTACCCCCCCCCCCCTCTTTCTATCTGCCCCTCTCTATCTTTAACTCAACCGGTCGTGGTGGATGACCGTCTACCAATGAGCTTGGGTCTGCTCGAGGTTTCTGCCTGTTAAAAGGAAGTTTTTCCTCACCACCGTCGCCAAGTGCTTGCTCATGGTGGAACTGTTGGTCTCTGTAAATAATATTATGAAGAGTACGGTCTAGACCTGCTCTGTATGGAAAGTGTCATCAGATAACTTTTGTTATGATAGGGCGAACTGAATTGATAATATGATAAAAAAATATGAACATAATGCTTTTTGTTGCCTCATTATAAACTTGCTGGGTTAGGGTTAGCAGGGTCTGCAGATATACGATATAAATTAACTGGAATGCAAATAAAGCAAAATACTCACTGGACACTGATATTCTAAAATAACAACATATCTGAAATTACTGTCCCAATGTGCCACACTCACAGACAGTGAGACTGAAAGCTGGCATCAAGGGGACAAAGTGAAGATATCAGGAGAGACTGCAGAGAGACCTCAACACCAACAACAAGTATTACAGTCTTCAATAGTGTAACAAACTCACTGTAGTACAGTGTAGTGTGACAAAGTGCTGGTGATGACTGACTCATATACTGTATGTTTTCCCCCTAATGCAATCCACTTGATGCTGAGACCATTCAGTACTAGAAAACCAAACATACAAGCTCTCATACAGACTGGACTTGGTACTTGCTTCCCCCAACACTTCTCACACAAACTCAACTGAGAGGTTGCTCGGGAGCTTCGGAACTTGCCACATTCGTTCATGTTCAGAGTCATGTACAGTCAGAACTTGTTAGCCAGTGGATACTATTACCACTGCCTGTGAAGTTGTCAGGACTGGCTACTGTGGGGGACATTCAGACAACTTGCCTGTTAGTGTTCATAATTATTTTGCATTTTAAAATACCTTTTTTCATGATACAAGTTGGTAGATTTTGCTTATGCAAATAAAAATGATGATATGTATGATGACAGGTGTAGCATAATGCTGTATGTGATGTACTGTAACAGATGAGAAATATTAAAGAAATTTTATTTTGAAGAGGCAGCTTTTATTTTGGTAACTTTCCGTTAGATTCTCCTCTCTGATCAAATTAGTCTTTTGGTTTATTCAGAAGAGCAACAATCCTCATCCATCCATCTTTTATTCTTGAGGCATTGCCAGTGTGTATATTTATTTGTATTTGTATATTTGTTTATGAATCTGAGGATTTAATATGTTGTAAAGTTATATTTGTCTGATTATGCACATGCTTAATATTTGTCTGTATTATTTGTTTATTTCAGTTTTACCTTCATTAAAAAATCCTGCCAAGTACTACACACGGCCTGTTCATTGGAGAAGATTTTTGGAGAAATGAGTTAAGCTGACTGTTTCATAGCTCAGATGAGAACAGTACACTGTACTTGATACCATCATATCATTTTGAGGTCCTCAGTATCCTAAAGCTACAAAACTGTTAAATTTCTCAGCACTATTGGTGATTTCATGACTAACCTTTTACGGTATATACGAGTAGGGCACGGAGATGTTGAGGAATTAAATGAATAAAACAAAATGTAAAAACAATTTAAATATGATAAATAAATACTTAATTTGAGAAGATACACACTAGAAAAAAAAGTGAATTTATCTGCCAGTGCAGTAAGTAAGTACACTTTGTGATACTTCTTGAAATAATTAAAAATATCTAGGCTTTAGAAGTGTGGAAAGTAAGAAGTCAAATACTAGGGAATTAAATGACTTATTTAAAATGGTGACCACTGGGCCTTCAACCTCCTGGGCTTTCAGGACCCTCCCGTCTTCACTGCTAGCACCCCTAAACGACTATGAATGGCCCAACCGCCCTACCGTGAGTACCATCAGTGAACAGTTCAGATCATGCCAAAGCTTTTAGTCATATCCAAACAGCACAGTATTGATTTGAGCAAATTGTTTGTGGTTTCGAGCCCATATTCTGTGCATGAAATGGCAAATCTCATGATGTGCCAAGAGAACTAGAAGCATAGCAAAGACTAAATTATATTATTATTATTATTATTATTATTATTATTATTATTATTATTAGCTGTGCATCTTTGTCTCTCTCCCCCCCTCTCCCTCTTTAACTCAACCAGTCGCAGCAGATATCTGTCCACGTTGAGCTGGGTTCTGCTCATGGTGGACAATTGTTCCCATGGTGGGAATTGTTAGGGCTCTGTAAATAATGTTCTCCGGGTACATGCAGACATGCAGGTTAATTGGTGACTCTAAATTGCCCACAGGGATAAATGTGAGCATGAATGGTTGTTTGTCTCTATGTGTCAGCCGAACTGGCAGCTTGAAAATGAATGGATGAATTGAATACAGTATATAGCACTATACAGTACAGTGCAGACAATGTATAAGTTCACTCTTTAACGTTCTTGGTATTTTTTTCACATATGTGGGGCGTTCTGTAGTTTTCTTTTTGATCAGCAGAGGGTGTTTGTATCTTCAGAGGACAGGAAGTATGTCACATGTGGTTTCTGCTTTCCTGCCTATGACAGTTTGAGTGCGTGCAGAGAGCTCCAACACACAGGCAAACATCCTGCTCTGAAGGAAACTGACGATGGACAAACATGGCTGAGCGACATCTGGGTCACACTGTGGGATGACAGGAACTTCTCACCATGGGAACTGTGTGAGGGGAACACAGGGTTCCGGCGAGACTCAGAGAGAGCTGAATACACACACACAAACACACACAATTCTGTTTGTATATAAACATGCCTCATATTCCCCATTCTGTGGTGGAAACATCATCACAGTTATACTTGAGGGAGTACGGGAGCTGCTCTCAGTAACTCTATATAATTCCTCTAGGCATTAACTGTGATCGCCACTGAAATGCTTTATTGTTTGAAAAAATAAGGACACACTATAATTAGTTCTTTCTGGAAATCAAAGAAAACTTCTAGATATACATTTCTGGAAACAAGAAATGTGACTAGTCACTACTCTGCTCTTGGACCACAGGAGAGGTTTCCTTCCAAAAGCTCTGTATAAGCCTTTAGGTTAGCCCTAACCCTAAATCTGTAAACATGGCAACAAACTTGTCACCTTCCACGGTCATCTGGGGCTACTCTGACATCTCCACTGAATGAAGACAATGATCATCTTTCATACTATTTGTGAATTCACCACCAGCTTCAGTTCACTTGGATTTCCTGAAGTCACTGCTGTGTTGGCAGAGCATTTTTGGGCCCATTTTGCCCACCTTGATTTCAGCTAAAGAAGTTGACTGGTCCCATGAAGGCTTTTACAAACCAGGCTGAGCAGGCCGTTGTTCTACTCCTCGTTCCTGTACATTTGGCAGCGTGTCAAAATATCCTGGAGAAATTCACTGAGGACAAAAACTCAAGTTGTAAATTTGGTTAACTTCCTGAATAACCTGTTTCCAGGTGTTACGAACTACTGCAGGGATCTATCTTGTCCGCTACTCAGTGCTTTAAGAGACTGGAGCAGGAGAAGATGCAGCTGCCGCACACTTCTTCTGGCCAGAGAAGAGACGAGGTATGACGCTGTAATAAACAAGTAACATGACAGCAAGGCAAAGAGGAGAGTGTGCTGACCACACACTGCCACTGCTCGCCAAACCACCTCATCAGATGCATCACATCTTTGCGGTTAAGTAGCTGGAGTATCAGGGGGAAGCTGCAATTAATATGGCGCCATCCTGTTATTGCATAAGATCATAAGAATGGTGTGTAACACACGGACAACAGGAGCCTGTCTCTTCCATGTTGAAATCAGATAGTGACACCCACGATCAAAGCTAGGTTTGGTCAGAAACTATATATGTGATGATATATGAGAAGCCATGGTTGCACCTGAGCACATTTGTTTCTTGAAATGCATGATTCAGTTGTGAAGGAAACGTAATTAAGTCAAGTTGTATTCTATAGGCCAGGATGATACCATTTGGATGTTGTTGTTATCAGACATGAAAATAAATGGATACTAAACAGACTGAGGATACACTTAGTTGTTAGCTTGTAATGCACTTTCGAAATGTCTGTAGTAAATTAGGATATGTTCTTTAGCACAGAACCAGACACATTTAAATTGGATTCAACTTTATTGTCATTGTCAAGTACTAAACAGGTGCAAAAAAGCAGTGAGTAATTTACTAGATGATCCACTGTGAGCCACAGCTGCCCCTGTGTGGTCCAAGGTCTTGTCTCCTATAGTGGTATCAGGAGCTGCGTCAGAGGAATTTGGGGAGTACAGTCAATGAGAGGCCAATTGTAAAGTGCTTTGTCTGTTAAGATAGAAAATCGCTATATAAGTGAAGTCTATTCACCACCACTATGTGGTGCCATTCTGTACAACAGTAAATCACTTTGTGAGGGAAATTCCTTCATTACTTTCAATCTTTCTACAAGTTAATGAATGTCTCTTGTGCAGCACATGTTGAGTGGCAGTGCACACACGCTCAAGAGTTCATTGAGGACCAATCCAAACCCTGAAGGTTGAACATGGCAAAGAGAAAATGAAGTAGCAGGAACACATCGAACTGAAGTGGCCACCTTTAAACCTGCTATGGTGAAAGCAAATGTAGCAGCACAGATGTGCCATTTATGTTATTCAGTGCCACTGCTTGTATTTAGCACCACTGGTGGCTGTCATGAGGTGGGCTGATATAAAAGCGGCCATCCTCCACCGGCTCATTCCTTTGCGCCCCTGTCGTCACTGGTGCGTCACTTCTGGGCCTAAGGTTGTTTGGGTGACTGCTCTGTGTTCCCCTTATGTGCTGCAGTGTATTTTTCGCTTTCGCTTCGTGCGAGTGGGTGTGTGTGTCCATGTTTGGCCATCAACAGGAGTAACTGCAATCAGCTTATTGGGGTCGCTGCTGCTTTGTTTGATCGATGCTTTGTCTTTACGCTGCTTTGTTCCGCTGCTTGGTTTTTTTTCACTCCGCTTTGCTCTTCTCTGTCTGGTGTATTGCGTCCACCGCTGTCTGGCTTCCGTGGCTCACACCGTGCCCCAGAGCAGCTCTACCAAAGACGCTTATCACGCCTGTGTGTTTCAACTGGGGCCTGGCCCCCATGTGTGCATGTGTGAATGAATGTGTTAAAGTGCGTTAGATTATTTTGGAGTCATTTTGTAATTGTTATTTTGGATTGATTACTTACTTAAATTTTGTATTGTTTATTTTTCTTTTCTTACTATTGTATGGTTTAAAAGTTTAAATTTGTTTATCTCTCTTTTTAGTTGTTGGAGACTGGTGGTGGTGCTGATGTCCTGGTGGTGGTATCCCCCTCTGTCTCGTCAGCTGTGTCCTGGGAAGCAGGTTTTACTTCACCAAGAGTGTGTGTGTGTGCCACGTATGTGGGGTGGTTTTGGTTGATTTCTTTATTTTGGTGGATCCGCCCCTGTACAGCCCTTGCCCATCCACTCAGTTCCAGCCCCTTGATTTTCTTTTTTTTTTCTTTTTGTACGAATGACAGAAACTTTTAAAATAAATATTTAACAATAAAATTGTATTTTTCTACAATCCCTGAACCACGTCTCATGCCCCTCAATGAGTAAACTTACCTGTGTGCTTTGTGCTACAAATTAATTCCCTGGGTGAAATTCCCAGGGTGGCGTTGGCGATTCTTTTTCTTGTTTTCTTTGTTGTTAGTTAAATTATTTGGTTTAATTTTTCTTTTTCACGTTATACTCGCCACACAAACAAATGCCCATTTACACAATCAGCAAACACAGAGAAACATTATTGTTCATTCGGCGTTTTGTAGTGTCTTTACTCTCAGTTTAGCTCTGGTTTGGGCTCCAACTCCTGATAGAAACATTTACCATTTTAGCTGCTGAATGCTCCAGTGTGTTCACCAGCTGGACATTCTGTCTGCTGTGTGCTGGAGCAAGTAGTGTACAGGTTTATCAGAGCTGCCTGCTGCTGCCAGACACAAGGATGATGAGAGCAGAGTTTGTGAGCCAGGAAACAGAAACAATGAGCTAAAGTAGGTAGGAGAGAACCACAGGATTAGTTCTCAATGGATTTTCAACATTTCATCTGTTATTTATGTAAAAAAATATATCTTTAAGAACAATAAAGATTAACTGTCCAAAGTAACCAGCTGCTGGTACATTTTCTATGATATGTTTGAATATTAAACAGGAATAATAATGATGAATGAAATTTAATGTTTTTGAAATGGCTTAAATAATAATCCATTGATATCACAAAGTTAAGCAATGCTGTGCCTTTCTGAGGTACCCTTTCTTCAGACTTCTGTGTGTATGAGGTGATGTCAGTGGACACTTTTTTGGGTATTCCATGCTGTTTTGTTTTCAAAATATTTTCAGTAAAATTGACAGACTATACCAAAAACAAACCTTCTTTGCACCCAAGATTCAACTTGCTGAGGTTCTGTACTGTTGGTGAGGTTTTAGTTCTAAGTAAACACGCACATGCGGAGTTGCTGTTTTCCCAGAGAATCGGTCTAACAGTTTCCTCTGAGCACACTTATTTCCTGTGGGGAACAATTCAGTAAGCATACATCGAGTCTTAGTCTGAAATAGCGAAAGTGCTCTACCTGCTGATTAATGTTGGTTAGCAGGTGCTGCCTCCTGCTTCATGAAGTGTTTCTGAACACAGCTGATCTGTGGTGAAGAGAATTCATATTTAAAGTAAGTTTTCCAAAACTGAGCATTCATTGCTCATTAATGTTCTTCATTGTCTGCTACTAATGCAGAAACACATATATAAGACTGTAGAACACAGTCAGTATAGACGAGTCGAGCCTAGACTTTGTCCATGTACAGAGCAGAAAACAAGGGGTTACAAAGATCTGATCTTGAGCCAAACCATGAGGTTTCAGCCAGCAGAAGCCTCAGAGGACTATTGGTAGCTAATGTGCCATGTTGTCAAGTTTTTGACGTCAGCTGAAAGGAATAAACTGAGTCTAGACTCCATTGATCTGGTATTATTTTCCTGTGGCAGAATGGAATTTTCCAAAGCAAATCGTGGGTGAATGAAGCCAACTGCTTTCAGTCACGATGGCCGGTGGCTGCTTTACTGAGAAGGAGAATTACTGTTCAACCATGACTTAAGGTTGCATAAATGCTTTTTATTAAAGCAGAGTGCAGCCAGGTATTTTCCAACATGGAGGAGAGTTTGACGGTGGAGTTATTGGCCTGACATTAAATTTGGTGCATACTTTTTACACTTCATTTAGATCATAATAAAAACATTTTCTCTGTTCTGCAGCTGACACATCACGAGCACCATCAGTACTAGTCCTGCTTATCTTCCATGACGTTTAGGCCTATTATCTGATGGGATTTGAAATGAGATATAAAAGAAAGCAATTATAGCCAAAGGTCCTACAACAGGAAATATTATTATGTTTGTCTTGGATAAATTCAAAATGTTTTCCCTTTTTTTCCATGTCTGCTGACTGTAGGTTGAACTAGTGAGTCAGAAGAATGTTGGAGCAGCTCTGCAACATTTCCTGGTCACCAGAACCACAGTCTGCTGTGTCATTTAGAATGCTGCCCACACCAGAACTCCTGTCATAGATATATAAAAGTAAAGATCTACACATGGCCACTTCACTGTTATTTACTTCATTTGAATGACCAGAATGGATAGTATTTGTTTTTGGTACAGCATGGTATTGCTCAGTTCACAGAGGAAGCAGCTTTACACACAGACTAAGCTACGGCAGTTTCTATATAGTGTGCAAACAACACTGCTAGAGATAAAACTGCTTGAAATAAATTCACAATTAACTAGGACTGGAATGGTCCATTGGTTGACCAAAATTACAACATTATTTTACTGGTATCTATCCATGCAGATAGTTTTGGTTTTAGGTTTTTAGATATCTCAGATTTCTGCAGCCACCCCAATAAAGTGGTGGTGAATGGAATTTAGTTTGTGATGCTTATAGTACTGAAAAAGAACATTTGAAAGATTCAGCGCAACATCTCTTTGCTCTTTACTCTTTGCACAGCGACAATAACAACAATAACAGTAATGAACAACTAAATTAATTGTAATAATAGTAGTAATAATGATTAATATTAATTATAATAATATAAGCAGCAGGTATGACCAAAATAACCAATCTAGCTGTAAGAAGAAGATTTTTCTATTCTGTATTTTAAAGGTAGCCAATGCAGAGAAGCCAACTTGGGAGAAATATGATCTCTGATCTTGGTTCCTATATAACACATTACAGTACACATGCCTCAGCATTCTCAATCAACTGCAGTCTTACAGGGGCAGCCTAATCACAAGAAATCAGTCATTTCAGTAATCCAGCCTAGAAGTTACAAATGCATTGTGTGTTTATGTTGCTAAGATGAAGTCCTTGTTTGTTTTTGTTGGTTTTATGTGGGAGAGACATATCTCTCTATTATTGTTTATGGCGGAACTCAAGGCCAGGGTGATCCCATGTATAGTAACTATACCTTTAGATAGAGAGTTTCTGAGGGATTTGGATCCAATTACAAGAACCTCAGTTTTGGCTGAGTTTAACGTCAGAAATTTTTATGTCCATGCTTGGAGTTTAGTTAACTGATTGGTTTCATCAGGCTTGATGGATAAATATAATTGGGTATCATCGGCATAACAGTGAAAATTAATGGAGCGATTCCTAATAATGTTGCCTAAAGGAAGCTAAGTAAGATGAATAGAATTAGTCCAAGCACAGAACCGTGTGGAGGTCCTTGACTATCTTTGGTGTGCACAAAGGAGTTCTCATTGACTTGTACATACTGAGATTGATCTGAAAAACATGACTGAAACCATCTTAGTGCTAATTAGATGTTATGGTGCACTCTAAATCCTGAATGAAAATCCTCAAAGAAACTGGAGGAAGTCACATTACTAGTTTGGCAACAGCCAAAGAAAGAGAAGGTTAGATATCAGTCGGCGATTGGTTAAAACCTCTGGGCTTTTTAAATATAGGTTTTATTCAATGAGGACAGTCTCCATGTTTTTGGTTACAAAAAGTTCAATTGAATACAAAAAAATATGGGTGCTTAATTTTCATCTTATGATTTAGAGCACTTCTATTTGCAGTTTCTTTGTTAACATATAAAGATTCAGATAATTACTCAAAACAATGAGGACTTTGCAGCACAGAACACAAAGACACATTCAGTTACAGAGTGGACAGTCTCAAGTCATTTCAGCAGGCCCTCTTTTCAAGTCACCTGCCTCTTCTCATCTCATGTGACTACACAGGCTCTTCTCTTCAAAAAGGGACAATGTGTGGTGATATTAATGACTCTGACGACCAGTCCTTTGACGGAAGAATGGTGTTTGATCACTGTTCCAGTCGGCCACCCTGTGTTCCAGAGCAAGACTAGAGCCACTAGCACAGGACTTTGAGTGTGGGTGTGGGCTTTGGTTTTTGTTTGAAGTTGTACTTCCCTGTGTTTTTTTCCCCTGTGTCACACATGCTGGAACTCTCTCTGCAGTGATGTCGACAACACAGTCCATCCAAAACTAACAGTCCACAGTGAAACTCACAGCACTAATCTCAGCCAAGCTCTCATGACACACTGTAAATATTACTGTGGCCTCTACCAATCTCCTTCTTGCTTACCAAATGACATCATACTGGATAGCAGTACTACCATCACCTTTTGTTGTAGTTCAAATAAAAGCACTGTTTACAAACCCACTTTTTTTCAACCCCCAAGCTCTAAACTAAGGGTTTTATTTTACGTATCATTATACTTCATTTACATGTAAAAATGATATCCACAGTAGTGTTTTCAAGTCTTCCAAAAATATTTCCATCAATACTAAAATTAGAAAAATGCCAAAGTCCTCCTGCTTCTTTTTCTGACAGCAAACAAAAGCACGTAGGTCTGCCAACATCTGGTGAGGACTGGGACGGACACAGACCAGTTACTCTGCCGAGTCTCAGCTGGTTAAACCTCTGTTCTCTTCCCTCTGCCCCATTGTCACCTATACTGTGATTTTACATAGCCAAAAAAATGTATTATGTTCTCTTTTACATATGTTTCAGTTTCTGACAGACAACAGAAATTGCAAAAAAATAAAAAAATAAAAAATAGTCACTACTCATAAACACTACTGGTGGTCACTAAAGTGCTAAAAACAAAAGGCTCTGGAATGGATTGTGTGCAAGATGTTTGGATGAAAACACCCTATTCATGAACAACAAAAAGCCAAAACACCACTTTCTGGAGTCCAAGACTTTTACACTTGCTGTAAACAATAATTATCTGTAAACAAACAAACAAACAAACAAACAAAAAAACAGTTTCCAGTTATTGTTTTAAAAGGATACACATCGACTTTCTGGTCACTTTAGCTTGATCAGTATATATTATTATCCTCTCTGTTTATTTTTCATCAAAATGATTTCATCAAATTGACTTTGTCTTGTAATACAAATTCATCTAAAAAGTTAAAATTGTTTTTATTTTTTTTCATTGTTATTAATGGAATTTTATTTATAACAATATAATATTGTAGGAATCATTACAAAATAGTCTAATACTGTACATGTTGTGTTTTTAATAATAAGGCAATATATTAAATTACAGTCGATTCTGATCTTAGCCTAAATAGCCACATAAAAACAGTAACACGATTAGAAATATTATTAGAATATTAGAAATATTTTTATTTCTAACAGGATTGACAAACACAATAATGCTCCTCAAAAGAAAGTATTAAAGAGCTTTACCTTATTTAAAATGCAGTTGCTAGAGTTGTTAGAGACTAAAAGGTCAGATCACTGGCTTCCTGACAGCCACTGAATTAAATATAAGGCAATATTTTTGCTTATAAAGCAATACATAGAAACAACAAAATACAGATATGTCTAAACAGTACACTTCTGCTAAGCCTATCAGGTCAAGTTGCCCTGATTGTGAATGGATCCCATTCTGCTGCTGCCAAATGGTGCCACAGCTAAACTCTGGACCTCCTGACCACTGCATGGAGCCCATGTGTGTCTGCCTTACCACCACAGCGGCTAGTGTTTAACTGCCTGAGCCCTCCCTGTCTGTGGCAGCTACCCATAACTGGTTGCTAACCTATAGTTATACACATTTAGCTCTTGTATTGGCCTTGATTCTGTTTCTATTCTCCAGCCACCTCAACTATATGCTATGGCTCCACGCATCTGACTTTGTCAGCTGCACCTGCCTTGCTGCCTTGATCCGGTGGCAGCAGCATTTTATGTACTCAAGGATGTTAAAACAACAACAAAAGAAGATACTTTGTGTGTCTGTATGTACATGCACACGCACAAAAAGCGACAGTGGAAGTAAAAGGATAACTGTACTGTAAAACTGGTTATCACCTGTCTGTGTTAACACTGAGGTTTACAGCCTGTTAACCACTGCATTACAAAACACACAATCAGGACAATAAATTAAGATTTGAGATGAGATAAAGCACTTTGTTGAGAGTAAAGGAAAAATCGATACCAGAGATAATTAAACTTGACACAGAACAAAGTTAAATGTAAAGAATATAATCACATAACTAGAACATTTAGAAAAAACTAGAAATTATTTCCAATTAAAAGTCAGGTTAAGGCTCAGTCTAGGTGTGCATTCAGATCAGGCACTGTGGCAATACGCTCTCCCCCGCAGCTGATGCACCACCGTGTCACCAAAACAATGACATTGGCATTGGTGGAGGAACTACTGACATATTTAAATGGATGCTTCCATTGATAAAGTTCAACGGACAGTAGGGCCAGAGCTGCAGATAACAAATAGTCTGCTGTACAATGATGATTTTCCTTTTCTGAAGTGGACATTTTACATGTGATGATGCCATTCAAACCAGCTCTGAATGTATTTGGTAGGTTTGCCTCAGTTTTTTTTTTCTTTTTTTTCTCTTTTCTCTAATTTTAATTCATTTTGTAATTTTATTGCAGTGAATTAATATCATCAGTATTTTATTTTCAACTCGATGTCTGATGCCTTCTGTCATGGCTATTACTGAAACCACTGTATTGTATGTTCACGAAAGAGTGGGTGGTCCGTGGGGCGGGGGCGGACTCTTAGGGGGGAACGAACGCAAGAAGTTCCTAATAACAACCCAAGACACTTGCGTTACTGTCTTAACATCAGGCAGTTCTAGGCCCAGGCATCTAGATGCTCTGGACACTCCTTTTTTCTATCACCACCCTTGATATCAGTACTGCTGTTTATGGATCTTGTGAGGTAATCTGGGGTGGCTGGCAGAGTAGGCCCATGGGACTGTGGGTCACTGTGATGGAAGTTCCAGCATTTTCTTTCACAGTTTTGTGTATAGTTCTGTTCTTTTATCGTTGTTACACTGTTCTTTACACGTCATGGAGTAAGATTTTCAGTTATGGTAGCCACGGTGCTTCATGTCACAACATTCTGCCTGAAAGACAACAAAAGACTTACAAGTTATTTCGTTCTATAGATGGCTGGGCAGCCCCATTGAGGGGCACTGATAACAACAGCTTAAGATGTCACCCTGTACGGTAGTTACATATAATGTGAAGGGGTTGCACAGCCCTCAAAAGAGAAGGAAAATATTAGATCAGCTTAAACAGATGAATTGTAGTATTGCTTACCTCCAAGAAACACATTTATCTGAGGCTGAACATAAGAAATTAAATAAATCATGGGCCTCACAGGTATTTTATTCCTCACACAAATCAGGTCGCAGATGGGGCGTAGCCATTTTGATACACAGATCACTACAATTCTGCCTTGACTCCTCATTCCAAGACAAAGAGGGGCGTTATGTATTGATTAATGGCTCTATAAACGGAACCCAGGTGTCCATGCTTAACGTGTATGCCCCAAATGATAACAGCCCACAATTTATGAAAACGATATTCGACTTGGTTCTTGAGAAGGCGCAAGGCATATTGCTGATTGGAGGAGACTTCAACTGTGTACTGAACCCATTACTAGATAAAAGTATGAATTCAAACGTCTACCCAACAACTATGAGTAGGGCACTAAAATATCGCTGTGAAGAGTTTGGCTTCCTTGATGTCTGGAGATACAAACACCCAGGGGATCGAGATTATCAAATCAAATCAAATTTTATTTGTATAGCCCAAATTCACAAAACACATTTTGCCTCAGAGGGCTTTACAATCTGTACAGGGAGTGACACCCTCTGTCCTTAGACCCTCGGTTCGAGATTATACGTTTTACTCTCACCCTCACTCCACATACTCCAGGATTGATTATTTTTTTATGCCTATTAATGAATCATTTAGACTATTAGACTGTCAAATTCACAATATAACCCTGTCTGATCATGCACCTGTGTCGGTGGTTTGGGACGTGGGAGGGGCGGTCGCCTCGCGTAGATGGAAACTAAATACCTCCCTGCTAGGGATTCCAGCATTTCAAACATCTTTAAGAGATGAGTTCACCTCTTATCTTGAATCTAATGACAAAGAAGACATTTCCCCAATCATACTGTGGGATGCAGCCAAGGCTGTGTTACGGGGAAAAATAATCCAGTTGGCCTCAGCTGTCAAAAAGGTTAGGATAGTTAAACGTATGGAACTGGAAAAAAAGATTGATGATCTAGAAAAACAGCATAAAGAAAACATGTCAGCTGAAAATCTACGCAAGTTGAAAATGGCTAAACAAGAACTTGATGACCTCTTGATGGAAAAAATCGAAAGAAATTTAACGCCTCATTTCCACCGGGGACGTAACGGCCGCGGAACGGCTGCGCCGCGGTCACTGGAACTGATCGCTGCCACTCTAATCAATGAAACCATCCCCACCGGGCGCGCCGCGGAACGTCTCAGCAGCGTCTCTCCGCGCTGCAGCGCTATCATTCTGTAGCACTTGTATTTTTGACAGAGCCGTTGCTGAATCGCGTCAAGTTCAACAGAACAGATTGCACCAGGCAGGAAATCCGACACAGAATCAACGTAATACACTTCCGCCCCCTTTCAAAATAAAACACAATACGCAGTTCATGTAGCCTATCACAACTTCACATCAACATTACGCCATGACCGGTGGCACCAGGTCAGCAGTCAATCGATCAAAGGGTCTCAACATGGATGACGACAGAGTAATTGTTAACACACAATAATTTATGACACAACAGATCCTTTTTATAATCTCCTCCACGTCAGAGAAGCAAAGTAAGCTGTTTGTTGTTGTTGTTTCCACAGTTTATCACGGGATCTCGCGGTTTCGCGTATGTTCAGGATTATTGCGTGATCTCGCGTGAATATGGCTAGCTCGCAAGGGAGCGCTACGCTGCCGTTACGCACCCGGTGGGGATTGACGCCGGGCAGAGGACGGAGCCATTCCGCGGCGCAGCCGTTTCGTGGCGCTTACGTCCCCGGTGGAAATGAGGCGTAAGGTTCCTAAAACAAAAATACTATGAGCATGGGAGTAGAGCTAGCCACCTACTGGCTTCTCAATTAAGGAAACAATACAGTCTTACAACAGTTCAAAAAATCAAAAGTGGTAAACCAGACAAACCATTTTTATTCAAACCAAATGAAATTGCAGAGACCTTTGCAGGGTTTTACAAAGACCTGTACTTGGACAAAGATGAAGAACGTGACCCAGATAAAATCGACAATTACCTTAACTCTATCAAACTACCGACAATTGACCCTACCAGAGTCCATTGACAGACCAATAACTAGAGAGGGAATTGAGAAGGCAATTAAAAATTTGAAGAACAACAAGAGTCCTGGATCTGACGGGTTAACTAATGAATTTTATAAGAACTTTATTGATATCATCAGCCCGATCCTAGAGAGAGCATATTCCTACGCCCTTGAGAAAGGAGAACTGCCGAAAGTTTGGAAGGAGGCAATCATATCAGTAATACTGAAAGAACATAAAGATCCCACAGACTGTGCCTCCTACAGGCCAGTTGCACTTTTAAATACTGACTGTAAATTGCTGACCTCCATATTAGCTAAACGAGTCGAAACGGTCATTACAACTTTAATACATCCTGACCAGACAGGCTTTATAGCCGGGTGACATCTATCAGATAATGTCCGCAGACTTCTTAATGTTATTGAGCAAAGTCACAATTATCCAGCCCCCTGTATGGCGTTAGCAGTTGACGCGGAAAAAGCATTTGACTGCATGTCGTGGCCATTTTTACTGAAAACCTTAGATAAATTTGGATTTGGGCCTAATTTTATCAGATGGATTCAACTACTTTATACTGCCCCTCAGAGCATGGTCAGAGAAAATGGACATATTTCCCAGCCTTTCGCTCTGGGTAGAGGGACACGCCAGGGGTGTCCGCTTTCACCGCTCCTTTTTGCATTAAGTATCGAACCACTGGCACAGGTGATATGAGACGATGCAACGATCAAGGGGATAGAAATTGGCAATGAAACTCATAAAATCTCGCTTTACGCAGATGATGTCCTTGTATACGTGTCAGACCCCCTAAACTCAATTCCATATCTGATGGGCTGCTTTGCTAAATTTGGATCCCTCTCAGGTTATAAAGTCAATGTCAATAAAACAGAAGCCTTGGCCCTGAATTCACTTACTACACACCAGATCAGAGCAGCATTCTCATTTAAGTGGCCAAAGGAAGGTATTTCTTACTTGGGGACTACTATTACACAAAATCTAGATAAGTTGTATAAGGCAAACTACAATAAACTGATGGACAAAATATCTGCTGATCTCACCAGATGGGCTGTGCTGCCCCTTTCTATCTTGGGTAGAATAGAAAGTATTAGAATGAATGTGCTACCTAGGCTGTTATTTCTTTTTCAAACATTACCCCTCTCACCACCAAAAAGTATGTTCACAATATTAGACCGTCTTATCTCAAGATTTATCTGGCAAGGGAGGCGCCCACGTGTAAGATACAAAACTCTGCAGTTATCTAAACAGCTCGGAGGATGGGGGCTTCCTCACCTTAGATATTACTGGTTGGCCTGTCAGCTAAGGGCCCTGAGAGTTTGGATTTTGGATGAGAGAGATACTAGATGGCTGGATATTGAAAAGTCGCTCTGTGCTCTGATGCCTTTATCACATGTTCCATTTACTGAAAATAAAGCCCTTGAAGAGACCCTGGGTAGATGGTCAAAAGCCACTATGGCAGCATGGAGAGAGGTACAGAGGACTTTCGGCCTCCCTAGTAATGTATCGGCCCTGTCAAGTATTGCTCATTTAAAAGGGTTTATGCCGTTAAAACTGGACGGGGGATATAAAAAATGGAGACATCTGAACGTTTTGTCCATCAGCTTATTAGGGAACAGGAATTAAAAACATTTGAACAGTTAGGTGATGAATTCAGTCTGCCAAGATCAGATTTTTATAGGTATCTTCAGGTAAGAAGCTATCTGTCTAAACACCCAGACTGGACTATCATTAAGAAATCAGATTCACTGATTGAGCAGTACTTGACAAGGATCCAAAAAAGGGAGCATACTGGGAGGCCAATATCTAGTATATATCGCGCACTGTCTAGTATGAAACGAGAAAACACTCTGCATATTAAACAAAAATGGGAAGCAGAACTTGAACTAGAGATAGGCATGAAGGTCTGGGAGAGTATTTCTTCAGAAGTGCATAAAGTCACTTGTGCAGACCTATGGAGAGAGTTCCAGTGGAAAATAGTTCACAGATTTTTTAGAACCCTGCTAATTCTTTCCAAAATAGATCCCAGTCAAACAGGTGCATGCTGGAGGAATTGTGGAGATGAGTCTGCGAACCACACACATGTATTTTGGAAGTGTCCAATTTTGGACAACTTTTGGAGAGAGATATTTAACTCACTGGACAAAATATTTGCTTTTCAGTTGACTAGGAACCCACTGCTGGCCATCCTTGGGGCACTCCCTGAAACAGAGATGACTAGGAAAAAGACATATCTACTGCATATACTACTTACGGCCAGGAAAGCAATAACCTTAAACTGGCTTAAAAAAGATTCCCCGACAATTGATACATGACAGTCAGTAGTCAAGAGAATTTTCATTATGGAAAAGATAACTTTTATGTTGAGACTCCAAAGCACACAATTTGTGGACAGATGGCTGGAAATGGTGGGTGAGGAATGGGGCTAGGTGAGGTTGGAATACTGTTAAAGTCTATCAACCTGAGTACCAGTGCCAAAAATTGTGATAGTTGTTTCTTTTTCGTTGTTATTGCTGTCCTTGTTTATTGATCTAGCAGAATGTTTATATTAACAAAAAATAAATAAAAAAATGTAACAACTGTAACATATTTTTCTGTGGCGGTGTTCAATAAAAATAAAGTTGAAAAAAATAAATAAATGGATGCTTCCATATGCTGGCTAGGAGGGGGTTGGGGTTGTAGCTCCTATTAGCAATCAAGTTGGAGTATTAAGAATACCATGTGTCTTTAACTGCAGACTGAAAGGCCAACATGAAGTTTGTTTTTCATCATTTTCACTCAGCTCTCCTACACTGCCTCATTAAATTCCTTGTATGGTTATTAAGTCAGGGGAGGGTACTCTCATCAATTTGAGCTTCACCGTGAATCATTCAAGGTGGTTTGTTGATCCTGTTACCAGAGCTCACACTCAGCAGAGAAGGCAAAGTTAACATACAAATCAAGCTTAGTGGAAACTAATATCTTGCAGTTTTAGAATGGACTGACTAACTTGGAAAAAGGCAAAACAATGGACCTCAAGTTACTGAGGGACATTCAGGTCGTGTTTCCCTGGTAGAACCCCGAGAGCTTGCTGGCCTCAGAGATGAAGAACATCGGTGTCTCAAGATAGCCCCTGTTCATGCCGCTCATATCATTACATATGAGTCACAGACTGAGTAGGATTTTTTTTTTTTTTGAAAGATAAATCCCTGGTGATCTATAAAAAAACCCAGATGTTCATTTAACAACACTTCACACTTATTTCCAGGATCTCTTATGTCCATCTGGATCAATGTTCCATCTGCTCCTTGATAAAAAAATGATTTTTAACCCTTCTCTCAAGTTGTAATTCTGTTTACTAATGAAAACAAAGATGGTAGCATATCTCTGTTCTTGTTTTGAATGACACAATAAAAACACAAAGGCATTATGATATGATATGCTATGGTGTAATATTTCAGTAGAGACTTATCTGAACAAGAAAGATGAGAACTGTGAAAAGAAAGAGTGAATGTATGTGAATGTCTACCTGATTAAACTTAAGCTGCATATGATGATGGAAAGTCATTAACTGGCAAATATAACTCAAAATAAAACGTTTTGAATTTTAATTCATACCATGAAGGAGATGGAATGTTATTTTCTATCCAAATTCTTAGAAGATGTCTAGAGACTCATTGAGAGTTCTTCTGGCATTTTCACAGATCTGGGATTATTTTTCAGAAGAATGGATACTTATTGTGACTCCAATGTAATGGTAATCAGAGGCTGACTAAAATAAACTGATATTTAGTGAAGAGTATCATTAACCGTGATAACCTCCAGGGCAATTGCTATTTACTGACACTCCCCCACAGACACAAACACACTGTAGAGCCTCTCACAGAGCCAGTGGCTCAACTACAACACACGTACCCATCATTGACAATAAAACTGATACTTTGGAGTCTTCTTCCATGCAGCATGATGTTCATTTAGTGAATTATGGTTAAGAGAGCATTTTATGTGATATAATTTTAAAATGGTAATTTACCACACACATTCAAACTCTATTTTTTTTTTTTTTTTTGTTTCCTCAAAGGAAATTACTACATTCTGACTAACACTTTAATGAGTATGACAGTGCACTGTATGATTGTGACACATGCTGCTTTATAGGAGTGAAAAAGAAAAACAGCATTCAGAAGCTGTTGGTCACCTCATCTTGTTTTGGATGGACAGATATGTCAAATCCAGCCTTTATTCTCTAGACCACATAGGGACAGACTTCATAGGTGTGTGGTGGGGCAGAGTGTGTAAGTGTGAGTGAGTGTCTATATTTTCAGTCGCTATATTTGGTAACAGATAGATTCAATATGCAGCTAACAATGCTATTCTCATGTAGTAGTGTGGTGTGTTTCTTGACTGAGGGAGAGTTTGATAGTGGATTTGTGTTAGTGTCTAAATGAGGCAGTTGAACAGGCAGGAAGCAGGGGAAGAGTGCTGTTTTCAATTATCATGCCAGTCTGAAAGTCATATTCAGGTGGGAGGACTTTACAAGCAGCTACAATACACACAAAATGAATGAGAGGCGAGGGCGAGGGACACACACTGCCTGTATGTCAGAGAGAGCAGCAGAGAGCAGAGAGAGAGAGAGAGAGAGAGAGAGAGAGAGAGAGAAAGAGAGAGAGAGAGAGAACCTTTGTGATGTGATAAATCTTATAGTCTGAAAACCTGGATGATGTGTGTGTGTGTGTCTGTGTGTGTGTGTGTGTGTGTGTGTGTGTGTGTACTTGGTCTATGTGAACCCTTCCAAAGGGCATGTGAGGACACACACCAGCGAGCTGTCAGCAGATCTATTTTATGTTATTTTGTTCATTCTCTCCAATCATGACACACATGGTTACGCACTGACCCATCAGCATATTTCAGTGGTAGCACCAGCGGAAGCTGAGTAAAAGATTAAAATGTAGTAAAAGAAAGAAATGTGGTAGTGCAGAGTCTTGCTGACACACTTTGCTTATAAGCATGGATAAACTCCTCTTGTGCTTTATTTGCCTAATATGTGCAAAAACTCCCAACTCAGTTGAACCTGTGTTATCTAAATTAGAGCACAAACACATAAAAGTGTAGATATGTAACCGATTAGTTTCTAGCGTTGTCTGCGTTGTGTTTTGATGAAGAGGCCCAGACCAGGATATCTTTGGAGGCGATCTCCGTTTATTCTGACAAAAGGTGTAAATAACAACAAAATCCTCCAGTCAATCGTTATCAACTTGAGCTCTTCTCCCAAGGAGTACAACAGCAAAAGGACGCATTCAATACATTAAAACACAGAAAACATACCTGACAAAAGGTGTAAATAACAACAAAATCCTCCGGTCAATCGTTATCAACTTGAGCTCTTCTCCCAAGGAGTACAACAGCAAAAGGACGCATTCAATACATTAAAACACAGAAAACATACCTGACAAAAGGTGTAAATAACAACAAAATCCTCCGGTCAATCGTTATCAACTTGAGCTCTTCTCCCAAGGAGTACAACAGCAAAAGGACGCATTCAATACATTAAAACACAGAAAACATACCTGACAAAAGGTGTAAATAACAACAAAATCCTCCGGTCAATAGTTATCAACTTGAGCTCCTACACAAATTAAATAACACAGAAATATGTTAGCATACTACACAATAAGTTTAAGCTAGCAAGTAAACTTATAAGTGTAGTTTAACAGAGGCTAAAACACGGAAATTTCTGTGACCACAGTGTCGCTTACCTCTCCCAAGGAGTACAACAGCAAAAGGGGAGAGGCAAAAGCGTGAAACACATTTATAGGAGGGACCCACGAAAGTGAACGCCGGGGTACAGAAACTGAGTCTCAAACGTTCCACATATTGACTCAGGAGGCCAGACATGTCAGGTTATAACTATTAAAACAGATTTTGTGTAATTATAGTACTACACATTACTGTTGTATATTTGACTCTGTTACACATATTACTGCTGTATAATTGACTCTGTTATAGATACAACCAAAACCCAAGCCGCCAAAATAGCAACCAGCAACACATTCTAGCTCCTCCTGGGGGATCCTGAGTCGTCCCCAGGTCAGATGATATGCGGGGCTATGTTCTGGATCTGCCGCAGGATCTTCTTCCCCACAATTGTCCAGTACAACTGCTGATGCTGCACCAATCCTCCGGTCAATTTTCCACTCATGAACAAGACCCTGAAATACTTAAACTCCTTAGTTTTGGCAGCACCTTACTCCCAACCCAGGGAGCAATCTACCATTTTTCGTGGCCCAGGACAGGCCCTAGCGTGAGTTAAAGGTTATGATCTGATGAAGCCAACAGAACTAAGTCATATGCAAATAGTAAAGACACAATTCTGAGGTTCCCAAACCAAAACTGACACTTTTCTTACCCTGGCTGTGTCTTGAGATACCATCCATGAATGTCACAAACAGAATCGAGACAAGACAACCTAGACAGAATCCAACACCCACTGAAAATGTATATGACTTTGTGCTGAGAACATGGACACAGCTCTTACTTTGGTTGTACAAGGACCGGATAGCCTCGTACAAACAGCTACTCCGGTACCCCATATTCCCTCAATACTACGCACAGGATTACCTGGGGGACATGTAGTATTTGTAGGCCTTTTCAAAGTCCAGAAAACACATGTAGACTGGATGGTCAGACTAAATCTGCATTGCTCCTCTCGAATCTAGTCCACAGGTACTCTTTACTTCCACCATGCAACATTGGAAACACCCCTCCGCCCCTGCCTTTGCCTGCTGCCAGGCTTGCAAAACATCTGACCCCTATGCCTATTCCTGCAAGTGGTAGGCCCACAGGGTGGTGACTCTATGCAGTTCTTTTGGGCTGTGCCTGGCAGAGCCCTGGCCAAGCCTTTGTAGACCATACCGGGGACTATTGTCCTGGATCAAAAGAACAGGACACACAAACCCCACCAATACATTAAGGTAACAATTCTTTGGGGGTATAAGACCTATTAAAGATTGTTATTATTAATGAATTAATATGATTATTAACATATTGAACTGTGTAATGACAGACCCACCACCACAACCTCCATGACATTATTTTCTGTCGCCCAACATAAGCAGTACTTCCTGAATTGGGACTGGACTAGAATCAATGCTGAATCACTGAATATGAATGCTATTCCGAGATTACTGGGCTAGTTTGGGGCGGGTCGTCCCCTAATCAGATTATCGGCAGTTCGATCCCTGGCTCCTCCAGTCTGCATGTCGAAGTGTCTTTGGGCAAAATACTGAACCCAAATTGCTCCCATGGCTGCGCCATCTGTGTATGTGTATGAACGGTTAGCTCCTAAAACTGATGAGCTGTTGGCACCTTGCATGGCAGCTAGTGCCATCAGTGTATGAATGTGTGTGAATGGGTGAATGAGATATGTAGTGTAAAAGAGCTTTGAGTGGTCAGAAGACTAGAAAGGCCTATATAAGTACAGCCCACAAGTCTAGAGCTAAAATCCTGGTCAACAGTCATGGTTTTGTAGAAGAAATCATCAGCTTAAAATATTTAAAGCAGCTAGAATTGATATTTTCATAACAACAGACAGGGACCGCTCAAAGAATTTGCTGGAATCACTAGAATTTGCAGTGCAGTAAAATCTCCCAAGTGTACAAAGTTAAAGCCACAAAAAAGGCCCAGTTAAGCTTTGCTATAGTCACCCAGTGTTCATTACGGTCAAGTTCCTTCGATCTGGTTGCAGATATAATCTGCAAAGATGCAGGACCAATAGATTTTTTGTCCTTTTGATATAATATGTAAAATGTTTTTTTGTGTGAATTTTGTGTGTTGATTAGTGTTTTGATTGTGTTACTGCTGCTGTGTAACAAATTTCCCCTCGGTGATAAACATTACCTTGACCTTGACCCCTTTGTAGTGAGTAATATTATTAGCATTGTTTTCAGTCACAGCAGGCAGCACTTTTCAGTGAAAACACTCTAAAACCCTGCTGTATACTACCTGCTTAGCACCAAAACACAGGCAGACACAATAAGAGACTGGCCGGAAAACAGCATTAAGCATTTGCAATGTAATTCATTTATCTATTTATTTATCACATTTGGACTTATTTTTGTTACCAAGCATCTTATTGTGTTGCTTTAGAACAACATCAAAGTAGAACAAGAAAGCCATTCTGTCACTTCACAAACAAACAGTGTCTGTGCTGAAATGTCAGTGTGATGTAAGCTAGGTAGGAGGTGAACCCTGCATGTCATTATTTTATGTGCAGTGGTTGCACTCATAGATGACAAGTTTTCATGAAACATTTGAAGGTTCATGATATTTATTTCTAAGAGTAGTCCTGGAGAAGCTGATCATGTTTCCAGATACCAGATCCACTGATGTGTAAATGTATATTTTAAAGTTTACTGCTGCAACAAACTACTGTTCCCAGCTGCTTAAATAAATAAAAGCATTACACTCTAAGCCAAACAGGTCCATACAGTGTTCAAAGCATATTGCCTTTTCATAAAACAGAACTCTGGGATTGAGAGGAGACCTTGGAGGGGTTTCTGGGTACTTTGCTGTTCAGAGGAAGAGGCAAAATGAGCTTTTTATTCCAACTTTGGCACAGTCTCTCAACGTGGGGCTTAAAAGAGGCAGTATGGAGGTTGTGCTTCTCAGTGTGCTTTTCACGTTTTCTCAGGCACATCCAGAATAAAAGTCCCACGGTGCTTTTGTTGCTGATGGTTGCACAACTTTAGCAGGACTACCCAGTGTTTTTTTTTCATTGACCTGCACAGCTGAACTGTTAACTCCTAGATGGCATAGATACATTAGAGAAGTTTTCTTCAGTGAATTAAAAGTCTTCATTCATGGCTCTGAATAAAAGACCCAATGACGTGAAGCAAAACAAATTCATTCAATTCATCGAGAGCTACTCCATTTTAACTTGCACCGCATCAAATGACTTGACATATTTTCAGCATTGCCTCGTGATGAACCCTTAAGTTGTTTTTCTTTGCATGTTTTGTCCTCTAACCAAAACTGTTTACAGTATGTACATGTTGTACATGTGTTGTTTGCATGTTACATTCTAATAACTTTAACATGCCCACTACATCCTCAACAAATCTTAATCTTGCTTTGCTGTTGACTGTCACCCATCATTATCTTGCTATTGGTAGTCAGTCCTTACTGTATTTACTTGCATGCGTGTCTTTTATATTAACCTTACTTTTAAAGTGCAAGAGTGATTTCTATATTTCAAGTACTGTATGTGCAGCTGTCTACTTTTGCCTCTAAACATTTAAATTAATGACAAAGTAATGTAGCATTATGTTTTCTTATTCACTACATATTTCTATTCATTACAAAATTCCCAATTTCACTGTTGTATGTCTTGAATAGTGTTTCTAGTACTTGACAAAGTGCTTTAATGGTGTCATACAAGTTTTTCCTGTTATTTCTTTGTATTCTTATAGATGACTTCACTTCATAATTTTAATATTCTCTTAATATATTCTATTTAGGATGACTTTGCAACTTTTCCAGTGAAAGAAAAAAGCTTTATGCTAATTCTGGTGCATTTACAATGATATTTAATAATTCATACTTTTATTTATGTGCATACAACACAAAGTTATAAAAATAGCATTGCATACTATTACCTCATAACATTGTTATGTGCATGAGGGGCAGGATTTGTGATCATTCTCTGGGTTTATGGGATGTGAGACATCTTATACTAAGAGGCTATGACTGTTCATCAGAAAGTAACTAATAATTCAAACACACACACACACACACACACACACACACACACACACGTACACACACCTACGCATACACACACACACACACACACACACACACACACACACACACACAGACAGTCACAGACACACACACACCAATGGTACAGCCTTTGGGAACAATTTGGGATTTAGTACCTTGCCCAAGGACACTTTAACATGCAGACTGGAGGAGCTGGGGGATTAAACCAAAATTCTTCCAATTAATTTCAGTCTTTCAGTCTACAGTGGGAGACAAATGAACCAATCAACATTGCCATCCCTTCAGTCATGCTAATAAAAGTATTACTTAGTGCAGCTTGTCACAGGTTGCATTTGTCTGTGGGCAGTTCAGTGGAATTGCCCTGAAGAGGTAAAACTACCCAGTATCACTCCTCAGGGGTCCAGACCACCTATATGGGAATCTACACCATGCAGACATGTTTCCCAAAAGATGAATCACTTTTTACTGGGAGTATCATTTTTTCATAATAATAACAACATCCAACTTTTTGTCAGTTCATTTTAAATGTTTATATTGCTGAGAACACAATAGAGCAGCTACTCATGTTGGTAGCATTTCTAGGCTGTGATCAATGACTATACCACAATACTATACTATATTAATATACTTATCAGGGAAAGCAGAAGGTGACAGGCCACAATAAGAGGACACATGACATTCAAAGTTTCATTGTGGAAGGGAGAAATTTTGTAAACAATCTTAAAATGTAAAAGGTATACATACAGGGATATGGTCTGAGAAAGACAGTTCATTGGCATGGTGATATGAAAGTTTGATTTACTTGCAATTACCCTTTATTACCATCAGTCAGAGGGATACATAGTTTTGTCATGTGGCAGAGCAGCATATGCATGTTGGGCAGACTGTCACAATCAGCGTTCAAGCAGTAAGAAAACAGTCCAATTCAGATTGTAGAGGTTGTTGGGCAGAAGTGTAGAACAACAATGTATGCTCAGGTAGTTATACTGAGTAGAATCAACAGTATGACATCCATTTGTTAATTCTGATATGCTAGATGTATTACTTAAAATGCTACATGTAGATATGCAGCAGATATGTTATTTAAGTTTTAAGGATTTTTATGCATGAAAAGACTGCCATGTAAAAGGAGCAGTATACTGTGTCCGAGTCTTTCAAGTCCCATGAGAGTAGAAGATAACAGAGGTAGACTGATATCATCACCACATCTGTCAGGCTTGTGTCTGGCGCCTGCACCACTTGACTATCTTGATGACCCAGTGTGCATTGTAATCAGACAGCGCAGTTCTTTAGATATTGAACAAATGCATCATTCTCCAATAGGTTTAATCAGGTTCTAGTTTCTTTCCAGTATCAGTTCCCAGAATGCACCAAAGACAACCGTCCTCATTTTCTATTCATCAGGCCTGCATGAGCCTTGATCTGGTCTAATCTTGTCCCGTTTCCTTTGAACCTTAACATTATGCTCTTTCTTTCATCTCAAAGGAAAATACTCTAGTCATGATCACACAAGAGAGGAACTTACACACAGAATACTGTGTGCTCTCTGACTGGCTGACACAAAGAGCAGTAGTACTTCCTCTGAAGCATGTTCAATATTCATAATGTATAGATGCAGATACAATTAATTACATTATATAATACACAATACATTTGATTTATTAATGATTAACAATGGCAAATGAGGTATTCAATAGTGATAGCTATACACTACTCTTCTTGTTCGCCCTTTACACCTCTGATTTCAAGTCCAAGACTAAAGAGATGGTGTTGGACTTCCGAAAGACTAGGCCCAGTGTGTAACTGTGCTCCACTGAGAGCGACCTACAAACACCTGAGGCTACAACTGAATGATAAAATGGACTAGTCAGCAAACACTGATGCTCTTGACAGAAAGGGGCAGAAGAAGAAGCTGGGGTGCTTGAACATCTGTCTATAAATAATATGAGTGTAGAGTTTTTGTCTTTTAGGTCTTGTGAGAACAATCACTCCATTTTCCCAGGGAGCTAAATGGTGAGGGGATGGCTGTTTTTATCCAATTAACTGGTTTGGTTTTGGAAAGAGTCTGGGTTAAGGCTAAAACAAGGTTTTAACCCACTAATGTGATTTTTTGAAAGGGTTGGGGATACTGCCAAGCTGTGTGAGACACTGCTATCATTCAAGACAGGCAGAACGCCCCTCCATTGCACAGAATGGTGACATCAATCAGGATCAGACTGTGAACAAAATGTAGACTGGACCTGTGAGCCACTGTGACTTATTTGTACTGCTATGCTTAATGTTCTTTAAAAATTAAACATAATATTGCTGGGTGTGTATTGTGTTTAAAAGTCCCTGTCTGGATGTTGCCATTGTTTGCAATGCACTATAATCAATGGTCTACTGTAGCAGGACAGTAAAGTACTGATGCATGTCTACGCCCCTAGGCAGAATTGAGTTGCAATGATTTGTCCAATTTTAGAGATTACCGTATTTCCTCAAATTGTGGTCATGGTCTTTATTTTCCAGGCTTTATTTAAAACAGGCTTATATTAGAGACAGACCTTTATGTCTCTGTCACTCTCTATATATGTTTTATTTTTAATTCTGTGACTGGCAAATTATGGTACGTTCATATATGTAGCTACTGCTACATACATTGATACTGCCAGACATTAACACACATACACTTTAGATGACTACTTCAGAACAACAAATCGTTAAAAAAAACAGCGTGATTATGTTGAATTTATTAACTTAAAGTGATGGAAATGTACATTATACATTATATAACAGGCACCAGGGGTTTGTCCATCCTTGTTCTTGTCTCTCGTCCTGTATCTGGGGTCAGCTTTCATTTGTTCATGTCATCCACACCCCGGCCATTATTTGAGACCCAAAGAGTTATTTGACAACCGGCTTTTATTTTAGAAAATATGGTAATTGCATTCCTGGTCAGCAAAGTTGCATTCCCTAATTTCAATGTGGCCACTCATAAATGCCTATATGAAATGGAAAAATTGGTAGTGGTAATTTAATCACTGTATCATACAACCATGTAAACACAAGCACTGATGACTGCCAAAAAAGTGAACATTGTTGCATTTGAAACTATGGTAGTAACTTCTCAACCATTGTCTGTCATGGAACATTTTCTCATGCTGTTTCTGTGGGCCTGCTGATGGGTAGTGTGATGCCCAATCTTACATTCTTGGAGGCTTTTAGAGCTTTTGATGAAACAGTAGGGGAGAGAGGCTGGCGGTCTGGGCTGAGTTGTTGGGGAAGGTAATTAGTGCAGAAATCCCACAGAAATATCTCTCATTAAACTCCAGTCAGACCGCCATCCCAGCTTCCATCTGGAGGCCTTTCCCTCACTTTCTTTTATTGACAAATGTTGGCGCTTTTATGACCACCAGAAAGCCATCTGGCTATATTGATTCAAACATACATTTAAAAAAAAGAAAGCCTGTTGAGATTCACAGTGTTGAGCCCCAGGAAATATACAATATTTGAACAGTAGTTCAGCAAAGGTATCCAAATAACTAATAACTAATTAAAGTTAGTTTTTTTTATGTTTTATGCAAGTCTGGTGAACTAAAGGTTTTAGTATTACAGAACTAAAAACAACGTTGAAACTGCACAAAACCTGCATCACTGCACAAAACAAGCGAGTGACCTTTTGTAAATTTCTTTCTTTGAGTGTAGTGGAATTGAAGTGGAATGAAATTTCGACTTAGCAAAATATCACAGCAGGTTAGCTAATGTAGCAAGCAAAGAAACAGAAACAGAATGGATTGTGATTCTTATTCTTATTCAAGTATTGCAATTTGATATTTCCATTTATTGAATTTTTTGTGGAAATGGAAAAAACCATGGAAAAAAAACTATATCATGACTCATATTTGCTCATATCACCTCACATCATTCAGTTTTTCTGAGTTTCACACACACACTTTTACAGGTCTCTGAAGGATGGAACACAATTCTTCCAAAACATATTCCCTCATTTGCTGTTATTTAATAATGGTGGTGGAGAGCACTGTCTAACACCCCGCATCAGTCAAAATGTCTTATAGTTCAATTGGGTTGAGATGTGGTGACTAAAACATGATTCAGTCATTTTCATGATCATCAAACCATTTAGTGAGCCCTCTTCTCCACGGATGGAGGCATTCTGGAAAAGACCTCGCATCAGAACAGAAAGGTTCCATCACAGGATGAAGCTGATCACTCAGAACAACCTTGTTTTGATTTTCAGAGATCCCTCCCTCTAAAATGACAAGTGGACCCAAACCATGCCACAGTATAACAAAGCAAGCAGATCCCTTCACTGTAGCATTCAGCATTCACGCCTGTAACGTTCTCTTGATGTACAACACACGTGTGTCTAGAATCTGGTGAAGGATGACTCATCTGACCATATCACATTTTTCCACGTTTCTCTAGACCAGTGATGATAGGTGTTACGACCAGCGTAGGGATGGAAGGAAGTAACATAAAAACCAGGTGTTACGGTTTAAAACAAAAGTATTTATTAAACTGAAAATTCAAATTGTTTCTAACAACAGGAGGTGAGGCAAAAGGGAACAAAGGGCGAGCGAGTGCTGTTTAAAAGAACAAATAAATATAACAAAAAGAGAACTCTACAAAGAGCCTATCTAAGTTGAAACCAAACAAGAAACAAAAACATCACTATCTAACTTACTTATCCAAAACAAAAAAACACATCAAAACAGCACCCCTGACTAATGGGTCTAAAAATACTGTGTACGTGTAATCTGTATCAGTGCTGTCAACTAACCTAATCTCTTGCCCAATCCCAAACAAAAAGAACCTCCACAATTCATAAACAAGTTTTGCAATCATAAGTTCTCCCAAACGAGGCAAGCTCGAAAACACAATGAAAAAAAGCCGCCTCAGTTTAAATAATCAGGATGCTGCTGATAGGGCCCTCTGATTGGCGGTACGTGGAGGATGCTGCGCCAATCCCAGCCCTACACATCCCGGTGCTGTGTTGCCGATGTGATCCCGCCTCTGACACTTGGGGGCCAATCAGACGCTGGCGGCCACCTCTGTCCTACATAGGGGAACACACCACAAGAAACACACACACATAGCCTGCACTAAAAACAGGCCAAGCAAACTGATTGTCTCAATTTACATCAAAGAACAACACGATCTAATCCCACCACCTCTTCTTCAAGTAGGCCTGTTTACCACTATTGGCTTAATCGTTGTATAACAACTGTTAATTTAATACTGGAAATACAAAACGATTTTCTCGCACAGCTAAACAGTTTTCTTACACAGCTCTCAGTCTCGTGTTTTCTTTGAGAACTATACATTTTTAAATCGCTAAGTCTAACAGAAACACCTGTTGACCAGCAACTGGAACTGTTGGTCTTTGTAAATAGTATTATAAAGAATACGGCCTAGACCTGCTCTGTATGAAAAGTGTCATGAGATAACTTTTATTATATGGCGCTATATAAATAAAATTGAATTGAATTGAACCTGTGTCCAACCCACATTCCCTCAGTTTCTATTTATCTATTTTATATATTGTCTCTTTGCCTTGTTCTGTTATTTTACTTAATAATTTCCTTTTTCTTTTTCTATACTAATTTTCTATGTACTATTCCATCAACCTGCCCGGGGACTACAGGTGGAAAATAGCAATCTGCTAGAACCTGGCACAATGCATGTTCTCTTGTTGTACAAGATTAATGTCTCATTGTGCGCTGTCCCTGTCTTGAAATAAATAAAATTACAAAAAAAAAAAAGTGACCCATTCAGATCGACTGCTAGCACAAGTTTAATCCATGTCACTGTGTCAGTCTGAAAGGAGTATGATTGGGTTTGCATTCTTAAGTCAGTGGCTCTTCCATCTATTCTCCCTCCCATCCATTTATCTTCAGTCTTTTGGTTTTCATTCTGCCTGAGCAGAGATGCTCCGATCATTATTCAGTTACTGGAATCCCTGGATGATGTCCAAAAAGGGGCCGCAAGAACACAACTATGATCCCAACACCCCCAACACCCCTCCCTCCCTGGGCTGGCATCAGCCTTCCATACCATGAAAGACTCACAAAAACTAATTCCTGCTGTTGGCGGCCTCTTTGTTTTCAGCATCATCTAACTTTTTCACAGGTGACTGAGTGACCCCTGCCTGAAGATTAACTAATTTCTTTAACAACTTTGAGCTGCATGTCACATTTACTACTGCTCTGCCTTCAGACATGACTGGAAAGCTGGAACTGAGTTCATATATACTTTGTGTGTGCGTGCCTGTGTTGTCATGTGGCTTCTATGGGCCACAATCCGCTGAACTCATTTGTTTTCAAAGGGCAGGTAGACATTCTGTAATAAGACTGAATAATTCAGGATGCACTTTTAATGATCAGAGGAGAGTTGCTCATTTCATCAGTCCATATACATCTAGTAGAGGGCCCTAAAAGATGGTGTCACAACCTGGCTCTTTGGGCCATGGCAAAACCAGAGTTGCACTGTTTTTAGGAGGTTAACATGTTTATTTAAAATAAAGCAACGGAAAATAGAACAAACGTTATAAATGGGATGTGGACATCAATATTATCAGTGGTGTAGGATGTGCATGTGTGTAAAATGTAGTGAATGTGTGTTGTCAAGAGCATTTAACTAAAAGGAAAAAGAACGGTTAACTCTGCGGCTGCCACACCACTCCATAGGCGTCTACTGGAGAGAGAGAGAATGAATCAATCGTGGGCCTTTATAATCTCAGGGCACCGGTCCCAGGTGCCCCAATCACAAGCCCACAGACCGAAATCCCACCGGAAGGCCGCTGCCTCAACAGCAGGGGTCGCCACAATGGGTTGCAGTGATAGGAAGTGACCTAGGGAGAGGAAAGAATTTGTGAGAGCTTACAACCATGTTTCCAAAAAAGTTGGCACACTATAAAGATAGAGACTAAACCAGATATTTAATTGAAAACAGCACACAGACTTTAAATGTTGAACCTGAAATTGGATTGTTTCTGGAAAATGATAAGCTCATTTCAAATTTGGTCCAAGCAGCATGTTTAAAAAAAAGTTGGGACAGGGTCATGTTTACCACTGTGTTCATCACCTCGTCTTTTAACCCTCTGTAAAACTGAGTTTTCCCATTCCTGCTTGATATAGGATTTCAGCTGCTGCACATATCAAGGTCTCCTTTGTCATATTTGATGTTTCATAATGTGCCAAATATTTTCAATAGGTGACAAGTCTGGACTGCAGACAGGCCAGTTTATGACTCTTCTACTATGGAGCCATGCTCTACTTGGCAACATATGTTGCTCCAAAACCTGTATACTGTATATATCTATACAGTATATGAAAAGCACTTCAAAAGTTACTAATCCAAGTTTTAACCAAGTTATTAAAATGAATGAATGAGTGAGCTGCAGGCTAGTCAGGCACAAAGCAGACCTAGTTATGTTCTGGTGATGTTAACAACTTACTGCATTGTACAGTGTGTGTGTGTCAATGTGTGTGTGTGTGTGTGTGTTTAATAGTGTACCAATTCAATGTAGTCTGTACAAGTTGGGTTGTTAATCACAAGTAGAATGTCAGCATGCTAATCATCATTAACCAGTTAGCGCATTCTAGTGACACTGTAGCTCTGCGTGGTAGTCCACAGTACAGTGCATTGTTAGTCTGTTAGGAGTTGTTAGCTAGATCCAGAAGCTAAAACTAACTCAGTAATAGGCTTTTGTCTTATCTGGGATCCTCAGATCCTAAATGAGGACACTGCCTAGCACTATGTATTCCTTTCCTTAAGTTTTTGTTATTATATGATTATATTACTTGTTAACTGTTAAACATTTCACTATAAATGTTATGATTATATGTGACAAACTTGCAGGTGAAGCAGCTATTTGTTTTAGGTCATTAGCTTACAAGCATGGACTGCATTGTTTTATTTTTGGTTAAAGGGCAGTGTTTTTTTTTTTTTTTTTTTTTTTTTTTTCAGTTGCAGTGTGTGAGAGTGGTGAGCTGGTGAAAGGTTATTTTCCAAGCAGTTCTAACAGGCTCCTATTAAAGTAATGGAATGGTAAATGGACTTGTATTTATAAAGCACTTTTCTGGTCCACCAACCACTCAAAGCACTTCTACAACGCTTGTCACATTCACCCATTCACACACGATGCCAAATGCTCATCGGGAATGATACAGAGCAGTCCACAGTGCTCACGAAAATTCTAAGCTCATCCATACACACACTCACACACTGCCACAAGGAGCAATTTGGGGTTCGGTATCTTGCCCAAGGACATTGGACTGGACTAGAGAAGACAGGAATAAAACAAGTGACCCCATGATTAATACTGTAAGAGTATGGTCTAGACCTGCTCTGTATGAAAAGTGGCATGAGATAACTTTTGTTATGATATGGTGCTATATAAATAAAATTAAATTGAATTGAATTGCTCTATCACCACAGCTAAAGGTGGGGTGAGTCCCAACTCTGCACCTAGATGGTCAAATACCAAGGCTTTGAGAGTCTCATTCCCAGCACAACTAACAAAACTAAGATGGAGACCATGGTGACAATTAACAATTCAGTAAGGACAGATCCATTCAAAGTCTATAATAATATTTATGAGGGGAACATAAAGAGTTTGGCGATTAGACTCCATCACTGTGAAACATCTTCACTGAGCATGGGTCTATATGAAGATAAGAGATGGGACTAAATCATCTGGAGTACTTGCACTAGTGGTGGAGTAAAAACAGCAGGTTGTTGATAGAAACGTTTAGTTCAGTTTCCCAGGACATCCTGTAGGTCATGATGGTGATGGGGGGGCGGGGGGGGTAAATCTTACTCCTGTTATCTTTTAATTATTTTCTCTGATTCCACACTTGACTTGTTGACAAGGAGTTTCCAGCCAGACGTTTTACTCTTATCCCATCCATTTGTGATTCAAATGCCACCTCATCTACCTAACACATCTCACTCCAGCCTCTTGGCCAGTTTGTTGAGTGAGCTAAATATTTTGTACAAGGTCTGTGGTGAGGTCCTATAAACAGTCTACCTGTTTGTAGGACCTTACAGGCTGTTTATGAACTGTGGAGGCCACCAGGACCACAGGAATAACTTAAAATGTTACATCATCTGATATGACATCAGTTACCACCTTAGTCATTGGAATATTATAATATAAGCATATTAATACTTTATAGGACTCTAAATTATTCACTTCTATTCAATTCATGTTAAGTTAGCATAGAATGAGTTTAGTTCTGTTTATTGTGGGCTCAGGACTTTGTTGTATATTTTGTAAATTGTATCTTTACAAAATATGCAGGGTGGCTGTGGCTTGGAGGTGGAGCGGGTCGTCCGCTAGTCGGTTCGATCCCCAGCTCCTTCAGTCTGCATGTCGAAGTGTCCTTGGGCAAGATACTGAACCCCAAATTGCTCCTGAAGGCTGTGCCATCGGTGTGTGAATGTGTGTGAATGGTTAGCTCAATGTAGTCTGTACAAGTTGGGTTGTTAATCACAAGAATTAGAATTAGAATGTTAACATGCTAATGTTGGAACCTTACATGGCAGCTAATGCCATCAGTGTATGAATGTGTATGAATGGGTGAATGAGATATGTAGTGTAAAAGCGCTTTGAGTGATCGGAAGACTAGAAAGGAGATATATAAGTGCAGTCCATTTATCTTTGATTTTTGGGTGAATAAAACCTGCTTTTGTCTGCAAAGTTTGGTCCCTCACATAAACACATGTTGCATGTTGAAATGACTGATGCTTTTGTTTTTCTTGGGAAGACAGTGTCAATAAATGGTGTAATGAGTGTTCCTGGTAGAACTACAGGAATGACTGTAAGTAGATGGGATGTCAAAAGTGAAATCTTTGTACTATCCACTCCAACTTTCTTTCTCAGAGGTTTTTTAGTGCTGTAACAGTAACACACTACATCCAGCTTCGCTTCCAACTACGTTCACACAACCACACAAGGTTGTTTAAAATGGCTGATCAGTGGTTGAACAAATGTCTGATAGTGAGTTTTGTGGCTTTCTTTTTTTTAATAAAGACAGTTTTCCCAAAGTGCTTGGTTAAAGGCACAAACAAAAATGTAAATTATTTCCAGTATTACTTTGTCCTGTAACCGTATATCATAAAATGAAACAATATCAAGTCAGGGCCAAACTTGAGCATGGAAATTCTTTTCTAAGCAATGACCAACAAATCCTACAGACATGCTGTTTCAAATATGAAGACTGGAAAAATGGCAAGATGCTGACTGGTTGGGATCATGATTGGTCAAATCAATGCAATGTAATAGCTTCCAAAAATACCTGATTTTATGGACTGAGCAGATTTCTGTAGTCTGCCTGTCTACACAGTAATTGCACAAGAAAGAAAGAAAGAAAGAAGGAAAGAATCACATGATTCAGACAGCATGTGACTAAACTGGCTATTATGTCATTTAAGTTTTATTTTAATGCTCACAGAAAGACAACTGTGTGACTATTGTTTAAATGTGTAAGAAAAGTGTCATGTGAAGTTTCAAGATGCACACACACACACACAGATGGTAGTGTTTTGGATCTGTAATAAATTTTAGATTTTTAGCTGGATATAATCAACATGATGGAGATGAAGATGTGGTTGTGCATCATGTCTTCATCTGGTTTACAATGCAAGATTCCAATCAATCCCAGGGTTGTAGGCTCAATCCACAGCTCCTCCTGTCCTGTGTCCAAGAGTCTTTCTGCATGACACTAACCACTAGTTGGTCTCAATGGGCCGGCCACTCCTTGCATGGCAAGACTGCGTGTCTGAAAGTTGTAATAGGTGAATGAGCAGCCCTGTCTCTGAGAAATGAAGTTATTATACACGTAACTTGAAGCAGCAATTAAGTTTTGAAACCTAGTGAATTATGTTTTCTCTAAATAGAATGAGGAAATGTTGTTAACAAATGTACCTGGCAAGTCCCATAAATATATCAGTAAAATGTTCACTGCCAACATATTTCATTTGTTGACCACCATAGTAGGCAATTTAACAATACACTGTCCACTTTACTAAGTACAGCATGACTTCACCTTTTTTATGGTTATGTTTATGTTAGAGAAAAATCATGGTCTGCTGTAACAGAGAAAAGTAAAGACATATGATATTTATTAACATTTAACCAAAATCACAATCTTTTCCTAACTATAACCTAAGTGATTTTGTTACCTACACCAAGAGTGTATCAAATGTTCATGTTGCTGAAATTAAAACTCCTGAACATCCTGAACATATGTTCTTTTCAGGAGGGGAAACTCTGCACAGTTAGAGACATGGTAGGCTCAGCATGATGCTAATTACACCCGAGGACTTCTTTGCTGTGGCTTGAGAATAAATCTGGAACAAATTAAACCATCAAATGACACGTACCAATTACAAAGTTACAAAGTAAAAATCTGTTCACATGGTCAATACCAATGAGCTGGGTATTTTAAATGATGCCAGTTCAACTCAATCACAGACTGTTTTAATTGATAGCATGTTTATGCTTTATGCGTGTGCATGTGTGAGTCAGCGTGTGTCTGTGAGGGTTGTTCTGGCCTCTTTAAATGAGGTCATTGTGACACTTAACTCCCATGTTAGATGACTGAAGGAGTTAATTTGAGAGTAAGTGGGGAAGGATAAGGGACAGGAGGACGGAAGGTGGGAGGTGGTGGGTGGGTTTCTGCCAAAACTTTTTTATTTTGCAAAGAAACATTTGTGGTGCTGGAAACTGTTTTTAAAAGAAAACCGTTTATATATATTTATATATATTTTATATATAAATATATATATATATATATATATATAAAAAACCTGCTGACAAAAAAGAGGAGATGAAATGCTTTTCAGTGCAGCATTTAAGCAAGTTAAAGTTACCAATGACAACAACAGGGTTTTTGTCACCATGAGAAAAAAAATGAATGCAATGCTTTATGAAAGGGAACCAATGTGGCCATATAAAACAGAATATCACAAACCTGAAGAGACATATTGGGCTTTGTCACAAAGAAACTAGGGTAGGTTAACACAATGCTAGGTCCTATTTTTTTTTTTTTTTTTTTTTTTTTACATTACATTAAGCCAAGTAGTGAGGTGGTGGTGTTACATTATGTAGGCTGTGTTGTGGATCATTCAACCTGTGTTTTTTTTTTTTTTTTTTTTTGTCATGGTTTTGTTCATATGACAAGTCATGGTCATCATGGTCATGGTCATAAAGGTAGAGCTTGTTGTCCATAAATCAGATGATTGGCAGTTCTAATGGTGTAGATGATAGGTCAAAAAGAGGAAAAAACATTTTTTTAGATTTAGTGTAGTGTATTTTGTGTATGAATGGTTAGCTCCTAAAACTAATGAGCAGTTGGCACCTTGCATGGCAGTCAATGCCCCTTGCCAATTACCATATCTGATCTACTGACCACTCAAAATGCTTTTTTAATACTTTCACATTCACACATACATTCATGTATGCACACATGTAATTTGCATCTGATTTACAACGTATCATCTTCCAAATATAATTAGAGAGAATTAGAGTGGGCACATTTCACATTCATGAAAGTTTTGTACTTCCTTTAGGTTTGCTAAATTGCTAAATAAAATCAATTATATAAAAAATTGAAATAATTAGTTTTTATTATTTTTCTTTTTATTATTCATTAAAACCTGTTTATTTTGGGACCCTAGCAATTCAACAAAGAAGCACACTAGAGAGGACAATGGAAAGGAACAATGCCCACAAGTGTGAAATATCTATCTGGAAATATGGTTTTAGAAGAAAATGTTCAAAAGTGCACGCTCAAAAATGTTATTAGTAAATATTATTGAAATTAGATTAGATTGATCGATTGATCATTTACTTTTTAGACATGTGTGGTAGTTTTATTTTCTTTTATTTTTCTTTATTTACATGTTGAGAACGAAAGCAAAGTGTTAAAATGAAATGTCATGAAAAGGGTAATTTTGAGTGTGTGTGTGTGTAGTGTTGTGCAGTACAGTATAGTATAGTATAGTGTAGTATACTGTAGTATACTGTAGTGTAGTATAGTATAGTATAGTATAGTGTAGTGTAGTGTAGTATAGTACAGTGTAGTATAGTGTACTAGGTTGCCAGAGTGGGTGCCCAGGTCAGGTCTGAGCTGGTAGCTTGGGTATGCCAGTGGGCCTGACAGGCTGCCTCCAGGTTCTCTCTAATAGGTGCTAATTGCATTCCATCATTGCTGGTCAGTAGCCAGAGGGAATGTGGCTGTTATTATGGTGGAGCCCCGGAGCCCTGAGCCATCAGCAAATTCTTTTGGACCCAGTCAAAACACTCCTCCTACAACCACAAAGGTGTGAGGCGCGCTGCTCAGAGCCCCAAGGCAAGGCTTTCAGATCTGTGTATGAGTATAGATGGTTTGTGTGTGCAGGAAGATCCTAAATAATATGTATATATATGTATATATGTATCCTAAATATATGTGACATGCATATATTTGACATGTTTTGAGAAATAAAAACAGCCATATAAAAACAACACTACATATAGCGAGGTTTCTCAATATCTCGCGTGTTGAAGGCGTGTTCCAGCCAGCTCTGTGGAGTTCTCCAGCACTTCTTCAACCGGAGTCTACACCTTCAGAGAGTGCTAGTGTTCTGGAAAACATCCTGCCTGGTCCCAGTGCCCAAAAAAGGACGTCCTGCTGCCCTGGACTGCAGGCCGGTTGCACTGACCTCTCGCATCATGAAGGTCACGGAGAGACTGGTCCTGGCATGCCTCAGACCTCAGCCTGCCCATCACAAGACCCCCTGCAGTTCACATATCAGCCCCATGTCGGGGTTGATGATGCAATCATCTACCTGCTGCAGAAGGCTTACTCCTCCCTGGACAGACCAACACCTCAGTCCGGATCATGTTCTTCGACTTCTCCAGCTCCTTCAACACCATCCAGCCCAGACTGCTGAAGGCCAAACTGGAGAACACGCAGGTGGGTGCTCCCCTCGTCACTTGGGTCGATGACTATCTGATGGCAGACCACAGTTTGTGAGATTACAAAACTGTGTGTCTAACCGTCTGATCAGTAACATCGGGCCCCCCAGGGAACTGTACTGTCTCCCTTCCTCTTCACCACCTACACTGCTGACTTTAAGTACTGCACTAAGTCGTGTCATCTGCAGAAATTCTCTGATGACACGGCCATTTTGGGGTGTGTTGAGGGCTGGAGGGAGGCTGAATACAGGGACCTGATCGACCGCTTTGTGAAGTGGTGTGGGGAGACCCACCTGCAGCTGAACGTGGCGAAGACAAAGGAGATGGTGGTGGACAGGAGGAACAAGCCCCTGCCCTCTCCTGTCAGCATTGGTGGGACGGATGTGGAGATGGTACCAGCATACAGGTGTCACACTGGACAATAAACTGGACTGGTCCACCAACACATAGACCATCTACAAGAATGGCCTGAGCCGGCTTTACTTCCTGAGGAGGCCCAGGTCCTTTAACGTCTGCAACAAGATGCTGCAAGTGTTCTATCAGTCTGTGGTGGTGAGCACCATCTTCTTTGCTGCGGTGTCTGGGGAGCCGGCATCAAGACAAAGGACGCCAACAGACTGAACAAGCTGATCTGGAAAGCAGAGTCTGTTGTTGGCTCTTGTCACCCTGGAGGAGGTGGTGGAGGACAGGATGCTGGCAAAACTGTTGTCAATCATGGACAATCCCTCTCACCCCCTCCACAAAACACTGGACAAATTAAAGAGCAGCTTTAGCAACAGACTCATTCAACCCTGCTGCTCTACGGAATGATACAGAAAATCGTTCCTCCCTACTGCAATAAGACTTTATAACTCATCTGCCTCTGTCAGAGCCACTATCACAGAACTGGACTAAATCACCACTTTTGCACTCTGAACCTCAACACTCTAAAACTGGAACATATACTTCATATCATATGTGATATGTGCTAATAAAACCCATATTGATATTACATATCATATTTATACAATATTCTTATCTTTTTGCACATTCTATTTACATATTTATATTCATAGTATATTATTTATAGTATGTATACCTTGCATAGTCACATATTTATTATGTATATATTATACATATACGATGCATCATATCATACCTGTGTATATATACATATATTTATACATGTGTGCATATTATATATTGCAGTTATGTATGTATGCACACCTTGCACAGGCTAAATATATGACACATTTCTATGTGTATCTTTATAGATATATTATTGTTGTTGTTATTGTTATCATATACTGTTATTATTATTATATACTGTATTACCATTATTATTATTATATGCTGTTGTTAACATTTACATTACCATCATCTTGCCACTGCACCTTATCTACCTATTTATCTTGTGTTTTTTAAGTGTCCTTGTCCCATTCTGTGTTTTTATTTTTTTAAATTTTTTTCTACCTCAGTATTTTTTTCTATTGTATTTTTATTGTATTCAAATATACCGGACTGCTATCTATCTATCTATCTATCTATCTATCTATCTATCTATCTATCTATCTATCTATCTATCTATCTATCTATCTAAAACCATTGTGATTAAATTTGAATTCTTATTAACAATATTAGAAACAATCTGTGTTGTTTTTGAATTGAAAATGTTTTATAAATAAGACTGTTTTAATAACCTTTTAATATACAATGAAATAGCATTTCATACTGAAGCAGATGACAATATTACAAAAACAAAACCAAAGAAACTGTCATCAATATTACTTAAATTACATATATTAATTCACCATTAAGGGACATTCTGAGCATGTTTTAACTATTACATCTCCATACCTCTAAAACTAAACACAGCAATGGTACGGACATTCATTAATGAGAACCTTTAAACTATCCAAACTATAAATGGAACAATGCAGTTTGCCTGTTTATTGGTAATAAGATCATTTTGAAATCAGACATTAGATTTATGAAGTGATTCTACTCCTGCTCTTTATAAGATCCCAAACCTTTAAGCCCCTTATTCCACAACTTTACATATCATTTACCCAGTACTTGCATGTATGTATTTGTACGTACTGTACTGGTACAGCATCAACACAAAAAATGACACTGTAACTTCGGAGTATTTTAGTTGTACGTTGCTTGCTGTAATCTGTAATCAACATTCCTGTGATTTAGGCATTGGTTTGAGTGAATCACAGAGCAGAGAGAACAGTATGACAATAGAGAGAGGAGAGGCACGGAAGGGCAGGATCTTGTGCAAAAACACAGACCAGTCTGATTAGTGTGTCTCGGGTTAGATTTTCCACCATCCAGCCAAGTGGTCATTTTGTGAGCCCTGCCCACTGAAGACAGTGAAGAAAGACCATCGCACACACAGTATGGACAAAGAATGATGCTTGGATCCAGTGAAATATTAGCAGTGTTAATATTATTTCACAACTGATCTATGGTCAGTGGGATACTTGGAGGGCCTATCATTTTATGTGTGTGTGTGTGTGTGATGAAGTTATAGCGGAGAGGTGGGCTGAGCCCGCATTCAGTGTCCCCCTGTGAAAACAGTGAAGGGAAGCTGGCTGTGTTGGTTCACGTCACCATCAGTGTCTTTCTTTCTCTGTACTCCCACAAGGTCAATGTATGCCAACGACCAGAGAGGAAGAAAATTAACTCTCTTATCCTTCCTGTCTTTCCTCAGCTCATTTATCTGCTTCCCAGTATTGTTACAGCAGATGAGTAACACACACACACACACACACACACACACACACGGCAAATGTGAGTGTTTTATTTAAAGGTTACATGACTACGGTTATTTATTCGAAGTGATGCTGGGTGACTCTTGAACTGCTCTGATGTCATATCCTGTTTGCCAGACAGGAGCTGAATTCTGAATATTCACTTTTTATTTTAACAACTGCAATAGGTTTATGAAAACATGACAGAGCACTGTGAAAGAATATGATATGATAAATTAACGCAATATTTGGGATATTTACTTTAATATGAATTGCTTCCCATTCAGGGTTCTTACATCTTTCTAAACATCAAATTCAATGACTTTCCAGGACCAACCAGGGCGGCTGCGGCTCAGAGGTAGAACAGGTCGTCCACTAATTAAGTGTCCTTGTGCAAGATACTGAACCCCAAATTGCTCCCGAAGGCTGTGCCATCGGTGTGTGAATGTGTATGAATGGTTAGCTCCTAAAAACTGATGAACAGTTGGCACCTTGCATGGCAGCAAATGCCATCAGTGTATGAATGTGTGTGAATGGGTGAATGAGATATGTAGTGTAAAATAGCTTTGAGTGGTCAGAAGACTAGAAAGGAGATATATAAGTACAGTCCATTTACCATTTACCAATTCTGTCATATTCAGGGACATAACACAGCAGGGTCATTACTGTTATAATACTGAAAATATTTATTATGAAAACTGACTGTCTCACAGAAAATTAATTTAAAAAGAAAGAGAGGATTGGAAGTTCTGCTCAAATTGATGTTCACTAAACAAAGAGAGTCTACAACAAATCTGAGATCAACTCAGTTTATAAGTCAATCCTTCAGGGCTCATTAGCCAGATTAATAAAAGCAAATTTTGATTTGTGCATGAGGGAGGACAGAATATGAAGTGCAACACATAAAGCAGAAAAAACAAAACAACAACAACAACAACAACAAAAAACAAACAGTAGTTGTAAAGCAGAGTTGTACAACTACATTTGAGCCAGTAATGCAGATTCAGATTCAGACTTGTTATGATCAAAGTTGCTTTCACTTCTGGCAATCTAAATCCCCTGAGCACAACTACTTGACCATTCATTCATTCATATAGACAAGCCAGAGAGGCAGCTCCTTCAGGCCTGAGGCGGCATCATGTCATGACAAGTGTAAATCCTCTATTCCCCTTGGCCAAGCTTCAATAAACCTTTCAGTCTTTCTATATAGAAAATGAAAAATATACTGGACAATGGTGGTTGCTGTGGTGTTCATTGCTACCTTAAAACACCCTAGCAAAACTTCACCACACCGCAGCAACTGCCTAACGACCATCCAAAACACTGCTGCAACACCCTTGCAATCATCCACCTTGGAAACTGAGAAGTACAAGAACACAACATATCTATTCTTTCCTCTTGTCTTGGAGGCATCAGCATGAACAGTAATTAATAATTAAACCTCAGCTAGCCAACTTGAGAAACATATTTCTGCATATTTAATTTATTACGGTAAAGTTAAACAATGCACAGCAGTAAAATAACTTACTTAAATAACTATCCCACTGGTTTATTGAACTTACCATGACAGTTGATCTCTGGCTCACTCCAGACCAGGGACCAGGGTGGAGAGTAAAGAGACACAATGGCGTTGTGAAAAGAAAGTTTATGATCACCCTGCGGTCGAAAAAGAGAGAGAGAAACGGAGACAGAGAACATGACCACATTATATTTCTATTTACATTTTACACTGCTTGCCAAGTCTTTTGGTTTGTACCAGCTGTATAGTAAATGCATATCCAACTGCATACTTTATGCTTGTATGCTTCATTGTTTAGCCTAAATGTTCAGTTATGGTGGGCTGTGGATTTGCACTTACATGCATTTTGAATGAATTTCAGTTTTATCATTTTTCTTTTATTTCTTTCTATCTCACGGTTCAAAACACACACACAAGTCTGAGGCCAGAAAACTGGATGTGTTCACTCCAGAGAAGTATCTTGGGGTATTATGGAACATGAGCTCTACAGGTACATTGGTTTGGTCTCAGCAGTAATGCAGATGCTTTACCATTGTGTGTCATGGTGAGTGTGAAGGGGAAGCTCTTGATGTGGATTCCAGCCCTTATCTGTGGTTATGACCTTTGGATAGCAACTAAAAGAATGAAATCACTGGCTCAAGTCAAAATGAGTTTCCTTGACAGAATATTTGCCTCACTTTGGGGAGAAAAGTACAATAATGACGTGAAAGGCAATACTTTAAAAACGTAAATCCATCAATGTGAAATAATAATATAATAATAAAAATAAATAATAATAATAATAATAATAATAATACTCAAAAGCCAAATGAAAGTGCTATCTAACTGTAATCTAAATGGTAAATGGACTATACACCCATCCTCATCTAAAAATGAATACGGTAAGTAAATAAAGCAACAGGCACCAGCAACTTTTTAGGAAGGCCAACAAACAACACACACACACACACACACACACACACACACACACACACACACACACACACACACACACAGCATGTATACTTTATTATGTAGGTTTATTTTCTAAGTGTGTGATGTAATCAAAATAAATTAAATTAAATAAAAAGTTTAACTTGGTCACAACCCACCTAGTCCTAGGCCTGTCAGGCTGTCCACCCAGCAATATTTTATGTAACTCTACTCACATTACTTTATTAATTGCGCTTTCTAAAGAGCATTTGCAGAATATAATCCATGACAATTAAAAAGGCATCATAACAAATATTTCTGCACACAGCTACAAGTTAGTCAGTAGGTCAGACCTAGGGTCAGTAGTTTTTATCAAAAGGTTCTTCAAAGTATCAAACATGCCACATGGTGTGACTTTAGTTCTTGCATTCAGTTCTCCAAAGAAGGTTTGTAAGCATAAAAAGGTTCTCCTGAGCACTCACTATTCAGCAGTGTGGACTGTGAGCCAGACACATGTTGGATGTGTTTCTCCAAAAGTTGATTCTGGTTCAGCTTGTCCGCTGTGGGCCACTCTGTTTTTCTTGGCATACACTGTGACCCACACCTACCATCCCTGCCTAGATGTACTAACTCTGTTCAAATGAATGGGAAAACCCGCATTTTTGCCACAGTGCCTGATTTGGTCTTAATCAGCTCTTAGTCTAGCATGGATCCGAGCCTTCTTACCACATATTCTGCATTAACTCCCATGCTTCCTCAGGCAGTTCAAGCAGGTAACAGCAAAGGGGTTGGGGGTGGTGAATAACAGTCTCTGCTGTTTTCTCATTCTCCTCTACATCCCAGCACCTGCTGATTCAGTGGGGTGCAGCAGCATGGAACCAGAGCTCAGTAGTGACTGCAGTGTTATTCAAGTCAAAGTGAAAGGATTCACCTTACTGTTATTGCTATCTCTCTGAACACTGCTGGGAGGGAGATAACAAAGCTCTCAGGCGGGGCAGATGGCTGTTTCCATCAATAAATAATCTCTGATCTTTGTTGAACTTGGTTGTTTGAGCAGATGTGTCAAGTCAAATAAATAGAAGGGAAAGTCCATTAAATCCAGATCTTCTCTCTGAGGGAGACAGCGGCAACAGATGCTGAACTGCAAAATAGGAAACATGTTTTTTTGTAATGGTTTAAAGGTGTTAACATCAGAGGTAGGAAGTATTTAACTCAAGTACATTTGTTAAGTAGCCGGGTTTTTCCTTTTCCCCACTGCATATTTTCTCAACAATATTTTAGAGGAAATGACTGTACTTTCTGCATTCTAAAGGATAATTCTGTTTTATTTATAACTTCGGTCTTATTTTATTAGTTTTGTTATAATAACATAGAACTTGCCAACGTAATTGCTCAGATCTGGGAGTGAAGTCTTGTCTAGAAACACAACCATTCATAAAAAGACCAACAGTTTATCCAGATTATCTAACACTCCTTCATTGCACAGGAAAGCTGTGTGCAGACATAAGTACAGGATGTCAAAGATAAAGCAGGAAATGGTCTGTAAATTATGATGGATGTTTACAATGAACAGTCTGGGTGATAATTTCACTTTTCTTTTACAAATATGTTTGTTTACAACCTTACAACTGCTTCTGTTTCTTGAACTGTCAGGCTTCTTTTGAATTCAAGTCATAACAGGGGTTATACAGTATTATGACACTTTCTAATACAGCAGGTCTAGATCATACTCATATACATACACTTATACATAATATTAATTACAGAGAACAAAAAATACCACCACGAGCAACACTTGGTGACAATGGCAAAGTAAAACTTTAAGAAAAACTTTAAGCATGCATTCAGACAGGATCAGGGAAACCGGCAACCGGTGGTGGGGGAGTGCGGTGGTGGGGGGGTGAGGGGAGCTGAGGTGGGTTAATGTGGGCGTGTCTATACCTGCTGAATGTAACCGCTGTGAAACAATCAGGAAATAACTTTTTATTTCTCTGATTAATAACAGCTTTATCGAGGCTGGCGCTCGCTCTCTTTCATTGTTACTCTCTCTCTCTCTCTCTCTCTCTCTCTAATCATTGGACACAAATCAAATTAAACTTCTTCGTGTCATTATATTTTACGGCGTAAATTGCGAGTCAGACTCAGATTTAGAAGCTGGTAAGTGAAATAAACAAAGTCAGAACACACACACAGGTAGATTATCAGAGTTTAGTCTGTGAATCCACCTGGATAGTCTCTGCTTCAGAGACATTTCAGGCTGTCTGTGGAGGTTTGACCAATCTGAGTGTCTGATTGGCTTGAGGAGTGTGACGTGGGGCTCCGGTTTCCCAAAAGTTGGATCTGACTCAACTTTTCTCCGGCAACGTTTTTTGCGGCAACCCCTGCATCGTGGGCTGCCGGGGGGGGGGGGACGAATTAAATTGAAATAAATTGAAAAAACGTTACCAGTGTCCGGTTTCCCTGTTCCTGTCTGAACGCGCGCTAAGAGGCAGAATCCACTCATGGCCATGTGCAATGACCTGTTGTCTTCAGAGATGGAGAGAATAAAGGCCAGTTACTTAGATGCTTTTAGCCAGATTTCATGGTCTTTATCAGTGAATAAAGTATACTCACTTGTCATGTAGATGATTTTGTCATGCTGTGTCATGTTCTCATTCTGTGTTAAGAAACGTTTTTTCTTACACCATCAGATGTACAAGAACCTGATGCCACAGAAAACAACCAAGAGTCTCTACCATGCTAGCGTCTCTGTGAGGCTGTTCATAAGCAAAGCTGTGCTGATTTTCTCAGCTGATGTTAAAGTTTTGCAGTCAGTAGGTCACATCCTTTGGGAGACCATGACTGTCTTTACACATTTCTGTTTTAATCCATTCAATAGTTGTCAAAATATTTCAGTGTGGAATAAAGTCATGGACCAATTAATTGACTGACAAACAGACATTATCATCAAGCTGTGCTGCTAGCATGGCTAAAAGAACAATCGTTTTCAGTATGATTGCAAACCACTAAATCCTGTATTAGGCTAATCTTCCTCTGCAATGATGACAAAGCTGGAAGTTGGACTGTTTCAAGTGGAGATAAAAATCTGTGTTGTGTGTAGGACAAACAGAAGCAGATGGCTGTGCTGTGAGCTTGCAGTGAACTGTGGTATGCAGACATTCATAATCAAGTTTAGAAAATGTTTCTAGATCTTACGGAAGGAGCCATGTGGTCACATACAGTATGTATGCACGGAAACGCATGCAAAACCAAACCACATCTCTCAGCCTGGCTTCTTTTATTTTGGTGTCCTGATACTTACTCACACCCATAGACATGATCTTACAAAGTGTGTGTATGTGGTTTTGTGTTTTGCCCGTTTCATGATTGCATAAAAAGAACAGTGACTGCACAATGCTGCAGAAATCAGGCAGGAGCTACAAAAGTAGCGAAAGCTGAACATAGAGAGACTTTTAAAAACAGAAGTTTCTCACACATATCTAGGCATTGAGGACACAAGACTATCATTAGCTGGCCTTGCAGGCGTCCCCTGCAATGCAGGTACAGTGCCTGCCATCCCAGATAGGCATGGTGTTGAAAAAAACATACAGAATGTGGGATGGGATCCTTTATATTTTAACCGGCACATCTTTTGTAGCTTTTACAGCAGTGGTTTAGTTTACAGATCAAATCAAATCATCCACATGACGCTATTCAACCAATTAAATCTGTGCTTTAAATGTTGTGACTCAAGTCAGTGAGTGAGATACATAAAAGGGAGTAGAGATAGAGGCAGATTTTTTTTTTTTTCATACTGGTGGGTTGTTAAATTTACCATATAACAATGCATTGTATTTAATATGCTCATTATAGGTTTTTAAAATCTACATCATCTGCAAAGTAACTAGGAACTGCAAGTAGTATCTTATAAACGTAGTGGAGTAAAAAGTACATAATTTCTCTCTGGGATATAGTGGTGTAGACGTATAAGAAGGAAATGAAAAACTTTTTGTTTTTTAGATCACTACATTATCCCAGCGAGTTCTTAGTAAGTATACAGAGTGTAAGTCAGACTGGAAAGTCTCAGCAGACGTGGGTTAAAAATCACCTCCAGTTTCCTTTGTACTTTGACTGAAACAGATGTGATTAATTTGTCTGAATAGATGTGTTTGAAGCTGAAACTTGTCAGAGGGTGTTGCTGTCAAACAGAAAAAAAAAAAAAAAAACAGTCCAGTGTTGGTAGGTTTCATATCCATCCTGGTATTATTGTCAGTGTTGAGTATGGGATGGAGGAGAGCTTGGGAACCGTTGACAAGCTTTGTTCTCTGCCATTGTTCGTCTTCAGGATGTCCTTCAGGAATGTTTCACAGGAGGTCAGAGGAGCAGCTCTGTATTACTGTCTGGAGGGAAGCCAGCAGGGTACAACTCCTCTGATGTCCCTGGAAGACTAACAACAAAATTAGCTACTTTTGTTCCACCGGGATACAAACTGGTCAAGTCTTTTGTGTGTGTGTGTGTGTGTGTGTGTGTGTGTGTGTTTGTTTGTTGGCCTTCCTAAAAAGTTGCTGGTGCCTGTTGCTTTATTTACTTACCGTATTCATTTTTAGATGAGGATGGGTGTATAGTCCATTTACCATTTAGATTACAGTTAGATAGCACTTTCATTTGGCTTTTGAGTATTATTATTATTATTATTATTATTATTATTATTTATTTTTATTATTATATTATTATTTCACATTGATGGATTTACGTTTTTAAAGTATTGCCTTTCACGTCAGCCTAACATTATTGTACTTTTCTCCCCAAAGTGACGCAAATATTCTGTCAAGGAAACTCATTTTGACTTGAGCCAGTGATTTCATTCTTTTAGTTGCTATCCAAAGGTCATAACCACAGATAAGGGCTGGAATCCACATCAAGAGCTTCCCCTTCACACTCACCATGACACACAATGGTAAAGCATCTGCATTACTGCTGAGACCAAACCAATGTACCTGTAGAGCTCATGTTCCATAATACCCCAAGATACTTCTCTGGAGTGAACACATCCAGTTTTCTGGCCTCAGACTTAGAAGTGCTGACACACTTCACACTCGGCTGCAGGCTGTATATGACACATAGTGCATTATTTCTGTAATAGAGTATCTTTTTTTTTTAAATAAAAAATAAAAATAGAATGATAGATGCAGAAATGGTCATGCTACCCATCTAATTAGTGGATGAACCACTAGCTACTGGAAACTGCATAATGTTTAAATAGTTATGCTATGCTCACTGGGAAATTAAGTTAAATTAGTACCATTATATATAGCAACACTAAGGTGAGGTTGGGTTGTGGTTTTGCCAATCCAGTCTGGTGTTCAAGCTTAACCCACTGAGATTTTGTGATTTCTGGCAAATTAAAAACAGACAGGAAGATGTTAGTCTGCCACACATATAGTGTTAGCCTCACAGCTGAGTAGAACAAGTTTCTAAAGGACTACTAAACAATGACACCATCATTCCCCTTTTCAATATACTGTAACTCTAATATAAATCTGTCCCTGACAACTGCCAAGTCATTCATTATCATATCTGTTTGCTATGTTAGCGAGGTAGCTAGCCAGCTACTAACAAAGCAAGAAGTATCAAGGTGTTTGTCATTTGTCCTGTTAAAGTTTCTGCATAGCACTTTTAATATAAACAAAACACATCCTGTATGCGTTTCAAAAAAGCCCTCTAGGGTTTAATAGGACAGAAAGTCTTCATTTCTTAACAAGGCTTTTATCATGAAAAACTGTCAACATGACAACAGAACTTAACATAATGGAGGTTAATGGAATTTAGTTTGTGCAGCTCACAACATTAAAAAAGACATTTCAAAATATCTCTGCCTGTCAATCTAAGTAGGCCAGGCCAGTTTTACTCTGAATCTTCGCAGCTTCTTCTAACTGTCAAGAAGATGTTGGCAGCTAAAGACAACATGCTACTGGTTCCAACAAAAGAATTTCATATGTGACAGATGTAGTAGTATGCAGTGTGTTTTCCCTTTAAAAAAAAAAAAAAAACTTGTCCCCATTGACTTGTCAAGTCTACCACTCACTGACACTGCAGATGTTGATTCATTTTGTAGCAAAGAGTTTAATTAGAACAATGATTGTTGTATTTTTATAGATATCCTGAGTGGATTAACCTCTCAGACAATAGGCTCCCCCACAGAGTTCAAATTACAACCATAGATAGTTGGAAACATCTGTCCTTAGTGTGGTTTCCCCTGCTCTGTGTTCCTTGGTAATGAAGCCTGTCTACACTGTTATTTGTACTCAGCAATGGTGGGGTAAACTGATGGAGCAAGGCAGGCGCAATTTGATAATTTGTGTGTGTGTGTGTGGGTGTGTGCGTGTTTGTGTGCAAAGGGAGTTGGGAAGGCAATTACATGAAGAAGCAACCCATGACGGCATTTACTGTTCTCATAAGCAAAGCACAAGAGTACTGCATGTGACCATGTGACCCGAATAATGTCAACAGACACGTGTAGGCATGCTTGCTTTGTGAGCACACACACAAACTTCTATCAATGTATGTGTATGCCGTTGTGTATCCAAGCTAGACAGTCTTCTTTCTTGTCTGTCTCTCTTTATTTTCTGTCTGCAGTGAGACAGTGTGATCTGCTCTGTGCTGTATCATCATTCAGCCTCACAGCAATAATTATCTCAGTTCATGGATGTCAGTACAAACATCAAACCCTCTTTTAGTGCCTGGCTGGCTGCTGAGATCACACTGTAAATAATGATATTTCTCATTTGATATCCAGACTCACTAATGTTGTGGCCAAATCTCTATTCTTCAGTCCTAAGTGGTACTTAAATCACTGAGATAATTACTATCATCTTCTGCAGGCTTTATGGTGTATTTAAGAGCTGAGGGTACAATAACACACATTGTGACAAGGCTAAGGTTGTTTTTCACATCAATCCTGAAAGTGATTTCAAAAGTAAAAGTGATCAGATTAATGTCTAATCTGGATTTTGAGTAAATGTTAAAAACTCAAAGCACTCTTTTCCACTTTATTCTTTTTTTCCCCAAGGTCATTTTTGCTTACAAAATTAGGAAGCCTCTGAAAAGACTTGCCATCTGCAGCATAATATCCGCCTCATAATACCTAGCCTGAGCCTTTCTTGCATCTCTGTTGCATCTTCATTAGGAAGAGCTCAAACACAAGAAGGGACAGTGAGTGAGGGAAACAAGAAGCTATCTTAGTGAACTGGGAGATGTCTTCAGTCTTTTCATTTCCAGTTAATTATAACTTCAAACTCTATCACTACATGGACACTTCCTGGTTCCACTTCATGTGCATACAGTTTTCAGTATGATGGCTGCTTATTGGTGACATAGTACTCACTTTCAGTTTCAGCTTGAAATAAAGTTATTTCAATCTCTCTAAGCACTTCACATCTCATCTCAGTTTTTACTTAGGTGACTTTTATTATTATTATTTTTTAAATACAATTTTATGATGAATGATTCATAAAAAAATATTTATTGTACTTTAAAGAGGGACTGCAACAATTTAGCATGTCACTTTTACACACAGTTTAGGTATGAGTGACAGACTGAATAGAGAATGGAATCACGACTTTTCTGTTTCTTTCTTTGTTTGTTCGTATTAAAAATTCAAACCGAAGCTGAAATAACCAGATTTTTCCTGACTTGACAAAGCTCCTTCAGAGCTACAGAAGACATTGTTGTCTGTTTATACCTGTGACCGATAACAAACCATAACTATAACATACACTCAGATTATTGTTAGGCACAACCAAATGAAACTAATATACAGTCCTGCACTAAATCTGACCTTCATTAAGGTTATATCGTTGAGTTTTAGCTGTTTTAGAGGTGTTGATTAACTCATACACTTGTTAGATTAGAAATAAGGGAATTGGAAATAAAAACAATATAAGCCCATTTTGAATAAAGGCCTGCTACCATCTGTAGTTGAGGTAAATAAAGAGTCCAGCCACTATTTGTGGACAAATTGTTAAAGTAAAAGCGTCCAAAAGAATTTGAAATCAAGGCTGGAAGCTGCTGTTTCAAACGCAACTGACAGCCACTGATTTCACTTATGAAACAAAGTATTCACATACATTCATCTTGCAGCAAAGATGGAAATCCAGTACAAACCTCCAATGTACCCGTCATATCAATCATTTTGAGTGTGAGAAGTCAGAAATCATAGAGCAGACATCCAAAAAGCTTCTGAGTATGATCTCCCTCAGCTGCTGCTTCCATACCCAGATGTCGGAGCCCCTCACCATGAAACAGAGAATGGGCTACACGTAGACCTGGACCCCCCCTGCACCTCCTATCACAACAATAATAGGAGGTGTGCACTCCAAACACATGGAACAATGATCTGATGTTTTCATTTCCCTCTGAGCTGCTCTTAAGGATTTTGTACCAACACTGATGTTTTTTTAGGTTCTACACCACCTATATCTATATATAGGGGCGGCTCAGAGGTAGAGCGGGTTGTCCACTAATCAGATGATCTGCGGTTTGATCCCCAGCTCCTCCAGTCTGCATGTCGAAGTGTCCTTGGGCAAGATACTGAACCCCAAATTGCTCCTGAAGGCTGTGCCATCAGTGTGTGAATGTGTATGAATGGTTAGCTCCTCAAACTGATGAGCAGTTGGCACCTTGTATGGCAGCTAATGCCATCAGTGTATGAATGAGATATGTTTGAGTGGTTGGAAGACTAGAAAGTACAGTCCATTTTCCATTTATATCTGACACATCCTCCTCCAAATCACTATCAGCTTCCTCATCGTGGAAGATCTGATCAACAGCCTGTTGAATAGTAAGTCTTTCTGCCATAACCTCTGAATATGTAAGGGTTAATATAATTAATAAGAGCTAAAATTTATAATAACTAACATGATCCACTTGCATTTTGTTTTTCAGAACAGATATTAACTACCTGATACTCTTCTGTAGAACAAGCTCCCTTTTCTGGAGGCAGACACGGTCAACACTTTTAAGAGTAGACTTAAGACTTTCCTTTTTGATAGAGCTTATAGTTAGGGCTGGCTCAGGTCATCCCTTAGTTATGCTGCTATAGGACTAGACTGCCAGGGGACTTCAAATGGTGCACTGAGCTCTTCTCTTCTCTCTCTCTCTCTCACCATCACCATCACCATCTGTAAACATACATGTCTCATTAATGCATGTTAATGCATGTTACTAACTAAACTTCTTCCCCAGAGTTTCTGTGCTCTCTCATCCAGCAGGTTCTCATGGATTGTGGCTGCTGCTGTGGTCCTGCACAATGACATATATTATTATATGATTAATATAATCGCCAAGTGCTTACTCATGGTGGAATTGTTGGGTCTCTGTAAATAATATTATATCTAGACCTGCTCTGTATGTAAAGTGTCATGAGATAACAAATATATGATTTGGTGCTATATAAATAAAATTGAACTGAATTGAATTGAATACTGAAGATACTGATTAGGTATCTTTCCAAGTTTGCTCCCCAAGTTTAGAACTTAACCTGGTGTCTGAAAGTATAGGTTTATGAAGAATCTAAGCTGAAACAATCCAACAATTCATAGCATAAAACAGATCTTACACTAACACAGCCAGTGCACATATTCATATTTAATCTTGACCAAAACAGAGTTAAATAACTGAGCATAGTTTACCCAGCACCTAATAATGATCTAATTCTGTCTGACTGTGATATATGATATAATGAATGTGTTTGTTCATCTGCCTTTGCTGGGGTTCGTAATAAGAAAGAAAAATAATCATCCATTCCAGAGAAATACAAAATGAAAAGATAAAGTCAGCTCTGCTGTGTTTATGTAGATCCTCTAAAATCATTTTTGGCACCCTGAGCTGTGACCTGATGTTGAGACAATAATTAAATATTGTCTTAAAAATGAGAAAAACAATATGTCATCTATGATGTTAGCTTTTAACCTGTTAGCAGCTCTGTAACACCACTGTGGATAACTGAATGAGTGTCCCACTGTTCCCCAGACAAACTGATGTCATAAAAGTTTCATATTTAATCCAAGATTCAATTATCAGTAATTATGCTTACTGTGACTTTTCAGCCAGGGTCATGTTGTAGAGCCTTTTGTAATCCTTTACAGCCACATTTATTTATATCATAGTGTCTGACAGTGCACCCTGTCTTCCTGTATTCCTATGCTTAGTACTGAGTCATGAGGAGTGGCATCTTTGTCAAAAGCAGTGCAGACAAATCTATCTACCATGTCCATACAGCCACTGTACTGATGATATCATTGGCTAGCTTTGCAATGAAGGCTGTCTACTTCCAGAGCCGGATTGGAGCGTGTCCCTGTTGACCCCAGCACATCCTGCAGCGTAGCTCTTATAGGGGAGTTCAATGCCTGACCTCTCACGTCATCACAGCTTCCTGTGTAAGACTTTGTATATTCTGATATGATGAAGATGGCAACATGGAGAGAATTAGGCTGCTTTGTAGCCTTCCTTGAACAGACACTAACAGTGATCCTTACCGAATAAATATTAGTATTATTGTGCTTTAATTTTGTGTCTGTGTCTGGTTTTTCACTCTGGAGAGCCACAGACACTTATCTGTCTTGAGAGTTTTGAGTGCTGTTAGCACATGGGAGTGTTTATTTTAATCTAATCATACATGGTAAAAGGGTTTACCAGCTGCTGGAACAAAGTTAAAGAGCTTATTCTGTCTGTTTCATGTGATTTTCATATTGAAGTATTTGCAGTCACATAAGTCTATTATTTGATAGCAGGACCTGTTTGATTTTGCTAATAACAATAAATGAAAGTTTCTTTCCTTTATTATGACTCACCACAAGCTTTTCCATTATTTGTTAAGTCGATTACGTGTTTATCGGTGTCTTTATGAAGTTGATCCCAGATGATATTGCTTTTGTTCAAACTTTGGACCATCAAAGAAAGGCAGCATGTGGATGTGGCTGTAACATCAGTGTAAATACACAGCAGAAATGGAATGGTAGTCATTCGTCCATTTCCTGTCTCCGTGCCTATGGCTAAATTCTGGCATGGATGACCTCTGTATGTCCACTGGGGATACACTCTCCACAGAATGTTTGTTTTGTTTGTGTGTGTGTGTGTGTGTGTGTGTGTGTGTGTGTGTGTGTGTGTGTGTGTGTGTGCAAGCAGCACTGGCCACCAGCTGTAAAGACACAATGGTGTCCAATTTTTTAGTACTTCTTTTTCCAACATGCATGCATTTTAGACGTATCATATCTGTATCACTATTTAGACTCATGTTCATGTTTATGTTGCAGAAATTGGAGCCTGGAGTAGAATGTATATTTTCCTGTCTTATTTACATTTTGCAAGCATTTATTTTAACACTGAAACATTTAACATGATCTGTATTAAATTATTAGGCTATTTTAACTTTGGAAACAGCAGACTGTGTCAAAATGTATTTACATGATGAAATTTTGTGTTTCAGTCTAGACAGACGTTTGTAGCACTGGTGGTTAAATCTATTGGCTGGAATAGGAGTCTGGGAAAACCAGGAGTTTTGGTGATAAGATCGAGTTAACCTCTCTCTCAATACAGGCTTGTACCACAAAGCAAGATTAGTGGGTGAGCCAATTATCTTTTAGCTCAGGTTTTCTGGTATCACGAAGCCTGATCACTTTTAATCAGTTCAACAGCCAATAACTGTTAAGTGACTAAAACTGAGCCATCATTTAGGATTATGCAGGGTGACAAAGAGCACAGAGTTCCATTTTTATAGATCATTTTATAATTGAATTAATTTCTATTATTCCTGACAGTAATCACGTCATACATTTCAATTCAACAGACCTGCTGACCTTTCTGTAATTCCTACTTGTTTTGCTGTTTTGTTTTGGCCGTTGTTGTTGTGACTAGCATTGACAATAAATGTAGGATTTTACGACTATTCTAAGTACAACTACTGCTACCTCTGGTTCTGCTACTACAATAACTACTCCACATGTTGAGAGATTCTACAGCATAACAACAAAACAACAGAACTCTCTACCCAATGAGGCTGTGCAGAACTAGTTCATCCTAATGACTTCAACTCCCTGTGGCCTGTTCATTCCTGTAATAGGATGGTTCATGTCTACATGTTAGTGTGACATGGCTATGATATCCTTTTACACTCTGATGACAGTATCTGTCTAAATGCCTGCACTGATTATCCGGTCATTCCACTGACGCTCCTCAACAGTCAAAGATGAGCTACAGTGAACTAGCCCAGAGTAACTTACAGTCTGCTTGATGATGGTTCCATGTTCAAATAACACTGCACCATAAACATTTTCTATTGTAGTTTTCTACCTTGTGCAGTCTTAAAGTCTAAAGAGTTCCTCAAAGATACACTTCATGATATTTTAGCTCAAAATTGTTCTCCAATGCTATACCCCAGCTCACTACCATTAGTGAAACAACACAAATGGTTTTTGTGTTTTAAGATATCAACAGTAAGTTTGGGAGGTTTCTGAGTACTTTAGATGAAAAAAAGATGAAGATGAAAAAAAAAACTGTTTGAATAGAATAGTAATGTGAAGAGTGGGCAAACCTAATGGATGTTACATACAGTACATTAAATGGTTAATGGACTGTACTTATATATCTCCTTTCTAGTCTTCCAACCACTCAAAGCTCTTTTACACTACATATCTCATTCACTCATTCACACACATTCATACACTGATGGCATTAGCTGCCATGGTGCCAAATCAGTTTTAGGAGCGAACCATTCACACACATTCACACACCGATGGCGCGTGACAGCTGAAGAGTGACAGGATTGTGGGGAGAGAGAGATAACATGCAGCAAAGGGCCACAGGTCAGATTCGAACCCTTGCCCAAGGACACTTCAACACGCACACTGGAGGAGCTGGGGATCAAACCGCTGATCATCTGATTAGTGGACGACCCACTCTACCTCCTGAGCCATGTGATTGTTTTAATCAGAATGGAATGGTTCCATCGTACTGTACAAATAAATGCTGGTACCTAACCATTGCTAAATGTCGCTTAATGGCAGATCTGGTGACAACAATCATTCTAATTCTGCATCTTGCTTGCTGGAGGAGAGGAGATGCTAAATGAATCCAACCTGATTGTGCAGCACATGCACAAACTGTACAAGCAGATGCAGAAAAAGTAGTCCGTGCATTTGTTACTTATAGGATGGATGACTGAAACTCATTATTCCTCCTTGCATCAGGCTACACCAGTAACTTGCTTAGGAGGCAGTTAATCCAGAAGGAACCAGGACCATATTTCTCCCATTTTGGCTTCTTTGCATTGGCTACATGTAAAATCCAGAATATAATTTAAAATGCTACTCCTTAGCTACAAAGCTCTTCATGGTCAGGCACTATCATATCTTATGAGCTTATAGTACCCCATTACCCCACTAGAGTACTGTGCTCTCAGAATACAGGGTTCTTTGTGGTTTCTACAGTCTCTGAAAGTACAATCAGAGCCAGAAACTTCAGAGACTTGCCACAGCTACTTACCGATGAAACCATATGCTAGTTCGGGTTCAAAAGGCAGACACATCTATCAAATTGAATTGAAAATTATTCTAAACAGTCAGTGTGTGGAAGTTCTTCTAGGGGAAAAAAAAGAGAGAGAGGGGGTCTTCTTTTTGACAGGAAGCAACAATTCAGTTTTTTTATTCATATAGCGCCAAATCATAACAAAACCATACAGAGCAGGTCTAGACTGTGACACCAACAATTCCACCATGAGCAGGCAGTTGGCGACAATGGCGAGGAAAAACTTCCTTTTAACGGGCAGAAACCTCGAGAACTGAGCCCAATGGTGGACACAACAAGCTTATATATACACAAATGTATATTCTGAAAGCAAGAGGTTTATTTGTCATATTAGCCAAAAGAATAAGGTCAGCAAGCACCTGATAACATAATATCATTACATAAACCATGTTAATGCAGGCAGAGTGCTGAGGGATTAGAAAGGAGTAGCCAGTCTGAGCACGCAAGATGTCCTCCCAGCAATTAACTTTGAGACTCACTTATGACAAAGTAAGCAATACTTACTGTGTATTCACCTATGTTTGTGCATGACCATTACATATATGAGTTGTATGATTTCTCCTCCTTTCATTAGACAGAATATGATATAGTATAATCAGGGTGTATGACTACTCACACTCAGACTATTAGCTCAGCAGTATACACTGCATTTAAAAAATGTTTTAGTAAAATGTTTAAAGCTTTGGTAGAGTGTGTTGTTACTTTAAAAATAAACCTTATTTATTAAACCTTGTACGTTTTAAGCTTGATGATACTTTCAGAAATGTTGAAATAACCACAAGGATCAATGTAGTGGACACATGATGTAGAGCTTATTTACTATGTAAACACTATGTCATGTCATGGCCTTCTCTGTCTTTGTGTTTGTGTATTCAGCTGTGTTGCTGAATGGAGGAATTCCATTGGCTCTCCACTGTGCCTTCTCTGTGCTGCAAACATTCCAGAGGTGAGTGGAAGTCATGCACTTCTACATGGCAGGTGTACATTTCTTTATATATACATACAGTATATTTTATTTCTAGTTTAATTGAACCTCTACCACCAATAGATTGCTCAACCAGCTTATAACAACGTATGCTATCCTGACAAAATCTTCTAGTTCATACTTTTCCAAAGGAAGAGGAAATCTGGAGTTTCCATTTCTTGCTATTAAAATGAAGGTGTGGGTATGGGGTGGGTTGTTGTATCCCTACCAATGTTTAGACCAAACCTACGCCCTTGACTGAGAGCATGGAATTATCTCATCCCATTGGCATTTTGGTCTTGTTTGTGAAATAAACTTTTAATTTGGATGAAAATGAGACCACATGACTTGTTAAGTTGACGACTTTTGCTGTTAGGGCACTTTTTGTTATTACAAAAATGCATCAGTGGTTTCTGTCAAAAAGATCTAACAAGTATTATTCAAGTATTTACAAGTAAGACTTTTTATAAAGCAGTGATTAAGAGTTACTGCCAGTGCTCATTTTATCTCTCTACCTCCTCTCTACCCCCACCATCACTGACCAGCTCCCAGCAAACACTTGTAAATTGAACCAGCTTTTGTAGAGTTGTAGTGGTCAGTATTATTCCTCAGGCACAACATCCATCCAGTCAAGTCAGTCAGTTTACTGCTATTGCTACTCGCTGACTCAGTCTTGTTAGGGAGAGTCAAGCCAGGCCACAAACGGAAAGAGCTGCAACTTTCTCATGTAAAACCACTGGATACTGTACTGTGTGTGTGTGTGTGTGTGTGTGTGTGTTTGTACACACATGGTATAGCTTTTTCTGCAGAGTCAGTGCTGTTCTTGAGCATGCAATTGATTGTGCTGTGGCTTTGCCAGCCAAAAGCAGTTAAAAATACCCAGCCCAACAAAATGAGGTGCAATTTGTTTGTTTCTCTTCAAGCCTGTAAAGTGGAACCATGTGAAGAAAAGACTTATATCTCCTGAAGGCTGTTTTCTTTCTTGTCTTCTTTGAAAATAATTGGAAATCTCAATATTCTAGTTACCACATTTCAAACATAATTACAAGCTTTAGGCATTGTTTTCTTGTCTGATGTGGTCCCATGTCTTTTTTTCTCTTGTATAAAAAGGCCAAACAAGCATGAAAAGTTTCTTTTTTCTGTCTTTGTCCTAATTTGTTTCAAAACTGCCCTTTTATTAAAGTACTTTAGGCCAGGAAATGTTGAAGCAAGCTCCAAATTCAAGAGTTTTAGAGAGATTTAATGACTAATAGCAAAAAGAGACATCAAGTTCTTATTTTCTTTTTGCTTTCCTGATTCTGTCTGTTGGAGCATAAAGAAAGTGTGGTCTGAACATAAAATCATTCAAGCCAGCGCATGCTCTTGTTCTGCAGAATAAAGGTGAGAAAAGATAGCCTGTCCTCTGGACTCCAGTGCAGGAAAGATCCTGGCTGCTGTTTGGACAACGCCCTGCAGTCAAAGTGTGGTGAGTTGGCTGAGACGAAGTCCTGCAGTAACTCTGTTGAAAACTATAATCACCAAAAACTGTAATCACAGGCTGAGGTTTGGAGCCTCTTCTCTCTGCTGTCAGCCTCAAAGCATTTTCACTCAAATGTTCAATGGCTGGAGACAAAAGAGTTGGCTGGTGTTTGGGGTGTGGTTCCATTTTCAACATTACAAAGGTACAAACAAAGGTTAAAGTACAGGGTATAATAAAAGTTTGTTTTAATCATATTAAAACAAATAGATAGATAAAATAATGTTTGCAACCTTTCTCATGTGTCAAATGAGGTGAAGTGAAATCTTTTGAGTTGCTTTTCATTAGTGGAATGACCAAAAATAGCTCCTTTCTACCAACCACTCAAAACACTTTTACAACACTTCTTCTCATTCACCCATTCACATAAAGATGTCAGAGGCTGCTATGCAAGGTGCCAACTGCTCACCAAAGCACTTACTGATACTGAACTCCCCCACACACATTATTTTGTAATACTAGTATTAGTATTAGTATTAGTATTAGTAGTATTATCTTAACTAAAGTTCCTTTGAAGCATGGCCAGAAATGGTTTAAGGAACCTTTCTTTTTTTTTATCGTTCTTTGAGGCACCTTTGCATGTAAAGTATCTATGTATCTAAACAAAGCAAAAAATATTATGAATAATTAATATTAATAATTAAATATTAAGGAATTATTACTATTTTATACATGCCTTTTGCATTGACATTTAACTACCTATTTAACTACTGTAGTAATTTAAATTATGGCAAGAACCAACTACAGGGTAATCCTTTTATTCCATTCGTGAACTTCAGCAAATCCAGAAAATATCAAGAACTTTGAATGTATTTTCATGTGCAGTCGCAAAAGCACTCAGAAATCCCCAGAAGCCTCAGAAATCAACAATTAAGAGCAGTTGTTTCAGAGACACATCTCAACATGAACCGTTCAGAGGAGACTGTGTGAAATCGAATTGCTGCAGAGAAACCATTATCACTGGGAAGCATGGTGGAGGATGTTTGATGGTGTTGGGGTGCTTTGCTGGTGACTAAACCAGCATGGCTACAGTAGCAGGTGTTATGATTCTGATTTCATCTATAACATAAAGGGTGATAAAAACAAAGTCTAAAGAAAAACTATTGAAATAGAAAGTATGTCAAAACATTTGACTGTATATTTAAAACAACCTTCTATGTGATTGGAACTAGTTTATAATGCGTTATCCAGTCCATTAGTGGTGTAGAACTCAACATAATTTAGAAAAAATAAAACTTATTATTAATGTGTATAGGTTCAGTTTCTGGTATGTCTATGGCTTATGTCTGGCATGGCAACTCCCCACAAGTGGCCAGCCAGGCAGTGGACTGGGACTGTACTGTTGCCAACCAACTCAAACATTTTCCTGAATACTGATACTCTTTCTATCTTGGTTTAGTGAGAAATCTTAACAGTTTAAATGGTTCGCTGTCATTCACATGGCCTTCTCCCTCTAAAATAGCGCAGCAATCCAAAGGAGGCTGGCAGCAAGTTCTTGAATTGTTGAGACGATAAAATCCAAAATGCTTGTCCTGAAATACAGTTTACCTTTAGGGATTATATTGATGCTGAACTGACAAGACTGTTGACATACTGAATGACGCCATCTTTTGTTTCTAGAGTGATGTGTTTTTATGGACATTAACGTGTTATCACGACTACAGAAACACTGGGTAACTAGGTAACACTAGGTAAATTGATTAGCGTCCGTCACTGATCAGGCTAGTAAATGAGTATGAAGTAAATGGTTGTCCTTGGGTGTACTACAACTTCTTGTCGCAATCTGGTACAAAGTTTGAGAGGGATGACAACCATTAATGTAACATAAATATCTGTAAAATATAGTGATACATTAAAAATCTTATGTTAAAAATCTCAGTGCTGTTATGCTCTATATCAGCACTCGTGGAACAAAACCTTTAGCAGTATAATTGTTTATATAACATAAGATAGACTTTATTGGTCCCACACTGGGGAAATTCACTTGTTACAGTGCCTCACAGTATACAAGGTGGATAGTAAAACACTATATATTAATAGGGGCATCATGGTGGCTCAGCTGGTGGAGTGGGCTCCCCATGTACAAAAGGCTGGGTCCTTCCTATAGTGACCCGGTTCTGACTCCAGCCTGTGGTCTACGGACATTTCCTTTGCTGTGTCGTCCCCCCTCTCTCTCCCTGCTTTCCTGTCTGTCTTCAGCTGTCCACTCTCACAAGTTGAAAGCCGTCCAGAGTTACCAGCAAGTCTGAAGTGAGTTCATTCAGCCATGTCTCTGTGATGCAACACTCTGCATACTTCCTCTGTAGCCTGGTTAGATCCAGCTCTGCATCCTAGTTTCCTTTTCCTCACTTCAGCAGGGATCTCCAGTCTTTCCACAGAGAGTATGCTAGCACTGCCTCGCGCTAACAGCTGTTCTCCTGTGTAAACAAGAATGCTGTGCCTTCATTTGAACTGATGTATCATGAAGTATGACAGAAAAAAGGAAAATCACTGATCTCCATAGTTCAAATCCATGTTTGCACAGAATGGATGAGGACTGGTGTCGAAAAAAAGTACAAAAAAGTACTAAAAACACAAAGCCACTGTAACTGGCAGCCAACTACACAGCGCCATGACAACAACACATTTTTCACTTTATATGTATTATGTATACAGCATGTGAACCAGGCATACTGTGTATCCACACACCAAACTGTGGGAATGTAAAAAGAAGGTGAAGAAACAACAAATACACCAACACAGGTTCACAGGGAAACTTCTGATCCTCTCTAATTTTTGACGTTTGGAGAAGGCGTGTGACATGTTGATGTTTTCTGAAAGCCATGGCAACATGAGGCCATTGTTGAAAGCTATTTGGTCCCTACATACTCATACAGACTTCATAAAGATTTTATATACACAATACTTCTGATCTGAAAAACATAATGTCAACTTGATTACTTGTTTACTAAGCATATAATACTTAACTGTTAACGTACACATCTTGAATAGACTGTGTTTGACTAAATTTAACATTTTGCCTAGTAATTTGCTCGGTTATGTCATGTAACTTGGGAAAGCGTGACTATAGTGAGATAATCTAACTGCTGACTGCTGTAATAAGGCAGGTCGGAACTCAAAACCACCATACATTTTAAATGGTTGGTTGGCATCTGTTAAAACTCAAGGTCCACTTCATCAGCAGATGGGGTTTACTCAGTTTTTATCGTTCTGTAGATGTTTGAACAGTCCATGATTCTGAGCACATCTAGGACTGCTCGCCCATGTCTCCTCGTTCATGTCCACATGATAAGGCTGCAAGCTTTGGAATGAGACATTTTGAAATTGTTTTGTTAACTGCTGTTTCCAAGGTTGAGTAGGGCATTGTATGTGTATATTTCCTCAGCTAGTCTACTTCAGCACTTCCATTTGATGACACTTACTACTGCATATATAGAGAAAATCTATGAATGCAGCTTACACATAAATACATAGGAAATAATAATCGAAGCATGTAGTATATTTTAGTTTTAGTTTTTATACTAAACACATTGCCCTAATAATAATAATAATAATAATAATAATAATAATAATAATAATAATAATAACAATTTTCTTAAGCTGGGTTCTGCTTGAGATGTCTGCCTCTTGCTTGCTCATGGTAGTTGTTGGGTCAATTATATTGTGTATCACAAGTACAATCTAGATCTGCTCTATATATCTTAAAATAACTTCTGTTAAGAATTGAATTGAATTGAACTGAACTGAATTGAATTGAATTGAATTGAACTGAATTGAAGTGAAGTGATTGAATTCATGTGATCCCACATACTGATCCTACAGATCCTGAAGTGAAAGATCCGAATATTTCCTCCACCACCGGAATTGAAATCACGGATAGTCAGAGTTAAAGAGTGTATCCACATCTGGATCAACGCACCATATCCTGTGGCGTGGACTAGTCCAGAATACAATTCAATTCAATTCAATTTAGTTCAATTCAATTTAATTTATATAGCACCATATCATAACAAAATTTCATCTCATGACACTTTTCATGCAGAGCAGGTCTAGACCGTACTCGTTATACACACAGCTACAGTGTTGTCAGCTATTACTGTGAGACCGGAGGCGTAATATTTTATTATTGTAAACTGCCCTTCCTTAAACCACAACCAGTTCTATTTAGCTATGTGATGAGATTATACTATGCGGATAGCAACAGTCTGTAATGTGTAGTACATACTGACAGTAAGATTCTGGGAGCCGGTGGTGGTGCTGTTGCGCCTTGCTGCTGCCCATTTAAAATGTATGAAACCAATGGCTAAAAGCACCTTTAAAGCAGTAGGTTAGATTTCAAGAAGTAATTAGATTACTGCTTGAAGTGTAGATTAGATTAGAACAAATATTTAGGTTAATCATTTTAATGTTTGCCTCAGTTTTTGCCTCATAATCAGCAGTTTAGATAAAATGCTTAAACTGCTGAGACTGTTTAGGATTTGTCCTTTGAACAGGAGACAGAAAGAGAGAGACAGTGGGAGGCACAGAAAGTTTGTGTGTGTGTGCGTGTGTGTGTGTGTGTGTGTGTGTGTGTGTGTGTGTGTGTGTGTGTGTATGTTTCAGGGGGAGGGACACAGTCAACAGCCAAAAACACTTAGCTATAAAAGGGATAATTTCTTTGTTTCTGCTTCATGCCGACTGCACTGCCTGGAAACCCCAAAGAATTTCACAAGGCATTTAAGACCCAGGAACATGATATCTAGAAAACCAAATAAATTGCCTCAGTTCCAAACCATCACTTTTCAAGACTTTCAGTCTCTTTCTAATGACTTCTCCTCTTAACCTTTTCAAAGGATACACATTTCCTTCAGTGAATTTAATCTTTATTGTTATCCTGCACATATTTTGGGGCACTTACTGCTACTATTAGTATAGTGCTACTGTTTCTAGCTGCAGCTGTTTAAGAAGGACACTGTTATTGGACACTGACAGCTGTTACGAGACAGGATATCTTCTTTTACAGCTCATCCCAGGATGGTGTCATTTTTTCTTTAACTTTACTCCTTTCCTTAACCCCACAAAGTTTATAAGAGGCATACTGTAATCTGATGTCACTCTTAGACAATGAATGTCTGGACATATCTGCAGACCATTCTCAATGATGGATTAGGGCTGCAAAGATTCTTTCCAAGGTGTTTTACAAGATGGGACAAGGTGTGGTGTTAATTAGAACTTGTGGCCAGGGTGACAAAAGGTTAAAACAGAGGGGCTGCAATTTGAAACTACTCTACTAAATTTTAGCTAACGATAGACTGATATCTAACCTTTTTTTCTCTGTTGCCAATCAGTTGTGACATTCTCCATGACAACAATCTATTGATTTTCAGAGCATTTTAGCACAGAGACAGCACCAGTGAACGTTACAAATAACCTTCTAATGGCATCAGATGAAGGACTCGTCTCTGTACTTGTCTTGTTAGATCTTAGTGCTGAATTTGACAATGAAATTCCACTACAGAGACTTGAACATCTAATTGGCATGAAAGGAACTGCACCAAGCATGGTGTAAGTCCAATCAATCTTAGCTTGTACATGTTAATGATGAATCCTCCGTGCACACCAAAGTTATTCCATCAGGGTCTGTGCTTGAACCAGTTTCATATACCTTATATGTTTCCTTTAGGCAACGTCATTAGTAATCACTCAGTTAACTTTTATTGTTGTGACAATGATACCCAATTATATTAGCAGTATATTAGCAACAGTCAGTTAGCTGAACTTCAAACATGTCTGTGTTTTACAGGCAAACTGTAATAGTTGAAGCTGGTTTTAATCTTCGTGGTTAACTGAAAATTTTACCCGATTGATCAAATAGTTGCAGATATTGGTATAAGTATTTCACTTGTGGCCATTTCGCAGAGACGCAAGGTAACCCTATAGGATTTAAATAATACATGACAAGAGGCATGTAACACGATTAGTTGACTAATCCATGAAACATTGCTACCCTAGCTAGTCAATGCCAGAAATAGTCGATTAAAATAATTATTCATATTTTATTAATGTATAACGTCAGTCAACGGTTGCATCGAAAATGTTGACAACTCCCCACACTGATGCCAGTGCTTATAGTCATAACATTTGGTTATTGCAGTCTACTTTGGGTTTTTACCAGTTGATTTCACTCATCACCTAACTTCACACAGCAAGCCTGTTTGAGATGAAACTGTCCTGGGAAAAGGAGAGTGGACCCGTTTAATGGGACACAACTCCCATGGTGCATTCTGGTACAAAACATCCAATCACAGGCTGGCTAGCAGCACACAGAACACCTAAATATTCAGCGGTTAAAATTACAGGATTACAAAACTCATTTTCAAAGAAATATAGAAATTCAAAAATATTTACACTACAAACGATACAAAGCCTCAACAAGATTGAATCAGTGTCACATCAAATCACCTTAAATGTGGATTCTTGGGATAGGTAGGTAGGCTTTTTCAATGTAGTGTACCAGTGATGGTACTCAAGTGACTGGAATAAATCTTTGTGAAAGGTAAACACACATTAGCTTAGGTAGGTTTCCATCAACATTCAGTCTCTCAGTTTGTGTTTCAGGACACAAATGTTCTTATTTGCCCAATGGCACTTAAGGAGGGCCCCATGTAAAGTGTTCAGCTGGCAGTTCATCTCTTATGATCATTTACTCTCAAGACAGGACTCAGGCTTCAATTATTGCAGCTGACAGTGTGACACTGAATCACGGGGTAAGCCGGAGGAATGGAGACCTGAGACATGAGAGGCAACAAAATTTAGACTTTGAGGAGATCTTGCATTTTAAATGCTGTCATAAATAATATAAGGAATACATCAAATTCCTTTCACCTGGAATTTTGTACGTGTATGTAAACCTTTGCCTTTTATCTTCTGTCTTCTGTATAAACTGAGTTTATACAGCGCCTGTCAAACAAACAAACAAATAAAACAACTGACAAATTCAGTTTTATTTATGTAGAGCCAAATCATAACAGAAGATATCTCATGACACTTTACATACACTCAAAAAAATTTGGGGGCCAAAATGCATGACATAAATTTCCATCCATTTGAATTACATAGGTTTATTATAAATCAACTAATAAACTTAATGTGAAGTACTATTACATAAATCTTATTACTTGCTTCACATTAAGTTTGTTAGTTAATTTATATGGAAATTTTGTGGCCAAAAATTTTTTTTGAGTGTATAGAGCAGGTCTAGACCGTAGTCTATTATTCACAGAGACCCAACAATTCTATGCATGGCAATGAAATAACACAACAATAAAAGATTAAGATAATAAAAAAAATAATAAAAGATAAGAAATAAAAATGCTAAAAATACTTCAGATAATCATTTGATTGTATTAGAAAAGTAAAATATTAATAAAATATAAAACAACAATAGTCTTACACACTAATGAAAGAATTTTAAAAATGTGTGAAAACGAACAGATAATCAATGTAAAGATGTAAAAATAGGTGTAATGTGTGCTTTCCTTTTGGTCTTAGTGAGCATTTATTCAGCAGACTTTGAAAGAGCTGAGGTAGCATGTACAAAATAAAGAGGAAGTGTTCACCATAGTGTGGCAGAGTGATGACTGATCTGGATGTGCACAGTGATTTTTATTTATTGTTTTGCTCATTGATTTGATGTGTTCTTGTTGGTGTCAGATCAGTGGTTCTCAAGAGAGGGGTCAGTCTGCAGAGCTCACCTGTGGAGTCACTTCTGGTGCAGGTTCCACTGTCAGACCAGCTCCAGTGCCAGGACAGGAAATCACAAATAACAAATAACAAGTTTTTGCCACTTCGAGCATTCTCTGTTGTTTACCACACAATCCTTCAGGACAACGGTAGGTGAGTGATTTGCATTATCCACAAAAGACTGAATGCATGTGTCTGCATATGTTCACTGCCAAATTTGCTACCACTATCGATATGTGAAAATCTAGATTACACAAATTACTGAATGTTACACATGTAGTCATGCCAACGGTGGCTAGTGCTAGTTAGTGCTGTTGTTGGATCACAGCATTCTCGATCATAGTCAGCAGGATGAGCTTTTTTCTGTAGGTAACATAAGTTAACTTTTATATAAGGTTATATATAACGTGATGACTGTATTTTCATAAGATTAACGTAGTTCCCTTGGGAATAGGGCAGTGTATAAGGTGTGAGTACTCAAGCGAGAGTGTGTGAATGAGTGTAATAGCAGAGCAGCAGAGAGAGAAGGTAGATTGGTGAAGAGGCTTTAGGCAACAAGAAATGTACAGTGCAGGTTACAGCTCAGAGTAAAATAAAGACTGGTGTCTCAAGGTGAACTCAGCAGCTTCCGTGTTTTATTTTAAGTTAATTCCAACTTCTGCCATGGAGGAAGACAACGGGCTAACAGTGTGTTCTGCTTTATTAAATGTTAAGACATAATAAATTTGTGATTGTAGGCATTTTTGTCATGGATTTATCAAGGGTATAGGTCTGCATTTGTCTTAAGATATTGACTATGGTGCTCAGGTTAATTATTTGTAAAAATATAATAGATTTTCTATCATTCAATAAAGAAGCAGTTTTCACAATTAAACAGCATTCAAAGACTTTGTTGAATTATTTAGTTTTATTTGTATTGAAATGTATGTATTATGACCATAATATTTAACCATTTTTCTTCTTTTGTAGATGCATCATTCGATCATCACATCCAGTGGAAGGCATGCAGTTGAATGCTGCACAACATGTTGCAAACTTAGAAATAAATGTTATAAATGTTGTAAGATGTTGCGGTTCGTGCGGTACATAACAGGCTCATTATTTGAAGAAAATAAATATGGTTTGAACTCTTCCTGCCCTCCATGTCTACAACATTGTCTGTATAGTTAAAATATTGAATTTCTATATCTCTTTATCAGGTTTACAGGAGGCTATGAGTAGTGGAGAGACATCAGCTTCTTGTCATATCCAATACACACAGTTATCAGTTTCATATTAAATTCATCTGATTTAAGTAAAATGTCATAGTATATTAATCTTCAAAGGAAAATCATGAATGAATGTGGTTTTGAGAAGACAGACTTAAGCTGCAATTGTTCAATCAACAAGCTTTGTGAACTAATGGCACTCGGCTACATGCATGGAGTTTATGTCCTATTTTGATTTCATGTACATCACTGACAGTAAAAAGAATGGACAGAGTAAGCATGACATCACCCACAAAGGGAAGCCTGGAAGGGACATGGAGAAAAAAAAAATCAGTGGCAGTGTAGTTTTGCGAGATCTCGCAAAGTTTGCGTTATCTCGCAAAGTCAGTGCGATCTTGTGGTTTTGTGTGATCTCGCATTATTTATGCCATGTGCTTCCAGGTCAGGCCGGCAAAATTGAAATCAAAACAATGGAGCCTCCACACCAGTGGGGAAGATTGACTGATTTTTATTTTGAGATTGGTCTCAAATACAAACATATATGTCTAGTTCTAGACAGAAGACATGGTCATCAGATAAGCGAGAGGCATCTGAAAAGAGTACTAAGCGCAAGGGGACATGCTCATCGGAAAGACTACTTAAAATTAGCAGTGGTGGTTGAATTTATTCAAAATTAACTACTGTTGCGGTGTCGGTTAGTTCAGTTGGTAGAGCATCCACCCCATGTACAAAGGCTCAGTCCTTGCTGCAACGGCCCAGGGTTCGAATCCGACCTGCGGCCCTTTGCTGCATGTCATTCCCCATCTCTCTCTCCCCACATTCAAAAAAAAAATTAACTACTGTTCTCTGGGCAGCTTCATAGATATCGGTGGATGTATGTGACATGTAGAGAAAACGGTCTTTGTGTGAGAAAAGAAAATGTGCGGCTGGTGTTAAAAGAGCTGGATCCCCAAGGAGTGTCAAGCAGGCAAGCAGAACGTCTCAGATGAAGGAGGTGCTTTGAAGACAATGCATGGAGTTCTGGATATCCCTGTTTGCAGACCTCAGAGACAACGGACTCTTTGAAAGTGGATTTATGGACAAAAATCTCCATGAGTTTTGCTGCACTCATCCAGGTGAATTAATTAATAACATTTTGGCATGCCCTGATATGTATATATGTAGTTCCTCCTAAATTTAAATATATTTATATTTTTCACAGGATGAATTGGATGACACTGCACAGGTTTGGAATGCACACACAATCAGGCCATCAAGAAACGTGAACGTCCCCACTGGTCGGCCCAATGTGATGTATGCATTGCCTGAACTGTACCAGGCAAGAGACCTTCTTTCCCCTATTGAAGATTAACATGTTCAACTGTGCAAACATGAGTGTGTCTTTCGACTGACCATACCATGTGATAAAGATGTTTATGAACTATGCAATATCTCTATGGCTGAGTCCCATCTGACTCCATCAACAAATCCTTATCAGGCTGTGAACTTGTACATCCACCTAAGGGAGGCATCAGCGCGTCTCTGTAAATCAGATGTACGGTGTCCAGTAAGCACGGTGTTTAGATGTGTTCAGTGACAGCAGCTGGTTCTACAAATAGTCATGATGGATAGCACTGCCTTGTCAACCTGCAAACATAAAATATCAAAAGAATTACTTCAGGCTAAAATGCTTATTTTTAACATGAATGAAACATACACAAATCCACCTCTCCTTTTCCCCCTTGTGTTTAAGTAGTAGCCATCCCCTGGAGAAGCCTTAATAACTCAGCTAATGGTGCGACTGTATACAAAAGAAGGCTGGCTTGCTTCACGCAAAAGTCCATTATATCCATTTCTGCAAGTGATAGCACATTTATTCTGCAGTAAAAATAATCTGGAGACGGAAATGAGTTGTGTTGATGATCGTGTTATTTTCATTTGTCTATACAAGAAAATAGAAGATTGATAAAAGAAGCCACACCCTATATGTATACTGTTTATTTAAATACTATGTCATTTCGTTACAGCGTCTGTCCCATGTATTAAAAATACGTGTTGTTTTATGTTTACAAATAGTCATTGGGCTCCTGTTTCCTGCACTCAAGCATACATGAAAACAAGAGTTGTTGCTCCCTTGTGCCAGTAGATGGAGTATACCCCAGCTCAAGTCACTTTCCCCAGCTTTACTTATGGCGATATTGACTGAATTTTCCACCCACCTTATCTCTTCGCATTTTCCTAAAGTCCTCTTGTGGGATCTCTCTCGATTGCAGAAACTTTTCCAAGTCCTCCTCTATGCCTCTTACATTTCACTTCGAACTGTCCATTGAGCAGCTAACACCTGAGAAGGCTGCATTGTTATGGTTTCAATTTTGCCAGCCAGACCCAGAAGCACATGGCATAAATAACGCGAGATTGCACTGACTTTGCGAGATAACTACAAAACTACACTGCCACTGATTTTTTTTTTCTCCATGTCCCTTCCAGGCTTCCGTACCCACAGTTTTTTTTTTTTTTTTAAGATATTTTTTTTGGCCTTTTCAAGCTTTATTTTTGGTCGAGACAGCTGAAGAGTGACAGGAATGTGGGGAGAGAGAGATGGGGAATAACATGCAGCAAAGGGCCGCAGGTCGGAATCAAACCCTGGGCCGCTGCTGAGTCTTCGCACATGGGGCGGATGCTCTATCAACTGAGCTAATCAACGCCCCCCATACACACAGGTTTCTCAAAAGTGGTTTTGAATCTTAAAATATGTGGCTCTGGCCACTTCCACCTCTCATCTAAAAATCAGCAAAGATGTGGATCATCGACAGACCTGAGGCGAGCTAAATCATCTCTAACTGCTCAAACAAGCCATCTGTAACCGCACCTTCCTGTCAGTCAGAACAGCCACACTGTTAATTATATGTAAATGTAAGCCTTAATATAATCTGAACCTGTGAGTTCTATAGAAATTCACACTTAGTACAGTTACTATTAACACAAAAATTAGCTATAGACACCAAAACTGTTTTTTGTACCAGGCTGTAAACATGTAGGTATGTTAACATAGGGACTTATGGAGGTTGACTCGTTCTGTAGCCAGCCTCAAGTGGCCACTCGAGAAACTGCAGTTTTTGGTACTTTGGTGCCTTATTTGGCTAATTAAATATTAAACAACAACAAAATAGCTTCCACCAGTAGTTTCTACACAAGATTTTATTGAGTGGTTTTCACATGCTTTTCCTGTCCTGACAGTGGAGCCAGCCTAAGGGCGGAGCCTGCAGTGTCAGCTGATAGAGCTCAGCACTGAGGCTGGTGACACACCATCTGACAGATGATGGTCAGTAGAGTGTGGTAGTGTGCATTTGTGCTTGTAGTCTCAGCAGATTGCTGTTCAGATATTTTCCATCTGACATTTGCTGAGGACCAACAGCCAATGACAGAAGAACATCATCATGAATATAACTTACTAGCATTAAGTGATGAACTCATCTTTTATCTTTTCATTTTGAATGTATCTTTGGAAGCACAGCTGCTTAATGTGCCATCTTTTACCATGTTTTCTCTTTCATGCAGAGTTGAAACATAACATTCCCTAAAGATTGCCTTTAAGAGGAGCTGCATTTGTAAAAATTGGAGACTGATTGCGGTCTCATGTTTTTGTGTCTTTTCATTTCTCCTTTTAATGACAGAGGTGGACTTCATTCCACAGGACTGACATAGAAAAGACTAGCTAAAACACTAACTAGCTGATTCACTGATCTCAAATGCATGGATGATGATCTCACTGTCAATTCAGACAAAATTCAGTTGATCTGCAACCTTTTGGACTTTCTTTTTAAAGCATGTCAAAATTCGCTGTCATCCTGTTGAAAATGAGACAAAATCTGTTCAGAAACAACACACCCTATATTTCAATGTTCACTACCAAAACTGGATGAATACACTGTTACACTGCAGCAACAATGTTTCTTTTTGCTGTAATAATTGATTTATATTCTTCACAGCACTCTATTAGTGAACTGTTCATGTTGTTGTACATCACAGAAGAAGTGGCAGGTGGGCACTTGTGCATATTGCGCAGAAGAAGAAGATTAAAATGACTGAATTAAACACCCCCTTTCATGAGAATGTACACAGAACCCCAATGAAGAATACCTGCATTAACAAAGAAAACTGAAATGCACCTTTGTGATGCCCATTATTGCTGAATGGGGTTTAAGGTTTTGTTGAGCCAGCTCATGAAAAGAAAGCCTGGCTACATCAAACTTACTTCGTAGTACATCCCTCAGGTAATGGTTAATGGACTGTGCATCTTTATATATAACACCGTTTTAGTCTTCTGGCCACTAAAGGCACTTTACACTACATATATCATTCACCTATTCACACATAATCATACAGATAGAACTAACATGAAGGTGCCAACTGCTCATCAGTTTTGGGAACTAATCATTCACACGTATTCTCACCTTCAGGAGCAATTTGGGGTTCAGTATCATGCAGACAGGAGGAGCCAGGGATCACCGATGATCTGATTAGTGGACGACCAGCTCGACCTCCCGAGCCACAGCCACCCACAGAAACGTTCAAGCAGTATACATTCAAGCAGTTAATGGATGCTGTTCAACTTGTGTGATCATGTGTAGTTGTAATAGTTAGTGTGGATACAGCTAAAACCACAAAAATATGTCTATTTGCTTGTGTTTGCAATGTGTTGGTCTGACTAGACACAATGCTTGATGCTGCTTGATCTGCATAAACATTACCTTGGCAATATTACTCCACCCAACCTGGCACAAGGTGTTCATTTGTAGCTGGGAAATTACCAGTCACAAAAAATGGATGCTTCGTTGGTGATACCACTGATTGTTTAGGAATGCTAACTGAGGACGCAGTACGTAGGAAGCCTCCAAGCCTCCTACGGCCCACTGTTCTTTCTCTGACAGATGTTTGAGCCTCTTGCTGAGTGCAACCCTGCATTTTCATGAGGACTGGGGAAGTTGGCTTTATTGAAACACTATCATTCACTGATTTAAAGCCACATAAATAGATCTCTCTCTCTCTAACGTAATCGTTAACAACAGCACACATTCACTACAAATGTAGTTACATTTTTGTGGTCTCTGTTACTGAAAGATTGAAACTGCAAAACATACATAACTACTATATTATGATGTCTGCAGTTCAAAAAAAAAAAAAAAAAAGGAAAAAAATCCTATTACACCAGTGCTACTATCTACATAATTTATACTACCATTTACTGGTCTGTATGCTGACACCTATTGGTCAGGGTCATTTCCACCCATTGTTCAGTCAAGCACAGACTGACATGATGGACGTTGTTTTAATTCTGTAAGTAATATGTGTAAATAACTATAAAACATATTTTTCAAGTAATATTCTGTTGAAACTTTTCTATTGTTTCAGTAAAAGGTGGTCTGCTAGCTAGCAGTTCCAGCTGTAGCTTGCTCACTGCTTGACTTTATCACTCATAGTGTTGGTGAGATGTGTTTTACACCCCCACCACAAGGGAATGTTGGAGTAATGTTGTAATATTGAGGGACAGTCTTTGGTTGTCTATGGCCCTACAAAGCATATAATGAAGCAACAGGGCTCACTGCTCAAGCAGGAAAATTTCACCAAATAAAATTACCTCAATGTAAGCAAGTGCATGCCAAAGGATATTACTGTGATCAGTCAGGTTAATTATGCTAACGGTTCAGTAGTCGCTTTTATGAAAGTATGCCACTGCATTGGTCCAAAGTAAAGACTATAATGATTTCAATCATGTCATATTTCTGTTAGTAGGTAATCAACTAATATAATACATAAAAAAATACTTTTGTTACATCAACCTCAGGTGGACCAACCCACCCACCCTGGAATCAGTATTATAGCAGGGGTAGGCTTTATAGTGTACAATTATATGAAATTATAATGAATTTATTAACATTACTTCATCATATATTAATATTATTCTAACATTATATTATTATATTTACACTATCATTTTTATTTAATGTTAGAATATTATATATTATATATTATGCTTAATACTTAATACTTCTTCCACTTACGTAACATCGCCAAAATCAGACACATCGTATCTCAAGCAGATGCAGAAAAACTAGTCCATGCATTTGTTACTTCTAGGCTGGACTATTATAACTCTTTGTTATCAGGCTGCTCCAATAAGTCTCTTAGGACTTTGCAGCTAATTCAGAATGCTGCTGCACGTGTTCTGACAGGAACCAAGATCAGAGATCACATCTCTCCCATTTTGGCTTCTTTGCATTGGCTGCCTGTTAAATCTAGAATAGAATTTAAAATTCTTCTCCTTACATACAAAGCTCTTCATGGTCAGGCACCATCATATCTAAAAGAGCTCATAGTACCTTACTACCCCTCTTGAACACTGCGCTCTCAGAATTCTGGGTTCCTTGTGGTTCCTATAGTTTCCAAAAGAAGACTGGGAGCCAGAGCTTTCAGCTACCAAGCTCCTCTTCTGTGGAACAAACTACCATTTTGGGTTCTGGAGGCAGACACGGTCAACACTTTTAAGAGTAGACTTAAGACTTTCCTTTTTGATAGAGCTTATAGTTAGGGCTGGCTCAGGTCATCCCTTAGTTATGCTGCTAAAGGACTAGACTGCCGGGGGACTCCCTTTCCCTCCTTTCTCTCCCTGTCTCTCTCTCTCAGGGTTATGCCTAGTCAGGCACGGTACTGGTTGAAGATGTAGTCACATCTCCCTTTACTGAAAACTCTACTCAAATCTCTCTCTCTCTCTTTCTCGCTCTCGCTCTCTCTCTCTCTCCTTTGCTCACTCTCTCTCTCTCTCTCTCTCTCCCCATCACCATCACCATCTGTAAACATACATGTCTCATTAATGCATGTTAATGCATGTTACTAACTAAACTTCTTCCCCAGAGTTTCTGTGCTCTCTCGTCCAGCAGGTTCTCATGGATCGTGGCTGCTGCTGTGGTCCTGCATGACGTCCACTACATATATTATTACTGTCATTATTGTTACCATATCTCTGTGTACTCTGTATACTGTAATCATTTTATCATTCATTGTAATTGTACAATATGTCTCTGTTGATTTGTTCTGTACATGTGACATCTATTGCACGTCTGTCCGTCCTGGGAGAGGGATCCCTCCTCTGTGGCTCTTCCTGAGGTTTCTTCCACCTTTTTTCCCTGTTAAAAGGGTTTTTGTGGGCAAGTTTTTCCTCACTCGAACCGAGGGTCTAAGGACAGAGGGTGTCACTCCCTGTACAGATTGTAAAGCCCTCTGAGGCAAAATGTGTTTTGTGAATTTGGGCTATACAAATAAAATTTGATTTGATTTGATTTGATTTGACTTAACTCACAGTAACTCATGCAGGTTGTGCAGATATGTAAAGGATAGTTTATAGTTTTTAGCCAGAGCCACGTTGTCCATTGTTCTATTTCACCTCTTTTTTAGCAATGTTATTGTTAAAGAAAATGTTCGGTAATCAGTAATCTTGTTCACACAGGGTGTGGTATGGGCTGTGTGGTAGTGTTCAGGGCCAATTTTCATTACCAGTCCATCCCTGAAATCTTTACAAAGTACCACAGAGCTGAACATAATCATAACTGAGTTCAAAGCCAGGACAAGCTGCTGTAAACAAATGAAGAGCCAAAATGGACTTCCTGTCACAGAACGTGTCTTCCTCTGCCACCCCAGAGAGAAGCTCTCACACATCATTTACTCTTTGAGATGGAAAATTATAGTTGATTTTGCAGAAAACAAATCATTTTCGCTGTTATTTAAATACATCTTAAACACAGATGTATCGAAAAAAAAGTCCATCCAACAAACAAAATATTAGTCATTGTTTTCCAAAAGAAGCATACATCTGCCCATATGTATCCTAAATCATCCCCCCTTTTCTGATCAATGGTCAGTGTCTTTAAAAACTATTACAAAATATACCACCTCTCAAAGGGTGTTACCATTATGCGCTTTGTTGACCTGTTGATCTACCCACCGCTACTCCATCCTCTCACTGTGTCCGTCTTTTGTGGCCACTGTCAAGGTAAGTGTTGGTTTTAGGCATTTGACAAAATGACCAAAAACATTTTACTGTGTCAAGACAAAAATAAAAGATTTTCAGAAGTTCAGAATTATAATTAAATATTACTGTAGATACAACACTTTGTGAAGGTAATTCTGAAACGTGAAAAAAAAAACTATGAATCTTGAAAGCCAAGAATATACAGCCAGAAGACTGAAACTGGAAAGACTAAAAATAAAAGGCATCACTTACCTTTTAAGACAAGGTAAGTGACATTTACTTGGATTAAGTCTTGCACAGCCAGCACTGTATATTTAATAATAACAGTAATTCCCATTAGACACCACAACTGACTATCTGTGTAACAATTTGGCCACATTTCAGCTCACTGACAATACATGTTCCAGCTGTATACTTCTCTAAGAAATGTATTTTATGAACAGCTGATAGGGCCTAATCCTTTGACTCATTTTAGGAAGACTAATTGAAATCACTTGTATTAGTCAGCCATTGAGATTGGCAAATTCTGTTGGAATGGAAAGACTACTTTACATACCTTCAATCAAATCCTGTATATTATTAGAAGCGCAAAGCTGTAAAGCTGGAAGCTGGAAGCTGGAAAACAACAAGGACTGCACTTATACAGGCATATGTTATGTGAGGTAACATACGCTTGTATAAGGGCATCTGCTGCAGAACCGGAGACTACTTTGTAGGTGAGCATTAGCAAATGAATTTAATCTGCCACAGGTAGCCAGTGGAGCTCGATGAGCAGCGGATTAATCATGTTGAAACGCCACTGTGTTCTGGATCATCTGGAGAGGTTGCATCATGCAGGCTGGGAGGCCCATCAGGAGGGCGTTACGGTAATCAAGTCGTGAGATGATCACAGACTGTATTAGCAGTTGGTGGGATCAGAGGGTATCATTCAGCTATGGGTGAGATTGGTTGGATCAAGCAGGCCTCATAGATACAACTTGTCCAGACATGAGTTCAGAGTGGAGCAGAGTGAGTCTGTGGCATCAATAGCCTTAAGAGAGGAGAGTGGAGGTAGAGCAGAGGTGACAATAGAGGAGAAGTGGGTTGGAGATAAGTTATGGAGGCTGCAGCGGAATGTAGGTCAAAAGAATGTATCAAGGACATATAGTCTGCTGAGCCTGGGCTGTCTAAGTGGATGTTCCTGTCACCCAGGACGAGTAAGGGGCAGTCATGATCAGGGATGGATGACAGTAGGGTATCCAGCTATCCAATAATTATCATTGAGCCAGTAGTGTAATATATTCAATAAGCATTTGCTGTACTTTTATCTTGTACTTTTACTCAGGTATAATTGACTTTACTTAAGTAAAGGACTTATACCACTACTGCATAAAAGTAAGGCTACAGTCAAACACAAACAGTTGGAAACACGGAAATCATGGAAACATGAGGAGCTCATGAATTATATCACAGTGTGAGCTCATTGGTTTCTTGTGTGCACACCATGTGCACACTAACACGCTGCTTCATAATGAGGAACATTAATAATGAACTGTAATTGCTGCATTAATAGGAAACAACAAAGCAAATGGAATACGTACTTCTGGGCTGGGAGGGTGTTTGTTTTAGAACCTCCATAAAAGCATGCAGAATTTGGCATGAAGTTTAAGTATGTGTCAAAGTCTTTGTTGGCTTCAAACACAGAGGCCAGCAGGCCAGAAGAAGGGTGGAGGAATGGAGGATGAGGAGGAAGACATTAGATGTAAGTAGAAAGAAAATAAATGTTGTAAGAGAAAGAAATATATCTGAGCCTTTATATGGAAGAAGAGCCTCAGTGAAAAAACACTGTTTCTTACACCTTGTAGAAATTTCATAACACTGCTGGATTGCAGACATTCATACTACCATAATATGAATAAATGCACAAATATACTTCAGGTACAGAACAAGTTTAGATTAAGATAAATAAACATAAAAGATACATGTTCTTAGAAATGTATCCTGCGTATAAGTCTGTTTGCTAATCTGAGGCTGGGTCAGTCAAGGTATCTCAGATCTTCTTCTTTTCTTCCAAATTTTCATGAAAGATGTTTCAACACCAGGAATATTAACCCTCCAGTTTGTTCTGGGTCTCTTCACAGTTGGACATGTCTGAAGAACCTCCACAGGGAGGCGTCCAGGAGGCATCCTAATCAGTTGCCTTCACTACCTCAACTGACTCCTTTAAGTGTGAAAGAGCAGTTCTACTCAAACTCCTTCACTGAACTCTGATTCAACATGCTCTGAGGCAGAATAAATGAATCCTGGATGCTCAAATAAGCCACCTATAATGGCATCTACCTGTAAATCAAAGGAGTCGCGCTCTTAATTCTGCATAACGTTAACCCTTAATGTTATTTGAACAGGTGAGTTGTATAAAGATTCTCCCTCAGTACAGTTGTCATGAATGGGGAAATTAGCTATAGAGACCAAAACTGTTTTTTGTACCAGGCTGTAAACATGTTTATTTCTGCTGTGAAGTTGGACATTTTAACATGGGGACTTATGGAGACTGACTCCCTTCTGGAGCTAACACTTCATATTGGCTTCAATTCACAGCCACGGAGGTTGGTAAATGGAATGGTAAATGGACTGTACTTATATAGCGCCTTTCTAGTCTTCCGACCACTCAAAGCGCTTTTACAGTACGTATCTCATTCACCCATTCACACACATTCATACACTGATGGCATTGGCTGCCATGCAAGGTGCCAACTGCTCATCAGTTTGAGGAGCTAACCATTCATACACATTCACACACCGATGGCGCAGCCTTCGGGAGCAATTTGGGGTTCAGTATCTTGCCCAAGGACACTTCGACATGCAGACTGGAGGGGATCGAACCGCCAATCTTCTGATTAGTGGATGACCCGCTCTACCTCCGAGCCACAGCCGCCCTTGGTTGGCACTTGGTAAGCACATATTAACAACAGTGTATATACTACAGTGGCAGAAACTTGTAGAAACAAACATAAGCAGCCCATGCTAAAAAAAAAATACAGTTTTGTGGTCCCAAGGTATCAAGTCCAAAGGGTATCTCCAGAGACATGAGTAGTTAGTTTCAGCATAGCCAACACACTATTGCTGTAAGGCACAGTGTAACCCCTTAACACATGAAAGCATAAATGTCCTGAGAGACTTGATGAAGGTCAGGACACCTGAGGACTATTACTCCAAATCATTTCACAAACTTGAAATATGTGAGTAAAAGCAAAACAATCAATACAGACTGTGCAGTACTGTATATTCATTGGTTGTCTAGGACCGCATCTGAGATCAGTCATGGGGCAGTTGAACGCGACCTGGGTGCACACATAGAGGTATTGTTGCTGATGCCAGACTCTGCCACAGAGGGTAGAGAGTTCATCATTAAATAAATGATAAAAATGAACCATTGTAGATTTTATTATGCAATGTTTTGTCTATAGTGTAGAAGCAAATGTTTAAATGTTAAATATAAACTAAGCACAGTAACACATGGATGTGATAATGTAGACCAAGGCTTCCAAGGTTTTACAGCTTTTAGATAAAATGTACCATATTAATACTGTAGTATACTAATAGTCAAACCCTTTTGCCTGTCCTAAGTAAGCCAATGATATGTGAGGGTCAAGTTATTTGTTTTGTTAGTGTATGAGCTGGTTTGGTGACCCTGAAACCAAAAGTTGAACCTCATTTAACTAAACCCGTGCCTGTTTCCATCTGACTGTTTCAATTTTCTCCTCCTTTACAAATGGTCTTGTGTTTGGACTTAAATGTCATAATCGTTTGCTTTAGCCTCTTAATGCACTTTAAGCCATTTTCCAACACAGGACATTGACACACATGCACAAACACACACTTGCACACATACACATGCCTTATACAACAGATGTTGTACTGTGTACTAACAAATAGCATGTGTTTCATTAAGGCTGTATGACCAGTAACTGGACCGCCTTAAGGTGCGGGTCTAGGTGAAGTGGACTGACTAAACTCCTTATTCAGTTTGTCGAGAAACGGAAAGAACACAAATGACAAACTTATGCAGATGCATATGCAAATATGTCCTGGACTACATTCAATGGTACTAAACAGCTGATAGAGTCTAGTTTGTGTTCCAATGCATCATTTTAAAGTGTGAAACAACAAAAAGAAGCCACAGCTTCGGCTAAAATGAATTCTTGTGAAATAAGTACACACAGTCTGATGTCGTCCGACCAACTCCTACAAACTGTAGCTACCATTAGCTAGTTAGCCGTGCAGCTAGTGGTCTTATATGTAGCTGACCCTACCTAAACTGGTAGCACCAGAGGAGTGTTGGTGTTTACCCTGCTAGCCCAGGAGCTTTGAACTACTGGGAGGAGGTTTAATAAAACTAATAACTCTTGATTGGAGCTTGAAAGTTAACAGGAATAAGAATGAAAATATGGTTATCAAAAATAAGTTGTCCTCAATGCACAAGTGTCATCATTCTCCATGCCACCATCAGTCTGTGAGGTCTCCTCCCTTGCTTCCTGGTACCCTGTCAGCAGCACAACCAGAGATCCACAGACTGTCAGCCAGGTCAACCCTGGAGTTAGTTGACCAGGTCAGAATTTTAGGTTACAGTCATTGTAAGTAACCTGAGGAGAGATGTGACTGTTAACATAACACATCAAATCACAGGATCTGACCAGAGATGAGCAGTGCTCTGTCCTTAACCACAATCACAATGTGCACATTTATTTTATTCCTCTGTGTGTCTCAGACTGTGATGACAGGCTGCTTGACAATGATGTTCAGTGTTTATAAGACATAAAATAGATCATAAATAGTGTATGTTAAGATAACATCCACTGGCTATCTGTAGCTGCCTGCACTGAATTTAAATCCCTAAGGCTGGATTCAGACAGCTGCGGCGAGAACGGAGGTTTTTCCATTCATTTGAGCAAGGGTCGTCTGTTTAATCCCCGATGGTCTGCGCCATGTGGGTGTCAGCGAAAAACAGCTCCGGCTGCAGTGGAGAAGTTGACCGAGATCCAACTTTTGGAAAAACGGAGCCCGACGTCACACTCCGGCGCCAGTCACACACTCAGATTGGTCAAATGTCCACAGTCAGTCTGAAATATCTCTGAAACTGAGACTATCCAGGTGGATTCTTGGACTAAATTCTGATAATCTACTTGTTGTGTTCTGGCTTTGTTTAGTTCATGTACCCAGTTTCTAAATCTGACTCTGACTCGGTGGTTTGAGAAAGAGAGAAAGAGAGAGAGCGCTTTGGTCGAGAAATATGCAGTAACAATGACAGTAAGCGAGCGCCGGCCTTAATAAAACCGGTTAATCAGCAAAATACAAAGTTATTTCCTGATTTTATGGTTAAATTCAGCACGTATAGACACGCCCCCAGGAACCCACTTCAGCTCCCCCCACCATCACACAACCCTGCTACGTCTGGCCGCAGCGCCTGATCCTGTCTGAATGCACGCTAATGCTTGCGTACGAAGTAGTCTCTGGTTCTCGTCTGTTGTTCTACCAACAGGGAACAACAGACCTACCACAGCAGGGGCATCCCTCTCTACCTTCAAAAACCTCCTGAAGACCCAGAAAACCTGTGTCACAGAGTCATCAGGAGAGACCTTTTTTTTTTGGTGTTATTTTGCACTGTATTAATTTATTATTCTTAATTAAGTGTGTGTGATTCACTTTTGTGTGTGTGTCTCTCCTGTGTGTGGCTGAAGGACCTCCCCCTGCTGTAACTCAGCACACCTGCAAGTACTAATGACTTCCACCACAGACAAAAAGGGAGAAGCAGAGCAGGACGCGGGCCTGGCAGAAGCAGACACAGCCGAGAAGGAACAGGAGCTGCAGAGGAGGTGCTGCTGACTGAACTCCACCTTGTCCCCCCCCCCTTACCTGCAGCCAAGGTGAAACCAAGACTGTCTGGCCTGCTTTTAGACCCCTGGTAAAGACTCTTTTAAGAACTGTGCCCCTTCATCACCCCCATCCTTCTAGCTGTTATTTTCTTACAAAAAAAATCTGCCTGTGCCAATAAACCGCCTAATTGAACTTTTGACTCTGTCTGCTTGTTTACCCAGAGAATAAAGAAACCTGTGACACCTGTTCTAGAATTGTCACTTGATTCTATGTGAGTACTTATTCCTACACTAACATGTCCTTGTCACACTGTACCTTGATTGTTTCCCTTTTTGTGAAAAGCTAAATTACTAAATGTGATGTAATCTAATTCACACAATGAATGAAAATCAGGAAAAAAACAACAACAACAGGCAACAAACCAGAAAAACAACAAGTGTGCATAGATCAGTTGTAATTCTTTTGCATGTATGCTGCTCAGAGTAATCACAGTCTTCCTCCCGCTCAGTTTGGTGCGTAGGGCGCTTAAAAGTACTTCAGTTTTGGACAATGGCTTTATGTGTGGAACAGTAACTGTAAGTAATAGTAAAATAAATAGAAAACAGTAATAGTAATAGCACACGTCACTACAAAGGTGAAGCACAGAAATGTTGTTTGCAAATGCAAATGCTGTATAAATATGCTTGTTTTGACTTTAATTTCAATTCGCCACAGAAGACAGATTTGAAAACAATATTTTCTTTGTAAATCTTGCCCCAGGAGTTCAGAATTCATAGGTGAAAGAACACAGCGCAAACATGTCCTTAAAATGGGGATTTAAATGCCCTGTTAGACTGGTTTACATCCCTTGTGTGATTTCACAGAGGCTTGTGATTGGCAGTTTGTCATGTCTGAGACTGGTTTATTGGGGCTGAATGAAGAGAGGCATGATGAGACTGACTGATGTATGAAAAAGCAGAGTGAGAGACAGAGGGGTTGGTGGAAGATTCTGGAGGCCATAAGGTAACTATAATCAGAGAGGAGAGGAGAGAAGAGGACACATAAAAGGACAATAGAGAGAGAACATACAAAGTCAGCTTTGGCTGCTCTGTAAATGAAAGCTTCTGAAGCATTACCATCCAAACACTAGTGGTGTATGAATCGCGATTCATCCAAATCATTCACCCAGATCATTTTACTAACCCGGGATTAATGAGTCTGTAGTCTCCATTAACCCGGATCTTTACCGTCCTACACCCGCCTAACACCAGGCCACATATACAAAATAAAACTATAAATTGCACCATTCACTACTCTCCTTTTAACCTGTATAATCTCATTACAACATGTCCCAGTCCATCTGCCTAAAAAGCTGACAGAAATCCTGCTATTATCGAGGACGATAAGCAGTAGTTGCCACTGCTAGCAATAGCTTCAGGAGTCGGGATTCAGATGAGCTGACAGCAGAACGGTACACTGCAGTCTCACCACTAGATGCCACTAAATCCGACACAGTTATCCTTTAAGAGATTGAGGAAAATATGTTCCTAACAATATGAAGTATATGCATAGTGAAGCACAACCAAATCTGTGATCAAATCAATCTGTCTGTGAGAATTAGACAGCACCCATTGTGTCCACTTTGTATATCAACTGCATGACAACTGTTGCCAGGTAAGGACTGTGAGCATGTAAAAGCAGGGGAGAAGTGAGCAGCCTTGCTGACACAGAGTGAGGAGGAGAAGTCCAGTCCAGATAGTAGAAGAGGTTGTTACGAGAAACAGTGTGGAGAGTGAATCTGGATCTGCTGTAGCCTCTGTTCTGACCTTGTTGATAAGCATGCACCTGTTTGTAACAAGGAGCCATATTCATAATTTCAAGTAAACTGCAAATGTAACCAGTTTCTCTTCAGTCTCACATGTCTCCAGACACACATGGAGGTTCTCAAGGCAAGCAAGAAATCAGCCTTTGGAATAAGAGACAAGGTGAATGCACATTTTCATTTGACAACATAATCAATTAATTGAAAAGGAATTAGAGCAAAATCCAAATTATTTAACCCTGTAAAAGCTGAGGCTGGTTGTCTGATATGCTATACAGGCCTCTTTCTTAGAGAGTGGACACTTAATTAATACAAAGTTATTCTGATCAGCTTCATTCTAGGACTAAACATTTCTATCTATCTATATAGGATTCATGTATCCATGTTCCATGAATGTAGCAAATGGAATTTCTATAGCTATAATTTATAGAGGCTTATATACCAAGGTGCCAACTGCTCACCAGGAGCAATATCCAAAGCACCTATAACAATACTAAGCCACTACTGAGACACACACACACACACACACACACACACACACAATTGATTTATGTTAGCATGTCGTTGAGTTAGTACGTCTGATGGTGGTTGCTCATGAGAAATGTCAATATGGCAATGTTCATTGTTTCATGTGCACAACTGCACACAAAGTGCTCAATGTATGGTCTGTTAAAGTGGTGCATGCAGTGACTATTGTGGTTGTGTGTTTGTCAGACATGCAGAAATGCAACATTTCAGTAGGTGATAAGGAGCTGAGGCTGACAGCCAGGTAAACAGTCCCCATTCATTCTCCAAACTATGAGGGATGGTAATACACACTGATATGTAGGCACTGTGAGCCTAGACGAAAGAGTCCGAGACAACATTCTCACACAGACGTCATGTTTGACACAGGATTACACTGTTCAACCTGTGTTTGACCCATTAATAACAGACTCATGGCACTGGTTAACATGTGCATGTACAACTGCAGATCTATGCACATTAAACTGCATATTTTGAGAGCTTGCATTAAAATAGAAAAAGAAGCATAAAAAATCATTTTTGTCAGCAGTGGCGTCACAATTCAAAGAGCTGGTTGAAGGGCCGTTTTTAGAGAGCACACTCACAAACACACTGTCCACGCATTTGTGCTAAGTAAGCCTTAGTTCCACCCAAAAACTCTATGGTGTGTGGTTAAATAAGTCAGTCAGTGACGTCTGTGGACAATGTTACACACTAAAAATGAGCTGAGCCACCGCAGTGTTGAGTCCAGTAAACCGTCATGTAGTCTCACTCCTCTATCGTCTGTGAACCAACGTTCAAAACTAAGGATGTCCTGTTGTCTCATGGACATAAAATAGGCTGACTGACTTGGGCCAGCAGAGAAATGTATCAATACATTTAGAATATTTTAATCGTTCAAACTTGAAACATATGAGGCAGCACAAACACAAGCTCTATGCTACACACATACAAAAATCTATCATAGAGAGTCAATTTTACCAACTTGGTAAGTTCTTGCTAGAGCAACTTTTCAGACTCCCAGCATCTTACTCAGTAGACATGTAATGAGTCGACCTTACTGGTAATCTATTCTACAAACTTCATGTCGGCTGTGGCTCAGGAGGCTCGTCCACTAATCAGATGATTGGCGGTTCGATCCCCGGCTCCTCCAGTCTGCATGTTGAGGTGTTCTTGGGCAAGATACTGAACCCCAAATTGCTCCCGAAGGCGATCATCCAAACAACTCTAGAACTCCATTGGTCGTCTGTGGAGTGTCATCACATTTCATTTCAATAAGCTCCAACTGTACGCCCTCCTGTACGCCTTCCTGTATTTTCTTCACTGAGAACCTTCACGGCAGAACAAGTCAGGGCGCTTACATAAAAGATACGATGTAAAACACAATGCATCTTTTTAAAAAGGGGTAGTCTGCTGGTTGCAACTTCACAGTGATGACCGTGTTTCACATCATTAGGCTAAGTTTACTTCCAATCGGAATTTAACATACAGATGTGAGAGTGGTATCAATGGTCTCATCTAACTCCCTGCAAAAAAACAAATAAGGTTGTTTTTTTTTCCAAAATGTCAAACTACTCTTTAAAGAGGTTTCAAGATGTCCTACCTTCAAGGCAAATGCTGCTGGTAACACTACTGAACAGAATGTGGATACAAAATTTATGTTGTAAATGATGTAAATAAATCATTGCACGTCTGTCCGTCCTGGGAGAGTGATCCCTCCTCTGTGGCTCTTCCTGAGGTTTCTTCCGCCTTTTTTCCCTGTTAAAAGGGTTTTTTTTGTGGGCAAGTTTTTCCTCACTCAAACCGAGGGTCTAAGGACAGAGGGTGTCACTCCCTGTACAGATTATAAAGCCCTCTGAGGCAAAATGTGTTTTGTGAATTTGGGCTATACAAATAAAATTTGATTTGATTTGATTTGATTTGATTTGTTCTACTCCTCAAACAAACTTGGATATGCTCCATTTTATGAATGAATTTGAATATTGTATATTGTCAATAAACCAAACCAAAATCAAAAACTTCCACCTTAATTATGTCGACTGTTTGGGTGGGGAGCGGGAGGGTTGCGGAGAACAAGCATCAGCGGTGGGATGCAGGTGGACACTCCTGCAGCTGGTGTGTTTTTTTCTCTCACAGGTGGGAGCTTACCTCTCTGCCTCACCTGCCCTAACACTCTTAATGCCTTTGTAAGGTTGTTCTTTGTTCTTGTTTTCTCATTTGGGGGCTCTATTTTGTTCAGGGTTCTGGGCCACTGTTTGGGGAGGGGTTTTCACAGGTTTCCTTAAATGGACCTAAACCATATATCATTCACCTACAGCTGTTGTCATAACTAACTAACTACATACCCTTGTGTTCGCCAGGGGTGCCCTCTCAGTCCACTCCTCTTTGCCTTTGCCTTAGGACATAAGGAACACAAAATTGCGTTGTAAGCAGATGATATCCTTGTGTTTTTGTCCTCCCCTTAGCTATCAATTTCTGCAATTATGGATATTTTCAATAAGTTTAGTAATATATCTGGCTACAAAATAAATTTTAGTAAATCTGAAGCTATGCCACTGGGAACCCTAAATACTACAGATGTTCAGGAGAGTTTCCCTTTCAGATGGTCGACATCTGGCTTTACTTATTTGGGGATAAAAGTGTCCTCAGACCTGAGGGATCTGCGAAAATTAAATTTTGCCCCAATCTGTACTTTAGCCAAAAGAGACCTGGAGCGATGGCAGAACTTACCCCTCTCCCTGTTTGGTCGAATCAGTCTCATTAAGATGAATGTGCTCCCTTGACTCTTATATCGTTTGCAAATGCTCCCTTTATATCTATCAAAGAAAATCAACCTAGACTTAGAGAAGGCATTTTCCAGATTTATTTGGCAAGGCAGAAAACCTAGGCAGAGGCTTAAGATATTACAATTACCTACAGACATGGGTGGCCTAATATGTTGTTTTATAACTGGGCCTGTCATGCATGCCACTTCTGGCTTTGGTTACATTCATATGTTAAGAGAGAGACCTGTATTGATTCCTGGGCCTGCCACCCTCATTCCCCATGGAGCTTAATCACGTGTGAGGCAAAGAAGATAAGTAAAACGCAATCTTATCATTTACAACAGTATCAGGATATGGCATGATATATCTAAATACCTGGGAAGGAAAAATGTGAAGTCTTTACTGTCTCCCATAACCCAGAATCCTGACTTTCCTGCAGGTGTCAGCTCACTCACGTTCCTCTCTTGGAGGGACAAGGGAATTCATGTAATTGGCGATTTATTGAGAGATAATACCTTACTGTCCTTCCAGCAGTTACAGGAGACATTCAATTTTCAATTTTTTGGGGTATTTACAGATTAGGTATTTTGTGTCTTCACAGACCGCCTCTTTCTCTACTAACATCTCTTACAGTGATGCTGAGAGATTTCTTCTGGAGCGCAAAAACAGAAAACATTTATAGCATCATTTTACTCACTTATTGGTTCTTCCGTCACATACCATTTACCAGACATCTCTCATAGATGGAAAAAAGACTTCAACAATGAATATATTGAGGATGCCTGGCAGGCATCTATACACCTGATCAGGTCCACATCTACCTGTAACCGGTTGAGAGAAACTCAGTACAAGATACTTCACAGGCTGCATATTACTCCCGTTATTTTAAACAAAACTGATCACTCCATTTCTCCTCTGAGTACCAAGTGCAACTTAGAAAGGGGAACGTATTTCCATTACTTTTGGGAATGCAAACTGATTTCCAGATTTTGGACACTTATTTCAAAGGTAGTCAGTGGGATATTTAAAATAAAAATTAAGAGAGACCCTGGAGTTTTCCTCCTAGGCCTTTCCCCTAGGGACTTACATCTCACTGCATCACATTATAAGCTCTTTGAAAAACTCCTTCTAGTTGCTCGAAAATGCAGACTGCAAAACTGGATCAAAACTCTTCCACCTAGTATCACCCTCTGGTACAGGGAGATCTTTAATATCCTCCTTCATGAAAGGTTACAAGCTGTTGTAATGGGTAGGGACGAGTTATTTTTGAAAGTTTAGACACCCTTCCTAGATTATATACCTGCAGATCTGAAAAATCTGCTATTGATGGGCAGACAGTTTTTTTGAATGGAAGAAGGCCTCCCCTTGAAACCCTCAAAGTGAGAGACACAGAGTGTAATAGGCTGCTGATGACTGATTATCCTCAATTCATGACTGCATACCGCGGACTAGAAACAAACTAGAACTGTTTTTGTTTTGTTTTTGTTTGCTTTTTTGTGCTTTTTTAAAAATGATTATTATTTTTATTAATCATGCATCATTATGTCGTTATTATTATTGTCTTGGTCATTATGACTATTTTCACCCTTGTTTACCCTTGTCTAACTCTGTATAGCATGTGCTGTCTGATGGGTCGGGGTGGGGGGTCTTGTCTCTGTATTTTGTATTGTCTCTGTGTTTAAGAACAATAAAATGTGTTAAAAGAAAAAAAAAAATCCACCTCTCTCCACTATCAGTACTATGGAGGAAGAGAGCTTTTTGTTCTAAAGAAAAAAAGCAATTTTTTGACATGGCTAGTGCTGGTCTGCATACTGTCAGCTTACTGAAATTAGAATGAATCCGTCATTAATGAAAGTTTGACGTCCCCCCTTGCTCCTCTCTCTCCAACTCTGAGCCACATGTGGTCTTCAAGCTGCAGCGCTGCTCTTTGCACACATGGTTTGATTTAGTGCTGTGGAAAGATTAAATAGGAAAGTCAGAGAAGCAAAAGAGAGCTGTGTCCTTTCATATTACCAAATTTAATTGCATCTCTCAGAAGCTTTTATCAAAGCTACAGTTCTACTTAAAGACTGGTACCTTTTGAGCCCAATCACATCGCTTTATCTGGATCATGACTTGGTTTATGTGATGTTCACAAAGCCTTGCCAGTATTAGCTAATTTAGTTTACATTAGTTTATCTCTGTTTTAAGCACATGATGCAATCGTCTAGAAATGTTACAATAGTTAAAACAAAAGATGATTAAATGCCAATATGTTTTGATTTGGCTGTAGAGGCAGACAGTGCTCTACGTTTGCAGAGTGATAACAGTTACATTTCACTGAAGTATGCATTTTCCATATTTGAATGAAAATACACCAAATTTGATTAATTCTAAAAACCGAAGGCTAGCATGGCGGAGGGAGAAGCAACAGCAACATGTGGCAATCAGTAGTTAGCTAAGTTGACTGTTGGTGTCGGTTTAGCTGGTCTTGACTACAACACTGCTACAGGCGGGTCCTCTTCTGCAAAGTCTTCCATGTTTCTACAGTAGCCCAGAGCAGACACACTAAACACTGGCTCTAGATAGGGGCTTAAGCATTTTTCATGTATTTTATGGCCACTGTAGTTTCTTCTCCACACTCAAAATGGGTGGAGTGGAGACTGCAACACACAACTGCACCGCCAGACTGCTGAAAACACATTATTGACAGCATGTCTTGAAATGATTTTATGAAAAGGTTGGAGTGTTAACCAGCATAGCAGCGATGCTCACAACCTAAAAACGCTGGCTCATAGAGAAGTCCAAACTGATTGGAGTTTGATAGGGTCAGCTGCCAGAACTAACATGCTGCATTCACTTTGGTGAGAAATATACAAAAGCATTGCTGAACTGAGCATGTGAGTTGAATCAGATTACACATTATACATTTAGACGTGTGAAGTGACAGGCCATCTGAGTCAGCAGGCTGTTAAACTGTAGCTCTCCTGATCTGAGATTTCTGGTCAGAATGTTATGAGAAGCTGGAACAAAATCTAAACCTGACAAGAGAAGACAAGAATAATGTTAAGTTACTTCCTTTTCAGAATTCATGTGATTTTGTTAGATAGCTATGTGACTGAATCTTGGAGAAAAGTTACAGATTTATGAAGTAAATGTGAATATTGATGTTGATTGTATGTATGTATGTATGTATGTATGTAAACAGGATTTCTCACTCTCACTCAAAGCCTACAGCACAGTAACTAAAAATAAATTCTTCTCATCTGAAAAACACACAATGAAAACCAACAACAGCACCAGCTGTGAGCATACACCACCTCTAACATGAACAGGAAACACTGTGAGCGTACACCACCTCTATCATGAACAGGATACACTGTGAGCGTACACCACCTCTAACATGAACAAAACATGAGCAGGCTGTGGTGTCACATAAAGTTACAGAAAACACAGTAAGACTTTATACAACAGCATGAATCCTAGAAGAATCTTACCTTCAGCTTCATGTGAACTCATCATATCATCAGTCTGTGTTTGTTGTCAGTGTCCTGAGACGTTTTTGTTTCTTCTTAAGTCCTCAATTCATTTTTAATCCTGGACTAAAAGTGATGTTGTCGTCCATTTTGTGTCTATCTACAGCTGATGTAATGTGGATCAAATACTCTCTTTACCTCACACCCTGGCCAAAGCAGACATTATGTCTTCAGAAACTTTAACGTTTCTGAACAAACACCAAGTGTTTGAAGTTTAAAGCATAAACATTTATGTAACATTTACGGAACAAACATTTTGCAACTTCGGCCTCCACACTCTCTTTGTCTCTCTGACCTTCATCACTTCATCACTCCATATATTTCATTTGTATTTTCGATTCAAACTCTTCCTGACTATTTCATTTCATTATGTCCCGCTTGATCTCTAACATGACGTGGACGCATCTGTCTGAAGGGAAGTGGGGTGACGGCCTGTCTGGACTCGCTGTCTGTGAACTAAAGAGTTTAGGTATGGAGAGTTCTATGAATAAGACTTTAGGATGTGTCTTTACAGTCACTGGATCAAACAGCAGGAACATGAAGCATTAGAATACACTAAGTGTGAAAATGCATTGACATAAAGAAGTTTCAAAACTGAATAAAGAATATGCAATATGAAATAATAATAGAAAAGGCCTGCAATGAAAGCAATCAAGTAGTGATTAAGACAGAAAAATATTTATTGGTTAAAATAGCTTTTCACAGATACAATGAATGAGTTGTTTTGCTATCATGCACTTACACTGTACAACAGTGGATCCCCGTGGATTAACATCGTCTGAATAACTGCAACAAATGACTTTTGCTCTTGTTCTGTCAATGAAGACATCTCTCACAGAACCAGTCAATGAAACCAGTGGTCAGATGTCTGATATTATGCACTGTCATGATTTCTGTGTTCTGTGTACAATAAATTAGTAACATGTGTATCAGAAAGCTCACCCCACTTACTGTGTGCATCATATTAGATCTCTATCACCAAGATCTCAGTGCAAACGCCATTGTAGCTGAAAGATCCATGACACATGTAAGTACCGACAAAATGATGCATTTAAAAATGACAAAAGAAAAAAAATGACAAAAAGAAAAAAGCCCAAATTGAAATTCATCCTAGTGTTTGGTATTTGTGGAGCTACATTGGCATACATATTAATATAACTGACTAAATATTAGTCCAGATCTATAAGCAGTCTTCTAAAAACTCACATTTTTATTGTGACACAGTTAGCTTGATGTACAGTACTAAATATCTATTTCTCAAGCAGCAATGGTTACATCGAGTCTGAAAAACAAAACAATACCTACAGAACCAAAATCATTTACTTAAATATGTAAAACACAGGTAATCATTCTACTGAATTTCTCTACCGCCCACAAAAGATGAAAAATAAAAAAAAAAAAAATAAAAAAAAAAACACGCTTGTGGAATGAGTGACAGTAAAAAAAATTTAAAAAAAGCCTGTCTTTATGGAACCCACACAAAAGCAGATCAGAGATTGCTTTGTCACAGCAGCCTGAACCCTCATTCCTGCCACTCTCATACACACCCCAAAAAAAGACAAATAAAATCACAAAATGAAACATAACACCACATAAATTCAAAGTTTATCAGGAAACAACAGTCCACACCCACTGACAAAGTTACTCAAGAAAAAAATGATTTACTGTCAATAAATATATAGTTTGTGGGGAGTTAATGTAAAATGTTAACTGTGAATAAGAGACACTGTTTAGTAGTCAGTCTTTCCTCTTAGTGACAGGTGTCCTACAGATGCCTAGTAATAAATACATTATGAAAAATCACTATAACTGATTTTAAGCATTCTCTCCAGAACCTTTGCTGTTAGCTGTTGTTTGTCGAGGCTGCAGCTCTGGACTATAACTCCTGTCTGTTGTGACGAGACAAAAATGTGATTTTCATAGGAACTGGGATAAGATAGTTATGATGTATGAATATGAAGTGAAAACAGTGAAAATGTATTTATTATATGATTCACACATAAATTCAGCTTTATTATACAAGCAAGCTGTAAGAGTAACTTGATTCAAGTGTGGCTATGAGTCCATCAAACTATGTTTCATTACAAACTGTCTGAAAACATTCGAGGGCTGTGTGGAATGTTGTGTGTATCAGTCACCTCATCTTTCTTTAATATGACCTGGGTTTGATTTTCCCATTTCATAATCTTGGCTGTCTATTAGTCTTGGTTATAATGATGTCTTATTCACCAGCTGCATTTCACACAGCTTTGTAACAGAGTGCACCAAATCCCCACACCAGAGATCCACAGGTTTATGTCAAAGCAAGAGATGTGTTTCACTTGTAATGGCTGTACTCTCTCGGGAGCTAAGGTGGAGTAATCTCTTACAAAGAAAGCAAATTACTTACCACTTAACACGTATCTCCAACCAAAATTCAGCATTGTTTTTTTAAACATAAAGGAGATCTTCACTCTAACTAACCTCAACTAAATAGTAGTCATATGGGTTGTTTGTTTGTTCGTTTTATACCAAACTGTCCATGGTTATAGTTAGAATGATTGCCTTGAATCAAAATGGATCTGGATGTATTCACTCTCAGTTTTGTTTCTTGCCCTATTGAACTCTACTTTTACTTGTTAGTTTATAGGGATATTGCTGTAAATTTACTGTAAATCAACCACAGAAACCCTTAAAAGAACATTTTTATCTGGGCTTATGTTAAAAAGACACAACGAAGGAGGTAACTTATTGTAAAGCTATCACCAGATTTTCAGATGTCAGCTATGACAGTGGTAAGTAAAATGCTGTCACCAATAGGAAGAGTTGCAGAAACTGTGAGAGGAATAAGAAAAAGATTTTTCCTTTAATGTAAGCTTTGCAAATTAGAACCACAACATTGACTTTTACCAGTGTGATGCTCTGTTCTTCACCTGATCAGTGACTGGTTCTAAGGAGACTTGCATCATTCCTGTAGCTGTTCTGTTTTCATAAAGCTGGGTTAGCTCCACTAAAAAGTTATGGTAAACATCACTGAAAAATATTTGCAACTTGTACCTTTGACAGTGTTACATAACAAGTTGTCTCTTAGATTGACTGAGAGTCTCTATGCTGAAGACAGTGATCAAAGTTAGTCCCACCTCTTACATGAATCTATGTGATTGAGTGTTTCCTGATTCTCAGCCACACATTCTGTCAGACAGGCAGAGGTGGGAAGAAACAGGGCTTACACGTCCAGGTCGTCCGGCCTGGCTCGGCTGCTCATTCGGCTGCTGGCCCGGCTACAGGGTCTGGCGTCCATCAGTGCCAGCGGCTGCAGCTCGTGTCCTGCTGATGAGGACAGTTTCTTATGCTCGTGGGTATCATCGGGGAAGTCAAAGGCTTGTGCATGGGAGTTTGAAATAGTGCTTCCTCCACCATTCTGACCGAGCCGGTTCTGCTCTGTGGAGTAGTTGGCCCAGTTCTGCTCGTTGGCCTGCTTATTATAATTACGGCATGAGCCAGTTCCTCGCTCCCCTGTGGCCAGCTTATAGCCTGGAGGGGACATGGGTGAGAGTGGGGCAGTCGGGGAAGAACAGCCATTATAGTAGGCATACTTGGCGGTGGACAGTTCTTTAGGGGTGGGGCTCAAGGTCCCTCCACTGGGGTAAAGTGTGGGCTGCTGTTTGCCCTTCACACGATCTTTGATCCTCTTAAAAAACACATAGAAAAGCTCGATGACATTGAGCAGCAGGGACACCAGTGAGACCACTAGCATGAAGATGATGAAGACGGTCTTCTCTGTGGGACGGGACAGGAAACAGTCCACCCTGTGTGGGCATGGGGACCTCTCACAGGTGTAGACTGCAGCCAGGCTGAAGCCATATATGTACCACTGAATCACCAGAAAGCCCACCTCAAACATAGATTTGAAGAAAATGCTGACTATATAGGTTCTGAGCAGGGCCCCCTTCATCTTCACTTTACCATGCTCCTCAATGCCATACTTTAACTTTTTCATCTCAATTTTCTTCAGCGGGATGTCAACATCTCCTCCATCATTTTGCACGGCTTTAAGCGCCTCCTCCTTCCTGTTGAATTTCTGTTCTTTCCTGTTCAGATAGAAGACATGAGCCAGGTAGAGGAGTGTGGGCGTTGACACAAAGATGATCTGGAGTACCCAGAAGCGAACGTGAGAGATGGGGAAGGATTTGTCATAGCAGACGTTCTCACAACCAGGTTGTTGGGTGTTACATTTGAAGGCAGACTGCTCGTCTCCCCAGGCTGATTCCACTGCAGTACCCAGGACCAGGATCCTGAATATAAAGAGGACTGACAGCCAGACCTTACCCCCGGCAGTAGAGTAGGCCTGGACCTTGTCCAGCAGACGACCCAGAGCACTCCAGTCCCCCATTCTCAGGGAGCGTTAGCTGGTAAAAGAAAAAAAAAAAGGATAATGTTGAACTCACAATAACATACAGACAGAATTCACTATTAAAAATGATTTTAGGTTCAGGCATACACAGATACACTCCAAACAGTACTTGTAATCTTTAGGGAACATTGTTATTAAAGGAGACGAAACTAAATGAAATATGAGATATAAGAAAAACACAAGCTAATCCAGTCACTAAAAACTGAAGAAGACTATTAAATTCAATTTGACTGGTTAAGTAAACATAGTAAATCCTCCATAAAACACCTCCAATAAAAAAACAATGTGGAAAATACGTCCAGTGAGAATTTCTGCCGTACTGTCTTCTTCAGCGTTTTGAAAATGTCTATCAAAGTTTATACATTTATACAACTTGCATTCTCTACTCCTATACTTATTGTGCAGTAGCAAACAAATCTGATTCAAAGTTATAAACTCAGTTCCAAGCCTCATTCCTGCTTAGTTGTTCTTCAGACTGAGTTTGTGTGCCAGGCAGAAAAGCAAAAAGGCTTGAAAGGATGGCAGAAAATCCACTGAGTGATGTTCTCTTCGGTAAACTTTTCAGAAAGCGGTTGCTGTGCTGCTTAAATGTCAGATAAGTGCGTGCAGCAGATAAAGTAAGCTGGTGAGTTTCTCTCCTCAGTGCTCACAGAGAAGTCCTGCAGATACACTGAACATTTCAAATGTACGGTATCAGTGGACTTCCTGACAGTTTACTCCTGATCACTGTGACCTAACGCAGACCTGCCCACAGTGTCCTGCTAAAAACTAGTTAGAATTACATTTTCATTTCACTCTAGCTAAAGTAGAGTCACAGTTAGGGAGTGTAAAATACTAACAAGCTTACTCTGCAGGACTCGGCCAATCTCGGGTTAATCCATGAAAACTAGCACCCCCCTTGGACAAAACTACCATGACTGTCTGCTGTAGACAATGTAAACTCAAGAGTGTCGAAGCTCCAGAACAATAGACAGTTACTGCTGAGCTGCTCTGGTCAGGTAGTCTTTATTGTAATTTGACAAACAAGCTGTACAACGGTACAATAAAGTGCTTCTAATCTGTAAAAATGTCAAAGAGGAAGTCCTCAAAGTTAATGATATAAAACTATTTTAATCCAGATTTCATTCTCACCTTTACAGCTCAGCCATTCTATATGACATTTATAATCCATCCATCGAATTCTGATGAACATTTCCCCAAACTGACATGAAAATAACAGAGCAGAGCAGATCTCATCAGGTACAGAGAAAAAGCCTCATTTTCCTTCACAGGAAAGTGACCATGCCTTCATCAGGAAGTTCATGTGGATAAGTAGGAATGTTCAGTCTAATCCACATGGTGCCAGACATGTGCTCTCACTTATCTTATTATAAAGTACATACACAGTATCCTACGACCTGACCTGCAAATATACAGAATGGATTGTCATTCTGTTTAAATCACCTTTGGGGTGTCAACCAGGAGAGGCAAAAATGGAGTTCATTAGGAGCTGAGGACAATATGAACCTTTATATTGTTGTTATTAGTCAAACAATGTCCCGCCACTTTCTACATGAGTGAGTTTGTCTGGTGAAAATGACAAAGACAGAGATGAACAATAGACTCCATCTTCACGACTCACTGCAGACAGTAGAGTGTTTTTTATTTCTGAGTGTTCCAGTTTTCAAGTTTACTGCTGCCAGAGTTTTCTGTTTTTTTGTTTGTTTGTTTTTTAACTTCAGTATTTAAAGTCGGTTATCAGAGACTTTCAAAAGTTAAAAGTTGAGAGGACAGAGGAGTGAAGTATACTGCAGCAAAAGTCCAAGCATACAACAGCAGCACAACAGAGTTTTGGATGGAAAACAGAATAATGCGTTCAGGACTTCGACGCGCCTCATTTGGTAAATGGACATTTGAAAAAATCATCATATAGTTTATCACTTATTGCTCCATGTGGAGCCTCAAGTTTTCTTTCTGACGCTTCAGCTCGAGAAAAGCAGACAGACCGATAAGGAAAACTTTCAAACTCTCTGCGCTGCCTGAAATTTGCAGCGCACAATCTGGACCGGGAGAGTTGACAGGGGAAAAGTTCTCTTCAAGAATCAAAGAGGACAGACTGGAACTTACCTGGAAAGTTACAGAGAAAAGGACGAGGGCCCAGAGGGACTTTCTCCTCCACTTGTAGAAATCACTCTCTGGCGAAGATGAAATCCAAGTTTGGGACCAAGAGGGAAACTGAGTGGAACTTGTCAAACCTCCTTTTTAAGAGTCCCGTCAAGGGGAGTCAGTCACCTGATCTCTACGTCAAGACTGGACCGGAGCCCCTGTCTGAGAGGACAAAGAGAGGAGAAACAGCCAAGGTGTTATTTGATTTCATGTTTCATACAGAACACATCATCTGAAAGAGATCAAATACAAAGTACTTCTTTATTTAGAATATCAAGTGTTTGTGATCAGTGCAGGAATGTAACTACGTGGGCGACCTTTACACAAGAACTGCAGTTTTTTTTTTTTTTTTTTTTTTTATTAAAGTCTGATCTGACTTGTGTTTTACTATGTAGCCCGCATTTACCTGCAGTTACTGATTACTGCGCACATTCAGTTTAACCCAACAGTTCAGTGATCCGCATATAAAACAAATGTTTAAGTCAGCTCAAGCTTAAACTGATGAAAAGTAAAGAACAGCTGACACATGAAGAACACAGCACTGCATCATGTAGACTTCGCTTTGTATCAGACTTCAGTCACATTTCAGGACATGGACTATGTTTATATGAAGATCAGTGACTGTAGTGATTTAATTACATAAATGTACTTTTGACTAAGTCATACAACCAATTAATGAGAAATATTCTGTTGAACCGCACCCACAACGTAATTGTAATGTTTCATTCCGTCATATCATCATAGTCTGATAAAAAGCCTCGTGTTGTTTTAAAAGGACTCAAGAAATAGGGAAATGTACTACTACTACTGATAATAATAATAATAATTATTATTATTATTATCAGTAGTAGTAGTAGTAGTAGTAGTAGTAGTAGTAGGCTATAACTTTCTTGGGTCTCCCATGCTGACCAGTCCACAGCACTACCTAGTGATGGAAACATTGTAGTGCAGGTGTATGTATGGCAACATGCTATCTCTCTATTTTATTACATGTTATTATGTTTTGTTATGTTAATAAGCATTCAATTCATTTTCTTAATTAACAGTCAGCTGATCGAATGTGACAGTATCCTGTGAGGATAAACTAAATAAACTAAATTAAATGATAGACAAAAAAAAAAAAAAAAAAAGTACACAGTCCCTGTGTGTAAGAATGCATTCTGAACTGAATCTGAAGTTTATATAAAGTTTTAGCAGTCTGTGGTAGACAAATAAAGTGAGTATCATCAAATTTTACAATGTATTTAGTATGAATTCATCTTGTTTGTCTTTTCACGGTGTTTCCTTGCTGATCCACAGCAATGACAAAAACAGGAATTTGTACTAATCTGATTTTCTTTGACAATCATTCGATGATATCCACTTGGTTCATCTAACTGAGACTCTTTCTATTAACCTGCGTCAAAGTTTGGAATTCATACATTCTGATTTAAATTTGATTGTCACTTACACTTTCATTAGGAAAGGGTTTTTTTCACAGCCACTGTGGACAGGACAAATGCTGAGGGAGACCAAAACTGTTTCAATGCACATACATGCATGTGAGTATTGTTTTAAGACAATATTGCAAAAATTGTGAGCCTATCTTTGAATCTGTTGCTGGTTAGTCCTCAATCATGGACTGCAGGCGCCATCTTGAGGTTCTTTTTGGCAACAGCTTGACAATTCTTGAACATTATGGACTGTAAATAAAGTAAAGTAAATCACTGCTAGTTTATTCTTTGTTATGACAGCAATGTGTTTAAAGTAATATACACTTTTGCCCATGAAGTTGGAATATAATAGTGTGATTTGTTCTTGATAAAGTGTATCTTCTCTAAACTTTATTGATCAATCTCTTCCAAACACATCACAGTGAAAATGAGACCACAATTAAGCTGATGTGTATAAATTAAATAAAAAGAGGAATGTGTCTGAAAAGAAAATGACTCCAACTTTATGGGAAACAGTGTATATCACTTCTTTTTTTTTCTTGTAGACCAGTGATTCTTGTTCAATGATGAACCTCTTTTGAAATATTTTTTCAGCCGAGTATCCCCTGATAGTGCTAAAGATTTATGGTAAAATGTGTGAACAGCTACATAACTGAAAGACATTTTAGATGTTTAGAACCAATACTAAATTCATTGGTCATTTCATGCAATGACATAATGATCTTTGTCACTCTGCAGTTATAGTTAAGTGTTTGTTTGATTTGTTTTGATCAGTCAGTTCCATTCATAAATGACTTCCAACATATTGATGACACCAATACTATAATAAATGTATTTAAATAACTGATTGCTTTATCAGTAAGTTAATGTCTTATGATCGGTGTTTAAACATTTATTGCAGTAATACAACAACAAATACGACACATCATTTTACACATAATAATAGATTAACTTCTTTCAGTAAAGAATGACTAAAATTTTGTTCATCATCAGAACTGTAAAGCCCCGCTAAGCATGTCTGGTAGACTGGGCTGATGTGTTTGATCAATCAGACCACAGTATAGAATTGAAACTATTAAAGAAAAACACAGCAAATTCTGTTTGGTTATTTAGTATCAGTTATTCTGAGGCACAGCACACAATTCAATCAAGAACCTTTCACACAAACCAGCTATTGACAATCTGAAATTATTCAAGAGTACCTGAAGCAAAATAATAACAAGAGCAAACATCCAGAGCTAACATAAAGTATAATTCATGTATTAAGTGTCCTTCTCTTTACTGACACAGTCAGTGGGTTTGTCTGTCAGACCCTGAGCAGGCAGAGGTGACAGTGGGAAGCCTCCATACTGGCTCATTCCCCTCCAGGCTGGGTTAGATGAGTACTGCTGTGGACTGAGCACATGCTGCTGAGCTAGATGCCGTTTCCTGATGTCTTTCCCCCTGTTACAGAGCAGGTAGATTATCTCCACGATGTTGAGAAGCACCGAAATGCCTGAAAATACAAGCATGAAGATGATGAAGATTGCCTTCTCTGTGGGACGGGAAATGTAACACTGGACACCGGTGAAATGGGCACAAGGAGGCTCATAACAGCTGATCACATGGTCCGTGGATATAGGGTCAAAGATGAAGAACTGGCCAACACAGAACCCCACCTCCAGGAAGATCTTGAAGATCAATTGAATCATGTAAGTGCAAAATAGGATCCCTTTTATCTTCACCTTCCCTCTGTCATCAGTATACTTGGGCTTCTTCAGTACAGTTCCCAAAGTGTTGTTCATTTCCATCATCCTCTTCTCTTTGTGAATGATGTGGACAGCATGGCCCAGGTAGATCAGGGTGGGTGTGGACACAAAGGTGATCTGCAGGACCCAGAAATGAACGTATGAAATTGGAAACTTTGAGTTGTAGCAGCTGTGTTTGCATCCTGGTTCATGTGTGTCGCAGTAGAACTCAGACAACTCATCTCCCCAGACTTTATCCGCAGCAGCACCCAGGACAAAGATCCTGAACAGGAAAAGGACACTCATCCAAATCTTGCCCACCACAGTGGAGTGAGACTGGACTTTGTCTAGTAGTGAGGACAGGTAAGACCAGTCACCCATTGCTGGAAATGAATGTCTAAAATAGAGCAAAACACACAGATGTCAAACTTACAGTTGTGCATTGAAAAAATCAGACCACAATATATATATATATTATTTATTTTAGTGTCTGCAATTCCTGCTAAGATCAGACCTTATTAAACTATGAGAATATTTAGTGTCTGCATGAAACAAACATGACTGCAAATTAAAACAACTATAGGCTGTAAAATATAGCCAGAAAACAATGTGACAATTTGTAAAATTTACAAATTTGAGTTTAAACGTATAAGATTCCATATCTTCCTGTGTCGAACATTGCTTCAAACTTTTCAGTTTGAAGTACTTTTAAGAGCCAACTTCCAAATGAATAAAGTTTTGAGGGCTCAGTAGATGTATGACAGCACAGCATCACACCTACTGCATGGTTTATTGTTGGGTAAAAGTATCATTTCACATGAATTGCAGAGGTCACTGCAGAGGACGTTTAAGAATGAGCTTTAACAGCTGCTCAAGTGATTAATTACACAGATGCTACTCATAGAAACAGCCGGTCAGAGAGACAGACGACAAATCTGCCATATTGTTTCATAAAATGGAGGAAAATCTGCTGCTTGTACATGAGGGAGAGAAAGATGGCACGTTATAGACACTGAAAACAAACTTCAGTGTTAGACATTAAGACATCCTGTGCTCTGGTGATGTAACATCTTATAGGTAACAAACCTTACCTTTGACTGTGATAGGCTACTAAAGAGCTTTACTTTACTTCAGTTCAAATGTAAGTACAAATAAATTAAATAAATATGTTTTACAAATACTGAAGTCAGTCTAAAATTCACTTTTCAAGTGTAATAAATCCAGGCCCAGATGTCTCAGGGCTATGGCTCTATAAATACTGTATATTTATAGACAAACTTAAGTGCTGCTTAAGTTAAAAAGATATGCTGAGGTGGTTACTTGGAATTATAACTAACTTGTTTTAAATATGCTGAAATACCTCCTGTAACACAATATGAAGGTTGCAGAAAATATAAAATGTACTCGCCTGTCAGGCTTCAGATATTAGAAATTCCTTGGCATGAGCCCATCACAGAAAAGCCAGAGCGCAGGCGACGAAAGACGTGATCCACTGACCAGGACAATACTTAAATACTGTTGAGGCCTGTGGGTTTGGTCTTACTGACTCAGGCATTTCACATTTCAGTCAGCTACTCACAACTTCTCCTTTCAATCAAACTTGTGATGATTTTGATGAGTCAAATGTTTCATCACCCTTAGTTCCCGTTCAAGAAGGATCATTAATTCAGGCTGTAAATCATAGTTTGCCAGATTTGCAACACATGTTACACCCAGAATGTCTACGTGTATTCATCTCATAGACCCACCCAAAAAGTAGACTGTCAATTATTTTTCAATCAGTGACCGGAGATGAGAATTTCTTCATAACTGAATATAAATCATACAAATTATGTTAATTCTACTCAAAATGTTCAAAATACATGCATTCAAATAAAAACTGCAGACTTAGTCTGCAGTCCTGAAGACTCGGCTGAATGGGAAGAACAAAGTCTGAGCCATCAACACGTACGCACTGCCAGTCATCAGATACCCTGCTGGCATAATAAGCTGACCAAAGGTGGAGATAGAAGCTCCTCACAAGGCACGGAGGGTTTAACCCCAAATCCAGCACCTTGAGGCTGTATACTAAGCGAAGCAAGGGAGGCCGAGGACTGGTGAGCGTTAGAACCACCATCCAGGATGAAACAAACAAGATCCAGGAGTACATCAGGAAGATGGACCCCAAAGACGAGCTGCTAAGAGAATGCCTCAGGCAGCAGAAACCCGATGGTGCAGAGGAGGATGATGAACCATCATGGAGGGACAAGCCCCTGCATGGCATGTACCACCAACAGATTGAAGACATCAAGAAATCCTACCTGTCTACCGGCTTGAAAAGGCTGGACTGAAAGACAGCACAGAAGCACTAATCATGGCAATACAAGAACAGGCACTCAGTACAAGATCAACAGAGGCGGGGGTCTACCTCATTAGACAGGACCCGAGGTGCAGGCTGTGCAAAGATGCTCCTGAGACAGTTCAGCACATAATAGCAGGGTGTAAGATGCTGGCAGGTAGAGCATACATGGAACGCCATAACCAAGACCATGAGTGATCCAAGATCCTGTGATGATGATGTGGTGGTGGGTGAGCAACCAGACATCGTGATGGTGGACAAACAACAGAAGAAGGCTGTGGTGATAGATGTAGCAATCCCGAGTGACAGCAATATCAGGAAGAAGGAACACGAGAAGCTCAAGAAATACCAAGCTGAAAGAGGAGTTAGAGAATATGTGGGGAGTAAAGGTAACAGTGGTGCCAGTGATAATTGGAGCACTGGGAGCTGTGACCCACAAACTGAATGAGTGGCTACAACAGATTCCAGGTACAACACCTGAGGTCTCTGTCCAGAAGTGTGCAGTCCTAGGAACAGCTAAGATACAGAACCCTCAAGCCCTCAGGCCTCTGGTAAAGGACCAGAGTTTGAGGAAGACACACCACTCACCATGTATTATTTACATATATGTAGACTTTTTGGGGGGCCAGGTGTCCCTCGATACAGAATATAGAATCTCAATGCCAACATGATGAATAAACAAACAAACAAACAAAAAATAACATGTCATTGGTCAAAATGACCCTTTTATGACCCTCATTAAAATATTTCTAGATATTGTGTTTGTAGTAGACGTCCTAGTCGTAGATGTGTTTTCACACCTTGACCTATCGTCATCAGTGGCACTGCTGGCAACCCCTGAAAGCCCCTGGAACTTGCAGTGATAACATGGTTATACAATACAATCACCTCTGGAGCAGTGCCTAAATTTTGTTTCAGAAACTTGTTCCCAAAGCAGACGAAGAAAAGTGGAACCAAAACCAGAACCTGTTGACAGTGGATATGTGTTACGTGTCATTTTGTGGGAATAGGGTTTTACTTTGTTGACCTCTATACTGTAGCTTGACGTAGCTAGTTTGAAAATCTGGCCACTGATGTTTATGCAGTGCAGTCTCCACCACGCTTCAACAGTCTATATAATCTCTTATTATTGATCCCACTCTGTGTAGTGTGTACAGTTTTTCTTTGTTGCAATGCTTCCTGGTTCTTGGTTTTCTTTGTGGTTATTTCATTGAACATGAATTTATGCTTTGAATGATACTACTTTTCCTGGAGAAAAGGCAGGGCCCATTTAAAGCTCCTTTAATGTCATTTGACAATGCGTTTTAGTAGCACTGTACAGAACCTAAATTAAATGACCACAAACCCGTTGAAGAAAAGAAGTCTGAAGTTTAGAGGGCCCCTGGATTTCTGCTCCTAAGACCCAGCAGATGTATCTGACCTTTGCTTTAAGAGCAGCTTCAGCTTCAGCACGTCGCACACGGTTCCCTGAGTAGGAGTTAAAAAAAAATGTAGGAGTGAAAGTTATTCATCCATTTCAGAACAGCTGATCTGGTGTCAGGTATTGTCAGGAATGAATAACTAAGCTATCATGTCGCAATATTAGTCGATTTCAACATTGCTGCATGACAGACTGTCACTTTTTTTTAGAAGTTTGGGTGGGTCAGTCAGACCTGGGAGGAACCTGATGATTCTGCAGTCTTGGCCCAAATTATAAGAAGAAGTGAAAGAATCCTAGTCGCAGTTCGAGGACTGACTGAGCAAGGCAGTGGTCATCACTGAGGTAGGAACGTTTCTCACTGTGATTAGAGTTAACATTGTACAAATACAAGAACAATTATTATTATTAATGTAATTATTAATTGGTTAATCTTATGAATACCATGATGGTGTATTTAATTAGTTGACTGCATTTCACAGGCATCAGAAATGGAAGTTTGATTAATAGCAAAATGTATTGTTCTAAAATGTAAATTAGCACACGAAAAAAATGTTTTGAACTGGAGGTTGATGTGTAGATGTGATCTAAATGTGATTTCTGATACTATTTAAAATCTATTTATAGACAGCTACAGTCCAGTAATACTGGCATTGGTGTTAGCCAATCATTCAAATTAACAATAAAACAATATAGTGACAAAGTGCATTATGGAAAAATACATTTATACATACAACTTATCTGACTGGTCCTGATTTGTTTCTATCTAATTAGCAAACTGGGAGTCTGTACTGGGATAATTCTGACAGCTACACAACACTTCAGAAGTGCTGCTGCTTTGATTTTTAAGACTAGAAAAGCAGTTGATCATATAGTATATCATGTAATGTAATGTCCCTAAAATTACAGCTACAGCAACAGTTCCTCATACTGAAACAAGAAAATAGGCTATTGGTCAGTGTGTTGGAAGCAAGCATGTGACTATTCTGAAAGTCTTCTGCCTATGCACAGCCAGCTGATATAAACACAGATGTTTATTGTGCATAGGCTGGATTAAGGCCATGGCAGTAACTTGGTGATCATTTAATTAATTACAGATTTGTTAATCATCATACACTGATTTCCATGTCAATGCATTTTTCTACCATATGGCCCTCTGTGAAGCTATGTAGATTTGCGGTGACAATGTCCCCAAGAGCTTCTTGTGATGTCACAGAATGCTCAGCTTTCTAAGTCTTAAAGTTCAGTGGGGTTAAGGTCAGGTGACTGTGGAGGAAGTCCATGACAGGCATGAGTCCTTAGTCTTCTTTGGTCCTCAAGTAGGTCTTCAAACCAGAAGGTGTAGCATGTTTCTGAAGAATGGAGTGCTGCTTCTCCTTGGTCAGTGCAGGTGTTCAACTCCAGTAAATAGGACGTTTTTTATGTACGTAAATTAGTTAGTTAATTAATTAATTAATTAGTATTAGACCTCCCCAGGTGTTTGGCCACTATGAGACATAGCCAGAGATCACTCTCCTTCATATGCTGCAGAAACCCTCATTCACACCTTCATCACCTCCAGAATCAACTACTGCGACAACATCCTCTACGACACACAATTTGATATAACCTCCAGTACATCCAAAACTCACCCGCACTTGTGACCACATTACCCCTGTCCAGGCACAACAACAATACCTGATCTAGGCGTAGCCACAATCCATGAGAACCTGGGAGACAAGGATGTTTCTTTTTTCTTTACATAGTAAATTCTGTATCAGTGATAAAGTTGCTTTTCTATCTCTCAGGGAACTTGATTTGGAGATCTAATAGTGTGTTCACTTTTGGTCTGTCTGATTGTGCTTTGGATACAACTGATCCAGTTTCTGCAAAGTATTTTAGTTCCATGCACTGCTGCCTTAAACCTTAAGTCTAGCCATAATTTTATGCTATAAAGGCCTCTGCTTAGAATAACAATGAACAACTCTGACACTTTCACTTACTTTGTGAAGACTCAAACTTTCTGATCTTTTGTGATGAAATAGCAGTGTAGCGTAATTACATAAATATGTAACTGTTACATAAATCTGCCTGCTCATTGCATTCAATGTCTCAATGCCCACTTTCAGTTTTCCTGTGTGTAAAATGTGCTACACAAGTAAGGTTGCCTCACACAGACTTAACTGATAAGAAATCTGCTATGTCCTGGGTAATCTGTGTATTCATCTTTGCTTTCTTTGTCTTCTTTCTTGAAGGTTGTCACCATGGGGGAGTGGTCCTTCCTGTCTGCTTTGTTGGACAAAGTGCAGTCACACTCCACTGTAGTGGGGAAGGTCTGGATGAGTGTTCTTTTCCTCTTCAGGATCTTCATCCTGGCTGCTGGTGTAGATAAAATTTGGGGAGATGAACAGTCAAACATGGAGTGTAACATCAAAACCGTTGGCTGCAAAAATGCCTGCTATGACAAATCCTTCCCCATGTCTCACACCCGCTATTGGGTCCTCCAGATCCTCTTTGTCTCCACACCGACACTTATGTATTTGGGCCACGTCTTGATGGTGATTCGCAGAGAAAACAAGCTGAGGAGACGCGTGGAGCAGAAACTTGGTAAGAACGGGATGGCTAAAGCTCCAAAATACTCAGATGAAAAAGGAAAAGTACAGCTCAAGGGAGCCCTGCTGGCCAGTTACATGATGCAGCTGCTGTTCAAGATCCTGTTTGAAGTGGCATTCATTGTAGGCCAGTACTACCTCTATGGCTTCATCACTATGCCTGTTAAGATTACATTTAACGAATACCCTTGTCCACCAGTACACTGCTACATAAGCCGTCCCACAGAGAAAACCATCTTTATAATCTTTATGCTGGCAATGTCCATCCTCTCTGCAATCCTCAACATCGTGGAGATGTTTCACCTGATGATCTCAAAGATGAAGGCGAAGAAAAGAAGGAACAGTGGCTCAATTCCCCCAGAGATATACTCTCTGAATAAACTCAACCAGAATTCAGCTGAGAGTGTTACACTTTGTTGAAGGACTGTGAACAGAGAGATCGCTTCTCACGTTGCTGAAGGTTTAACATAGTTTAAACATGAACAAAGTTGCATCCAACTTTAAATTGTCTGAAAATTGTCCATTTTGTGTAGCAGTACTGTAATACATATTCTACTTCTTCTGTGGTTAGTAGCAAGAAAATTGTCATCAACCTTCTAGGTAAGATCAAGCAAAGGATGATTTCCACATTCTGTAGGTCACCTCTACATACTGTGACTGAAGCTCTGGTCACTTTGACTTAGGTCATTGTAAAACTTCATCCATACGTTGCGTCGGACCATTTCATGACCCTTTCCACAGGGACTCAGCCTTATTTGGATGTTGTTTTCTTAGAATGAGAACAACTCATTATGTTATATTATTATAACAACAAATTATATATAGTTCCATTCATTCTGTTATTTTATGCTGAGGTGCAGTGCAATATTCTTCTTTTAAGCCTTAACCGAATTTTTAATCATGAAATCAATTAATCCGTAAAGCACTGTAAAAAGTTGATCATGTATTTTGGCTTCATCATTTATCCTTGAAATAAATTAGGGAATATTGTGGTACAAGAACTGGGCATTACAATTAAATAAGGGGTGAATCAAAGCCAAAGTACATAATGCTACTTTTTTACACTGCTATTTACCACACACATGAATTACTGTTATGACATTAAATGTTGATTATAAGTCACTTTGTTATGAGTCTCAGAATGTGTGTTGATCACGCAATGTTACATCGTCATTCACACAACAATGATGCCTTTAGGACAGAGGCAGTTTATGCTTATATGAATATTGTGTATATATAATCAAATGTCTGTGCTTCAGCTCTGGCAGTTATAATATTATCATGGAAATAGCTGATTTAATTATCATAACATAAGATCATAGGTCATAGGACTATGGTTCCTGATTTATTTTCATGAATAAAAATGCTTCAAAGACACTGTTCTCCATTTTTTCCCAAACTGCAGGCTGTATAGGCTATAACAATGCATATTAATTTATTTTCATGACAATCTGATAATATGCTGGTCTATAAGACATCATAGCAGTTTTACCTTTGAAACAAAGAACAAAGAATCTTTCCCATTCAACCTTATTGAAGCCAACTGTTTTTTGCTTCAGTTTTGGCAGTTATAATGTTACCATGGAAATAGCAGAGTAATATTTTCTGTAATGGGGAGGTTTACAGGAAGAGGTCTAGTTGACCAATCAGATTGCAGGTGGTGCTGCTGGTGGTGGTAATGTCCAAAACTTTTCAAGCCGGGGACCAAACAGAGCAAAAAAATATGTCATTCAATCATAGGGCCATAAGTCTATAAGTCAGTTTTCCACACTTTGTGCTGTACGCTTGCTGAGCCTTAGACTGAAGAATGGCTGCCAGGTCAGATTTAAGTCTCCAAAGTAAATCAAGGTAGGACTATCATCTTAGTTCTTATCTCAGAACGTGAATAGGAGCTTCTGTTTAAGAAAGTCAGCAGGTCAAATATAATTTTAATAAAAAAATAAATAAAATAAAAGTGTGTCATATAAATGAAGGTGTAGAGATGCACATCTCTACTGAAATGAAGTCTGTTATAATGCTATAAAGATGCTTATCTTTATAATGCTATAAAGATGATTAGGGTGAAGGTCTACTGATAAAAAGGTAATATTCTAATTACATTTTTTTTTTTTAAACACATATTGTGTTGTGGAGAAATTGCTGAACTCAATGGTCAATGGTGAGTTCAGGAGGGAAGAAAGTGTTCAGGAGCCTCTGTTGTTTTATGCTGTAATATTTATTGAAGCTTGGCCAAGGAGAAATAGAGACACTCTCAAAGTACATCAGAAGTGCCTGTGTCGGTCTCACATTCTCCCGAACTCATGCTGGTGGATCGACTTTAAACCTCAAGATAATACCACAAATACTATACGCTCAGAAATAGTCAATTAATTATTAATTCAACAGGAGCAGCACATGATTTGTGGAGTGGATACATGTGACTGGGCACCTGAAGAGAAGAACTCACTGCAGAGGCATCCCGATCAGGTATATATAAATAAAGTGAAGTGATGCGATTGTGGCTCAGAGGTAGAGCGGGTCATCCAATAATCAGATGATCGGTGGTTCGATCCCGGGCTCTTCCAGTCTGCATGTCGAAATTACTCCCTGTAAGTCGCTTTAGATAAGCGTGTAAGCTAAATGACTAAATGTAAATGATGCCTGTGCTGAAAATCAATTGCTGAACTGTTCTAATGCCAAGCAAATCACCAGTGTTCATTTTGTATTGTATTCATTTAAAAGAAACCATTTTAGACAGATGCAAGCTGAAACATTTTATATTTATCTTTGAGACACTGGGTAACTGTTAAATATGTAAGGTTGTCTGATGTTGACTGCTGTTAGTTGTTGGTTTGATTAATGGTTGTGTAATGATTATTGATAGTTAAGTTTATTATTCATATTCAGCAGTACAAGTATGCAGTCAATGGTTTATTTTTTAGTGTTTTCAAACTAGTTATAGAAATCTGTTCGTCTCTACAATATAAACATTGTTACAATCTAAGACAGACGATGACTGTCTTAGATTGTAATGAATGTTATTGTAACATTAATGTAACAATACATGTAGAGCAAACTGATACATGTGGTTAAAAATTCCAGTGCTGTTGTGACCTTACCAGCACTCATGTTAGGACTCTCGTTATTACTTAAATTATTTGGTCGGAACTCAGTTATATAATAAATAAGCATTCCAATGGAAAACATTCTTGTGTATTTATTGAACTTTTCCACAAATATGGCTGTACACAGCCATAAGGAAGTCAATATTTTGTATTTGTATCAATAAAACCTTTGTTAACACAATGGGTTAGCAGCCTTCAGGAGCAATTCGGGGTTGAGTATCTTGCCCAAGGACACTTTGACACGCAGACTGGAGAAGCCGGGGATCGAAGTGCTGATCATCTGATTAGTGGACAGACTGCCCTACCTCCTGAGCCACAACCGCCCTCGTATAAAATATAGGTGCACAAGATGTTTTTTATGGTTTCGAAAGTTGTACAAACGTTCCATCTTCTGGAGCCTCTATGATATGAGTATACAGTATATGGAGACATACTGTATATTTGTTGGAATATACACACTAGTAATACATAACACATATTTTGACAGGTAAGGCTTATGCATGGGTTTTGTCCCTATCAGTAGAGGAACTAAGACCACTGACAGTTAGATATCTCTCTAAGATATCTCTACCCGAGGTAGAACAAAGCAAAGTTTTCTCATAACTTTAATGTCTAGTTTTTGAAATGGGCGGTTGTATAAAAATAGTTAACTGCAAAATGCATTTATTTGTTTGATGTTTGGATCCTCCCCAAAGATGAAACTTAGTGTAGTTTAAATGTAATTCAGGAATTAACACGTAACCTTCTCCAATGACATTTATTCTCAGGTTATAGGTAATTAAAATCATAAATCAGGAAAAGAATTCAAGCGGTGTGCCCCATAGAAAAATGTGGTATGAAGTACATTCCTGTGGTATTCTTTACACACATACACATGGTGACAGTCGCTGGTGATTTCAGATTGTGCCTTTCTTTGAAACTTCTTCATCCCAGTCAGTGTCAAGAACATCATTACTTAGCTCAACAGAGCCAAACAGATCCAGTCCTGAGAACGGACCCTTGGAACCACCAACACTACTTTGGCCCAGCTCAAAACACTTTCTCTTCTTCAGACTTACAGTGTTTTGATAGTCAACAGGACCATCATTCACGGTTTTAAAACTTTTACTGTGGTTTGCAGAATGAGTTGGCTCCATCTGCTTTTCTCTGCCCATTATTTGAGTTGGTGTCTCTCTCCATTGTTCATGTCTCTGTCCTGGTATGAGCTCTGTGGCTGAGGAGGGAAGTATGTCCTTTACCTCATCCATGACTACTATAGTTTTAGTCTTCTTTCCTAAAGGACTGTTCCCGCTTGAGGATTCAGCACGATCTCTTTTAATTGAACTTTTTTCCACTCCAGAGGGAGGATCTTTTTCCACTTTACTTTGAGCTGTGGTCATGGGTTCAGTTGTGCAGGTGAAAGAGAATCTTGAGAGTATAGCCAGGGTTGAGGAGGCCACAGTGGACTTGGTGTGGCTTGATTTGGATAGTGCTGGATCGCTGATGTAAGTGCTTGGTTTTAATGGTGGGACTTTAGTCTCATCACCTATGTTCACTCTGATCCATTGTTCTTGTTGATTTTCTGTATGACCCCTGTCCTTTATTCCACCTACAGGTTCTCTTTGTGCCGATTTGTCTGTTCCAAAAGAAAAATCATCCTTATCCAATCCTTTAGATGGAAAACAAATACCATCCTCAGACCTACGGTCTCCCATTTTACTGAAACAGCTCAACTGTTTTCTCCTTTTCCCACCTTCAGACAGAATTTGGTTCTGGTTCTGTCTTTTTTTCTCCAGGGGGCTATCTGAGTCATCTTGAATAATTTGCTTCTCTTTACTTATTCTACTTTCTGTGTTGGTGTGAAAATCTCTGCTGCCTGGGTTACATCCAGTTTGGATCTCTGCTCTGACATCTGAGCAGACATTAAGGTCCTGGTTGTGGACTGAAGGTTTCATTTTCCTTGGTTTGAATATAAAACCAGATAACTTTGCATGCAATTCTTTACTTGTTTCAGCTTCAGCTGCTACCTTTTCATTTAGCACAGCAACAATGTTTTTCTTCTTCTCTGTCTCAGTCTGGTCCCTTTCATCTTTCTTCTCTTTGCCCTTAACTGAGAACAGGTTATCCTGAACTATGTTACCTGCGTGCCAGTTCTTACCTGGTGATGCTGTGCTGGCTGTGTGGGATTCTGAAGTCGTTTCTAAAATATCAGTAACATTTTTGCTTACACTGTCTCTAGACACCACCCTCTCTCCATGTAGTCCTCCTTTCTCATTCTCACATTGCTGATGATTCAGCTCCCTGAGTCTTCGATCTCTTAGATTCTTAGAGACTTTCTGAAACACACACCGTGAGGACTCTGGATGTTTTTTGCCTTTCTGTCTCTCAGGTTGCTCCATCTCCTCTTGGGTTATGAAGCTATTTTCTTGTTCGTTGTTGTTTCTCTCATTTTTTTGGTTTTCTGAATTTAGAATGTCCTCAGTTTGACAGTTTGACTGTGTACTTGCTGGAGACATTTCTGACCAACTCAAGTTTGGTTTTCTATTTTCTTGAGTTGCTGTAATCGTGGGCCTGGCCATGCCATCTGGTGTGGATGTAGCGATGGAGTGGAACCAGTTCAAGCCATCACCCTTGCAGTTGCTAATGTTGTCATGGTGGTGTGTTCTGTGGATGGAGTTGGCGTCTCTGAGTTGATGTTGGTAATCAGTTGTTGGGGAGTCCTCTGAGGTGTTGCTCTTTAGCCTAGTGAAAAAAACACAGGTGAAATCTATGGTGGTAAAAAGCTATAGAAACCCTGATCTATCTGCCAGAGAACTCTACTAAAATTAAAACACGACAGTAGAACTTTAACTGGGTCTCAACAAAAGGAAAAAGCAGCTAGTTACTCACATGCTCAGCCTGTCCATCTCCTTCTGAAGGAGCAATGGAAGGTTCAGTCCTTCCAGCAGTATCTGACACTGAGTTTGATACTCCTTATCAGGGTCAGCAGGGAATGAGGTGAGTAATGCATTTATATTTCCCAGAAGAGCACCGCCCTATAAGAAGAGTCCATCATATAGTTAGAGACTACTGTTGGATCAAAGGCTGCAACAGGATCACAGGCTGCAGTATCCATGTCCAAATGATCACAATCATTATGCTCATTGAATGTTTTTCATTATTTTCTACAGTGTAGATGAACACTTAAGACGTAAGTAAGGCATAAATAAAAAATGTTGAAAATTAAATCTGTTTTATATTTAGATTCTTTTTCTTTGATGACAGCTCTGCACGTACTCTTCATTCTCTCAGTCAGCTTCATGAAGTCGTCACCTGGAATGATTTTCCAACAGTCTTGAAGGAGTTCTCATACACAGTATGCTGAGCACTTGTTGCTGCTTTTCCTTCACTCTGCAGTCCAACTCGTCCAAACCATCTCAGTTGGGTTTAGGTTAGATGATTGTGGGGGTCAGGTCATCTGATGCAGCACTCCATCACTCTCCTTCCTGGTCAAAACAGCTCTTACAGAGACTGGAGGTGTAATTTGGGTTATTGTCCTGTTGAATCTTCTCTTGCTGGCCTTGAAATTTTGAATAAATTTGACTCTTGGTCTTCCTTTCCTGGTGCGATCCTCATTAGAGCCAGTTTCATCAATAAACCTTTCAGCATAAGACATCTTTCTCTCCACTGTCTGAAGTGACCATGACAAAATTCTCCACTACAATGACCTCATGAAGCTGACTGAAAGATGGCCAAAAGTGTGCAAAGCTGTCATCAAAGAAAAAGAATGTAAAATATAAAACATATCCTGGTTTATTTACCACATAATTCCATATGTGTTATTTCATAGGTTTAATGTCTTCAGTGTCCATATAGAAAGTGGCTGTAATGTAGCTAGCCAGTTATTGTTCAGCTTGTGAAGACATAATGTCAACAGACGTAGTTGACGGAGCCATATAACACCACGGGTTGGGTGAAGCTTATCCTGTGGGGTTGCTGCAGCAAGCACGCAGTGCCCTGCAACCCCCCTTACAAAATCCAATGTGCTGTTCTCTTTTCTGCCACCAGGAGTCACAAGGTGCTCCATCATCACTACTCATTGTGGTTGCAGTAATGCTCTGGAGAGTTGCATACACTCCGGCTCTATTCTTGCTGAATTTATGGTGAAGCTGTGGTGCTTCATCTATGTTGCACCAGGTTTTCAGCAAATATTAAAACATACATCAACAATCTTTTTTATGCTGAAACTTTGTAGTATTCAGTAGCACTAAAGCAAAGTGGTGTGTTTAGCTGTCTTGAACAACATTGCTACTGTGTTGTTGTTTTAGGAAAGTAGCTGAAATGTTACATAATGGACAAAACAGTTAGGAAACCAACAGTTCCAAATAAGAAACAAAGCAAAAGACATGGGTAAAATCATATTAATGATCAATATTCATGGAGCAAAAAAATGTAATTTTGTTTCTCCTTACCTGCATGGAGCACTCCATTACGGAGACAGCCATGACAGCATCCTCTGTAGTCACGGTTGCTCTGTACATGAGCCTGGCATGGGCTGGAAAGTTAAGAACAGTTCCGTGTGGTCAGTTCTGTTGGTTTCAGCCTTTTCTCCATTCAATTTGCTTGATTTTTGTTATGTTTTGCTCAAGAAAAAGGTTGCTATTACAAGTACTTATGTATATTTTTTACATTTTTATTGAATTTTATTTTACATTTGTAATTTATTTGTTATTTAGATCACTAGTATCTCAATATTGGGTATGCTCCTCTGCACAGTCCTCAGAAGTCCAATAACATTACGCCTGTTATTTTCATATTTATTTATTTATTTATTTTATAGCCTGCTTTGGAGTGCAGCACGCTAAGGTTGCGCTAGATTCACCCAGGACGTGTGAACATTGTAGCCTCTTCACTGTTAAGAGCCTCTGCCGTAGGTTGTCACGCCGGACAAATCTCGGCATTCGGGACCCGCTGTTAACCACAGTGGCAACCCTGATGGAGGAGGACATCTCGGCCACGACAGGCTCGAGCTGTTTATCAGTGGCAGACATTCACATGCACCCTGTATGTCTCACAAGCGTTCTCATGTGTCCCAAATCAATAAAGTTGTCCACAGTGCAGCCATGCATGTTGCCAAGGGAACCAATGAATACACAAAAAGGAAAAAACACACTGTTGAAAAATGACCTGCGTCACCAATGGAACACCCACTTTCCGGGGTGGTGGGCCACATAAGCACTTCACCAGTGCAGGCCTCCCACACTGTGCCACCATGGTGGCAGCATCTCTTTCTGCAAAGAAGAGAGAGCTGGCGATTGTGTGGGGCGTCAGCTTGGGTGCTCAGGACAATAGACAGAGATCCAGGCTCCAGTTTGTCATTGCTCCTCCCAGATTCACAGGAATTTGTCCCATGCTCGGGGGAAATCAGCACAGATACTCCAAGAGGAGATATCGTCGCAGCAGTACGCCAAGCTCGAGCTGGGGTGACACTCCCTTGCCCAAGGGATTTGAGGACTGCCTGTCAGCTGGTAATTTTGACGCACTCTTGGAGGATGACGAAGAATCTGATAACTCGGATGCCTCGCCAGACATCCTCCTCTCCGAAGGGGAGGACGACGATGGCTCTTCCTTCACCGCGGCATAGATGGAGGAAACTCCATCCAGAGGAGAGGCTACGGTCGCCCCAGTGTGGATCTGTACGCCTCTAGGGGGAACGCTCAGTGTCCCATAGTCTTTTCCCTGAGAGACCAGGATGCACCAATGGGGATAGACGCACTGGCGCACGAGTGGCCAAGGTTCTGCTTTACGCATTTCCACCTCTGGCTCTGATCCCGCCCACACTAACCAGGGTGCGAGAGAGACGCTTATCACTCATCCTGATAGCCCCTCAAGGCCGGGGAAGCACTGGTCGGCTGATGTCATCCAGCTCCTTTACGACCAATCATGGCCTCTCTCTTCACGCAGAAACCTGATATATTTCATGCTCACCCAGAGCATCTGGTTCTCTGGGCTTGTCCCGTGAGAGGCTAAACCTGAATGCAATTGGACTTCCACAAAATGTCATTACAACCATTCACAACACTACAGCCTCATCCACCAAGTCGCTATATGATTGAAAGGTCACAGGAGGTGCCTTTCCAGTGTTCGGTGACCAGAATTCTCGTCTTTCTGCAAGATTTGCTGGATAAGGGCAAAGCCTTCTCCACCATCAAGTTTTACTTGGCTGCTATTGGAACATGCCATGTAGGTTTTGGTGGCAAGGCTGTGGGACAACATCCCCTTAACTGTTTTATGAAACGAGCTCATCGTCTACGACCGGTGTCAAAACAGCTTGCCCCATCGTGGGATTTGTCAACCGTTTTGGGTGCACACACCAATCCACCGTTGGGTGCACACATCCACCCACCGTTTGAGCCTCTAGATGGAGTAAATCCAAAGGTGCTCTTGTTTAAGACGGCTCTTTTGTTGGCGTTGGCCTCTGCATTTTCAGTTCAGAGGCTCAGTTCAGTTTGGTGTGTCTTCCCCTTGACCTGTTGGCTTTTTACCCACCTCCCTAACCCTCTTCCTCGGAGCAGGGGCAGTTGCATGTCTTATGTCCAATGCATGCATTATGCATCTATGTGGGCAGGACACAGGGGCTTAGGAAAACAGACCAGTTGTTTGTGTCATGGGCAAAACCTCATAGTGGTAAGCCCATAACAAAACAGCAGCTTTCTCATTGGATAGTTGCAGCCATTTCTATGGCCTACAGAGATGATACAACTGCATCATCTTTATTCTGGTACAAAGTACAAACTTTGTGTTTATGGTGCTGGCCCTGCTTTGCTGCAGTACAGCCCAAAATCCTTCTTACACAATGTCACTCAGTACGTTTACATGCAGCAAAAAATTCGAATTTCTGATCGTATCAGATAATGACATGCATAGGACCGGATCACTTGTCTGAGTATACATGCCGTTCAGAGAATCGGATAAACGGCCGGAGCATGGCTGACTCCATTCGCTATGTGGCGCTGTAGCCCTCTCAACAAAGAGCCACGTCCAGTTGACCTCTGCTTATCAGCAACAACAAACTATCTGACGGCATTCAAACAAAGATTGCGTACGAGGAGATGGTCGATGCTACAGTAGCGTACATTTCGTGCATTATTTTCCTCCTAATAATGCATATAAAAGCAACAACACCGCTATTTAAAACGCCGTCTCCTTTCACTACCGGGTGAAAGCCCCGGCGGAAATTCTCGAGCATGCGCAGAATGCAAAATCCAATTTAGATCTGATTGCTGAGTATACATGGCGTTAAAAAGCCGACTATGAACGAATTATCTAGGTGTTCTTATCCGATTTTGAGATGTCCATTATGGTCCGAAGTAGGTCGGATTAAGGTGTTTACATGCATTTTAAAAGTCCGAACTATGTCTGATACGATCAGAAATTCGAATTTTTTGCTGCATGTAAACGTACTGACTGATTACATTTAAAACATTTTTGTGGCAGAAGACACTGCCAGTGAATATTTGAAGGCCACATGTCTGGATCTTGGCCAATAGTAGATAAGTTGTAGGAATGTTAGCGGTGTAACTTTTCTTACTTTCATTTAAGACTGGTCTGAAAAAGACTGAATTAAGATGAAATGTTCCATCCTCACCTTCAGCCAGTCTGCTCAGACTCTCCAACATGCGAATGGTGGTGCGGCCAGTGTTGCAGGTGTCACTCTGTCTCTGCAGCTGGTAGTAACGTGTCAAGATGCTGTTGGCCTCCTCTGACACTTGCGGCTTCAAGCATTTAATCACACTGAAATAAGCCTTCATTTTCTCCAGGGACCACAGACCAGAAGAATCAGCAGGCAGTCCTGAGAGGAAAGCAAGAGCACTGACATCTCACCTGTTTGATTATGAAGGTCTTTGAGGGTGTGTGATGGGACTAGGCATGCAAAATTCTGGGAATTTTCAAAATTGGGAACTCTCCATGAGAATTAACAGGAATTTATGGGAATAAAAATTAAAAGTTGGCTCTTAACAGGAAATATAGTTGGGGAAAATATATTTTAGCATAATAAAACCATTAGATTTCAGGGCTATTGAGGCCACGCCCCCTACATGCACAGATGATTTCTGAAACTGGACCACACTTTAGAGCCCAGAGCACAAGACTAGTGAAGCCACAGGCTCAAATAAAGCCACTTGAGTCTATGGGCTACATAAAGTGAAGTAAAGATTTGAAGATATTCTGGGGTAAATATATTTGATGTATGTTATTAATGTTTAACTTTTTTTTTATTTATGAGACTAACATCATCATATTAGCTTACCCCCAATTTCCAATTAATTCCTATAAATTTCCATAATTCCCATGGAAAGTTTCCAATTTGGAATATTTTCAAAATTCCCTAGCTTAACTTCCCATGAAAAGTTTCTGGAAATTTACCAGAAATTTTCCACCCCTTTGCAACCCTAGATGGGACAAAATGAATATTGTGATAATTATTACAGCATTATGTTATCATTTAAGTTGATGATGATGATATGGTATTTATTTTCAGTGTATACCAACTACCGTGAATAATACTGCATAAAATGTTGAACACATGATTGACATACACAATGCTAATGATAATATTGTGATAAAATTTTTTGAAATTAGTTTTTGTTGTTTTTAGCATTTCATTTACAAATTTAGAGCATACCTCTGTCCTCCAGAATAAAAGATGAGATGATGCGGTCCCACTCTGCGTTCTTGGTGTCCATCAGAACTAGAACAAGATCAAAACGACTCAGCAAAGGGCTGGCGAGAGCTACATTCACAGATAGCGGTTCGTTGGGATCATACGGTCCTTTAGGGTTGGTGGCTGCTAGGATGGTGGTTCGAGTGTTCAGCTTACACACCATACTGTAGAGAGTACAGAGAATGTAGAATAAGAGAATAGAAAAGTGGTAACACTTCATATTAAAAAGGTACACATCAACTGTGTTCACAAAGCTCTGTCTACTTTGCATCTGACCAGTCTGCAGCTCACCTGGTAGTGTTATTGGCACAACTGGGCTAAAACTTGGATTAAAAAATACAGCAGCAGAGTACCTAAGGCTCACATGACTGCAGCAAAGAAATGTACTGCTAGCTGTTGGTGCAGAGCGGATCCTAAAGTACAGTGTAAAACTCAATCATTCAACAATTACATTGTTAGAATACAGTAAAAGAAACAGCTAGCAAATCTCACTATGAGTGTGTGGACATGTATGAATGTCTTACCCAGCTTTGGCCACACTAATAGATTGTTGCTCCATAGCCTCGTGAATGCTGATGCGGTCATGTTCCTTGATGCTGTTGAATTCATCAATGCAGCACAAACCACCATCTGACAGGACCAGGGCTCCAGCCTCAAGATGCCAATCACCTCCATCTTTCACTGCTGCTACTGTCAGTCCTTCATACATTTATATCATGTGTTAACAAATTCACTTCATACAGTCCAACATACAAAACAGATTAGATATGTTTATATGTAGCATGTGAAATTCATCATTGATGATAAATTCCTGATGAGTTCAGTTATCCTGAGAGTTGACAGTAAGCAGGGCCTACCTGCACTTGTTGATCCAATTCCAGCAGTGAGTACAGAGCGAGGTATGATTTTAGCTGCATACTTCAGAAACTGAGACTTCCCTGTGCCCGGGTCACCAACAAGCAACATATGACACTCACCTAAAGATGACAAGATTAACTCCGAAGTAGGGCAGCAGTAACAAAAACCAACACACAGCAAACGTTTGTCACAGCTACCATATTCTCATGTTCTAAATAAAAACAATGTTTATTACATATGTATGGCTAGAAAAAGTTGACAGTGCTGAGCTGCATCTCAAATTAATACTGCCCCGCTCATAAAAGACAAAAATATATTCATTATAAAAAGTGGTGGAGTGAAAGGGTGTTTCAAAAGTATCAGTGACTTATTACCATTCTTAATAATAACCCTTTAATACAGGTATTGAAAGACATACCTCTGATCTTGGTCCCAGAAGAATCTACTCTCTGCACTCCGCCAGCCAACACCATAGCCACCGCCAGTTTAATTAAATACATGCCAAAAACCTGTGGGCATAGGCTCAACAAGATCTGGTTCCTACCTGTGAAGAGAGGGGAGAGAAGAAAAATTAATAAAACACTGCTTCTTGTGAAAAATTGGGCAGAACATTATTTGCATACATTTGGGGTGTATTTTTTACACACACACACACACACACACACACACACACACACACACACACACATTTAAAAGGAAACTTTTACCAGAAAATATGGAATTAATGTTTTTTGGTAGGAACGACTTTTTTTTTGATTTTTCCAAATTCTCAAGAATGGATGGAGTTCAAGTTCTTGCAAGTTCTTACATACCAGCTATGGGATTGTGTTTGTAGTCATTCCAGAAGTCTTCAAATTCTTTCTGAACGTCCCGCATGGCCATAGCAGCAACAGCCTGCTGGTTGTTCACTTCTATATTGTTAGCTTTGAGGACAAGCTCCACCTCACAGCGAGTGCTATCATAAAAGGGTTTCCAGCGCTGGCACATCACCCCATAGACAGTCACGTCATCTCCTAGGAGTATGCCATACAGTCCAAAATTACTGAAAGCTACAGCATGAGCATGACATCATACATTGCAAGTATTCAGTGAAAATAAATAATAAAAATAAATACTGTGTTTTCTAATTTTATTTTTAGTCTTCATGCTGCAGCAATGCTTTGTCTTGCCACATCAGTACAAGCTCAATAATATATTTGATACAGGTATTTTACATTTTGCATTAACACAGACAGTCAATATGATGGCACGGCCTTCATGAAGGTGCATGAAGGAAACCTGATTCTGAACTGAACTGGACCTCACCTTGAGTTACAGCCACAATATTGGCTGTTTGGAGGATATGTGTTAACAAGTAAGTATCACGTCTAACCTTGCTATTTACAGTTCTTACCAGATTTACAACTGTCGACCAAGTCATCTTCCAGAACCACCACCATCGACCGAGGAATACTGCCCACTGACAACCTCTGTACCTGTGGTGGAAAGATTTACACTGACCAAATGTACAATCTATATTTGAGACATTTTGATCTGAAGACAACGATAACAAGACCATAATAAAGAGCAGTTTGTTTAGTAAATAACAATGACGATCACATGCTTAATTGCCCTACTTGCTCTTGTATCTTGATTTCCTGGTAGTCCCTGCAAGCAGCAGGCTCAGATCCTCCAGACAGACAGCCGAATTTGTACGAGTTACAGCCAGCAGGATTAGGACAGGTCACCGGTTGGGCAAAGGTATAAAACTGCTCAAAATCAGCCTGCACCATGAAAACATGACGACACTTTGTGCACATGTAATCCCGTTCATATTCCAGAACCTATGAGAGGTGAAGAAGGCACTGATTTAGAATCAGAATAAGAATCAGAAATACTTTAATAATCTATTTAAAAGTTCAAAGAACTCAAAAAAAAAAAAAAAAAAAAAAAGGTAACATGTAACTACAAATTTGTGGTCTCATTATTCAGCCACATGACTACAGCAAAGAATTCATTTTAATTTTCCGTTTGAAGTGAACCATTATTTATTTTGTTATAATTACTAATCCATAAAGACATCTTAATTTTGTTCATATTTATTATTTTTAATATATTTCTATGTGTATGCTCTCTTGACCTTCTTCATCAGCAGTCTGTTGTTTAAGGTCAGAAAAAACAAGTCATGTTTGGATAACAACCCACAACAGAAGTTGAACTATGTGTAGTAGAGGGCTTGTTGTGAATGACCAACCAACCAAGCAACCAAACTTGGCCCAAATTTGGAAATTCATGTATCTAGTTTGGTGATCCTACCGCGAAGACAGTTTTACACACAGACTCAATACTGTTTTCATACCATTCATTAGGGTTGACCCTGAAAATCAATGATTTAAGCCATCAGTCACAAAGACCCAGTGTAACACTGAGCAATAGAGGAGCAACAGCATGCAACCTTTACAAACCATGTCTTGAAATGGCCACAAACCACAACTAACCCTAACCCACTACAGACACCAAGGCAGCTCGACTCTTGTCTGTTGGCTGTTCTGAGGCTCTCTACTCCAGTGATGATAGTCAGTGAAGTCAGCTGAACCAATTATGAACCAGATGGCGGTCCAACCTCCTGTATTATCATCCACTGTGATTGATCATTTGGCTGACAGCACTGTCAGCAACCCAGCAGGAGAGGCGCTCCATGGTGCACTGGGATTTTATAACTGAACTGTGATGCACGCATTTACTTTGTCTGACTGTGTGGAAAGTTGATCACATTACAGATGATGAACAAAGGCACTGAAACGTGAGGTAGGCTAAAACACGAGACTTCTGATGTAACAGGCAAAGTAAAGCAAGAAAGGAATAACCTTCTGACTTCTTCTCATATCAGCAATTCAATTCAAGTCCAGGTACCACTTATTACCACCAGTTAATCATTTCTTAAGTACCTCACTTACCAACCATCTGTCTCTTAACCAATTTATCTATTCCACTTAGCTCATAACCCCTACACTCTATCCAGCTGTTGCTTTTTACATGTAAACATCTCATCTCATTATTCTCATGTCAGTCATTTAAAACAAGAATAATAACAAATGAATGTAAATGATGTCTAACTGATCACCTGATTATGAACTGATGGATTATAAATGACTCGTGTGTGTGTGTGTGTGTGTGTTCCACCCTCTGGCAAATACACTGCTCGTGTAACAATTTCAATCTACAATTTTGAAACTGAATTTGTGCCTACTGTTACCTTGGTAACACTGGTGCGTATGACAGTACCAGTGACAGACAAAAAGTGTCCTACATCTCTGGACTTGGGAATGGTGTCTCTGGTCAGCTCTGGACACACTGGCAGACCTGAGCACACATATGCAAATCAACAAACAACAGAGAAGTAAAGTAAATTGATTTATATACATAACAGGGTATGAACTTGAGCCGACAAGCGCCCGTACAATACAATCTTGTGTCTGTGTATGTGTGTGCATTTTACGTTTGCGTCTTCAACCTAATAACAGATGACATCTTTTTCTGTTTCTCTGCAGCAGAGCTTTGTGATTGTCAGTAAACTGCATTTTGATTTCATCATATTGTTTTAAAGGTCATGTTGAAAAAGTATCAAAGAATCAGTACTTTTAACAACCCCAGGGTGATGACACATTTCCTAAAATAATGGAATTCTATGCTGTTTTAGTGTGACAAAGACCATAGCTACTGAGGCAATGCTTGTGCTTTAGCCTGCAAACTACTTCTTGTTGTGTTACTCTGCTGGCCACAATACTGTAAATCACATTGCACCCTGCTGGATGAACTTTTCAGTGACACCAATACCATAAGCATTTTTTGCATTATATGCCAGAAAAAGTAGAGTTTTCATATTGGCACATATTAAATAGGCCGATATCGATGCAGAGCTCTACTCTTCACAGTACGTCACCTGACATTTTTTTATCTATGGCATTTGCATGTAAAATGACATGATCTCGCTAATATAACTAGCAAACACTGGGATAAAAATCACATGTGAAAAGCAGTAACACTAATGTGAAATAGTTTGAAATGACATTGGCATCTTATTTATATGCCATTTGCTGATACCAGGCTGATCTGAACAACCACAAATCCTTACAATGCAAGCTTTGAGCAACATCTGTAACATCTGACCATCATTGCCAGTGCAGTGGGATGTCTAACCTGTGATGCGGGCATGAGGAGTGTGTCTCATTCTGTGCTCCTTTGATCCTTGTCCACCATTGTGCTTGGGAGAGGCATTCTTTGATAACTCCATGGCTGTTCTGTGCAACACTTTATCAAATATAGCCAGGACATCATTGGGGTAGGCGTTGAAATAGTCCCCAACCTGCAAAAGATTGTAGAGATACTGTGTTATTAGTGCAATCACAGATTCAATGATTAGGTGTACTAAAAATGACTACTCTGAACACATATCAACTGTGAAGTGTAGTGCAGGGTAATCTCTAAACAGATACCTGCATGCAAAATATGTAGGCAAGACATCAGGAGCATTCTGTTTTTTTATACTTTGTTTGCACTACCCTGGACCTTGTGTCAAGCTGTCATTAGCGACATAATTGCTTATTTGGAGAAGAAGGTTGTTTGCATTACTGTGCAAGTGTAAATTAAGTTAAGAAAAAATGTGCAGTTATCAAAACATTAACAATGTGAGCCATACTGAAGCACCCTGTATACAGCCATATCACTCTAACACACATTTTATCACTCTCAGATTACATTACTTTAACAGCTCAGCAACATCTTGGCTGATTCAATTAGCATTTATAATTCTTATTCTTATTAATAGTACTGAATAGTTACTGTACTGATCATACTGTGTATTTCACATTTTCAGTTGTCCATATTAAAAGGCCCAAGTAAAATGTAATTAAAAAGTAACTTCATGAATCAATGAAGGTTTGGTGTTAAATATTTAAAGCTGTCTTAGTAATACATGATAACAGGACAAAGTTTATTCAACTTAACATTTGATGTTTTTACATGTCATTACATATAATATAATGTGTATTTTTATTATTATCACACTGCTTTTAACCATGGTTATGGTTATGGTCATAAGCTTTGGGTAATGACCGAAAGAACAAGATCGCGGATACAAGCGGCCGAAATGAGTTTCCTCCGCAGGGTGGCTGGGCGCTCCCTTAGAGATAGGGTGAGAAGCTCAGTCACTCGGGAGGAGCTCGGAGTAGTGCCGCTGCTCCTTCACATCGAGAGGAGTCAGCTGAGGTGGCTCGGGCATCTGTTCCGGATGCCTCCTGGACACCTCCCTAGGGAGGCATTCCAGGCATGTCCCCCCGGGAGGAGGCCCCGGGGAAGACCCAGGACACGCTGGAGGGACTATGTCTCTCGGCTGGCCTGGGAACGCCTCGGTGTTCCTCCCGAGAAGCTGGCCGAGGTGACTGGGGAGAGGGAAGTTTGGGCTTCCCTGCTCAGACTGCTGCCTCCGCGACCCGGCAAAAACGGATAAGCGGAAGAAGATGGATGGATGGATGGATGCTTTTAACCAAATTACAAAGCTTTAGATAAACATACTATATTTCCAAATCTTAAGTATGCTATTTTACTTCTACTCATCTAGAATATGAATGTTTTTAAATGTGTGGACATTACCTCCATATTGGCTTCAAACAATGTCATGGCATTAACAACAACAGGGTGATGGTTTTCTTCAACACTATCCACAATAAGCTGGAGAATGTCTTCATGATGATGTTCTTTCAGATAGGTTTCAAACACACGGCCAATCAGGGCTTCCTGTTCTGGGCTTATCAACATAGTGAAGATGATGTGTTCTGAACCCCTGGAAAATGTGAAAAGAACAATGTATGGTCACGGATGAACATCAATATAAGCGGAGATCATACAAATACCACGTTCATTAGAGTTAAACAATTGAAAATAAATGTCATGAGGTAAGCTACATCAGTCATGTTTGGGACAGACTTATATTCATTCAGGAATAAGCAGTTTCTCTTTATCTGCATAGATTCCACTAAAAGACTCATTAGAAATCAAACAGATCATTTGTAGCAATCTCAACCCAGGACTCCATTGAAAAAGAGATTTTTAATCTCAATGGGACCTTTCCTGGTTAAATAAAGGTTTAATAATAAAAAAATCTGACAGGATGTGCTTTTCCATAGAGTCTTTGTTGATATGCCACAAAACACTGCAACTAATGATTATTTTTATTAACATTAATGACATTCTAGTCAGTAATATTAGCTGGCTGCTATGCCTTGTGTTGTTGACCTTGTTGATGTTTGGCTGTTAGCAAAGTTGTCGAGTTTTTGATCATAAGTAATGTAATCAGAACAAATACTCGAGTACGGCTGAACATATTTACTACAGTGGCATTACACTCTGTGATCATGCAATCATTTCTACGTGATGTTTCTTGAATACATTTTCTGATAACATTTTTGCTTCCATATTTTGAATGCAGAACTTTTGCTTGTAATGGGGAACTCATGTTGTATTCTTGGTACCTCATCAATACTAGATATAGTCCTTCCACTACAGAGTCAGTGATTTTATATTCAGCCAGTGACACCCATCAGAGAGTCGGTCACAGCATAACAGTGAGAGGGTGGATTTCTTAACAGCTGTGATTTATCAACAGAGGCAGGCTCTGAAAGCACAGCTGTCATTCATATCATTTTTATATCAGTTTCATAGAGCTTTTAATGGGATATGGCACTTGGATAAATGGGCTGTGAATAGTAACGTATTAAGTTAACTTAAGACCTGTTAAGATCACTGTGTGCATGGAAGAATACCCAGGTGTAATTGACTAAAATCTCTTTTTTAAGATGTATTAAGGAAATATTATTAAAGGCAACTGGTAATAATTTAGCCATATTAAATCGTATATAAAAATAGTTCTGTTGCCTTGCCTCATGACACAGGTATCTGTTCGTATATACTAACGCTGTGTTTCAGTGGTTAGTGAAGTCTCCATCCTTCCTGATACTGTTAACTTGAACGTTTTAACAGCGACAACTGAACCGATGATATCAGCTCACGCAGAGTCGTTACCGTAACATTGTCATACGAAGCTAACTGTAACATTGTTCTAATACAGACAAAGAGTTTTTTTACATACCGTATCAAAACAGTTCTTCGTATGCCAGCTTAGTTTCCTCCATCGATGTAAACAAGACTTGTATTTCGCGGGCAAAGTTGTAGTGGTTTGCCCCGAGTCATGGACGTATTAAAGAACAGTGTTGTACCGGATCTAAAGATGGCGCTTGTCCATCCAATGAGAATGCTCGCCTTGCGCATGACAGGAGTCTAGCTCGGTCTGTCTATATATATGTCTATGGCTCTAGCTGCTTTGTCTGTGGTCAGGCTGCACAACATTCCCGCTTTAGTGTATTACACCCCCGTAAATAACACCCCAGATTGACGTTCTTTTTAATCCCAGAACGTGAAGTGTACGTACCTAACTAAACTGGGGCCAACGGTGTGTCCTGTAGTTCTGTTTGTAGTTGTCTTTAGCTAAACCAGAGTGTCGTTATGAAAGTTCTGATACTACCATGGCAGACCGAGAGACTGCGGAAGGCTCCATGAATATGGAGAGGTTGCAGTCGGAATAAACATTCCTACTAGTAGTTACAGATACAGCACGGACTATGAGAGGCCGTTTGAGAAATAATTCAGTCTTGCGCTCACATGTTACATCATACTCTCTCACAAACACTACTATAGTCACACACACTTACTATCATACTCTCTCACAAACACTACTATAGTCACACACACTTACTATCATACTCTCTCACAAACACTACTATAGTCACACACACTTCCTATCATACTCTCTCACAAACACTACTATAGTCACGCACACTTACTATCATACTCTCTCACAAACACTACTATAGTCGCACACACTTCCTATCATACTCTCTCACAAACACTACTATAGTCACGCACACTTACTATCATACTCTCTCACAAACACTACTATAGTCGCACACACTTCCTATCATACTCTCTCACAAACACTACTATAGTCACGCACACTTACTATCATACTCTCTCACAAACACTACTATAGTCACGCACACTTACTATCATACTCTCTCACAAACACTACTATAGTCACGCACACATACTACTATAGTCACGCACACATACTATCATACTCTCTCACAAACACTACTATAGTCACGCACACTTCCTATCAAACTCTCTCACAAACACTACTATAGTCACGCACACTTACTATCATACTCTCTCACAAACACTACTATAGTCACACACACTTCCTATCATACTCTCTCACAAACACTACTATAGTCACGCACACTTACTATCATACTCTCTCACAAACACTACTATAGTCACGCACACTTACTATCATACTCTCTCACAAACACTACTATAGTCATGCACATATACTACTATAGTCATTCACACATACTACTATAGTCACGCACACATACTATCATACTCTCTCACAAACACTACTATAGTCACGCACACTTACTATCATACTCTCTCACAAACACTACTATAGTCACGCACACTTACTATCATACTCTCTCACAAACACTACTATAGTCACGCACACTTACTATCATACTCTCTCACAAACACTACTATAGTCATGCACATATACTACTATAGTCATTCACACATACTACTATAGTCACGCACACATACTATCATACTCTCTCACAAACACTACTATAGTCACGCACACTTACTATCATACTCTCTCACAAACACTACTATAGTCATGCACATATACTACTATAGTCATTCACACATACTACTATAGTCACGCACACATACTATCATACTCTCTCGCATACACTATTATACTCATTACTAAAACAGGAAGTTAGTTTGTTTAAACAGGAAATCGTATAAAGCCTCATTCCTTGATTGGTGCACAGCTCTGGGAGCTTACTGCTAGCTAAATGGAAGCTGTGTGGGAGAACTGAAATCAAGAAGGCAACTTTATAAGTACAACTTTATAATTTTATAAGTAGCTGCAGTTGCAAATATGATTTTTCCACTAATTTACCTTCTTTTTCAAAGCAACTTTTTGTTAGCAGTAAATGGTAATGAGGAGAGTATTAGGATTTTTTTCACTAATGCAATGAGGTGCCTTCAGCACATTGCAAGGGAAAATAACAGTGGTGCATATGACAGCATGATTTTGGATCGACTATTCTTTGAGCTTAATGGATATGCACGCACAATTTCGTTCTTTCAATCAATTAGCCAGCAGTTTGAAGGAGGTGTCGATCAAGAGAGCTTTGTTACACTGGAGGCCCTACATTCATGTTTTTGTTCCATCATAAATTCATTTCAAAACTCAAGATCAGTGCAAATGAGGCAAAGGGAAATGTTGACTTCAAGAGGCCCACCAACAATAATAACTGGCCGTCCTGGTCGCCCACAATACAATATTCTACCTGAACAAATAACCTACTGTTTATCCCTGGGAATGAGCTGGCAAAGAATATCTGTATGCTTTGGCATCAGTAGGAGGACATTGTACAGCCACAGACAAAATCTTCAAATTGGATCAATGGCCTACACAACAATGTCTGCTGATGTTTTTAATGATATAGTCCGTGACATTCTTCAAACAACCCCAAATGCTGGAGAAAGATATATACATGGAAGCCTTCGATCACGGAACATCCGTATACAGCGGTGGCGTCTAAGACATTGCCTGCAAGAACTTGATCCTATAGGACGGGCCCTTCGTCGTCGTCATGCAATTCAGCGAAGAATATATAATGTTCAAACTCCCAACCAATTGTGGTGAGTATTTTGGTTGTTACTCAAAACATTTTATTTATTACTCAGTACTTGTTACTAACTTCAAAAGTAATACTAGCCAGTTTAGGTCTGATGTAATATTCCAATTTTTTGAGATACTGAATTTGGGGTTTTCATTAAATGTAAGCCATAATAATTACAATTAAACAAAAAGACATGGAATACTTCAGTGTGTATGTAATGGATCTATATCATGTATTATTGTCACTTTTTGAATTGAACTATTGAAATAACTAACTTTTCCATGATATTCTAATTTATTGAGATGCACCTACATGACCAGTCTCAATCTCAGGGCTACACTTAAGTAATTATTTGTCATTTTTCTCCCCACAGGCACATAGATGGCAACCATAAGCTGGTAAGGTGGCGAATGGTCTTTCATGGATGTGTGGATGGCTTTAGCCGAACTATTATTTACTTACAGTGTCTCAACAACAACAGGGCCTCAAGTGTACTGGGACTGTTCTGCACTGGTGTACAGACCTTTGGTCTCCCTCTAAGGGTACGCTGTGATCACGGCATGGAAAACACGGGGGTTGCCAGATATATGTTGGAGAGACGAGGGCTGAACAGAGGCAGTGTCATTACTGGTCGCAGTGTCCATAATCAGAGAATAGAACGTTTATGGGCAGAGCTTAACAGAGTAGTATCATTTCACTTCAGCAACCTCTTCACTTTCATGGAACATGAAGGCATATTGGATTCAACAGATGAACAACATCTGTTTTGTCTCCATTACATCTACTTGCCAAGAGTTCAAAGGGCAGCTGCAGAATTCCAAAATCAGTGGAACAACCATGGATTGTCTACAGAGGGAGGACAGACACCTCTACAACTGTGGCACAGAGGTGTTCTCCAGTCTGCTGGAGCTGGTGCTACTCATGACATTTTTGATAGACATGATGCCTTTAGAATTAATGAGGACAACCCTCCTGAGTTAGAGACTGAGAACAATGTTGTTGTTCCGGAAAATTACTTCACTGTGAATGCAGTAGTTATGGACAGAATTCAACAAACAATAGATCCATTGAGTGATGATGGTAATCATGGTATCAGTTTATTTTTAGGCCTGCTACATTTTCTTAGTCAACATTAACAAGGCCACACAACACTTGCTTAAGCTATGAGGTAGCTGTCAGGAAACAATTAATAACAGTAAGCAGTACACAACTGTAATAAAATAAAAACACTGTAACTCAAAATCACATCAATCAGCCCCAAAAATAAATGGTCTCAAAACAAATATTTCAACTATTTAACTAACTTTGATTTAGTATTTTCTAAATCAAAGCCCACTATGTCTTTGAAATCAGTGTAAATGTGTCAAAAAAAAAAGTGGCAGTTTCAGACAGTTGTTTCATGTGTTGGCCATAGGTAACACTGAACTATGATGTAACTGTGAGGTAGCAAGTAACATTAAGTGGTAGACAACTGTACACAACAGTATTAAAAAGTTGACTAACATTTATCACTACTCCTCTTTATATTCTAAAAACAAATAAAAACAGTTACCTAAATCATCTACTCAAAGTCATATTAATCAGCCCCAAAAAGAAATGGTCTCAGCAAACTTTCAACTGACCATATGAGAGAAAACAGGGTTCCTAAATTCAGCATTATTACTCTCTACCAAAACCCTGAGTATTTTCTAATGCAAAGTCCATACTGTCTTTGAAATCAGTGTATGTGTCACAAAGTGGCAGCTTCAGACAGTTGATGCATGTGTTGGCCATAGGCAAACAGCGTCCTGGGCTTACAGACTGGTCATGTAGGAAATCAATTGTTGGTTGAGGGGAGAAGCCAATTGGTGGGATGATGCTTGCACCAGTTGCAAAGGCTAAGACATCACTTAGCTTTGAGGCTCCACCCTCCTCTAATACACAGAAAAAACCCAACAAAGAACAATGTCAATGTACAGAAAATATCACACTATATACATATATATGTATAAATACTTTGTCGTGAGACAAAGCCATATGCAACACCAATATTTACCCTCAACATCCAGCAAGTAATCTCTCCAAAATGGCACAACACGTTCCTCTGCCATTCTCCTGTTGCTTCCTGCTACAGATAGTCTTATTTGGAAAAGCTGATCCATGGAGTTGGCTGTGAGTGGAGGTGGTTGATGGCACAGCAAGGGTCTAAAACTCTCCGGGTACGTCCTCATGGCATCCAGGACACCAAGGGTTTTCAGTCCCTCTTTAAATCTGCAAAAATTAAAAGATGAGACAACAAAATAAAATCCTACAAACTACTAATTCAAAATGCCAGCAGAGGTTAAAATGACATCTAGGCTGCTAAAACATGTGAAGAATCCGAATCTGAAATAATTCTGTTTATATGTGGTAAATACATTTTAAAGTGTAGTTTGGATAAATATATACAGTGTTTTTTGTTTGTTTGTTTTTTTACAAGATCTAGCAGAATGTTGTTCTTAAAATGCTGTTCTATGTGCAGCCCATCTCTATGATGAGAATGTAATTGTAACATGAACATGAAAATAGTATAGGGCAGTGTGCTCTACAGAAATTAAGGAGTTGCTAACTGCATGAGTTGTTTGAAACCTTCTCCAATTTGATTTAAATGAAAAGTGTTCTGTTCAATGTTATGTTGTATATATGTCCGTGCATTTGGAGATGAAACTGTTGTAAAAGCCACCAGTCATCTTTACAATAAAAACTTTGAGTTGTATTACAAACCTTTCAAATGCCCCAGAGACTCTGTGCACCACCTGGAACATCACAATATCTTGAACTAACAGATCTCTGTCTTCAATGCATTTCAATGGCCTGAGACACCCAGCATTTGCCAGATAATCTTGCAGTGGTTCCGTGGCAGGCATCAGATCCTCAAAAGATGTACTTTCAGACACCTAAAAGCAGCACACAATATGAAGACAGAAAAAATTAGCAATAGCATAGCTGAACATAATGTGTATTTATTCACTATATATTATGACCTTTTTGACTTTCTCATAGAGGTCAGCATCAGCAATGTCCTCCAGAACAGGCGTTATTGTGGAACTGCCACCAACCAGATGGGAGTACAGAGCTGGTGTAAAGAATCCTGGTGGAGGACCGCCATGCACCAGGCTGACAGCAATGGCCTGTCCAGCAATGAAATATCGATCCTCTCTTAAAGCTAGAACAAACATGGCATAGAGGGAGAACATCGCTAAAAATATATGGCACAAACTTACTGACAAAAAAAAATGTGCAGTAAAAGCTCAGTGTGTGACATCCAGTAGGTGGCGGTGCAGGACAAAAAATGACAGACACAGACTTCGCGGAACAGAGTGCATAGCCATTTTCACACCAAAACTACCCAGACCCTTTAGTTCCAGCACCCTCTCTACCCCGAACTACGGGGTTTCTGTGACCCCTGTGTTGTCTGCGTTCGCACCATAGGAACGTGTTCGTGAAGTTCGTGAAACATTTTAAAAGTGCAATGATGTCTGACCTGAAAGTATGTGGAACTAGTAGAAATAGTAGACAAGTTTGAAGACCATTCCAATGCATTTCCAATGGGACAAAAATGGCAGAAAAACTGTAATATTGCCAAAATGTATGAAGAGTATTACAAAGTTAAACACAAACAATAATGTGCAGAAGAAGCTACGCATAATTAGTAAATGGAGTAGTTAGACTGCAAAAAATGGCGTAAGATGTGAGCATAATAATGAAAAAAGATTCCAAGAACAATAAGCATATAGAGTTCCCAAAATACAGCATGTGTTTTTATCATGTACCTGTGCTGTCCAATGCTAGGTTCAATCTCCCTGCCCTCCCCTCAAACATTGGTGAGACTGCAAGGGCTTCCATCAGCAAACGTAGGAATTCCCTTCTCGGGCCACCAAGGTCCACAGCCTCTTCACTCAGTCCCAAGTCATCGGAGAACTTGATATTCATCTGATACTTGGGATTGTAGGACAGCCTCTTGAAGCCCCGAAGAGCACCATCCAGCACTGAGGACCTGTTGATGTTGAATCTGCATCTCTTGGTGGCGTCAATTTGAGATGCAAGACTGAAGAGGACTTCTTGTGCTGATTTTGTGTTTGTTTGTTCAAATACCCTGTTGAGTGAAATAGAGAAGAAATAAATATCAATAAAGTGTTACAATTCTCTAGTTTTCTGCATAAAATGTGATAAAATAATCAAAGTTGGTTTCTTCAAATATAGCCATTGGATCTCCAGTGTTAGTAGAATATATAACACTGTGGCTCACTATAAAATTTATCAGAACAGAAAGTATTGTTTGATGTAAAAAATGATTTAGTATGTAGAACGAAAAAGACTCAGATCAATGATCATTGATCAGGCCTTGCCCTTGTCAAAAACAAGCTGTCAATGGCACGGTTAACTAGATATATAACAAATGCAAATTTGCATCGCTTAACCATCTGAAGCATCTAGCTTCTAGCATAAATGTTCATGAAGAAACAAATTAAACAATATTTGATTCATGGACTACATACGCATGACTCTCAAGACTAGCCATTATAGCCTGGTTTAGATCCTCATCATCAGAAGAGAGGTCTGAGGTTGAACCCATGATGGACAGGTAGGCAGCATAGTGGTCAATCCTCCCTGCAACACCACTAGCACTGGGTGCAACCCCATTCCCTGCACCATCACAAGCACTGGATGCTTCTGGGGGTGCAGCTTCAGTCGCAATGTCACTCCGTGCTTGTGGTGCAGAGAGCAGTGTAGCTGTCGAGGTAGTGTCACTGGATGCATGTGGGGTGGCAGGAGGCTGGGTTGAAATTTGGTGTCCCCTGGACCGTGTACACATATAGCCTCCAGCTTGGAAGTTGTTGGATGCTGTTGTGGTGTTTATCTCGACAAAGTCATCTGAATCTGTGCTATCAAACTAAAACAACAAAAAATACAAAATGTTGGAGTTATTCTCAATAATGACAACTGTATGCTATCTGGATAAGCATTCATTTTAAATCCCTTACCTGAAATGGAAGATCCCTTCCTGGCCGTATGTACAATGCCTTTGCTTTAAAGACTTTATGGATAATGAGGCCATTCAACTCCTGGCCCTCGCGCAACTTTGGTGACACTAATTTGCTGCCACAAGCCATCAACAGTTCAACACTGGGAAAATAAGAAAAGTAGAATAAAGAAACATAGAAAGAAATAGGAATAAATTGCAAGGCCAGTTTCAATCCATGATGTATCAAAAATTCAAATAATATAATACCTGACATCCTCTGGAATTTTGTTTTGGAATGCATCTCGAATCTCTGCAATGACTTTCCTGTAGTCCCACATTTTATTAATCTCAAAGGCGCTTAGAATGAAGCCATTCTCATGAAGTTTTCTTTTTGTTTTATGTTTACAAACTTCATCCCATGCAGAATGGGGTAACAGGATGACATCTTTATTGAAACTGGGATGGTTCGGGGTGTTAGGCCTGAAAGAAAAAAAAAAAGAGTGCACTGTAATTGCATGTTGTCAGTAAGCCAATGTTTTTGTTAAAAGCACCTTAAGCCAGGCATATGCTGTATGATTTCAGGCACGTTTTGGACCCGATTCGGAATCGCATGACTCTCCCTTGAGACTTTCAGCGCCGACTTGTGTCGTTTGTCAAGCAGTGTACAGGGCAAGACGAGAAACGATTATCAGCTCCGAACGGCAGGCAGGCAGCAATCGAACAGCCCAACGGATTTCTGACATGTCAAATATTTTGGTTGGCCGACTAAAGGATCTCGCACAGTTAAAGCACAGCAACGAACCAACTTAAGCCTGGAATACACTGTACGATTTTGTAAACGTTCCTGTTCAATGCCAACACACACTGTACGAGTAAATTGGTCGGGATGTGAGGCATAAGCTCATGATTTATGAGCTCACATTCACCTTTGACACACCAATGACGATCCAGAATTAAGTAAACCCAAAGATAGTACATCGCACCAAGAGTTTACACTTCACTTTCAAAGCCCCTTTGTCTTTATGTAAACAACCAGGACCTTCGTGATTAATTTCAAACTAAAGCAGAGACATAGGAGCAGACATTAGCAGCGTTTTTTCGCGCTGGAATATAACTTTTGACCACAAAACAGCAAAGATAAGACATACTGTATCGTTTTGTGGATTTTTTTTGCTACTCTTTGGGGGCTAGCTCACCGAGTTTTCATCACACAGCGGTGAGACACATCTTTGTAATCAGCGGAGTCTGCTTTCACATGACACCTCGTTTGTATGGTTTGATTGAAGTGGTGAAATTAGCAGAAGCACTAAAGTGGACATGCCCTGTTTTCGTGTTTTTGTTACATGCCCATATAATTGCTTGGGGATTGAACTATGTTTCGTTTGGGTGGCAATGCTTGGTAGAGGCTTTTAGCTTTTTTTTTTAGTTTCTCCCCGTCATTTTGGCATGCTACCTGTTAGGATTGGTGCTTCCTAGCAGACGCTGGTCGTCTGTATTGTGCGTGCATCTCACGCTGTCCCCCGTACAGGGGACTTTCGTGTTGAAGAGGTTAATGCAGTTTTTTATTATGGACTACTGTTAATCTTATTGAAAGATGCAATTTAGCTATAGGCTACACTTCAACCTTCATCAGAGGCTTTTTGTGAATGGAGAACTTCATCTTTCTGAGGCTGTTGTACATCTGACAGCCGTCGGCCACATGAAACACTCGCGGTCGCAGACACAGTTTACAACAAACTCCAGTGAGTTTTATCCGATCACGGGCCGAGTGCAGCGGCTCTTCACAGAATGCCAATGGGATGATGCTGCATTCAATACAACTCGGAAACACGGGTCAACCCGTCCTGTACTGGTTCAAAACGGGACGCGCTGTTTAATCCTCAGATATGCTATGGGGCAATTCTGACGTGACCGGTGGCAACCTGCCACAGGACACTACAACGGCAGACTACAACTACCAGGAGGGAGAGCAATGTGCCATCACTTCAATCACAGCCTCCATTCAGAGAAAAAACTAAAATTAAATGATAATTAAATTAAATGTATTTATTAAATAAAAATTAAATGACCTTACCTCCTCCTTGACCTGGAAGCCCATCCGCCAAAGTACTGTTGTGTTTGAAATCGAGGTTGATTTGCTTGGTTGCTATTAAGGTTAGCTTGAGAGGATCCGCTCCGCCCTGATACACCTGTTGCTCCAGGTCTGAAAATCCGCCGCATTTCCTCATCGACCGCGCTACGTGAGGGCTGTTGATTACGGTTTGAAATTTCCGACATTGTTGAAATCACATCGGAAGAGGTTAAAATGTTATTTAAAATGCCAATTGCCTCATTGACACGGTCCCGGTCGACCATTTTCACAATAGTACATCCAGAGGAGGCGGGACATTGTCCTTGAGATCCCGCCGGAGAGACACATCCGGTACACCCGCGATAAGCCAATAAGAAACTGAAAATTCAAGTTGACTTCCGTTTCAATCAAACTCTCTTACACATACTACTATACTCGCACACATTGCATATCATTCTCTCACACATTCACTATCATGTTGTTGCATCCATAATAGCGTGTAAGAGAGTATGATAGTAAGTGTGCGTGACTATAGTAGTGTTTGTGAGAGAGTATGATAGTAAGTGTGTGTGACTATAGTAGTGTTTGTGAGAGAGTATGATAGTAAGTGTGTGTGACTATAGTAGTGTTTGTGAGAGAGTATGATAGTAAGTGTGCGTGACTATAGTAGTGTTTGTGAGAGAGTATGATAGTAAGTGTGTGTGACTATAGTAGTGTTTGTGAGAGAGTATGATAGTAAGTGTGTGTGACTATAGTAGTGTTTGTGAGAAAGTATGATAGTAAGTGTGCGTGACTATAGTAGTATATGTGCATGACTATAGTAGTGTTTGTGAGAGAGTATGATAGGAAGTGTGCGTGACTATAGTAGTGTTTGTGAGAGAGTATGATAGTAAGTGTGCGTGACTATAGTAGTAAGTGTGCGTGACTATAGTAGTGTTTGTGAGAGAGTATGATAGGAAGTGTGCGTGACTATAGTAGTGTTTGTGAGAGAGTATGATAGTAAGTGTGCGTGACTATAGTAGTAAGTGTGCGTGACTATAGTAGTGTTTGTGAGAGAGTATGATAGGAAGTGTGCGTGACTATAGTAGTATATGTGCATGACTATAGTAGTGTTTGTGAGAGAGTATGATAGGAAGTGTGCGTGACTATTGTAGTAAGTGTGCGTGACTATAGTAGTGTTTGTGAGAGAGTATGATGTAACATGTGAGCGCAAGACTGAATTATTTCTCAAACGGCCTCTCATAACGGACAATGATTTGAAATCATTTGTCAGTCTTCAGCCGGCTGCAATTTTGCAGGCACTCGGTTGTGAATGTCAAATGAGACTGTTAAATCCAGTATCTAAAATCACTTTGTGGTTTGTCTAGGTTCCAGCTTGCGTAGGAGTTCAGGGGAATGAAAGAAAGCAAAATGAGCCGTTAGGAGAGCATTGGATCTTTGGTAAGATTTTAATAAAACAAGGAATAGCAAGGTTATGGCCAAAACATTTCATTTTCCAATACAGCCAACTGTGAAACAGATAAGATAAAAGATAAAAAAGAATGTCTAGTGTGGTAATGGTAATAACTGCACACTGAATCTTGGACTGACACTAGTTATTAAGCACCAGGATGCACATTTACCTGTGGAGAGGCAGAAACTGTGAATCATGTTTTGATGTAATGTACCAACAATGACTACAAATATGACAAATATGATTACATAAGGATTTAACTTCAGCAATGGAGGTGTACAAAAGACCCCAAGAGGGCGGCAAAACACCTCTGTTGCGTTGAGCAGATAATCTATAATAATATAACATAAATAGAATGTCTTAGAAACAAATCTGTGTTTAACACTGACTTATTTATGTTGAAAGTCCCAAAATGGTTTTAAGTGCATGGACTGTGTGGTCATTGTTTTGTTTGTTACAGGGAGCATTTAGGTTTAGTTTAATATACCTACGTTATATTCAGAGGTGTTACTCCTGTATAGGCTAGTCATTGAAATTAGAAGCATTCCATGAATCATGACTTCACATGATTCATACAGAAGTTCATTTAGGACAGTACATGTGGTCATTAGCCACTATGTGAACATGGAGGTTCTTAGTACTTTTCCCTGCAGGGTCATAGGTCATATTTAAGTGTTGTTTTGATTGATTCAGTTTATTTGATGATGTAAAAAAAACATAGAACTCTGCACTGCAGATGCAAATACATTCTAAACTACGTTATATTCAGAGAAGTTACTCCTGAATGTAATGCGACTCAGTACAACACCACCAACAAGTATGACAGTGATGCTAAACATGAATCAGCAGAATCTATGACTGAGTTGGTGTGTTGGACTACATTAGATTTAAGGGGTGAAACTAATAAAGTGTCCATTGTTTGTGCAGACTCAAGTCAAGATTTCCTCTGTATACTCCTCTGAAAGGTTAAGTTGAGGGTGTGTTCACTCAAACCAGTGGTCTTTAATTGTGGTAATTAATTATTTCTCTTTAATTACTTTTGTTATTAGGGTTAGGTTTTTTGACTCTTTACATACTTTTAACACAATACAGCTGTCAATACACTGCTATGGGGGAAGCTAGAAGGAACTGGAGTTGACTGCAAACTGGCTGCATGGACTATCAACTACCTCACAAACAGACCACAGTATGTGAGTCTTCATGACTGTGATGTGATGATTTGCAGCACTGGGGTTCCCACAGGGTTTGGTCCTCTCTCCTTTTCTCTTCATCCTGTACACATCAGACATAAACGACAACACTGACAGCTGACACGTCCAGAAGTTCTCTGATAATACAGCCATCGTTGCATGTGTATCAGAAAGAAATGAGTAGTACAGGTGAGTCATCAAAGACTTCGCTGTGTGATCTCAACCACCTCCACATGGAGATGGTGAGAAAGACACATCTGAGCACATTAGTGAACATCAAGGGATTGGATATTGAGATGGTGGGAGCATCTCTGGGCGTTCACCTCAACAATAAATTGGACTGGTCAGACAACACAGACATCCAGTACAAGAAGGGCCAAAGCTGTCACTGTGGAGACCGAGGTCCTTTGGAAAAATTCTATCCATTCATATTCTGTCTATTAAAGTCCATTAAAATGTGTTCTTCATAACAATGGGCTGAGCTTATTTCTCTGCTTAAATTGAGCAGTTGCATTCACTGATGTTGTGCATATTTATGTGAATGTCTTAACATAAGACAACATTATTGATTGGATGTGAGTAATTAAGCCCACAGAAGCCTAAGACAACTATGAGTGCATACATGCAGTAAATGTAGAGTATTCTGGGAGCACCCTTCCCTCCAAAATCAAACAGTCTGACCACAATGTCTGACTGAAGATTTTGGCTTGACAGAATTTGAGGTGTCCTTATCTCCATGAAGTGGACTTCAGGGATTGGAAAATGCTCCATGATAGGGAACGATTACCAGGTCACAGAAGGGAGGACATACAATGACGGAAAGCACTCACTGAACTCAGTCGGGACTCCCAGGATACACCTGGGAGTGTGCTCCTGTGCTCCTGTGCTCCTGTGACCTGCACTTCCAACAGCTACACTGGACTGCATGTGTGACTACCACATGAATGTAATCACCACTGGGCTCATGTCACCAACATAGGTAAATTTGACCTCTGAAACTGTCATAATAATATTATTTTTTAAAGCTCATAGCTTTCTGTGTCATTGTACTAAGGGAAGTGTCCACAAAAGAAATATTGAGCAAATTTGAATAAATATAAAGGTTCAGCGTGTAACTTTAAGGGTGAAAACTAAACAACAGCAGTACCTATGACAGAAACATGTAGGAATGCAGCTGCAACTGTATCGAACCCTTATTATTGTGTGCTTCAAAATAAAACACGGTATATACTTGACAGGTTGTACTGCAGTGTGACGCCTGGAAGCGTCTGTGATCCTGTACCGTAACTGCATGAATAGACGACCTCGCCGACAACCTCAGAGGCAAGCTTTGCAATCTGAAGAAAGGCCCACTGCAAGACAAACGCTTGCGCGCGTTCTCACCGTGTCGTGCTGGCAGTACTTCGGCTGAGCTGCGGAAGAGTTTGGGGTGATCACTTCCACCCAGAGGATGTTAACAAGGGACGTCAGACTTCACAGGAAAAATACCGTTATAAAAAGTGTTTTGGACAGCGGACTTACAAGGCTTTGGATTCTTTGTACGCTGTATTCATGAACATGTAACATGAAGGAGGAGCCGTGTTTTCACGCCGTTTTCTTTCTTTTTGCCCTTTTGTCTGATCGAGCCGTTTTTCCTGCTTGTCTATAAAATCACAATAATCCAAAATGTGGTACAGAAACGACTTTGAAGGTGGATACGAGTCGAATAAAGCAGGTGAGATAACGCTGTGGATGAGGAGATGAAGCTGTTTGTAAAGGTCATGGACAGCTCGGACATCCTGCTGTTCTCAGTCTGTGCTACAAAGCTACAATGAAACCAGCCTCAAGCTGTTAACACAAGGAAGAAGTTTGTCTTTGTCTTCGTTTATATGCATCTCTCTCTGTCACGTTTACGTTTGATCATTAGTTTTCGCCATAGATCATCGGAACATGTGTTCTGCACTTTAGTCTGAGGTGGCGTTTGGTTTGGAAGGATATGAAGAGTGCACAAACAGTTCATTCTTTGATACTTACGTGATTTATAGTATAACATGTATTTAAGCAATGATTCCATAGGTGTGTGAGCAGACGTATATCTGTATAAACATGTTTTGTTTTGTGAACTTAACAGTATCTGATCAAAATGGATCAACAGTATGACATGACCAATGAGGTGACTGACAGGACAGTCATCAGAGTCCACTTGATGTTACAAGAATGTGATAAATAATAAGCACAGAAGCAGAATAAAGCATGAGTACTCACTCTTGTAGTGCCCAGGTTATCCACACTCAGATTAATTAACGTTCAGTTTCTTGGAATTGATTCTTGTTAAATTATTTCACTTAAAATGCATTTGTTTGGTTAATGCTTGGATTCTTTCAAAAACTGAAAATAGTGAAAATGCTTCTTCAAAGTGGACAGCAGACCTTTTCACATATTAATCAGAACAAGACAGGATGTTAAACAGAGAGTCATTGCATACAGTAATGCAGATTCCACATGAATTATGAAAATTTGAGTTTGAAAACTGACCTCTGACAAGTCCAAATTTGAAATTCTGTTAGGAGATCAGGGGCGCTGAGTCGTGTGGGCTAAAGAGGAGAGGGACCATCCAGCTTGTTATCAGCACACAGTTTGAAAGCCAGCATCCATATGTATGGTGGTGCATTATTGCACATGCTATGAAGGCACCATTAATGCTGAACAATACTCTGAACTATATGTATGACTTCACAGGTGTTCTGATTCCTTTCATTAATGGCTGTTAAACTATGAATGGTTGTTTGAGGAGGATGAAGGAAAGGAAAGAAGCCTGGATACTTCAGCACAAACCTCCAGGTGTGTTCATATGACGTCAGCCGACCAAAGCTAAAACTGTAAAGAGAGAACATGGGCTTTGAACTGCTTTCAGATGTCTATGTAAATATTAACGTCGACTGATCTGTGGTAACATGTAGACTTAAGTTAGCAAGCTACTGTTCAAGAAAATGTTGATGTGTTGCTTGGCAACAGTGGGATCTCAGTTCAGCTGTGGAACTATTTGTGTTGGTGGAGCCAAAAAATGATGAAATTAAACAGCAAATCCTAATCTGTTGTCGATTACAATAATGACAATTTGCCCATACAATTGTATACATTTTTTAAACAATCATATAAACAAAGAATGAGACACAACACAGTGACAAAGAACAGAAAGGAACAAAGGAATAAATAAACAAATGCAAAAAAAAATAAATAAATAAATAAACAAATAATAAAAATAAAATGAAACAGATAAATAAGTAAATAATGGCTTGGTATTAAAGAAAATCCCTGGTTCACAGCTGAACTGATAAGGACAGGTTTAGCAAGGTGATGAAAGAGGCTAAATGACTGTACTCCAACACTAGTTGTCAACAAATGACTGTTTATGTCTGGAAGGGGCTCAGGCAGATTACCAACCAGAAGCCTGAAAGGCCCCCACTCCATTACTGGCCAATGATCTGAACGAGTTTTACTGCCACTTTGAAAGTCAAAGGGAAAGTCCCGGAACCGCCCCCACAATACCCCCTAACAGCTCCCTCAGCTCAGCAGGGGCCTAGGCTCCTCCACAAATGCCCACTTTAAAGGTCCTCTTGTCTACCTCGGTGTCAACATGATGTCAACAAACTTTTTAGGAAACAGAATCCCCAAAATATGAGTGAAAAAAAGAATTTCCCCCTTGCGGGATTAATAAAGTATCTCTAAAAAAAAAAAGCAGCTGGACACAGCACTGATCAGCTGTCTCCAGTGTTTACTGACATTTTAACTCCTTACTGGAGTCTTGTCATGTACTAGCCTTCTTTAAGACCTCTACAATCAACCCCGTTCCCAGGAGGACTTCAGACCCGCTGCCCTGTCCTCGGTGGTTATGAAGTCTTTTGAGCACCTTGTGCTGTCACACCTCAAAGCCATCACCTCCTGGACCCTGCAGGGTTGCCTACAGAGCCAGCAGGTCTGTAGACGATGCAGTTAACATGGACCTCCACTACATCCTCCAGTGGATTGTGCCTGACTCCACCTGCAGGTGGATCACACAGGCACTGCAGGAAGCAGCACATGAAGCTGGAGAAACATGTCAGACCATCCACCCAGACCATCAGCACCGGATTCCCCAGGGCTACGTTCTTTCTCCTCTTCTCCTTGTACACTTATAGCTGCACCTCCAGTTATCAGTCCGTCAAGCTCCTGAAATTCGTGGACGACACCACCGTCATTGGACTCGACTCCAATGGGGATGAGTCTGCCTACAGGAAGGAGACTGACCATCTGGTGACATGATGTAGCCAGAGCAACTTGGAGCTCAATGCTGTAAAGACAGTGGAGGTGGTTTTGGCTGCAACCTTCCATCTCTTCAGGACCTGTCTTCCTCCAGGACTCTGAGTCGTGCAGAAAAGACTGTGGCTGATCCCTCCCAGCGTGGACACAAACTCTTTGAATCACTCCCCTGTGGCAGGAGGCTGTGGTCCAACAGGACTAAAACCTCACGCCACAAGAAAAAATTTTTCCTGTGTGCCACTGGCCTGGAACACCCTCTGACACTTTCTCACCCTCCACTCCAGACCTATATGTTAAATTAACATAACGCCTACTGACTCTATGCCTTACATTAGATTACATTAGTAGCTGTGGCTCAGGAGTTAGAGCTGGCTCGTGGTTACCATATCTCCATTACAGTTTATAATTAGTTAATGAGTTGCTGCTGCTGTGCATCTGTGTCTCTCTATCTATCTATCCCCCCCCCCATACAATGAGCTTGGGTCTGCCCGAGGTTTCTACCTGTTAAAAGGAAGTTTTTCCTCGCCACCGTCACCAAGTGATTACTCATGGTGAAACTGTTGGGTCTCTGTAAATAATATTATAAAGAGTACGTTCTAGACCTGCTCTGTATGGAAAGTGTCATCAGATACCTTTTGTTATGATAGGGCGCTATATAAATAAAATTGAACTGAATTGAATTGAATTAACCCCAAATTGCTCCTGAAGGCTGCTCCGTCAGTGTGTGAATGTATATGAATGCTTAGCTCCTAAAACTGATGAGCAGTTGGCACTATGTAGTCAGTGTATGATTGTGTTGCTCGGCAACAGCAGCTGACGAACTCAACAGACACTTATCTTACGAGCTTTTGACTGTATTACATGGTCTTCAGGTTGTATTAGCTCCTTTGTCATTTAAGTATTGATGTAAGAACGTCCCAGCATTGTTAGCACCTCTTCCTGGCGCCGGCATGAGCAGGACGCCTATCCAGTAGCTCCGTGTCATTTTTAGTGTTTAAAGAGTGTTTTTTTTTTTTCAACTTTGATTGACCGTGCTCTCTCCCGTCCTCTTCACCTTGTACACATCTGACTTACAGTACAACTCTGGGCTCTGCCACATGCAGAAATACCCAGATGACCCAGTCGTTGGTTGTCGTTGGATGGACGGGAGGGGGAGTACAGGAGTCTGGTTGAGGACTTTGTGGGGTGGTGCAGGTCCAACCATCTGCAGCTGAAAACCTCCAAGACCAAGGAGATGGTGGTGGACTTCAGAAGGAAGAAACCACAGCTCCAACCTGTGTCCATCGAGGGGGTCGATGTGGAGGTTGGACTGGACAGTAAACATGGACTCTGTCCACAGGAAAGGACAGAGCCGTCTGTACTTCCTGAGAAGGCTGGGGTCCTTCAATATCTGCAAAAAACTGCTGCAGATGTTTTACCAGTCTGTGGTGGCCTCTTCTATGCAGTGGTTTGCTGGGGGGGAAGCAGCAAGAAGAGGGACACTGCCCGACTGGACAGACTGGTGGGGAGGGCTGGCTCAGTGGTGGGCACAGAGCTGGACTCTCTGGTGAAAGTTACAGAGAGAAGGACCCTGGACAAACTGCTGTCCATACTGGACAACGCCCACCACCCTCTGCACGACACCTTCATCAGGCAGAGGAGTGTGTTCAGTGGCAGACTGCTGTCTCAATCCTGTTCCACCACCAGACTCAATAACTCTTTCATCCCCCTGGCCATCAGACTGTACAACAGCTCTCAGTCATGGCAGGAGGCACAATAGACAATGGACAATGTATGTTACTGCTACTGGGTGCTTGAATTTCCTTCGGGATCAATAAAGTATCTATCTATCTATCTATCTATCTATCTGTCTATCTATCTATCTGTCTATCTATCTAACTATCTATCTATCTATGTGAATGAGATACTGTAGTGTAAACACCAGTCAGCCTGTGCGATATAAGTACAGTCCATTTACAGTACCATTTACATTAACACGCAGCATGTATTTAACATCCTTTGGACTACTATGTGTTGTTAAGTATCTTGCAAGTTTAAAATGATCTGTGAACCATTGCATGCCTGTTTGTTACCCCAATACTTTGCACATTCCTGCACAAACTAAACATATCCTTTAGTCTATGTTTTATTTTGTAACTTCTTGTCTTTCATTGTTGTTGTTTTAGGCTCCTGTGGCGGTGGCTCTCCAGGATGTCTTCTTGGCCATGAGTCAACCTGGCACAGTAACCCTCCTGGCCCTGGGAACAGTATTTGTGGTGGGCGCCGACACAGCACTGTGTCTGACAGTGGTGACACTGGTATTGGCACTTGCTCTGACAGCGTGGAAGGTAGGATCTCCTGCCTATTTATTGTGCATTGTTAGTCTCTCTCATACAGATGGGTTCACTGTCAGTAGTATGATTCACAGTATAACAATTAACATTTCCAGAAAATACAAAGTGCAACCCAAGTGCACTAACCCAAATGAAAAGTGTCTTTTTGTTGAACACTAACACCAAAACCCCACCAGTCTGTTCTCCGTGCGACTTCAAACCTCACCACAAGCGTTTCAGTGCGTTTGGGCCACCACACCTTGTTAACTTGCTCATTTTTGGTAATTTTTCTTGGTTTAGGTGCTTCAAAATATGTAAATATGCTGCAAAGTTGATTTGTTTACCTTTTTGCTTGTCAGTTGCCCGAGTGGTCAGGGGGAAAATTGACAAAAAACATTCTTCAGGTGGCGATGTACAGTGTGTTTATTAAAATGCATACAAAAACTATCCAAACACTTTCCAATAATAATAGCAATACAAATTCCAACAAACCAATAATTTCGAACTCTATCCAATATTCCACAATACTCTCAACAATTCAACAACTGATCCGACTTTCTTGTTGTGGTAAGTCTGGCGTTGTTAACTTCATACACTTAAATACACATAAATATTTTGCAAACAGTTATATATGTTTGCCATCATTGTTCAATTATACAGACAGTAAAAGTTTAAAGTCTGTGTAAAGTAAAAATAAATATGTGTTCTGAGTTCATCAGACCAAATAAGAAAGTATTATTAACCATCCAGCCAAATTTTAATGATTAAAAATATTGACAAGTTTATGAAATTTGGTGTCAAAATCAGGTAAAAATGAATTCTCAGCTCCAGGACTGTGGGGGCGTGTCCTCTGGAAGCACTGAAGCCATGCCCACTCATGGGACTCTCTCTGTCTCTGTCTGTTTGTCTTTCTCTCACTGTCTCACTGTCTTCCTCTCACTGTCTGTTTGTCTTTCTTTCTCTGTCTGTCTCTCTTTCTCTGTCTCTCTCTGTCTCAATATGTCATGTACCTCAGTGAAACAATGCTGTGTGGAATATTATCGTTACTTTGCAGTTGTTTCTCTGCTGCAGTGTTTTGAAAAAAACACCAGTAGCAGGTGGTTACTAGTTAAAACTGATGAGCAGTTGGCACCTTGCATGGCAGCCAATGTCATCAGTGTATGAATGTGTGTGAATGGGTGAATGAGATATGTAGTGTAAAAGTGCTTTGAGTGATCAGAAGACTAGAAACTGATGAAAAACTGTTTTAACCTCTAACTCCACATTTTAATAATATATCATCCAAATTCTTTTCACGTTTTCAGCAACTGTTTTCCAACATATTTAATGTATTTTGAAAGAAATCTCGGAATTGCCTTTATACAGTCTTTAAGGTAATCTTCATCTAAGCCATCAACCTATCTCTTAGACCCCATCCCAACCAGGCAGCTCAAGGATGTTTACCTCTAGTTAGCCCTTCTTTATTGGATATGATTAATCTGTCTTTATTACCAGGATATGTACCACAGTCTTTTAAAGTAGCTGTAATTAAACCTCTTCTTAAAAAGCCCACTCTAGATCCAGAGGTTTTAGCCAATTACAGACCGATATCAAACCTTCCCTTTCTCTCTAAGATACTTGAGAAAACTGTAGCCAATCAGCTGTGTGACTTTCTCCATGAGAATAGTTTATTTGAGGATTTTCAGTCAGGATTTAGAGTGCATCATAGCACAGAGACCGCACTAGTCAAAGTTACAGATGACCTCCTAATGGCATCAGACAAAGGACTCATCTCTGTACTTGTCCTGTTAGATCTTAGTGCCGCATTTGACACCATTGACCATCAAATTGACCATCAAATTCTTCTACAAAGACTGGGACATCTAATTTACATTAAGGGAGCCGCCTTAATATGGTTTAAGTCGTATTTTTCAGATTGATCGAAGTCTGCCACGGAGTTCCACAAGGTTCTGTGCTAGGACCACTTCTATTCAGTTTATATATGCTTCCTTTAGGGAACATTATTAGGAATCACTCCATTAATTTTCATTGTTATGCTGATGACACCTAGTTATATTGATCGATCAAGCCTGATGAAACCGCCCACCGTTCCAGGCTTTTTGGATTGAAGTGTTGGATATGATTTTACATTTCACAGGTATAAAACTATTAATTTGCGGTAAACTGTGCATCTTTGGTATTTTTCCTGTAAATCATAACCTTAGCAAGGCAAACAAGTCTATGATTACTTTTTGCATGTTACAAGCTAAACATACCATAGCCAAATCTTAGAAATCCACTACCAAACCAAGCATTAGTGTCTGACTTGCAGGACTGTCAAACTTTCTTGCACTGGAAAAAATAATGTATCCCCTTTTTGACAGTAGAAAGCATTGGAGGCATGCTCCCCTTGTATGTCAACCATCAACAAATGAGTATTGCTATGTATTAGTATTAGTATGTTTGTCTGTTTTGTTTTGTTTTGTTTTGTTTTGTTTTGTTTTGTTTTGTTTTTGGAGTACTTTTCTCTTCGGGATAACTAAGATAACTTTTGGACCACCATTGACACTTAAGGATGACTTATGTTTTGGACTGTGCCAAATATCGCATTCTACTGCACTGTCATGTTTACCTTACTGAAGGTGAGCCTTACTGTGATTGTTATGTTTTGCACCTGTATTATTTGTTGTAGTGTGATAATTTTCTCTGAAGATTAATAAACACACTTGTTGAAAAAGAACAAAAAAGCATGATGAAACCAATCAATTAGCTAAAGCATGCCTTAAGGACATAAAAAATTGGATGACCTACAATCTTCTGATGTTAAATTCAGACAAAACTGAAGTTCTTGTAATTGGACCCAAAATCCTCAGAAACTCTCTTTCTAGAGACTTAGTTACTTTAGACAGGATCACCCTGGGCTCCAGCTCCACCGTAAAGAATCTTGGAGTAGTTTTTGATCAGGATTTGTCCTTTAATGTCCACATAAACCAATTTCGAGGACTGCTTTCTTCCACTTACGTAACATTGCAAAAATCAGATGCATTGAATCTCAAGCAGATGCAGAAAAACTAGTCCATGCATTTGTTACTTCTAGGCTGTACTATTGTAACTCTTTGTTATCAGGCTGCTCCAAGAAGTCTCTTAGGACTTTGCAGCTAATTCAGAATGCTGCTGCACGTGTTCTGACAGGAGCCAAGATCAGAGATCACATATCTCCCATTTTGGCTTCTTTGCATTGGCTACCTGTTAAATCTAGAATAGAATTTAAAATTCTTCTCCTTACATACAAAGCTCTTCATGGTCAGGCACCATCATATCTAAAAGAGCTCATAGTACCTTACTACCCCTCTAGAACGCTGCGCTCTCAGAATGCTGGGTTCCTTGTGGTTCCTATAGTTTCCAAAAGTAGATTGGGAGCCAGAGCTTTCAGCCACCAAGCTCCTCTTCTGTGGAACAAACTACCATTTTGGGTTCGGGAGGCAGACACGGTCAACACTTTTAAGAGTAGACTTAAGACTTTCCTTTTTGATAGAGCTTATAGTTAGGGCTGCCTCAGGTCATCCCTTAGTTATGCTGCTATAGGACTAGACTGCATGTTACTAACTAAACTTCTTCTCTGAGTTTCTGTGCTCTCTCATCCAGCAGGTTCTCATGGATCATGGCTGCTGCTGTGGTCCTGCACGACGTCCACTACATATATTATTACTGTCATTATTGTTACCATATCTCCATTACAGTTTATAGTTGCTGTGCATCTGTGTCTCTCTATCTCTCTATTTATCTATCTCCCCCCACCCCCTCTCTCTCTCTATCTGCCCCTCTCTATCTTTAACTCAACCGGTCGTGGTGGATGACTGTCTACCAATGAGCTTGGGTCTGCTCGAGGTTTCTGCCTGTTAAAAGGAAGTTTTTCCTTGCCACGGTCACCAAGTGCTTGGTCATGGTGGAACTGTTGGATCTCTAATATTCTCAAATTGTAGTGTCTCTAATATTGTAGGGAGTGTGGTCTGGACCTGCTCTGTATGAAAAGTGTCATGAGATAACTTTTATTATGATATGGCGCTATATAAATAAAATTGAATTGAAAAACTGAAAATTGAATATTCTCCCTGGAGCTGAGCGGAGGCCCGCTTCTGAGACACATCTGAAACCGACCTATAACAACCACATGAATGTTGCAACTACCTCTGCATTATGCTGTGTATGTACTTTAGATAGAGAAAAGGTGAGGGATTTGTTCATTTGACGCCCACTAGATGTTTAATGTCTGCCTCCCTCCGCCTGTATGTCTTCCTACAGATGACTCCAGTTCCAGTACCACGCCCTTGTCTTTCCAACCACTGACCCAGCATCACTTGGGCCAGGATGATGATGGGATCCCCGTTGTCCATGTCATGCCATCCCCATCCTCCTCACCCTACACCAGTTTTAGAATTCCAGCCTCACCCAGCAGCACAAGTCGCTGGATCAGGCCTTGCCAACAGGTTACACCAGCCATGTCTCCCCTGGGTGCACCAAGCTGTCTGGACATGAAAGACCATCAGCCCATTCGGAAGTGGTCCTCTCTCACCAAGTTGTCATCTGGGACTGACAAGAGTTCCACTAGGCCATCAGCCAATCAATACAACCCAGGTTCACAAGGCTCCCTAGACAGAGGCCTGTTATATGGGCACCGAAAAGAGGCTCTTACTTCAAATGTGGACCTTTATCTACCTTTATCTTCCTCCATGCTTGGTCATAGCTTGCTGCAGCGCTCACCGGGTGCTGGCCCCTGCTACCGGTACAACCACAGTGGTAGTTCCACTGGTTTGGAAACAGACCTTTCCTCAGCTGTGCCCTTACCACTAAGACATAACAGCTTAGACATGAACTGCAGTGCTTTACCAGAGGCTAAACTCGCTCAGGGAAGTGGACAGGTTTGTAGTCTTGGCTTACCTAAACAAGCAGACTCACCACTGGGTCATCAGACTGATCGAGGCTCCCCAGATCAGACTGCAATTCGCACCCAGATGTGGCTGACTGAGCAGATGGAGTACAGGCCCAAAGTACAGCGTGGAGGTAAACTTGGTCAAATCAACACAGGTAATGGAACAGAAGGCTGTGGTGCAGAAGGGCCGTCACCATGGCAACAGGGACACCAGCAGGAGCCAGGGCTTAACTTGGTGAGTTGCATAGTATAATAATGAGGGGAGAAAGAAATGGGGAAATAGAGGAAAGAAGAAGGAAAAGATAGAGCACAGGGAGTAAAAAGCAGCCAAAGCATCACTTTAAAATAATGACCTACTCTTATCTTAAGTTGATAGTTCTATGTGGAGTTTTCTTGTAAACAAACTGGAATATTGTGAACACAGCAACCGGGATCAATTGATAGAATACTAAAGTAACACATTTAAACGGGTGGATTTAGTGTTAAGTAACTCTTAAGTGTGAATGACAAGTGTATTGACAACGTTATGTCTATAATAGAGCTGACTGAAAACAATCGAGTCATGCAAGAATTACAATTCAGTTCTTCTATTATTAGAACTTTATTGTAATAATGTTAGTTAATAACCTTAAATTGATGGAACAAAAATGTCACAGGCACAGTGCAGCACCTGGACAGTGTGTGTGTATCTATAATTAGTTTGCAGTTCAACAAATTAATGTCATTGTTTTGTTTTTTAAAGGTGCATATTCTTACACACTTTTACTGATTGTCAGACAGTGACCTTCATCAAAACCATTTAGCTTAACTGCCACTTGTGTTTTATATTTTAGTGAAGTAAAGACAAGCTCGAAGTGTCTTGCACACAGTGAACCTTTTTCGTTTATTCAAATTAAATCATGACACCAAGAATAAGAGTTGAACTGAATTGTCAGATTACCAAAGATTCTTCCCTCTAGTCCACACCATGTGCATCTGTAATATATGACACACAATCAGTACACTGTTGCCATTACATTGTCATTATGCACTTCTGCTCTGTGAGTTTTCAGTTACGTGTGTTTGTGTGTGTTTTCAGATGCTGATGGGGACCTCTCTTCCTGTCAACACTCTGGTGAAGATTAAAGAGGGGCTGCTTAGACAGAGAGAACTGGAGATAGATAGGTACTGCAGGACACACCCATGAACACCTACAGTATTGTTTGTCATATATCTCTGTACAGACCAAAGTGCCTACTTTTAATCAACTGTTTAGTGTGTGTATGCCCTATACTCTGTGTATTCAATTTCAGTATTACCAAGACAATTAATATCATGTCAACTAGCTTTACTCCTCAAGAACTGTCATTTAGTATTTGTGTATGTATGTTTTTGTAAATGGTAAATGGTAAAATGACCTTTATTTATACAGGGTTATACCTGGTCTACCAACCTCCAACCACTCAAAGCGCTTTAAAACACACATTAGAAAAGAAGAATAGAATAGATACTTTATTGATCCATTGAGGGCAAATTCTTTTTTCACTGAAATGTTCTTTTACACACATTTTTACCTGAAATACAACTACACACACGCACACACACACACACACACACACACACACACACACACATACATAAAGGGCTCATAGACATGCAAATGTTGAGAGATGGTGGAGTGATGGGCAGCCACACAGAGTGACGCCCTGGGAGCAGTTAGAGGTTCAGTACCTTGCACCTCAAAGGTGAACTGGTACCTCTCCAGCTACCAGTCCACCATCCATACTAGACTTAAACGGCCACCCTCCGGTTCCCAAGTCAAATCTCTGCAGACTGAGTGTTACTTTAACCCTTAAATACTCTGATAGCAGTGTTGCCATGCAAGCTCCTATCCAGCACATCGTATCTGGGCCCCAGAGGATGCTAAACTCACCCATACACAGACAGTTACACATTGACCACACAGCCATCTGGAGCCATTTGTGGTTGAGTATCTTGCCCAAGGACACTTAGACCCTCTAATTACTCGGTGACCCGCTCTGTCACTGGAGTGACCTCTCCCCAACTCTATGTAGTCTAGAGGGCAGCCCAATACATATTTAGTCCTCTTATCCAGTTTAGAGTCTTTTTTCTTGGTGTGCTTCCCCCCACTGCGTAGAAGTTTGCAGATACCACTACAGTGTCAGAAAATGTATCAGAGAAGAATTTCTGGAGGAGTTTGTGTTGTGTCTGAAGTCTGATGAGTGTTGGGTGAAAAGAAAATGAGAGAGCATGGTATCCTGTGCTGCAAACCACATACACAGTCATGAAGTATCAAATAACTATGGTCTGTCAGTATTGATAGTCCACACACCCAAGTGGGAGTCTACTCCAGCTCCTACTAGCCTTCACCAGAGAAGTGATGCTGTATTGTGTTGAAAGCACTGGAAATTAAAAACCTGCGTGCTGCCAATGTTCTCCATATGTGAGAGGTATCTGTGCAGTAGGTAGATGACTGTGCCAGTAAAAACCTCTTTTTCAAGGGAGTGCTAGCTAAGACAGGCAGCAGTACAAACTAAGAACAGTCAATTAAAACAGATACAAGACACAGACAATATTAGAACAAATGGAAAGAAGAAAAATAATAAAAAATACCGTACAAGTGATGAATTTAATATCCAGTAAAGCAGCAACACCTGCACGATTCTGTTTCCAGGTCTTCAGATAGTTCAGGTGTTTTGAAGTGGGGTTATATGAGGTACTTCTCCATAGTCAGCATGTTATCTACACTAGACAGCAGTCAGTGTCCTCCCAGTAAAGACAAGAAGCACAGAAGTCTCGGCACGCAAATAGAGCGAAAGACTGCTGGGCCTAGGTTGAGACCGTATAGTGCCAAAGGTAAAGTGCTGGTGGCAAGGTTGACTCTCCATAGTGTGCACTAAACGGATATTTATTATTATTATTATTATTATTATTATCTTCCACAAAAGCTGAGAGAGGAGATTATTTCATCACACCTGTAGGGCATGGGTAAAAGAAGATTTCCAAAAAATGTAATATTCCAAGAGACACCATTGGGAGCATTATAAGGAAGTCTCAAACTTAAGGCAGAGCTGCAAACCTGCCAGATTTACAACACTAAAATTGTTTACTGTCATTATTATTTCCTTGCTATGTCCTGTTGTACTGTTTTTTTTTCTGATCATTTTGTTCACTCAATCAAATTCACTTTCTATCTTTCTCTGGCATACTAATTAGTATGTTCTATGTTGTCTAAGCAGGAGGGATTCTGTGTTTCAGACAAAAGCAGCAGATTTTGCAGCTCCATGCCCGGATCAGAGAGAATGAGCTCAGAGCACAGCAGGTCCTGCAGAGCCAGAGAGGATGGTTTGATGACTCCCACATTTTAAATACTAAGGTGGGTCATTTCTGTGATAAATGACCAAATGCATAATTTGATAATGTCATCAAATTCATAAGAAAAGTAACAGCACAAGTTCTGGTTCTTCTAAAGGAATCAGCAATGAGAAGACCAAGCAAACAGCCATCTGATGAAGAACTTAGTAGGAAGCTAGTGATGGCTGAACTGGAAGTACTCCATTTGAATGAGTTCTTCAAGCAAGTCACACAGAAGTACACAGAAGACATCAGGAAACTGGAGGAAAAGGTACAGAAAATAACTGAAAACAGAATTCACATCATCATTATTAATATAAAGAATTACAAAGAAAGTGAGCAGACTGTTTGATCTGATACTACCTGATGAATTGCAAAGGATACACATTGCTTTTTAATATACAGTACTGTACAAAAGTTTTAGGCAGGTCTGGAAAAAATGCTGTGAACTAAAAATGCTTTCAAAAATGGAAATGTTAATAGTTTATTTTCATCAGTTAACAAAATTCAGTGAATGAACAGAAGATAAATCTAAATCAAATTGATATTTAGTGTGACCACCCATTACTTCAAAACAGCATCAGTTCTTCTAGGTACACTTGCACACAGTTTTTGTAGGTTGTTCCAGATATTTTGGAGAGCTAACCACAGATCTGTTGATGTAGGCTTCCTCAAATCCTTCTGTCTCTTCATGTAATCCCAGACAGACTCGATGATGTTGAGATCAGGGCTCTGTGGGAGCCATACCATCACTCCCAGGACTTCTTTTTTAAGCTGTTTCTATTTCAGTTAATGACTGTGTTTCAACCTACATGTGACATTGATGATCATTAGCACCTGTTCGGTATACACCTGATTATATTCCTACAAAATTCCTGACTTTGTCCAAGTGTACCTATAAGAATTGATGCTGGTTTGAAGGCAAAGGGTAGTAACACCAAATATTGATTTGATTTAGAGTTTGCTCACTTTGCATTTTGTAAATAGATACAAAATAAACACTTATTTATATTTTGAAAGCATTCTTGGTTTACAGCATTTTCACACCTGCCTGAAACTTTTGCACAGTGCTGTATTTTAACACGATAACTGACATCATGAACCATGAACCTGTTTTTTGTCAACAGATAAAGACAAGAGATCGCTACATCAGTAGTTTGAAAAAAAAATGTCAGAGAGAGAGTGAACAGAACCAAGAAAAACAGCAACGTATAGAGACACTGGAGAAATACCTTTCTGACCTACCAACGCTGGACGAGGTGCAGGCCCAGTCCCAGCAGGTACAGACACATGTTAACACACACATATTACTTACATTACAAATTACTTCAAGTGTCAGAGATCCAAGGGGACTAAAGTCAGAATTTCTGTGTCCATGAGTATGCTCGAGTCAGCCTGACATAGATTTCATCATCAGAGGATATACACGTGGGTTTTGTGTGCATCCATATACCTCAAATTATTTGCAATTGTGTGGACTGTCTGCACCAGGACTCCACAGTTGTTTGTGTATGTCTTTGTTTGGGAGTATATTGAGTAGAGTTGAGCAAGTATTTGGATGACAGAATATTCTGTAAATAGCGCTTTTACTCTTGTGATCAAAAACTTAGCTCTGAGGCTGTTCTGTAAATAGTTTTCTTATATATATTCTATTCTATTCTATTCTATATCAATGTCAGGGGGAAAATGAAGAATTTTAAATAAAGTCCAACCCACTTCTGGTTTAGCCTCCGCACATTCCAAGTGCAGCTATATGGATACAGACAATTTAGTTAGTTCAATAAATTCAGGCCTTTGGAAAGGTCCATTAGTTCAGAGGTATATGTGGAAGGTTCACAAATGTTTCTGCGGTTTTCACGTTTAATTTTGACAGGACAGTAACATCTAAAAATAAGCCCTGATTTATTTATTGTGTTATTTGTCAGCCCTGTCACTTTTTGTTGCTGTCTCTGTCTCACTCAGATAAAGGGAAGGACTAAACATGTGATTAGTTTTTTAAATGTTAAAGTAAAAACATAAGACCTTTGCACTGAGTTTCTCTCAGTTTTAGGTCTGTTTGTCTGGTACCAATTTCTGAAAACAGGCCTTCCTTTAATGTAAAGATGAGATGAAATAAGAAGATAGACTTTACTGATCCCACACCGGGGGAATTCTCTTGTTACAGCAGCATACATAAATTAATAAGGGCATCCTCATGGATTAACTGGTGGAGTGGGCTCCCCATGTACAAAAGGCTGAGTCCTTCTTCTAGTCCTTCCTGGTTCTGACTCTGGCCTGTGATCCACGGACATTTCCTTTTCTGTGTGTTTTTCCCACTCTCTCTCTGCTTTCCTGTCTGTCTTCAGCTGTCTGTTTGTCTTCAGCTGTCTGTCCATCTTCAGCTGTCTGTTTGTCTTCAGCTGTCTGTCTGTCTTCAGCTGTCTGTCTGTCTGTCTTCAGCTGTCTGTCTGTCTTCAGCTGTCTGTCTGTCTATCTTCAGCTGTCTGTCTGTCTATCTTCAGCTGTCTGTCTGTCTTCAGCTGTTTGTCTTCAGCTGTCTGTCTGTCTTCAGCTGTCTGTCTGTCTATCTTCAGCTGTCTGTCTGTCTTCAGCTGTCTGTCTGTCTATCTTCAGCTGTCTGTCTGTCTTCAGCTGTCCGCTCTCACAAGTTGAAAGCCGTCCAGAGTTACTAGCAAGTTCTCAGTGAGTTCATTCAGCCATGTCTCTGTGATGCGACACTCTCCATAATCCATCTGGGGAGTGACTGTACACATGATTTGTACCGTCTTTTCCACTCTCTGTGCTTAGATCCAGCTCTGCATCCTTGTCTCCTTCTCCTCACTTCAGCAGGGATCTCTTTCCACAGAGAGTATGCTAGCTCTGCCTTCTGCTAACAGCTGTTGTCAAGTGTAAACAAGAGAGCTGCAGCTTTTTTTTTTTTCAATGGTTCACCGATGAAAAAAACATGATAAAAGTACTAAAAGTATTAAAAACAAAAAAGTGTTCAGGACTGCTGTAATTGGCTGCCAACTACTCGGCGCTATGGCAACAGAATGAATTAATAGAAGATAATAATAATAAATAAAACAACACTATGTTGACACCACTGCAGCATGTGAGGCAGCTGCCAGGTTATTCCTTTTTTCTCCTGTCTGTTGCTGAGTTGCCAACTTGGAAAATGACTCGCTTGATTTGGCTTTTTGACTTTTTTGACCCTCTTTATTTAAAAAAAGTGACAAATTTAATGACTTAAAGCCAGATTGTGTAGAAAATGGTATTTTTGCAATTGTATTGCACCCAGTTTCAAAATATAAATATGGACAACTGTACACGTATACACACTTTGCTAACAGCCAAACATTAAGCAAGTGCAACAACACATGACATAGCAGCCAGCTAATATTAGTTACACAAGTTACATAGTGCAAGAACAGGTGAAGACCAAGACAAAGGGTTTGGGTTAAAAAAAACAACATCTGCATCACGTCTCCAATCAGTCTCAAAATCAGCCCCATCTATATCTGTGGCAAGACATAGACAAAACTGACAGTGGTTCCACATGCCTCAACTCAGACAAGTGGAGTTTTCTGGGTCAGATAACCGCTGCTTGGGCTTCGGCATTGGTAACCGCTTGCTGTAAGGATGATGAGCAGCTAGAGAGCCAGCCCTGTTAAAACAAACTGAAAAGAACTGGAACTAGCTGGTTAGACACAGAACATTATGTCACATACATAATGTAACTAAACATACATAACATACATAATATAAGAGTCATTTGAACTGAAACCATAATGATGTAGTTTTGTTGTTCTGTTACCTTAGCCTAACAACTGATTGTGCCAACACCTGATTATGATTATAATAGACAATTAGATCAGGCTAATCTTTACATGATTGGTTTCATACATTGGAAAATCACTAACTTGCATTACACACAGTTTAGGCCTGGATAAATTTGATTCCTGATGGTCACATGACAGCAAATTGCAGTCCGCAAATCCACAAGTCCAAAGTCAGTTAAAAGGTGTGGCATCTCAAAAATGAATTAATTTGGTGCCTTGTTTGAGAGCATCTATTGTGTTGTTCAGAGGTAGTGTTAGTGTACAATAGTTCAATTACTGTAGTAACGTTGATCAAAACATTGCTCAAGTCTAATGACCACACTGTGTTTGACTGTGTGTGCTCAGCAGGAGGAGGTACAGCAGAAAGCCAAGGATCTGGAGAAAACTCTGTCTCAGTTACAGAAGAGCCTCGAGGAAGGATGTTCTCTGATTAAGGAGAAAAGCATCAAGATTGAGATGCAGGCAAAGAGAGAGAAGGAGTTGATTGTATCTGTACACAGGTACATATAATCAACTAATGTCTATCATGGTAAACAGCTGCTGTCAGATTGTTGTAAGGTGTATTTAAATTGACCGCTAAGCAAATCTTTGTTATGTATCTGCAGTTTCTCTCCTTTCCATCTCCGTGCTATACATTTATGAAGTGATGTAAAAATTTTTGCTCAAGTTGCATTTATAACTGACAAGGTCACATTGTCTTCTGGTCTTTGCATTTAATGTGTATTCTCTCTCTCTCTCTCTCTCTCTCTCTCTCTCTCTCTCTCTCTCTCGGTAAAGCATGCAGAAGAAGGTGCAGCAGTGTTTGGGCGATGGGGTGAGGTTGCCAATGCAGGACCTAAAGCAGCTTGAGGTGGAAAACACTCAACTTCTGGAGCAAAAAGACCACAGTGGCAGGGTAGCATCCTAAACATACACATGCACAAACGCATGCACACATACACAATTAAAGTCAAAAACTCATTAATGTGTTACTTTTATTTCCCACCAGCTGATTCAGCATCAAAAAGAACAGATTGAAAGACTGACCTCACAACTAACGGTACGGTAATAAGCAGATCCACACACTCACACTCACTCCACATTCTCAACCTTGGGTGCATGTTCTTGAAAACAGAATGAAAAAGTGTGATAATGACAACTCGACAGTGTGATACAAAAGTAGAAGTAGTAGTAGTTTTTAACTTTTATCATATCTTATAACTATATGAAGGTTTTCAGTCATCACTGGGAGGTCTTCTTTGTCTTCCCTCCCTATTAATGAGCCAGACAGTTTTATTGCCTGGTTGATTCAGTCCATATCAAAAATACTATATATAGTTTTTATTGTTTTAAGCACAGTGTCGGTGTCATTAAAATGTTTAGGATTTTACTAGTTGAGTTTACAGATCATCCTTAGTGTTTTTATCAGAAATATTTTACCTGAAAGCGCCTATTGGCATTTTAACTCAGTTTTAGCTGTTGATATATCTTTCAAAGAGGCTCATAGTTATTTTTGGAATGATTTTAAACAGAGAAAGAACATCAACATGTCTGTCTGAGGCAGTGGTGGGACCATAGGAAGACTCAGATGAAACTTTTATGTCAGCAGCACACACTCAATGTCACACGTGACATCATCAGATCTATCAGAGATCTGGAGACTGATATTGTGGATCTCGAGTCTGTGAGTGGGCTGGGCAAAGGCAGAAGAGGCCGATCCATTCTCTGCTCTCAGAGACAGGACAGGAGCTGACAGAGCCAAGCCTGATCGGGCAGAGAGCTGTTGAGTTTTACTCCTCACTGTTCAAAAATGAATTCAAGGAGAATGAGGAGCTGATGGATGGAGGAGGTCTGTGGTGGATTGCCTTAGGTGTCTGTAGAGACCAACTCAAAGATAGACTGTCCACTGACTCTACAGGAGCTGCACGCTGCACTGCAGAGCATGCAGGGGCGAAAGGCTCCAGGTATCACAGTGGAGTTTTACAAGGCTTTCTGTGACATCTAGGCCTACGACATGATGGAGGTGTTTAATTAGAGCCTGGCTTCGGGGTCACTGCCTTTGTCGTGTCGCAGGGCCATCATTATACTCCTGCCTGGCAGGTCTATGGTAGATAATATCTACCTCATTTGGGATGTTTTGGAGGCATTAACATTGGATTGATGTCATTGGTTCAAGAAAAGGCATTTGACTGCGTTGAACACTGCTTCCTCTGGAAGATTACGGAGAGGTTAAGGTTCAGCACTGGTCTCTTTGCCAAGATCCAGGTGTTGTACGGTGATACTGAGAATATGGCTGGTGTGCTCCTTTAGAGTACATAGAGGTGTTCGGCAGGGCTGTGCCAACACATCCTCGAGTTCTGAGACCCGTTGCTCCAAGGTCTCCATCCTCTCAATTAAGTTTTCAAATTTTTCATGTTAGCCAGTTTACTGTCCAACATCTTCTCAACATTCGCAGTAACACACTCCACAATTACCTTATCTCAGTGTGCAGTTTGCTCTTCGCTGTCAGTGAAGTTACTCTCGTGTCACGTCACCCTCTGGGTCCACTTGACCATTCTGTCTAGCTTGAGTAGCGTTAGCAATAACTTTGCCACCCTTGTTACGATGGTCTTTCTTTTTGTTTAGACTCGGGTGCAAAACTCATGAAGTGACATTATGTGTCATATACGCAGACTGGGCAACTTTACACTGGTAGTAATATGTTGAAAAAATAAACTATGTCTACTCAGGTCGGTGCATCACATGATCCCCCGAGTTTTTTAACGTCCTAACCTGGGTTTTTAACTTATTTGGTGTCATTTTTACTGCCCCTAGGCCACAAGTACAAGACTGCAAAAGAGAAGAGGCCTTCTTCATCAACAAGAGTCTTATCCACTAGAAAAGAAGGAAAGCCTGGCAACCCCATGCGGAGACTTCCCACAGGTATAACTGTTTACTCTGTCTGTCTTGCTGCAGAATACATTATGAGCCGGGTATTGATGTGGTTACTGATCATTACTAGTGACTTTGCTAAGGTTGTTCAGATTCCTCTAAGAATGTATCTACTATGTATTTGACAAATCAGTCACAAAACTTTGTCTGTATGAATCCACACCAACTCTGGGAGACGTACAGTATGGCTCACATACAACAACAACTGATCAAGAGTTTCTATATGTTGTGAAGTAGTGTGAATTTGTGTGTGTGAATGGTGACAGAGGCTGCCATGCAATGCGCCATCTGATCATCAGGAGCAATACAGTACTTAAAAATGACAACATTAAAGTTGAATCTGGCACCTCTGGGCACTTGCCATGGCCCGGTGAGGTTACTATGATGATCCAGAACGCAGCGGCGTGCCTGGTCTACAACCAACCCAAAAGGTCACATGTCACCCCGCTGCTCATCGAGCTCCACTGGCTACCTTTTCAAATCTCTAATGCTCGCCTACAAAGTAGTCTCCGGTACTGCACCTACCTACTTGAACGCCCTTATACAGACATATGTTACCTCACGACCGTTGCGCTCCTCCAATGAACGACGCCTGGCTCTGCCACCTGTTTGTTTAAGACAATCCAAACTCGTTTGTTGTTCCCCATTGGTGGAAAGCACTACCAGTTCCTACCTCCGACCTAACGTTACTAAACTCATTTCTAAACTACAGCTTATCATTTGAATGTAGACTATATGATATATATATTTAGACTTTATTAGTGTGTTTATCTGTTTGTGTGTTTACAGGTGAATTTAATATGTCTACACAAGCATCCATATGTAGAGATATTTTCTGTTTCCTCGCGGTTGTGTTGTTGATGTTTACACACATTAAATGTGAAGATATGAAAGTTATGTAGCGGCAGTTAGCGACTGCTGTTAGTAGCCTATGTTGTTAGTATGTCGACACTGTAGCTTTATAGTCTTAACTTGTTAGTATGATACTGTTATAATGTTTGTATAGGTTTAAATCGATTTGGATTTTGTTTTGTTTCACGGTCGCTGCCACGGTTGCTGGTTTGTCCTGTTGTCATGGCGGCCACTGTAGTCCAGAGGAAGTCCGGTCAAAGTCGCTGTTATGGAATTTTCTATTCTTAGGTTACACGAGGTCACGTGTGGGCCTTGAGGTCCTCAGCAGTATTAATTGTTTGGCTTTGACTGGGAACAGTAGGTGCCAGTCTATCTGTCACTGTGGTGGGCAGGGTCGAAGAGACCTATTGCTGCCTTCTCAGACATAATAGAAAGCTTGCCGTTGACGTTCCAATTGACATAAACAGACATCTGTATCTTCAGACTAGAATATGTTGACAATATAAAAAAATAAATATATGTGCCCTTGTTTCCCTCTTAGAAGCAGTGGCAGATGAATGAAGGGCTGTTGATGCATCCTCTATCCCATGTGAAGACACCAGAAGTGGGCCGGCTGTTGAAAGAGATGTCCTTGTGTCTATTGGACCTGCAGGCTCTGTGCAGCATCCTGGCTCAGAGAGCACAGGGGAAAGAGCCCAACCTGTCTCTGCTTCTGGGCATGAAATGTAAGTGTATAACGTACACATTGTTTGTTTGTTTTTTCACATACACCTACACTTAAAGGATCAGAATACCAAAACAAAACAACATACTAGGAGAAAAAAAAAGAAAAAAAAGGTTTCCTGTTGTAACTTTAGTTATATTAGCAGAGGGCTAAACCAGAGGTTGGCTGGGACTGACATAAAAAATAAAATAAATATCCTTCATGGAGAAACTATGATGGCCATTAAACGCTCAGCTCAACATGCTGAACTCCATGGAGGAGGACATGCAGTAACTGTAGATATAACGGGCTCATTTTAAGGTAACAAAATCATAACAATTCTTATTTCAAGGTAATTATACTTTATTGAAAACATAGTTATAATTATCATATTCTGTTCTTCTAATATTATGTAAATATAGACCGAAACATCTTCAAACATCACACCTGACCTTTAACACCCTTTCTGAAAATCCACTGATGCTTCAAAAACATTTTGTGAACATGTTCAGGTTCTTTGTAACTCTAAATATGTTTGTGCTTTCCCCAACATCATGATAATGTTTGATGATTTAGATGATGATGTAGAAGGAAAAGCCCCAAACAACATCCTGGTTACAGGACAACTTTAAAAATAGGAGTTGTGAACAGAAAACCATTTTCACCATAAGTCCAGAATAATGCTACTTCTTTACAATGTCTGACTCCCCTTAACGGCACAAAGAGTGAAGTGTTTAATGTGATCAACAGAATACTTTAAAAGAAATTTGACTTACGCTGATTCAAAGAAATAACAACACTACACGATAAGTTTAATAACGAATACATTATTTTTTGCTTGGTGTAAACAAATCTCTCTAATGGAAGATGAAATTTCACTTGTTGAAGGTCCGGTGTGTCCTATCTAAGTTTTTATTAGTGTATGTATAATCCCTATGATAACACTCTCCTTATATTTTTGTTACCTTAGAATAATTCTTTTACATTTACTTGAATAAAGTCAAACAGCATAGTCAGCACTGGGAAACAACATCATTGAATCTTTAGAGGCCACCGTTGAGCCGTTTTGAAGCACCTATGTGCCCTAACCCTGTGACCCTAACCCATATCACATGTCCATTTCTACCGCTTATGCCATAAAGCACATTTTCAATGTTCAATGTACAACTTTACTTTACAACAAGTTATTTTACTCATCTTTACGTATTTAATTTATTTTTTCATTTCGGGGCGACAGTGGCTCAGGTGGTAGAGCGGGTCGTCCAATGATCAGAGGGTTGGCGGTTCGAATCCCGCTTTGTCCCGGTCTCTGTCGTAGTGTCCTTGGGCAAGACACCTTACCCACCTTGCCTCATGCGAATGTGTATGAATGTGTATGAATGTTTGGTGGTGGTCGGAGGCGCCGTTTGGCGCACATTGGCAGCCACGCTTCTGTCAGTCTGCCCCAGGGCAGCTGTGGCTACAAAATGTAGTTTACCACCACCGGTGAGAATGTGTATGAATGAATAATGGTTTCTGTAAAGTGCTTTGGGTGCCTTGAAAAGCGCTATATAAATCCAAGCCATTATTATTATTATTAAGGTGATTGTTACATTATTGTAACACATTATTGAATGGTACACATTATATATTAACCCCCTATCTCGTGACAACTTTTACTGTGCTTTCTCTGTCCAGCATTGAGTGTTTCAGTGGAGGAGAGTGACTGCAGAGTGATGGTAGAAGAAGAACTGAGGCTCAAGCTGCTAGAGGTCAGCCAGCTGAGGAGAGACATTGATGAGCTAAGAAAAAGCATCTCAGATCGCTATGCTCAGTATATGGGTGACAGCTGTGTCTCCCAGTGACACCCAGTACCCTCCAGCTCTCATGGTACTGCTCTAACCCAGTGTGTGTTTTAACTTTTTTGTTATTCAATACATCATTAATAACCACATAAAGAATGATATTATTTCCATAATAATAAGGTCCATACCAATGCAGAATTTCCCTAAAGGAAGTGTTTTGTGTCACTTTCATGGTGTTGTTGACGACAGATGATGTGTGGGGGTAATGAGGTTTTGTCATTTTATTTTGCTAATGTAATGTTCTGCCTCAGAAGAAAAAGTGAGGCCAGCAACAGACTCTTGTTCAACAAGCACACAGAGGCCAGTGAGGAAAAACTGTGTAGACACAGCAGACACAGGCCGGGACAGGAGAGCCTCAGCTGGGAGGGCAGCAATAGGCAGGATGGGCATCAGAGAGGCAATGACAGCATGTAGAGCCAGAATATTTATATATATATATAACTCGTGAAATTTATACTTTGTTGAGACCAAACAAGAGTTGGTGATTGTTGGAACAGTGAAAACACTAACCAAGACGGGTTTAGTGAGTTTTATTTTGTTTCTGTCAACTCTGAATTGAAACGGTCCACACCATGCCACTTCCATCAGTACACTTTTATTTATTGTAAAATTTCTGTGATATTTAATATATACTGTAAGTATATGTGTGTGTGTGTGTGTAAATATGTTAATATAATTGGCTGATTTTAATACAAAGTAGTAACCACTGCATGTCAATGCATGAATAGGTCTGTGCTCTAGACAGAGGAGCCTTCAGTATACAATAATACCATCACTGGATTTGTAATGAACCACAGTAAACTTGCCTTGATTACCTTCTATGTAACAACACTACCCTTGTTGCAGGGGTTAAAGTGGAATTTGGCAGGTGGGGTAACCTTAAGATTACACACTGTGGCAGCATATCTGTTTCCTGCTTTACAAAATGTGAGAATGCTTTATCTTAAATAAGCTTACATTCAGTGTTTTAGGAGTTTTAGATTATTTGTCAGACAAAACAAGTAGTTGAAGACATCTATGGAGCCCAAGCCTAAATACATTAATAAATCATACTGTTAGTTCAATAAAAATGTAAATAGGAGCTTGTCCTTTAAGCTCCAGTCAGATGGCTAAAAATAGAATAAAACTAATTAAAACTAAATGTTTTTATCCAAGTCTTATTTTTAACTTTGTCACTCTATTTATTTGCACATTTCTAATCATTAACTATTTTCTCATTTTCTTCTTCACATTTCCTCTGTGTAGCTAACTTCACTGAAAACTGAAAGTACTGATAACTAAACATATTGACCATATTGACCAGTCATTTCAGCTAGCGAGCTCACTGAAGATAACAAGTGCACTACTGCTCTTACGGCAGTGTAGTTGTCAACTCCAGTAAAAACATTGTTGGAGGAGAGTTCATCTTTACCTTTCCAAGAAGTGTAACACATTACTCTGAACAGAAAGTAATATTGTAAAGTAACTTATGTATAATAATATTAGTTTGTGTTTATTATGTTGTTCAACCCCCATATAGATTGGTTGGTTAAGATAAGATAGATTTTACTGATCCACACCAGGATGTGCTGTTAACCACATGACTTCATTCAACCACTGGAATTAATGAGGTGATAAAAAAATTCAGTAGCGACCCTTCAGGTGATAGCCAGCTGTTTGTCACACCAAAAGAAAAAAACAACAATTCATGAGCTGCTTTAAGACCTCAGTCAGACCATTTATGGGCATCTTATTGATATCTTTTTATCATTTACCATATCCATTTAGCTTTGGAAAAAGTACATTTTGCAGCCAAAGAAGCAGAAAAAGCAGGCTGAAATGTAAGTAATGCTGCTCTCATGTTTGACCTATCAAACAAACTATCAAATATTTTTTTTGTCTGCATGATTTAACAGATTGTATGATTTAAAAGAACATTTACATGCTCCAACCAACTATGGCAACCAAAACCAAGGGCCTGTTTTGGCTGTCATAGTTTGTGTGTTCAGTCTACCTGTGGATGATTTAGAAAGCCCCTGGTCGGCTTGTTCCTGTTATAAGAAAAATCTATAAATGCCAAAGGTATGTTTATTGTATACAGTGATGTTCTTAAATATTTTTGTAGTATCTTTTTTGTTTAAATGGCAAATAAAATTAGTTTTCTAAAGAACTTGTGTGATTTCTCGCTATCTGGTGCCAAAACACTTGCAGTACATTGTGTGCATGATATAAAATGCTAGCTCCAGAAAATTCATTAAGCTTCTGTTCATCTCTTCAGCTTATGTATGGCCACAGGCAAATATTACCTGAAGTATCAATTTTCAGTACTCGACATTCACTGAGGACTATCAAACATAGTATTCAAATGTATAAACCAGTTTCAAAACAAAAATTCAAAGCCAGTGTCTGTCCTGTCCTGTCATATTAGTAAAGAAGGCCTTGGAGATGGAATTAGAATAAAGCGAGGATGATACCACAATCAAGAAGGTTCAGCAGAGGATGCACATCCTCTGTACATCCTCTGCTTGCTCAATCTGAGGCTGCTGATCAAATTTAACATCACCATTATTCAGTCTGTTCCTTGCTCATCCATCTGTCTGGTTTGGATCGGCCACCACACAGGACAGGAACAGAATATGATGGACAGTCAAGACTGCAGAGAAAGCCATTGGTGCCAACCTACCCTCCAGGACTTACACATGTCCAAAATCAGGAAACTGGCAGGAAACATGACTGCAGACTAGAGGTGAGTTTTAAGGCACTGAAGACATTTATCAAAAAAAAAAAAAAAAAATACACAAAATCAATTCAGCTTTATTTAAGGTCTGAATGATTTGCTTAACTTGAATACATTACCAGTAAAAATGCTCATCTTACTTTGTGACAAGGAAACAAAACAACAAAAAGAATGTAAAGAAATTGACAGGTGAATGCTGCAAGTTCATGGAGTCATGGCACCTTTTCTCATGTTCCTTTGGGCCAGAACACTCACAGATTCTGTGGCGACAAGAGCTGGGCACAATAATGTATTCAACTGAACGTCTATGCATCCAACAGCACACTGATGAGGCCTGTGTCAAAGAGAAGTTGATTGAACTCTCTACTCAGTTTAGAGTAGTTTGTGGTTTGTTGTATTTTACTGCATTACACTGACGTGTTCCTGACAAAATATGTGATACAATAGAATGTAATGTGACACAAAAAAAACTAAATACAGTAACAGCAATACAGTTAACAAAGAACCCATTATTATGAATGATTGTATTCCATTACATTATATCGTACAAACGTTATTGAGCCCTCGCCTGTATATTCAACATACAGTGACATGCCATAATACATTAGTGATGGAAGGTTAAAAATCTATGGCAGGACAATGGAACATCTTCTCTACAGCCATCTTATAAACAGAATATGATACCAGGACAGGGTTTCGGATCATACACTAGTATGAAAGGTACAGTCACTGAAAACCTTGGAGTAGGATATAGGTACATTTATCTGTCTTACAGGAACTGTAAGCCAGAGCATTTACCAGAGTGTGAATGACATCACCTTAAAGACCTCCATTACAAATTTCTGTGTTGGATTAAAGAAAAAAAAAAGAATAGTAGTAAGATTGTTGGTTCATTAAGTGTCAAAATGTACTACAGAGAAAGATTCAGCATTTAAAACTTTAGAGCCAGAAGTAGCTATTCAAATACTTTTACACTGTTCAGCGTGGACCTCTAAAGATGTTGCGCTTTTAAGATGTTCTTTCATACCATTGTTACAATATTTAGACCCTGCATACATCATTTCACCAGCTATATAACTATCTGCACTGCTTGGGTTTTAAATGTGTTTCATAAAAGTTTGAAAGTGTATTGGCAACAACTAGCAAGATTTTACAGCATTTTTCAATTTGATATTTTTAATGAATATCTCATGTGAAAGTATGAATGTCCTTGCTCTTGCTCGCTCGATTATTTACATCTGAAAAGGTTGTTAACCAATTTATTCTCATTTTATGAATCAATTATCAAAATATCTTTTTTCATTCGTTTCCTTCTTGACAATTTTTCCTGGCCTCTAAATGGGGTTTCTATATGACAATATAGTCTTGTCACAGTGCTATCAAGACCAGAAGTATAACTCTACAGAAGTAACACACTCTCTCTAAAAGCCCCTGAAAGATCTTTTACACCAATGAGTACCCTCTTCTTCCCTGATGTCACTGTGCCTCCATGACAGCTTGGAGACATCTATTTCCTTTTTCTGGTCACATACAGCTGTCTAGTCATTAGTATCTTAATAAAAAAAAAAGTAATACATTTTTCAAAGTCGCACATTGTTTAGTATCATACAGTCACATATCGTATGCCTCTGGCTCCTTTAAACATGTACTTTTGTCCCAAATCATTGCCACATGCCCAAGCTAAACCCCCAAATCCCACCACCCCAGAACACCAAAAGGAATAAGGGAAAACAGACTGTGTTCATTTTCCCTTGTCCCCAGGCTTGTCATAGCTTTCTTTGATTCGGTTCTTTAAGAGGGATTTTCCACCAATCCTCATATATCTTCGTTATGTCTTCAAATACCAATGGTGTGAGCCTCTAGGGGGAGCAGTCAGTATCAGGAGGCTTTGAAAGAGTTTCTTTTGAAGGTGTCTCACTGGAGATCCCAGTATCTCCTCTATTCTCTGGTCCATTGCTCAATGACATCTTCTCCAGAGCTGCAGGGAAGACACAGATTCAGATTTACAAGTAATATGCTGATCTGCATCAGCCAGAAAACAACCCTCATAACAACAGCAGAGTTATGGTAAATGGACTGTACTTATATCTCTCCTTTCTAGTCTTCCGACCACTCAAAGCGCTTTTACACTACATATCTCATTCACCCATTCACACACACATTCATACACTGATGACATTAGCTGCTATGCAAGGTGCCAACTGCTCATCAGTTTTAGGAGCTAACCATTCACACACCGATGGCACAGCCTTCAGGAGCAATTTTTTTTAAAGATATTTTTTCAGCCTTTTCAAGCTTTATTTGACAGAGACAACTGAAGAGTGACAGGAATGTGGAGAGAGAGAGATGACATGCAGCAAAGGGCCACAGGTCAGATTCGAACCCTTGCCCAAGGACACTTCAACACGCAGACTGGAGGGGCCGGGGATCAAACCGCTGATCATCTTATTAGTGGACGACCCACTCTACCTCCTGAGCCACGTGATTGTTTTAATCAGAATGGAATGGTTCCATCGTACTGTACAAATAAATGCTGGTACCTAACCATTGCTAAATGTCGCTTAATGGCAGATCTGGTGACAACAATCATTCTAATTCTGCATCTTGCTTGCTGGAGGAGAGGAGACGCTAAATGAATCCAACCTGATTGTGCAGCACATGCACAAACTGTAACAGGTATAAATCTCGAATGTGCATCTATGTTCTATTAGCACAATTACCATATGAAACTTGTATAGAAGTCTCAAACCAGGGAAATGAGAACAACAACAAGACAATAAGCTGAGCTAAACATTGAATTAGAGGGAGAGTGCAGTTTGTGTCTTAATGGAAAATCAACTTGGGTTTTCTTCTCATACAGTATTGGACCATTCTCATAGTATACATATCGTCACCTCTGGTGTAAGAATTTGGCAAACACAAACTCATGAACTCAAAATTATGATATTTGAACCCACACAAGCGCTCTTGAGCTTTCCAAGCTTAAGAAAATGTCTATTTCATACATGTCAGCATTCTGAAAGATTTTTTATGGATGAAAAAAGTGGTCAAACATACCCTGCAGTGATGCTGAGCTGCTGCTGGGTGGTGCTGTGCTGCTGTCGTCCAGTTCATCCAGGTAAAGTCGGTAGTGATGGCCACTGTCATCTTCATACTCCACATTCTCATCATCGCTGTCCACCTCTGGAGCCACATACACCACCTCAAACTCTATCTGTCCTCTCTGACACAGACACAGCACTTTTAGGTACATGGACAGAGAGTGTTGTGAAATGTCCTTGTGTATATGCGAGCCTGCGTTACCTGCTGGGATAAAATGGTGACAGCCTCCTTGTGTTTGGCATCTCGTAAATTGATACTGTTGACGGCAAGTATGGCGTCTCCGACATGCAGACCTCCACATCTGTCTGCAGGCTGACTTGGATGGATCTCTGAAATCAGAATGGGAACACCGTGCTCCTTCCCACCCTGATGAGAACAGATATACACATTAGAGTTCACTAAACTCATTTGGCCACGTACTCCTCGTTTAGGTGATATAATGGTGAGGGTCAGGAAAGTTTTAGTCATGTGATAGCTGTAATAAGCAAGTGTCACTGCCGACTCTTCTATTTATGTTTACAACCGCACATCAAATTTGAGTACTGAGCATCATCTCGCTGAAATTACTTGATATGACTTTCAACATGATTTTTGGCTTACATGATCCAGTGATGAACAGCACTATCAGAGATTACTTTAGTCTTACAGCTGCATCTACCAAAAAGTTTTGTATTTTGAAACGGGGGCATCAAGGTGCAACTCCCTCTCAGTCAGAACCAGTTATTCATCAAGACCAGCGAATCAAACTTTCAAGCTAGTATTTCTCCAGGATCATCCCTCGCCATTAAAATGTGTGTTGGTGCTGGTGAAGAGGTGTGTAATTTAGAGGCCTCCAATACCTTTAAAATTACTCAATAGGCATAAAAGATGATAGATATAAGAAGAATATGAAGATGAATGGGCAGCTGTGGCTCAGAAGATAGAGCGGGTCATTCACTAGTCAATGGCATGGCAGCACATCTTTTTTTTTAAGCACATCTTCATGAAGAAAAGTCAGTAAGGTTTAGCTTTTACAGCACACACTCAAATGTGAATAGTGTGTCTTTCTGAAAGAGGCTGTCACAGCGTCACAGAGGAAATGAGACAATACTTACTGTAATGGAGATTCCTAGCCCCTCATGATCATCTTTGACTAGCACCACCTTTCTGATAGGGCCTACTCCTTGGGTTTTCTTCAACATGTCTGGGTCCTGTAATGACATTAATATCATCAACAATGGAAGCACAAAAAAAAGCTTCATAAGACTGCTTTGTAGTTTTACACTCACATGCCCCACAGGAGACGGGAGAGGTTTCTTAGAATCATTCCGGCCTCTACATGCTCGAATGACAGTTTTATGGCGGTGAAGGTGAATCTCTGCCTCCAGTTGGTTCCACAGCTTGTCATGTGCAGGCCCTTTCATGTCACGGCCCAGTAACTGGATCTGCTGCACCCTGGAAGACAGAAGAAAGCAAAAGATTCTGCTGTCATTTCAAATTTTAGGTAGACATCAAATTTCCAAATCCAAATCATACATATGACTTTATATTCAAATATGTGAAGGGAAGTTATATCAGCTATTCAAGAAGGTGTTTGAAGGTGTAAGAAGGCATTTTTATTCACTTGTATAAAAACTATGGCTTTGCCATGGGATTAAATTACATATTTTCCACTGTGAGGAATCTATTCTACTTTTGATATTGGTGTTATGTATAGGCTTCTGATGAACACTGCTAATAAACAAGTGTTTATACATGTCTGCTGGTGATTAGAAGGGCATTTATTAGATGCCTGGTGGCAGGTAAATTCAGATGAAATGTGAGCCTTTTGGCTTTCCATCGTAATTATACTGAGCTTGAGTTGTTTTGATGCACTAATGTCTTCTTCTACTTATATCTTCTTAGTAAACCCTTGACTTTAACCTAAAAGATATTCTGAGCTTTATCTCCTTACCTGCCAGCCAGTTCCTTGTCCAAGTATTTGGCAGCCAGTCTGGCTCCGTACACTTCGGCCTGCAGCACTGCCATGTGCCTACGAAGGGCCTCATTGTCTTTTTTATATAGTCTCACTTCTGCCTCCAGCCTTGCCACTGCTAACTTCTCCTTCTTGCTGGTCTCAAGCTCCTGCTCCTAGAACAAGCACATCACATGTAAACACCTCAAACAACACAAGAAGCAAAGCTAAGTTATATGACTGTGAAAATTGAAGTATTTGGCTTTTAAAGTGTGGTGCATTAACGAGGCTTGCACAGTGTGTTTTCGTTTCATGCAATGGTTTTTAAACACATGAACACACTCGGTACACAGACACACACATCTTAGGCCCCCAGATGATTTAACTGAGAAAAGGATATTGAGTCTGTGAGAATTCCCAGTAAATACCAGGATCTCAAATCTTTAGTATTAAGTTCTGGTTCAGACTTATAATTACAATTCATCTTAAAGCTGGAGTGCAAAACTTACTATCATCTGTTACATTCAGACGTTTCAAATCTGGTGTCTGTAGTGACATGCCTGTGCTAGTGCAGTGGTAGTGATGTGTTTTACATCAGCTAATGGTTAGTGTGCCTGAGCTGAAAGGGGGAGCAAATCATGTTTTGAATACTTATAATCGAAACATCTTATATTATCAAAACATAAGCACATAATACACTCCTGATCAAAATCTTAAGACCGGGTAAAAAATAACTAATATCCGCATTTCACGCTATTGGAACTTAACCATATTGTAAGTAGAGCTTCAGAATGCAAAAAGAAGAAACAGGAGCAAGAGACAACAAAATAGAATCAGCAGTTAATTGAAAACTGCATTTAAACTAAAACAGACTTTTTATCAGCTGATCAAAAGTTTAAGACCACAGCCCAAAATAGCCCAAAAATAGATCTAAAAGTGTAAAAAAATGGACTCACTAGTGCTCAGTTGTACTCAGTAGTAGTCAGTAGACCCACCATTCTTGTTTATCATTTCAAAAATTAATTTAGGCATGCTTGATGTAAGTTTTTTCAGAAGGCTGGTGAGAACATTGCCCCATGTGGTGAAGATGGCTTCAAGAAGGGCATCCATGGTCTGGAACTGATGTCCATTTTTGTAAACTTCCCTTGCCATCCATCCCCAAACGTCCTCAGTGGGATTTAGATCAGGGGGACACACAGGATGGTCCAAAAGAGCCCAACCCTAACCCTGGAAGAAGTCCTTTGTCAGGCGGGTGTTGTGAACTGAAGCGTTGTCCTGTTGAAAGACCCAGTCATCACTGCACAAACGAGGGTTCTCAGTCAAGAGGGGTCCCTGCTGCAACATCTCCACAGAGCCAGCCGCATTTTGACGCCCCTGCACAAACTGAAGCTCCATTTTTACATTGAAGGAAAAAGCACGCCAGATCACGATGGAGCCTCCTCCACTGTGCCGCGTAGAAAACATCTCCAGTGGGATCTCCTTGTCATGCCACTAACGTTGGAAGCCATCAGGACCATCCAGATTAAATTTTTCTTGTCAGAGAATAAAACTTTCTTCCACCTTCTAATGTCCCATGTTTGGTGCTCCCTTGCAAAGTGCAAATAGGCAAGTTTGTGGTGTGGGAGGAGATGTGGCCTTTAAAGATGTTTTTTGTTCTTTAAGCCCTTCTGTTGCAGATGCCGTCTTATGGTGATTGGTCTACAGTCAAAAAGTACAGTACAGTAATGGTCTTAGTTTGGGTCAAGAATCGGCCTGTGTCTTCACGGGCAGCCTGTCAGATCCTCCAGCTCAGTGCAGGTAAAATTTTTTGGGGTCTATCACTTGATGTTTTTTGTCCCATAACCCTCCCATAACCCTCAGGATCTTTTAAGAAATTTAAAATGACTGCCTTACTGCGTCCAAGCTCGACAGGGATGGTGCGTTGCAAGAAGCCTTGCTTGTGCAGCTCAACAATCCTTCCACGTTCAAAGACAGAAAATCTTTTTGCCTTTGCCATCAGGGGATCATGACAGCGTGAATGCCCAATAGAAAATGACATGAAAGCCAGATTTTTGCGCAGATTTTGACTTTTTAAGGCTGTGGTCTTAAACTTTTGATCAGCTGATAAACAGTCTGTTTAGGTTTAAATGCAGTTTTCAATAAACTGCTAATTCTATTTTGTTGTCTCTTGCTCCGGTTTCTTCTTTTTGCATTTTGAAGCTCAACTTACAATCTGGTTAAGTTCCACCAGCGCAAAATGCAAATATTAGTAATTTTTCACTCGGTCTTAAGATTTTGATCAGGAGTGTATCTGAACCACCACTACTGCATCTTAAAAATCTCACTTTTTCACCTAATGGTGAGGAGAATGATTTATTAATTCTATACAGCTTTGATGCAATATGATAAGGAGTCCACCACTGACAGGCTAGAGGCATGAAGAACGGATTTATTAATTAAGAGAATGACAGGTTCAGTGTGTAACTTTTAGGGTGATCTAATGGCAGAAATGGAATACAGCATGCATTACTATGCTTTTAGTAATATATAATGTCCTTAAAATATGTAGTTTGTCCTCTTACAAGGAATCCAGCATTTTGTGCCGTCATATGTTTGTTACAGTAGCCCAGAACGGCCCAGAACTGCTACAGTGCGTGTAGCAGAAAAAGAAGACTTGTTTGCTAGTTGCTAACAGCTAACTGTTTTATGTTTTGTTAGAAGTTGGTGAAGTTAAATGTCGACTAATGGAAGATCACACTTATTATTTAGAACAAGAAATGCTAAAGGAGCAGCAATCTTTGCCATCAAAGAAGCGAAAACATGAATAAGCAACAGAAGTTACACTTACACAACACAATGCAGAGCAAGAACAATGACATTTGCATACTTGGCCACTTGGCTGCTATAACCAACTTAAATAGAGGGGTGAATATGAAATAAGCACAAATCCATGTATGCTATGACAAGTGTGCAGAGAAGGCCATATGACCAAACAGAATACAGAAGATGAATGGTGATGAATGGAGTTAAGCTTTTGAAGTGTTGCTTTGCAAGACAGTCTATATAATCAATCAACCAGGTTTTATAGGTACTGAGCCATGGATCTTCTGATTAGTGTACGACCCACTCCATCTCCTGACAGTGTGGCTCCCTTAGGGTCTTCCCACAGTTGATGCCATCTGCAGGATTGTTAGCACATAGTCCACATACATCCAGGCTGGGGCTTTAGTCACCTCATGGACCTCAGCAACTCTGGTGACTATGATCTTGAATCTGCAAGGCTCTGACTGGAGCCATGTGACAACTGTTGATGTTGAAAGCACTACATTGTGAATAACCAGGGTGAAGTCAGTGCTGCACATAACTCCAACCATGGCATTGAATGCTAGTTCTTGGGGACCACTGTTGACCAAAAAGGTACGTCCACAGTCTTACGTAGTCCCTCGGTATGCAAGTATGCACCTCAGCCGCAGGGCTTCTCAAGAGATGTCATGGAAGATGTGGAGGCTTTGGACACAGCTGCCGTCCAGAACAGGACTTGTGCAGCACCATGGCAGGACTATCTCTGGAAGGTCATGCAGCTCGTCATCCTGCATAAGTCTGGCACGCGGGGCAAAGGAAACAAGGCAGCCTAATGGACCGTAAAGCTTTACCAGTGTGCTTTAAACACTCCTCATAGTGTGTGGGCCAGTCAGTAAGGCAAGACTTGTAGTCAGGGGTGTCCAAGGTACAAAGCCATCGGAGTCCAAGTGCGAGCTTGTGTGGAGCTTGTGTTGATCTTCCATCACCTTCATGAGCCATAACTCACTAATGACTTCTGGGACGTTGCTCGTCCACTATCACAGCTGAAACACACCTGTGGCTAACAGCACACAGGTGGGTGCTGTTAGCCACAGCTTTGTGCTTATCCATATAGAAGTACTGCTGGCTGTCACGTGTACTTCCTCTTCTGACTGGCATCGGTTATGCAGACAAACAGATAGTTCCATTTACGTTACGATTGCACTGAACACCCAGCACATACTAATTCATAAGCTGCCATTTCACATGTTTTGATGGAATACTCCATGATATGTGCTAAGTCAGATATCACAGTAGCTCGATTTATCATGTTTGTTTGCAATTACTGTATTGAGTAGCACTGCAATACAGGGCTGTCTTTTTATTAAACTTTTTCTTAAAATTGAAACTTTCTTTCAAATATGGATAAATTGAAATATACCAACTGGAATAATGACTTGTTCATATTCAGACCAGTGGTCGAATTTTACATTTTTACACACTCATCATTCTGTCATCATGTCTGTGAAAACAAATATCACACACCATGAAGTCAGACAATCTTCTGCCCTATCTTTAATACCACAATCCAAATTATATCCATACCACTAACTACTCTGGGGTGCAGAGCAAAGCTTTGCTGAGCAGGCATATTAAGAACAGAGATATCAGGTGTCAGAGCCATGAAAAAGAGACGAAAGAGAATCATAGTAAGCTTCTGGAAAACAAACAAACAAAAAAACAAACAGCACAAGCCTACGACTCAATCTATATTTAATCCAAACTTTTTTAAAATTTTTTATTATTAAATCAGATTTTCTAGAAAAGACACCCTGAGATAAACTTACCATCTCTTCCAATGTTGGTGCAGGCTTTAGGGCAAACGGTGCAGAGGAAGGACAAAGAAATCAATTAGAAAAATTCTAGTTTCAGGCAACAGAGATAATGAATAAGTTAACCAGTCAATACAAGTATTGGATATATTGGAAAGCAATATGCACAACAGTATTGAGGTTACTGCAAGCAGTGGAAACAACAGAAAACCAGATAGGGAGCAGCAAAGCAACAGTAGCATCCACTACACCTGTAACCACTGCCACTGTTGATTTTAATGAGCAAAGATAAACGATTTTAAATATTTTCAATAATCTATCACTGACACCCTGCAATAACCCATGAATGAGTTGGACTGCAGAGTGAAGGAAAAGCAGCAACAAGTGCTCAGCATACTGTGTATGAGAACTCCTTCAAGACTGTTGGAAAATCATTCCAGGTGACGACTTCATGAAGCTGACTGAGAGAATGAAGAGTGTGCAGAGCTGACAAAAAGAATCTAAAATATAAAAATATTTGACTTTGTTTACCACATAACTTAATATGTGTTATTTTATAGTTTGGATGTCTTCAGTGTTCACTACTTCTGGACACCAGAAGATGAACAGAAGTGTGTTATTTCTTTTCTTTTATGTTAGACAGTAAAATATACACTATACTTATATTTTGTTTAACTTAGTTTGTCCTCAGGTGTCTAGTAGCCGAGTGGTAGACAAATGCCATATCATTTAGCCTGAAGGTTGTGTACAGCATCTCTTCCCTTTTACCTACCAGTCTGTCTTTGATGGAGTCAGAGTCCTCAGCCTGGCCTTGCTTGGCATGAAGTTGCAGCTGAAGAGCATGAAGCTGCAGGAGCTGGTCATGGACCTCCCTTTCTACCACTGTCCGCTCAGCCTTCGCCTCAGTCACCTCAGAACGCAGGTCAACCAGCTGAGCCTGGAGACAAAGGTCAAAGGCCAAATTCAACCTTAGCTGTGCCATAGATTCCATTTAACAAATGTGCCTCCATTACATAGTTTGTCTACTAAAGAGAAGTGACCCCTGCAGCTGGCACTAATGCACTAATGATCATGCTTACAACAGATAAAGAAGTGATTGTAGGTGAATTTAATATAATGCAGACAGGAGTAATTAAAGTCTCAGTGCCTTACATTCAACTGGCTTCTGTCAAAGTGTAAATGAACCCACTCATTGTCTGCCAGCTGCCACACAGACAGCAGCACTGACCTTCCACTGTCCGTCTCATTATTGTCATTTACTACCTTTAGCCCCTCCCAAATAGATCATCTTGTTCATAGTGCTGCAGGCTCACTACGACACTTGACTCTATTGCACGTTTGAAAAAGAAGATAATGATCGTCACACATGATCATTATCATTATGCCATGCAGGCAGCGGGAGCTGTGGTGATGGACATCTATCAGGTGAAATACTTACCAGCAGAACTCCACCAGGCATGTCTATGTCACGTCATGGCCACGCCACATAGTCACCACAGCAGCTAGCAGTGGCTATCTGGTGACAGGCTCAGCTGCCACTGACCAGCCACTGTCTGTGGCAGCCCCACGTGCAGCAGCTACCACAGACAGTCTGTTGTACAAAACGTCCTTGTTAGAGTTTAAAGTCCTGTCAAGAATGCACCAAAACAGCAGCTCTTCCGGCTGCTGAGCCTGTCACCAGAAGAGCCGCTGTGACAATGTGGTGTAGCCACATAGTGACAGCAGCAGTGTGACATAAACGTATCTGGTGGGGCTCCACCATTATGTATTCCACTAGTAGATGTCCATCTGACCTATAGGCATTTACTAGATAGCTAACAGCAGAACCCCACCAGGCACTTAAAACAGAACCAAAGAGGCAATTCTAATGCTACAATTGAAAAAATAAAAATAAATTAGTAAAAAAAAGTGAGATCTGGCTCAGCTGACGCTGTTTTGGTCTGTTCTTGACATGACTTGAAACTCCAACAGGAGGATTTGAGAAGCATTTTCTACAACAGACTTGTGAACTTACTCAGATCATTTTTTCCTTCATTTATGTGCTTCTACCATGAGTAAATATGCTATGTAGTGAAACTGTGTAGAAAGCAGAACTCAAAGTGCTGTGTTTGGAAAGGGCTCATCATTTTGTTGTGGAAGTGGGCCTGCCTTTTCTGTTATGTTGTTCAGACAGATTTTACTGCAAAACTTTGCTATAGACCAGGATTCAAATATTTGAATATTGTAGTAACGGGTTTAATAAAACTATTCATAAAACAGTGAATAACAACAATGGTACCTTCATTACTGTGGCCTTTTTTATCTGCTTCATCATGACTGCATAAACAGAATACCAGTTTTTAAATATATTCAGTGGTAGAAAGCCTTTAATGCCTTTAATCCTGCGATACACTGAGAAATGAAGACGAGCAGGATACATATACACAATGGGGATTTTGGGCACACATATATTTCTTTCTAACTAAAATCTTATGGATGTCACTAACAGATGCCCAGAACAGCAGCAGCTGAGCCTGCCACTGGAGGTGCCACTACTATCTGCCGCCGTCACTGTATGAAGCAGGCAGCTTCACCTGCCACCACATCCAGCTCCACCTGCCACCACATCCAGCTCCACCTGCCACCACATCCAGCTCCACCTGCCACCACATCCAGCTCCTCCTGCCACCACATCCAGCTCCTCCTGCCACCACATCCAGCTCCTCCTGCCACCACATCCAGTTCAGCAGCCTCTTCCATCATCTGTGCTGGATTCAAGCTTAGTAGGGCAACACTGTGCCTTGACAGGTGTGTGTGTGTGTGTGTGTGTGTGTGTGTGTGTGTGTGTAGTAAGACACTGAGGTGTGTAGCTGTCGAATGGAGCTCTGTATATAACTGTACTGCAATAGAGGCACAAACTGGGGCTAGCCAAGATGTAGTATAATCAATCACATCAGTGGCATGGCGTTTTAAACGGCACACAGCAGTGACATACCATGCAGTCATACAGTCACATTATTTATAGCCTTACGTGAGGCATAACGCAACGTAAGCGTTTAGAAGTTACACACAGCAACGGTAGATCATACTCAGTGTAATGCCTGTAAGAATGGATGTATGATGTGTCAACAGAATGGTGTACTGCTACCACCAATCACTCTTCGATCTCGCAGAGCATTCTGAATAATAACCGCTATCACTTCCATGTAACATCCAAGTGGAACGTTTACCGTCCATCTAGCAGTTACTGACCTCGAGCTTATGGTTGAGTTGGAACACCGTCTGGGTTTTGTGACAGAGCTGAGCAAAACAGGAGCTCAGGCTGGTCATTTTCTGCCGACCCTCGTACGTAATATCCACTTGATCTGGGTCTATTTCTCCGAGCAGCAGATCCACGTCCACGAAGGCCTTGTCAAACTCTTTCTCCAGCACTTCTAGCCAGCGAAACATAGACATGCCAGGGCCGAGGCCCGAGCTCTGGCCTGCCGGGGAGCATCCAGCCGAGGCGGACATAGCTAACGTCAGAGACGCTAACGCTGGCTACGAGCTAACTGGAGAGAAACGTTACTGAATCTCTTCTCTACGAAACGGCACAGTCGAAATAATGTCTAACTAGGTCACTAGATCAGCGTGTTAGCGTTTTAAGATTCTTGTGAAAGTACTATCTGACCAGGAAGTCCCACATCAGTCTGACGATTATATCCGTGGGGCAACTACTACAGTCTACCAGGCTGCAGACAGAAGCAGTGGATAGCAGATGGAGGATTGGGGGATGTTGAGCAGTAGTTTTGTAGTTCAAACATGTTCATGCTGTCTGTTTCTTATGTAAGTGCTATTTTGTAATTATAAAGAAACAACAAGAATAAATGAATACATGAAAGCACAAATAAATGATTTCTATTCTATTCTATTCTACATTTTATCCATAATCCATTTATTTATGTAGTTTATTTAGTTAGTTTATTAAATCAACCATGGGGTGGTTTATAAAATTTACATTTGTGTAAAAAGTAGGCCAGTATTATCAAGTTATCACATTTTCTGTCCTCCATTATAAAACTAAATATAATATTAGTCAGGTCACATTATTACTCAATACCCAAGTGTAAAAATCCTGCCAGAATAAAATATATACATTGCCAGAGAACATCAAATATTCCATTGCTTCTATTGATTGATAGTTTCAATATTAGCTTTCTATATAACTGAAATCCTTAGAAATAATAATTTGACTTTCTTAACTGGTATGCCTTGAATACACAACAGGTGATCATGGATTGCCATCAATTTGGATATGTTAACATTCAAGTAAGCAGTGAGGCTTTTGAGAAGAAGGAGATAACCTTTAGCTTTTGGTATTTGTGCTGCATTTGCTCAAAAAAAAAAAAAAAAAAAAATCGACGTTTTATGATAAATGGACTTTTCTTTCTAGTCTTATGACCACTCAAAGCTCTTTTACACTACATATCACCCATTCACACACTGATGGCATTGGCTGCCATGCAAGTTGCCAACTGCTCATCAGTTTTAGGAGCTAACCATTCAAACACATTCAGACACTGATGGCGCAGCCTTCAGGAGCAATTTGGGGTTCAGTATCTTGCCCAAGGACACTTCGACATGCAGACTGGAGGAGCCCGGGATTGAACCACCAATCATCTGATTAATGGACGACCCGCTCTACTTCCTGAGCCACAGCCACCACTAATTAATTCATAACCAATAGAATTCCCATAACGTTCAACTGTTATGAATCTTGACAGTGCTTAATCATAAATTCTAACATCTCTGCAAACATAATGAAGAGCAGAGGAGAAGCATGGTAAGTCCTTGGTGACACCTTTAGATACAGTGCCAGTTAAAAGTTTGGACACACCTTCTCATTCAATGGTTTCTCTTTATTTGTATTATTTTTTACATTGCAGATGAACACTGAAGATCCAAACTATGAAATAACACATATGGAATTATGTGATCAACAAAAAAGTGTAAACCAAATATATATATATATATTTAGATTTTAGATTTTTTATCTTTAATGACAGCTTTGCACAAACTTGGCATTCTCTCAGTCAGCTTTATGAGGTCGTCACTTGGAATAGTTTAATTAACAGGTGTGTCATTTGAACTGTCAAAAAATGACCTCCTTAAGTCCTTTCCTAAACACTTTTCATTGACCTCGATGTAGAACATCATGAGGTCAATTAGAGATGTGAAGGAGAATTCATAAGCAAGATGACGTCTGCAGTGCTCAGAGAATCCATCACGTTATTATGCGACAGCAGATGTTACTGACGTGATCTGTGGTAAAACTACAAAGTTCAGAAGAGCCTTAACACATCAGTGAAGCTATATTTTATAATCTTGAAAGGGTCCCTTGAACTGAGATGATTCTATGGATCTTATCTTTATTCAAGAGCGTAGATTTTCAGTTTGAGAGCATGATTTCATTCCTTTTCAGTGACACAGCTCCTTCTTGTGCTCAGATTTATTCTCCTCGTGCTCACATTTTATGCTTGCACTGAGAATTCTGCTGCTTTGCCGTATATATATATATATATATATATATATATATATATATATATATATATATATATATATATATATATTCAGTTTCTTGTGTGTTTATATGTAAATTGGCAGTGCTGCGATGCAAGGGAGGCACCACCTTAATTCTTGCCTAGGACCCCAAATTGGTTAGGGCCGGGACTGACTAAATTGTAACTTAGCAAATATACTGTATATGGTGCACAGCTCACATTTTCATCAAACTGAATATCTGATGGTTCTGTGACAATTACTTTCACTGATGGCAGTGCTGCTGACTAACGCTGTGTGTACTGAAAGAACTGCACCAGGTATCAGTCTCACACAGCTCTGGCTTCGACATCTCGTCCAGAACGCTATTATATTGCCGGAAAGTTAATACTCATATCTAAAATAAGCACTGCACACAACCGCATTTTCTATTACAGATCCAGCTGATAAGTCCTGTCTCATCATCTGCATAACACCCAGGAAGAAAGCTGGTGCTAGTCCTTTTCTTGTTAGGAAAATTCTGGACTGGATGATGGAAAAGTCCCTATCTAGAACCAGTGTTTATTTTGTCTCTTCTGAGGCTACTGTAAAAAAATAAATGTTCTGGGTCAGGTGATCAGAGTGTTGCTGGTTTGATTCCAGCCTCCCCCAGTCTAGTTGAAGTATCCCTGAGCAAGATACTGAACCCCAATGTTAGGATGCGTTCATGTTAAGATGTATAGTATGTGACAAAAGTTTGATGTCCTGTGTAAAAATATCTTTGTATTCATTTATCAGTTGACATGCACAGATCTGGTAGAACTCTTGGCAGGGGCCCGAGACAGATCAGATTGGTGTTGTCCCTGAAGCCCCGGAATGAGTAACGCATTAGGTTCAGGAGGGGACACTAAATGCTGATAAGAGATACAATAGAGGAGGTCCAGAGAAATGTAACGGTTTCCAGATGTGGAGTTTGCCAAGTATATATTCAGCACTTAAAATGTCAACGGAAGATCAAATTACTGTCGTCTGTTTAGAATATTCAATTGCTTGTCTCTTGGTCCAGTTCTTCCTATCACTCATATTGCTCCCAGTAGCTATGACAGGTGTGTACCTGTGTGTGTTATATGTATTTATTTAAATATTTTTTGTACTTAAATATTAACTTATTGAAAAAAGCAGCCTACTGACTACCTTTGCAGTCATCTCAGTGCACATTCTGCATAGCTCATTCTGTTTGCCATATATAATTGTGAATTTTTCCCCTCTAAAATCGGCATCAGTATCTATGGAGGGGGCATGGTACATCAGCTGCAGGAGAGAGGTGTGGAGAGGGCTCAGGAGAGCAGCGCCAGGTGAGAGTGATTAGCACACCTGCATCCTGTTAGCTAATCTCTCTCCTTTTAACACAGTAGCGTGCTGGACCTGGGAAAGAAACCAGGGACACGACACAGAGAGAGACACACAGGGATGTCGGCAGTGAGACCGAGAGGTTGCCTGTGAATGACAACGTTAATGTGTGGGTGTGTTGTGGTCCGAAATAAAATAACTAAAATCGTCACAGCTCTCTGAGTGAATCTCTGCTGAACGAACCCACAGTGGCATCAGGCAACGCCACAGTATCAGTCTCAGAAATCCCAGATCAGCTGTGCTCTAGTAGGAACAATTTGACTAACTGTGTCATTTTCAAATTGATGATATAAGAAAATGCCTGTGAGATATAACAAAAGTATACCTCTGAGGAAATCAGTACAGTTAGGGTTAATCACCAACTCCACTTGGTCATTGTGAAGTGACATTGTGAAGACTCATTCCATTCATTTTTCCTTGAACAGACTTACCAGCTTAGGGTGTGGGATCATTTTTCAGTGTATTTCTGCCATACAGATAGTAACAGATCCCTGCTTTTCAATGTGCAGTGCTGTACATTACTGGTGAGGTTGTTGTTTTGGTGACTGTTTTGCACTAGTTGGTGAATCACCAAGATGCATGTAATGGAAAAAAAAGAACAAAAAAAAAAAGATAAAGCTCTTCTTCAAAGAGATTTATGATACAATTCTGTTTTTACGTTGCTTATCTGAAGTGACCTGCTTCAACCAATAAGAATTTTTTTAATCAGACAGTGTGTCTCAAGGTGATACAATTCTGCAAACGCTCTCCCAGGAGGTAGACACAGGAAAGAACAGCTAAAAACAGGGAAAAATATCAGTGAGCAGAGGTCACTGGAAAATGCCATGAAACTGATCTATCATCTTTCCATTGTGCTGAAAGACACTGATAGTAGATGTGAAAGCTAGAGGTGCATGAGATTCTAAACCACCCCAAGGACCTTGAAATGGAGTGCCACACACTCAGAAATAGCACTTAATTCTGTGATTTCCAAAAGGCAATCACTACATTTAATGTAATGGTTGCACAAAAGATACTGTGAGCAGCGTCCAATAACAGAGCATGGACTGCCTGTGCATCCTAACACAGGTAATTAAAAAAAAAAAACATGGTAAGCATCATCCTCTGAACATGTGGTGGTATACAATCAACACCATATACATCATAATATAGTTTTGCAATATAGCATGCTTTTTTTGTTCCATGTCTTGATTTTCTTTTTAAGCCTTGACATTTTTGTAGTTCTTAAAAGTGTTTTTAAAACACATGTAGTCCATTCTTTTGTTGCATTCACACTAGCCTAGAGCTTCAATTAGTAATGTGAACAACAGGATTAGACAAAATGTGTGCATACACAGATAGTGAGTAAGTGAGGCCACAGAGTATATGTGGAAAAGACAATGTGTGCATCAAAACATCACTGTAATACAATCAGTGGCACAGTTCACATTTTTTATGAATGTGATGTAATTTCCCTCAATGGAACATGGTGAGTACATGGTTAAAAGCTGCAGCAGCAGAGTACTTTTAAGTTCTTCAACAGCACAGAATTTCATTCAAAAAGTCCTGACCTTTCTGCAGGGATACAGTTTTTTCATATGGAATTTTGTTCTCAAGAGCTTTTTTCCCTTTCCAGTACGTAATCAGTAACCAGCTTGTTTGAGAATCCATCGGAGGTATTAAGGCTTCTACAGAAGTATGTTCTGGAATATATGTGCTTGATTGACAGATGTTTCAGTTTACTCCCAACTAAGGTCCATCTAGGCACCTTTCAATTTGGATTTTCCAAAGTAGTTGTAGTTCAGGGAGTAATCCCAAATCCCAGCTCCTTAATGTCCCTTCAGGAACACCAGGTCATCCATACTTCCGTGTTTTTTGACAGACAGGATGCTTGAGTTAAGACAACAATTAACAATGAACAAATAACACTGTACACTCTCACAGTAACAGCAGTGCAATTATAATCTCAAACCCATCTATCACTTCACTGGTGTTCCATGTACAGTATGGAACACTCCCTCCTCTTGCGGCTTCTCTTGCATTCTGTTGTCATTCATTCATTTTCATAGAGCACAATTTAAATCTTTGTTCTATCATCCTCTCATAGTGTGAATGCAACACATGTTAGACAACAACAAACATCAGGACAACAAGCCCTGAGATAGTGTTCAAAGAGGTCATTATCTAGGTAGTACTTTTTGACATTGTACTGAGACAACAGCTTCGCTCATGAACCATGCACAGATAACATGAGGGATGCCCTGATTTGCTTTCATTCACATTTGAATGCCCATTTTATGTTTTACTGGGCAAAATGAAAATAGCATGACAATAAACACGTAGTGGAAGTGTTACATTTCAATCGAGCTTCTGTCATGTGTTACTATTCTCTTCCACGGAAGCTTTTTTTGGGCAGGTGATTATTTTGTTCCTGATTATTTGTGTAATACTTCTTCTGTCTTGAGCCAGATATTGAGTCACAGGAACAAGGAACAAGGCTTCAGGTGGTCTATATGCCATGTCAGACCTCATTTAAAATCTTTCAAATCATCACTTTTGTCCATTGTTTATTTGTTTTAATTTGTTATTTGTTATGCTGCATTGACTACTTTTATCTAGCCCACACACTCACACCAGTGTGAATCTGAATGCTCCTGCTAACAAAGCTAACTTCCTAAGTTGACATAAAAGTTTGAAGACAAAAAAAAGACAGTATTGCATTTATATTTTGGTTTAAGGATAATTTCAAATGTATTAATTAGAATACAGAATTAGAATTAATTATTTTCATCAGAAATGATTACAATGCATTCACTAAGTTTGCTGAAATCTGGGACCACGCCAGCATCCATATGTGGGTCTGCATTTTGAACAACACAATGAAAACCTGGTTGGTTTATACTGACAGAGTTTTGTCTCCAATTAGCTTCAAAGTGCAAGTGACTGAGTGAGTGGAATCCAGATTATCCTAGAGCCTGTTACATGAAATAAAAACACCAGTGAAGAAAGATGATGTTAACAGACAGATAACACACTGGATGTCTGCAGATGTGGATCTGTTGATACATGTTTGTGTTTTGCATACATTTTGGGCTGCAAAATACATTCTGGAGCCTTGTGGCTATGGGGATGGAAAACGTACAAATGGCCAAAGCTAAGACCCAAGTAGTTATCCTTTGAACTCTGATTAACTGAAAACTTTTTTTTTAAAATATGACTTTCATTTGGTCTTCCATTTGTACATATAACACAATGTGTGTCAGCCAGATCCATAGGGCTTAGTAAATATGTGAAAATTACAGTATATAGCACAAATGGACAGGTGTGGTCCCTCTTTAAGCACACACAATAATAGGGGAGACTTAAGGCACTATTGGTGGTATTTAAAACCTTGTTTTGTGGAAGAACACTGTCTAAGGGCCCCTTTGAATATGCAGCTCTTTTGGTTCAAGTATTTTTTCACATTCATTCTCATTCTCTTTGCTTTGTTCTGGAACAAACTCATTCTGTGGCTTGCAGGCATCCACAAACAGTGGAAAATCAGACAAGCTAGTGTTGCACTCCTTGTCTTCATTCTCATTCTCTCCTTCGTCCTTCCTTTTACCTTCATCTGCAATGGATGTGCTGCAGTTGAAAGTGGGTGTGCTGCAGCCGTAGGCCTCACTGTGAGGCCGGCGAGCCTCATTTGGGATGTTTTTCTTCAGGTCCCGATTTCTGTTACGCTTGGCCAGCTTGGTGACAGAGCCCAGGCGGTTGAAAATGTTGTCCTCAGATGTGGTCTGGTGGTCGGAGCGCTGGTCACACTGCTCAGTTCCCCGAAGCCGAAGGTTGTTCAGCTTGGTGTCAATGCTCTCCTGGGAGGATGTCTTATAGCTGTTGGTGTCCAGGCTGTTGAAGACGGCGCGGCGCTCTGGGGAAAGCATGTCCAGGGACACAGCACGCTGGTCCAAGCCCAGCTGCCTTCTCTCCATGCTCCGGATGGTGGCAGCTCGCTGCAACTTGTCATGGACTTCAACACTCATACGCCGGCGTGTCTCCCGAAACTCTGCTCGCACATTTGCTTTCCACTCTGCTGCATGGGCCTTGATCTCTCCAACCTTTGCCAAAGACAGTTCAAATCAGTCATAACAATACGAATACTCTATACGAAAACAATACTGCTGAACAACAATAAGGTCCTCAACAAGATAAACAAGGACCAAGTAATCCATTATAAAAATCTTATCAGGTCTGTCACAAATTATATCAATGGTTCCCATCAAGGAATCATGAGACAGGATAAGAAAGACACATTTCACATTATTTCTCCAACACATAATCATGAGTTTCTTGTAATCTTTGCATTTTTTCTTGCAAATTTTATCTTCTCTAAAAATCATTCTAATAAGTCAATCTGAGAATGTTAAAACTCATAAACATATGTATGTATACAACAGGGAGCTGTATAGACAATGCTTTGTTTTTAGGAGTAAGGCTGGGTATCGTTATTGAATACCTTTTCAGGTATTGACCGAAATAATATGCTACCAAGTACTATCGAAACTTCTCCAGTCAAACAATACCTGCATTCAATTCCTTTTACTCTTTTACATGATCTAGGAAACAATTATATTTAAGACTTTGCTCACAGCCAATCACCCCAAGCATTCTTCAGTTTAATGTGATGTATGATTGGCCCACTACCGTAGCTACAACTAGTGGCTAGCAGCTACATACAGTCTGTGGAGTGGAGTTGGGCCTAGCATATTTCACGGAGTTAGTAGTTCAGCATGCTGAGAGCATGCTACAGCTGCACCATGTTCACAAGGTCAGTGGTTTCTTCAACACCAGGTACTGGTGGTAATGAAGTACAACCCCAATTCCAAAAAAGTTGGGACACTGTGTAAAATGTAAATAAAAACAGAAAGCAATGATTTAAAAATAATTCAAAACCCATATTTTATTCCCAATAGAACACAAACAACATCATGTGTTGAAACTGAGACATTTTATCATTTCATGGAAAATATTAGCTCATTTTGAAATTGATGGCTGCAACACATCTCAAAAAAGTTGGGACAGAGCGATGTTCAGCATTGTGTAGCATCCCCTCTTCTTTTAACAACTGTCTGTAAATGTCCGTGAAGTGAGAAGATCACCTGCTGAAGTTTTTGGGAGAAAAATGTTGTCCCTTTCTTGTCTAATGCAGGATTCTAACTGCTCAACAGTCCTGGGCCTTCGTTGCTGGATTTTTTGTTTTATGATGCGCCAAATGTTTTCTATTGGTGAAAGGTCTGGACTGCAGGCAGGCCAGTTCAGCACCTGGACTCTTCCCCTGCGTAGTGTGATGTTGTGAAGGATGCAGTGTGTGGTTTAGCATCATCTTGCTGAATTATTCAAGGCCTTTCCTGAAAGATACATTGCCTGGGTGCTCTATGTTGCTCTAAAGTACCTATGTACTTTTCAGCATTGAAGGTACCTTTCCAGATGTGTAAGCTGCCCACGACATAGGCACTAATGCAACCCCATACCATCAGAGATGAAGAGTTTTTAACTGGCCACCGATAACAAGTTGTATGGTCCTTCTCCTCTTTAGTCCGCAGGACACAGCGCACATGGTTTACAAAAATAATATCAAATTTCGATTCATCTGACCTCAGAACAGTTTTCCATTTTTCCTCAGACCATTTTAAATGAGCTTTGGCCCAGAGAAGATGAAGGCATTTCTGGATCGTGTTCACATATGACTTATTCTTTGCATGATACAGCTTTAACTTGCATTTGTGGATTGCAGGACGAACTGTGTTCACAGACAGTGATTTCTGGAAGTCTTCCTGAGCCCGTGAAGTGATTTCCAGTCGAGAATCATGCCCGTTTTGAATCTAGTGCCGTCTGAGGGCCCGAAGATCATGAGCATCCAGTTTTGACCTTTGACCTTGTCCCTTGTGTACAGAGACTCCTCCTGATTCTCTGAATGTTTGAAGATTTACACTGTAGATGGTTGGATCTTCAAAGTCTTTGCAATTTTACATTAAGGAACATTTTTCTAAAATTGTTACACAATTTTAAGATGTAGTTTGTCACAGATTGGTGAACCTCTGCCCATCTTTACATCTGAGAGGCTCTGCCTCTCTGAAATGCTCCTTTTATACCCAGTCATGTTACTGACCTGTTGCCAATTAATCTAATTAACTGTCAAATGCTCCTCCAGTTGTTTTTTGATTTGTGCTGTATACTTTTCCAGCCCTTTGTTGCCCCTGTCCCAACTTTTTTGAGATGTGTTGCTGCCATCAATTTCAAAATTAGCTAATATTTTCCATGAAATGGTGAAATGTCTCAGTTTTAACACGTTATATGTTGTATGATATGTTCTATTGAGAATAAAATATGGGTTTGTGAGATTTGCAAATCATTGCATTCTGTTTTTATTTACATTTTACACAATGTCCCAACTGTTTTGGAATTGGGGTTGTACTTTAATGACATCACTTAAGGGTACTGGTATTGGTACTGGTATCATCATTTTACGATACCTAGCCTAGGGCATGCAAGCTGATGAGGGTTCAGATCTAGTACACTATACAACAATGTAAATTTGTGAAATTTGCTAATTAAATAAAAAATATATAACTAAGCTTATTACTATTATATCAGAAATAGTACCTGCAAGAAATGTAAGTTTCTTACATGAAAGCATGAGCCCATACAGTTATTAGATTTTATTTATGTCATTTTATTCTGAATTCAAACTTTAGTTTGAACATGGTAAAAAAAAAGGAGATGTTCAAATTATAATGATCTGTTTGAATTCAATATTTACAGACTACAGAGTTTGCTTTGTAGTCATGCAGAGGACGCTGAATGTGTATTACATTCACCTTGGCCACTTGCATGCGCTATCAACAAACTAAGCTAATAAAGAAAAACACCTAGCATCTGAAAAGCAATATGTGGAAGAAGTGGGTTCTACATTGTAACTGTCAAAATAACCAACAGATATAAGGCCATTTACCCGCATTGTAAAAAGCAGCTGCCTTGCTTTGTTGATTCAGTGCTTGGTCGTTTTGTTTACTGACAGTATTTACTTTTATTTATTCTTCCATCTCCCTGGGACATTTTACTTTTCTATTAAAATGGCTGATAAGTTAAGTTCTTTGGGAGCCCAAACTTCTATTAGATTTTTGTCCTGGAATGTGAAAGGTATGGAACATCAGGTGAAGCGATCCAAGGTTTTGTCACATCTTAAGCATTTAGATTACAGAAGTCCTGGGTTTCTCAGGTTTTCCATTCTGCATTTAATTCCAAGTTGAGGGGCGTGGCTATACTGATTCATAAGAGGATACAGTTTATCCCAACTAATTCCATTGTACATTCTAATGGAATGTATGTAATTATTGAAGGCTTGCTTTTTCAGACACCAGTTTTGCTCGTCAATGTGTATGCACCTAACTTTGATGTTGTTGGCTTTGCAAACAAATTACTGAGTAACCTTCCCTCCTGAACACTCACCTCTTAATTTTTGGAGGTGACTTTAACTGTGTTATAGACCCACAATTGGACCGATTCAACCCTGTTATAGAATTTTCTATTCTTAGGTTACACGAGGTCACGTGTGGGCTTTGAGGTCCTCAGCAGTATTAATTGTTTGGCTTTGATTGGGAACAGTAGGTGCCAGTCTGTCACTGTGGTGGCCAGGGTCGAAGAGACCTATTGCTGCCTTCTCAGACATAAGAGATAGCTGGCCGTTGACGTTCCAATCTGCGTAAACAGACAACAGTGTCTCCAGACTAGAATATGTTGACAATAACACCTCCATGGGTAAAAACATTCTCTTTGACTAATTCTGGGCGTATAGTATTTGTGGTGTTATCTTGGGGTTTAAAGTCTGTCCACCAGCATGAGTTGGGCAGAATGTGAGACTGACTCAGGCACTTCTGATGTACTTTGAGAGTGTCTCTAATTCTCCTTGGCCAAGTGTCACAACAAATATTACAGCATAAGACATCAGAGACTCCTGAACACTTTCTTCCCTCCTGACCTCACCATTGACCTTTGACTTCAGCAATTTCTCCACAACAAACCCCAGGACTACATCTGGAAGAAAAAAAAAGGAAAGAGTTTTCCTTTTTTTTCTCTGCACGTACACTGTCCTCCTGTATCGAATATTTTTTTGTTGATGGCAATCTTCTTCCCAATGTAACATCTACAGAATATTTAGCAAGAGTCATAAGTGACCATGCTTCTTTGGCCTTTCTCAGAGGTCAAATTATTTCGTACTTGGCTAACCTAACCAAGCGGGTGAGGGCTGAACAACTTAGACAGACTGATTCTATTCTCAGTTTAAATCGTCGCTACAAAACCTAGGCTTGAGCTATATAAGGAATGTATGAACCTGCAAGCTGAATTTGATTTGCTCTCAACTACGCACGCAAAGCGCATGCTGTTACAGTCTAGAGGTAATTACTATGAATATGGCGATAGGTCAGGCCAGTTTCTTGCACACCAGTTAAAACGTCAGTCTACTTCATGCTTGATTCCACAAATCAGAGATCCCTCTGGTAACACCCGATCTGACCCCGCAGATATTAATGCAACATTTAAATCATGCTATTCTAATCTCTATAAATTAAACTTCCCCACTAACACTATCACTATGTCCCGCTTCTTTGACAAGCTGCCAATACCCACTATTGGTCCTACAATCGCAAATGATTTAGACTCCCAGTTAAAGCTAGGCAAAATAATAAAAGCAGTTAAGGTAATGCAGAGTAGTAAAGCTCCAGACCCCGATGGCTATCCAACTGACTTTTTAAAAAAAATCTGTGATAAACTTGCTCCACTTCTTTTTTATGTGTATAACGAGTCATTGCAAAATGGCATACTACATCCCACTTTCAATCAAGCACCAATTTCTCTGCTTCTTAAAAAAGAAATGGACCCCACTTCCTGTGGCTCTTATGACCTTTGTCCCTTTTAAATGTTGATGTCGATTCTTTTTCTAATATACGCATCCTTATGAATATTATTTATTCCAGACAAACTTCTAAACTCCCAGAGGTTGTTATATCACTAGATGCAGAAAAGACATTCGACAGAATAGAGTGGGAATATCTATTTGCTGCTCTTAAAAAAATTGGCTTTGGTTTTCACTTTATCTCATGGATCTGTCTTCTATATACTAACCCCCAGGCAAGTGTCTCCACTAATGATATCCAATTTGAGTAGCTCTGCATTCTTCCCGCCTATTCCATGGAGTTCACTGGGAGGGTGTAGAACATTGTGTATCCTTACGACCTTTTACTTTATGTGACAAACCCCATATCTGCAATCCACATAATACTTTCAATTTTGGAACATTTTGGCTCTTTTTCCGGTTATAAACTCAATCTTCATAAAAGCGAATGTTTTCATTAGTATAACTGCCTCACAACTCCAGGAATCAAATTTGCATTTCCATTTAAGCCAATCAGGGTTTAAATACCTTGGAGTAAATATCACTCACTCTCAGACAACTCTCCCAATTAAATTATTATAGATGGCATGACCTTCCTTTGAGCTTAAGTGGCAGAATTAACATTGTGAAAATGATTGTTTTACCAAAATGTCTTCATTTATGCCAAAATCATTTTTTCATTCTCTAAACAAATTGGTCACATCATTTATTTGGGCGGGGAACCATCCCAGGATTATCTTAAATACTCTACAGGAAACCAAATTAGGAGGAGCCCTACCAAATTTTTTGTACTGTTACTGGGCAGTCAACATCTACATGGTCTTGTTCTGTTCCCACTTTTTTTGTTGTGGAATAGAAATGGGATTATGTGCTTTCAGGACCTTTATCATAATAATATCTTCCCAAATTTTATGGCCCTTGTGAGTAAACACCAGTTGCCATCATCTCACCTCTTCCGCTACTTCCAGATACTACACTTTTTATCCACAGTTTCCTTCATTTCCATCACTGCCTACTTTGCTGCCCTGGGAAAAATTATTAATATTCAGGCCCACCCAGAAATCATTAATATCTCAGATTTATTTCCTCCTTTTGTCACTTAACATTAAATCTACTGTAAAAGTTAAAGCTGCCTGGGAAAAAGAATTGAATGTTAAATTTTCAGATGACCTGTGGGATAAGGCAATCAAAAGGGTAAGCTCCGCTACTTCATGTGTACGTCTCAGCCTCATACAGTTTAAGGTCCTCCATAGGATCCCCTACTCTAAAGCTAGACTTGCACAAATATACAAATATAGAACATTCTCTGACATCCTAAAAATAGATCTCCGCTATTGTCCCTTTATTGCTATCTTCGGAGTCCCAGTCGAGTTTCAAAAACTGCATGCAGAGGAAGCAGACGTTATAGCTTTCTCTTCCCTCTTGGCACGCAGGAGGATACTAATGTCATGGAAATCTTCTGGCCCTCCATCAGCTTCCTCTTGGTTGGAGGTCTTGATGTTGTTTCTTAAACTTGAGAAAATCAAGTTCACATTAAAAGGCTCCACAGATAATTTTTTTGTCAGGTGGCAAGCCATGATTACATATTTTAAAATTTTGGAAAGACTTCCAGTTGATCAGCTATAATTATTTTTCCTACTATAAGTACAATGTCCCAGGATCCTCAGTTAATACCAAGCCGTTACTTATTTATGTATCTGTTTTATTTATTTTTTATTTATTTATTTTTCACTTTTTTCCATGTGTTGCTTTATTTTATTTATTACCTTCCTTGTTCCTTTCCACTCCTTGTCATTGTGTTGTGTGTCATTATTTGTTTATATGATTGTTTAAAAGTTTAATAAAATTGTATGGGAAAAAAAAAAAAAAAAAAAAAAAGCAGCTGCCTTACTCTAGGACAACAAATCTGAGGACTCACCTGCTAGCTGCAACCCAAGTGAGGCAGCGAAGGCACCAGAAATCAGAATGAATGAATACCAAGCAGACAGTCTATTTATTTGTTCACAGATATGAGATGATTTGGTGCTATGTCAATAAAACTTGCAGTATTAACTCACTACAGTTAAAGCAGTTGACTGCTGGTTCTGATAAATTAAGCCTTTTTAATTAAGCTTTTTAAGTCACCCTGCAAACACAACTTTTTAAACCATACTGCATATTTAAGCAATATTTAAGAACACCCAAGAGACCACTGCATCTGCCCAATGGGCATCTGTGATAGCAACAGCTGAAGGCATCTGCTGGCTACTTTAGGGCAGCCTTGCAAAGTAGACCAACATTACTTGAGCCCTGAGAACTTAATCAGAGCCTGTCAAAATGCTTGCTAACAGCAGTGCTTAGTCATGTGATTTCGTTATTGCACGTTACAGCTACCCCTCAACAGTCTCCTGAAGTGAGGTTGACATATTATTTATTTTTTTATTTATTTTTATTTTTCTATTTTGCAGATAATTGGCTCATCTTTTTAATGCCATCTTAATCGCAAAAGTATTCCCAGAATAATCCACCAATCAAAAATTTACTATGAGTTTATTAATTTAAGATTATAGGAAAGGAAAATAAAAATAGAATAGCTTGTTATAGATTCTGACATTAAGAGGATGGATAATCAGTTTTATATATATAAAATAATTAGTACACTGTGTATAATTGTTGTTGTTGTTGTTGTTGTTGTTGTTGTTGTTGTTGGTTGTACCCTAAAACTTGTTCTACAGTGGTCAGGAATATAACATGAGTATTAACATCTACATCATGATATCAGCATTAATCATTTCTTATGAGACCTCTTACCTCTTCTTTTGTCTTTTTGGACAGCACCCTCAGCCAGTCACCAATCATGTTCAGCACTGCAGCAAAGTAGGCCAGACCACCCAGGATCCAGAACCATACTAGTGGTCTGTACCACTTCCGATACTCAATCCTCCTGTCTCCCCCTGATTAGAAAACAAGACATGAATGAATTCAGACATATTAGTTTGTTGCTGCCAGCAGCATCTCCACCAGAATATATCACGGAATGAAGCTCAGACAACAATAAATTCATAGAGCTTACTGCGTTTTGCTGTGTAGTCACAGCCAGTGATCATCTTCAAAGATGAAGACAATGTTACCAAACAGGCTCTTTAACTAATTTAATGGATTCTGTTTTAAAGGTTTAGTGTGTAAAGTTTAGGGTGACTTATTGGCAGAAGTGTTTTCAGTGGTATTAAACAAAGCCTTTTTGTCTACATATTATGCATACATTTAGCAGAAGAAAAGCCAAGAGAGCAGGAATATTTGCATCAAAGAAGTGAAAACATGAAGAAGCAAAACAAATCAGGACAGAAAACATCAGAAAACAAGGATATGATGAGGGACTAATGTTTTCAAAGTGATGCAGAAGTTTCCTGTTGAAGTTTCTTGTTAAAAAACTGCTGCAAGATTCATGTAACATTCTGCACTAAAAACTTTATCTTTGTTCTTAGAACAGAAATTATACTATATGTTACAGAGATCAGCTGATCTGCTGAAAATGATCTCAATCAAAACATAAAGTGATACAAAAAAGCTTTGAAACTAACATTAGTCAGACACAGAGATGACTCATTGACTGATGACTTATTTAGTGTCACTTAATGATGAAATGTAAACCATGTGCAGTGCCCATCAAGTGACAATATTGTTTGCTTTCTCAATTTGTACACAAAAATGTGCAATGTATTTGTTTTCATGGCTTTTTCTACCGTGCACAAACATTATTGTTGATTAGTGTTTGTCAGCTGATCAGCATTTGATTAACATGCCAAAATAAACTGAAAATGTTGCTGCATGATGTCTGAAATATCAGACATCATGCAGCAACATTTTCACATTTTTCATTCATTATATAATATAATCATTCAGTAACACTGCTGATGTTTCCCAAGCGTTGACACTTTACAGCACGATAACACATCAAACTACAGACTAACATTAAAGTAACATTGTTACATGAAAGCACAGAGCTGCTACGTAAATACTGCTCTGTGTTGTATTGATTTTGGTCACATCACACAGACCAGGTCAGAACATAATAATGTTACAATAAGTTTATAAATACATACCTTAGTTATTGCTCTGAGCACAGTGCAAATGTCACTGTATGCCCACAGCCTCAATTAATGGATATAAGTAGTACTCTGTGTCATGCCTAAAGTTCTGTAAAAGTGCATGTTTATATGCATATCATAAAAATGAATACAGCACATACATCTGTTGACCGTCTTTTATTCATGACTATTAAGTGTATAATAGAATAATAAATAAAATGTAAAAAAAATTATTAGGTTTGATGCGTTGACGATCCATAGGCAGGTGTGTGATTATTTGTGGTACTGTATGAGCATGTCAGAGGGTCTGGAAGGAAACTAAGATGCCAGGTGAAACCAGTCTACTGTCCTTAGGGATCAGGGAACTTGTTCCTGATCCTTCAAACACAGCAGCTGGAGATGACTTGTCCATTTTCCTGCCCTAAAGACCCATGATGGCAATAGATAAAATGTCTGTAGGCCTAACACCATAATCTTCTCTCAGTACTGCCTGTGAATGTGTATGACACCTTCATCGAGACAGTACTGGGAAAAGTGCGGTAAGAGGCTCACACAGTTAGCAGGGCACTGGCCACAGCATTTCCTTTCTCAGTCTGCAGGCATGTTTCTACAGCTGCCACAAGTAAACCATGGTATCCCTGGCACTAGCACATGACACCCTGGAAAAAGGTGCACCATCAGAGGCCCTGGCTGCCTCTTCAGCAGCTGGGTTGTGAGCTCCCTGTGCTCCTCCAGGCTCTAAAGAAAAAAAACACAGGAAAAAAATATGAGGCTTTATAAGTTTCATGACCTTATGTTGGCAATACTATACTACAGATTAGGGTTTGTAGGCTGACCAGCGTTTGCTCTTTAAAAACATCAAAATATCACTGCATGTTAATTATATAATCATTCAGTAACATTGCTGACATTTCCCAGGCAATGACACTTTACACCATGATAACACATCAAACAACAGACTAACGTTACATAATGTACTAACGTAATATATGTATATATAAATACCTCTCTGTGCTGTATTGTAATGGTCATATCGTGCAGACCAAGTCAGAATATAATGACATTACAATAAGTTTATAAATACATACCTTGGTTAATGCTCCTCCTCCTCCTCCTCCTCCTGTTCCTGTTCTCCCCCTGTACCTGCACCTGTTATTGTTGCCTCCCCAGTGGCTCGCCTCACTCTCCTGGCCCTGAATGCTCCACCACCTCTGCCTTTCCCCGTCTTTTCTTCCTGTCCCTCCATTACTTTATCTGTTTGTCTATTCAGTTTTTGACTGCAAAAGGAGAGAATCCATGGAGGAAGAACCCAGCCTCACCGCCCCCATCACCCTCTGTGACTCCACAATTGACACTGTGGAGTCTTTCCACTTCCTGGGAACTATCATCTCCCAGGACCTCATCAAGAAAGCCCAGCAGAGGATGTACTTCCTGCGGCAGCCGAAAAAAATCAACCTGCCAAAGACAATGATGGTGCACTTCTACTCCTCCATCACTGAGTCCATCCTCACCTCCTCCATCACCATCTGGTACGCTGCTGCCACTGCCAAGGACAAGGGCAGACTGCAGCGTGTCATTCGGTCTGCAGAGAAGGTGATTGGCTGCAATCTTCCATCTCTCCAGGACCTGTACGCCTCCAGGACTCTGAGGCGTGCAGGAAAGATTGTGGCTGATCCCTCCCACCCTGGTCACAAACTTTTTGAGACACTCCCCTCTGGCAGGAGGCTGCGGTCCATCAGGACCAGAACCTCACGCCACAAGAACAGTTTTTCCCTGTCTGGTGCTAGCCTGATCAACAAAGCCCAGAGACCCCCTTGATACTCTTTCAGTCGTCACACTCTACATGTCACATTGACATTGCATCCACAACTCTATGCGTTACATTAACGCTCAGCTCGGACTTCCTTGTTTTGTAATATACTTGCATATTTAAAATACCCCACTACTGTGAACATGTGACTGGTACTTACTATCACTGCACAGCTGTACTGCTCTTTTTACTTAAAACATATTGTGTATATATATTTATATTGTTCGATTTTTAATTTTTAATAGTTTACATTTAGAGAATGTTTGTCATGCACCAATGACATGTATGTATATATATATATATATATATACACTCCTGATCAAAATCTTGAGACCGGGTGAAAAATGACTAATATTCGCATTTCGCGCTGATGGAACTTAACCAGATTGTAAGTTGAGCTTCAAAATGCAAAAAAAGGAAACAGGAGCAAGAGACAACAAAATAGAATTAGCAGTTTATTGAAAACTGCATTTAAACCTAAACAGACTGTTTATCAGCTGATCAAAAGTTTAAGACCACAGCCTTAAAAAGTCAAAATCTGCGCAAAAATCTGGCTTTCATGTCATTTTCTATTCAGCATTCACGCTGTCATGACCCCCTGATGGCAAAGGCAAAAAGATTTTCTGTCTTTGAACGTGGAAGGATTGTTGAGCTGCACAAGCAAGGCTTCTTGCAACACTCCATCCCTACCGAGCTTGGACGCAGTAAGGCAGTCATTTTAAATTTCTTAAAAGATCCTAAGGGGTTATGGGAGGGTTATGGGACAAAAAAAGTAAAGTGGTAGACCCAAAAAAAAATTTACCTGCACTGAGCTGGAGGATCTGACGGGCTGTCCGTGAAGACACAGGCCGATTCCTGACCCAAACTAAGACCATTACTGTACTGTACTTTTTGACTGTAGCCCAATCACCATAAGACGGCATCTGCAACAGAAGGGCTTAAAGAACAAAAAACATCTTTAAAGGCCACATCTCCTCCCACACCACAAACTTGCCTATTTGCACTTTGCAAGGGAGCACCAAACATGGGACATTAGAAGGTGGAAGAAAGTTTTATTCTCTGACAAGAAAAATTTAATCTGGATGGTCCTGATGGCTTCCAACGTTAGTGGCATGACAAGGAGATCCCACTGGAGATGTTTTCTACGCGGCACAGTGGAGGAGGCTCCATCGTGATCTGGCGTGCTTTTTCCTTCAATGTAAAAATGGACCTTCAGTTTGTGCAGGGGCGTCAAAATGCGGCTGGCTCTGTGGAGATGTTGCCTGACTGAGATGACTGAGAACCCTTGTCTGTGCAGTGATGACTGGGTCTTTCAACAGGACAACGCTTCAGTTCACAACACCCGCCTGACAAAGGACTTCTTCCAGGGTTAGGGTTGGGCTCTTTTGGACCATCCTGTGTGTCCCCCTGATCTAAATCCCACTGAGGACGTTTGGTGATGGGTGGCAAGGGAGGTTTACAAAAATGGACATCAGTTCCAGACCATGGATGCCCTTCTTGAAGCCATCTTCACCACATGGGGCAATGTTCTCACCAGCCTTCTGGAAAAACTCACATCAAGCATGCCTAAATTAATTTTTTAAATGATAAACAAGAATGGTGGGGCTACTGAGTACTACTGAGTACAACTGAGCACTAGTGAGTCCATTTTTTTACACTTTTAGATCTATTTTTGGGCTATTTTGGGCTGTGGTCTTAAACTTTTGATCAGCTGATAAAAAGTCTGTTTTAGATGCAGTTTTCAATTAACTGCTGATTCTATTTTGCTGTCTCTTGCTCCTGTTTCTTCTTTTTGCATTCTGAAGCTCTACTTACAATATGGTTAAGTTCCAATAGCGTGAAATGCGGATATTAGTTATTTTTCACCCGGTCTTATACAGTCACATACTGTATAAAAACCCTGATACATTGACTAAAAAGTGTTTTTATGTCCTCTGTTTCTGCATTTATGAACTCAAAAATTGTGTTACTTGTGACAAGACGGCAGTGCTGGTAGTTCTGTCAGTTACAACATTTCATGAGTCACAGTTAGGCTTGTTTTGCTGTTTGGTTTTGTGTTCTCTGTGCCTTTCCCCTCCTTTTTCCATTTCTCTCCTTGGCAGTGTGTGTGGCAGAGCTGGCTGTGCTGGTCTCAGTAGCAAGGCTCTCAGTAGCACACTCGTCTCTCATCCAGCAATTACTCCTACCATAAAAGCCGGTTCAAGACACCACTCCTGTGCCAGCCCCGTTCCAGTCGATCTCTTGTAGCTTTTGAGCTTCTTGTTATTTAACAGTGTTGCTACTGTGTGTTCCAGCATGATTTTGACCGCAAGCTTTGCAGTACCTTTCTGTTGTTTTGATGTTGACACCATGCTTGACACCTCCACAAAGTGAAGTCTATGCAGAAGTGCCAAAAACTGCAGTTCCTTGAAGGGCCACTTGAGGCTGGCTACAGAACAAGCCAGTCTTCATAAGCCATGTTAAAATCCCTTCTTCAGAGCAGAAATAAACATATTTATTGCTCTCTTCAGAAACCTATGGGTGACGACATGCATATGCTGTCCATACTGTCAGTGGTCAAGACTCAAGATTCAGGTTTTTCTCCTGTATGCAGCCTTTTGTGTTAACTCTTACAATTAAATTGAATTTATGTCAGAGTTCTTGAATTGGATCACAACAGATTACACAAGTGTACCTTGTGTACAGGCAGCTGTGGCTCGGCGGGTCGTCCACTAATCAGAAGATCGGCAGTTCGATCCCCTCCAGTCTGCATGTCGAAGTGTCCTTGGACAAGATACTTAACCCCAAATTGCTCCCTAAGGCTGCGCCATCGGTGTGTGAATGTGAATAAATGGTTAGCTCCTAAAACTGATGAGCAGTTGGCACCTTGCATGGCAGCCAATGCCATCAGTTATGAATGTGTGTGAATGGGTGAATGAGATACATACTTTAAAAGCGCTTTGAGTGGTCATACGACTAGAAAGGTGCTATATAAGTACAGTCCATTTACCATGTACCTGATGAAGGCCTGTCACTGTACATCATTCAGCTTCAATGGTGCCTTCATAAATGCACAGATTACCCATCATGCCATGTGCACTAATATACCCTTATACCATCATAGATGCTGGCAGTTTTACTTTTCAGACCACAGGACAATTTTCTTTTTGCCTCAGTCCATTTTTAATAAGCTTGGGCCCACAGAAGGCGGCAGTGTTTCTGCATCTGGTTTATACACGTTTCTTCTTTGCGTGGTAGAGTTTCTTCCTTTCTGCTTGTATCTTGGCAACCCGCTCCAGTGCATGCTAAAAGCCACGGCCTGATGAAGCCATCAGAAGTAGATGAAATTCTAAGATTCCTCAACTTGCTGCGCTTGAGGGTGGAATCTGCATTGCTGAATCTGAGGTCTGACCATCAGTTGGAGCCTCCTTTCCAGGAGAATAAACTGGAATAAACTGGAATAAACTTTCCTGGGGAGGCTGAGCAGTGTGATACCCCAATAATTGAAGGACACCCTCACTTCCCTTTTTTGAAAATCGGAACCACGGTACTGTTCTTGTCCTCGAAGCAACATCGAAAAGGTGTATCAGACAAGACAGCCCAACAGTGTTCAAAGCTTTCAGCATCTCAGGGCAAATCCATATCTATAGACACATTTAGATATGGCCAAGGGTTCCCCCATGTCCTGAGACTCACAGAGGGCATGTTGGTTTGGTTCCGGAGCTCAATATCTCTAGTTGCTATATAAATAAAATTAATTAATTAAAGACATTGAAAAGGGGATTCATGCTACTAAAACAGAATGACTCTACTTATGAAAACAATTTTTGAATTTGAATGACTAACGTTTTCTAACAGTTCAGAATCTATGAATGTCCAAACAAAACTGAACTTGAGGTTGAATGAATGTGAAAATGTTACAGCCACCGCCATCGGTGTCTTGCGTATTCTGCTATGTAAAAACAGGTGTGGGATCCCCAGGCTCTGATTGGTCCCCATCTGAGGGGGGTGTGGTCCAGATGGTGCCGGCGACTGGAAGTCTGGAGGTTCGGGATTGGCGCTACATCCTCCACGCGCCGCCAGTCAGAGGGCACAGTCATCAGCATCACGGGCATTTAAACTCAGACCGCCAAAGAATCCGGGCGGCTTGTGTTTTGTGCGTGAGCTCACCTCGTTGTTAAATCGTGTATGTTAACAGTGGTTAACTCGTTCTTTGATTGTGGAGGTTTGTTTTGTTTGTTTCTGGGACTGGGGCAGGGTTTAGTTAGTTTTGTATAGTACTGATTACGAGTAGAAGATTTCTGTTGTATTCACTAGTTTAGGGGTGCTGTTCTTGTTGTGTTTTTTGATACCTAAATTAGATAGTGAGGTTTTTGTTTCTCGTTTTGTTTACCTCGGATAAGAATAGTATAGGCTCTGTGTAGAGTTCTCTTTTTGTTATATTTATTTGTTCTTTTAAACAGCATCCACTCGCCCTTTGTTCCCTTAGCTCCTCACCTCCTTTTGTTACAACAATTTGATCTTTCATTTAATAAATACCTTTGTTTAATAACCTTACCATCTTGGTTTTATGTTACTTCCTGATACCCCTTAAGCTGGTCGTAACAGAAAACAATCTGCATGCATCATTCTGCACATTCATCATTCTGTACAGTGAAGTTCAAACATCACACACAACCAACAATAAGAAAAACACATTTTTGATTGGAGTGGGACAAACAAACATTAAAGTCAAAGCAAAATCTGACTGTAACTCAACTGCAAATCAATGACTGGTAATGTACTGAGCATATAGCTTAGCTTAGCTTAGCTTAACACAGCTAAGTACAGGACTGCTTAACTTTTGGTAATGTGTATGTTTAGTTGTGTTTTACACTTATTGTTGTGTGATTATGTCTGTAGTTAACTAGAGGTTACAATGTAACTTTGGTTCTCTGCTACACAGCTCAGTTGATGTTAGTTAAGTTATGCTTCACATATCTTCACACAAACACAAGGTCATTGCATGCAAACTAACTCATTACCACCCTTATCCTGCACAGATGACACACACATACACCTGCTTGCACTTCACAGACACACACAATGCGGGGAGGAAATTTAAAGCTCTCACTCTACACGTTTCTTCGTCTCTGATACACGTGTCATGCTCGTGCACCCTGAGCAAGCATGTAAACCAGAGAAACACATAGTGTTTTTGGCACACACCCAGGAATGCACATACATGCATGTAGTGAGATTATACTGTGTATTTAAGTTTTTATTTTATATTGTTAATAAATGTTTGTTTTTATACACATGCTGATCTGTTAAATACCGCCAACTACTTCTATGCTAAACACTAAATCCTTCCACCTACTAGCTATCATTATGGTCATTTCAGTTGTAGTTAGTTATTATTATTATTATTATTATTATTATTATTATTATTATTATTATTACATGAATCCTGCAGCAATTATAGAAGCAACTGTATATTATTATATTCAACCCTGACATGGGGAAAACATTGTGTTGATGATTATGCCAATGGCCATTTTCTAGCTAAAAATGTTTTCATTTACATGAGCAGTAACCGAGGTGTGTCTGTATAAACTTACAACTTACAATATTGTTATGTTCTGACCTTGTCTGCGTGATATGACCAACACTAACACAACACAGAGTAGTATTTATGTAGCGGCTGTATGCTTTCATGTAACAATGTTACTTGGAATGGGGCAGCTGTGCCCGTGGCTGTGTAGTAAAGCGGGTTGTCTACTGTTCAGATGATCAGTATTTCGATCCCCGGCTCCTCCAGACATGTTGAAGTGTCCTCGGGCAAGATACTGAACCCCAAATTGCTCCTGAAGGCTGTGCCATCGGTGTGTGAATGTGAATGAATGGTTAGCTCTTAAAACTGATGAGCAGTTGGCACCTTGCATGGCAGCTAATGCCATCAGTGTATGAATGTGTGTGAATGGGTGAATGAGATATGTAGTGTAAAATAGCTTTGAGTGGTCATAAGACTAGAAAGGCGATATATAAGTACAGTCCATTTACCACGTTATTCTGTAGTTTGATGTGTAATCATGGTGTAAAGTGTCATTGCCTGTGAAACGTCAGCAACGTTACTGAATGATTATATCAATATCATGCAGTGATATTTGACACCTACAAACCCTAATCAGTAGTATCATATTGCCAATATAATATGATGCAAATTATAAAACCTCTTTTTTGTTTTTCCTGTGTTTTTTTTTTCTTCAGAGTTTTCTTGAAGAGATGAGGGACAGGGCCTCAGTGAGCAGGGAGCTCACAACCCAGCTGCTGGAGAGGCAGCCAGGGCCTCTGATGATGCATCAGCGCAGACATGGTGCATCTTTTTCAGGAGTGCCAGGTATACCATTGTTTACTTGTTTACGAGACATGCCTATGGACTTGGAGAGGAAATGCTGTAGCCAGCACCCTGCTAACTGTGTGAGCCTCTTTAGATTAGATTAGATTAGATTAGATTAGATTAGATTCAACTTTATTGTCATTGCACAAAGCACAAGTACTGAGACAACGAAATACAGTTTAGTATCTAACCAAAAGTGTAAAAAAAGCAGTAAAGTGCAGAGTATGTACATAAGAATATATGAATAATAGTGCAGATATAAATATGAATTAAGTTATAATTACCACACTTCTCCCAGTACTGCCTTCATGAGGGTGTTATACACATTCACTGGCAGTACTGGAAGAAGATTACGGTTTTAGGCCTACAGACATTTTATCTATTGGCAACATGGGTCTTTAAGAGAGGAAAATGGACATGTCATCCACATCCACTCTGAGACAAGTTCCATATTATGTTTATGATATATATTTAGTATACAGTTTTTCAAAAAAAAAACAAAAAAACATTGAGGTGTGCCCAAACTTTTGACTGGTACTGTATGTGTTACAGTGACAAAACCATAGTTAAATGGTCTTTTTGGTCCTTTGTACCACTTTATATAAACAGCTTTTTTGCTGGTGGGAAAAGCTATTCCATAATTTGGTACCGCTTTAGTGGGATATTATTCATACAGTAAACATTTTGATATTGTTTGGTGTCATTAGCATTACGCTTAGGGGCCACTAACAGAGATCTCATGTTTCCATTTCTTAGTCAAGATCAACTTGTGCTTGTATATTTCTTCTTCGTTTCCCTCTATTTTTCTTATAGAGAAAATGTTTTATAAATAGACTAAGCTAAACGAAATTAGAATCAAAAAGAATCTGCAACTCTAACCATTGCCTACATATCTGAACTTTTGGCATGTGTTCAGATGTATTCATCAGTGACTAATAATATGTAAGAAATAAAACAGGTCAGGCAATTTCTTTTATGATTATTGTGACTATGAATAAGCTCTCTTACCTGCTACGTAGTCACCTATTCCAACTGTTGTCAGAGTGATGACAACAAAATATGTTGACTCCAGAGCAGTCCAGCCCTCAATGTGTTTAAAGATCACAGCTGGGATGGTAACAAACAAGATGCAGCCAGCCAGGATGAAGAGGAGGGTGGAGGCCACACGGATTTTAGTCTGACTTATCTGGTTGTGTTTATTCTGTGAGAGAAAGCCAAATCCACACAAAGTATTAGCAATGTAAGCCATAAGACCCATCTATTTTTTTTTTTTTTTTTTTTTGCATTTTCTGATTGCATTTTGACTCTTTTGTGTCGACCGACATTGCAGGTCTCCAGTGAATGAAGCCTTAGCTTAACATTCTAACCATCCCTCTCGCCAGTATTCACATCAAGAAATCCACAAGACCACTGGGTAAAGTTAAACAGTTTATATCAACTCAAGAAAAAAAAATCTCTGAGGTTGTTTTGCACATTTTCAAACTGAGCCTGGGGAGAGTTCCGATCCTGTGGAAAACTTCATGCATGGTTCAGTGCCAGAAACTGCACACCCCAAGGAATCCAACCACTTCAGACCTGTCACCCTAACTTCTCACCTGATGAAGACCATGGACTTTTTACAGCTTTACTTTTTTTCTATATATTTCTTATTTATGAGTAATTTCTTATCAACCATTTCCAATTTTCCTGTTGTATGCTATTGACCAATGCCATACTTTACCTTTAATGTTAAAATTGAAAATAGGAGTATGGAAAAGTAATTCTGTACTGGCATTTGGAACAACAATAAAAAGTTATTAAAAAAAATTGAAAATAGGAATATTACTAGTCTCAAGACATCTGAACAAATTGTGCTTAGTTTCAGTTACTTGTCCTCTTATTTTTAACCAAGTGGTCACATTAAATACATCAATTTCATATTTTCACAAATCTGAGTCATAGATAAAAGGACATTTACATTGACACTCACCCGGAACATTTTCTCTACTTTGGCAATGCTTTTGACAAATATGGTACCTAGCTGGTCCCCGACGCCTGCCAGGAGGAATCCAAACAACGGGATGCCAAATATTGCATACAGAATACAGAAAATCTTCCCTCCCTCTGTGCTTGGTGCAATGTTACCATATCCTAAAGGAGAAAGGGAAACAAAATGGACTTTAAAGGACTACAAGAAGCAAACAAAAGCAGCATGTTTATTTGCATATCAGACATTGTTTTATTTTGTTAGCCATATTTTCACTGATTTCAGGTGAGTCCCTGAACCATTGCTTAGTTATGCTACTATAGCGGCAGACTTCTGTTTACTGTAGTATCTATCTATCTATCTATCTATCTATCTATCGATCTATCTATCTATCTTCTCGGGGACTTCCCATAATGCACTGAGCACTTCTTTCCTCCGTTCCTCTTTCATCTGTCCATATTCATGTACCATTAATGCTTGTAGATCCAAGATCCAAGATGGCCATCATGCACCAGGGTGAGTTGAACAATGACAAACACTGGTTCACAGCCAAACTCAGACAACTAAGGTTGTCCAAGGAAGCCTTCAGAAGTGGGGACAAAGACAGATTTAAAGAGCCGAAGTACAAGTTTAGCAAGGAGCGTGCCTGACTCCATCTGCAGGTGGATCACAGACATTCCGCTTCTTGGGAACTATCATCTCCCAGGACCTCAAGTGGGAGCTGAACATCAGCTCCCTCATCAAGAAAGCCCAGCAGAGGATGTACTTCCTGCGGCAGCTGAAGAAATTCAACCTCCCAAGGACAATGATGGTGCACTTCTACACCTCCATCATTGAGTCCATCCTCACCTCCTCCATCACCATCTGGTACAGTGCTGCCACCACCAAGGACAAGGGCAGACTGCAGTGTGTCATTCGGTCAGCAGAGAAGGTGATTGGCTGCAATCTTCTATCTCTCCAGGACCTGTACGCCTCCAGGACTCTGAGGCGTGCAGGAAAGACTGTAGCTGATCCCTCCCACCCCGGTCACAAACTCTTTGAGACACTCCCCTCTGGCAGGAGGCTGCGGTCCATCAGGACCAGAACCTCACGCAACAAGAACAGTTTCTTCCCATCCACTACTAGCCTTATCAACAAGGCCCGGAGCCCCCCTTGACACTGACTCTCTGCCTCTTCCCATCCAGACCTACATGCTATACTAACGTAGCATCTTCAGACCTTCTGCGTTACATTAACACACAGTCTCTATTTATTTGGGACCACTTCATCCTGTTGTATATCTGCACATTTATAGCATTCTGTAAATATAGCGTGAACTCTCACTCCTATTACGAGTCATTTACTTGCACATTTCTGCACTACAGCTCCTTTCTTTTGGAAGATATTGTGTATATATATATATTTATATTGTTTATATTTTAATACTTGTTTTTTTTAATCTTCCTATATTTTCTAAAAAATATTTTTTACTTCTTTTCCAGACTTTTTGTGCTTTATTGTCTCCCAGGTACCTAGCCCTAGATCTGTTATTACAACTTTGCTTCCAAAACAGTTGGACAAATTGTAAAAGGTAAATTTAGCCCATAGTATGTGATGTCTATGATTTCAAAAATCAATTTGAAATGTAGACTCCTGAGCTCCAATTTCTATCAGTCCATCTCAGATGAGTTCTGACCCAGAGAAGTTGGCAGCATTTCTGGATGTTTTTAATGATATATGGCATTAGCTTTGCAGGGTAGAGTCTTAACTTGAATTTGTAGATGAAGTGACAAACTTTTGTTTTTCCTAAGCCCATATTTTTAATGTGATGTCTGAGGGAATGTGATGTCTGAGGTAATGTGATGTCTGAGGGAATGAAGGTCAACAGTCATTTAATGTTGTTTTTCAGCCTTGCTTACATGCAGAGATTTTTTCAAATTCTCTAAATGTTTTAATGAGTTTTTCTCAGGTGTTGTTCCCCACTTTCCTTCTCCCACCACTGGAAATTTTTAACATTCTGGCCAAAGGTGCACTCACCTTTTACAAATGAACGAAAGAACGATCCGTATGAACAAACTGTTGTGATTACTGCTCCTCACACAGCCTGTGGGGCCATGCAGCTGCCTTGTGGCGAGGGAACGTACTGCATGAAAATGAATGAATCACTCACTGAGACTACTCATTACTCCCGAGTCATATAAAAGATTAGTTCACTGCCCAACAAACGGGAGAAATTAGAACTGCTTTTGGGGAAAAACAGGGACTTTTCTTCATCTGCTGTTTTATGCTTCACAGAGACGTGATTAATTCCAGACTGTGCTGCAGCTTGCAGGCTACCAACTGTAGTATATGGTGGAGTATGGGGGGCAGCTCTAGCTCAGGAGGTAGAGTGAGCCATCCACTAATCATATGATTTGTGGTTCAATTGACAGCTCCTCCAGGCTGCGTGTCGAAATGTCCTTGGGCAAGATACTGAAACCCAAATAGCTCCCAAAGGCTGTGCCACCTGTGTCTGCATGTGTGTATGAATGAGTGTATGAGTATGCAGTGTTAAAGCGCCTTGAATAATCATAAGACTAGAAAGGCACTATATAAGTACAGTCTATTTACCAAGTTTTGTATAGCCAGCCCTCAATGCAACATTCCCTACATTGAATTGCCATGGAGTCATACTATAATCACAGTACCTATGGTCGTGATGACAGTTCCAGCAAAGAAGAAGGCACTTCCTAGATCCCAGTGGCTGGAGTTGTAGGAGGTATCACCGATGGGATTCACTCCGGCATTCACAGCCTCCACAGAATGCTTGGAAGAGAAGTAGATACAGAGGCACATAAGAAAAGCTTGATCTTTCACTGGTTGCTAAGGATTCTTTCTTACTATGCTTTGGAGTCAGCATCTTGCTGGAATAACAAACTCTCCACTCTTCAGTTTCTGCTGGGGAACAGTTTTCACTCCTGAATACTATCAAATAGTCTTTCTTCAAGAAGGGTTAAGGCCAGGTGCCCTCGATTTGACCCTTCTTGAGGAACGATGAACTGGATGACTAAGAACCTCCACAGACTATCAAATGGTGTGTTTGCTCCTTATGTTACTATTGATGTTGACAGTGCTGTATTGCTGTATTTATGCCGTTGTGTAGTATTAACTGCTCACATACAGTATATTGGACCACAAAAGCAAATGTGGCCAACGCACCAACCACTGTGACCCCAAGGGTTTGACAAAGGGAACAGTATGATGTAATTGAAATTGCTAAGAATAAAATCTTACCATTGTTCAACTTTGAATGGTCACATTATATTGAAACTGTCAGAGAAGTGATTCAACTAAATGACACATAGCCTTAGTTCAGGCAGAGAACTGAACACACTCTATAATTGGCTACTTGTAATAAGTTTCACAATCAATAGCTCATTCAGAGCTATGTAGCTAGAAATATTTATGCAGCCATACAGACATTATAACCTGACATACATTCATGGTGGTTACTCTGCTGATTGCACTCATGCCACTGCCTTTTGCTGATGCACCTCATCTGACTTTAGTGCATCTTCTTTTGGACAACTTTATAATATGATTATTATTATGCTAGTTGGTTATCAAATAGTCATCAGTTCAAATACCTGGACAGAAGCTAAGTTTTTTTTAGCTTTGCCAGACTGAGACCACTCTGTCAGGAGACTGTTCAAAGATTTAAACTTGCCATTATGCTGGTGTCTAAGCTATCTGCTACTGTGCTGCTATGCTTTCATTCACTGATTAATAACATGGCATGTTTGGCTCAGTTATGGTTGTGTCGATTTGCAATACCAGTAATCCTGAGAGATAAAGAGAGTTTAGAAGTGAAGTTAATTCATATTTTACAGTTGGATCGTGGCTAGACCAAGATCAGGTATGGGTTGAGCCTGCTGCTATCATCATTATTGCTACGTTTGGTCATATCTCCATTAGTTTATAGTTGGTATAGTTGCTACTGTGCATCAGTCTCTCTATCTATCTCACCTCCATAACTTTTGTTATGATTTGTACTATATAAATAAAATTTAATTGGTACAGAAACGTGATTTCAGTTTAGTTTTCTGCCTTGGAAACATAGTTGCTCATGCAACATATGCTGCCAGGCTGTAACAGAAATCTAAACACCTGTCAGATGATTAGAACCCTGGCTGGTCACTTGCAAAGAAATGCAGCACAGCAGTGAATTTGACAGCAGTGCACAGGGACAGATGAAATTACTCTCATTATAGATCTCTGTTACAGTGGTCCTTTACCAGACCCTCTCCCCAATAGCGTAACATTGTGATTGGTCATTCTTAATGAATCATAATGACTTCATAATGCTTCATGACCACACTGATAATGCTTCCTGATGCATTATATCAAGACTGAGAAGTGTAAATTTACTACTGACTTTACTAAAATGACTACATACAACAGAACCTTGATAAAATGCAAATATGAAAAATGTCTGCATATGGTGGGTTTTTATTGTGTGGGTTTTTTGTCTTGTACGACAGTGGTTTTTAGTTACCAGATATGCCTTGCAAGAGTTAATTTCTGGAATTTCTTGCCCTCTTAATGTGTTTGAGACCATTAGTTGTGTTGTGGAGAGGTAGGGTTGGTACATAGTTTTATACAGTGAATAGCCCTATTTAACTACTTTTCTAATCCTTATTATGGAAGAACCACACAACTAAGTAAAGAGAAACGACAGTCAATCAATACTTTAACACATGAAGGTCAATTAATCTGAAAAATTTCAAGAACTTTGAATCAATCCTCAAGTGCGGCCGAGCGAACACTGATGAAACTGGCTTCAAATTTGAGATTTCTGGTTCTGCCTGCCATGTCTTTGTGAGACGCATAAAAGGTGAGCAGATTTCTAGCCATATCTCAATGTAACAGAGGACTCATTTGCTACATTTAGCCAAACATGCAGGATTCCTTGTGCTTTCAGCTATCAAGCTCCTCTTCTGTGGAACAAACTACCATTTTGGGTTCTGGAGGCAGGCACAGTCAACACTTTTAAGAGTAGACTTAAGACTTTCCTTTTTGATTGAGCTTTAATTATTATTTGTATATTATTTATATATTATTTTTTAATATATTTAAAAAATAATATTTTTATTTGTTGTTTTATTTGTTTATTCAATTATTATGAAGACCTTTTTGATAAAGTGAAAAGCATTAGAGTTTCTTATAAGAAAATAAACTCTAATGCTAAACTCTAATTGTCTAAAGACAAATATATTTTAAACAAGTTTTAACTATATTTTTAACTATATTTTTTTTATCAACAATGAAAGCATGTTAGTGACACCTCAAATTACTATTACAAATAAAACATAATTATAGTGTGTCCACGAAGAATGGGAATGGTTACACCCCTATTTTGTCACCTGAATTCCTGAGGAGAGATGACATGATGAAAGTTCTAAATGGTAAGTTCTAGTGATCTGTAAAAATGTATGCATAAATAAAAAGCGTGCACCCTAAGTTTTGTTACTGAAACGGTGAAGGGAGTGCCAGATATAGTGAATCTGTATAAAATAAATACATTTATTGTTCTGGCACAACTTCAGTCAAATGAAAATGAAAAGAAATCAGATCAGTCTTTTTTTTTCCTGCTACCTGTCTTGGTCAGGACTCCCTTGAAAAAGAGATTTTTAATCTCAATGGAACCTTTCCTGGTTAAATAAATAAACACCATAGAAGTGAATTCTCACTGATCTCCATCAAAGAAATATCCACAGACAACGATTTGGTGATACACATAAACGGGTACCAAAGAGTCTGGCCAAGTGCATCTAGCAGTTTTCTTCTCTCAGACTGGCCATGTGTTATAGGAGGGAAACCCTTGCACTCTCTCTCTTTATTCAGAGAGAGAGAGAGAAGAGATCAAGAGATGGTATGCTGCTGTTTACCTGATGAAACTATATAATGTGATATGTAAGGCACTCAATTACTATAGTCAAATTAACATTAATCACAACACGAGATCATGCATAAAACAGTATTACTTGAACATCCAAAGCATTGATTCAGTACTACTAAAACAAAAAGGTTCACAAGTTTGAATAACAGTTAACTTAATATTTATAACATATATTCATATCATAAAATATTTACATGACATAAATGCAGTCATTACAAAAAATCTAAATCTATTTAAGTGGAGTTGTGAGGTGGTTCCACTTGCTAAGTAGCGAATTGTAGGAGGAAGTCGAAGTACCCTTAGAGAACCCACACAGACATGGGGAGAACAATATTGCTCTATGATTACAGTAATGGGTTTCTGTTTACACTAGTTTACATTTACTTTTACCAAAATAACTGCGGAAGTATTGCATTTCATGGCAAAATGAAAGAGGGTACTGTTGTTACATGTTGAATGCAGTTCATTACAAATCCAGTGGTGGGTATTATTGTATAGTAAAGGCTCCTCTTTGGAGCATGTGCACATTCATGTATTCATATGCTGTGGTTACTACTTTGTATTAAAATCGTATTTGTATTAAAATTATAGAAACAATAGTGTGATGATGGTCTATAGAATAATAATCAGCCTTTTTAAATATAAGAAAGCACACTCAATAAACACTTCATTTTTAACTTTTTGTTAAACACACCTCACTTTATTCCTCTCCCACTTTTTCTGTCCCAGCCTGTTCCCACTGTGTCCTGTTGAACTGCTGAAAATATTCTGTCTCAATACCCTGTTTGCCTCTGCATGCTCCCTGGTTTGCTGAACGTGTCTGACGCTGCTTTTGTCGTGTTCTGAGTGATACATATATACTTTTAAATGTAATATAATAAAAGCACACACATAGACATACAAAACACACAAACATACAGATTAGGTAATATGTTCAGGAAAGACTGCTGGGAAACATACTACCAGTATTCAATGTTCCTGTTCTGCCAGATAACATTCAGTCAGTCTGTTTTCAGGTCGCCTTGACCAGATTATGGAGAAGTCAAGCACACACACACACACCATACACACTCATGAGAAACACACATACATTACTACATTCGCGTGGCGCTCAGAACATTGACTACGTAATCATGACAAAGTTCAGGATGTTTGGGTCCATATCTGGTGATTTGTCTATGTAACAGTGATATAAGAATAGTTATAAAAAGCTGTGAAGATGTGAAGTAAATAAGCTCGGATTCGTAAGCAGCTGTCAGCTGTTGCTGTATGGTTCAACTTTGTTGCCTAAGATGCTGTGTTCTTAAATAACAAACTTACTGGATTCTGCTGCCATAGTCTAAAAGTTATAGTGAAGTTGCAACTATTTTATAACTAGTTCTTTGGGTGAGAAAACATTTAATAAACACATTATAACCAGAATTAGTAGTCATAATAATTATAATAAAAAATAAAAATATAGGTTTACTTCTAGTTTGCGTGTATTATTTCTGATTGGAATCTCAACCTCAACTAAGTTTTAATCAATAAGTTCTTATCAGCCAGTGTAACCTGAAGTCTAATCGCAAAATGAGTCTCAGTCCAGTGATGATTTTGGGTGTTAAGCACCCAATCAAACATAGAGAAAGGCAATTATGACCTTAGACCTGCTATAAAACCACCAGAAAGATACATTGACCCAGGCCAATACCCAATTTTGATTAAGGGGAGGCAAGGCCAATACATTCCATGGCAGACTCTTGACCTCTAGACTTCCTGATATTCACGAGGGAGCTAGTAAGTGGATCAAAGTTTTGAAGAAGAAACAATAAGCAAAATACTCGCCATTGGGGACATTAAAGCATTGTGGGCACGCATGATGGGAATATTCACCATGGAAAACATTTTGCGTTTAAATGGAAACACATGGAAGATCAACCCTCAATCACATGGAACAGAGTTTAATACAGACCCTCCCTCTGAACATCTTTGCGAAGGGAGTATCCTGTTAAGGTTGACCCTAAAGCGTTGAAGGGTGAACCACTGATAACCACTGAGAACCCAGCGGCTTACATTAGCAGCCAGTTGAAACGATGGAAACAAGAGACTGAAGAAGATCTAGAGAGCAGTCCACTGTTAATTGCAATCTTCAGAGCCTTTATTACAGAGGCCATGCCCAGCCCTGTGAGAAGCAGACTTGAGGACGTGGTGGGGTTGATGTCAACACCTCACAGAGAATTTTGTGACTAGGGGATACATGCAATTGACAGAGAGGAGGAGCAGAAGTTACATGAGCAAGAGAGAGCTGTTCAAAGGAAAGTTATGCAGCTTCAACTAACTGAACTGACCAATAAAGATAAACAGCACCTCCTGCAGTGAGAAGGTCATCACCAATTGCACCGAAGGGCAATCAGGGGGGGCAACAAAGACTTTCAAACCCCCTCCAGGGGTGTGTTGGAGATGTCACCAGGCCAGACATAACTGTCAAAACTGTCCTGAGAATCTGTGGCCGGCTCCCAGTGAGGAAGACAGGGGTTTGAGGGTCAGCCTACTCAACGTAGGAACGCCGGTCCAGCCAATCCTTGGGGTGGGGGGCCAAAACATGATGTCCAATGATGCCCAGAGAATCCTATTGGGGAGGGCAAGTTAGCTGTCAGTTAGCCGTCAGTTAGTTTAAATTAACTGCAAGTTAGCCGTAATGTAGAACTAATGTCAGAGGTGCAAATAGAAGGAAGATCAACACCTATGAGGGGTTGATTGAACTAAACTTAGCAATGATGTTGCCAACAAAACTCGCAATCAAAAATGCAAAACACATAGAAAAGGTAATGAAGACATCATAAGAAGTAACGATGCAGCTGATGAGGCAGCAAAACTAGCAGCAAAAAGTGAAATTTCTTCTAGCACCACATGACTACATGACAAATCTATTCCTTAATTGTCACTAGCATTTATTGCTGCACTAATGCTTTCTTATCACACTATACCTGGATTGTTCCCTTCTCTGTAAGTCGCTTTGGATAAAAGCGCCTGCTAAATGACTAAATGTAAATGTAAATTTCAGTTATGGCACCAGTGGCGTCGTTAGAGCCAATTGTAACTGCCGTCATTCTGATGCAGCAAAATGCGGGGCTAAGTGAACACAGCATCTGGCATCAAGGGGGGGGAGGGGGGGGGGGCAACAAAAGATGAGAAGGGTTTGTGAAGATCTCATGAAGGTTTGTTGGTTGCACCGGGGGCATTGTTGACCATGATGATATCTGAAGCACACAGTGTTGACCAGTGTGTGAGGGGGGAAGTAATTAGATTATTGATAATTAGAATTTGAATTATTGATAATTTGAAAAACAGCAATATTATTTGTATTTATTTGAATAAAGACACCAGCAGGTCACATTCCAGTGCCAGAAGGTCCATTCAAAGATTTAGTAATGGATTATGTAGATATGATAAAATCAGTTCATGGAAAAATATACATGTTGGTAATTATTGACAGATTCAGTCGGTGGGTTGAAGCCACGCCCTCAAAAAGGATCCGAAACAGTCATAAAATTGTTAACGAGAGAAGTAATTCCAGATTTGGCTTACCATCAGAAATAAGCTCTGATAATGGATCAGCATTTATCCAAAGAGCAGGTAAAGGAATTCTACAGCAGTTAAGTATAATACAGAGATTAGGGTGTGTCTATTATCCTCAGTCTCAATTGATGGTTGAGTGAGTGAATGGAACCCTTAAAGCTAAGCTTAACAAAGCTAAGCTTAACAAAATCTATCACTAAGCTAACTAGGTGGATGCTTTACCACTCGCACTAATGAGCTATCGCATGCAAGTAAACAAAGTAACGCATTTAACCCAGCATGAGATGCTTACGGGTCGACCCATGCTTACACCACACTTGAGGGGTCCCCATAAGGGACCCCCACTTGAGCAACTGCAAATGGAGATAAAGGAGTACATGAAATAATTATATATATATAATAACTGCCATACACAGATCTATAAATTTGCAGGAAAAAGGCCGAACCCCAGGGCCAAGCGGTGCCGGGAGATGAAGTCTATATTAAGGTCTTTTGAAGAAAGTGGCACGAGCCAAGACGAGAAGGTCCCTATAAAGTGGTGCAGGCGACGCCAACAGCCGTTCAGGTTGAAGGAAGTACCACATGGTACCACTTGAATCACTGCACCAGAGCTGTGAGAGCTAAACAGGAAGAGGAAAAGCCTGTTTAAAACAAAAATGAACCGAAAAGCAAAGATGAACATGAAGCTGGTGATTCACCTGCTGATGCTGATGGTGGCAAACTGCTTGATGGAGATGCCACCCAACGATCAAGCCAAGGAGAAACCGCCTTGGACGGAGGCCAAGAGACATGAATCAGATGAGTATTATGCAACAACCAATCACGCAAACATGAGCAGGAGTCAGAATGCAGCATTCAAAGTAGTGAGATCAAAAGATAAAGTAATACAGTTCGGATTACAATTTCCTTAATGGTTTGTCGCATCATACCCATACTGAGAAATGTGCTCATGAAGGTTTTTGTCCGACACATGTCCACGATGGCAACCATGAAAGAGGCTCAGCTGGCACAAGTGGTGGCCGACCACCCCGGCTTGTTCCCCAATCCTGAATACCTCGAGAACTCGGACAGTGAGTCAATGGACTTTAAGGAGGAAGAGAGATGAGAACTTCATAGTAGAGGAACAAGGACTGAACTTCGGATCGAAAACACATCAAATGTTTGTGCTGAAGCTGAAGCCATTCTGCCAAGGACTTAGGACTGTAGAGGACAATGTGGTGCCATCTATAGGCCTGAATGGCTTTTATTAATGGACAATTAAGAGTGTGATTGACTGAGTTATCTCAGTGTTATCATAATCATGCTATTTCAAGTAATTTCACTGAGTTATGTTGAATTCAATTTTAAATGAGATGAGTTTTACATTTACACTTCTTGTCACACATCAATATGTTTTATTAATTTCTTATTTTGTCACTTAATTTTATATGTAGACATATGACTTTGATTCTTGTCCTTGTTACACATAATCTTGATTTTGTTTTATTATTACACATGACTTTGATTTTGTTCTGTTACTACACATCATCTTGCTTTTGGTTTATTCTTGTTGATTTGATTTTGTTTTTATTACTACACATAATTTATTATTCAAGATTCAAGATTCAAGAAGCTTTAATTATCCCGAGGGAAATTGCTGTGCAACAGTTGCAATACAAAAGTGAGTAAATAAATAAATAAATAAATAGGAATAAAAGACGTACAACCAATATAAAGTGATAAAGTGAAATTGAATAAAAGACATTCAATAAGGTGACATTCGGCCTCAGAAGAAGATGGCACTAGCTACCATCGACTGGTAGAACCTCCTCAGGAAATAGAGTCTACTCTGGCCCTTCTTGTAGACAGCCTCAGTGTTCTTGTCCCAGACCAGTTTGTTATCCAGGTGTGCTCCAAGGTATTTATAATCCTAGACAACATCCACAGTCACACCGTTGATGGAAATGGGTGTGGGGGCAGATTTGCTCCTGCCAAAATCCACCACCAGCTCCTTTGTCTTGGTGGTGTTGAGATCCAGATGGTTAGTTTCACACCACTTGACGAAGGAGTCCACAACGCCCCTGTACTCCTCCTCCTTCCCTTCACTGATACAGCCAACAATTGCAGAATCGTCCGCAAATTTCTGCAGGTGGGAGGACTCAGAGTGGAACTGGAAGTCTGAGGTGCACAGAGTGAACAGAAAGGGGGAAAGAACGGTTTCCTGTGGGGCCCCAGTGCTGCTGATCACAGTGTCCGACACACAGTCCTGCAGTCTGACATACTGTGATCGATTTGTCAAATAGTCTGTAATCCAGGAAACCAGGGGAGGGTCAGCCTGCATCGCCATCAGCTTACTCCCCAGCAGGGCAGGCCGGATGGTGTTGAACGCACTGGAGAAGTCAAGGAACAAGATTCTCACGGTACTTCCCGGTCTGTCCAGGTGTGTGTAGGCACGGTGGAGCAGGAAGATGATGGCGTCCTCCACTCCCAATTTCGGCTGGTAGGCAAACTGGAGAGGGTCCAGCAATGAGCTGACCAAGAAGTGACAGGACCAGCCTCTCCAAGGACTTCATCAGGTGAGACGTCAGCGCCACCGGTCTGTAGTCGTTTGAGGTGCTGGGACGCGCCTCCTTCGGTACTGGAACCAGGCAAGATGTTTTCCACAGCACAGGGACCCTCTCCAGACTCAGGCTCAGATTGAAGATGTGCTGCAGGACTCCACACAGTTGGGTTGCACACGTTTTGAGGACCCTCGGGCTGAGACCATCGGGACCCGCTGCCTTGCCTGGGCGGAGTCTGCACAGCTCCCTCCTCACCTGCTCTGCTGTGAAGGTCTGTGTGCCGTGTGTGTTGATGGGGGTGGGGGGAGATGATGATGGTGGGGGAGAGAGAACAGGTAGGGCGTAGTCAGGAAGGAACGATGGGGGAGGGGGGACAGCAGGGCTGGAGGTTTGGATGTGGATGGTCGTGGAGGAGCTGGGGGAGGGATCGTTCAGAGCCCTCTCATAAAATCTATTGAAAAACAGATTCAGCTCGTTGGCTCGTTCAATATCACCTCCTAATGTCTGGCTGCCAGATTGTTTGTAGCCAGTGATGCTCCTCATGCCGCTCCACACGTCCTTCAAGTTGTTCTGCTGGAGTTTGTGCTCCAGCTTCCTCCTGTAGTTGTCTTTGCCCTGTTGGATCCTCTCTTTAAGCTCCCTCTGAACCAGCCTCATCTGCTCCCTGTCCCCATCTCTGAAGGCCCTCTTCTTCTCATTCAGCAGAACCTTGATGTCTCTGGTGACCCAGGGCTTGTTGTTGGGAAAACTGCGTACAGTCACTGTAGGAACAACACTGTCCACACAGAAGTTAATGTATCCTGTTATGCAGTCCGTGAGATCATCAAGGTCCTCTCCATGTGAATCACAGAGCGACTCCCAGTCTGTTAGTTCGAAGCAGCCCTGCAGAGCTTCGTCGGTTTCCCATGACTCCTCACAGTCCTAGTGGTCACAAGAAGCCGCTGGACTTGGGGCTTATACAGGGGTTTCAGGTGGATAAGGTTGTGGTCAGATCTTCCAAGTAGAGGAAGGGCAGTGGAGCTGTAAGCCTCCTTAACATTGGCGTACAGCAGGTCCAGTGTCTTGTTTTCCCTGGTGGGACAGTCCACAAACTGCTTGAAGGTGGGCAGTGTCGCAGCCAGAGTGACCCCAGATATTGCGATGAATGCGTCTGGGTGACGTGTCTGAAGTCTCGCGACAACAGTGTGGGTGACATCAGTTGTGAGCACTGCATTTGCAGACGGAGGAATATAAACAACCAGGATGATCACGTGTGAGAACTCTCGTGGCAGATAATACGGCCGCAGACTCACGGCAAGCAGTTCAATGTCCGGGCTGCATACATGCTCTTTCACAGTAATATGACCAGGATGACACCACTTGTTGTTAATAAGAATAGCAAGTCCCCCTCCTTTCCTCTTGCCACTCTCCCGGTGACTCCTATCCACCCCAACAGTCTGAAAGCTGTCCAGTTACGTTAGAGTCCGGGATGTCCTCCTGAAGCCACGTCTCCGTGAAACAAAGGACGCTGCTCTCAAGATAGATCGACTGAGTCTTCACCAAGCCCGTTAACTCGTCCATCTTGTTAGCTAGCGACCTCACGTTCCCCATGATGATGGGAGGGAGAGATGGTTTATATCTCCGTTTCTTCTCTCTGTGTTTACGTCCAGCCTTACATCCCCTGTACTTCCTCTTCAGCTCTCTGGGGATTTCAGGCCTCTCCGATATCAGCGCGGTTGATTGTAGCGACAACAGCTGATTTCGAGTGTAAACAATAGCCCCGCTGCGTTGTTGAGCCAGGACGGAAAAACGGTCAGGAAAAACTGTCCCAAGAATGAGTCACACAGACAAAAAACATCTAAGAAAGTTCACGAACATAGTTGGCTAAGGTTAGCGCAACAACTTATTGAAAGAACAAACGGTAATGGTAAACAGTAAATAAGAAAAAAATAGCTAAAGTGCGGAAAGAGAGAGCCACTGTTGCTGGCTGCCGCTCGACACAGCACCGGATTCTAGAAGATAAAATATATATAATTTTATATATAATTTTTTTAGATAGAGTACTTTATTTATCCCCGAAGGGAAATTCTTTCATTGCAGCAGCAATTAAAAAATATACATAAGAAAAATATAGGCTACATATGGACTCTCCTCTCTCTGCACAGAGGGAGACATTATACAAAGTTATGGCAGTTGGTAAGAATGACCTCCTGTAGCAGTCTTTTTTACAGTAGAGATGCAGGAGTCTCTGACTGAAACTGCTCTGTTGTTTAAGCAGGAGGTCATGTAGTGGATGTGAGTTGTTGTCCATAATACTGAGCAGTTTGTGGAGCATCCTTTTTTCCACAACCAGCTGCAGGGGCTCCAGAGCAGTCCCCAGCACAGAGCCAGACTTCTTGATCAGATTGTTCAGTTTTTTTGTGTCGCTGGCTCTGATGCTGCTGCCCCAACAGATGGCTGCAAAGAAGACTGCACTCGCAACAGACTGGTGAAACATCTGCAACATCTTGCTGCACACATTAAAAGACCGGCGCTTCCTCAGGAAGTAGAGTCTGCTCTGTCCCTTCCTGTAGATAGCCTCAGGGTTGCATCTCCAGTCCAATCTGTTATCCCGGTGAACCCACAAGTATTTGTAGTCCTGCACCACCTCCACCTCCTCACCCAGAATGGAAACTGTGCTCAGGTCAGACCTAGTCCTCCTGAAGTCCACAATCATCTCCCTCGTTTTGGCCACATTCAAGACGAGGTGGTTGCTCCTACTCCATGCCACAAAGCGATCAACCAGATCCCTGTACTCAGTCCCCCCCCCCCCCCCCCCCCCACTGATACACCCACAACTGCAGAGTCATCTGAGAATTTCTGCAAATGACATGACTCAGAGTGGTGCTGAAAGTCTGAGGTGTACAGTGTGAAGAGGAAAGGTGCGAGCACAGTCCCCTGTGGTGCTCCCACGTTGCTAACCACCCGATCAGACACACAACCCTTCAGCCTCACAAACTGTGGTCTGTCCATCAGGTAGTCAGTTACCTGAGATTGTGGAGGTATCCACCTGCATCACCTGGAGCTTCTCCTTCAGCAGTGTAGGCTGGATCGTGTTGAAGCAGGTAGATAATCGCGTCCTCAACACCAACCGAGCAGCAGTAGGCAAACTGCAGCGGGTCTAGGGAGGTGGTCACCTGAGGTCTCAGATGGGCCAAAACCAGTCTCTCCAGGACTTTCATAACATGGGACGTCAAGGCAACTGGTCTGTAGTCACTGAGCACAGCTGGATGCAACTTCTTTGGTACCGGAACAAGGCAGGATGTCTTCCACAGCACCGGAACCTTCTTCTGCATTAGACTAAGGTTGAATAGGTGCTGTAGAACCCCGCATAGTTGGTCTGCGCAGGCCTTCAGGATTCTGGGGCTGGCACCATCCGGGCCTGCAGCTTTTTTCCAGTGTAGTTTCTCCAGCTGTCTTTTCACCTGGCTGCTGGAAACAGTCAGGTGGGTGGGGGAGGTGACGAGGGGCTCAGAGATCACGGATGTGTGGGAGGGAGTTGATGGGGAAATGTTGAGGGGATCGGGAGAGATGCGGGGACATCAGTCTGGTCATCAGAGGTGTGAGGGGGAAGAAGGTGTGGGAGAGAAGAGGGTGTGGGGTCTGTGTGGCTAAGGGAGAGGTGAACTGAGGCTCCTGTAGGTCCACTAAATATGTTAAAAAACACATTCAGTTCATTGGCTCTGTCCAGGCTTCCCTCCTCAGTAGCTCCCGGTCCCCGTCCCTGAAGGCTCTCTTCTTCCTGTTCATCAGCTCCTTCAGGTCGCTGGTGATCCAGGGCTTGTTGTTTGGAAAGCATCGCACCCTCCTGGTGGGTACGATGCTGTCGACACAGAAGTTGATGTACTCGGTGATGCAGCCTGTCATAGCATTGATGTCCTCACCATGGGGCTCACACAGTACATCCCAATCTGTGGCCTCAAAACAACCTTGCAGGGACTCATCAGCTTCCTGTGACCACCTCCTAATGCTGTGTTTCCACCGGCACGGTACGACATGGCACGGCACGGTATTTGCTTGTTTCCACTAGCACGTAGTACCTGGTATCAGGTACTACTTTGGTATTGCCTCGGCCCTGGTTCCAAGCGAGCCGAAGCGATACTAAAACGTGACGTCAGCCAACTGCCTTCCACTGATTGGCCGACGAGTGTCGTCACTTGAAGTGTCATAAGCGCACGACGACTGACCAGGCTGTAAATAAACACAAGACTCGACCACACCACTTTTTAAAACCCTGCTGCTTTTCGACTACACTCGAACACGAGAAAATGGCTTCGCAGAAAAAATCCACGCCATGGTCGGTTGTTGTGTTGCTGGTGTTGTTGTTGTTCTGGTCTTCCGGTTTTGTGCGTGGCTTGGCGCGGTGTAAATGAGGCCACGGCAGTTTCGCGCAGCCGTGTTATGACGACCCGCCCACGTCGAGGAGGTACTGTATGGTACTCAGTTGTAATGGAAACAGACCCGAACCGTACAGTGCCGTGCCGTGCCATACCGTGCTAGTGGAAATGCGCTATAACTGTCCTGGTGATCACAGGCTGCTTCAGAACAATGGGTGTGTATCTGGAGGTGAGAAGTACCAGATTGTGATCAGATCTGCCAAGGGTGGGGAAGGACAGTGGAGTTGTATGCTTCCTTAACATTAGCATACATTAAGTCCAAGGTTTTATTGTCTCTGGTGGGGCAGGTCACAAACTGTTGAAAGGTTGGGAGTGTAGCAGAGAGAGTGGTGTGGTTGAAATCACCGGAAATGGCCATGAATGCACTCGGATGGTCCGTTTGCGTTCTGGCTGTGATTGAGGTGATGACGTCACACGGCGGAATGGCGGAATGTAAACAACGATGATGATGGTGCATGTAAACTCCCTTGGCAGATAATATGGATGCATGCTCACGGCTAACAGTTCAATGTCCAGGCTACAGAAATGCTCCTTCACGGTAATATGTCCGGGATTACACCACCTGTTGTTCACAAGCACTGCGATCCCTCCTCCATTTTTCTTACCGCTCAGTCCACGGTCTCTGACGGCCCGTACCGTCTGAAAGCCAGGTACAGTGGCGTTTGAGTCCAGAATATGTTCATGCAGCCATGTCTCAGTGAAACACATCACACTGCACTCACGATAACCTGCTGAGTCCTCGTCAGCACTCCCAGCTCATCCATCTTATTAGCCAGGGACCTCACATTCCCCATCAGAACCGTAGGAAGAAAGAGCTTAAATTTCCTCCTCCTAGCTCTTCTTAATACACTGGCCCTGCATCCCCGTCGTCTCCTCTTCAACTCGTCGGGGATCTGTGGTCTTTCTCTGGTCAGCAGTGCAGGTTTGGAGAGCACTAGCAGCTGGTCGCAAAGGTAAACAATGTGACCGCTGCCGTTGGCATGGTTACCCAGCACAACAAAAGTTCTAAGTGCCAGGAAAAACAGGAAAATGTGCTGAAGCCACACAATATCCACTTGGCCCAAAGCCATTCCACAAGAGCTGTACAAAAAAAGTGTCCAAAAACGCAACAGAACAGAAGATAGCAACAAAAAACACAAAACTCATGGGACCTGCTGTAACAAGCTGCCACTGCGGCATCATGGCAATCTTATGTTAGGCCTAGTGGGACAGGCTGCAGGTTTTAAATTATGGAGACTTTTCAAATCCATCGCCTGTAATCATGTTACATAACAGTGGCTACTAGGCAAAGTGAACTAGCTTGGCTGAAGTGCAGGGAGAGGGCACAGAAACAAATCAGATATCAGGAGCAGGCATCACACTGAGTACCAGTCTGCCCTGCAAGTGTCTGTCCTGGCAGATGGAGCCTCAGTGTAATGAGGCACTCAGGTTGTGAAAGATAGCTGTATGGTCTGCTGAAGGGCAAACACACAAGGACACAACTGCTGCACCTCACCCACAGCGACTGAAACTCTGAACTCAAAAAGTTCCACTATCTTACAGATTTCAAGGTTCAGTTTAAGCTTTTCAGTCCATGTCAAAATAATTAAGGAGAAATAACAAAAGACGTGGGCATAGAGGTTCATCATTTTTTTTTATCTGTGCTTCTTTGGCATTCAAATCTTCACTGCATTATACGAAGCCAAATAAACTCACTGTATAATATAAAGTAAATAAAGTCACTGAAGGTGTAATATAGAATGGAAGGTTATTCACTTAATACTGAATGACAAAGAATCATATGGTGCTATTGAAACATTTTACTATATTGTGCTGATCATTCAAAAATAAATAAATAAATAAAATAAGGGGAAAATAATGCTGCTCCATAATTTTTTGGTCTCTGTACTTAATGCTGCCCTTGTGCTACTGTACGACAGAATACTGTATCTTTGCTGGGGATCATTAAACATTTATCATTTGTTAAACTTCCCTAATTTTGACAAAAAGTAAAGGAATGTTGTATAGGGTTGTATTGGACTGGTAACCGCATCATTTTGACATCTTGCCAGGCCGGACAATAATGTTTCCCCCAGTGTTAATCCTGATCCTAATACACAAACTGAACCAGCAAAATAAAGTTTACAAGTGTAGTATTTTATTTGATTTCTGATAAGATCAAAGTTAAAACAATTCACTTTGGGAAAGGAATTGAGCAGGATCCATAAAGAAAAAAAGAACATCTAAAATCGAAAGCTGTGATCAATTTTCTGTTTGTAAATTAACAATTTTTGCATCATTATCTGCACATTTTCAGCAGATCGAAGTTATGCAAATACACAGATTCTGTTTACATAGTTTCTCAAGATCAACATAGCAACATCAGGATTCAAAGTTCCTTTGGATCACAGGAATGTCTTTGCTTTCAGTCCCAGAAACTATAAAGCATTTTCTCAATGAAATATGACCAGAGCTCCTGACCACATTGGTCCACCTGATGCCTGGAAACAGGAATAAATTAAAGCTCTCTCAATGTGTTGTAAGGATGAAACCCGGTTGTTTTTTAGGACTGCTACTAACAGTCTGGATCAGTGCACATAGTGACATACAAAAACTTGCACCGGATGAGCTGACGTATCCTGGTTCACAGCCAAGCGACAGGGACAGGTTTATGGAGGTGGTTTAGCAAGGCAGTGAAAGAGGCTCAACATCTATATTTGAAAAAAGCCATTCTCAGCTAACAGTTCTTCTGCTGCTGTCTGAATACATCTCACACAGATCACCAGTGTCAAGCTAAAGTTCCCCACGGCATTAATGAAGTGTCTGGTCAATGACCTAACTAACGAGTTCCACTATTGTTTTGAAAGAAAAACAGAATTCTGACACCATTCCTTGTGATCCCAGCCACTGACACCTCACCTACCACAATAGCCCTGTTTACACAGAGAATGCTAGTGCCATAAAGAATGCCCTCCATTACATTTCCAGACACCGAATCAAATAATGGCAAGACATGTTGCCCAATTATTTGACTGTAAACATCGCTATCATCATCAACAGTGTTCCAGAAGTTAAAGTGACTCAATGAGCTGGTTGTCATAGCAATAAGCAGTTGAAAAACACAGGACACAGCAGCTTTGGTATTGATAAAAGTCAGCCTTAATTCACTGACAAAATGTTACCTTTAAATTTATTTACAACTTCGCTGCTCACCTTTTCTTCTGTGCTCAAATTCAAAATCACTCTCTGTTGAATCACCACACATTCACAACACAAAAATGTGTGTATGGTCATGGGCTTGGTACTCATCATTCTACCTCACTTTCTCTAAGACAGGAGCAACATTAGCACATATTTGTCGAAGTACAGTACAAAGTAATTATTAGTAAACTACTGCCATTGCATCTCTGTGAGTTTGGAACATGGGAATTTACCAAACCAAAGATAAGTTATTTGCTTTTTCTCTCACATACTACTTTTTGATACAACTTACTGCACCGTTGGGGAAGTTAGAAGGGGCTAGAGTTGACCACCACTTGGCTGTGTGGACAATCAACCACCTCAGCAACATACCATACAATGTGAGGCTTCATGACTGTGTTTCTGATGTGGTAGTTTCCAGCACGAGGGCCCCACAGAGTACAGTGCTCTCTCCATTTCTCTCAGCACCGACAGCTGTCATCTACAGAAGTTCTCTGATGATACAGCCATCATTGGATGTGTATCAGAAGGAGATGAGCAGGAGGGGGGTCATCTCAGACTTTGTTGACTGGTGCGATCTTAACCACCTTCACACCAACGCCAGCAAAATGAAGGAGATAGTGATCGACTTCTGGAAGATCCCTCAGACCAGGTGGGAGCATTGCAAATACCCGGGTATCCACCTTTACAACTAACTGGACTGATCTGACAACACAGACATACAAAAAGGGTCAAAGTCATCACTACTTACTGAGGAAAGTGAGGTCCTTTGAAGTGTGCAAGACTGTTAAAAACCTTTTATGGCACTGTGATGGCATCTGCAATCTTCGATGCAGTCTTCTGCTGGGGAGGGGGAAGGCACGGAGAGAGACAGGAAAAGACTCAACAAACTGGTCAAGAGGGCCAGCTCTGTCCTGGACTGCCCCCTAGACTCCATAGAGGAAGTGGGGGAGAGGAGGATGTTAGCAAAGCTGACTCTTCTTAGTGCGGCTTCAGATAAGATCAGGGATTGCAGCAACTCGTAGCAGGGTTGTCTGGTGGTGGGGGGGTGAGGTCAGCTGAGGTGGATTGCTGTGGGTGTGTCTATACCTGCTGAATGTAACCACTGTGAAACAATCAGGAAATAACTTTTTATTTCTCTGATTAACAGCTTTATCGAAGCCGGCGCTCGCTCTCTGTTATTGTTAATTGTTAATTTCTCTCGACCAAAGCTCTCTCTCTCTCTCTCTCTCTCTAATCATCAGACACAAATCAAATTAAACTTCTTCATGTCATTATTTTGCGGCGTAGTTTGCAAGTCGGACTCAGATTTAGAAGCTGGTACATGAAATAAACAAAGTCAGAACACACACACAGGTAGATTATCAGAGTTTAGTCTGTGAATCCACCTGGATAGTCTCTGCTTCAGAGACATTTCAGGCTGTCTGTGGAGGTTTGACCGAGTGGCTGATTGGCTTGTGGAGCGTGACATGGGGCTCCATTTTCTCAAAAGTTGGATCTGGATCAACCTCTCTCCCACACGCCAGTGAGTTTTTTTGCGGCAACCCCTGCATTGTGGACTGCCGGTGCGGAAACGCACGACCCCTACTGAAATGAACAAGAAGACCTCCGTTTTTCCTGCAGCGCCTGGTCCTGTGTGGATCTGCGCTTACCCCCTGTGTGAGACAGCTCCTTCAGCAGCTTAAAGGATGACCTATTCAAAAAAAGCCACGGCTCTCTTGTTTACACTCGAGAACAGCTGTTAGCACTAGGCAGCGCCAGCATACTCTCTGTGGAAAGGCCGGGTTGTTGTGAATTCCTCCTGTTCAAAGACACACACACCAGTTTCAGGGTTCAATACCCAACACTGAAGTGAGGAGAAGAAGTCGGGTGGAAAAAGCTGTTTACATGGAAAATGTAAGATCTCTCCCCAATAAGATGGAGGAACTAACTGTGCTAACCAGGCTACAGAGGGAGTATCAAGAGTGTAGCATCACAGAGATGGCTGAATAAACACACTTCGGACTCGCCTGGTATCTCTGGATGGCTTCAAATTTGTGGGAGCCAATAGAAGAGCCGATAGGAGAGCAAAGAAGAGCGGACAGCTGAAGAGACACAGGAAAGCAGGTAGAGAGAGGGGGGCGACACACAGCAAAGGAAACACCCGTGGACCACAGGCCACAGTCAAGTGTCTTTCAGCGTCTTTGTATCTTGTTTACATGTTCCACATTGTTTTCAAAATGCTCCATTTTGAAAACAATGAGGGCTTCCGCACGGTGTGCTGCTTGCGTATGACGTATCACTCACAGCGCACAGCATAGAATTAGACTGAATTTATCGGCCGATATGGATCGGCCCATTGTCACAGATACCCGATCTAGAATTTTCTTCAATATCGGGACCGATACCAATATCGGATCGGTGCATCCCTAGTTTATAGCCTTGTTAGTAAAAGCAGCACCAATCTCTTTCAAAGAACTAAGATAAACACTAAATATTAGGCTACAGTCCAATATACACAAGATAATCCAACTGGCTGTGCCTCAGGAGGTAGAGTGGGTCGTCTACTAATGAGATGATCAGTGGCTTGATCCCTGGCTCCAACAGTCTGCATGTCAAAATGTCCTTAGGCAAGATACTGAACCAGGCCATTGGTGTGTTCACTTGCATGCAATTTTAAGTCTCCTCATGGGGCTAGCCGCTGGCATAAGTTAAGCAGTTATCAGTTTTTTGCCTTCGTCGCAGACCTGTGTTGTTACTTTGAGACTCAGTTTGTAAAGATTTGTCAACACAAGAGAACACGTCTGACATAGAGAATCTCCTGTTGTGTGTTGTGTAGCTTCTCTCCCTCTCCTCTGGCACAGTGAGTTACTATGGTTACTGAGAACGCCCTGAAACTTTGTAAGGATTCACAATAAAATTATGAATGTAGCCTAATTGTTCCTCAATGTTGAAATCTTGTATTATAACATAATTGTACATGACAAATCTGAAGCCAAATATAAGGGAAGCCTCTGAGCCCCTCCCTCGTGAAAATATAGATTACGTATGTTAAATTGTCCTGTGTGTAAATCATCGTCATAGTTATCCTCGCTCTGATTGGTCAGACAGGTCCACTGGTTAATATCTTCATTAAGAAGATGAAGTGTCTTTGTAGTCTTTTAATAACTTAGTCTTGTTCAATAACAACTAGTTTCTTTGTTTTCTGGACAAAATTATCCTCCATGATCTTTAAAAGTTTGTTTTATGTGTGTGTTTATTCAGTTATGAGCGGTCTGTGTGATTTGTTGATTCCACTAGGAGTTTTTTGGGGCCATAAACAAAATCTTGCTTAGAGCCACTAAATGCCTAGGGCCAGCCCTGCCTCCTCATCATGTGAAACAAACTCTTTGTTAAATAAATTATATAAAGAAAGAACACAATACATAATAAAAACAAATACAATAATAAATAATCACAAACATATATGGGGTTAATAAATGCATAGCCACAAATCCAGAAGAAGGGATCCATTGGCAACCAATTCATGATGGTTGACATGTAGACTGGACTCTTATTAGTGCATGACACACTCTACCGCCTGAGCCACAGCTGCCCAACCCAAACTATGATGTCCCTAAGCCCATTTGTAAGCAGGGCTATGTAATGGTTTTGGAAACCACAGACAAGAGATTAGAAAACATTTCTTTATGTTTAAAGTGCAAGGACAAACAGTGTATTTCATTGTTCATTTTGTGGACTTGTTACTGGGCTATGTAGAAAATGATAAAAATTATTGCACTTCTATCAGGCATTTCTAATCTTCTGACCACTAAAAGCACTATTACTACTACTACTATATATGTGTGTGTGTGTGTGTGTGTGTGTATATATATATATATATATATATATATATATATATATATATATATATATATATACACAAAGTGTCAGCTGCACATTAGAAATGATTCCCATTCACAGATATGGCACAGCCATCAGTAGCAATTTAGGGTTTAGTATCCTGCGCAAGGGCACTTTGACATGCATACTGGAGGGGACTGAATTGCTAACCGTCACATTAGTGGAAAATCTGCTATACCTCCTGAGTCACAGATGTCCACAGTTAAGTTAGCCCAGTAAAAACCTTCATCTTCACTGAAAGATAACACCCATCACTGCTGTTGTTGATTTTACATTCAGTATAATATACTAAGTATATGGGTGATTAACCTTAACTGTACTGACTGGTGTAGTTTTATCACAAAGGCGAGCTTTAAGCTTGCTGTGCAAATATATGTATATGCTGTTATACCCACCTACTGTACCGTACCACACCCACCTATAGTGTATATATATGAATCTGTTATTGGTTTCATCTTACTGAAGACAACAGAAACGTTTTTTGTTACTGTAGTGCCCCCTGTGAGTCGAATTGTAATGTAATGTTACATACTTGTGCAATCAGGCCATATATACATTACTTAGCATTATTTTTTATATATTTATTATAGGCTCAAATGGGCATGTCTATATCAGCCACAAATGTTAACGACCTAGTTGTGCCATTGAATATGCTTTAATATATTCTGCACATCTCCAAAGGGCACCTGTGTGTACCAGTTATGATGATTTACTATGTACAATATTTGAAATTTTGACGAATGTATGTACAAAGTCAGAGACAAGCCATTCAAAAAAAATTGTTACAGGGTAATTAATATTCATATCTCAGTAATTTATATGTCTATGTATATTCTCTATGTCATGGGTGCTTTATGTTATATAATACATTGTTGTCCATAAAGCAGGAATAAAATATTTTTACCTCTGTATCTTCTCAAAACTTTATTGATCTATTCATAAACATATCACAGCGAAAATGAAACCACTATTAACTGATGTCTGTTAATAGGGATAAAAAGGGGAATGTGTCTGAAAACAAAAGTATTTCAACTTTATTGGCAACAGTGTAATAGCAACCCAGACACACATATGGTTTATATGTGAAAACTGAAATTATGTGGGGCAGCTGTGGCTCAGGGAGCACACAAATACCTGGGTGTTCACCTCAACAACAAACTGGACTTGTCGGACAACATAGACCTGTATGAGAAGGCCAAAAGTCGTCTCCACTCACTGAGGAGCCTGGGCACCTTTGGGATGTGCAGGACTCTGTTACACTGATGACACTGTGGTGGCATCTGCATTATTCTATGCAGTCATCTGCTGGGCAGGAGGAAGCATATAGAGGAGCAGGAAAAGACTCAACGAACTGGCCTGACTCAATAGAGGAAGTGTTTGAAAGTGAGTAGTAGTCAGTTTGATTGGGTAATACTGCAGTTTTATAGGCAAAATCTTTTTTGTAATTTAAGAGTTGTTGTAAGAAATCGTCCTATCAACCCCATTACTCTTAAACAGCATTTCACAGTTAGTTATGACATATAACATGGTATGGTATGTGCAAATATGCTGTGCTATGGTAATATTCAATACTACCTCTTATTCTTAATCCTCCCTCTAAACAAATTCGTATACTAGCAAGATAATTCTGCCAGTTGGTTCAATTAGTTACAGATTAGTCACAACTAATATCTATGTAAGAATTTATGGATTAGAGGATTAGGGCCACAAAAAAAAAAAAAAAAAAAAATTCTCAGAATTCTGACTTTTTCTCTCAGAATGCTGACTTTTTTTTCTCAGAATTCTGACTTTTTTTCTCAGAATTGTCAGAAGCAGTTGCCGGTTTCTGTGGCAGCGGCCACTGCCTTGGCGGTGTCTGGGGCAGTTACACTGCCCTGCCACAGCAACTGCTGCTGTTTTGGCATTTGTGTTTAGTTTTTATAAAACAGTCGTCAGTGTGTTGTATTAGACTCTCTGGAAGTAGCATTTCCATTACGTGATTTCTGCTTTAATTTGCAAGGTTTTAATCTCTCAACTGCTGCCGCTGTGCGGGGCAGCTGCCACTGGTGCTGCTACCCTGCTGGTGTCTGGGGCAGCTGCCACTGAAATGCCGCGGCAGTTGCCGGTGTCTGCCCCAGACACCGCCAAGGCAGTCTCAGGCTGCCTCAGACCCCGGCACCTGCTGCGGCAGGTCAGTGACAGCTGAGGCTAGTCAAATAAAACACTGACTACTGAAATGCCACCTATATGTTGATAGATAAGTCTTTCAATTCCCCGGTTCCAAAACAAAATGATGAGCCCCTTCCAACACATTGCGAGTTGCGAGCTGCACTTTCCCTGCTTTGCTCGACCCAATAAAAAGTCAGTGGCAGTCGTCGAGTTTTCAGAGTGCGTTGGTGCTGTTGTCGCGTTGTATAATAGTGGGAGTGTATTAGTAGCTGGCTGTGTATTTCCTTCCCAGCAACAGTTTGCTGCAGAATGACACCCATAACCTGTTAACCTGCCACTGTTAACTACTAACTTTCATAAACTAAAGGCATCTCACTTGCACATGCCCATAACAGCAGCAGCACAGCGGCAGGTCACCGGCACCTGCTGCGGCAGTTGCCGGTTTCTGGGGCAGCCTGAGACTGCCTTAGCGGCGTCTGGTATTTCAGTGGCAGCTGCCCCAAACACCAACAGGGCAGCGGCCTTTCAGTGGCAGCTTCCCCGCACAGTGGCAGCAGTTGAGAGATTAATTAAGAAAACCTTGCAAATTAAAGCAGAAATCACGTAATGGAAATGCTACTTCCAGCGAATCAAATACAACACACTGACGACTGTTTTATAAAATAAAAACTAAACACAAATGCCAAAACAGCAGCAGCTGCTTTGGCAGGGCAGTGGTAACTGCCCCAGACACCACCAAGGCAGTGGCCGCTGCCTCAGAAACTGGCAACTGGTTCTGACAATTCTGAGAAAAAAAGTCAGAATTCTGAGAATTTTTTTTTTTTTAATGTGGCCCTAATCCTCTTCCGTATAATTAGTTTATGTGGTGCAAATTTTTATATATCAGATTGTGAAAAATTTGTATTTCCCAGAATTATAACTTCAGATAGTTTTTCTCTTCCATCCATACAAAAACATCTAGAAGGAATATTGTCTTAAGATTCACACAAGGTGATTCAAAAAGTCTCTGATAAAGTTTTTGTCTCTCGACCTACGCCTCACCTCATCAGATTGCCTTGTTCAATAGTCCTCTGAAGCTGGTAGCTTTGCTACTTCCTCATGCTCCAAACTCAGCGCAAACCAGTCCACAGTCGTCTCAGGTTGGCTTCTTACCTGTCGTGAAGACCCCCATCCTGCTAAGGATAAATGAACAATATCTTTCAGAAACCTCAAATCCAAATATTACAATGACACACTCTCAGCTGGCTCCCATCAAAACCAAAATTGGCTCATTCACTTACTCTGCTCACTGGTACACTCCTGAACTGCACAAATTGAAATTCCGCAATCGACAGCTTGAAAGAGTTTATAAGAAAACTGGTTTAACTGTCCATATACAAGACTATACAGATTACCTTCAGCAGTACAAGGATGCCCTCAATACTACTCGGTCCACCTACTACTCATACCTCATACACCTCATATACCTCTGGCTCCACCAACCCCAAGGCTCTTTTCTCTACAGTCAATAAACTTCTTAAACCTAGCGACAATACCTCCAACTCATTCACCACTAACAACTGCAACTCCTTTCTTTCATTCTTTCAAACCATAATTGATAGCATTTGTAACTACCTCCCTCATCGTCTCCCCCCTCACCTCTCAGCCCCTGTCTCAGTTCTCCCCTGTATTGCCAGAGGAGCTGTCCAAAATCATGACAGGCATGAAAACATCTACATGTGTCCAGGACCCCATGCCATCCAACCTCATCAAGGACTGTTTACCAGCCATCACCACCACACTCATCACAGAAATCATTAACTCCTCCCTCAGGTCTGGCTCAGTCCCACATTCCCTCAAACTGACTGCTGTCACTCCCATCCTCAAAAAACCTGGATTCAACCCTGACATCATGTCAAACTTTCGGCCCATTTCCAATCTCCCCTTTCTGTCCAAAATACTAAGATGTACTTTCGCCACAAAGCTCAAAACCCACCTCTGCTCAAATGACCTGTTTGAACCATTTCAATCCGGTTTCCGTTCACAACACAGCACTGAAACAGCCCTCCTCAAAGTCACCAACAACATCCTCCTCTCCACAGACTCTGGCCACCTCACGATCCTCATCCTCCTGAAACTCACTGCCGCTTTTGACACCATCAACGACACCATTCTTCTCTTCTGCCTTGAATCCTCCCTCAACATCACTGGCACTGCGCTCTCCAGGCTCAAATCTTACCTCCCAGACCGACAATAATTCATCCATGTCAACAACTGCACCTCCTCCACCACTCCTCTGTCCCAAGGCGTCCCCCAGGGTCCGGTGCTTGGTCCACTCCTCTTCATGCTCTACCTTCTCCCCTTTGGCAACATCATTTGCCACCTTGGTCTCCACTTCCACTCCATCGCCACAATCCATCCCGCGTCCTCCGTTCATCTGATGCTAACCTCCTGACTCCACCACCCAGGACCAAGCACTGAACCTGGGGCGACAGAGCCTTCTCTGTAGGTCCCCCCTCCCTCTGGAATTCTCTCCCTGAACACATTCGTGACTGTACCAACCTTCCAACATTCAAATCTCTGACAAAAACACGTTTAGCTTAGTCTAATGTGTTTTTAGTGTACTGTTTGAAGTTGTTTTGCTGCTTTGCTGTTTTGTTTTGTTTTTTATGTAAAATGTCTTTGAGTATTCAGAAAAGCGCTTATATATAAAATGTATTATTATTAAGACATCTACACTATATGTGTATATATGAGTGTGCTTGGTTGATATCCAATTTCAGGGTGGCTGGCAGATTGTGGAGTATGTGTGGAGCTTGAATGGCATCAGATCAATACGAAGCTCAGGATTCCACATACAAGCTGAGGAAAAACTGGAGTATGGACCAGTGAGTGCTCTTACCTTGATAACAGTCTCCAGCTCATCTGGAGATACACACGGATGTCTCTGCAGGAAGGCTGCCTTCTCTGCTGTTATTGTGATCTTCTGATTGTTTTCAAAGGGTTGCTCCAGTGCCTGGAACACCAATCCCCCAGCCACCAGGTAGGCAACCACTACCACAAATACTGCCAGCACTGTCTTCAGCTTCATCATGGTGAACGGAGCTGAGCCATCAGTCCCTACCTCCATGTTGGCCACCATGCTTGGGGCGCGAGAGGAGACGGAGAGCCTTGGTAGAGTGCAGCCCATTGGGTTCTGCATGGTGGCCACACTAGCTTGCACCAGGCTGGACTGAAGCATGCCTGCCTGCACCTTCTTAGGGGGGACCAGGTTGGTCTGGACTGCCACTGAAACAAAGGATAAATGTGTACTGTATATCTGTATTATACAGTGATGTTTCCTGCTAATGAATGTTCTGATATGCAACAGGTGAACAGCATAAATATCCTTTCATATGAGTACTGACATTTTAATTATTTGAAAATGTCTACTAATTACCTTTAGGCAAAAAGGCAAAAAAGAAGGTTCTTAGGGAAAAGCAGTCTAAGATAAAAGTACATATGGAGATATGGAGGGTGATCAGAGTCTGGCTGGATTATTTTTAACACCAGATTTTAATGGCAAACAGTGTGATCATAAAAGGATTGATTGGTAGAAAGGATGGGGGTCTGTGCCTTTCAGTAAAAAGACTGATGGGTCTCCAGGGCAGACAAGATTAGAAAAGATAAGACCTTAAACAATAAAAAGATAAGTCCATAAACCTCTCTGTACATATATACTCCACTGCCAGACAGAAACAGAAGTAAAACCCTGAGCACAAATACATGACTTGCTGATAATAGTGACAACCTCCTCCAGATTAACTTTTCATAAAATCAAGGTTCTTGTCACTGTCACCTTTTCTGAATCACAGCTTGATGAGGCTGGACATGAAAAAAATCTTTACATGCTATAATAACTTTGAAATGTTGAACTTGTTGTTACATGAATGCATGAATAGTTGTGATTATTGACAGGTTAGTACTAAGCATTAATATATTAGAGACTAGCCATAAATGTAAATCATTTTTCTTGCAAAAGGATTTAATTTAGAAACAAAACCAATAATTATAAATGTTGGCTGAGTATGTCTTAAACTGCTGTACTATGCTCTGGATGTCATCAGATTTTTTTTTTTTTTTTGGGTTGGGTTAAGTTAAATCAGTAACTGGGCCTTTAAAACAGGACAGCCCCGTTTAGTTAAGTCCACTTACTTCCTCTCTTTAACACAAAGAGCTCTGATAAGTGTTGGATTTTGAACTCATCTGTGTGAGTTTTAGAAAGTTAAACTTACAGTTATTCATTGTGTTGACTATTTGAAACTTTTGTCAGATCAGTACGTGTTGATTGAACCTGGGTTTGAAAGTTATCAGATGGGAGGGTGGGGCAGGGAGGAAAAGGCTACAAAACGTATATTTGTGCTGACTATTGAATTTAATTGACTTCTTTAAACTATGGCAAGGCTGAAGCATGGACAGAATAATTTATACGCTGCAGATAAGTCATATATCGAGTTCCAATCGAAATGTTGACACTTTGTACTAAATAATCAAGGACTACTTCCATATGCAGAACGAGACTGTGTACTTGACAACGGTCTACAAACCGAGGCGGAGCAACACGACGTGCAGCAAAGGGACCGAAGTGACGTGGTGTTTCTCCAAGCGGAGCTACAGTGCCAGGAGGTGAGTTTAATTATTTTTAATTAAGTCTTTTAACATTAACCTTATGTGTGGTAACGTAGTGGGGCAGCAGTAGCTCAGTCCATAGAGACTTGGCTTGGGAACCGGAGATATTTTTTTGATATTATTTAAATATCATGATATTGATATTATTTAAATATCACAATATTTTGCCCACGATAATGATAACTTCACGATGCAGCGATTCTGCGATAATCAATACATTGTAAGAAATTTCATTCACGATACTTCACGATATCTGGGTGGCCACCCAGATATCGTGATGGGCAAAATATCGTGATAGTATCGTATCAGGAGGTACCTGGTGATACCCAGCCTTAGACAGATGGAGCTTGCAATTTGTTGAACTGACTGAAAACGAACGTCATTTATTGATAAAAATATAGTTTTGGCTAACATTAAGTGTCTGAGAACAGTTGAATTATTACAACCAGACCCTGCTCCTGGAGAGGATCTGTGATGGCACAGGGCTGTTTACCAGTTTAAACCATTGAGTAGTTCAACAGTTTGTAAAATATATTCATTTCAATGTTTAGACTTAATGTCAGAAAGGTTGGAAACGATGGATAGAACATTACATTAAATGCATGGTATTACAAGCAAGGAAACAATAAATTAATATTCATTGTCAACAGGCTGGAGGTTTTAGAGATTTACTTAAAGGTACAATATGTAAGATTGAATTCCAAGCTTGAATTCCAAACAGTGGAGTGAGTCGGCCCCCCTCTACAGACAACGTTCACGCAGGGTGCCAGGTTGACGCCGCTGAACCTTCACTAGCGCAGGACGAGCCAAATGTAACGTAAACGTAATTATCTAAACTGTGATACTCTACCTGTTGTGTTCTGGCTTTGTTTATTTCATGAATCACTGAGGGTCTAAGGACAGAGGGTGTCACTCCCTGTACAGATTGTAAAGCCCTATGAGGCAAAATGTGTTTTGTGAATTTGGGCTATACAAATAAAATTTGATTTGATTTGATTTAAATCAGAGTCTGACTCACAATTTACCCTGTTTTTGTTTTGTGCCTTCTCCTCCAATGCTTTATCTTTATCTTATTTTCTCCAATAACCCTAAACCTAAATCCACAAAAAAAAAAACAAAAACTTTCACTTGTTCATGTTCCTATGTTAGATTTGTTAAGTACGTTGTTGGAAAGAAATGAGATTCTACAGACATTACAGAGATCCAATGAGTACAGCATAGAAATGTTACTTGAGCATTGATGTAGTCAGAAAGCATGTACTCTATGTTGCAATCATATTTGTGGGTTTTGTGTGTCCATCCCTTAGAGCTCAATGCTGCTCTTATTTTCCCCCTCACTCATGCCCTTTTCTCTGCTGTTTCATTATTGGTTTCAGCTTAGTGCTGAGTTCAGGAGAATTGTCACCAAAAACGTGCTTGAGTCATTCCTGGATGGACTAGATGCCTTCATGCCAGGTGTTTACAGATGTACAAAGAAGCTGCTGCATGACGCCTAATTTACACAGGGGACGTAACGGCCGCGTAATGGCTGCGCCGCGGTCACCGGAGCTGATCGCTGCCACTCTAGTCAGTGAGACCATTCCCACCGGGCGCGCCGCGTAACGTCCCAGCAGCGGCTCTCCGCTCTGCAGCGCGAGCATTCCAAATCACTTCTATTTTTGACGGAGCCGTTGCTGATTCGCGTCAAGCTCAACAGAGCAGATTGCACCAGACAGGAAGTCCGACACAGAATCAAAGTAATACACTTCCGCCCCCTTTCAAAATAAAACACAATATGCCGTTCATGTAGCCTATCACACATCACATCAACATTACGCCATGACCGGTGGCACCAGGTCATCAGTCAATCGATCAAAGGGTCTCAACATGGACGACGACAGAGTAATTGTTGAAGCGGAACAACACACAATAATTTATGACACAACAGATCCTTTTTATAATCTCTTCCACGTCAGAGAAGCAAAGTAAGCTGTTTGTTGTTGTTGTTTCCACAGTTTATCACGGGATCTTGCGGTTTCGCGTACGTTCAGGATTATCGCGTGATCTCGTGATCTCGCGTGAATACGGCTGGCTTGCAAGGCAGCGCTACGCTGCCGTTACGCGCCCGGTGTGAGTTGACGCCGGGCAGAGGAAGGAGCCGTTCCGCGGCGCTTACGTTCCCGGTGTAAATTAGGCGTCAGACAGGAAGTTGCGCCTGAGCAGTGTTCTGAGTTGTCTTCAAAAGGAGGTATGTACTGCACAGAAAAAAAACATTCTGTATTAATGTACTAAAATTTGGATTCTAGCTTGGGTTTGCCATTCACAAACTCTTGTCCGTTCTTGTAGGACACAAACCAAAACAGAAAAACAGCTGCCTTACTTGGTCTTCCATGCTACCTTGCAGAAGATTCCTCCAACATAATCCGGATGTGTGATGTAAGACACTGTATTTAAACATTTCATAGTACATTCTTTAGTTTTAACATTTTTCATGTTCATAAGGGGTATTACTATACCCAAAGCAATAATAATTTTTACAGTCAATATAATAATTCTTCATCTTCTCCTTCTCATTCTTCTTGTTCAACTGTTATTATTATCAGCATTGTAATAATAACTATACGCTGTGTATTGCAAATGCTACACACCAAACATTGACAGGATTTTCTTGAAAAAATTAGAATTTTGGCCTTATAGCACCTAATAATGTTAATAATGAAAAAATTATGAAAAATGCCCTTAGGTGGAAAATGTTATAAAACCCAAAATGTAATAATGTAACCAATATGTAATGAAATGTCCAGACTGCTATTTTTTTTTTTTAAATAATGTAATGCTAACTTATCACATTAGCTAGGCTACTTTTTAAGATAGCTTAAGATTTCTATCGGATATCAGAAAATATTTAGATTTTTTTTATAGACAACATGTTACATGATAGTTAGAAGTGAGTTAAGAGGCATGTCCCATAGCTTCTGTCCATGTGCATGTACCTGTATGAAGCATAGTCTAAATTCTTAAAATCACAAAATACTACATTTGAGAAATTGATAGAGTATTGGGTACTTCAGGTACTACATTATTTATTTCAGTGCAATATATTCCTTTCAGTTAGCTCCACTATAGCTCCACCTAATGACCAAAATAACTGGTGGTTTGTTGTATTATTTTAGCTTAACAATGAACATGCAGAAGGTCAATGGCAACACTTACACACTCAACTAATTTGAAAGACATTTATAGCCTTTATTTATTAGAATAGCAGTAATGTTTTAAGTCAGTCAGTTAAGATGTGTGTTTTTGTCTTTATGTTTTCAGGCTCATGGTAAAACCCTCGACGTGATAATGAGGAATGCAAGTTGGACTGTTGTTTGGACATGAAGGCCCTCTACATGATGCATTTCCTAACGCCGAATTTACACAGGGGACGTAAGCGCCGCGGAACGGCTGCGCCGCGGAACTGCTCCGTCCTCTGCCCGGCATCAACTCACACCGGGCGCGTAACAGCAGCGTAGCGCTGCCTTGCGAGCCAGCCGTATTCACGCGAGATCACGAGATCACGCGATAATCCTGAACGTACGCGAAACCGCGAGATCCCGTGATAAACTGTGGAAACAACAACAACAAACAGCTTACTTTGCTTCTCTGACGTGGAAGAGATTATAAAAAGGATCTGTTGTGTCATAAATTATTGTGTGTTGTTCCACTTCAACAATTACTCTGTCGTCGTCCATGTTGAGACCCTTTGATCGATTGACTGCTGACCTGGTGCCACCGGTCATGGCGTAAAGTTGATGTGACGTTGTGATAGGCTACATGAATGGCGTATTGTGTTTTATTTTGAAAGGGGGCGGAAGTGTATTACTTTGATTCTGTGTCGGACTTCCTGTCTGGTGCAATCTGCTCTGTTGAGCTTGACGCGAATCAGCAGCGGCTGCGTCAAAAATAGAAGTGCTACGGAATGCTCGCGCTGCAGAGCGGAGAGCCGCTGCTGGGACGCTGCTGAGACGTTACGCGGCGCGCCCGGTGGGAATGGTCTCATGGACTAGAGTGGCAGCGATCAGCTCCGGTGACCGCGGCGCAGCCGTTACGCGGCCGTTACGTCCCCTGTGTAAATTAGGCATTAGGATGTCTTCAACGTGGCTGTGGTAGTAGAAGACCCCCCCCCCCCCCCACGAACACACACACACACACACAGTGCACTTGGTATGTGAGACAAAGCTATATGGGTATGAAGGCATGTTTGCACTAAACACGTTAAAGCTTTTTTAAAATAAATGTTTTAATAAATGTTCGTGGACAAATGCAAGACTTCAGTGTGAAGCTCTGTCATTTACCATGCAAGTTGAAACAAATTTGGAATTTAAATCCTCTTAATTTGAAATGGGTAGCCGTAGAAACATAGCTAAGTTATTTTAGTTCAGAACTGTGAGTTACAGTGGAACAGAAATGTCTGTCTGTTTGACTAGCTAAAGAAAGTTTTCCTCTATTGATAATGTTTAAAAAATAATTGGTAAACAATATCAACTTGAGACAAGTGATTAAAAGTTGTCAACTTTGACAACTTGAAAAACAATGCTGTGACAACTAGAGCATTGTAGTACAATCAACCTTCTGAACTTTATTTTCTGAGTTGAAACAAAGGTAATTTCAAGTTGAGTTAACTTGCATTGTTAAGGCAGCAGGTGAACCTTCATTTGCAAGTTAAACTGACCCGAAATGTCTTACAGTGGGGCGGATCTAATCAACTCCATGCCAAAACATGAACCTTCTGAACAGCCACAACCCCGACTGGGACATGAAGGCTCCGATCTGTGCTTTACACCAAAAGTGTAAATTTTAGTCACCACTGACATGCATGCCACATATCATGAGTTTTCATGCACCCTAGGCCCTCAAAAATGTGAAGAATTTCTATAAATAAAAATAATAAAAATAAAAATAATATTCTAAGCAATTTCAAATGGGTTCTTGCAGTGACCACAGCTCAGTCCCTAATAATTCCTTCAGATTAACACATTTGTGTTAATTAGGCAGACCTATATGAAATAAGGATATTTTGGCTGCGACCTACACAAAGTTATTTCTTTAGAGCTAGGGCATTTTATTTTTACATCTGTGTTGTCTAAATACCCGTGATCATGAGATACACAGATGATGCATGCAAAATTTCATATAGATTGCACACAGGAATAAAAGGGTCTTCTTAGCATATTTTACAACAAAAGCAACACCTAGTGGTAGACTGACACCAAATATTGCTGTGTTGTCATGCCATACTCTCTGTGAGGCATGACAACACAGACACATGACATGCAACACTTCCTGTTAAGGAAATCCTCTGTGTAAGCAAGTGAATATACTGGCCCAAATGGAGATATCTAGTAGGAGTTTGAAAAAGTAGGTTTTGCATATTTGTTGATTTTGGAACAAAAGCCACATAGCCCTCATTTGGCCATGGGAAACTATTGATCCAAGTTTCTTGTCAATCACAGATCAATGTGGAGCTATGAATGATTTCTTATTTTATTGGAATTTAAAAGAAGTCATTAATTTATAACTGTAATAACTGCAGCACAGCAAGCACACTAAGAAGTATGAGAAATAGAAAAAAATATTTAAAGCACAAAGTAGCATGATATATCTCTCTCAGAAATCGTGTGCGAAACATATAAGTCAAATGCACAAAATGTAACGGCTAGGTGAAGGTGCTGATGTTGGCTCTGTGCGAGTGCGTGACAAACTTGCCCCTAAATCCCGCATCTACCCGGTGGTGGATGAGGTAATGTTTCAACCAAACCCTGTGTACATCTCTCCACTGCATCACACTGAAGCTTCTGTTGACTGACATTAAAGCGTTATAGGCGTTATTTTCTCATGTTTCTTATTTTTCCTTTTTTAACCCAATTAATTATTTCAGTATCACACATAAACTTCAGCATCAACTTGTCTCTCTAATGTACCATATTTCTCTAGAAAGTGAACTTCTGGTCAGCATTAAATTTTAATTGGCAAGCCTGTTGGGGCTGCCTGGTCGAAACAATCACAGTAGTTGCAGACCACGCAAAGGCTATTATTAAGACTGTATAAAGGAACCGTTTCACAGACTGCAGCATTTCATTTTTATAACACGAAGTTAATGAGATGGTCTTAAAATTAACTCCACCGAAATCGGTATATAATTAAGTGGGTATATGCGGATTGGACAACAATGTTTTTGCCCAAAGACATGCTGCAGTCTTTACGACAATATCATAAGACTAATTAACATTCTAACCTGGTGGAGGGTTCATGTTCCTAGGTTTCCTTGGATTCTCAGTCGGAAATTTCATCTTGATTTTCTTGGCACTTCTGCTGATGCGTGAAATAAATATCTTTAATCTATCAGGATCCTTTGGGTCGATTCCGTCGAATCGAGGATGGTGAATGACAAGGAGCAAAAACACATCATCCGTGCCGCATGGTTTTGCTCTAGTGGCGGAGAGGCTAGTTGGATGCAGTCCCTCTTCTCGTTTTACCTACGGCGATGATGACACACACCCACTGGTAGCAGCATCACCGTCTGCACTGTGTAGTAGTAAACACCCTGGGTGCTCGCAGCGGAAGACGAGAGCCCCGTTGAAGAACCTAACGTTTACATTGTGATGGATCTCCTTCTTTTATGTATTTACGTCAGGATGCGACAGAGCAGCGACTCTACACTGCGAGTTCATCAGGATCCACCTCTCTCTTCGACGTAAAAGTGCTCCTCTTGCGGTTTGGTTCGGTCTCCACGCTGCGGCGCACCAGCGTGCCAGGCGGCTTACAATGCTTGACTGAAAGATAGCGGTCAACCTGGATGCGAGGAGAGGGCAAAGGAGAGAGCCTGGGCAAAGGAAATGGAATGATTACAGCAAGAATGCTGCAACGTAATGATGAACACAGACAGTTGTGTTTTAATTATTAATTTGTCAGTGAAATCGTGATGTATCGTCTCTGTATCATCTCCTGCTGAAGCCTGAGTTGAGATGTCAGGGAAAATGACTGACTCAGACACTGAAATTTTCCTCTACATGCCTCGACATACATGGGTAAAGAAACAGTACAGAATATACAACACAACACAGAATATACATAATGAACAATGTCATATTGTTATTATTTTATAATCCATATTATAATTTTTAAAACGGTCCATGAATGAGTTGTATTCAAACACAAGTAAAGTAAGAATTTCCTATTGGCTTGGCCATAGGTTGCACTGCCATTTATCCTGTTTTATTCCATCTATGGGCTTATCTACCTTAAATATATTATGTCACTGACAACTGAAAAAGTCTAAGCTCAAGGTATGTATGGACAGTCAGGATGAACTTTTGTGTGTGTGTGTGTGTTGCAGCACTGGCTAGCTTGTAGAGAACAGCTGTCAGTTTAGTTGAAAGTTAGCCATTTAATACAGTCCTTTTATAATGAATTAAGTTTCAAGTTTGATTTCCTCAGTTCGTGTATATGTATATAATAGTAAAAAATGTAGTTATTGTTGCCAAATTGACAGCCCAACATTGCCTAACATTAATGTCTTTATTTCCCCTTCCCTTTATACACGAATATGCACAAATGTGTATTACTAATGTAGATTAGCCTGGTCATCAGTATCTACCTTTTAGTTCACACTACTCAAAACACTCCATATTGCTGACTAAATTACCTAACCACCAAGACCTGTATCCTACTGATAGAATAATTGAAACCAGGGGTCTTCAACCTTTTTCAGCCCAAGGACCCCTTCGACGAGAGACAAACAGAACAGAGACCCCCACGTGTCACATTTTAAGCCTGGCTTATAATAACTTTTCTATTTACTTTATTCACCATTTATTTCATCTTAATCTATTTATATGCTGGGTTATTAGCCTATATGTGTTTATGATTGACAAAACAGTCAGGCATAATGGAATCATTTATAAATAACATATAAATAGTAATAGTTTTTGTCAAAAGTAGCTTTTTATTGCACATTAATGCTTGCAGTTTACTCATTATCATTTTTGTTATATTTTTTAATTCTCAAAGTATTTTGGTTAAAATTGTCAATTATTATGACAAAAATTGGCGGACCCCCTGCAGTACTTCTGCGGACCCCCTAGGGGTCACGGACCCCTGGTTGAAGACCCCTGATTTAAACAGTTATACAAGAGAATAACAATATGTCTATCACAACAACAGTTGTTGATATGATAATTACACTTACACTAACTGTATTTTCATCATTAAATAGGCAACTAAGACTGTGTAAGTCATGTGCAGTGTGGAACCAGCAGACAAAATATTTAAAATATATAAAATACGTAACATCGCCAAAATACGTAACATTGCCCAAATCAGACGCATCGTATCTCAAGTGGATGCAGAAAAACTAGTCCATGCATTTGTTACTTCTAGGCTGGACTATTGTAACTCTTTGTTATCAGGCTGCTCCAATAAGTCTCTTAGGACTTTGCAGCTAATTCAGAATGCTGCTGCACGTGTTCTGACAGGAACCGAGATCAGAGATCACATCTCTCCCATTTTGGCTTCTTTGCATTGGCTGCCTGTTAAATCTAGAATAGAATTTAAAATTCTTCTCCTTACATACAAAGCTCTTCATGGTCAGGCACCATCATATCTAAAAGAGCTCATAGTACCTTACTACCCCTCTAGAACACTGCACTCTCAGAATGCTGGGTTCCTTGTGGTTCCTATAGTTTCCAAAAGAAGACTGGGAGCCAGAGCTTTCAGCCACCAAGCTCCTCTTCTGTGGAACAAACTACCATTTTGGGTTCGGGAGGCAGACACGGTCAACACTTTTAAGAGTAGACTTAAGACTTTCCTTTTTGATAGAGCTTATAGTTAGGGCTGGCTCAGGTCATCCCTTAGTTATGCTGCTATAGGACTAGACTGCCGGGGGACTCCCTCTCCCTCCTTTCTCTCTCTGTCTCTCTCTCTCAGGGTTATGCCTAGCCAGGCACGGTACTGGTTGAAGATGTAGTCACATCTCCCTTTACTGAAAACTCTACTCAAATCTCTCTCTCTCTCTCTCTCTCTCTCTCTCTCTCTCTCTCTCTCTCCCCATCACCATCACCATCTGTAAACATGCATGTCTCATTAATGCATGTTAATGCATGTTACTAACTAAACTTCTTTGTAATGGAAAATTTATATTACATGATTGTGTGTTCTTTTTTAACCATATATATCCATGTTTGATCTCAGTAATATTCTGAAAAGTTTTTAAGTTTTTAATCAGCAAATGCCAGTGTCTTTCAGTGGGCTTGACTTGCACTGAGTTTTGCTCTTGCTCTTTCCCAGACTGTACAAATATGACCCACTTTATCAATGATGATAATGTGGATGAGTGACAGGGATGGCTATCAAAAGCAGCCCATGAAAAACACCAGCCAAAGAGCTGGGGAGTTTAGTGTGAGGAGAGGAATCATTCCTCCTCAGTGTTTTGTTTCATGAACATCTGTTTGATTTGTAATTTAATTTGTCCTGTGTGAAGTTAAGTTATAGTTTTATTAAAAGGATAATTAAGGCCAAACTACAATCCTGTCACCTTGTCTCCTGTGTGTGCTATTGCTAAGCTGTAAGCCTTAGGTAGACCCATCCCCCCGCTGAAGTCACACGGTACAGTACAGTACATTGCTATGCAATGCAACATATTTTATTATTATATTATTTTATTTGCGACAGTTTATATATTTAGTGATGAATGATTATACATGGTATTTACATAGTTGGTATTGCTGGATTTAGCACAAACCATGCAATATGTGCATCATATAGGGCAGCATGTACCCAAAGTTACTTGCTTAGGTTGCAGTAACATTGTCACTATTGATAATGGGCTGTGGAGTCTTGGACTTGTCAATGTTTCAGTTTCTTTCATTTGGGACACCTCATATATTTAGTGATGTAACACACTGACTATGCATGGTATATTTACATATTTGGTATCACTGGATTCAGCACAACCTCACCTTTCCAACAAGCCATCATATGTGTTTCTATGACAATTCCTGGCCAAGCAACTAAAAAGTAAATGAGAACATTCTGCATAGATATTCTTTTTTTGCATGTCCGTTTATTTTAGGCAAGTGTTCATAGCTCTCTATATGTTACACACATCAAGATATTCACATCCATTTTTTTTTAATAGGTAAAGGCACTTCCTGACCACAATTATGTCAAGTTTCAAAGCTGTCAGAGCTTGTGTTAGTTTATATGTCTTGACTCCCATACGGCCAGGCTATATTTTTGTTCTTTTTTAGGTTTGGGTTGTATAACAATATGTATCAATTTAACAATATTTGCAGTAAAATATTTTAACCTAAGAATCCATTTCATATATGGGAGACCTTAGAGATGAGGAAAAACATTGTTAGGCTTTGTTCTACCCCCGGTAGGGGTATCTCAAATTTTTGAGGGCATTGTCACTAGCCTACTGCTGTCTGTGCGACACAGTCATACTCCTTAATTCCCCCTCATTAATGCATGTTAATGCATGTTACTAACTAAACTTCTTTGTAATGGAAAATTTATATTACATGATTGTGTGTTCTTTTTTAACCATATATATCCATGTTTGATCTCCGTAATATTCTGAAAAGTTTTTAAGTATACCACTGTGTGCCTTATAGTCTTGTTTGGTTTTACTCAGTACCTTGCACTTAGAAATCTTTATCTCATTTATGCAAGTTGTTTGTAGCAGTAGTTGTTTGATGTATAAACTTGGTTCACACGATCCAGCAGAGCTTGTTAGTGAGGTTTGATAGTGATGAGCACATTCCATTGTAGCCACCTGCAACAGTTAAATAAGCAAACCATAATAATGACGAATACTCCTTAGATGTGTATAAGAATCAGTGTGGGACTGCCCCACCCTGAACATTTTCTGCAGACTGTCGTGTGCATTTGTAGAACTGTTCCTCTTGCAAGAATAAAATGACAAAACCTTTAAGGACCAATTGATCGACTCAAGATCTTTATTTTGTATTGATGAGTGCTTTCCAGAATTTCAGCAACATCTTCCCCGGAGTTTCTGGTTTGTGTGTGTCCTTCAGTTTCGTCCCTCTGCATGGAAGAAATCTCAGAGGATGAAGAGCTAAAGACTGACGAGTTGAGTAAGAATGGACCTGTGAATCTACTTTACAGAAAGTCTTCAAGTGCTCTGGAATACTATCTTCACTTGAATGTACTTTATAAATAAAAACAAACATTTGAGAAATATTGACGTAGAAATAATAGAAGAAGTTGTCACCAACACACCTTTTCTGACGAGCAATCCATTCACTCCCTTCTGTTACACAACTCTACCAGAATCCAGTAATTGATAATTGGGTGTGAGATACACGGCACGGGACGCAGGGCTGGTCAGCCTTCTGCCTCGTTGTCAGCTCGCCATCTGCCTGCACACACAGATAAACACACAGACCTATAAAGTACCCTGGGGTAAGAAAGAAGATCATTGTTGAAAACCACCCACCTTTTGCATTTGTCTCAGATAGCCACTCGGGCGGCGGTCATCAGCTACATTTGTCCAAGAGCCAGAAATTTTCTCGGCCAACACTATGAGGGCCAGATGCTCTTGAAAAATAAAATAAAATAAATATTGTATCCTAAGTAATATATTATTATTATTATTATTATTATTATTATTATTATTATTTATTTATTTTTATTTTATTATCTTGTCATGTTCAAGAATGTTAACATTTCAGAACATGATAACATTCTGGAACATGATGTCATGTTCTGGAATGTTGCCATGTTCTAGAATGTTGTTGTGTTCCAGAATGTTAACATCATTGAAAATCACAACATTGTAGAACAGGACAACATTCTGGAACACTGATCTGTTCTGGAATGTTGTCAGGTTCCAGAGGTCCGTTTCACAAAGCAGGTTTAGTGAAAACTCTGAGTTTATTAACCCTGAAATGAGGGAAACTCTGAGTTTTCCGTTTCACAAAGGGAGGTAACTCAAACCAGAGAAAGAGGGGTAACTCTAGCCTGTTTCAGAGAGAGAGGTAACTTCTCGGTCAGTTACCGTAGTAACAGACTCTATGAACCTAACCTGGTCGGGACCAGGTTTTTCTCAATGAACCTCGAGTTTCTCTCTGTCTCCACCCTCTTTCAGCCACACACGCCATTTGATTTCCTCTTTCATTCATTCAGTCAGCAGGCGAGTTTTGGCATAGTCTTGTTCTGCCGTCTGTCAAAAATCATTAAAGAAAATCAGAGTCAGTAGGCTATATCAGAAGTCCATTAGGCACAGTAGGAGGCGACTTTTTTCAGGAACATGGCATGTCCTTTTGGCAACGATCCCGTGGATGAAGGTGCAGCATTACTGCGCAGAGACTTAAATATTCGTCAGGAGATGGTTATCAGACCGCGCATAGATGTTTTAGCATTTCCAGACAATTATCTTTTTGAGCGGTACCGTTTCACGTCACAGTCCATCATTTACATACACAACCTAATCCATCCTTACATTTGCAACATTACCAACCGTAGTAATTTCAGTATACTTAAACTACCATTTGGTAAAATCTTTGGAGTATTGCCTACTTACAGTAACCTACTTACAAGGTCTGTTGTGGCGTGAGGGGGCTCCACCAGGCAGATAGCACCATCAGAATCTGTTGGGACAAAAGAAAAAAAAGACATAAAAGACAAATAAATATTTGTATGAATAGGCTTAAAAAAGATATATATAGGCCTATTACATTTTATAAAGGCACTTGTGTCTTGGGGGGTGGACTCAGAGGATGAGGATTCCCTCAGCTACTGGCCTTCCAATATTCTGGCTTAGGGCCAGCTCCTCTGCCTCCGTTAGAGGTGGCGGTGCTGGGCCACCACCCATTTTACGGGCATCTGCCTTCTTTCTGTTGGCTGAGTAGAAGTCTGTGTTAGTTTAAATAGGCTTAATTATTTGACAGAACATGATATACATGAGAAGACATTTATGTGTGTGAAAACAGCATTATGTTGGGGATAAAACAACTGCACAGTCAAATAGCCACTTAATATTTACTTTACAGTGTTAAACATGATCAAAATGAGGTACCTCCATGCCGAGGTCTTACCTGTTTGAACAGTGTTTTTATATTTCATCTTAAGCTGCTGCCAAGTGCGCTTTTCCCCCGTGGGATTGCACCTAAATGAAATAAATGAATAGGCTACCATTCAAGCAGTTTTCCCCTGTAATATTATTGTGATTGAAAAGGACTACATTTAAACTTATGTATTGACCCGACCAGCAATGTTCTCCCACGCCGTCTCCCTCTCTTTTGCAGCGGTGTTGAACTTCTTTCTAAAAACGTGTTGAAACTCGCCGTATGAGCGCATTAGGATTTCCAATTCGAGGTTGGTGAAAAACGTAGCCCTCCTCTTCCCCGTTGCCATGGTGACTCGTCGAATCGGGGCTCAATTGATGCTGGCTTTTTATAGTTGTGGTGCACGCGCTTAACTCTGGGTGAAACTACTCCGAGTTGATTAAACTAACTAAAATCCGCTGTTCTGGAACCGGAAACTCAGAGTTTTCTATCTCAGAGTAGATCAACTCAGAGTTTAGGATTAGACTCAGAGTTTGTTGAACCTGCTTTGTGAAACGGACCCGTTCAGGAATGTTGTTGTGCATTCCAGAACAAGACCCGGGATGTTGTCATGTTCCGGAATGTTAACATGCTCGAAAATCACAACACTGTAGAACAGGACAACATTCTGGAACACTGATCTGTTCTGGAATGTTGTCATGTTCCAGAACATGATAACATTCTGGAACATGATGTCCTGTTCTGGAATGTTGCCGTGTTCTGGATGTTAACATTCTGGAACATGACAACATCCCGGAACACGATGTCTTGTTCTGGTATGTTGCTCTGTTCTGGAATGTTGTCATGTTCCAGAACATGATAACATTCTGGAACATGACAACATCCTAGTCTGTGGCCTCCAGCGCTCCACGCAGTGTTTCCATGGCCTCAGGAGACCATTTCCTCACTGTCCTCACTGTGACTGGGTGCTGTTGAACCACAGGCTTGTATAATGGTGAGAGCAGGACTAGGTTGTGGTCTGACCTGCCCAGTGGTGGCAGGTGTCTGTGCCCTGGTGAGCGCTTCAAGTTCGTCCACTTTATTCGCCAACGACCTCACGTTTCCAGTCATGACTGCAGGGATATAGGGCTTAAACTTTCTCTTCTTCATCCTCTGTTTAAGCTCTGCTCTGCAGCCTCGCCGTCTCCTCTTTAGCTCCTCCGGTATGGTGGGTCTCTCCCCGGCCAAGAGGGTCGGGTGCCTCATGTCCATCAGCTGGGCGCAGGTGTAAACAATGCCGGCAGTGTTGTAGGCATGGCTCCCAGTGATCTGGAGAGACCCAAGTGCGATTAGAAGTAGTAGAAAATGCTGAAAAAGCATCTCGCTGTCGTGTGGTGCGAAGATGCACAGGACAGTGCAAAAATAAAGATAAAAAACAAACAACAAACGCAATAAAAACACAAAAAAACAACAGTAATACCCGGCGCTACTACAACAGGCTCCCGCTAGGACAGCGCCATATTTTGGGTCTATGAAAAAGGAAAAAAAAATAATAATGAAAGAAATGAGGAAACAGTGAAAAACCACTGTAGGGGCTCAAGAATATTTTCACATGGCATTATGACATGGCAATTCCATTATGACATCATAATGATGGAACTATGACATCATCACATTCTGACATTCCATCAATATGGCATTGTTATTACATCCAGGAAACCATTCTGACATGGCAATGGTCCGATGATCTTTCTTTCCTCTTAAAATCTCTACCACAAATCGTAAAGCATGCAAATACAGTAGACTCATGCACCAAAATATGTAATAATAAAAAAAAAAAAATTATGAGCTATTTTTAAAGACTTGCCAGGTGCTGCACTCGCCTTGCCTGAGACTGGATTCAGAATAATGCAGCCAGCGACTGTATGAAAAAGAAAAGAAAATAACAAAAAAAGAAATGAGGCAACAGTGAAAAACCACCGTAGAGGCTCAAGAATATTTTCACATGGCATTATGACATCACAATTCCATTATAACATCACAATTCTATTATGACATAATGATGGAACTATGACATCATCACATTCTGACATTCCATCAATATGGCATTGTTTATGGCAGGCTTACAGATACTTAAAACAGATAAAGTAATTATTGTAGGTGATTTTAATATTCACGTGGACAACCACAATTAAATCAGAGTTTCTGTGCTCTCTTGTCCAGCAGGTTCTCATGGATCGTGGCTGCTGCTGTGGTCCTGCACGACGTCCAGTACATATATTATTACTGTTATTATTGTTACCATATCGCTGTGTACTCTGTATACTGTAATCATTTTATCATTCATTGTAATTGTACAATATGTTTCTGTTGATTTGTTCTGTACATGTGACATCTATTGCACGTCCGTCCATCCTGGGAGAGGGATCCCTCCTCTGTGGCTCTTCCTGAGGTTTCTTCCACCTTTTTTCCCTGTTAAAAGGGTTTTTGTGGGCAAGTTTTTCCTCACTCGAACCGAGGGTCTAAGGACAGAGGGTGTCACTCCCTGTACAGATTGTAAAACCCTCTGAGGCAAAATGTGTTTTGTGAATCTGGGCTATACAAGTAAAATTTGATTTGATTGTATCTCAAGCGGATGCAGAAAAACTAGTCCACGCATTTGTTACTTCTAGGTTGGGCTATTGTAACTCTTTGTTATCAGGCTGCTCCAATAAGTCTCTTAGGACTTTGCAGCTAATTCAGAATGCTGCTTCATGTGTTCTGACAGGAACCAAGATCAGAGATCACATCTCTCCCATTTTGGCTTCTTTGCATTGGCTGCCTGTTAAATCTAGAATAGAATTTAAAATTCTTCTTACATTCAAAGCTCTTCATGGTCAGGCACCATCACATCTAAAAGAGTTCATAGTACCTTACTATCCCTCTAGAACACTGCGCTCTCAGAATGCTGGGTTCCTTGTGGTTCCTATAGTTTCCAAAAGTAGACTGGGAGCCAGAGCTTTCAGCTATCAAGCTCCTCTTCTGTGGAACAAACTACCATTTTGGGTTCGGGAGGCAGACACGGTCAACACTTTTAAGAGTAGACTTAAGACTTTCCTTTTTGATAGAGCTTATAGTTAGGGCTGGCTCAGGTCATCCCTTAGTTACGCTGCTATAGGACTAGACTGCCGGGGACTCCTCCTCTCTCTCTCTCTCTCTCTCTCTCTCTCTCTCTCACCATCTGTAAACATACATGTCTAATTAATGCATGTTACTAACTAAACTTCTTCACTGGAGTTTCTGTGCTCTCTCGTCCAGCAGGTTCTCATGGATCGTGGCTGCTGCTGTGGTCCTGCACGACGTCCACTACATATATTATTACTGTCATTATTGTTATCATATCTCCATTACAGTTTATAGTTAGTTAATGTTTGGTTTTCTCTCTCTATTTATCTGTCTACCTCCCCCCACTCCTCTCTCTGTCTGCCCCTCTCGATCTTTAACTCAACCAGTCGTGCTCGAGCTTCGATGTGCCCGAGATTTCTGCCTGTGAAAAGGAAGTTTTTCCTTGCCACCATCGTCAAGTGCTTGCTCATGGTGGAACTGTTGGGTCTTGTTACCTTCCCTTACCCTTTGTTCCCTACCCATTTACATATTGTTTGATCACAGTTGTCTTACTTTATAAAAGTGCTCCATTTCATTTGCTCTGGGTCAACTCAGTGGCTCAGATGCACTCTGTGTCTGTAAGTTCTCCAGTATGCTGGCAATATCTAGAAAAACACATGAACAAATATTTATATTAGCAGACTCATGTATCATAAACAAGGACAAAAAAGCAAATCTAATGTAACTCCAAACACCAATGTCCACCAAACTCATGACTTAAAATCCTACAACCTACAACTCATACAGTACAAGGCACTGCATAGAATTCACTTCAATGGGCAAAGTTTATTTAAAATGTGATTTCTGGAACTGCTGGGTCTCTGTAAATAATATTATAAAGAGTACGGTCTAGACCTGCTCTGCATGAAAAATGTCATGATAACTTTTGTTATGATATGGTACTATATAAATAAAACTGAATTGAATTGAATTGTTATTACCTCCAGCAAACCCTTCTGACAGTGAAAAACCATTCTGACATGGCATTGGTCCAATGATCTTTGTTTCCTCTTAAAATCTCTACCACAAGTTATAAAGCCTGCCAATACAGTAGATTTATGCACCAAAACATGAAACAAAAAAATAAAAATTATGAGCTATTTTTAAAGACTTGCCATGTGCTGCACACGACTTGCCCGAGACTGGATTTAGGACAATGCAGCCAGCGACTGTATGAAAAAGGAAAAAAGAAAAAAAAAACAAATGAGGCAGCAGTGAAGAACCACAGTAGAGGCTCAAGAGTATTTTCACATGGCATTATGACATCATAATTCCATTGTGACATCATAATGATGGAACTATGACATCATCACATTCTGACATTTGATGAAGAAAATACATCCTGACATATAGAAAACTTGAAGCCAAGTAGGGTCCGTCTGGGCCCAACCTGTAACCCCTACTGGGCTGGTACCTTGATCAAGGTAATACACATTGTGGGCAGTGTAGACTTGCTAATTGAGTAATCAAACAACGTCTAGGAATCACCCCAACCCCATTGTTCAGGTCTCGAACCTTTTGCCCATGCCAAATGTGTATTCTTGCCCTTTTGCCTGGCTGGCTTCAACCTCCAGGCCTGCCCCCTTTACCCTATGTCACCGACCCCCTCCTTTCCTTCTACTCTTTGTTGCCCATCCCCTTTACCTTCCCTTGCCTCCCTCCCTACCTTTTGTTCCATCCCTATTTACGTAACCATGGTTGTTTTCTGTATAAAAGTGTTTCCCTTCATTTGCTCTGGGTCAACTCACTGGCTAAGATACATTCTGTGACTGTCAGTTCACCAGTGTGCCGGCATGCTTTAATAAACTCACACCATCACAGCAAACATCTGAACTGGACTCGATGATTTCTTCGACACATTCCATCAATATGGCATTGTTATTACCTCCAGCAAACCATTCTGACACAGCATTGGTCCAATGATCTTTCTTTCCTCTTAAAATCTCTACCTTGGCATAAGACGCATGTTTTGTCTTACCTTCAGCTGCAGCTCACCTCATGCAATAGATAGCCACAGCTGGTAAGGCTATTTCCACGTGAACTGCTCCAACAGAGGAGCTGGCTCTGCATAGTCATTTTCAAGCATTTTCTGCATGAAGTTGATATACTGCATCTTCATGACAGGTTTTCTATCCAATGTTTTCCTGAGAGATAAAAAGATGGTTCTGTACTCTTTGTCACTTGGAAGGTGCTGTCTGGGGTAGCAGAATGGCAATGGAGCATTTGGATCCACAAGTGAAATCCTGCAACTCACATTCAATGTGTCTCCAATCTCTCTCCCGTCATCAGGGTTAACTGTTCTGCCTCTAGTTGTGATTACCCCGGAGCAGGTTTTCAGCATGTATGGGTCTGATGAGGCTGTGATGTTGAAAAGATGGAAAAACTCAGATTTGACCAGTGACTTATTGCTCTGCTCATCAAGCCAGTGTTTCCCCTATATTCATTCGGCACAGCGCCGCTGCTAGATTACAAGCACCGGTGCTGAAATTTCACAAGATCATTAATATCTAAATATACAAACAATGTGCTACTAATGATTTTCACTCACACACTGTGTGAGCACAGCAACACCCGGTGTTATTTTGGACTTGTTTTGAGTCATCAACTAGCACATCAAATCCTATCAGACCCTCTTCTCATTCTTCAAAGAACATCTAAGTAAAAGTTAACGTTCAAGTTTATACACGGTCTATGAGTTAGAGTAGTGAGTAGCGTAGGCAACGTAACGTTAGTGTAATGTAGAGTAGTGTAGTTCAGTAGAGTAGGCAGTGTGCAACAAGTGAGCGGCAAAGAAAGTGAGGGTGAAGCAGTTAAAGCGAACGGAGCAGCAACGGTACAGGGAAAGATTAGCAGTAAGTTGACAAGCCGTAGCAAACAGCTACAGGTTAAGTCTGCTACTAGATTAGTCTTAGTAGCAAAGAAAGGCTAACGCTAAAAGTAGATTTTTTAGCTGCTAAGTGGCATTAGCTACATTAATATGAAGTCACGTTAATTAGCTGTTTTTCATTACTACCTGTGTCCAGTGTTAAGATCCTCTGTCAGTAATTAGAGATAGAGGCTCCAGAGAGAAAGCTAACTCACTTACCTCTCCAGTGTTAAGAACATCAGGTAGAAGCTCAGACTAAAGTCAGTTTTTTCCGTTACACTACATATTGATAGTTAAATAGTCTTTCTTAGAAAGAAAAGGGAGGATAGTGACCATGGAGGAGCTGAGGTTAGTAAAGCAAATTACGGATGCAAACTAGTCACCTTTTAAGATAATGAGCTTCTTTTGGATTTTAATGTACAATGTTTTATAATTATGTAAGTGAAAATGCTGGTTACAACATGTTGCTAAAGTGCTAAAGTGTGCTATAGAAAAGAAGATCAGTATTGCAGGAAAGAGAAACGGGGAAGGTCATAAGCAGGGAGAGAAGCGAGGAGAGATGCAAGGTGAGAAGCGAGGAGAGGAGCAGGGAGATATGTAAGGAGAGCTGCGAAGCGCAGGATCTAGAGGACACAGGCCGACTGAGTTGGACCTTAACTGGGTTGATATCCTCAGATTCAAGTCTTGGTTGTAGCACATACAAGGCCATGGTGAGCATTCAACACAAAACATACCCTGAATGACAATATTTATACTTTTGAGAAAAGGAGAAAAAAGATCAAAATCCTTTGCGGCCTGCAGGAATGTTCTGTTGTTTGTGCCGGCAGTGTGGTGTGACAGTATTTTGTTTACATGATGATGTCAGTGACAGGAAATGCTGGGTAGTTCCGGGTTATCAGGGTCGGACATGATGTTCTGTAACATGGCGTCTTTATGTTAAAAACAGTAAATGTTCAGAGACTACAAAATGTGCTACCGTGGCTAATGCAAGGCTAGCGACCGCGGCGGTCGAGACCGCGGTGGACGTGACCGGGGAAGACGACGGCGGGACCGCGGCGGCCGAGCACGCGGAGATGGCAGACACACCGCCTCCAGCCGGCCCTACAGCTACTTTCACTATAAAACCCCTAGAGTCTTTTGACTTCTCTAAGGCCCAAGAGTGGGAGAAGTGGATACGGAGATTTGAGCGCTTTAAACTGGCAAGTAACCTGAATGAATCATCCGACACTAACCAAGTAAACACGCTAGTTTACTGCATGGGAGATGAGGCTGACGACGTGCTACGAGGGTTGGATTTAACCATAGAGCAGCATGAGCAGTATGAGGCTGTCAAGAAGGGATTTGACAGATACTTTGTCCCCAAAAAGAACGTCATATATGAGAGAGCCAGGTTCAACAAGAGAGTGCAGCAGCCAGGGGAGCCGGTGGACTCATTCATCACAGCACTTTATGCACTGTCAGAAAAGTGTAAGTATGGACAACTGCACGATGAACTCCTGAGAGACAGGATAGTTGTGGGTCTCCAAGATGCATCATTGTGAGAGAAAATGCAGCTGGATAAAAACTTCACTCTCACCAAAGTGATCACTATAGCTAGGCAGTCTGAAGAAATTAGGCGCCAGCAGTCAGACCTGAGAGGGGAGGCAAACTCCAGTAAAATAGCTGTGGATGCAATGCACTTTAAAAAGAGTAAACAGGTCAGAAGCAAGTTCAGAGACCTGCCACAGGGACAGCAGAAACCTTTCAAGAAGCCCATTCAGACTAAGGGGGGATATAAGTCATGTAATAAATGTGGCAAATCACCTTCTCACCCTGCGTCACAATGTCCAGCTAAGGATGTGGAATGCCACAACTGCAGAAAACGTGGACATTATGGAAGAGTGTGCAGATCTGCCAGCTCAGTTAATGCAGTAGCTGAGGACACTGGAGAACTGCATGATACAGATGGACTGTTTCTAGGAACAATGACTTCTGAGGACAGTGAGGGTCCATGGACGGCCGACATCGATGTGAAAGGTAGAAAAGTAACCTTTAAGATAGATACTGGAGCTGACGTATCAGTCATTCCTGAGCATGTGTTTGCAGGCATTATACACAGGAATAGAAAGCTAGACAGAGTTCAGAAACCACTATATGGCCCAGGGGGTACAAAATTAGATGTCACAGGGGTTACTACAGGGACACTCTCATACAAGGAGAGAAGCACCACAGAGAAGTTATTTGTAGTGAAGGATCTACAGATAGCGCTGTTGAGCAGAGCAGCTTCACTACGGCTCAAGCTTGTGGCTAGGCTAGACAGCCTAGCCACAACCACTAGACAACCACAACCACTAGACAACCACAACCACAACCTAGCTAGACAACCACTGCTAGTAGCTAAATTGCACTTGTAGGTTATATGAGCATAAATACATAGTAAATGAAACAAATGCCTTGTCTAATCTAATGTTCATTTGAACTGTTCTTATTTGTTTATTTTTGTATGTAATAGTGTTTTCTATGGACCTTGAGTCTACTGCTAAGACATTCATTCAATCAAAAAACACTTAATGTTTTATTAACGTTTTTACATGATTTGCTTTTTAATTACCTCCTTTCTGTTGCAGACAAGGAGAGCTGAGGTAAAGGTAGCAGTGTCAATGGTGGAACACAATGTGCCATTTGCAGTAGCCGATCACTTCAGCCCATTGCTAAAAGAATGCTTCAAAGATTCCCCTACTGCACAGAGCTTCAAGTCTGCCCGCACAAAAATGTCCTGCATAATAAATGAAGCAGTGGCTCCTCACTTTAGAAAAGAACTGGTCATGAAGATGAGGACCAATCCTTTCACGTTAATCACCGATGGATCAAATGATACAGGTCATTCAATTTTCCACACTTTCCAGCACCCATTTTAGATATATTAATCAGAGAACAGACACACACACACACACAATTTCAGTCTGATGTGTACCTTTAATCTGACATATATGATATATGTACCTATCGTTACAGGACGTGAGAAGATGAACCCGCTCACTGTGCGGGTATATGACAGTGACCTCAGCAAAGTTGTCCACAGGTTCCTGGATATGTGCTCCACCAGCGGGCCAAACTGCGGCACGGCTGAAGTGATCTACAAGAAGATGGATGAGGCCTTGCAGAAAAACGCCATACCATGGAGAAACTGTGTCAGTCTGTCTGCTGATAATGCTCCTGTCAATACAGGAGCAAGGAACTCCATCGCATCCAGAATTCATCAAGAACATGCCAGCATCTACATCCATGGGTGCCCTTGTCACATCATCCACAACACTGCCAAACAGGCTGGCCAGGCCTTTTTGGAGGTGAATTGAATCATGTGTGCTTAAGACCTACCGTATCCATTATGCCTAATGTCAAGTCAAACAGGTTGTTATGCTGTGCAGTGTCATGAACCAATGACAACAATGTCTTGTGACTATAAATAATCATGTATTGCAGGTGTGTGGATTTGATCCAGAGGATCTCACTGTGGATGTCGGATATTGGTTTAAAGGAGGCACCAATCGTAAAGGTTACCTGACAGGTATGTATGTGCAGTCCCAATGTAGTACAAATTAAATCCAGAAGAGTTTAATCAAATTGGCATTAAGATGTTCCATTCTTGTCATAGAATTCTGTGAGCTCCATGGAAGTGAGTATATGGAAATGCTCATGCACGTTTCCATTCAATGGTTGAGCTTGGAGAAGTGTTTGACTCGTATCCTGCAGCAGTATGAGCCACTGGCCAGCTACTTGAAGTCATTAAGTAAGCATCACATTTTAATGATCCAAATGCATGGTTATTAGAACAGACTGAAAAGTAAATGTAGTATGTAGTATGCACAACCATTTTTTTCTCTCTTTTTCCCACAGATGACAAACGGCCAAGGTTCAGGAGGCTTGTGGAGGCATTCTCTGACCCAATCACAGAGGTGTACCTGCTCTTCTATCAAGTGTTATGCCCCAGTCTAGGGGTGCCTAGGGCATAACTAGAAAGGGCCCCATCTTCCCCGAGTCCCAAGTAGCCACTACAACAAGTTTTAGATTTGAATGACAAGAAAAGGATTTATTCATGAAACTCACAGATCTCAAATAACTATAACTAAGGTATCAGCTTCAGGGTGGACCAAGGCCAATACAACAACCAAAACAAATCTATCTGGAAAATAAATCACTAACCTCAGAAAACAAATGACAATAGACTTACTGCCCTAACTAACAAAACAGGAGAAAACAAGATCAACTGAAATGGCAGTCCACCCCTACTATGTAAACAAAAACTACTTCCAATCTAGAACAAAAGGTCTTCACAAAAAGACGTGTGGCTGGTTGGGAGAGGAGGAGGATGAGGAAGTGCTGGTTGCCCCCCAACGGTGGCCGTCTTGGCTCCTTATATCTTCTTGGGGTTTCCTGCCGCACCCAATCACTGTCCAGGGCCTGAGATCACTCGACCAATCCTCATCCGGGGATGGCACATTCCTATTTACATATATGATTGACAAGGAGAAACAAAGCCACACACACACAAACACAGCAGACTACAAAAACTATGACCACAGTCATAACACAAGCAACGTTTCCAGTCTTCTCCACCTTCAACCTCCTCCTCCAGAGAGAGAAGTTGTCCATCTTCCTTCTACACGATGAGGTAAATTGGGAAGGTTGGGATACAGTTTGCTAGTATGATGTACTATCGTTGTTCCTTTTTTATTAGCATGAAATAAATGTAAATTTGTAAATCTTTTCTGAAATTTTTAGATGAGGGGTTTCATCTGCAAGCTGCTCTCGAAGTTTCTGAAGCCCGCAGCATTGCAGCACTGGGAACTGCATGAAATCCGCTTTAAGGAGCCATCCAACCAACTGCCAGGTAATTAGTAATTGTCCAAGTTTTACATCAGAATATGCACATGCACTATCCACTCACTGATCTCACTCAACACACTTTTTGTTAGAGGGCTGCAGTCATCTCGTCACACACATGGGACCACAATGGAAACAAGTCCCCAGGACTTTTTTGTTTAGCCCAAATGTGTGACTGACTATGCTGTTTGCATTTCTGTCTAATAAACTATTCAATCAATCACTGATATGATGAAGATACTTAAAGGGGTGCTTTCAAGTTAGCTATTGTGGTTTTTGATGGTGACTAAAGTGACTCAACACAGTCTTATTCCCGTCTCATACTGACATGTTGGTGCATACAGCATCGTTAATGACCTCTGAAGTTGTTGATTTGTGTTTCTTGTTGGTGACTGGCTTCATTACTCGAGCTACACTCAACAGGCTCCTTGAAACAGGAGACATTACACTGCAGCAAGTGCAGAGGTTGGGCTGTGGAGCATGCCTTCAAGAAACTCCCCATGAAAGAGCCTCTGATAAAACATGCCATGTTTCTTGATGTCCAGCAGAGAGCAGTGTGTGGAGTGGAAGATGCCTTCTACTTTGTCGACAGGTTAGTTGGGGTATCAAGTAAAGTACATTTTATCTATAGTGCCAAATCCTAACACAAGTTATCTCAATATGCTTTACAAGTAGAGCAGGCTTAAGACCAGGCTGTTGTCACATTTTCTTGTTTGATGACCACATCTGAAAAACAACCCCTGTTTCAGTTACACTACTTTACCAGATTAGTGCACATTGTGTTCTTTTTAGGTTTCCTGAACTTCTCCCATACAGTGGACCTGAGGAGCGTGACAAACTGAGTGAGGACTTTCTGGACTACCAGTCCATGGACATTGCCATGCCCAAAGACCCAGCAGTGTTTGACTTTGAGAGCTTTCGGGGGAACATGGCATCAATGAAGAATAAGGTAAGAATTATTCTGTACTCATGGGAATACCCATTAACATAATCAACTTAATACTACACAAAAATACTTGAGAGTAATTAGGCTTCCTATGTACATTTTTCAAAGGTGACTGGTATGAGCAGATTTGGCAGGCTGTCTCGTATTGCCAAGTTGGTCTTGGTACTTCCTCATTCAAATGCTGATGCAGAACGAGTTTTCTCTGTGGTTGGACCGAACAAAACCAAAACCCGAAACAGTTTGGCTCTTGAGGGAACTCTATCATCCATCATGACAGTGAAGATGGCGAGCCTTGAGCCACAGTGTTTTAAGTGGGAGCCCCCTGCCTCTGTCATCAAGGCATCAAAATCTGCGACAAACACCTACAACATGAGACATGTCCCCAGCTAAATGATGGAGAGTTGGTTGAAATGAAATATTGACAAATAAATGTATTTTGTCAAAATTCTTGTCACAATTTTCATTTCTAATTTCTGGTTAATTAAGACTAGCATTAGGAAGCCATAGTGCAGGGAGAGCAGCTGGCATGGAGGTGAGGACATCAGTCTTAAGGTATAAATCGACGTTAAAACAGGCCAAATCGATGTTAAAAAAGGCAAAATTTTTCGCTGCCGAACGCATCGTGACTATAAAGTCTCACTCTTGTCATTTTCTGAAACTTGGCAGCCCTGTGGCAGTTATTCAGAAAAAAGTAGGAGGATTGCAGGTAACCGAAATCAGAAAGAGCCATACCCCCATGTAGTCTCATAGAGAGGTAATGAATGAGAACTTGAAATGGACAGAAACTCAACTCCCACGTAAAGGACATTTTCGAATAAAATACACAGTAAAACCCAATAAGTTGAAAATACTCAAAAGGTTTGCTGTAACTGATTATCTAACAATATTTAAGCTGTGGTAATATATTTTTTAAGTAAACAATAAATTTTAAAAAAATCTATCTTCTGCTAACTTAAATATTACACTTTGTTTTCTGATATTTTTCATTTCTGACTACTCAGTTAAATTGATTTAATGAAACTCATTAACATTAAATTCCACTGACTAATCTTTTTTTTTTTTTTTTATAAATCTTTTTATTTGTTTTTTTCATTCACATTCAGCAGCAGTTCACACATATAGTGTATACATGAAATCTTATAGGAAATTAGCAGTTGGTTGTCCTACATAATATATGTTGAAAGCAACAACAAACTTAAACTGAGCCAGAACAGCTCCTATGAACCGCTGTTAACCCTTATCCCTTCCCATCCACTGTTAGACAAAGTAAAAGAAAAAAAGGCACACACACAACAAAAAAAAAAAGAAAAAGAAAAAATTTAAACAGGTAGGGGGGGCATCTAGTCACAATCTGGGTGAATAGTAGTTCTGTCTAAGTACTCTAAGAAGGGCTGCCAGGTTTTGTTAAAAGCATTATCAGAACCCGCCAGTGAAAATCTAACCTTTTCAAGCTTTATATGAGTTAGGACTTCTCTAAGCCAGCTATTGTGTGAAGGTGGAAGAGCATGTTTCCATTTAAACAAAATAAGATGTCTGGCCAATAGAGTTGTAAAGGCAAATACTCGGCGCTTTGACGCGGGGAGTTGAGGTGTCGCAAGTGGGGGGGAGCCAAACAGGGCCGTGCAAGGCTCAGGGTTAAGGTCCATATCAAGAACTGTTGCGAGTGTGTCAAAAATTTGGCGCCAAAAGCCAGTGAGTTTCAGGCAGGACCAAAACATGTGTGTGTGATTAGCAGGTGACTGCTTACATCTATTACAACTGTTACTGGTGCCTGGATAAATCTTCGCCAGTCGGGCGTTTGTGTAATGCACTGTGAAAAGAACTTTACATTGTAATAAACTGTGCCTGGCACATATAGAGGATGTGTGAACCAGCTTAAGGATTAGGTCCCATTGATTGTCTGAAATTGGAGCTCCCAGCTCCTCCTCCCAGGTCTGCTTCAGGCGAGTCGTTTGGTCAGGGTTAAAGGAGTCAATAGCATTGTAGATCACAGAGATGGAACGCTTTTGTGCAGGGTCGAGGGTGAGCAAGGAGTCAATCAGAGACCCGGCGGGTGATTAGGGAAGTGAGGGTAGTTGGTTTTAACAAAGTGCCTGGCCTGAAGAAACCGGAAAAGATGAGAGTGAGGTAATTCAAACCTGGCTGCAAGCTCTGTAAAATTAGTAAATATGTTATCTTTGTAAAGGTGCTTGACATGTAACAAACTTTTGTTACGCCAGATAGTAAAAGTGGGGTCTGACAGGGAGGGTGGGAATAAATGGTTATTAACAACCGGTGCTAAAGTTGAAGGTTCATTCAAACCGTAGTGTTTGCGAAATTGGATCCAAATATTTAGTGAGTTGGTAACAATGGTTCTGTGAGATATTATGAATCTTGAGGGGGAGTCGTGCAGTAAGGAGGGACTGTAAAGAAAACTTTGATGACCGTAGCTCTATCAGAGCTCAGGAGTGGCCTGTGTCTGCTCCTCTGTCAATCCAATTAATGAGTTTGATAATGTTGCATGCCTAATAGTATTCGATAGGATTGGTTGTGTGAGACCGCCCAGCTTTTTGGGGAGTTGTAAGACAGCTTTTCTAATACGGGGGGGCTTATTCAACCACAGAAATGATGATATTGTCTGATCTAGCTGCTGAAAGAAGGATCGTCTGATAAAAATTGGAATATGTTGGAACAAGTAGAGAAATTTAGGAAGAATCACCATCTTAACCAGGTTAACTCTGTTAGATAGGGAGAGAGGGAGGGATGACCAGCGAGTCAGATCAAGCTTGCACTTATCAATGAGAGGGCGAAAATTTTTGTTGAAAAGGTCATTAAAAGAAGCAGTGATGAATATGCCTAGATATCGAAACCCCTCTGCAACGACTCTAAATGGGAAAGAGGACGGTGGCATCTTCTTAGACAGGGGATTGGTAGGAAGAAGTTCACTTTTATTAAAATTCAATTTGTAACCAGAATATCTGCCGATTTGGGTTAGAATGTCTATAATAACAGGGATGGACGACGCCGGGTTTGACACATATAATAACAAATCGTCCGCATACAGAGACAACTTATGGGTGACATCATTCCTGGTGATGCCCTCGACTCTCCCCTCCAGATGGCCAATGGTTCGGTGGCTAGAGCAAATAGGAGGGGGGAGAGGGGGCATCCCTGTCTGGTGCCCCGACGAAGGGCGAAAGGGGGCGACCTCACTCCAAGGATATGGGCAGTTGGAGAGTCATAAAGCAGTCTAATCCATGCAATAAAGTCAGAGCTAAAACCAAATTACCACCTCAGGTGTGGCAGGGCAATCTGCCACTATTAAAGGATTCGTTGTAGATACTAACCAAATGTGGGGTTATTAGGATTGAATATGCTTTGTAGGATTTTCCATTTTGTAGCACCCCAATCGCCTCCTGCACCTCAGCCGCTGTGATTGGTGTGCCTAATTTGTCAGCCAGATTGCTATCAACTTTAGGATATGAGAACATCTCCAGGGGGTTATGGTTCTTCCAGATTTCAGGTGAGTACTCAGAGGTGTACAAGTCGAAATAGAAATTCAAAAACGCATCGTTTACCAATCTGGGGTCATGACCACTGCCCCCGATGGCAATTTCATCCTGGGGATTAGTCTCGAGAGAGCTGCAGTTCTAGCCTGATGGGCAAGGAGTTTGCCCGCCTTATCTCCCATTTCAAAATACCGTTGCTTTGTTTTTAACAATTTTGTTTCAACCCTGGATGTTGACAAAAGATCAAACTCAGCCTGGAATTTGAGACGTTGTTCATAAAGAAAGGGAGTAGGTGCGGTGGCATATTGTGTGTCAATACTAACTAGTTGATCTGAGAGCCAGACCGTCCTTTCTGTGTCCACTTTGTTCTGCCAGGAGAGCAAACGAAATCGCCTGACCCCTCAGATATGCTTTACACGCCTCCCATAGAGTGCTTCTTGTGATGTCTGGGGTGTCATTTGCCTGAAAAAAATTGGCTATTTCCTCCTGAAAGAATGTTTTAAAATGTGGATTGTTCAGTAAAAAGTGGGAAAGTTTCCACTGTGTGTGAGGAGGGCTGTGGTTTGGGAAATTTATGACAAGTGATGTAGGAGCATGGTCTGAGATCACTATACTGTGATACTCGCTAGAGTTGACCCAGTGCGGGGTAATGACTGTCTATGTCTATGTCTGGGAGGGAAGAGAAAAGGTGAGTAATGAATTTGTCATCATCCCATACACGGGCATAGACACTCACTAAAATAGTGACCCTGTTTAGAGTCAGTATTTAGTTTGTCTTTGTTATGGACTACTGTATGAATAAGGTGTTTCAACATGGCGGCCTCCATGAAAGGGGACCCTCTCCCACTGTAGATATAAAAGGATAACAAACATAAAAAGATTCTTATTTTCAGGTGATTATACATGCATCAAAACATAGTTATGAGTATTATATTCCATGTTTGCTTTATTCTGAAAATAGAGGCCCCAAATCTTACACACTGTACCTTTAAGTGTAACCCATACAGTACAGAAGAAGTCAAGCAATAGCTAACAAAAGGAAGTTTAAGCACCTCCCATATTATATGGCCTAAAACCAACTAAACATTACATCAAAAAAGAAAGGAGTGGGAGTTTCGCCCTTATTCCACCTCTTTAGAACAGTAGGGGGCGATATGACCCAGGAATAAAAAATAAAAAAAACAAGAGTGGAGAGGTTGCATCTTCATGTAACAGAAAAAAAAGGAAAAACTCACACACATTTATCCGGACTGACACTGTGATGTAGCGGACATCTTCGTATTAAACGTTTAACTGATATTACCCCTAATAGAATATAAAAGGCATGGTCAATGATTAAAGTTAAATGGGCTGTGTGGCAAATCTAACCAAAACAAACAGGGGTAGACTCCATACTCAGCATCGGTTCAACAGGCCCAGCCGAAGATTTACAAATGTTAACAGAGACCCAGTGTTCAAAAAGCATCATACGACACTAGTAAGAGTTCACAGTCAACGTGCGTTAAACATTATCCTGTCGAGACACTCTTACTGGCTGGGTGAGTCATCCCGAGGCCCGTGCCAGTGGTGGTGTTAGCGTTAGCCACTAGTGGATTAGCCCATACATCAGCCGCTAAGACAGGCAGTGAAGCAGCCTCATGGAGCGGGCATGGAACTCGCGAAGGTAGTGGCTTCTTTGACTGAAGAGAAGCGTTTCTTGTTGCCATCTTTCTCGGTGATTTGGAGCCTAGCTGGGTAAAGCAGAGCCGGTTGGAGGCCCAGGTTATACATCTTAGCCATGACATCGCGGTAGGTAGCTCCAACACGTCGGGGCAGTAATCCTCGTAGATGCGGACCGGCGAATCACGGTACTTCAGGTCGTTCCTCCGTTTGCGGGCCTCTCGAACTATTTTATTTTTATTTATTTTTTTTTTAAAGATCATTTTTTTGGCCTTTTCAAGCTTTATTCTGATAGAGACAGCTGAAGAGTGACAGGAAATGTGGGGAGAGAGAGATGGGGAATGACATGCGGGAACCCTCGAACATGACTCGAACCCTGGGCTCCCGCAGCAAGGACTGAGCCTTCGCACATGGGGCAGCTGCTCTACCAACTGAGCTAAACACCGCCCCGGCCTCTCGAACTATTAGCTCCTTGGTCTGGTGCCGGTGTAAGCAGACGATCACAGGTCTGGCCCTTGTCCCCTTGTCGCGGCTTAGCAGCTAGAGAGCGGTGGGCCCGGTCCAACTCTGGTGGGGTTTGTAGCACCTGGTCCCTGAATATCTCCTTCAGGACATCCGAGAAAAAGGTTGTGGGTCGTGGACCTTCAATGGACTCAGGCAGGCCGACAATCCTTATGTTGTTACGCCGGCTTCTTCCCTCCAAATTGATGCGTTTGGCTTTGAGCTTGGCACAAGTCCCTGTAAGGTGGAACATGATGCTTCAAGAGCTTGGATGCGTTCTTCCGTTGAGTTGGCGTTGGACTCCAGACTCGCAATTCGTTCAGCAAGCTCAGTCACAGTGGCCTGCACCGTGTCCAGTTTAGCTTCGAGAGAGACAAACGCCGACCTGAGTTCGGCGGACAGCGCTGCCGATATGGAGTTACGGTGTTCCTCTAGCAAGCTAGTCAGAGCAGGCATGCTAATCTGGTTAGCCATGGCGGTCAAGTCGTCTACAAACTACTAGTCAACTTAAAATTTACACAATCTAACACGTATACACAAATACAAATAACTCCATTATTACAATTCAAGTTTTTTTTTATTAAAAAACAAACTTGAAACATCTGTCGTATCAATGTATATGATCTATGTAACAACGTCACAATGTACATCAACTAATGTGACACTGAAACTTATTTCAAACATCAAACTGGTAAGGCACTTAGGGTTTTAGAAAAATGTAATAAGCATTTTCATTTCCCAACATTTTATAGACCAAACAACCAGCAATGCCATTAAGATGAGAAAATAAAACAAAATGTCACAGCCTGATTTATTTTAAAAGCAGGTTTTAAGAACACTGGTTCCTGAACAGTTCTCTAAAAACCTAACAGCAATGTCCAAACTTTCATTTCACTACCTCCACTGTATTTTTCTTCTGAAAAAGTGACAATGCATCTTTTATTCTATTATCAGCACAATTACTTAAAATAAAAAATAAAAAATGGTGCTTTAAAAGTGCAAATAAGAGATTGGGCAAGATGGCGTCGTAGTGTGAACACCTCGCCTGTTGAGCTCCGGTGAGGTTTACTGAAATATCCGTCTAAAACACGTGTTCACCTGGTGAAACGTTATAAGCATGCGTAGGAGTAGCTCTATAATGAGCCTGGCTGACTATTTTTTGAAAATGCCTCGCATCAAATCTAAGAAAAATACTGTTTCGGGGGAGCATGCTAGCGACACTGTAGAGCCTACTGCGGTTGAACCCGAAGATGCTAACGAGATGGAAGCCACTGCCGAGGTCATGGAATACGGGAGCGATGTTGACTCAAGTATTCTTTTGGCTTTGGGCAAGATAACTGACAACATTACAAAGTTATTGGATGCTAAAGTTAATACTGTGCCTGCTGCTATACGCGAACAAACATCTCAGATGCAGGCTTTGGCAACGCGGGTTGGTGATGCCGAGACACGGATCTCAGGCGTGGAAGACAGAGGTGGAACCAAGTCATTGTTTTGCAAGTCATAAGTAAGTCTCAAGTCTTTGCCCTCAAGTCCCGAGTCAAGTCCCGAGTTAAGTCCAAAGTCAAGACTGACAAGTCTCAAGTCAAGTCCCAAGTCCTGCAGTTTGAGTTTCGAGTCCTTTTAACCACAGAGTAAGACTATATTTACACAGATCATGTATGCTTCTGTATTTATTTATTAAAACAAGTGGAACTGAAATTGCAGAAAAAAAATAGTGCCGACATTGCACTTCCTAATTGCACTATTAACCAGTAATTTTTAACATTTAACTCATATTTTCAGAATATTCCTCAACCACTCCTTTACAGAATAAACACATTTGAAAAAACAACTGTACAACTTACAACTGTAATTATTTGTACAAAAGTGCTAACATTGTATTTCCATGGCATATTGCATTTTAACTAGTTCCACAGCAGTTTCTGTCCTGTCCTGTACTCATCTGATCTCATATTGTCTGTGTATGTGTGTGTGTGTGTATGTGTGTGTGTATGTGCGTGTACATGTGAGAAACATAACAAATACATGAACATAACAATGAACAGGGTTGTGCCTTTTATATGTCCGGGCCCTATGCTGCATTGCATTTGCAAAAGACCAAATTGGCCAAAAGTCTGTCAGTCATTTGTGCATGATGGGGACGCAGTATGATGCCACCATGGCTAAAAACTCGCTCCACTGGAGCACTGGAAGCAGCCACTGCCAAGACTCTAATGGCCACCCGGAACAGTGAAGGAAGAGTCTTCATGTATAATGCCCAGAACAAAAGGGCGTTCTGTCCTTCGGCTATGTCAAGGTAGTCACTTAGTTGTAGTGCTGGAGTAGTCCCAACATCCTTCTTCTGCCTCTTATGGTATGCAGCAAACAGCCCTTCTCCTTCCTAAGGTCCTCTTGGTCTTCTTCATCAACAAGAGGCACAGGTTGCTCAGTCTCTGCAGCATCTTGCAGGATCAATTCTGGCAAAACATGTAAAAAACAATAGCAGAAACAAAAGAGTCCTTATTACCATTTGTGTTGGTGATGCAGTCTGTTAGACTGAAATACTTAATTATTGTTGCAGTCAATTAGATCAGATTATGAGGGAAAAAGTTACATTAGACTCAGTAACATTTACCTTTAACTCACTGTGCCACCTCTGCCTTGACGTCACAACTGACCAGCACATCGGGTTCCACCCACAACAGAGAAAAGGCTGGATCCAAGGCAGCTGCTTTGAGGTTCATTGTCTCCAGCCCACCAGCAATTTTACCTTGCAGCACGTTGACCAGCAACTCAAGTGTGTTGCGAGGTAAACTTGCTGGAGAGTGAGAACAACGAGCAGTTTAACTTAGTTTTGTTGTCGGAAAAGTCCGCCTGACAGCAAGCTAAAACAGTGCACATATTCTTAATATAGTGTACATTTAAACTGACCTTGATTTTATAAGGTTTGTCTTTTTGTAGGTGGCTAAAATACGCGCTGCTGCTGACCGCCGTCTACTGTGTGTGATACATTGACTAACGTTATGTATAAGTACCTCATACAACCCTGGTTAAAAAAAATCACTTAACAAAATTATGAATAAGGGAGTGAACTCGCAGTGGAACAGACAGACTACTGTGTTTGCAATGTAACATTAACAGTGAGTTTACAGCCTCATTGATTTAACTACACAGCAAAAAAAAGTTACTTAAGGTTAGCTAATACACGTTAGCTTTCATTCAAAACTTACCGTTCTTTGTGCAATGTCGAACGAAGTTGGAAGTTGTTGCGTCTGTAATCTTCGACCCGCATGTTTTGCATACTGCAATCCGTTTATTGTTGACCACCTCGTAGTTTTTATACCCAAACGAAACTATCTTTGGTATCATTTTCTCCCTAACTGGCGCATTGTTTGACAGTTCATCTTCATTGGTTGTCCTGCAATTTGATTGGATGGATGCTGTTGGATCAAAACAACGTGGATCTAATTTGATTGGATGTTGTGCCGACAGCACATACACGCACAGACGCACACATATACACAATGAAAGATACAGAGCATTCCGTTTACATTCTTTTTAATCTTTGGGTTTTGGGGAAAGTAGCAAGTCTTGTCAAGTCAAAAGGCTCAAGTCCAAGTGAAATCACGAGTCATTGATGTGAAACTCCAAGTCAAGTTGCAAGTCTCTTTAAGTCATGTGACTCGAGTCCACACCTGTGGTGGAAGACACAATGGATGTGTTGCAGGCTAAAGTGACAAAACTCAAGAAACAAATAACCGACATGGCAGATCACATGGATGATTTGGAGAACCACAGCCGCAAATGTAACCTTAGTCTGGTCGGGCTGCCCGAGGGCACGGAGGGAAAGGATCCAGTCACTTTCATGGAGACATGGTTCCCCTCCTATCTCAATCTCACAACTAAATCCGGGAAGATCAAGTTGGACCGCGCTCACAGCTCCCTAGCACCGAGGCCAGGCACTAACCAACGCGCCAGACCCATCATCATGAAACTTCACAACTTCGCTGATAAACAACAAGTGATGGCTGCAGCCCGGCGCCTTGCTACAGAGCTGAACCAGCCAGTGGACCAGATCAGAGTTTCCTTCTTCAATGATTATTCGCGGCGGTGGCCAAGAAACGCAAGGCTTTTGACGAGGTGAAGGGCTGTCTGAGGAGGAAGAATATGGATTATGCCCTTCTATACCCCACTACACTGAAGCTGTCTGTCATCGGTGTGGTGAAGAGATTTGACACACCAGAGGCAGCTGCGACTTACGTGGAATCGCTGCCCTAAATCTCTGTAACCACTGGACTATCTCTTATCTTTAACATTGCGCCTGGACTGTGCCTTATGAAGCAATGTGAGTATCTGTCAAAATCAGGCGTGTGTGGCTATGCCCCTTTTCTTTCCTACTGCTTATAATCAACCAGGTGAAATGTTCTGCTTCGCCGTGTTCTTGACGGACTGTAATGTGTTTATGTCTATGAGTAGGTGCGTGTTAAGCGCTTGTTGCACCTGTCAGCTCTCAGCCACAGGCAGGAGAAAGATGGTTTTTCCCTACATGTTTAGTAGGGCTGTTGCCAAATTACTATTTTTTGAATGTTTTGTTGCACAGCTCTTTTTCTTTTTTTTCTTTTCTTTCTTTATTTGCTTATTTTACTCTTACCCAGTGTGTGGTGGATTTCTTGGCTCAATATGCTTTGTTTGATACATGAATAATACTAATAATGAATAAGTTGCGGGTATGCACCTGGAATGTACGGGGTGTCCACAGCCCTATTAAGCGGAGGAAAATAATTACATGCCTAAAGAAGGATGATATAGATGTTACTATGTTACAAGAGACACGTCTTGATGACATAGAGCATTTAAAGTTACAACAAGGGTCATTCGTATTCGTATAAGTATTTTTCTCGTCCTTTACATCAAGAAGCAGGGGAGTAGCAGTGTTGATTAGGAAAAACTTACCTTTTATAATATCTGACGGTGTTAAGGATCTGAGTGGTTGCTATGTGATAATTAAAGGAATTTTGCAAGGTCAAAATATTGTAATGATGAATGCGTACTTTCCACCTGCCCACCCAGTCACCTTCCTTACCAAAATGTTTCTGGATTTAGCTCCATTCCTTTCTAACTCCACTGTTATTGTTGGCGGTGATTATAACTTAATGTTAAATCCGCTTATTGACAAATTTCCGCATAGTAATGCACCCATTCTCCTCAGGCCAATACTCCATGCTCTGTGTGAGGAGTTTGGGCTTATAGATGCGTGGAGGTGCACCCACCCCTCTGATAAACAATATACATTTTTTTCGGCCCCACATAAGTGTCAAACCAGGATTGATTATTTTTTTTCTGCCAAGAACTGACTTGTATTCAGTTTTATCATGCGACATAACCAGTATAATTATCTCTGACCACGCAGACTCAATACCATTATTCTTAAAGATGAGGAATTTACTTCCAACTTCTCCAGTGAATTTAGAGCATTTTTGGAAATCAATACTCCATCGGCCAGCAACGCCTCCGTTTTATGGGAAACATGCAAAGCTTATGCCAGAGGACTAATTATTTCGTACTCTGCAACAAAGAAGGAGAAAAAAAAAGACAGGAGAAACAAAAATCTTTAGAGAGTGAATTGGCGGATAAAGAAAAAGCATATATTGCCTCTCCATCACCACCATTGTGGCAAGAAATCACGCCAATCAGAACAGCTCTAGATTGCCTTCTTACCAGGGATGCAGAGAAGAAAATGAAATATACGAGACAGAAGTTTTACGAACATGGAGGATAAAGCAGGCAAATGTCTGGCCTATTATGTTAAGAAGCATGCAGAATCCCAAACTGTTGCAGCTGTATCTGATAAAGATGGCCACAAGGTATACAAAAATAAGCAAATAAATATTTGTTTTAAGAATTTTTACGAAAATCTGTACTCTTCCGAACAAGCTCCAGAGGAAGGGCAACTAATGGACAATTTCTTTGCTCAGATGGATTTGCCAAATTTGTCAGAAGAGCATAAGACTGCCCTTAATACTCCCATAACTAAAACTGAAGTGATCAAAGCTATTAAAATATTACAAAATGGAAAGTAGCCAGGACCTGACGGATTCTGTTGTGAATTTTATAAACAGTTCCAAAATATTCTTGTAGATCCTCTTCTTGACATGTTCAATCACTCCTTCACTACAGGAGTATTCCCACAGACACTGAAGGAGGCCAATATATGTTTAATCTTAAAAAAAGGGGAAGTGCTCTGACTCATGCAGATCCTACAGGCCCATAGCCCTTCTAAATGTGGATAGGAAGTTGCTTTCTAAAATCTTGGCCTCTCGTTTAGAAAATCTTTTACCAATACTGGTAAAGGAAGACCAGACAGGTTTTGTAAGGGGTCGGAATTCAGCTACCAATGTTAGACGTTTGTTGAATTCTATCATAGCTTTTAAGCAGGAGTCTATTAATGGTCTGGTGCTTTCTCTTGAAGCAGAGAAAGCTTTCGACCGAATTGAATGGTCTTTCTTACTGTATACACAGGGTAAATTTGTTTGGGAGAGAACTTTATAAAATGGGTCAAAATTATATATACTAGGCCACAGGCAGCAGTCTTGACTAATGTACTCAGGTCTGAATACTTAAATACTCACATGATGCAGGGCTGCCCTTTACCGCCCCTCCTATTCACTTTGGCCATAGAGCCACTTGTTGAGGCCATAAGGGTGACACCCACAATACGTAGTTTAGAGATTGGACAGCTGTGTCATAAAATAACCTTGGATGATGTTCTAATCCTTCTGACCGACCCTGAAACATCTATACCAGGTCTTATTGATGTGATTGACAGATTTAGTCGTTTCTCTGGTTATAAGATTAACCTGGCTAAATCAGAGGCTATGCCCCTTGGTACTCTTTCAACTATACCATCTACTGTACCTCCTTTTCCTTTTCAATGGTCTCCCAATGGGTTTGTGTACTTAGGAATCTTCATCACCCCATCCTTTGATCAACTATATAAAGCCAACTTTGCACCCTTATTTTGTAAAATTAAGCAGGACCTAGAGTGATGGATGTCACTTCCTGTTTCCTGGTTGGGACGCATCTCCCTGGTCAAAATGAATGCGTTGTCTAGGTTATTGTATCCGATCCAAATGATTCCTGTTTTGTTTTCTAAAAGGTTGTTGAAGGATATAAATGGATGGCTCAGCTCTTTTATTTGGAGCAAGCGTAGACCCAGGCTTAAGATGGCAGTATTACATCTACCAAGTATGATGGGTGGCCTAGACTTACCTAATATTAAAATTTACCAACTTTGTGCTCAGTTAAGATTTGTAAACAACTGGGTTAAGGGTACAACTTCAATTTGGATGGATATTGAGACAGCATTATCACAGTGCAGACTAAGTGACCTGTTATTTTTTAATAATTTTAAAGAAATCAAAGCTTTTTGTGCAAATCTTGTAACAATCAACACTCTAAAAGCATGGCGGCTTGTCCGCCATCTTGAGGGAAGATCAAATATTACATCCATTTTCACCCCAATAATAAATAATCCTGCTTTTCCCCCAGATTCTTCGGACCCTGGTTTTCGACAATGGTCTAATACGAATATTAAACCCCTCAGTGACCTATTCTCAGGTCATAAGCTTATGTCATTTGAACAGCTTACTAACAACACCAACAAGTTGTCCAAATAAGATTTCTTTCGTTTTTTTGCAAATAAGGCATTATATCATTCATAGCACAACCCTTATTGACCACCCTGAAATATCTGTTGTTGAGAAAATTCTGTTTCATCAACAAGTGAAAGTGTCTCTGAGCTCATTTTACCATGTACTTGGGTGTGTGGGAGAAGGAGTTGTCTGTGACTATAGGTGAAGACAAGTGGGATACTATTTGGTCTCTTGCAAAAAGGATTTCAGTTTGCACTCGGTCAAGAGCAATACAATTTAAGATTTTACACAGATTACATATTTCCCCTCACCGCAGGCATCTCTTCAACCGCTCTCTTTCCCCCCTGTGTCTCAAGTGTAAAACTGATGCGGGAACTTTAACTCATTGTTTCTGGTCTTGTCATAAACTTCAAAGATATTGGGTTAAAATTATAAGTGAAATGGAGATAATTTTTCATATTAATATAGAAATGGACCCCATGTCCCTGATTCTAGGTCTGCCAAGTGGCTATTTGAAAACAGCAGTCAATAAAAGATTGTATAATATTCTCACGTTTGCAGCCAGGAAAAATATTCTTTTGTAGTGGGTCAGTGACAAGGTTCCTTCTGTCTGTGGTTGGCGCAAAATAATTTTTGAACTCATCCCTCTAGAATATCTTACCAGTGTCATACATCACAGTGTAGACCAGTTTTACAGAGTATGGCGCCCATTTTTGGACTATATTGGTCCAGACCTTTCCTCCACCCTATTAAAAGGTCTGCTGTGGACTTGAACAGCATTCGTGTACTGTAAGACTGATTCACCACCTCTTGTTTCATGCTGTATGCTCATCTCTCATGTAAGAGCTGTCATGTATGTTTTGTTTGTTCTGTTCTGTGTCTAGTATTGTAAACACTGTTTGTTTGTTGAATGATAACAAAAACTGCAATAAAAACAATAGAAAAAAAAGAAGTGCAAATAAGAAAAATAACCAATAAATAAAAATTAATAAATAAGAGATACTTAACTTTAAAGGAATGAAAATTAAATACAGATCCCCATTTCCGATTGTTTAAAGGATTTTTTTTCAATCACGTTTTTGTGTCAAAGTGACTAATAGTGACAAATTTTGAAGCACTAAGTCAGCGCACTGCAGCCATGAAATGGGCTACAATGTAATCCTTGTGTCCATATGTGCATTAAAAGCGCTTGTTTTGCCTCTGTCAGGCTCAGATTGTTATTTTAAGTGTCTGACAACACGATTCTACAGAGAAATTAAATATTATCTCTGGGTGAGGGTGAGCCAGCTGCTGCAAGGCTGCGAAACTCTGGAAACTGGTGGTGATCCTGTGGGTGCTGTGACCCTCTGGAGATTTCATAGACCAGATTAAGTGAAATATACAAAACAATGTTTAATTCTTTTGTAGGGTCATTTTCATAATGTTGTGAGAGACTTACAATAACAATCTGAGCCAGAAAACATGCACTTTTAGTGGAAGTAGGTTGACAGCACACAATTGCCAACAAAGTTTCCATCGTAGCCAAATTTGCAGCTTCAGGCTGTAGCACTCTCACTCAATAATGGACCAGTTTCAAAACTTGTTGTCCCCAATAATGACTTTGACACAAAACCATGAAAAACAAGGAAAATAAGTCACCTTTTAAGATAAACAGTCACAAAGAATGCAAAATGTCAGGTGAGGTAGATAAGGCACTGAAACAAAATACAAAGGAACACTGAGCAAAAGGCTGTGATTCGAATATGTCTATAGGCTTGTAGTAAACATACTTTTCATATAGTCTCAAAGTACTTTAACAAGTTCCTAACACTGTAAGCATCTGAAGCCACCTTTGAGTTAAAACTATGTTACAGATTTACTTAGATGGCGGTCATAAATCCTGAAGATCTCTCAGAGTGCCTCTGCTGTCTTCCCTGTCCGTGAGGCCTTCTCTCTGTACAGGGCAATCAGTTGAGGTGTGTGTCTGTCAAGCTCACAGTAGAACTGATTACGTAGGTTCACATTTGTAATGCAATGGAACTCAGCAAACACCTGCAGACATACAAACACATAAATGTACATACCGTATTTACCGCACTATAGGGCGCACTGGATTATAAGGCGCACTCTTAATGAATGGTCTATTTTCGAACTTTTTTCATATATAAAGCACACCGGACTATAAGGCGCATTAAGCAAAACAAAACAGTCAGATAAGTCAGTCAAACTTTATTAAACGCGTTCACAATAACTTTCAACATTGTTCAAACGTTAATGAGCGTTATTCACAATAACTCTCAAAATTGTTAAGCTATAACATGTAAAGTACAACACAGTCTGATACCGCTAAATCAAATGTATTCACAATAACTCTCAAAATTGTTAAGTTATAACACGTAAAGTACAACACAGTCTGATACCGCTAAATCAAACGTATTCACAATAACTCTCAAAATTGTTAAGTTATAACACGTAAAGTACAACACAGTCTGATACCGCTAAATCAAACGTATTCACAATAACTCTCAAATTGTTAAGTTATAACACGTAAAGTACAACACAGTCTGATACCGCTAAATCAAACGTATTCACAATAACTCTCAAAATTGTTGTTTTAACATGTAAAATACAACACAATACACCCACTTTTCAGCTCATTCCTCGTCCACAAATCCCTCAAATTCTTCATCTTCAGTGTCCGAGTTTAACAGTTGGGCGATTGCGGCATTCAGCATGCCTGGATCCCTCTCATCATTATCCGAGTCAGTGTCGTTGCTGTTACATGGCAGTTCAGTGATGATTCCGGCTTTCGTGAAAGCTCGGACCACAGTTGAGACTGACACCTTAGCCCAGGAATCCATGATCCATTGGCAGATAGTGGCGTAAGTCGCCTGGCGCTGTCTCCCTGTCTTGGTGAATGTGTGTTCGCCTTCTGTCATCCACTGCTCCCACGCAGCTCGCAGTTTAACTTTGAACGCCCTGTTGACACCAATATCTAGCGGCTGGAGTTCTTTAATTAATCCACCCAGAATGATGGCAAGCTCCGAATTAGTTTGCTTCACTTGGTTTTTGACAGCATCGGTGAGATGGGCGCGCATGGAGTCGCAGATCAATAGGGACGAAGATTTGTGGAAAAAGCCACCCGGTCTCTTGATGTAAATTTCTCTCAGCCACTCACTCATCTTTTCCTCGTCCATCCAGCCCTTCGGGTTAGCTTTGATGATGACGCCGGCTGGAAACTTTTCTTTTGGCAAAGTCTTCCTCTTGAAAATGACCATGGGTGGAAGTTTCTGGCCATTAGCCTGGAAACCGAGCACTACAGTGAAGGATGACTTCTCGTTCCCTGTGGTGCATATAGACACCGTTCTGGTCCCTGTTTTTTCCACAGCGTGGTTCACGGGGATATCAAAGGTGAGCGGAACCTCGTCCATGTTGGTGATGTCCTCTGGCTGGATCTTCTTTTCAGTGATCTTGTTTTTGCAGTATGTGCGGAAAGTGGCCAGCTTTTCTTTGTAATCTTTTGGCAGTTGCTGCGAGACAGTAGTTCATGTGCGGATGGAGAGATTACGTCTTTTCATAAAATAAAAGCACCAAGAAGGCCCACCTCGAAAGTCACTGATATTAATGTCCTGTGCTAGCGCTGTTGCCTTCATTCGAATAATGACTGTAGAGATGCTTCTACCTGCTACTCTCTGTTCAATAACCCACTGTTCAATTTTGTCCTCTAACTGTGGCCATCTCGCCTTGTTCCCTCGGAAACTCTGTGTGGTCTTCTTTACTTGGCGCAGGTCATCTTCCTGCTTCCTCCACTTCCGTACCATAGAATCATTAATATTAAATTCTCTTGCAGCTGCTCGATTCCCATGTTTTACTGCGTGACTGACAGCCTTAAGTTTGAAGTCCGCGTTGTAAGCGTGTCTCTTGACAGGTGCTATTTTGGGGTCCTTATACACACACACTGTAATATTGGTGTAATATTGATGGTGAAGCACAGTAGAGGGCTGCATTGGGATTGGGTCCCGAGAGCGGGCGGTAAAAACTTTGAAACGGACGGGAGCGGGCAGCTAAAAAAAAAAAACACTGCAGGATCGGGACGTAGCCTAGCGACAGAATGTCAACAAATGATGTCGAAAGGAAACTCAAAGAAGGTATTTACAGCACTAAAAAAAAGCAAGGCAAGTTTGACATTTGGAAAAAGTTCTCAATTGTCAGGAAAACGAAACAAACAACCCCATGAATCTCTTTATTAATAGCCTATAAAATGACGTGTTTTCCCCTGCGGGACGGGAGAAGCCACAAAATCAATGCATTTCTATTATTGTGCGGGCATAAAAAGTTTTGCTGGTGCTGGACATACACATTGCGGGTGCGGGCGGCAGTGTAACACACACGTTGCGGGTGCGGGCTGTAATGGTCAGAAATTCAGCGGGAGCGGGATGAAGAAAACAGTCTCGCGCAGGGCTCTAAAGCACAGTAGGCCTATGTATTACTCCGCAACGCTCCTGACTACGGTATCTTGACAGAGCGCCGTGTACCACACAAAATCGCTTCGAGGTCAGTAAGCACAACCAGAATTAATCCATATATAAGACGCTCTGGATTATAAGGAGCACTGTCGTTTTTTGAGAAAATTAAAGGCTTTTAAGTGTGCCCTATAGTGCGGTAAATACGGTAGATTAATGTAGATTTTTCAACTTATGTTTTAACAGGAAAACATAATGCATCCATTACACGTTTTAAGCAGCAAAGGTAGCAGTTTTTACCTGTGACTCCATTTGTAGGGCTGGCCATCTCTCCAAAAAGTCCCTCATCTGTGGATTTCCTTGAACAATATCTTGGCGACGTAGGGCAAAAGTTGTTTGCATGAGCTTTCCAATCAGTATCTGGTTTCTCTTTTTTTTTAACCTCTTGTATTATTTGTAGTCTCATTTGTTCCAGAGTGGCTTTGTTCTCTCCTCTGGGAAAGTTGGGCAGGTAGTTAACTTCAGCTCGTCTGGCTCTTTTGATGTTGGAATGCGGGTGCTCGTTCTCAGGGTTGCTTAGGCTCCTCCTGTCTGTGTTGATGGATACCTCAACACATCCAGATCTGGCCAGCTTGGTCCGATAATTCCCCATCTTAAATTCCATCCATACCACCCATTGCGACTTCCAAGTTCTCTGAGACACGGATAAGTTGTAATCAGAGTTTCAGCTGCCATATCCACTTCCCTGTCATTTGGGTATGGTTTGAAGCTATACATTCTTTCAGCCATTTTTTCCAGAATGTCATGTTTTTGGGCTCTTGTCAATTTCAGTGTCTTTCCAGAATTTTCAAAAACAGTGTTTCCTTCTTTAAGTACATGGTCCACTTCATTAGAAAAAGTAGGCAGAGGGAAACAATCAGGCCAATTCTTCTGACGCTGTGTTAAAGGTACATGTGGGAGTATGTCTGTATCAGAACTTGCAGTTGAGGTGGCATCACTTTCAGATCTCACTACTTTCAATGTGCCCCTCTCTGGCAATTCCTGAATGTCCACAAGAAGTGGACATCAAAGTCAGGATCCTCATACTGCAGGGTAAAGTCACAGTCAAGTCTTGGCTTGAATTTCTCTTGCATTATATTCTTCAGCTCTTCTACTGATTGTGGTCGCTCAAACAGAGTGAGCTTCATGGCAACGTCTGTGGCACGGAGCACGAATTTCTGGGGAGTAGCCATCTCCTGATTTGTGGCTCTGTTTTAAGTAAAAAAGATGAAAAGTTAATAAAGTTTGTTTGACTATGCTTATGAATCATCTTGGAAAAGTCAATCCTGTGAACTATCAGTGATGCTGTATGCTGTATTTTAGGTCCAAATAACTAAAATATAACACTGAATTAACTTTGCTTTTTGAACTATCTTGTTCCTTTGCTTCCTTTGGTTCTCAAATCAAGTGGGCTTCATTATTGAGCACAGTAAAAACCTACTTTTCAGTGAAGTAATATGAACTGAGTTAAGACCAGTCTTCCTTCTGTGCTGTATGCAGAGAGAGGTGATTTGTCATTGAGCTCTGATACAGTGTGAACAGTCAAATTCCCTGGTGAAAGGTCATTGGATCGCAGGTGTTCAGTGTAGTATGATTTGTGTTTTCTTTGAAAACAAAGACAACATGGTTGTTTACAAGGAGAATCTTTTCAGTTTTGCAAAACTGAGGCAGTCCTCCCTGTTGTCCCACAGAAACAAACATTTCTAGACCATAATCAGTTCCATCGATGTTGACCTTTGATGTGCTGTAAATCAAGCTGCCGTCTGTTAATTCTTTAATGCATGCCTGTACAACACCAGGAACATCACAGAAGAGGCATTTGATGTCTGCTGATGAGGTTTAAAGAAAGACGGGGCACTGAGATGGTATAGAATGTGTAAAAAGGTAACAATATTGTATAAATATGATATATAATATCAATATGGTGTTTGATCCCAAGTTACCCCTGTACAGGTGGTACTGGTCCAGCTCTCCGTTTAAAGGGTCCAGTGCTCAAGCCCAGGGGTATTACCCCGTCGGGTCAGGTCATAGGACTGTTTAAGCTGGTGGCGAGGAGACACGCCTAACTGCCTTCATCTGAACGTCTACCCTGCTTACTCTAGCATAGCACCTGACCGAATAGCCCCAGGGCCAAATACTATACTAGCCACGCCTGTTAACGGCAGCTCTCCTCTAAATGATCGTGGCACTTGTTGTGGTTGCTAGGATATTTTTAGTGGCTTGGACAGCAAGCCTCAAGGGTCTGTTAATTTCGTGGGCTAGAGTAACCTGTTAGAACCTTCAAAGATGTTGAACACACTATACCTGATTATTACACCCTTCAAGGAGGCTACAAATTCAATGTCCACCATCTAATCTTTAACTGCGTTTAGAATATTTTTTGCAAAATTAAGCAAGGGCAAGCATACAGCATCATTTGATTCAAAATTGATTAGTTACGTCCACTAATGCTACTCAATCATAGATATAATACTGGAAAAATATTTAATTTCTGACCATGATGTGAGGACTGCAGCTTGGAGGATCGACGCTCAATTTGGAGAGAGAGAGAGAGGAGGAAGTGGAGTACAGGCCCTGTACGGTCCTCCCTCGACTGCCGTACTAGTCTGTAGGGGTAAAAGAAGGAAAATCCTCTTCAGTCAGGTTGTCTACAGACTCCAATCTGGTGATCACTTTTAGCTGCAGGCTGGATGCAATATTGCCAGGAGGGGTGAAAGAAATCCAAAAACTCTCCTCCAATCTGGTGATCACTTTTAGCTGCAGGCTGGATGCAATATTGCCAGGAGGGGTGAAAGATTGGAAAAAAAATCACCTCCACTCAGATATTCACTGCAGCTGCCGGCTGTATGCAATATTGCCAGGATGGAGAGAGAAATCCAAAAAACTCACCTCCAATCTGGTGATCACTTTTAGCTGCAGACTGGATGCAATATTGCCAGGAGGGGTGAAAGATTGGAAAAAAATCACCTCCACTCAGATATTCACTGCAGCTGCCGGCTGTATGCAGTATTGCCAGGAGGGAGAAAGAAATCCAAAAACTCTCCTCCAATCTGGTGATAACCTTCAGCTGCTGATCTTCGGCCTGCTGGCAGGATACACGGAAAGAGAATCCTGGGTCAAATTGGAAACCCACAGCCAGGTGGCAATGGCTAGCCCACTTAGCACGACACTCTCTCTTTGGCTGTAGATAGTAGGATTCGCTTTCTGTGATGCTGGGCTGCTCATCTACTCCATCTCTTGAATTAAAAGTTTAGGTTCAAAATGCAATGCCCCAATGTGGTCGGTCAATCAGCATGCCTTGAACCCGAGTGTCGGCCGAGGACTAAAATCCTGATCCTCCTGGGACGTTGTCTTTTATACTCCTCATTTCCTCTGATCCCTCCTGCTGCATCCTCTCTCACCTTTCTCCTTTTTTGGTCAAGATGCCACACTTCACTCTACCATCAAGTCACTCAATCATCATCCAATCAAATCTCACCTTTATCACCAGTCCTAACATTAAATCATTAATAATCAATAATCAGTTATAATCATATCATCATCTTTCCATTCATTATCACATTTATCTTAACACCTTATTTCTTAATACAGAATTAACTTCAATCATTGTACAGCTTAGCTATTACTCTCTGCGCATGCCCCACACCGATGGAGAGTCCCTAGGTATCCTATTGCGTAACTTCCAACTGCCACCGTCTCTGCGCATGCCTCACTCAGACTGAGCGTCACCGGTATCCTGTTGCACCACCTCTCAACCGCCACCGTCTTCTGCGCATGCCCCACTGTGGAGAGTCCCTGGGTTACTGTTACCTGTCACCCAACCTCAGTCACTGTTGCTGCTAGGCCCCTTCTCTCCTCTCAGGCATTGTGATCAAACGTTTCCCACTCTCCTCTTCCAGGGCCTATCCCGAGCCCCCTGCTGTCCCTCACTGATGGTTTCAGTGAATCAGGGTTTTCAACTTTCTCGACAATGGTTTATATTAGCACATATCACATATGATATGAAGTATATGTTCCAGTATTAGAGTGTTGGAGTTCAGAGTGCAAAAGGTGACAGGTAGATTTAGTCCAGTTTTGTGATAGTGGCTCTGATAGAGGCAGATGAGTTATAGAGTCTTATTGCAGTAGGGAGGAACGATTTTCTGTATCGTTCCTTAGAGCAGCGGGGTTGAATGAGTCTGTTGCTGAAGCTGCTCTTTAGTTTGTCCCATGTTTTGTGGAGGGGGTGAGAGAGATTGTCCATGATTGCTAGCAGTTTTGCCAGCATCCTATCCTTCACCACCTCCTCCAGGGTGACAAGCTTAGAGCCAACAACAGACTCTGCCTTTCTGATGAGTTTGTTCAGTCTGTTGGTGTCCCTTGCCCATGATGCCCACTCCCCAGGACACCGCACCAAAGAATATGGTGCTCGCCATAACAGACTGATAGAACACTTGCAGTATGTTGTTGCAGACATTAAAAGACCTGAGCCTCGTCAGGAAGTAAAGCTGGCTCAAGCCCTTCTTATAAACGGCTCTGTGTTGGTGGACCAGTCCAGTTTATTGTCCAGTGTAACACCCAGGTACTTATATGTTGGCACTTTCAATTAAAATCAAATCAAATCAAATTTTATTTGTATAGCCCAAATTCACAAAACACATTTTGCCTCGGAGGACTTTACAATCTGTACAGGGAGTGACACCCTCTGTCCTTAGACCCTCGGTTCAAGTGAGGAAAAACTTGCCCACAAAAACCCTTTTAACAGGGAAAAAAGGTGGAAGAAACCTCAGGAAGAGCCACAGAGGAGGGATCCCTCTCCCAGGACGGACAGACGTGCAATAGATGTCGCATGTACAGAACAAATCAACAGAAACATATTGTACAGTTACAATGAATGATAAAATGACAATGAATTACAATGAATGATAAAATGATTACAGTATACTAAGTACACAGAGATATGCTAACAATAATGACAGTAATAATGTATGTAGTGGACGTTGTGCAGGACCACAGCAGCAGCCACGATTTATGAGAACATGCTGGACAAGAGAGCACAGAAACTCCAGGGAAGAAGTTTAGTTAGTAACATGCATTAACATGTACTAATGAGACATGTATACATATTTGTTTACATGTGTACAGATGGTGATGGTGATGGTGGGAGAGAGAGAGAGAGAGAGAGAGAAGGTTTGAGTGGAGTTTTCAGTACATATAACTGAAAACTCTACTCAAACCTTTATCTTTATCCACATCCGTCCCAGTTGGAATTTTTTTCTTTTTATCATGTTTTTTTTTTCTTGCTTTTTTTGTCATTAAGATTCTTTGTGTTGTTGAATGACACTAAAACAAGTGAATTAAACTGACATTACCCAGTATTGGTAACCCTTATTATCCAGGATAAAGTATCATATGTATTAAGTTTTATTCGAAGGAGGGATGAATTTGTCAAGATTTCCATTAGAGAGGACGACATCTCCTACCATCCATCCTCAACTCAACTCAACTCAACTTTATTTATAGAGCCCTTTAAAAACAGCCACAGCTGAGACAAAGTGCTGTACATAAATAAATAAAAATAAAAATATGTAATGTAAGACATAAAACATCAAAACAATAAAAACAATAAGAAAATAACAATGTTAAAACAATAAAAACACTAAAACAAAAACAGAGTCTCATGCTGGGTTAAAAGCCAAGGAATAAAAATGGGTTTTAAGACGAGTTTTAAAAATGGACAGTGAGGGGGCTTGTCTGATGTGCAGTGGGAGGTCATTCCAAAGTTTGGGACCGGCAGCAGAAAAGGCTCTGTCCCCTCTGAGCTTCCGCTTAGACCTCGGTACCTTCAGGAGCAGCTGATCAGCTGACCTGAGGCACCGAGCAGGAGTGTAGGGGTGGAGCAGCTCAGAGAGGTAAGGTGGGGCGAGACCATTTAAAGACTTAAAAACAAATAAAAGAATTTTAAAATGAACTCTAAAGTGCACAGGTAGCCAATGAAGGAAGGCCAGAATGGGAGTAATGTGCTCCCTCTTACGTGTTCCAGTTAAGAGGCGAGCAGCAGCGTTTTGTACTAGCTGGAGACGTGTGAGGGAGGACTGGCTGACTCCAAAATAAAGTGCATTGCAGTAATCCAGCCGCGATGTAACGAAGGCGTGGATTACTGTTTCAAAGTGCTTATGTGCAAGAAAGGGCTTCACCTTTGCCAGCTGCCTAAGATAAAAAAAAGCTGGACTTGACTACTGCACCAATTTGTCGATCTAATTTAAAATCACTGTCCATCTTAAAACCCAAGTTTGTGACTGTTGGCTTCATGTAGTGCGCCAAGGGGCCCAAGTCAACAGGGGGAGCTTCACAAGAGCCACTGGGACCAAACACCATCACTTCTGTTTTGTTTTCATTAAATTTTAAAAAGTTCAGGGACATCCAGGCTTTAATGTCTTCAAGACATAACAGAAGTGGTCTAATGGAGAAAGCATCTTTCTTCTTCAGCGGCACATAAATCTGGCTGTCGTCAGCGTAACAGTGGAAAGAGATGCCATGCTTTCTCAGGATGGAACCCAGGGGCAGCAGATACAGCGAGAAGAGCAAGGGCCCTAAAATTGAACCCTGAGGAACCCCATATGACAGCGGAGCAGAGCGGGACTCAGAACCACCAAGGCTTACGCACATGGTTCTGTCTGCCAGATAGGATCTGAACCAATCCAAGGCGGTACCACAAATGCCCACTAGGTGCTGCAACCGAGCCACTAAAATGTCGTGGTCCACAGTATCAAAAGCTGCTGTTAAATCCAGCAGGACAAGAATCACGCACTCTCCAGAGTCATTTGCCAGGAGGATATCATTAAAAACTCTTAATAAAGCTGACTCTGTACTGTGCAGTGTTTTAAAACCGGACTGGAAAACCTCCAGGACATCATGCTCATCCAGAAAAGACTTTAATTGAACATGAACAACTTTTTCCAGGATTTTGGAGATAAAAGGCAGCTTGGAGATGGGTCTAAAATTGGCTAGCACATCACGATCAAGACCAGGTTTCTTGAGCAGGGGTTGCACCACAGCATGTTTAAAACTTTGGGGGACAACACCAGAGAACAGACTGCTGTTAATAATGGCCAGAACTGACTGCCCTATACTGGGGAAAATCTCTTTAAAAAAGTGAGGTGGGACAGTGTCACGGGGAGAACCTGATGGCTTAATCTGGCCAACCACATCTTCTAAAACCTTAAGAGACACAGACTCAAACAAAGCAAACATAGCCGAGCAAGGAGCAGGGTCAGAGGGGTCAGGCACAGGAGTAGAGATGAGAGCCCTTGCAGTAGCAACCTTATCAGTGAAGAAGTCCAGGAAGCTATTGCACATTTCAGGGGAAGCCTCTGTGCACACAGGCTGGGGGGGGTTAAGAACAGTTTCAATGGTTTTAAATAACACACGTGGGTTGTGACAATTAGCCTCGATAATGTTAGACAGGTATTCTCTTCTGGCCTCTTTAACAGTGCTCTGGTAGCAGCGCCAACAGTCCTTTAGGATTTGGTAGGAGACCTGCAGCTTGTCCTTCTTCCACCTGCGTTCAGCTTTGCGACACTCCTGTCTAGCTGCACGAGTTCTCGCATTGAACCAGGGCTCAGGTTTAACTTTGGGCCGCACAGTTTTTAATGGAGCCACAGAGTCCAGTATGGTTCGGCAGGAGGAGTGAAACCAAGCGCTGAGCTCCTCCGTGTTTGCAGATGTTGAGCCAGAGGAGTCACACAGCTGGCTGAAAGCAGAGGAGAACTGACCGGCAGAGACAGGGTTAAAAATCCGACGGCTCCGAGCAGGAGCGCCAGATTTAACTGCAGCACAGGAAAAAGCAGCTTCAAACAGTACAGGCATGTGATCAGAAAACACATTGTCACAGAGTTCCAGGTTGGACACAGACAAACCATGAGAGAGGACAAGGTCTAATGTGTGTCCATGTTCGTGTGTGGGACCAGACACACACTGCACCAAATTAAAAGAGTCAATAAGGCTTAAAAAGTCCTTCACCAACGGCTTGTCAGGACAGCACACGTGAATGTTAAAATCCCCAACAAGAAGCACACGATCATACTTCGGCATAATTTCAGTCAGAAGATCAGAGAAGTCATTTAAAAAGTCCTTATTGTATTTGGGAGGACGGTAGATGACGGCACACAGCACCGGGTCGGAGCGACCCACCTCGAATAAGATCGCTTCAAAGCTGGAAGAGGAGGATGAGACGGCGCACTGCTTACATTTAAAATCATTTTTATAAACAGTCGCCGTTCCTCCTCCACGGCCCGAGGTCCGCGGGCAGTTAAAATAAGAACAGCCAGCCGGTAAAAGTTCGATCAGAGGGCTGCACTCACCGGCACCGATCCAAGTCTCCGTCACGCAGAGAAAATCCAGGCCACGGGAGATAAAGAAATCAACAGCTGACCAGCTCAAATATTGCAACATGACAGCAGAAGATTCAAAGTATTTACAATTTTATTTACATATAATACACTCTCTCTCTTTTTATAACATTATTTACAGAATCAATTCCCACTATGAGCAAACACTTGGCAACAGTGGAGAGGAAAAACTGCCTTTAAGAGGCAGAAACCTCGAGCAGAACCGGACTCATTGGTGGGCGGCCATCTGCCATGACCGTTTCAGTTAAGAGAGAGGGGGAGAGGGGTAAGAGTGGGGGATAGAGGGAGGGTAGTGAAGAGAGGGAAAGCGGGAAAGGAAGGAGTGGGGAGGGAGAGAGGGGATACAAGGATGAACACATTAAGTTCATGATGTATATATCATCCCTCAGACAGACCAAATAAAAAACATTTTATATGTATAAAATGTATCTATAAAAAGGTAATTAAAATGTGTGTGTGTGTGTGTGTGTGTGTGTGTGTGTATGTATGTATGTTGTAACGTGAAAAGGTGTAGGCGGAGAGGCTAGCAGGATTAGCCGTTAGCTCAGTGAGTCGACAGACAGAGAAGTTGGGATTTACACAAGGTATTTTAATTAATAGTATTCTAGTATTCAACATCGACCATATAATGCCAGGTCTCCACGGCGCTACATTCACTAATCATACATGAGCAGTAAGATGTAGACAGCTCAACCGTCACCTTCTTGTTACTGAGAGTCTTAGTGCGTGTCCTTCGTTGTGGAAGTCCGGAGGTCAAGAAGCATGGCGGACAAGAAGGCCGCTGCGTATACACTGTACCACGAAAAGGAGGTAACACCACCTTGTGGCATTATTCGGTATTGCAGTAACACATCTAGACTCTGACTGTTACATATTCCCCCCTGGGCCCGGTATTTCAAAACTTGTAATCTGGATCAGGATAATCCGGATAACGAAATCCTCCTTTTCTCAGTCACGGATCAAGGTGATCCTGCTGACTTTATCTGGTATTTCAAAACACTGGCAGGGTGGATCACCGTGATCCCGATATGGGCGGATACGGGTTTCCAAATCTCGTGTCTCCACCTCCGGATCGAAACATGGCGGACTACCTCACGAAAGGAGCAGCTGGGAGCGACTTTCACGTCTAAAGTGTAAGTTTACCGTCGTCTAATGTGTAGCGGTTTTAAGACCATACGAACGCCAACCAACATATCATGCAAGCCAACTTCTTGAATCGTCACCTAATTAAAACCAGGCCGTAGCGATCTCTAATTGAGCCGCGGCCGTGCTAACTCAGCTAACTCGGCTCCATTGACTTGTGTGTTAAACAGCTAGCGGGCTAGCGAGGTAGCTGCTTTGTTGATGAATTTTGCGGTCTATGGTTCAACTTAAAAGGAACTAATCGGACGTACACCATGCCTTAACTCTTTAAACTAACACCAACCTGTTCAGAGTTTATTAGCGTTATGTCGTTGGCAACACAGCAGACTTAAAAAAATAGGCTACATGTGTACAGAGCAGACTGCTGCAGTACTTTAACGTTACACGGTACAAGCATTAACTACACGGTTCATTCAGAAGTGTCAGAGTTCTACAGTAATGCTGGTGATGATATCATGCTTTTATGTACATAAACAAAGATATACTCATGCACCTTCTCTTTCTTCTACTTTCAGAGTCCACTCACAGCCATGGACCACTCAGCTATTAAGCACAACCGGTCCGTATGAGTGCTGGAAATCCTTGGAAATGCTTTAATTGTATTGATACATTCAAGGTTTTCAAGTTATTGGATTTTGAATAAAGTGCTTGAAACTGCTTGAAATTGTAATTGCATTACTTTCATGGTATATAGCTTGGTCAGTGACACAATTAGAAACATTTTTTCATCCTAATTTGTCTCCCTTATATAGAAGGCTCTCACTAAACATAATTATGGTCATTTATAGCAACATAGCATCTGATTTGATGAAGTAAAATAATCAGTTTGTACACAAACACTTACTGAAATACATTGCTGCATGTCTTAAAATCACATTCAAGCTATTTCCAAACATTTTAAAAGTGCATTTTTAAGCTTCTGACTGAAGTCACATTTGTCTGACAATATACCTTGAAAATGCTTAGAAAGTGCTTCAATGTGCAACATGACTGTGACACTGAAAATATGCAAGTGCATACATCTCATAGTTTAACCATTTAATTGGAAAAACAGCTCACTTCTGCCCTCTGAGCTGGGTTAGGTCCTGTTTTAGTTAGTGGCCACATTATTTGAAATGTCTTTGTTTTGTTGGAATTAAAGTTTGTTTGGACCCTGCATTCCTGTTGTCTTTCTGATGTTTTGGTACATGCAAAAGTTACAGTGTTTGGTGAAACTAGAATTTGAGAAATAGGTCTGTAATTGTTACTCTTATTTACAGAAGTTTCAGAAAGTGTGGTCAAATATTTTACTATGCTTTAAATTTCTTACAATTAGGCTACTTTAATTATTTGTTAAAGGGAAACACGAACACTTTAGATTAAGTGTAATGAACATCTTGAGTGACAATATCTAGGAAAAGTGGAGCTGAGACAATCTAATTGAATCAATCTAAGTGAAATCCACCTCTGAGGTGGGATCCAAATGATCCTGAAATTTTGGTATCAAGCTGATCCAGATATCTGCCTTAACCTTTGAAATACCCAGATCCAGCCTTTTAGCTGGATTCAAAGGAGGATTGGATTACCGGAGCGGAATCCTGATCTTCAGGATCAGGATTATCTGGATCTGTGTTGAAATACCCAGTTTTCAGATCAGATCTAGATTTAATCCAATCCGACCAGGATAATCCTGTCAGATCCCTTTTGAAATACCGGGCCCTGGTGATAATAAGGCTGCCCTCAGCCGTACACAGCTGAAAAAGTAACCAACCTGCACTTAACACATTGTTATACATAAACACTCTGAAAAGTTAGCAGTCACACCCAGGGAAAGGAATTACGTGCAGCACACTGATATACATACCAGCGGTGCATAATGAAAACAAATAAAACGCATCCTAGCATATCAGGTCGGTAAATACAGTGTAAAATCCCTTTTGTTTCAAACTGGTTCATACAGAAACCAGAACTACATTACTGAAAGGAGGTAATGTTCTCAACTAAATCCTGTAAGCAAACTACCTAGCGGTGAAACCAGAACCACTTCGCAGGATAAACAATATAAACACAAAGCATGAAAAGCATTTCAACTCAGTCTTCTGTCACATACCTGACATAACATAATAATACATAACCAACTGCCTATTTCAGGTTAAGTCTGTCAGTATGGTAAGAGTTTGTCCATCTGCTGTTTGGCCAACCAGATGTAACTCTGGGGCGGTTCCTTGGTCGGAGGTTATATCGGTCAGCACGCTCTTGGTTCGTGTCAGACACAGTAGAGGGGTTTTCAGAGTCACAGTCCCAGACCTGCAGCGGGTCAGTGTCAACAGGCGTGTCATGAGTGCCATGTCAGCCGCAGCAATGTCAGTGTGGCTTTCGGCCTGGGTGGTGGGCACATCATTGTTTAAGGCTTCAGAGACACTTTGCTCTGCAGATACGGCAATAGTGCGCCTGTTGGAAGAAGGTGAGTCCCAAGTGTGAAAAGGTTGCAGATTCACAACATGAAAGACTCCAGCATCCGTACCCGTGTCCAGTTCTGTCAGTCTGTAGTTGACATCTCCCAGCTTCTGACTGACACGGAGTGGGCCTGTGAACAAGGGAGCTAGTTTGGCAGTGAATCTGGACTGTGCGTCAGATCTAGGGTGGGACTTCACTCTTACAAGGTCACCAACAGCATAGGAAGTCTGACGACATCTTAAATCATAGTACTTTTTTTGTCTATTGTGACTGTGGTCAAGTGTTGCTCTGGCGTGGTCGTGAGCTTCTTTCAGGGACGCTCTTAGAGTCTCTGGGTACGGCACGCCAGGTTCATCCACGCCGTCACTGGAAGGTTGTGTTATGAGGTCAAGTGGGGTTTCCAGCTCTCGACCGTACAGCATCATAGAGGGGCTGAGTCCAGTGCTGTCATGTGGGGCTGTACGCAGTGCAAAGCAGATCTGGGAGAGAAACTTATCCCACGAAGTGTGCTTGTCCCCAACATAAGCACGTATGGCGGTTTTGAGTGTTCGGTTTACACGTTCTGTCGCGTTTGTTTGAGGGTGGTAAGCAGTGGTGAGCCTGTGCACTGATCCGAGGGTGGAGATGACATGTTCAAACAACTCACTCACAAAAGGCGAGCCTCTGTCGGAGATGAGGTAGGTTGGGGCACCGTGTCTGGCGAATATTTCACTGACAAACTTTGCAGCCGCCACATGCGCAGTCGCCTCCCTGACCGCACACACCTCAATCCACTTAGAGAAATAGTCAACAAAGACCAGCAAGTAGGCATTTCCAGATGCAGTGCGGGGAAGGGGCCCGACGAAATCCACTCCTGCGTACTCCCAGGGTCTTTGAGGCAAAATAGGGACCATGAGACCAGCCGGTTTCCTTTGGCTCGGCTTGGTGAGCTGGCAGACGGAACAGGAAGTGACATAGCGCTTAACATCTGCTGGCATTTTGGGCCAAAAAAACCTGTACTGTAGTCTAGCCAGTGTCTTTGAAATACCAAGATGACCTGCAGTGGGGTGGTCATGATAGTAGTTGAGCAAGGTGCCTCGGATTGATGTAGGGGCGTAGAGTTTGAGTTCTTTCAGTGGATGTAATCCACATCTGGTTTTCGGGTCTTTGTAGTAGAGCAGACTGTCATAAACAACATACTGCTGGGGGTTGCTTTCGTCTGCGTCAACATGTGGTTTTGTCTCAAGGTCTCTGAGAAGCTGACCTGTGACTGGGTCATCCAGCTGGAGTTGTTTCACATGTGTGCGATCTTCTAGTAACACAGGGGGTAGGGCGCGGAGATCCAAACTGCCGATGACAGCATACTCTGGTAGGAGATCTGTGGGGGTGTCACAGGACATGGGCAGTGGGTTGCGAGACAGGGCGTCTGGCACGTTGTTGTGTGCACCAGGCTTGTGCACTATGGTGAAGTCAAAGTCTTGTAGTCGCAGTGACCAACGGGCTAGTCGGCCAGTGGGGTTAGGGCGGGACATAAGCCACCTGAGGCTGCTGTGGTCTGTGAAGATAGTTACATGAAGTCCTTCAACATATGGCCTGAAATGTTCGAGAGCCCAAATCACAGCTAAACACTCTTTCTCAGGGGTAGAGTATGGTTTTTCTGCTTTGTGCAGGGAGCGACTCGCAGAAGCCACAACAACGTCTTGACCTTCTTTGTCTTTTTGCATCAAGGCTGCACCCAGGCCGAGGTCACAAGCATCAGCATGAATGAAAAAGGGGCTTGTGAAATCAGGGAACCTCAAGACGGGTGCTGACGTGACGCTCTTTTTCAAAATGTCCACAGCTTTCTGACATTCGTCGTCCCAGTGGAAAACTGCATCTTTCCTGGTGAGCGCATGGAGGGGCTCAGCATGGCGTGCATAGTCCCGGATGAAACGGCGATAGTATCCTGTCAGTCCGAGGAACTGTCTGACTTGTTTCATGGTGGTTGGGGTTTTGAACTCCACCACAGCTTTGATTTTGTCCATATCTGGTTTTATGCCAGAGGGTGTGACGCGGTAGCCGAGGAAGGTGAGCTCGCTTAGGCAGAACTGACATTTCTTGAGTTTCAGAGACAGACCAGCTGCTTTGAGTCTTTTGAGCACTTCCTCCAGATCACTTAGATGCTGCTCAAAGGTGGGGGAAACAACAACAATGTCGTCCAGATACACTGCACATGTCTTGTAGATGAGACCAGCTAGGACAGTGTTCATTAGTCTCTGAAATGTGGCCGGTGCGTTGCAGAGACCAAAGGGGAGCACACGGAACTGGAAGAGACCACAGTGTGATATGAAGGCTGTTTTTGGTCGGGACTCCTCTGCAACTGCTACCTGCCAGTATCCTCGAGCCAAGTCCAGTGTTGTGATGAACCGCCCTCTCTCCAGAAAGTCCAGTGACTCGTCAATACGTGGCAAGGGGTATGAGTCTTTTTGTGTGACCTGGTTCACTCCTCTAAAGTCCACACAGAACCTAGGGTCAGCACAGGGCCTGTTTACAATCACAACTGGTGCGGCCCATGGACTAGTGGATGGCTCAATGATGTCATCCTGCAACATCTGTTGTACTTGTTCCTCGATGAGGCGTTTTTTTGCTGGAGAAGTACGATATGGAGGGAGATTTATAGGCTTTGCGTCTCCTGTATCGATTGTGTGTTCAGTCAGGGAAGTGTGTCCAAGGTGACCATCAAACATGTCGTCAAATTGAGAGAGAAGACTGAACATGTCCGCTTTCTGTCCTTCCTCCAGGTTTGCCTCTGTGACTTTTGTCATGAGAGAGGATTGTAGGGTGTCTAGGGACATGATGATTCCTCTTTCGGTGAATGGCTCAACTGCACAGTCCTCATCCTCAGCCACCACAGGACAAGGAATGTCATCCATGAATACAGTTCTGGAGGGGATATGGATGGTTATTGAGGCTCTGATCATGAAATCCATTCCCAGAATGAAAGGGGTTGACAGGTTGTGGATTATGGCAAAACGCTGGTAGAAGCGCTTGTTCATGAAGCCAATAGATAGCCAGGTGACACCATCAGGGATGCAGGAAGCATTGTTTGCAAGGCTCACCGGTGGACCTGTCCAATGATGTGTTTTAGCTGGATAGGAGTTGTTCACTCGGACGAGGTCTGCTCGTACAGCTGAAAGCGTGGCACCTGTGTCTAGAGTGGCCTCCACAGACACAGAGTTAAAGTTCACTTTAGTTCTCAGCGGTGTGTTCCAGGGAGCCTGAGAATCAGTGTCCTCAACATGGCCTAGAACATGCTGCTCTTGTGGGGGTGTGGCCGGTGGGTGAGGCTCAACTAGCGTCTGGAGGGAGGATTGCCTCGTTGAAATGTCCTCCCTCCCCTGAAGTTTCCCAACTGCCTGGCGTGTTGCGGTGTGTCTGCCGTTTCAGCTCTAGGCTCCCCTGTACCTGGAGTCCCAATCGCCGGAGGGGTGGGGGCAGGCCTCGCTGGTGATAGGGTGTGGGGTGATGTCACATGGGGTGCAGCGTTGCAACTCGGGCAAGTGCGAGATGTAAACCCAGGTCGAGAGCATTTGAAACAGTGGGGCTCGTTGTTCTGGTTTCCTCTGAAGTGCGCAGGAGGAGGTTGGTGGCTGCTTGGTCCAAGGACTGCATGGAGCTCGTGAGCTCGCAGCAACAAGTCTATCACTGAGGGGCTAGGCGTGCCATACAGTGCAACCCTGTACTTTTCCAGCGAATGCTTGCATATCAGTTCAATTTGCTCTTGTGCTGGTGGTGGGCTCTTTAATTTGCTAAATTCACTCAGCATGTGGGCCACAAATGTTGGGAGGGGCTCATTCGGTGCTTGGGCACGATCGAGAATGCCTCTGAGGACTCGTTCTTGGTTGTCAGATGGCAGAAAAACTGTTCTGAAGAGCTGGCAGAACTGTGCCCATGTGGTGACATGTGAACTGAGTGCTTTAAACCACTTGCTGGGCTCTTTTGCAAGGAAATGCGGCAGTTCATTCAGTATCTGTACATCAGTCAGGTTCAGTGAGGATCTGTAGGTGTTGACAGCTTGCAACCAGTCCTCAGGGTGCACTTTAGTATCACCTGCAAACACAGGGGGCTCAAGCTTAGCATGATGTAATGCCGCAGCGATCATCCTGGATGTGTTGGTGAGTTCGAGTGAATGTGGCTGCAGGAAAGAGCCTGAGTGTCCAGCCTGAGCTCCAGAGTAGGATTTTGTATCCAGGGGCATGGGCTGTGCTTTTGTTGCAGCAGGTGCGTATGGAGATGAAGTGGCCATGGGGGTTAGGGTTGATTCTTGGACTGTAGGAGGACCAGTGTCTTTTTTATTTGACTCATCCCAGTGTTTGATCATGTTGCGTTGCAGGTCAAGGGAGTCTTGTAGACATACCCGAAGTCTGTCAACCTCTGTGTGTAAGTCTTGAATTCGCTGTTCAAGGTCTGAAGTAGAACTTTGAGGAATAGTGTATTTAGCGAGATCTACAAAGTCAAACTCTGAGTCAGGGTCAAACTCGTCAGTTTGTATGTCTGGGTGGGATGCCATTATGCACTGATGCTTTAAATCATACACCTTTAAACTAGTACCACACTTGTTTGTTTCAGGGAGCAGAATTAAGAACTAACTGATCACAATACAGTTAATGTCAAACAATACTGGCTCTTACAAACTACACTTAGCACTGTGTGTATATGATTTTCACATGTAGCAAACCCAGAACCTTTTCACCCAAAAACTTAATGCTATTTGAGGAAAAATTACTAGAATAGTCCTACTAGTGTAAGGCACAATAATCACTGAAAATGTTTAAATTGACTGAATGACACAAAAAAAATCACAGTGAAAATAATGTAACCTTCAACAGATAAGATTCTTTTTTTTTTTTTTCAGGAATCACACTGTCCTCTACTCACTCAGTCCAGTCAATTTGCATTAATAATGAAATAGTCCACAATCCATGGAAAAAGCTTAAGTTTTGAGTCGATCTCACAAGGAAACTTTCTTGAATGGTCCTTTAATCCTGACTGAATGTGGAGTGTTTCTGGGTTCCTGTTTTTTTTTTTTTTTTTTTTTTTTTTTTCCACAGTCTCTTCTTATTACTCCGGTAATTTCAATGAGCAGAAGAATGAAGAAAAGCACCCGTATCCGACCCTGAGTGTGTTGCGCTCCAGTCCACCAAACGTGCACAGTCAAGGTTTGCTCCAGGAGATGTTAGCTTCATACTTGGCCGGTAACGTCCGGTGAACCAGCAAAGCATCCACTTACACAGACTCCCACAGTGAAAAGATGCCGAAAGCAGTTCGGTCCGGTCCGTAGTCTGGGTCAGAGGGTTGAAGCGAGGTCCAGAGAATGATGTTCGGGCGCCACTTGTAACGTGAAAAGGTGTAGGCGGAGAGGCTAGCAGGATTAGCCGTTAGCTCAGTGAGTCGACAGACAGAGAAGTTGGGATTTACACAAGGTATTTTAATTAATAGTATTCTAGTATTCAACATCGACCATATAATGCCAGGTCTCCACGGCGCTACATTCACTAATCATACATGAGCAGTAAGATGTAGACAGCTCAACCGTCACCTTCTTGTTACTGAGAGTCTTAGTGCGTGTCCTTCGTTGTGGAAGTCCAGAGGTCAAGAAGCATGGCGGACAAGAAGGCCGCTGCGTATACACTGTACCACGAAAAGGAGGTAACACCACCTTGTGGCATTATTCGGTATTGCAGTAACACATCTAGACTCTGACTGTTACAATGTACACAGCAAATTCAAGAGTTAGATTTTTGGTGTTAGTGAAATTTGAGCAAGAATAGAGTTAATTATACTCTCATAGAGTCAAATCCATTATACTTTAAAAGTAGTTGGTGTCAAAATCGAGTGTAATAACAAAGTGTCACTGAATCAAACCTGTAAGTGTGATTGTATAAATATTAACTCTGAAGTTTTTACTCTTAACTCTGATACTCGCTTTTACACTTTAGGGGTTTGTGTCAGCAGAAGAAGATTTCCCAGCATGCCATGAGACACTGTGTTACGGACAAAGTTGAAGTAAATTGTTTCAAATTACTACAGATGCTGTTTGTTTGCAGTTATGTGTGTAAGTGTTCTAATTCTGCAATGTTCTAGTAGCTTAAAGTTGCTGTTATGAAACAACGCATTTTGCACCATGAATGAAGTTACATGCACGGTTAATAAGCCCCCTCAGAAGCGCAGTGTCACATGTATTACATGGCAGGTCCTAAGGCACAGGTGATTTAAACAGAACTCATCTCATTGCATGAGTAATTGTTGCAGCCTCCAGCCTTCTATGAGACACTGTCCTGTGCTATTACTCTTTGTAAAGCAACATCAAAGTCTTTACATCGCAAATGTCAAAATAAATGTTCAAATAATACCAAACATGAACACCTGTATTATAATAGTCCTTATTACTATTATTTGTGTTTAATGCTATAGGTCTAACACTTGTGTAACTGTATGATCCTCTGAGAGAGTTAATGTCCAACACTACATAGAAGTGTTAACTAACACTGGTTGTTGTTAATAAGTGTTAACACTCGTGGCATGTACCAACACGTTCTCATTCCCAATGCATCAAAAACTGCAGTTTGGTCAGTGGCCCTACGCTTCAAGAAGTGACGCTGTAGGTACCCTTCTAGCATCACTTTTGGACGTGCAGCGATGTTTGATTGATATGAGACCGTGGCACTGTCAAGTTAGCAACAACACATTTACCCACGTCTGGGTGGACTGAATTAGGAAAATAAATATGCAACGTCCGGTTACACTTTCAAAATAAAGCCAGAAATGAAACGTTTCATATTTTATGAACAATCTTAATACTACCACTAAAGACACTAGTGGTTTCTTCCTATTTTATAAATACAAATCATGTTGCAACATTATTAGGACAAAATAAAGTTAAACGTTAAGTTAGTTAGTTACACAATCTCTCTATATAAATGCATATTTTATTTATCAAATCACGTGACTTTACATGCACAATTATGCTTATACATCACGTTTATTTTTTTTAATTTCTCTGCCGTTGTTGTCGTACGTAAAAGTATGACGTGTCGACGTCATCTTCTGCGGCGCACACGTTGCTGCATTTACATGGATATCGGGAGCTTGGATGAACAGTTGAGGTAAGTAGACAAGTTTTGTTGAAAGGTTTTGTTGAAAAGTCAGCGACAAAGCAAATGCAACGATAGATTTGCTTATGATTTGCCCATGAAACATCAACTAGTAGCTATCTGTAGTTAAATACAATGACCTAAAACAGCTAAAGTTAGTTCGCATCGCTAAACTAGCCCTTTAACTAGCCATGTGCTCGTGCTAGCAAGCTAACCCTGTATTTTTCCATCCCTTCACGTAGAGATTGAGTTTTTCCGTTTGTGAGGATGAGTGCGCAAGAAGAACGGGATATTTTGGAAAGTTTGGATGAACTGGTTCAGCAGCAGGAGTTTGATGACCTGCTTTAGGGGGTTCAGGCCGGGGCAGCAGCACCTCAACGACCGCTGAATGTGAGGTGGACGGAGAGAGAGACGCGGATGGAAACACGCTTTCCAAGAGGCCAAGTGCAACGTGGAAGCAATCCAGTCATGGTTAGTGTTTTATATTCTAGATATTTTAAATGGTTTCAGTCCTGAATGTCAGTGTAGGCTGTTGCCAGAGATAACATGCTGTGAATAAAGTACAATTTAGTTCTGTTTAAAAGTCCTCATGATCTCTACAGGATTGGTCTCTAACTGATCACAGCAGTATCACTTGCCCATAACCAACATTTTGAATTCATTATCAAAATTTTAAGCTAAATGACACCAGGTCAGATCAATGTGCCATCGCTGATAGATCTCAAATCCTGAAAAAAGAAACGCATGATTTGGCTCACATGAATAACTTTAACAAAAGAACCCCACCCAAAAAATGAAATAGAAAAATTGTACAGTTAGGTTCTCTATTTATCAACTAATAGTGTAATATAGATAGTATAAATTTAGATTGTGTACAGGTACTCGCACCCTAATCCAGAGGTGACCTTTGCTCCAGAGACTGCTTCACAGACAGTCTCGGCTGGTATGTATTTCATTACATATGTTCTGTGCATAATGTCCTTTATTATATATATATATATATATATGTGTATATATATATATATATATATATATATATATATATATATATATATATATGCAAAATAACTCTTGAACAAAACAAATTCTCCAAAACAAGCTTTGCCCACTTATAACTACACCTTGTATTTCTCAATTGCAATAGAATGTCTTCTGCAAGATCTGCAACGCTCCCTGAGCTGCTCTGAAGAGCTTACTGAAGCAGCAGCATACCAAAGGGCTCCTCTGGCTTCTCAAGATTGGAGCATTCGCAGTGCTCTCTTTTCTGAGAGATGGAGGGAAAAGAGACCATCTCTTCTTAATAGCATGCTGGCCAAGGAGAACGTGGCAACAAATATCTGCAGCCAATGTGGGAGCAACTGCGTGGCTATTAGATGCAAAGCTTACCTCCCATGTCCCTTTCTCTGTGCTGACTGTGACATCAGCAGACACAGCAAGGCCTCAGTCCTTCATAACAGAGATGCCATGTGTGCTGGCTTCTTCCAACCATTGCCTCCAACCACTTGTGTTGTTGATAAGGCACTTACAAACTGTGGTAAGTTGCACACTGCTTTTTCTGAGTGAGTTTGTGTCTGCGTCAGTAATTATGAATTAGTCTAATCTATGTGTAATGTCTTTCAGTCCGATTTTTTACCAATTGAGATGCCTGTCAGCATCTGTGGCTGTCCCCCAGAAGCACTGAGGGTGATCCAAGGGAAGGCAGTTGCTTTGGTCACAATAAATGGTAATTATGCAAAAGATTTCCTTTATCCAGTTTCAATAAAACTCTGTATCTTTATACAACAACTCCCACAAAAACTTAATGTCTCTCTAAAATGAGCACATTATGGTTTACAAATGACTTATTCATGATAGTGCCCATTAAGTCAGCAGGCTTTACTGAACCACTTGGATATACAGTATATGTCACATGCTGCATAACATTCTAACCTTGGCAACTTTAACATTACAGTGGATGTAAATGTTACTTTGTAGGACAGTATGATCTCAACATGCCTGAGCTGACCTGTGAGGGATGCCAGGCACGTTGGATTGCAGGACTTGATGACCTGATAAATGGTGGATACTGGCCTGCCACCCTTCATTTTTCAACAATTTATGAGACAGACCTGTTTCATACATTTGAGGACATGAAGATGGCCAGGGATGTCCTTTCAGGCCTATCTAAGAGTGCTTGAGAAGCGGACTGTTCGCTTTGGCAGTATTTCTTTCTTCATTCTACAAGATCATAAATATGCTGGTGTTTTGAAATGGAAAGGTCTTTGTTTAAAATGTGTTTTGTGCTTTTTCCTTTTAACATAGACTGGTAAGATCTCATCAGACAGCTTCCAAAAAAGCTTTTTTGAATGGGCTGCTGTACAGTACGAGGTTGACTCCACCTGCAAGGAGGAGAAATTCATCTGTCCTGCCTGTACCCCAGCAATGCTTGCTGTCTCGGTGGATGGAAACCGCAAGCATTACCGCTTCAAAAGCACAGCAAGGTATACAATAATGTACACACCCACACTGTTTAAATGGCAAAATAGTCAGTTATGTTTTGTACCAGTAACCGTTCACGGTATGACATGTTATGTTATCCATGGTCAGTCTGTTACCTACAGCAGACAATGGTCAGCCCATCCCCTGCCTGTAGTTTGGAGAAGCAGAAAAATGTTTTAGCCACATATAAAAGGCCCACCTGAAAAAAACAACATCCAGTATTTAAGTGTATGCTATAGCAAGCATATTCTAACCACTTCATCTTGCTATCAGATCTGCAACATTATGCGTGGCACAGTTAGGGTAAGATGAAGGAATATGCAAGTTCTACGGTTGAGGTTATGTAGTGCCGAGGAAAAGGGCTGTCTGAACACTGTGTACTGTAGGTCAAACACTGACTATAGATAAGTACCTCACCACCTATCCCTTTGAAACATTGAAGTCTTTTTATTTCTTGTTGGGTTTTTTTTAGATCTCAGGAGTGAGCCATTTTTGAAGGTGTCTTCATTGCGAAGGATGAAGATGTAACCAAATTTGTGGATCACATCCACAGCACCCTCTATGGAACACAAAACAACAAGGACCGTGACGTCGCCCGGCATGGCGCGGCCGGGGCCCCACCCTGGAGCCAGGCCCGGGGTTGGGGCTCGTATGCGAGCGCCTGGTGGCTGGGCCTTTGCCCGCGGGGCCCGGCCGGGCTCAGCCCGAAGCGGCGACATGGGCCCGACCTCCTGTGGGCACACCCCCCACAGAGGTGGCCATAGGGGGTCAGTGCTGAGTGGATCGGGCGGCGGTCGATGGCGGGGGCCCCGACGGCCTGATCCCCGGACACAGCGGTTGGCTGTTGGGACGTTGAACGTCACCTCACTGGGGGGGAAAGAGCCTGAACTTGTGCGGGAGGTTGAGAGGTACCGGCTAGAGATAGTCGGGCTCACCTCCGCGCATAGCTTGGGCTCCGGAACCCAGCTCCTCGAGAGGGGCTGAACTCTCCACTTCTCTGGAGTTGCCCATGGTGATCGGCGGCGATCTGGTGTGGGCTTGCTCATAGCTCCCCAGCTTAGCCGCCATGTGTTGGAGTTCACCCCGGTGAACGAGAGGGTCGCCTCTCTGCGCCTTCGGGTCGGGGAGAGGGCTCTTGCTGTTGTTTGCGCCTACGGGCCGAATAGCAGTACGGAGTATCCGGCCTTCTTGGAGTCCCTGGGGGGGGTTCTGAGAGGGGCCCCGACTGGGGACTCCGTTGTTCTGCTGGGGGACTTTAATGCTCACGTGGGCAATGACAGTGATACCTGGATGGGTGTGATTGGGAGGAACGGCCTCCCAGATCTGAACCCGAGCGGTGCTCTGTTGTTGGACTTCTGTGCTAGTCACGGTTTGTCTATAACGAACACCATGTTCGAGCATAGGGGTGTCCATAAGTGCACGTGGCACCAGGACACCTTAGGCCGGAGGTCGATGATCGACTTTGTTGTCGTTTCATCTGATCTCCGGCCCCATGTTTTGGACACTCGGGTGAAGAGAGGGGCTGAGCTGTCAACTGATCACCACCTGGTGGTGAGTTGGATCCGCTGGCAGAGGAGGAGGCTGGACAGACCTGGCAGACCCAAACGTACTGTGAGGGTATGCTGGGAACACCTGGCCGAGCACTCTGTCAGGGAGGTCTTTAACTCCCACCTCCGGGAGAGCTTCTCCCAGATTCCGAGGAAGGCGGGGGACATTGAGTCTGAGTGGACCATGTTCTCTGCCTCCATTGTCGATGCGGCTGTTCGGAGCTGTGGCCACAAGGTCTCTGGTGCCTGTCGTGGCGGCAACCCCCGAACCCGGTGGTGGACACCGGAAGTAAGGGCTGCTGTCAAGCTGAAGAAGGAGTCCTATCGGACCAAGTTGGCCTCTGGGACTCCTGAGGCAGCTGACGGGTATCGGCGGGCCAGGCGTGCTGCAGCTCGGGCAGTTGTGGAGGCAAAAACTCGGAGCTGGGAGGAGTTCGGGGAGGCCATGGAGGAGGACTACCGGTCGGCCCTGAAGAAATTCTGGCAAACCGTCCGGCGCCTCAGGAGGGGGAAGCAGTGCTCTGCCAAAACTGTTTACAGTGCGGGCGGGGAGCTGTTGACCTCGACTCGGGATATCGTCGGGCGGTGGAAGGAATACTTTGGGGATCTTCTCAATCCCACCATCACGTCTTCCATTGAGGAAGCGGAGGCTGATGACTCAGAGGTGGACTCGCCCATTACCCAAGCCGAAATCACTGAGGTGGTTTGCAAGCTCCTCTGTGGCAAGGCACCGGGGGTGGATGAGATCCGCCCTGAGTACCTTAAGTCTCTGGATGTTGTGGGACTGTCTTGGTTGACACGCCTCTGCAACATTGCGTGGCGCCAACTACAGGGGGATCACACTCTCAGCCTCCCCGGGAAGGTTTACGCCAGGGTACTGGAGAGGAGAATCCGGCCGATAGTCGAACCTCAGATTCAGGAGGAACAATGCGGTTTTTGTCCTGGTCGGGGAACACTGGACCAGCTCTATACCCTTCATAGGGTGCTCGAGGGTGCATGGGAGTTCGCCCAACCAGTCCACATGTGTTTTATGGATCTGGAGAAGGCATTCGACCGTGTCCCTCGTGGTTTCCTGTGGGGGGTGCTTCAGGAGTATGGGGTCCGGGGCTCTTTGCCTGTCCGGTCCCTGTATGAACGGAGCAGGAGTCTGGTTCGCATTGCCGGCAGTAAGTCAGACCCGTTCCCAGTGCGTGTTGGAGTCCGGCTGCCCTTTGTCACCGGTTCTGTTTATAATTTTTATGGACAGAATTTCTAGGCGCAGCCAAGGGCCGGAGGGGGTTCTGTTTGGGAACCACAGGATCTCATCTCTGCTTTTTGCAGATGATGTTGTCCTGTTGGCTTCTTCAGGTCAGGACCTACAGCATGCTCTGGGGCGGTTTGCAGCCAAGTGTGAAGCAGCTGGGATGAGAATCAGCACCTCCAAGTCCGAGGCCATGGTTCTCGACCGGAAAAGGGTGGCTTGCCCTCTCTGGGTTGGTGGAGTTGTCCTGCCTCAAGTGGAGGAGTTTAAGTATCTCAGGATCTTGTTCACGAGTGAGGGAAGGATGGAGCGTGAGATTGACAGGCGGATTGGATGTGGCTTCCGCAGTGATGCGGTCGCTGTACCGGTCCGTCGTGGTGAAGAGGGAGCTGAGCCGAAAGGCAAAGCTCTCGATTTACCGGTCAATCTATGTTCCGACTCTCACCTATGGTCATGAGCTTTGGGTAATGACCGAAAGAACGAGGTCGCGGATACAAGTGGCCGAAATGAGTTTCCTCCGCAGGGTGGCTGGGCACTCCCTTAGAGATAGGGTGAGAAGCTCAGTTACTCGGGAGGAGCTCGGAGTAGAGCCACTGCTCCTTCACATCGAGAGGAGTCAGTTGAGTCCGGATGCCTCCTGGACGCCTCCCTAGGGAGGTGTTCCAGGCATGTCCCCCCAGGAGGAGGCCCCGGGGAAGACCCAGGACACGCTGGAGGGACTATGTCTCCCGGCTGGCCTGGGAACGCCTCGGTGTCCCACCCGAGGAGCTGGCCGAGGTGTCTGGGGAGAGGGAAGTTTGGGCTTCCCTGCTTAGACTGCTGCCCCCACGACCCGGAAACGGATAGGCGGGAGAAAATGGATGGATGGCATCCACATCAAATCTAAACATGTAATAGCAGACTTGCATTTCTATCTGAATATTATAATAACATTATAATTTGTAGTCTGTCAGTACTCCCATTTATTGTGATATCTACCTGTATACCTAATCTGTTCCTTGTCTCCTAAAATAAATTTATAATTGTTCCCTGTAATTACTATTGATGAGATTATTTGTCAATTATGATTTTCTGCAATGTAGGTCACTGGACGGAGCAGTTGTGGTGGGGAGTGGTCAGCTGCCAGAGAGACCTCCCAAAGATCGAGCAGCAAGGTGGATGAGGAGGGACTGGAGCTGGCAGTGTGCAGGCACGGGGTCTTGCTGGCTGCCCTTAATATGTTTAGGGGTGAAATATTTGCATACCCAATGTTTTTGCAGCAGCTGCTGGCACCCAGACATGACATCACCTTTTTTTGTATGGATATTTTGTGCAAATATTGGCCATACTTACAAAGAGTAAGCACCAACTGTCCTGAGCTCCAGCCCCTTCAGAATATGAGGCCCTTCCTGTCAGTTGTACATGCAAAAGCGCATGACTTCAAATGTGAGGTTGGTATAATACAATACATGTAATGTTATCAGATGACTTGCAATCCTATAAATCATGCATATAAATTATGTTTAACTATAATATAACAGATTTTATAGCATTTTTATCGTTATAGTTATTGTTGTTGGTGTGGACAGCCCTTAACTGATATAATTACTTCTGTCAAGATTATTTTCTCACCTGTGTTTATCTGTCTGTATATCTGTTTGTTTGTAAGCAATATTACTCATACTCATTTATAACTAATTTACACAATACTTACCCTCCCCCATGGACCAGGAAAGAGCGTATTAGATATTGTGACAGTTTGCATTTTGATTAGGCTTTAATTTAATTAAAAATGACTGTTGGGCATTGCTTGAATTGTATTTGCTGTACTAAATATCCTTGATGCTTATGTTTGTGTCCCTCTGTCCAGGTGAAATGTGGCGCAAATCAAGAAGGTGCTGGTAAAACACTGGGGGAGGAAGTAGAGCAGTGTAATGCTTTCCTCTCCAGGATAACAGTCACCACAAAGCACATGTCAAAAGCAGGTGTGATATAATTGTACCTCTGTATATAGAATAAAAGACATTCATATTATCACAAGTGAATTTTTACAGAACTTATCTTTGTGTACCTGCAGGACGCAATCAAATCAAATCAAATCAAATCAAATTTTATTTGTATAGCCCAAATTCACAAAACACATTTGCCTCAGAGGGCTTTACAATCTGTACAGGGAGTGACACCCTCTGTCCTTAGACCCTCGGTTCGAGTGAGGAAAAACTTGCCCACAAAAAACCCTTTTAACAGGGAAAAAAAAGGTGGAAGAAACCTCAGGAAGAGCCACAGAGGAGGGATCCCTCTCCCAGGACGGACAGACGTGCAATAGATGTCACATGTACAGAACAAATCAACAGAGACATATTGTACAATTACAATGAATGATGAAATGATTACAGTATACAGAGTACACAGAGATATGGTAACAATAATGACAGTAATAATATAAGTAGTGGACGTCGTGCAGGACCACAGCAGCAGCCACGATCCATGAGAACCTGCAATGACAAGCTGACACTTCTGGCCATAAGATGGAACCAGCAGAAATGTCTACTGCACTTTCCCAGAGATACCATAAAGTAAACAGAAACAATATTATTTTCCAGCAATGGCCCAGTGTAGATAAATGAAATGCACATGGGCTTGCCACACATGATAGTTATATTTGCATGACTTGAGGTGCATTCATGCACTGTACATGTTGTAATGACCTTTAGGTTATGGTAATGATTTTGCTTGTCATTTTAGACTTCTGAAGCTCAAAATATCCAGATGGCGGACCTGGCAACCCTGAAAGCCCAGCATCAACTGGATGACCAAACTGTGGAAGAATTTGTGCAAGAAGTGAAAGAATGGGCAGATGGTAAGAAAGTGAAACATTATCTGACATGGAGAAACATTTGTGTCGTTTGTGAAGCTGACGCTGCATGCAATCACTTTTGTCAGGAGAAACTGACCATCAAGGCACACCAGAAACTTTGTGTAAGAAGATTGAGGCCCTCACAACCAGCATCAAGACGAGAACTCAACTCCTATACCGGAAAAATGGTATGTTAACATTTTAGGCCTTTTCAGATCACAGTCTGAAATGTCTCCATACTCACTTTACAATAACAATGTTTATACAGTTCTATAAAGTAGTGTTTCATGTATTGGACCCCCACCTCCCCCCTTTGTATTTAAATGATTTAATGTGGATTTATTCTGTGGTTTTCAGACAGCAACAAATGTCGAAATGGCAGAAATAATTCGCAGAAAAATAAGAAGACCACTTTGAAGGCCATGGTAGCAGAGTACAACAGTCTTGTTCCACCCAAGCAAGCGGTGTGCATGGATAGCATTCTCGACACAGAACATCCCTGGCCTTGGCAAATTACACAAAGTGGTATGCATTTCATGTACTGTGCGTATTCTTCAGTGGTGGAAGAAGTATCATATCCTTTACTTAAAAGGATGAACTATATACAAAGTAAAAATACTAATACTGCACAGTAAAAATATACTCTGATAACAAGTAAAATGTTACTTCAGTAAAAGTATATAAGTATAATCAGTAAAGTAAACTTAAAGTATTAAAAGTTGAAGTTCAATAATTGAAGTGAAGTAAAAAGTAAAATAAAGTAGCATAAAGAGAGAAGAGCCCCTTCAAATTTATACTTACTATAAGTACGGTACTTCAGTGAACACACATTTCATCACTAGTATTCTTACATGTAGGTGTTCCAGTGGACATATTTGCATACTGACAAAGTATAAGTATATATGTATGACAGAAATGATCTCTGAAGCTACATGCTATTTACAGTGGTCTGAACTTTTCATATCAATGCATTACAGGCTCTGCTGATTTCAGCACAAAGAAGGAAGTCTTCGACAGGGTCATGGGTGTTCGAAGGCTTCAAGAGGAGAAGAAGATCCTTGTCCCCAGCAGCACTGGGAGTCTCTCAAAGCCCATGTCAGGGTCTTGTCTGAGTTGTCTCACCATCAGAGCGAAGACACCATCCAAAGTAAATGCGGCCTTGTACTTGAATTTTTGTATTTCCTATGTTTCACCCAGTTATGTTTATATTGTGAAAGACTTGTTTTTTGCCTGGATAGTGACCTATTTTATCCCTTCTTAAGGACTTCTAACAGAGAAAGCAGCAAAGGGTCGCACCTGCCTCATCCACAGGAAGCAGTGGGAAATGAGAGAACTGCAGCGGCATACAAGAAAACACTACCTGCATGTGCTGTCATCAGCAGATGACAGAATGGACACAGATGAGAGTTCAGATGAGTTTGAAATTAGCTCTGAAGATTCAGAGTCGGATGGGGATGCAATGTAATAAATTGTAATGCTATTGCTATATGTTTGATTGACTGTATCTATTAAAATTGCTTGTGCGTTCATTGTAAGGTTTAAGTTGGAGATGACAGTTGTACTTTTTTATATTTGGTTGTTGTCATTTTTGTAGTCGATAGTCAAAAGAAACTGAACTTGCTGTTTGGTTTTGAAATGTTTCATCACTCATAAAGTTTGATTGTGTTCTGGGTTGTGGGAAGTTCCTGGTTAATGTTGTATTACAGCTTTACTACACAAATCACTGTCCTGTACAGTCTTATCTTTGATGTTCAGCATCTTTCTAGGGGATTTTGTTTCCAGTTGATCTTTATTGTTTCATTAATTGTATAATTAAAAAAAGCAAAGTGAAGCTACATTTGTGATTGCGTCCTTGAATGTTACTGCTGTTTTAGGTTGGACTTAGTTTTTATTAAGTGTATATTTGAGCAATTCCCACATGTTTTCAGAGTACATGAATTCAGCATATGGCAAGAGGAGAGATTTAGAGAATGTACATACGATTTTCATTACATTAACAGTGTTTTGATGTAATTATATATTATAACATCCAACTGGACAAGGGTTGACTGTGTTAGCAAACCACATTTCATCATCATATCATCATCAACTCTTTCATCGCATCTATTAATCAGCCCGACTTCTTCCATTAAACCAGACAGACAAACATGTACATCGATGGTTATGTAGGCTTAAGCAAGTAGTAAATACTAGTAAATATAGCGGACGGCAAATTGTAGTGGAATGAAAATGACAGTATTTCCTCTGAAGTGTAATGGTGTAAAAGCAAAGTGACATGAAGAAAAGATTAAGTAAAGTAAGTAAAGTACAAGTAAATTACAACTACAACTACTGTACTAAATTACAGTACTTCAGTTCTTAATTACATTCCACACATTGACACAGGGACATAGGCAAAGCACCCAGTAGATTCAAATGACTATAGTTATGATTATGACTTATGATTATATATATCTTTAGTAGATATAGATATGTATAATAGATTTTACTATATAGATCAATACCTTGAAGGTTTTTACCAAGCATAAGCAAAAATTTCAAAGACTTGACTTCATCCAGGCTGGAGTCTCAAAGGGTCTCAGAAGCTACACCTGAAAGAGGCTGTCACCAAACAGAGGTGAAAATTAAACTTTGTCGTAGGACAAAATTAAAGACATTTTTGGAAAGGCCTTGACCTAGCGAGTAACATATGTCAGTGTGAAGATTCTAAGTGGCTCCTAACCTGAGATATTGACCTCTGAACCTTGACCTTAGTGCATGTTGGAAGGCTTGTCATTCAGCAACAGAACAAGCTACAGACATGGGACCAACTATTATAGAGAGCTCTTGACTTCACCTATGTGACTATAGCCATATGAGTATAGTCACCAAGTGGGGGCACTGTCAAATATGATCAAATTTAATTTTCACCAATTTAACAATTAAATATTTAAAATCTGATGACACAAATGTATTTCCCACTCCTTTAAATCTCCCATTGTACTCTTAATTTAGTATTTACAACTTCGATTTCTAGGAAATATACCGTTTTTAAAAAATAAACTACAATTCCCTTGTGCCGCACCATGCAGCTTGATACAAATCAGCACCATGTTTGTAGTTCTTCTGGTTTGCAAAGTATTGTTGAAAATAGGGTTGTAAAAACATATATCTAATAAATATATCAAATATTAAGTGCAGCCAAACTGATTACACTTTATCTAGTTGATTGATGTAAAAAAAAGCAGAAATGTTGGTCTATTTCAGATATTCTAACTGTTATACTATAAATGTGGGTTTGGGTTAGCTAATTTTTCCGGTATGCTAGTAGGGTTGTAAATAGGGTCGCAATAGCATACATCTACTGAATACATCAAACATTTAGTAAAGCTGAACTAGTAATTACACTTCATCTAGATGATCGATGTTAAGAAAAAGCAAAGATGTTTATTTCAGATACTTTTACAGCCGCTTCATATAATGCAGCACCGTGGTCGTAGTTCTTCCATTTTGCAAAGTAGGGTCATGAATAGGGTCTTAAAAAGATATTTCTGAGAAATATATCAAATATCTACTATAGCCGAACTAGTAATTACACTGTATCTGGACAATCTATATTAAAAAAAAACACACACACACCGTTCATTTAATCGACTATTCTCTGACCCACTGTGGCCAGAACTCTGGAATACTAATGGAAAATTGGCCTTCAAAATGAATGAATGAATGAATGAATGAATGAATGAAACTTCTAGTATAAACTCTGATACACACACATTCCAAACATATTGTTCGTTATTATTATTTCCATATTGTTGTTGTTCTCCATCAGTTCGGTTCAACTTCCGGATCTTGCTTTGCATTATAAAACGTTGTTGACATGACTGCTTTTGCACTATGTTACGGTAACATGTTGTTTTATTACCTGTAAAATATTATCTTGTACAATGTGCTTTGGTAGTACTGTTTCAATATGGTCATCTCTCTTTGAATTGAATGGCAGCTGTAGGAGCGTACAGAGTCTATTTTGTCTAGATCATTTACTTACTGAACAATATTTCTCAGCAGTTGCTTAGCAACCAAAGTAAATATAACAGTCAAGTCGAAATACAGTCTGTGTTCGAAATATTTTGGTCCGAGACAAAGAAATCACCCAAAACATTAACATCAAAGAAGTTATATTCTTTATTATTTGTTTAATTGGCGATTAATATGGAGTGGGCATGAGGGCCCTGGTCAGCGCCCAGCTGACCTATATTTCGTTCATGTCAATGTTTCCCCTTTTTTCTGTTTACTTTTTTGACTTATATTACTGTAGCTACAATCTACAGTAATGTTTAGTTACTATTATATATACATGTACATAAAAACTTTTTTGATGTACAGTGCAATCGACAAGAAGTGACGTCATTCACTAAGTCTCGTTCGCGGTATTTTGGTAACGTGGGTACTCAGACTGTCCCTTGCGCGGGTAGGTAGAAGAAGAGACATAAGGAAGACGCAGGTAAGAAAGGCAGTGAATGTTTTGAGTATTTACTTAAAAATGTAAACTATAAAACAATCTATATGTATGTTTAAGATGCAGCTTCTGTAATCTGACACAAACACGGACAATATATATAATATATATAACGGACATATATATATATATATATATATAGTTTTATATTTATATATTGATTTTTTTGCTCTTAATAGATGTTGCATGTATAATCTATGTTATAACATCAGTTTTGGCTAGATAATGCATTGTATTTTATGCACATTATGCTAGTTAATAGGCAACTGGTATGCACTATCTAGCTTATAGCTGAATTTAGACAGCCCTTTGCACTGAATTGTAACTTAGTTATTTTTATGCATCACACTGATTTGCTTTTCCATTCACCTTACTCTCTAAGAAATGACCAAGCCTAAGACAAGGAGCTGCCCCAACTGCGGCACCAACAACAACGCCAGCCGAAAAACCTGCATGAGCTGCTATGCTTGCCTCCTCAAAAGAAAATCTTTCAAGGAGAAAGAAAAGGCAGTGAGGACGGGCAACTGGGGTCAGAAAACCCTCAAACATAGGAATGGGGCCAGAGTGGTGGCCTCAGCCCATGTCACGGTAAGTACTTCATCAAATTTTCTTCTAATTCATTATAAGTGGCTGTAGGTTGTCAGGTACAGTGTAGATCCATTGAAAACATTAAATATTATTGACTTTGATGTGTTGTATGTAGTGAAGTCCAACCCCTTCCATCTGACAGAGCTGGACCTGAGCTACAACATCAACCTGAAGGATTCAGGAGTGAAGCTGCTGTCTGCTGGACTGGAGAGTCCAAACTGTAAACTGGACACTCTGAGGTCAGTTCGATGACTGAACGTCAAGTAATTTTTCTACATATTCAATTCAAATTCTTGACTGATGTTTGACATGTTTTGGTTTCATGAATGGTTGAACAGTTGTTAGAGTAACAAAAGTCCAGAAATCAAATGTTTGACAGTTTTTGAGCTTCCACAGATTCACATTGTGGTCCATCAGTCAGTGAAGATGACGTCAGTGCTGATGAGGCTATAGAGTGTGTGACGGATAAGAATGAGGTTGTTGAAGATCTAATGATAGCAGATAAAACAGGCTGCAGAGAGTTTGAGCTTCTGTGTAAACCAAGAAAGAGACAGGTTAGATAAAGAAAAGTTCAATAAAGGTGAAGTGATGAACTGTGATGATCTTCATGATATCAGAAGCTGATATGGCTGCTACAGACAACCCTCACAGCTGCTGTGGTGTGGTGTGGTGTGCATTAAACCAGAGCTAAGAGTAATAAACAGCAGCCTAACACAGGCCAAAACATCACAACAAAACAGTACTGGACTGTACAAGGACTGTTTGAGGATTTTAAAAAATAAGCTGCAAAAGAAAAAGGACTCTCTGTTGTAACATGGTTCCCATGAGCCCTTGAGATCCTTGAACGTTTGTGAATTTGACAGTTTGTCCTTGTTGAGCTGCAGTGGAGGAATAGTAACTCAAAGAATATTTAGGACCAGATTCACTCTTTAACATTGGTGGACACCCGCTTGATTGTAGTTGTTTTGGAAGAGAGCACTTCACACTCAGTATGGATGGAGGAATGATGACTGCCACCAATAACTCTTTGAATGTACATGTGGCTGCTGTTTGAAGACACACTTGAACAAATGTAGACCTCTCCTTTTAATGGCATTTACCTACTAAGACACCAAACACAGTCAGAAGGTCATGGAATAAATAATAAACATGTCTGATTTGATTTGATCCTCTAATTCCATCTGTGTTGACATGAATGGTTGTCTGAATCTTGTGATGACGTTTGGATGATGTCTGTAGAAGGCTGACATTATGATGATCCACAATAACACAATGACAAAGTCACTCTACTCATTTTAGAGAAAAGCTCATTGATTAGGACATAGTAATGTTGAGCTGCACATTTCAAACCTGAACACATTTGATTGGATTAGAAATGGATTTTTATCAACATCATTTATTCTTTATTCAGATTGGATTGGTGCATTTTGTCAAAGATCAGCTGTGCTTCTCTGGCCTCAGCTCTGAAGTCCAACCCCTCCCATCTGACAGAGCTGGGCCTAAGTAAGAACAGCCTGAAGGATTCAGGAGGGAAGCTGCTATGTGATTTTCTGGAGAGTCCACACTGTAGACTGAAGACTCTGAGGTCAGACACCCATTTTTATTTCTGTGCTGAGATTAATATGATGCTGATGTTGTGTTGACACTAAAGTGCAGACATCAGGCCGATATTATACTGACATACTGAGTATCTGAATGCTAAAGTCTATTTTCTGCTTCTGTGGTTTAGTCCATTGACTGTGGCAGAGCAATGTTGAGCTGCACATTTCAAACCTGAATATAACAAGAAAAATCTACACTGGATAATTCACTGTGAACCTTTTCAACTCTTGACTTTCATCTTATAGTCACATCATGTTTGATTGAAATAAATGAGAATAAAAATACATAAATTCAATACATCAATCAATAATCTGTTTCAAGCAGGAACATTGTCTACTAAAGTCACATCATTTATTCTTTATTCAGATTGATGGACTGCAGGTTGTCAGAGATCAGCTGTGCTTCTCTGGCCTCAGCTCTGAAGTCCAACCCCTCCCATCTGACAGAGCTGGACCTGAGCTACAACAACCTGCAGGATTCAGAAGTGAAGCCTCTTGTGGAGAGTCCACACTGCAGTCTGCAGACTCTGAGGTCAGTAGAGGGTTGCAGTCAGTCCATGTTGGTCTCAGCAGTATTGTACTAAACACAGTTAGTATCAAAGCACAGATCCAGTATTTCCTGTAAACCTCCGACCTTCTCAGCGGCTGCTTTCCTCAGTGAAGCTGTGAGAGGAGAATGGTGACAGGCATCAGGATTGGACAGAAAGACAGAGAGAGAGAACAGTCAGCCAATCAGATGAGCCAGAAGCTCATTGTGATCATGTCTTTTTTGTTGATGTGAAGACGACTGTTGTTGTTGTGTTCATGTCTACAGGAAATAAAGGTGATTACAGCTGACAGCATTACAAGATGTACAGAGACAGTGGTCCTCGTTCATCAGATCTGATCTCAAAGTGTTTGTTCTCTCATTTCAACATTAAAGAACTCATCAGTTCATCTTTGTCACAGCTCTCAGATCAGTCTGACTGAAGCCTGCAAAGAACCATCAACATTTAGTGACCATGTGGTCTTTGTACAGAGCAGAACCTCTGCTGAAGTCCAGTACCCACAGCTAAAAATGAAAGTGAGCGGTGAATGTCTCTCTGTTTCTGCAGTAATGATGCGTTCAAGGACTGTCAGCACTTTATTTCCACTGTGTACTTGAGTGAAATGTGCAGAGTCAACAGACTTGATCCAGGTCTGTGAACTTCACTCCAACACGTTAACATGAGAGCTGAAAGGAAGCTGGCTACGCTACACAGCCGCTCCGCTTGTGGTCTGAACAGGAGTGAAGTCCCTGCTGGTCTTTATACTGGATGTGCTGCATCACTGACTGACAGCTGATGAAGGGAGTCTCTGTAAACACCGATTAATGACTTCTGTCTGTCTTTCTTCTTCTCTCGTCAGATGGAAACCATCTCTGTCAGAGTGTGAGTGATGAGAAAGGTGTTTGTGTTGAGAGAGGATCAGCTGAGTCCTGATGATCCAGAGAGGTTGAAGGAGCAGCATCAGCTCTGACTGGGCCATGTTACTGGGAGGTGGAGTGGAGTGGAGAGGAGAGCTTCATCCAGCAGAGACTGACAGAGGAATCACAACAAGTGGAGATGACTATCAGCGCTGCAGTCTGAACTGCTCTGAGATTAGCTCCACTGTCAGACACAATGTCAAAATGGTCTACAAATAAATGTGTGAAAAATATTGACAACACTTATTCAATAACTTTAATGCTCAGGTGTCATGTTCTGTAATGATATCCAGTATATATACTATGTTCTATCATTAGATGATTCTGACATTTTACTGCTGTAGTTGGTTGAGGTGGAGTTCATTTTGAACTCTTTTATGTGGTTCAATATTTGGATGAATCCATTGATTCTATATTTTGGTCACAAATAAACAGACCTCAAAGTGATATCTTCACATGTCCTGTTTTGTCCGACCAACTGTCCAAAGCTCAAAATGATTCTGTTTTTGTTTCATTGAAGACGAGAAAAACAGAAAAGTGTCGCATTTGAGAAGCTGAAACCCTGAAATGTTTGATTAGAAATCAGTTCAACCATTAATCAGCTGATCACTCAATCATTGATTCATTGACTAATTGTTTAAGCTCAGTTTGTAAATCCTGTTGGCTAGTTTTCTTTGCAATGCATAATTTTTTCAATGTTCATGTTTTTTTTATGTCAAATCCAACTTGTAAAGTAACTAGTAACTGAAGCTGTCAGATAAATGTAGTGCAGTAAAAAGTGTCATAAAATGGAAATACTCAAGTACAGATACCTTCAATTTGTACTTCACTAGAGTATTCGTAGTTGATCCAACTCACTGAGAAGAAAAAAACATTCAAGTCCACCATTTCTGACTTTCTATAAGAATAATTCTCATAAATGCAGAAATCAATCTGCAAAACAGTTCTTCAGTTCCTCAAAGTCTAAAACTGTCATTGAGTCATTTTAAAGAAGAAAATCACTTTTTATTCAATTATACAGGAGACTTTTTAACATGCAGGTATATTTCAAGAATACATATTTACATATCAAATGTTGATTTTATAAAAGATAACATGTTTACTCTTTTCATTCATGATTTTACACATTTGATGAACTACAAAAGGGTACATATATTAAAGCTGCGACTCACAATGATTTTTTATTATTGATCAATCTGTGGATTATTTGCTTGGTTAATTGTTCCATTGTTTTTGGTCTATAAAAAGTGAAAATGTCTTCAAACAGCTTTTTATTTTTGTCAACCAACAGTTCAAAACTCAAAGATATTTAGTTTACTGCCGTAGAAAACAAAGAAAAGCAGAAAATTCTGATGTTGGAGAAACAATCTGCATTTTTGCTTGAAAAATGACTGAAAGGATTTCATGTGAATCTATCATTATATTGTGTGTTGTGTCTGAAGTGCTGTTTATTAAAGTCCCCCCTTTTAAATGAATACACATCCATTCATACACTGGCCCAGTCTGTTGTGCGCACTAAAGCCACCACGTGGTGCTGTAGCTACCTTCCACAGTAAGGTAGTCAATAGAAGAGGCCACCACATTGTTTGGTTTAGGCCCAAGCTGTACAAGGTGTCTGCTGTGCAGCACCATAGCCATCCATATTGTCTATATATATAAATATAGCTATTCATATGTGTATCTATATGTATATATAGAACATTTGACACTGAATAGGAAGTGGTGATAATGCAATGAAGCAGATTGCAGGTTGTCTTATAGACATGAGGTCGATATTTCAGTATATACAGTATGCACAGTATGAGTAGACTGAGTAGAAGTGATGATATTTACATTATAAAAATAACAAAAATTAAATGTAGGCACTGAGAATAAGTCATCTATAATTTACAGGTGTTGCACAGGTAATGTTACTGACATTTTGTGTCTGGTGTTAGCTGTTCATCACAGAGACAGCCTGAGGGAAAAAACTGTTCTTATGTCATGTTGTGTCAGTGTACAGAGTTCTGTAGCACCTCCCAGAGGGGAGAAGTTTAAACAGGTTGTGCCCAGGGTGTGATGGGTCTGCAGAGACTATGTCTGTCTCCCGTCCACCTACATTATTTAAAGATAAAACAAACAGAAGAGGAGTTCACCATAAAAACTTAATAAAAATAAAATCAACATCTCCAACAGTCCAAAATAAGATAATTAAATGTGGACTCCTGAATATCAGGTCCTTGTCCCCTAAAGCTGTTTTAGTCAATGAATTAATATCTGATTATGATATTGATGTATTTTGTCTTACTGAAACCTGGCTGCAGGAGGATGAATATGTTAGCTTAAATGAATCCACTCCTCCCAGTCACTGTAATACTCATATTCCTCGAATTACCGGTCGAGGTGGTGGAGTTGGAGCCATATTTGACTCAAGTCTATTAATAAATCCTAAACCTAAACTAAATTATAATTTATTTGAAAGTCTTGTTCTTAGCCTTACTCACCCAACCTGGAAAACATTACAGCCAATTTTATTTGTTACAGTATATCATGCTCCAGGTCCTTTTTTTAATTTTTATCTGAATTTGCAGAGTTTGCATCAGGCTTGATCCTTAAAACAGATAAAGTAATTATTGTAGGTGATTTTAATATTCACGTGGACAACCATAATGATAGTCTTAGTACTGCGTTTATCTCTTTATTAGATTCAATGGGCTTCTGTCAGAGTGTAAATAAACCGCCTCATTGTCTGAACCACACTCTTGATCTTGTTCTCTCATTTGACATCGAAATTGACCATCTAATAGTCTTTCCACAGAATCCTCTTCTGTCTGACCATTTTTTAATAACCTTTGAGTTCATATTACTGGACTATAAGCCTTTTGGCAGAAACTCCTACAGCAGATGTTTATCTGATAGTGCTGTAGACAGATTTAAGGAAGTGATTCCTTCAATAATAATAATAATAATAATAACACATTTTATTTATAAAGCGCTTTTCAAAGAACTCAAAGACACTGTACAGGACAAAAGTAATATAAGAATACAGAAAAGCATTAAAACTTCAAAAGCATTAGTATAGAACTAATAAAGAAATACAAAAAGCATAAAACATTAGAATAAAATGGGTGACATTAAACATTAGAAGCAAGCTTGAAGAGGTGAGTTTTGAGGAGGGTTTTAAAGGTGGGCAGGTCAGAGCAAGTGCGGATGGGTTTGGGAAGGGTGTTCCAGAGGGAGGGGGCAGCTACTCTGAAGGCTCTGTCGCCCCAGGTCCGGTGCTTGGTCATGGGGGGTAGTGACAGGAGGTTTGTATCAGAGGAGCGGAGGCAGCAGTTAGGAGAGTGGGGGTCAAGGAGATCAGTAAGGTAGGGGGGAGCAAGGTTATGGAGTGCTTTGAAGGTGAGAAGAAGGATTTTGAAGTGTATGTGGTAGGGGACAGGAAGCCAGTGAAGGTTTTGGAGGACGGGGGTGATGTGGTCGTAGGGGCAGGTGTGAGTGAGCAGGCGGGCGGCGGAGTTCTTGATATACTGGAGTTTATTGAGGGTTTTGGAAGGGAGGCCATAGAAGATGCTGTTGCAGTAATCAAGTCTGGAAGTGATGAATGCGTGGATAAGGGTTTCAGCAGCAGAGAAGGAAAGGGAGGGACAAAGTCGGGCAAGTTTTAAATGAAAGAAGGCAGTCCGGGTTATCTGGGTAACATGGTGATCGAAGGAGAGGGTGGTGTCAAGGGAAATCCCAAGGTTACGGATGTGGGGGGAAGGGGTCAGGAAGGTGTTGTCAACAGAGAGAATGAAGTTGTTGGCAGATTTGGTGAGGGATTTGGGGCCGATGATAATGATGTCTGTTTTGTTGTAGTTTAATTTCAGGAAGTTAAGATGCATCCAGGCTTTGATGTCGTTAAGGCAGGAGGTGAGAGTGGCGTGGGTGGTGGGCGTGATGGAGTTGGTGGAGACGTAAAGCTGGATGTCATCGGTGTAGCAATGGAACTGGAGACCGTGTCTGCGGATGATGTTACCGAAGGGGAGCAGGTACAGGATGAAGAGGAGGGGACCAAGCACCGAACCCTAGGGGACGCCTTGGGACAAAGGAGTGGTGATGGAGGAGCAATGGTTGATGTGTATGAATTGATGACGGTTGGTGAGATATGACTGTATCCATGAGAGTGCAGTTCCAGTGATATTGAGGGTGGAGGAGAGGCGAGAGAGGAGAATGGGATGACTGATGGTGTCGAAGGCTGCGGTGAGGTCGAGAAGGATGAGGATGGTGAGGTGGTTGGAGTCTGAGGCGAGGAGGAGGTCGTTGATGATTTTGAGGAGGGCTGTTTCAGTGCTGTGTTGAGTGCGGAATCCAGATTGAAATGGTTCAAATAAGTTGTTGGAGTTGTGATGGGCTTTGAGTTGGGCAGCGTTCAAGTATTTTGGAGAGAAATGGGAGGTTGGAGATTGGCCGGAAGTTATTCATAATATCGGGATTGAGACCAGGTTTCTTCAGGATGGGGGTGACAGCAGCCAGTTTCAGTGAGAGAGGGACAGAGCCAGAGGTGAGGGAGGTGTTGATGATTGAGGTGATGAGAGGAGAAATGATGGGGAGACAGGTGTTGATGAGGCTAGATGGGATGGGGTCCAGTACGCAGGCTGAAGTTGTCATTCCTTTGAGAAGAGTTGGGATGTCAGACGGTGTGATGGGGGAGAATTGAGAGAAGACCTGGGTAGTTATAGGAGGGGTGGCAGGAGAGGAGTGGGGGCCAGAAGAAGTGGGCAGGGAGGAGTAGATTGTGTCAATTTTGGATTGAAAGTATGAGAGGAAAGAGTTACATTTGGTGACAGTGAAGGAAGCGGAGGTGTTGTCAATGGGCTTGAGCAGTTTGTTGATAGTAGAGAACAGGGTCTTTGGGTTATTTGAGCCAGTGTGGATGATGTGGGAGTACTAGGAGGACCGGGCTGAGTTTAAGGCATCTTTGTATTCATGCAGAATTGCTCTGTAGGCTTGGAGGTGAACAGTGAGACCAGTTTTATTGTGCAGTCGTTCGAGTTGTCGTTTCCTTGCTTTCATTCGGTGTAGTGCAGCAGTATACCAGGGGGCGGAGTGTCTGAATGATACAGATCTGGTTTTGATGGGCGCAAGGTTGTTGAGACAGGAGGAGAGGGTAGAGTTGTAGAAATTTACCAGGTCAGTGGTGTTGTCAGAGGTAGGGGGAGAGGAGGCATACAAGGTAGTGGCAAGACAGGATGCAAAATGGGAAGGGGACAGGGTGTTGAGGTTGCGGAACGAGATCTGGCATTTGGTTTTTGGAATGGGAAGAGGGGTCTCAATGTCCATTGTAATGGCGAGGTGGTCAGAAAAGTGGAGATTGGAGCTGGAAATGTTTTTGATGGTGATGCCAGTGGAGCAGACCAAATCCAGGATGTCACCGTGGCGATGTGTGGGGAAGTTGATGTGTTGTTGGAAGTTGCAGCATTGGAGTAGGTCCAGAAAATCAGTGGCAGAATTGCAGTTAGGATTGTCAATGTGGAGGTTGAAGTCACCGAGAATGAGAATGGAAGTTGAGATGGCGCAGAACTGAGTGAGAAAATCAGAAAAGTCAGGGAGGACGGCGGCGGCTGCTTCGTGCACGGAGTCGAATCCATCCACAGCGGACCTCATGAGAGCCATCACCTCTTTGAACAAAAACGTGACAGCCAAATTCACGGCCATCTCAGACACCATGGGCGCTCTGCAAGCTTCTCTGGCTACTGTGACAGGGAAGGTACGTGACATGGAGGAGGCCGTGAATGAACATGATGGCAAGCTAACTTCACTGGAGACTTTGTGCAAAAATCTGCAAGACGAGTTGGCTGAACAACGTAAGAAATTGGCGGACCTGGAATCGTGGTCAAGACGTCAGAACATCAGAATCATCGGTGTCCCTGAAGGAGCAGAGAAGGGTAAACCAGTGGAGTTCATAACCAAGCTGATTACAGCTCTGCTAGGCGCTGAACACTTCACAAATCCGACGGTGGTCGTGGACCAGGCACACCGTTCCCTGGGTCCGAAGCCAGCGGACGGAGCTCGCCCACGGCTGTTCATAGTCAGACTCCACTACTACCAGACCCGGGAGCTCATCCTCAAACTCGCCACACAGCAATCTCCACTACAACACAACGGGACGAAGCTTTTCATCTTTCCGGATCTGACAGCGGAGGTTCTTAACCAACGCAGGGTGTTTAATGAAGTCCGGAAGATGTGCGGGGCGGCCGGCTTCCGCTACGGCTTTCTTCACCTGGCTCGATTTCGTGTGACCGTGGATGGTGTCACCAAGATCTTCAACAACCCCGATGAAGCAGAACTTTTTCTCCGTGACAAATTACCTGCCTCCTCGTCTTAAATCAACGGTCTACGGTAAATATTCTGGACTTATCCATCTTAAATATTCTGGACTTATCCATCCTAAATATTTTGGATTTATCCAGCTTGGGCTATAATCGCTCCTGACCGTAAAATAAGCTGTTCTTTGTATGTTTTATTTTTTTTATTATTATTATTATTATTATTATTATTATTTCTCCTTTAGAAAGGGATGAATATGTACTTTCAATATAGTCTTTCGAGCGGAGCCTAGGAGGGAAAGGAGCGATGCCTACGCACCAATGGACACTAGGGCAGTTTGAAACGGGTTTCAGTTGGGGAAGCCTGTCAAGGTTAAAGGGGTGGGGGGGTAAATTGTTCAGGGCGTTCAAATTGTTCATGTTTTATGTTGGTGGTATAATGGTCACAATGCCATGCTATATTAGGATGTTGACAGAGAGAAAACATGTTGGAGAGGTTATGAATGGCACGTAATATCAGCAGCAAGACACTCAATGGCACAGTTAAAATATTAAGCTGGAATGTAAAAGGCCTGGGTAATCCAGTGAAGAGGGCTAAGGTTCTTACTCATCTTAAAAAATTAGACCCTGATGTTGTTTTATTACAAGAGACTCATGCCAAACGCTCGGTCCAGATGGTGCTACGTGCTAACTGGTTGGGCCAGATGTATCAGGCTAATTTTGGAGCTAAGGCCAGAGGAGTGGCAATTTTGTTTAGGAAGAATATACCTTTTATTCATAATAAGACAATAGCTGACCCCAATGGTCGATTTCTAATAGTGTCTGGCTGCCTGTGTTCCACTCCAGTGACTTTTGTGAATATATATGGTCCAAATTTTGACTGCCCAGAGTTCTTTAGAGAAGTATTCAACTCCATCCAATTGTGTTCTTGATGTGAAATTAGATAAAAAAAATTTCAAAATGTTTGCAACAATCAAAATCAGGACAGTGTTTAAATACAGTCCTGAAAAACTTAAATATTGTGGATATATGGAGGCTGTTGTTCCGTACTAGCAGAGAGTTTTCTTACTTCTCTCCAGTGCATGAATCTTATTCTCGAATAGATTATTTTTTCCTGGATTCTAAACTTATTCCAGCAGTGATTGATATCACTTATCACCCCATATTAGTTTCAGATCATAGCCCCGTTTCCTTAACCCTGAAAGTAGCAAACCTGAGCACAAGGGGCTGCAAAAATTGGCGCTTTGATGCTGCCCTATTGAAAGATGAAGTCTTTCACAAACGCATGGAGGAGCACATCAAATTTTTTCTCGAATCAAATGATAAGGGTGATGTTGATGATGCGGTCTAGTGGGAAACTTTAAAGGCAGTCATGAGAGGACATATTATTTCATATACATCATGGAAGAGTAAAAAGCAGGAAGCAGTCTTGAAAGACATGGAGTCTAAATTACGCCGGCTGAAACAGTCTTACCAGTCTATTCAATCAACAGACACCTTGGGTGAGATCACCAAGTTGAAGTGTGAGTACAACACCATACTCTCTAAACGTGTATGTTCTCAAATGGTTAACTCAAGACAGAGATTATTTGAGTTAGGCGATAAGCCACATAGGTTGCTGGCGAGGCAACTGAGACATTCTCAGGCATCACAGGCTATACTCCAAATAAAGAACAATAGAGGACAGACTGTTACAGATCAGCAGGGAATAAATAAATGCTTTGAAGATTTTTATCGTAACCTGTATAGCTCGAAAAATACTACTAGTGAGGAGGAGATTAATGAGTTACTGGAAAAGTGTGATCTACCCAAACTTGATCACGTTGCTGCAGCAGAGTTAGATGCCGAGATCACTCTAGATGAAGTTAAGGCAGCAATAGACCAGTTCCCAAATAATAAGGCTCCCGGGCCTGATGGGTTTGGGGCAGAATTTTATAAGGCACACAGCTCACTGCTGGCACCTTTAATCCTGCGTATGTTCAATCGCTCTAGGGAAGTGGGCTCCTTAACTAACGCACTGTATCAGGGCAATATTGCTTTGCTGCTAAAAAAGGACAGTGACCCCACGAACGTCTCCTCATATAGACCTGTGTCTCTTCTTCCATTGGAAATTAAATTATTAAGCAAAATTCTAGCTAACCGTCTCAACAGTCATATCTCCAGAATCATCCACCCAGATCAGACAGGGTTTATCCCTAATCGACATATATACTTTAACATGAGGAGACTATTTAACATATTATACAGTCCTCTTCGCGACACGGAAGATGCGGTCATAATATCCCTCGACGCCGAAAAGGCTTTTGACCAGGTTGAATGGCCGTATACGCTGTCTGTATTGGTAAGATTTGGATTCGGTAATTCTTTTATTAAATGGATCAAGATTTTGTACAAGGAACCCATGGCCTCGGTAGTCACAAACCTAAACAAATCAGATCCTTTTCGGCTATATAGAGGGACACGCCAAGGGGATCCTTTGTCTCCATTTATCTTTGCTCTTGCCCTAGAGCCTTTAGCCTCCTGTATACGCTCTAGCCCTGAAATACACCCTATAACACATCTAGGAACTCAGCATAAGATCTCGGCCTATGCTGATGACGTGATATTATTTATTTCAGATCCCAAAGCCTCTATATCTCCTCTGCTGCAATTAATTAATAAATTTGGTTCATTTGCAGGATACAAGATATACTGGGGGAAGAGTGAACTAATGCCATTGTCAAATTTGGTAGATATGACGTTCCTCAAGACAACTCCATTTAGAATCGTGTCAGATAAGTTCACAAGTTTGGGTATTACAGTCACAAGGAAGTTGGGTCAGCTACTACGACATGACTGGAATGAGAAAATTGTTCAGTTGGAGAGGAATATACAGTTTTGGAACACTTTACCTATATCAATGGTAGGACGTATTAATGCCATGGTGATGCAATGGTGGTCTTGCCAAGGTTCCTTTATATATTTCAATCTATCCCAGTTTGCATCCCTCAAAATCACTTCAGAAAGCTAGATTCAATTATATCATCTTTTATTTGGTCTGGCAAAATACCTAGGATCTCGAAGAAACATCTTATTAAAAGCCGGTCTGAGGGAGGTTTCGGCCTGCCTCATTTTAAATCATATTACTTGGCTGCACAATTAAATATTTTTTCTTTTTGGCTGGGGTGTTTACCAGGCAATAACCTGGAAGAGATGCCTGCATGGTTACAAATGGAACACCTCTCCTGCCAGCGCACCTCTCTACCAGCACTCATTAATAGCCCAGTAAAGATTAAGAAACACCTGTATAATGATAACCCAATGATCTATAATTCTTTAAAGATATGGAAGCAGGTAATAACAACTCTGAAAACACCCAAAATTTATTTGGATTCTCCTATTTGCTGCAACCATGCATTTAAACCCGCACTGGATGATGTAGTCTTCTCAAACTGGAGAGAGAAGGGTATTATCACTTTGAGAAATGTTTATATTGAGGGTCATTTGGCCTCCTTTCAGCAGTTACAGCGGGCATTCCAGCTTCCAGCTTCCCATTTTTTCCGGTTTCTACAGTTGAGACATTTTGTGAGCACTCATATTCCACAATATGAACGTAAACCTCAGCATGTAGCATTAGATAGTTTTTTTCAAATTAAACCATACACGAGAGGGGCAATTTCTAAATTCTATGCAATCATACAGAATGTAAATAACACACTGTCGATCCCATTTAAAGAGGCTTGGGGGAGAGAATTGAATGAGGAAATCTCAGATGAGATGTGGGAGAATTGTATTAAGAACATACATGATAGCTCAATCAATGCAAGACATAATCTGATACAATTCAAGGTGGTACATAGACTACACTATTCTCCCTCCAGGTTGCAGAAAATTTTTCCGGATGTGTCATCCCAATGTATTAAGTGTCGTAGCGAAGAAGGAACACTGTCCCATTTATTCCTGTTATGTCATAAGTTACAATCATTCTGGGGCTCCTTGTTTGAGTTTTTCACTAAGGCCTTTAATCATCCATGTAACCCGGATCCATTCACTGTGTTGTTTGGGATGGCCAATCCAGATAGTGTGAAAAGTAGGTTTGAGGCGAAGGTTATTTCCTTTTCAACATTGTTAGCCAGAAAGTTAATTTTGCAATCTTGGAAATCTGAAAAGTCTCCTACATTCGACATGTGGTTGAGAGAGCTGGGCAATGTGTTACACTTGGAGAAGATCAGATACACTATGTCTGCTAAGGAGGAGATCTTTTTTAAAACCTGGCAACCGCTCCTTGATTTAATGTGTAACTGAACATATGTCCTAAGTCCTGTTTGTCATGTGTCTAAAACCGGTTGAAACCTGTGTCGTGTAGCTCCACCAACTGTTGTTAATTGTGTATATTTTGTGTTATAAAAATAATAAAAATAAATACACAAAAGAAAAGTCAGGGAGGAATGAGGGGTTAGGCTTGGGTGGACGGTATATGACAGCAATGACTAGGGGGGTGAGGCCAGAGAGCTTAAGAGCGGTGCTTTCGAAGGAGTGTGGAGCAGGGAGTGAGATGGTGGTGGTTTTGATGTTCTTTCTGTGGATGATTGCAATGCCTCCTCCTCGGCCTTCAGAACGTGGTTTGTCGATGAAGGTGAATCCATTTGGTGTGGTCTGGTTGAGGGAGAAGTAGTCCAAAGGTCTGTGCCATGTTTCAGTAATACAGAAGAGGTCCAGGTTATTGTCAGTGATGAACTCATTAAGAAGGAGGCCTTTATTGTTGAGGGAGCGGGAGTTGAACTATTTTGAGGAGGTTTTGCACTGGAGTGGGCTGAGAGGAGGGGGGAAGGGAGCGGAGGTTAGACAGATTCAGATGATTTGCATAGCGAGTGTTAGAGTTATGTGACTTTGAGTTAGTGGTTAGGGGACGATGGGATCTGGTAGTAATGATGGGCTGAATAGGAAGAATTAGCGCATGCTCATCACATCTTATGTAAATGAGGTTGTTTTTGTTGATGAAGTTACGACAGGTCGGAGGATGGGGATCCCTGACGGAGATAACAGGTTGGATGGCAAAGGGAGGATCAGGAGTCGAAGGGAGCCGCAGCAGCCGGGGTCTGGGTGAGGGGTTGTGGAGAGGGGCGGTGTTCAGAATCGTGATAGTGGAGGAAGGGAGGAAGGGCTGCGTGCAGAGTGTCAGCAGTCAATCCTGAGGTTGGTTATGAACAGCACGTTGAAAGTTGGCTGACAGGAGTTGGCTTCCCAGTTTGTTAGGGTGGAAGCCATCAGGCTTAAAAAAGAGTTTATGGTTGCAGAGCAGGGTGAAGTTGTCTATGTAGCTCATTTGGTGTGAGTGGCAGGCCGACTGAAGCCACGTGTAGAGGGAAAGGATGCGGCTGAATAGTCCATGTCCACAGCTGTGGGGGGAGAGTGGGCCACTGATGAGGATGGATTTTCTGGTGGTGTGGAGGTATTGGAGTAGTTTTATGAACTTTGCTTTAGTGGTCTCAGTCTGTTGGCGGAATGCATCCACACAGCCTACATGAATGATTATTCTGTGCACAGTTGATGGTAGAGACTCGAGAATGTCAGGCAGTTTAGAGCAAATGAAAGGGACAGTTGCTCCAGGAAAACAGCAAGTTATTGCATTAAAGTAGCATATGTTTCTAATCATGGAGTCACCGATTATTAAGGTAGTTGGAGGAAAAAGGGGCTGGGGGCATGTTGGTGAGGGAGGAGAGGGTTCAGATGGGGGTGTGGCCGGTGGCAGTGGCACAGAGGAAGTGGAGTGGGTGAGCGAAGGAGCAGGTGGGGGTTGTGGAGCCATAGTGAGCTGAAGTTTTGGAGGGGGGGAGGCTTTGGAGGAGGATGAAGGCAGCAGTGGTGGGGCTGTGGGTGTTGGCAACGAGGCAGGTTGAGCATGGCAGGTGGCAGATGTTGCAGTAGAACGTTGCGGGGCCGGGGTGAACTGGGGGGCAGAGAGGCGGCGGGCTCCAGGGAGAGTGAGGGGTTTGGGGGGGGACTGAGGTGATGAAGCATTGTGGGGGTGTGAGGGAGGCAGAGAAGAGGTGTGAGGTTCAGCTGCCAAAGGAGGAGAGTCTTGCAGAGCAAGGATGTCAAATTTATTGTGCAGTTGGATGGTGTAGTGGGGTGCTCGAGGAGGAAGTATGTTTCTCCTGTTCCCATTCGGAGCCAGGGACCGAGATGCGAGCTCTCGAGGAGTGGAGGTGATAAGAGACTTGGAATTAGCTCCCAGCCTGGTCCTGGAGGAGTCACAGTTGGATGGTAGTGCAGGGGAGACAGAGGCAGCAGCTGTAGGATTGGGGGCGGAGACATCGGGCACTGGAGAAGCGATGTTGTCGGCAGGGCCAGCAACACAGGCAGGGCTGGAGGTCGGTGTGGGCTCTGGTGATGCATAGCGAAAGGTTATGGTGTCCATAAGCTGTTCGGCTTCATGGATCTTGTAGAGTGCAGAGATGCAACGTTTGAGTTCGGTGATTTGGTCAGCGAGGACAGTGCAGTTGCCACAGCCAGATGGAGAGGAGAGCGGAGCCATGGTGGGAGACGTGGCTGAAAAAGAGGAGAACAGGAGGGCCGGTACGGGTCTAAATGAGCTGGGTTCAGGCTGAGGTTATGGCAGCAGCAGGGAGGACTGGTCAGTGGAAGTGACAGATACAGGGCTGAAACGTACACACAGGGGCTCCTGAATGGAGCCCGCAGCGGTGATGATGCCTAGCGTTAGCAGCACAGGAGTAGTAAATGAAAAGCACACAGGCACAGAGACTTAACGTACACGCAGGGGCTCCTGAATGGAGCCCGCAGCGGTGATGTTGCCTAGCGACAGCAGCAGTAGCAGTGTTAGCAGCAGAGGTGGCAGTAGCAGCACAGAGGGAACAAATCAGGGCAAGTAAGAGGCGAGACTTACCGGCAGGGGCCCACAAACGGGCCCGCTGCGGAGAGTAGGTAGTCAGTCGGTGTTGTCCTCAGTACACGCTCCTCTGCGTGCTTAGGATCCTTCTGTGTTCCAGACTGCCGGGCAGACGGAACATCAAGACGTCAAAATGCGGAAATGTCGAAGTTGGGTCGGTTGAATGAAGCAGCTGGATGTCGTTCGGTTAAATCCAACTGGAGAGAGTCACTGTTTTATATAAAAATCGCCTCTTTGAGCCTCGAGACGAGTGCAACGGTTACGACTCCCCAAAACAGCACACGGCGCGCACGATGATGACGTGTGGGAAGCTGCTTCAGTATTGAATTCAATGCCATGTCTCAATGTAGCAGAGGACTTGTCTGCTTCCTTTAGCCCCTCACAAATAGATCATCTTGTTGATAGTACTACAGGCTCATTACGAACAACTTTGGACTCTATTGCACCTCTGAAAAAGAAGATAATTTAACAAAGGAAATTAAAGCAAGAGGCACATAAATCTGAACGCAAATAGCGTGCCACTAAATTGGAAGAATTTCCTTTAGTCTGGCGAGATAATCTTAAAACATACAGGAAGGCTCTCCGTAATGCCAGAACAGCCTATTACTCTTCATTAATAGAGGAAAATAAGAACAACCCCAGGTTTCTCTTCAGCACTGTAGCCAGGCTAACAGAGAGCCACAGCTCTATTGCGCCTCTATTCCTTTAGGTCTAAGTAGCAATGACTTCATGAGCTTCTTTAATGATAAAATTATAACTATTAGAGACAAAATTCATCACCTCTTGCCCTCAACAGGCACAGATCTGCCTTCTTACACAGCAAGTTTGGAAACAGCTGTAAAACCTGATATATATTTAGACTGTTTTTCTCCCATCGACCTTCATCAAATAACTTCAATAATTTCTTCATCTAAGCCGTCAACCGGTCTCTTAGATCCCATCCCAACCAGGCTGCTCAAGGATGTTTTACCTCTAGTTAGCCCTTCTTTATTGAATACGATTAATCTGTCTTTATTATCAGGATATGTACCACAGTCCTTTAAAGTAGCTGTAATTAAACCTCTTCTTAATGAGCCCACTCTAGATCCAGAGGTTTTAGCCAATTACAGACCGATATCAAACCTTCCCTTTCTCTCTAAGATACTTGAGAAAGCTGTAGCTAATCAGCTGTGTGACTTTCTCCATAAGAACAGTTTATTTGAGGATTTTCAGTCAGGATTTAGAGTGCATCATAGCACAGAGACCGCACTAGTCAAAGTTACAAATGACCTCCTAATGGCATCAGACAAAGGACTCATCTCTGTACTTGTCCTGTTAGATCTTAGTGCCGCATTTGACACCATTGACCATCAAATTCTTTTACAGACACTGGAACATAAAATTGGCATCAAAGGAACCGCCCTAAGCTGGTTTAAGTCGTATTTCTTAGGTTGATCTCAGTTTGTTCACATCAGTGATGAATCCGCCATGCATACCAAAGTTTGTCACGGAGTTCCACAAGGTTCTGTACTAGGACCACTTCTATTCAGTTTATATATGCTTCCTTTAGGGAACATTATTAGGAATCACTCCATTAATTTTCATTGTTCTGCCGATGACACCCAATTATATTTATCCATCAAGCCTGATGAAACCAATCAGTTAACTAAACTCCAAGCATGCCTTAAGGATATAAAAAGTTGGATGACCTACAATTTTCTGATGCTAAATTCAGACAAAACTGGAGTTCTTGTAATTGGACCCAAACACCTCAGAAACTCTCTTTCTAGAGATATAGTTACTTTAGATGGGATCACCCTGGCCTCCAGCTCTACCATAAAGAATCTTGGAGTTGTTTTTGATCAGGATTTGTCCTTTAATGTCCACATAAAACAAATTTCGAGGACTGCATTCTTCCACTTACGTAACATCGCCAAAATCAGACGCATTGTATCTCAAGCGGATGCAGAAAAACTAGTCCACGCATTTGTTACTTCTAGGCTGGACTATTGTAACTCTTTGTTATCAGGCTGCTCCAATAAGTCTCTTAGGACTTTGCAGCTAATTCAGAATGCTGCTGCACGTGTTCTGACAGGAACCAAGATCAGAGATCACATCTCTCCCATTTTGGCTTCTTTGCATTGGCTACCTGTTAAATCTAGACTACAATTTAAAATTCTTCTCCTTACATACAAAGCTCTTCATGGTCAGGCTACATCATATCTAAAAGAGCTCATAGTACCTTACTACCCTTCTAGAACACTGCGCTCTCAGAATGCTGGGTTCCTTGTGGTTCCTATAGTTTCCAAAAGTAGATTGGGAGCCAGAGCTTTCAGCTATCAAGCTCCTCTTCTGTGGAACAAACTACCATTTTGGGTTCGGGAGGCAGACACGGTCAACATTTTTAAGAGTAGACTTAAGACTTTCCTTTTCAATTGAGCTTATAGTTAGGGCTGGCTCAGGTCATCCCTTAGTTATGCTACAGGACTAAACTGCCGGGGGACTCCCCCCCGTCTCTCTCTCTCAGGGTTGTGCCTAGTCAGGCAAGGTATTGCTTGAAGATGTAGTCACATCTCCCTTTACTGAAAACTCTACTCTACTGTCGGAGTCACTCAGACTGTCTGGGGTCACTCAGACTGTCAGAGTCACTGAGACTGTCTGGAGTCTCTGAGACTGTCGCAGACTCTGACGTGAAAGCACGTTTCGTTCTTCCTCTCGTCAACCAGCAGGGGGTGCTGCCGTGGGCTCTCCCTCGCAGGGGCGGAGCTAGAGGGTGGCCGGGGGTAGCATTGGCCACCTCTGGAACCTGATTGGACACCTCAGGTGCCACCCCAGTTGATTGACAGGTCACTGCACGTCTCGCTGAAAGCAGCAAAGGAAGAAGGCAAAATAAACGTCTTTCAAGTGACTGGCATGGACCAAGAGGACCCACTTTCAGTGCATACATCACTCTGAAGTAAGTCTAAAAGTGCTCTCCTGATGAGTCTCACAATTTGACAGCCCGTTCAGAGGAGAAGAGATTTTGCCTTAATAGTTCAGATGTGTGAGTAGGCTAATGTTATGAAAGGCTATATTCTAACGTTAGCCTGAAGCTACGTAGCACTAGATTAGGATAATGTAACGTTGCGGGGTAGCTGGACGGAAGAAACGGGAGGAGACGGATCAAAGTTGCTAGCTCAACTGAGCCCAGATTTATTTTTCTTGCCGCAGCTAACCCGAGGTTGAGGTGTCCCCCGAAAAACAAAAACACAGTGGCGGCTAACTCTGTCGTTCACTGCCTTCCCGGTCCGTCCGACAAAACTGTCCCTCTCTTAACATGGACGCAACAGAACACACATCACTCAGCCCTCTACGGTGGACACTTCCCTCTATAAACCACTGCCCCCCACACACAACATAAGTCAAACCCCCCAGCGTTACAATAATATAGGAAACCACATCATAGTTAGTTTTCAATAAATGTATTTAGGGACTTTAAATCAATTCAGTTTGCAAGAATTTCATACTAGAGCTCAAAATAAAGTGTAATGAACGCCCAGAGATTATTTCAATGTCTAAATCATAGCCAAGTTACTTTGGCACTGACTAGCCAACATGATCCAATTTAATTTTATAGGAGCTAACCTAACGGGACCAGACAAACACCAGTTATTACGATAGCCATTTAACGCATCGCCAGAGAAGACGTCGTATGACGTACAGACGCAGCAGCGTCAACAGCAACAATCTAGAGGCGGCAAAAAGGAAAGAAAAGGAGACCAGCGGCCGCGATAAATGGTATGTTGTGTATGAACGTATTTATTTTGTGTGAACTGGCTGCAGACTTGGCTGTGTGTGTGTGTGTGTGTGCGCGCGTGCGTGTGTGTGTGTGTGTGTGAAGTGATGTAACGTTAAACTAAGTATGATTGTTTATCTGAACTGAAGACCTAACGTTACGTTATAAAAGTCAGTGAACGTTAACGTTTTGACACTGTTTTCATATCTGTCATTACTGAAGCTGTAACATTAACATTAGCATGAGATTAGCCTACCAGGTGATGACACTGTATGCGGCTCTGGTTTGGAAGAGGGGAGGTGGAAGACTGCTTTGGTAGCATATGATTTTCCTGTAGGCATAGGGACCTGAGACTGTTAAAATAATAAATTGTGTGCTAGGCTAACTGCTGTATTTTGTGTCGGGCTGGCACCAGACAGTGCTGTGTGGGTAACCATGAGTGTAGTAGTTATAAATGCAGACCATCTGATTAGCTGATGCCCTGAGTCACTGTTTTGTATGTCACTGTTGTTAGTAAAGGTGCAATTTGTTATATTAGATTACCATGAGATGACAATATTATCTCTATGTTGCTCTGTTGTAGATTAGGGAGAAGACAGGTATAGGAGAGACTGATAGTAAAGAGTGAAGGAGAGAAGAGGAAAAGAGCAGGGGGGTATTCCAGAAAGTGGGTTATGTGAAAACTCTGAGTTTGTTAACCCTGAGATGAGGGAAACTCTGAGTTATCCGTTCCAGAAAGAGAGGTAACTTAAACTCTGGGTCTGTTACTGCGGTAACTTACTCTGTGAACCTAACCTGCTCGCTGGCAGGTTTACTATAAGAAACCCAGAGTTTCTACCTGTCTCCTCCCACATGAAGAAAGAGGTTAGACATGGATTGGCCATTCATTCCAAATCCGACTGACATCGAAGCCGTATTGATTCGAAATGCTTTACGTCGTGAGAGAATCTTCCGACCCAGATTAGACGTCTTATCATTTCCAGAGGAATATCTTTTCGAACGCTACCGCTTTTCATCCAACAGTATCATTTATCTCGATAACAATCTCCGGCCATATATCACCAACCTCACACACCGCGGACGAGCACTCACATCAGAGCAAACTTTATGCATAGCGCTACGTTTACGTTTTACAGCTGCAGGGTTTACAATTGTTTCAGTCGGAGGCAGAACCAGGCAGATGACACCATCCACAAGGCTATATATATATATATATATATGTATATATATATATATATATATATATATATATATATATATATATATATATATATATTAGTTTTACTTTTTAAAAAGACATAAGTGTATACTTGCATCTGATGTAGGCACTTGTGTCCTGGGGGGTGACAGGCTCAGGTGAGCTTCCCCCGGGGATGCCTTCAGCCACAGGGCGACCCCTGTTTTGGCTGAGGGCCAGCTCCTCAGCCTCTGTCAGAGGTGGTGGAGGTGGCCTTCCACCCGTTTTTCGGGCCTCTGCCTTCTTTCTCATGTTTGTTTTTAATTAGTATTTTAATGAGTGTTGGTGTAGGCTACAGCGTCACATTTTAAATTACTTAAATAAGTATAAAATATAAATGTGTTTGTATCAAGTGTTAATCTACTAAGTGGAGTATTAAGTGAGAGGACGTTGAAAAACAGCATTTTGTTAGGGGTTTAAATTACTATTTGAAGTAGCCACTGAATTAGTATTTACTTTGTTTAATAGCCTAAGTCAATTTAAAAAAATAAAATTAAAATCAAAGTGAGGTGCAATCATAGCAAAATATGCCTTACCTATTTGAATGATGTTTTTATGTTTCATTTTGAGCTGCTTCCAAGTCCTCTTTTCTCGTGTTGGATTGCACCGAAATGAAAATCAGGTTTTATTCCTACTTATATTCATTACTATAGGCTATGCTACGATCTTACGGTTAAATGTTACGTCAATGGAATAGTACATTCAAACTTACGCGTTGACTCGGGCACTAATTTTCTCCCATGCCGTCTCTCTCTCCTTCGCTGCTGCAGCTGTAGATTTGCGGCGAAATATGTGCTCATACTCGCCGTAGGCCAGCATGAGGACCTCCAACTCCATCCACTGAAATAAGTTGATCTTTTTTTTCTCGGTTGTCATGGTGACTTGTGGTATCTGGGCTCCATTGATGATGGCTTTTTATAGTGGTTGTGCACGCGCGTAACTCGAGGTTAACATACTCAGAGTTGATTGAACTAACTCAGATCAGCTGTTCTGGAACCGGATACTCAAGAGTTTCCCATCTCAGAGTAAGTCAACTCAGAGTTCAGGGATAGACTCAGAGTTTGTTGAACCTGCTTTCTGGAATACCCCCCAGGAGAACAGTGTGGAAAGGCAGAAATAAGGAAGTAAACAGAGTGAAGGAGAGAAGAGGAAAAGAGCAGGAGAATAGTGTGGAAAGGCAGAAATAAGGATGTAAACAACAGAGTGAAGCTAAGGAGAGAAGAAAGAAAGGTGAAGAATAGAAAAGCATTCAGTTGTGAGTAGAAACTTTTGACCAAAAAATCAATCCTAACTCAAGCTAACAAGACTGTGGTTGGTGATGTCACCCATTTGTTTGATTGCAACCTTTTGTGTACAGCCATCTTACTAGAGATGTATTTTCTTATTGTGACTTTTTTGTACTATTTGGGCCAGGCCCACAGTTACCAGTGGCACACATTATGTGATCCACTTACATCTTTTTATATGTTTTGACTTGGCAATTATCATTAATTACATCTTGATGATATTTACTAGCTACTGGTCTGGCAGCTGTCTTTGCACATGACACTTAAAGGTACAGTGTGTAAGATTTGGGGCCTCTATTTTCAGAATAAGGCAAACATGGAATATAATATGCATAACTATGTTTTCATGCATGTATAATCACCTGAAAATAATATTTTTTTTTTATGTTTGTTACTTAAAAATTCTCCTTTTATATCTACAGTGGGAGAGGGTCCCCTTTCATGGAGGCCGCCATCTTGAAACACCCTATTTATACAGTAGTCCAGAACAGAGAAATTAAATACTGACTCTAAACAGGGTCCTTAAAGTGCTGTTTCTCCTTTACACTAGGAAGGTGAGGGTGATGTGAGGAGATTACAATGCAGTGATTGGACTACTAAATGCAACTAAATTTTACACACTGTACCTTTAACTTTAGAAGAATGTGGGCAAATAGTTTAAGATTTGGCCTAACACAAAGGTGTAACCAGGCTGTCTTATTTTGTATAGGGATAGATAACAATGAAGAGAAAGGGAGCTATTTCCCACTTTTTTGTAAAGAAGCACAGATCAGGCCCCAGCCCACATATCAGCAGCCCTGGCAGCTCCCATCCTGGCTCGCAACCTGGAACTAACCAGGCAAGTCAGTGTGATCAGACACAAGGACCCAGTCGATTTTGACAGACTAAGCCTCATTTTGTAATGAACATTTTTATTGAAGTTTAACACACAAATAATCCAGACAGGGAGAGATCAATTCACTCAATCAGGGAGCCATCAAGGCCAGAGATTAAGCCTCATTTTGAATTTTGATTCAGCTTGTAACAATTGATGATTTTGTGTGTGATGTTTTATTTATTTTGACTGTATCTATATATATATATTTTTTTTTTTACCAGTCTCATCAAGGGATGAAAGTGACTCAGAAACCTCTGCCTCTGAGGTGGAAGACAGTAAGGACATGCCACTGAACCCCCCACATCAAGCACCACATATCGTGCACCAAAGGGATCAAGCGGTAGGCCCATAATTACTTACCTATCTATGAACCTATTTAACAGCAGCTATTCTGACATGATAGAATAAGACAAACACAGGTGCTACTAATGACATTAATTAGTGTTGTGTTCATTATTTTGAGAAATGACATTAAAGCAAGAATTGTCCTCCTTCTTTTATTTGAGAGAATAAGTAAATTACACAGCTGTGGGTCTGATCTGCTTCACTCGAAAGCTCAGCTGGATCAGGAGGCCCGGAGCACAGTCTGCTCCCTCTTTTTATAAGTTTGTTATTTTGGGTGTCATCCTTTCTGATTGGTACATGAGTCACTACTCTCATTGGACCTTGTTTTGGGCAGAGGTGGTTTGTCTGTAAATAATTGGTGATTGGTACATGCATATGAAAGAGAATGGCAGCTAATTCTAGATTATTCACAGTGAGAAACAGTGAAGAAAGATGAACTTTTGGCCCAAACTGAAGTCAGAGATGAGTGAAACCACGTTTGTCATAAAATGTATCCTATTCGACATGTTTCTAAGCAAGAAACTTGATTATCAGTGCTTTTGAAAAAGAATGATAGATAAATCCAGATACCACGCAGTGAGAAATGTAAAGAGCGCTGTCCTTTTGGCCCAAAATGAGGTCAGAGATGAGTGAAATTTCACGTGTTTTATTCAGAAGGAAAAACCAGAGGACAGACAAACAGCCACACCACACCACTAGATGGCAGTATAGCACAGAACATACACCTATTGTCAGAATTACATTATTACAACAACTCCCACTTAATTTTACAATAACATTAAGGCTTTTTTACACTATTATAGGCCAATATTACTTAAGCGCAATGTTCAACTACGCAAATAATGTCTAAACAATAAATCTTATTAACACTTAAACTAGACTAGACCACTAAACAATAGGCCTATTAAACTAAATTAAATAGTGCAAAGCCCAGTCTCACTCCTGAGATACTCAAACTTTTGTCTTGTTAGTGGCTTGGTCAAGATATCTGCCTTCATGTCATTTGTTGGGCAATATTGGAGTTGTATTTGCGCATTATGCACACATTAAAGGATATAATGGTAGTGAATGTCTATGTGCTTAGTCCTTGAATGATCAACTGGATTCTTCGTGACTGCAATGGCTCCTTGGTTGTCCTCCAGGATCACGCCGGCCGTAGCATCCGTCCCAAGATCATTCAGTAGTCGTTTAAGCCAGGTACATTCCTCTGTTACTTGGCTCAGTGCAACATACTCGGCTTCTGCTGTTGAAAGTATAACTGTTGCTTGTTTCCTGCTGAGCCAACAACTGCATTTGAAAAAGAATGGCAGCTAAATCTAGATATCACACAGTGAGAAACATGAAGAACAATGTTCTTTTGGCCCAAACGGAAGTCAGAGATTAGTGAAACCATGTTTGTCATAAAATATATCCTATTCTACATATTTCTAAGCAAGAAACTTGATTAACAATGTATTCGAAAGAGAATGGCAACTAAATCTAAATTATAAGCTTCAATACATTAAGCCAATCAGACACAGCCAGAAATTAATTGAAAAGATAAAGGTTAACTTTCGGCACAAACTGAGGTCAGACATGAGTGAAACCACATTTGCCATAAAATATATCATATTCTACTTGTTTCTATGAGAGTGTGACAAGTTGAAAATCTGATACACTCTATGCTGTTATAAGTTTAACAACAAGGTATCGATGGTGTTTTTTTCCTCATTCTCAGATTTGGCAACAAAATTTGCTCTGTCTCCAAACCGGTTGAACTCTCTGAGAGCTGCTTGGCTTCAGGACCTTGGGATTCCGCTATTTGATGAACAGTGGGAAGAGATGCTAAATAGTGTTCACTCATCTTCTATTTGTGCGAGGCATAGTCTTTTACAATGTAAAGTTCTGCATAGAGATTACTTCACTAATCCCAAACTGTTCAAAATCTATCCTGACAGAATGGACAAATGCAATAGATGTAGACAGTCACCAGCTGACTTTGGCCACATGCTTTTATCCTGCCCTCTACCATCACAGTTCTGGGCTGCTATTTTTGAAACAATTAGTAAAGTAACAGGCCAAACTATTGTGCTCTAACCCCTCACTGCCTTCTGTTTAAATGGAAAATTGCCGCTACACCCTCTTTGGAATTTCGTCCTCACTCAATGTACCCATGGCCACATGAAGAATCATTACATTTTCCACCTTACTTGCTCGAAGACTTATTCTTCTAAAATGGTCTCACTCTTCCCCTCCAACTCATAATAAATGGATTCAGGAAGTTTTACATTGCATTACGTTGTAGAAGATTAGGTTCTTTCTTGAAAGGTTCGTTAAACACCTTCTACAAGATATGGCAGCCCTTCCTAACATACATTGACTCAGAAAGCTGTAATTTTAACACGTGGACATGAAAGACATATTTTGTACTTTTGTTTAAATTATGTGTTAATGTACTTTAGGTTTACTGTTTGTATAAATGTCTTTTGTATAAATTAGTCACATCCCAAGAATCAGAATCAGGGCTTAAGTATGACCCTAGTCCAGCGTATGAGTCTACACACAGTGCTTACTGGTCTCCAGAATGACAGTATCAGGATAGACATGCTGCCCCTTCTGGTAGATAGTGAAACCTCAAATGAGCTTTTGTTGGAGAGGTTGAACATTGCCTGCGCAAATGAGGCAGAATGAAGAAATAAAAAGAGGTAGAGCACCCTGCAGCCAGATCCACCATCTACAAAGTGCCTACTCTCTTTGTAGACACTGCCTAGTGGCCCCATGAACGCCCCTGCTGCTTTCCAGCGTTGTATGGAGGAATGTTTGGAAGGGCTCCGGGATGACATCTGCATCCCTTATCTGGACGACACACTGGTTTTCAGCAAAAGCTTCATGTGGAGGATGTGCGAAAAGTGTTGAAACGTCTCAGAGAGTATGGCATCAAACTCAAACCCAGTAAGTGTGACTCTCACTCACTCTTTAAACCTGAAGTCCGTTATTTGGGGAGATTAGTGTCTGCAGAGGGCAGTAGAATTGATCCAGGCGATTTTGCAGCAGTTAGGGCCTTGAAAGACATCAGACCACAGAATGTGGGTCAGCTCAGAAAAATGCTCGGTCTACTTACCCACTACAGGCAGTACATTCAAGACTTTTCCAGAAAGGCCAGTTGTCTGTATGATCTCTTGAAAGCAGATTCAAATGAGATCTCTGACAACAAAAGAAAACCAAAAAAAAAGAAAATGAGTCATGTTGTGATTGTCATGTCAAACAAGCCAATCACATGGACTGACCAGCACCAGCAGGCACTTGAACAGCTGATTGACTGTTTGATCCATCCACCAGTGTTAGGGTTCCCTGATTACACTCAGCCGTTCATAGTACACACTGTGCATCCCATCAAGGCTTGGGAGCAGTATTTAAATATAGTATATAAGTTTCGGGATTATTTGTACTATGCTTCAACCTTCGCTGTGTATAGTGACAATAACCTGCTCACGTACATCCTGTCTACTGCAAAACTGAACGCAGCCACTTCCAGGTGGGTTGCAGAGTTGGCTGATTTTCACCTTACGATAAAGTACAGACCAGGGAAAGAGAACAGTGACGCAGATGCTTTGTCAAGGATGCCACTGGATGCAGAGTCACTGATGAGAGAATGTTCTGAATTGACACCTGACGCCATCGCTGCCACAATCCAAGCAGTTGAGGTTCAAGAAGCAACCCTGCCGTTTTCAGCTGTATGTATGTCAGTCTCCACCAAAAGTGAGATAACCACTGCATCAGTCTGTCCTATACCAAAGTCCACAGGCAGGCTACCAGGGGCACGGTGGCGGGGAGAGGAGAGGAGAGGAGTGGAGAAGAGTGAAAAGCATCAAAGTCTGAATCACACAGAGATGCACAAAAATCTGACCCAAGAGATTCAGCCCAAAGACAAAATGCCTGTTCAGAGCTGCACAGTAACATGGGACCCAAGATGCTGACTGCACAGTATCTCTAGTACGTGAACGCTTCTTGTGGCCCTATATGCAGTCTGACATTGAGCACTATGTGACAAAAGCTTGCACCTGTCTCAAGCAGAAAAAGCCATGCCATGAAATAAGAGCTCCCTTGACGAATATTTTGACAACACAGCCATTTGAACTCGTATGTATTGATTTCCTCCACCTTGACCGATGCAAAGGTGGATACGAGTACATCCTTGTCATTGTTGACCATTTCACCCGTTTTGTTCAAGCGTATGCCACCACATCAAAGTCAGGAAAAACTGCTGCTAACCTCATCTTCAATGACTTTGCTCTCAAGTTTGGGTTTCCTTCCCGCATTTATCATTACCAAAGGGGAGAGTTTGAAAATCAGTTGTTCACTCACTTAAAGAAACTCAGTGGCATGGGCGGGTCCAGAACAACACCATATCACCCGATGGGGAATGGCCAAGTAGAGCATATGAACAGAACATTGCTGCAAATGCTTAAGACGCTGACCGAAACACAGAAATCGAACTGGAAAGAGTCTCTAAACAAACTTGTGTATGCCTATAACTGTACCCATTGTGAAGTGACAGGTTACTCACCATTCTACCTTCTGTTTGGGAGATCACCTAGGCTTCCAGTTGACATGCTGTTTGGACTGTACACAGAGTCAGGTTCCAGTCAGCCTCCAATCAGCCAGACTATGTGGAGAAATGGAAATGGGGTGTAATGGAAAATTTATATTACATGATTGTTTGTTCTTTTTTATAACCATATACAGCCATGTTTGATCTCAGTAATATTCTGAAAAGTTTTTAAGTATAAAACTGTGTGCCTTATACTCTTCTTTGGTTTTACTCAGTACCTTTTCACTTTCACAAGTTGTTTGTAGCAGTAGTTGTTTGATGTATAAACTTGACCTTGGTTCACACGGTCAGGCAGAGCTTGTTAGTGAGGTTTGATAGTGATGAGTACATTCCATTGTAGCCACCTGTGACAGTTAGATAAGTAAATCATAATAATGAGAAAAACTCCTAGAAGTGAATAAGAATCAGCGTAGGACTGCCCCACTCTAAACATATAGTGCAGACTGTCTTGTGCATTTGTAGAACTATTCCTCTTTCAAGAATAAAATGACAAAACCTTTGAGGACAAATTGATTGACTCAAGATCCTTATTTTTGTGTATTGGTGGGTGTTTTCCAGAAAATTTCAACAACAGACTTGGTGTCAGAAGTGGGATCTCAGGCCGATAGCTCAGGACCCAGAGAAGGTGACAGGCCATCTGAGACTGATCGAATTTGTCTCACCTCCACCTCCCTTCATTCGAGACGGGAGGACCCTCTCCGTGGACCTAGAAGCTGTCACCTCAAGGTCCAACAAACTCAAATTAACAGAAAACATCCTAAATTCAGGGTAAGCAAATTTCAATTGTTAAATGAAGACAGTCACCTAGACAGACAGTCACCCAAGCCAGACAGACACACAGACAGACAGACAGAGACACCGACAAACAGACAGACAGACAGACAGACATCCAGATATCCAGACATCCAGACAGAGACAGAGACAGAGACAGAGTCACAGACACCCAGACAGACAGACAGACCACCCAGACAGACATCCAGACAGACGTACAGACACCGACACCTCCAGACAGCCAGACAGAGACACAGACAGACAGCCAGACAGATAGAGTCAGAGTCAGACAGAGACACAAACAGACAGACAGATAGATACACATTGATAGATACAGATAGTTACACACCCAGAGAGACAGACAGACAGACAGACAGAAACCCAGTCAGGCACACAGACAAACACCCAGACAGACAGACAGACAGACAGACAGACAGAGACACGAACAGACAGACACAGACACAGACAGATACCCACCCACCCAGACAGACAGACAGACAGACCGACAGACAGAGACACAGACAGAGACACAGACACAGACAGACAGACAGACATCCAGAGACACAGAGAGACAGACAGACAGACAGACAGACAGACAGACAGATAGATAGACATCCAGAGACACAGACAGACAGAGACACAAACAGACAGAGACACAGACAGATAGACATCAAGACAGACAGAGACACAGACAGACAGACATAGACAGACATCCAGACAGACAGACAGACACCCACCCAGACAGAGACACCAAGACAGAGACACAGAAAGACACCTAGACAGACACCGAGACACTGACACAGACAGACACCCAGACAGATACCGACACATCCAGACATCCAGACAGAGACACAGACAGACAGACAGATAGATAGACATCCAGAGACACAGACAGACAGAGACACAAATAGACAGAGACACAGACAGATAGACATCAAGACAGACAGAGACACAGACAGACAGACATAGACAGACATCCAGACAGACAGACAGACACCCACCCAGACAGAGACACCAAGACAGAGACACAGAAAGACACCTAGACAGACACCGAGACACTGACACAGACAGACACCCAGACAGATACCGACACATCCAGACATCCAGACAGAGACACAGACAGACAGACAGATAGAGTCAGAGACAGAGACACAAATAGACAGACACACACAGATAGACACCCACCCAGACAGACAGACAGACACCCAGACAGACGGACACCCAGACACACACGCAGACAGACAGAGCCACAGACAGACAGACACAGACACCTAGACAGAGACACAGACAGAAAGAGACACGGACAGACAGACAGACAGACAGAGACACAAACAGACAGACACACAGAGACACGGGCAGACATACACACAGACAAACAGACAGACAGACCGACAGACACACGCACACCCAGATAGACAGAGACAGAGACACAAACAGACAGAGACACAGACAGACAGACACCCAGACAGACAGAGACTCAGAAAGACAGACACCCAGACAGACAGACAGACAGACAGAGACACAGACAGACAGACACCCAGACAGACAGACAGACAGACAGACACCCAGACAGTCAGAAACACAGACAGATAGACACCTAGACAGACAGAGACACAGACAGACAGATACCAAGACAGACAGAGACACAGACAGACAGATACCAGGACAGACAGACAGACAGACAGACAGAGACACAGACAGACACACACACAAACAGATAGATACATACACAGACACCTAGACAGGGAGAAGCCCAGACAGACAGACAACAGAGGCAGACAGACAGACACCCAGACAGGGAGAAGCCCAGACAGACAGAGACACAGACAGACTGAGACACAGACAGACAGACAGACAGACAGACAGAGACACAGACAGACAGACCGACAGACAGACAGACATCCAGATATCCAGACATCCAGACAGAGACAGAGACAGAGACACAGACAGACAGACAGACAGACATCCAGACAGAGTCACAGACACCCAGACAGACAGAGACACAGACAGACAGACACCCAGACAGACACAGAGACAGACAGACAGACAGACACAGACACATCCAGACACCCAGACAGAAACACACACAGACAGACAGACAGATAGAGTCAGAGTCAGACAGAGACACAAACAGACAGACACAGACAGATAGATTCCCACCCAGACAGACAGACACCCAGACAGACGGACACCCAGACACACACGCAGACAGACAGAGACACAGACAGACAGACATAGACACCTAGACAGAGACACAGACAGACACCAAGAGAGAGACACAGACAGACAGACAGACAGACGCCCAGACAGGGAGATGCCCAGACAGACAGACACATAGACAGACAGATACCTAGACGGACTGAAACACAAACAGAGACACAGACAGACAGACACCCAGACAGACAGACAGAGACACACACAGACAGACACCCAGACAGACAGACAGAGACACAGACATCCAGAGACAGACAGACAGACAGACAGACACCCAGACAGACAGACAGACACACAGACATACGGGCAGACAGGCAGTCACACAGACAGAGACACAGACAGACAGACAGACACGGGCAGACATACGGGCAGACATACACACAGACAGATACAGACAGACGCCCAGACAGACAGGCAGTCACACAGACAGAGACACAGACAGACAGACAGACACGGGCAGACATACGGGCAGACATACACACAGACAGATACAGACAGACGCCCAGACAGGGAGAAGCCCAGACAGACAGACACCTAGACAGACTGGGACACAGACAGACACCCAGGCAGACAGGCAGTCACCCAGACAGAGACACAGACAGACAGGCAGTCACCCAAACAGAGACACAGACATACATACTGACACCCAGACAGACAGACACCCAGACAAATAGACACACGGTAGGGTACGGGGGACAGCCTGGGTAGATTCACCTAGTGCTCACCTCTTGGCCACAGTACTGTAGACTACATGATGACAGACTTTGAACCTTCCTCTCTCAGCTCATTCACTGTTAAACCACTAACCCCTCTGTCTGATCACAGCCAAATTACCCTGTTTATTAAAAGATCAGACATTGAAAGGATACACACAGAACCCAATAAGCTGTACAACATCAGAAACTCATACAGATGGGACCAAAACAGTACAGAACAATGCCAAAGGGCAATTGACACCCCAAAAATCCAAACACTTTTAAATAATTTTTTGGAATGTACTTACGCTTGCAATAAAGAAAACCTCAATCTAGCAGTGAACAATATTAACAATATATTCAGACAAACAGCAAAAGAAGCACAACTAAAATTGACCAAGAACAAACCAAAAATGATAACAAATAAGAACTGGTTTGATACAGATTGTAAAATGATTAGAAAAAACCTTAGAACGCTTTCAAACCAAAAACACAGCGACCCCCACGATGCTGACTTACGCACTCTATACTGTGAAACCCTAAAACTCTACAAACGTACACTCAGACTCAAAAAACAGCAATATAACAAACAGCAACTGACAATAATTGAAGAGGCAATCAACACAAACAACTTTTGGCAACACTGGAAAAACCTAAACAAACCTCAACATCAAGAATTGGCCATACAAAACAATGATATATGGACCACTCATTTTAAAACACTGTACCACACTGTTCAAATTAATGCAAACACAGAACAATCTCAAATACACGAGAAGCTGACTAAATTAGAACTAGCTATAAAAAATTATCAGAATCCATTAGACTCACCAATTACTGAGCAGGAACTCCTAAAGAAACTGCAGACCCTCAAATCTAAAAAAGCTTGTGGGCCTGATGGCATCCTGAATGAGATTCTAAAACACATGGACAAAAAATTCCAGTTGGCCATATTAAAACTGTTCAATTTGGTTCTGAGTCTAGGTTTTTTTCCTGAGATCTGGAATCTCGGACTTATAACCCCGATCTATAAAAACGGAGACAAATTTGACCCTAATAATTACCGAGGCATCTGTGTGAACAGTAATCTGGGGAAGGTTTTCTGTAATAATATGAACACCAGACTTACGAACTTCCTTACCAAGCACAATGTCTTGAGCAAAAGTCAAATTGGATTTATACCAAAACAACGCACAACCAATCATATTTACACCCTACATACCCTAATTGATAAACATGTAAACCAAAATAAAACCAAAATGTGTGCCTGTTTTATCGACTTCCAAAAAGCTTTTGATTCTAAAATTATTTGAATGTGTTATTGAACCGATTGCACTCTATGGCAGTGAGGTGCGGGGCCCACTTACAAAACATAACCTTACTCAGTGGGATAAACACCCCATTGAGACCCTGCATGCAGAGCTGTGTAAAATTCTTCTACATTTCCAGAGGAAGGCAACAAACAATGCATGCAGGGCGGAATTAGGCAAATACCCACTAATAATAAAAATTCAAAAAAGAGCAATTAACTTTTGGACACATCTAAAATTGAGCGACCCCCTCTCGTATCATTTCCAGGCCCTGCAATGCCAAGACATGAGCAGTGGGAACCCCCTTACCCAACTGGTCCTGAGGCTGAGATCACAAACCTGCCCTACTGGCACAGCCCAGGAACACAACACCTCACCAATCAGACCCAACCAAATTACTAAACAGCTAAAACAAGACTACAACACCTATTGGCAAACACAAACAAAAACACAGAGCAAAATGCAGTGCTATTTGGCCCTAAATCGACAGTACACCACAGCAGATTATTTGAGCATGGTGACTGATCAGCAACTAAAACGAACCCTGACAAAGTACAGACTGAGTGAACACAACCTTGCTATTGAAACAGGGAGGCACAAGAAAACCTGGCTCCCTGCAGAGCAGAGGCTGTGCTGTCACTGCAGCCTTAGTCAACCAGAAACAGAATTACACTTCCTCACCAAATGTGAAAAATATATAAATATCAGAGAAACATATTTCCCAAAATTTGTATCAATAATAAAAGGTTTTTTAAAACTATCAGATGAGAAAAAACTGCCCATCCTACTAGGGGAAGAACCAAATACTAATAAATTAGCAGCAGTCTATGTTTCTGCCTGCCATAGACTGAGGGACAGGGAGTGACACTTGTCAGCTGACACACATTTGTTGTTTGTTGTTTTGTTCTTTGTATTTATACATTTATTTCTACAGTAATCACAACTACACTGTAGATGTTGTTTCCCTGAATTGTTATGATTATTATTTTTCTCTTTTAATTCCAAACGCTTGCTTTGGCAATATGTACAATGTATGTCATGCCAATAAAGCCATTTGAATTTGAAATTTGAATTAGACACCCAGACAGACACCCAGAAAGACAGAGACAGAGACAGACAGACAGACAGAGAGAATCACAGACTCACTGAGACATAGACAGACAGAGACACAGACAGACTGAGACACAGACAGAGAGACACACTAAGACAGAAGGACACCCAGACTGACAGATACCCAGACAGACAGAAACACAGACAGACAGATACCAAGATCGCTCAGGAGCCAGAGAAGGTGACTGACCATCTGAGACTGATCAAATTTGTCTCACCTCCACCTCAGTTCATTCGAGACGGGAGGACCCTCTCCATGGACCTAGAAGCTGTCACCTCAAGGTGCAACGAACTCAAATTAACAGAAAACATCCTAAATTCAGGGTAAGCAAAGTTTCAATTGTTAAATGAAGACAGTCACCCAGACAGACAGACAGACACCCACCCAGACACACAGACAAAGACAGACAGAGACACAGAGAGACAGACAGACAGACAGAGACACAGAAACAGACAGACAGACACACAGACAGATAGACAGACAGACACCCAGACAGGGAGAAGCCCAGACAGGGAGAAGCCTAGACAGACAGACACAAAGACAGACAGACATCTAGACAGACAGGCAGTCACCCAGACAGAGACACAGACATATATACTGACACCCAGACAGACAGAGAAACAGACAGACAGACAGACAGACAGACAGACAGACACCCAGACAGACACCGAGACAGCGAGAGAGTCAGACACAGACAGAAACACAAACAGACAGACACAGACAGATAGATATCCACGCTACCAGACAGACAGACAGACACCCAAACACACACGCAGACAGAGAGAGACACAGACAGACACCCAGATAGAGACTCAGACAGACACCAAGAGAGAGACACAGACAGACAGACAGACACCAAGACAGACACTTAGAACGACACCCAGACAGACAGACAGACAGACAAATGGACAGACAGACAGACAGATAGAGTCAGAGACAGACAGAGACACAGACACCCAGTCAGGCACACAGACAGACACCCAGACAGAGACACAAACAGACAGACACAGACAGATACCCACCCAGACAGACAGACAGACAGACACAGACAGACATCCAGACAGACATCCAGAGACACAGACAGACAGACAGACAGACAAACACTCACCCAGAAAGACACAGACAGACAGACAGACAGAAACACAGACAGATAGACACCCAGACAGACACCCAGACAGACTGAGACACAGACAGACAAACTGACACCCAGACAGACAGAGACACCCAGAGAGATAGACACCCAGACTGACAAACAGACAGACAGACAGAGACAGAGACACAGACAGACAGTCAGAGTCACAGACACCCAGACAGACAGAGACCCAGACAGACAGACATCCAGACAGACAGAGACCCAGACAGAGAGACAGACACCCATGACAGACAGAGACACAGACAGACAGATACCAAGACAGACAGACAGACAGACAGGCAGAGACAAAAACAGACACAAGCATAAACAGATAGAAACAGACACAGGTACCTAGACAGGGAGAAGCCCAGACAGACAGACAAGACAGGCAGACAGACAAACACCCAGACAGGGAGAAGCCCAGAGAGACAGAGACACAGACAGACAGACAGAGACACACCCAGACAGAGACACATCCAGACACCCAGACAGAGACACGGACAGACAGACAGACAGACAGATAGAGTCAGAGATAGACAGAGACACAGACACCAAGACAGAGAAACAGACAGACACCAAGAGAGAGAAACAGACAGACAGAGACACCAAGAGACAGACAGACAGAAACCCAGACAGACAGACTGACACCCAGACAGACAGAGACACACAGACACACAGACAGAGACAGACAGACAGACATCCGTACAATGACACAGAGAGACAGAGACACCGAGAGACAGAGACTCAGACAGACAGACACCTAGACAGACAGACAGAAACACAGACAGACAGCCACCCAGACAGACAGACAGACATCCAGAGACACAGACAGACAGACAGACATCCATCCATCCATCCAGAGACACAGACAGACAGAGACACGGGCAGACAGAGACACGGGCAGACATAGACACGGACAGACAGACAGATAGACAGACAGACAGACAAACACTAACCCAGAAAGACAGAAACACAGACAGATAGACACCCAGACAGACACAGACAGACACCCATACAGACTGAGACACAGACAGAAACACAGACAGACAAACTGACACCCAGACTGACAAACAGACAGACACAGACAGACAGACAGATACAGAGACAGAGACCCAGACAGACAGACAGAGTCACAGACACCCAGACAGACAGACAGAGACACAGAAAGAGAAACATACACCCATGACAGACAGAGACACAGACAGACAGACAGACAGACAGACAGAATCATAGACAGACAGAATCATAGACACCCAGACAGACAGACACCTAGACAGACAGAAACACAGACAGACAGACAACCAGACAGATAGACACCCAGACAGACAGAGACACAGACAGACAGAGACACAGACAGACAGACAGAGACACAGACAGACAAATACCAAGACAGACAGACAGAGACACAGACACACACACACACACAAACAGACATAAACAGACACAGACACCCAGACAGGGAGAAGCCCAGACAGACAGACAGACAAGACAGGCAAACAGACACCCAGACAGGGAGAAGCCCAGACAGACAGACAGACAAGACAGGCAAACAGACACCCAGACAGGGAGAAGCACAGACAGACAGAGACACAGACAGAAATCCAGAGAGATAGACATCGAGACAGACAGACTGACAGAGACACAGACAGACACTCAGACAGACACACAGACAGACAGAGACACTTACAGACAGACAGACACCCAGACAGAGACACAGACAGAGACACAGACAGATAGACACCAAGACAAACACCGAGATAGACAGACAGAAACACACACAGACAGACGGACAGACAACCAGACAGACAACCAGACAGACAGAGACACAGACAGACAGACAGACAAAGACGCAGACAAAGAGACACCCAGACAGACACACACCCAGAGAGACAGACACACAGGCACCCAGACAGACAGAGACACAGTCCTAAAGAGACACAGACATCCAGACATCCAGACATCCAGACAGAGACAGAGACACAGACAGACAGACAGACATCCAGACAGTCACAGACACTCAGAGACACAGACAGAGACACAGACAGACAGACACCCAGACAGAGACACAGACAGACAGACAGACAGACAGAGTCAGAGACTGACAGAGATATAAATAGACAGACACAGACAGATAGATACCCACCGAGACAGACGGACACCCAGACACACACGCAGACAGACAGAGACACAGACAGACAGACATAGACACCTAGACAGAGACACGGACACCAGACACCAAGAGAAAGACGCAGACAGACAGACACACAGAGACACAGACAGGCATCCAGAGACACAGACAGACAGACAGAGACACAGACAGAGACACAGACAGACAGACAGACAGAGACACGGGCAGACAGACAGACAGACCGACAGATAGACCAACAGACACACACACACCCAGAAAGACGGAGACAGAGACAGACATACAGACAGAAACACAGACAGACAGACAGACACCCAGACAGACAGAGACACAGACAGACAGATACCAAGACAGACAGACTGACAGACAGGTAGAGACAAAGACAGACACAAACAAAAACAGACAGAAACAGACACAGACACCCAGACAGGGAGAAGCTCAGACAGACAGACAAGACAGACAGACAGACAGACACCCAGACAGGGAGAAGCCCAGAGAGACAGAGACACAGACAGACAGACAGACACACACCCAGACAGAGACACCCAGACAGAGACACAGACAGAGACACGGACAGACAGACAGACAGATAGAGTCAAAGATAGACAGAGACACAGACACCCAGACAGAGACACAGACAGACACCAAGACAGAGACACGGACAGAAACCCAGACCGAAACCCAGACAGACAGATAGAGTCAGAGACACAAAGAGACAGACACAGACACAAAGACATAGATACCCACCCAGAAAGACAGACAGACAGACAGACAACCACACAGACAGACAACCACACAGACAGACAGGCACACAGACAGACAGACAGACAGACAGACAGAGACACAGACAGAGAGACACACTAAGACAGACAGACACCCAGACAGACAGAAACAAAGACAGACAGATACCAAGATCGCTCAGGACCCAGAGAAGTTGGCTGGACATCTGAGACTGATCAAATTTGTCTCACCTCCACCTCAGTTCAGTCGAGACGGGAGGAACCTCTCCGTGGACCTAGAAGCTGTCACCTCAAGGTCCAACGTACTCAAATTAACAGAAAACATCCTAAATTCAGGGTAAGCAAATTTTCAATTGTTAAATGAAGACAGTCATACAGACAGACAGAGACCCAGACAGACAGACAGACAGAGACACAGACAGACTGACAGACATCCAGACACACAGACAGACTGACAGACATCCAGAGACACAGACAAACAGACATCCAGAGACACAGACAGACTGACAGACAGACATCCAGAGACACAGACAAACAGACATCCAGAGACACAGACAAACATACAGACAGAGACATAGACACACAGACAGACAGACAGAGACACAGACAGACATCCAGAGACACAGACAGACAGACAGACAGAGACACGGGCAGACATACAGACAGACAGACACACATCCAGAGACACAGACAGACACCCAGACAGACAGAGACACGGGCAGATATACACACAGACAGACAGACAGGCACACAGACAGACAGACAGACAGACACCGAGACAGTCAGAGACACAGACGGACAGACACACAAACAGATAGAAACAGACACACAGACACCCAGACAGGGAGAAGACCAGGCAGACAGAGACGCAGACACCCAGACAGACAAACTAACACCCAGACAGACAAACAGACAGACACCCAGACAGACAGAGACACAGACAAACAGACAGACAGATAGACAGACAGACATCCTGACATCCACACAGAGACACAAACAGACAGACTGACAGACAGACAGACAGACAGACAGGCAAAGACACAGACAGACAGACAGACACCCAGACAGACAGAGACACAGACAGACAGAGAGACACAGAAAGACAAAGACAGACACACAGACAGACAGACAGACAGACACACACACAAACAGATAGCAACAGACAAACAGACACCCAGACAGGGAGAAGAGCAGACAGACAGACAAGACCGGCAGACAGACAGACACCCAGACCTGGAGAAGCCCCAGCAGACAGAGACACAGACAAACACCTAGACAGACTGAGACACAGACAGAAACACAGACAGACAAACTGACACCCAGACAGGCAGAGACACCAATAGAGATAGACACCCAGACAGACAGAGACACAGACATACACACAGACAGACAGAGACACGGGCAGACATACACACAGACAGACAGACAGACAGAAACACAGACATTTAGACAGACAGACAGACACCCAGACAGACAGAGACACAGACAGACACACACACAAACAGATAGAAACAAACAGACAGACATCCTGACAAGGAGAAGCCCAGGCAGATAGAGACACAGACAGACACCCAGACAGACAGACACCTAGACAGACTGAGACACAGACAGAAACACAGACAGACAAACTGACACCCAGACAGACAGAGACATCCAGAGAGATAGACACCCAGACAGACAAACAGACAGAGACACAGACAGACACAGACAGACCTCCAGACATCCAGACAGAGACATAGACAGAGACACAGACAGACAGACAGATAGACACCCAGACAGACAGACAGACACCCAGACATAGACACAGTGACCCAGACAGACAGAGAAACAGACAGACAGACATCCAGAGAGTCAGAGACACAGACAGACAGACACCCAGACACCGACACATCCAGACACCCAGACACACACGCAGACAGACAGAGACACAGACATACAGACAGACAGATAGATAGATAGATATAGTCAGACAGAGACACAAACAGACAGACACAGACAGATTAATACATTTACATTTTTACATTTAGCTGACGCTTTTATCCAAAGCGACTTAGGCGAGCAATTTGGGGTTCAGTATCTTGCCCAATGACACTTCGACATGCAGACCGGAGGAGCCGGGGATCGAACCACCTATCATCTGATTAGTGGATGACCCGCTCTACCTGTTGAGCCACAGCCGCCCGCCCAGACAGACAGACACCCAGACAGACAGAGACACAGACACCCAGACAGATGGACACCCAGACACACCCGCAGACAGACAGAGACACAGACAGACAGACAGAGACACAGACACTCAGACAGACACCCAGGCAGACAGACAGACAGATAGATAGAGTCAGAGACAGACAGAGACACAAACAGACAGACACAGACAGATAGATACACACCCAGAAAGAGAGACAGAAAGAGAGACAGACAGACAGACAGACAGAGGGACACCCAGACTGAGACACAAACAGATAGACACAGACAGATACCCACCCAGACAGACAGACAGACACACACAGACAGACAGACAGACACCCACCCACCCAGACACACAGACAGACAGAGACACAGACAGACAGACACACAGACACACAGACAGACAGACAGACAGACA